>CM040124.1:207911117-209151618 GCA_022559845.1 Amorphophallus konjac
ATCTCGAACCTCAGGCCAAACGGAAAACTCGAGCACATGAGAGTCATCGGGCATATACTTCCGCAACATCGAGACGTGGAACACGTCATGCACCGACGCCAACTCAGAGGGTAACTGCAACCGGTAAGCAACCTCACCGATGCGCTCCACAATCGCGAAAGGACCAATATAGCGGGGACTCAGCTTCCCACGCCGTCCAAAACGCATCACCCCCTTCATCGGAGAAACTCTCAAGAACACATGATCGCCCACGGCGAACTCGAGGGCTGCCGCCTACGGTCAGCATAGCTCTTCTGCCGACTCTGGGCCGCCAACATGTTCTGACGAACCAGGTGCACAACATCCACACATTGCTGCACCAATTCCGGTCCCGTCAAAACACGCTCACCCACCTCAAACCAATCAAGTGGAGTCCGACAAGGACGCCCATACAATGCCTCATAAGGAGCCATGCCGATGCTCGAATGATAGCTGTTGTTATAGGCAAACTCCACCAACGGTAGGTGATGAATCCAACTCCCCTGCCACTCCAGGCAGCAGGATCTCAGCATGTCCTCCAAAGTCTGAATGGTCCTCTCAGACTGACCATCTGACTGTGGATGATACGCCGAGCTAAATGCCAACTCCGTGCCAAGAGCTCGCTGGAAACTCCTCCAGAATCCAGAAGTGAAGCGCGGATCCCGATCCGACACGATCGAAATGGGAACCCCATGCAACGGAACGATCCGCTCCACATAAAGACGAGCCAACCTGGACACGCTCCAGCTGACCTTGACCGGTAGCAACCGAGTCACCTTCGTCAGCCGATCCACCAGCAACCAAATACTGTCCTGCCCACTCGGGGTTCTGGGCAACCCCACCACAAAATCCGTGGTCACATGGTCCCACTTCCAAGCAGGAACATCCAAGGGCTGGAGAGTACCGCCTGGTCGCTGATGCTCCGCCTTCACCTGCTGACAGATCAGGCACCTGGCCACAAATTCGGCGACATCTCTCTTCATGCCAGGCCACCAGAACTGCCTCCGCAAGTTCCGATACATCTTCGTCGCACCCGGGTGCACAGTGTACCTGCTCCCATGAGCCTCGCGTAACACCGCACGACGAACCTGCTCCTCCGCTGGGACGTACAACCTGCCACGAAACCTCGCAGCACCGTCCTCGCCGAGCTCTACGTCAGCCATAGCAAGAATCCGGGGCAACTCAGGGTCCGCATGCTGAGCCTCTGTCACCTGACGACGGATAGCAGGAGTGACAGTCAGACTCGCAAGCACTGCCAACCCTGGCTCCTGGGGAATCTTGAGCCTGAAAGATACCTCGGGCACCTGTTCCCAGAGCCTCCACCTCCTCAACATCAAGGTACTGACCGCACCTTCCGACTCAAGGCATCGGCGACGACATTCATCCTGCCCGGCTGATAAGACAGGGTGAAGTCATAGTCCTTCATGAACTCCATCCAACGCCTCTGTCTGAGGTTCAGATCTCTCTGCGAGAACACATACCTCAAACTCTGATGGTCAGTGAACACCTCGAACTTCTCACCGTACAGATAATGTCTCCAGATCTTCAGCGCGAAGATCACTGCCGCCAACTCAAGGTCATGGGTAGGGTAGTTCTCCTCATGGGGCTTTAGCTGCCGAGATGCATAAGCCACCACTCTACCATGCTGCATCAGAACAGCACCCAATCCGACGCCGGAAGCATCTGTACACACCACGAAACCTCCCGATCCAGAAGGCAAAACCAACACCGGAGCCGAGGTGAGCAATCTCTTCAGTTCCCTGAAGCTCTGCTCACACTCCTCGGACCAAACGAAAGGCACATCCTTCCGCGTGAGCCTCGTCATCGGGGTCGCAATGCGGGAAAAATCCTGGATAAACCGGCGATAATAACCCGCAAGCCCCAAGAAACTCCGGATCTCCGTCACCGACCTCGGCCTCGGCCATTGCATCACAGCCTCGACCTTGGCGGGATCCACGGAAATGCCATCACCAGAAATCACGTGCCCCAGAAAGTGCACCTCGCTGAGCCAAAACTCGCACTTGCTGAGCTTCGCATACAACTGGTGATCTCGCAACGTCTGCAGCACCACACCCAAATGGTACGCATGCTCCTCAGCAGACCGCGAATAAACAAGGATGTCATCCACGAAGATGACCACGAACTGGTCCAAATACGGATGAAACACCCTCTGCATCAAGTCCATGAAGGCTGCTGGGGCATTGGTGAGCCCAAACGGCATCACCAGAAACTCATAATGCCCGTACCTCGTACTGAATGCAGTCTTCTCCACATCGGACTCGCGAATTCTCAGCTGATAGTAACCGGACCGCAAATCAATCCGCGAGAACACTCGCGCAGACTGAAGCTGGTCGAACAAATCATCAATCCGCGGCAACGGATACTTGTTCTTAATGGTCACTTCATTCAGCTGCCGATAGTCAATGCATAGCCGCAGACTACCGTCCTTCTTCTTCACGAACAACACGGGCGCACCCCAAGGGGAAAAGCTCGGACGAATGTACCCCTTGGCCAACAGTTCCTGCAACTGCGCCCTCAACTCCCTCAACTCAGCGGGGGCCATACGGTAGGGAGCCTTCGCCAAAGGTCCCGTACCAGGTACAACCTCGATCACGAAATCGATCTCCCGCTGGGGAGGTAATCCAGGCAACTCCTCAGGAAAAACATCGGGAAACTCGCACACCACCGCAATGTCCTCGACATCGGCTCCATCCGGTCAGACACAACCACTGACGCGAGAAAACCCTGACAACCTGAATCAAGCAATCGACGGGCTCGAATAGCAGAGATAAGAATCGAGAAGAGGCGGAACGGATACCTTGGAAATAGAAGGTCCTCTTGCTCGGATGCTGGAAGTAGACCCTCTTCATCCCACAATCCACCACCGCTCCATGAGTCTCGAGCCAATCCATGCCTAGAATCACGTCGTAATCCCGAAGCTGCAACGCATACAACCTGCCTGGCATACTCCGCCCATCGATCCACACCGGAACCTGGTCGAAGCAATACGGAGTGACCATAAAGTCACCCGAAGGCAACTCCACAGCCAAATCACAGGACAACTGGGTCACCGGCTCCTCGACGCTCGACGCGAAATCCTCCGAAATAAACGAATGAGACGCGCCAGAATCAAATAAAACCCGAGCCGCACAACCCAAAATCTGAATGGTACCTTCCACGAGCTGCGACGCTACTGCCTCTGCCCTGGTCAAGTGCGTGATCTGGCCACGAGCTCTCTGCCTGCCTCCCACACTAGCTGACCTGGGTAGCGGCGGATACTGTCCCTGCTGCTGCTGCTGCTGGGAAACCTGCTGCTGCGGCGGCCTCTGAGGACAGTCGCGCGCCATGTGCCCTGGCTGGTCACACCGAAAACAGATGATCGGCGCCGTGCACTGCCTGCCTGGGTGGGTCCCACTACACCGTGGACAAGGTCTCGCGATCCACCCACCGATCCCTGTCGCTGCAAAGGAAACGGCTGCTGCACACTGCCCGATGAAGCCTGCCCTGATCCTTGGACTTCTTCTTGCCGAACCCCTTCTTGAAGAACTTCTTGACCTTCGAGCCAAAGGACGCAGATCCTGTCACCGAAGCTGCCGATGCCGGTACTCCTGAACCACCCGACGCATGCTGAAGAAACCCTGCTGCTGAGTAGCCGACTGCTGGCTGCGACCTGACACAGACTGCCCCTGGCTGATCGGTCCTCGAGTCCTCTGCATATCCATCTCCAAGGAAATCGCAACACGAGACGCCGTCTCGAGATCAGTGGCCCCATTCGCGATCAGATGGTGCCTCAGCTCCAGCCTCAAGCCCTGCACAAACTGCGTCGTCCTCACCCTCTCATGCTCCATGATATGAGGTGCGTACCGACCCAGCTCGACAAATCGGGCCCTGTACTGCAACACGGACATGTCACCCTGCACCAGCTCCAGAAACTCCCGCATCCGCTGCGTAGCAACAATATCTGGACAGTACGTACGCTCGAAAGCACTGACAAAGTCATCCCACTCGATCTGCTCAAGCGGACGAAGCTGAAAGGACGTCTTCCACTCGGAAGACCACCACCTCCGAGCCGTACCCTGCAACTGGTTGTAGGCCAACACCACTCTGTCCTCGACAGCACTCTTTCGCAGAACTGAACACCCGCTCCATCTCATCAAGCCAATCACGAGCCGCATCAGGGTCTGCCTGGCCGCTAAAGTAAGGTGGATGAACTGCATGAAGTCCCTCACTGCTCGGCCTGGCCCACCCCTGACTGACGAGCTCTCACCGGCCTCTCCGCCGAACTGCTGAGCCATGAGATGGTACATGCCACGGAGAAAACCCTCGGCCCCCGGAGCCCTCGCAGCATCCGCGGCCTCGGTAGCTCCCGGAACTCTGCTATGCTCCTCCTGGTCCCTCTGGACCCCTGCTGGATCTCCTGACCTCCAGCCGACTGCCCCTGCTGAGAGCGAGAACTCCTCCTCGGCGCCATCCTCGCTCCTTAAGCACAAGACAGAAAACTCAGAAACGGCAAGGTCAGAATAAAACACGCGGTGCCCAATGCCAGCGTCATCTGTACATCATCGTCATGGACTAGTGGACCACTACAATTACCTATGATTCTCATGTAATTCCACAACCGCGCTCTGATACCAGCTGTAACGACCCGAGAATCCGATTACCGGGAAGGCCCGATAACCCGAGACTCGCACCGCCACCCACGAGCCCGAAGACTCGGAAGGGTTAAAAGGATGGTGTGGAAACTACACAAGTATCACAAATAATTGCAGAAATTAAACAGTTATGATATTAAGCAGGAAATGAATTAACATTTTACATGGTCCACAATAAAATAACAACAACAGCAACAGTAGTCCACGACTAGTACAGTGACAAGAAAGAAAAGTACAGCTACACGGGGCATCCCCCGGCTCTGACCTCTGGCACTACCTCTGGGCACCCGCACCACGCTTCGCTGCGCTCCTGACACGCTCCCCGAAGGTGGCGCCTCACCTGAAACACGGTGAAAACACGCAGGGAATGAGTCTCGGAACAAGACTCAGTAGGGATCACTCGAACCCTACCTCGAAAAACGAGAAACCACTACTCTAGCGGTAGAAAGGTACCTCGGAAAGGAAAGCCCTGTACTCTACAGAACTAGACCCTAACGGCACGCAAACCGACACACGTGCCACGGTACGAGAAGACCGAAACTCAACGGTCGAACCGTCAAAACCCGAAGGTCGGAAACACACGACTGACAGTCTGACACTCCGTACTCAACAGGAGTACCACCCACTAGAAGCACAGCCGGTAGCGTCCCCTGACGTCTTACACCGCACCGCAGGTGAACCGCCTGACATGGTAGGTCCTACCCGAGGCGCAAACACCGTACAAGTAACTACAACAAGTGACTAGCTGGGGTCACGCCCGTCGACGTGGGTCCAACCGCCCCCAACCACGTGTGCACACACAGACCGCGCGTCCCTGGTCTGGCCCTCTGACCGGTTTTCCCCTCAGCCGGACTCTGGCTGCAAGACGTGGGGCCCAACGGTAACCGGTCCACAAACCGTCTCTAAAGGTCAGCCCGTACACCACTCCCTGGTGCGACTAGCACACGCGTACTAGTAGGCTACGACTAGTGGAGGGTCACAGAAGGAGTAGACTCTCAAGTCTCGGAAAACAACGGTGCAACTGCAGGTACGAGGAACGCTCCTTGTACCAACACCGACGCACGGTGACCAGCTGACAACAACATCTCCCGGTACACTCTGTACGACGAGAGACACACCGACGCAACCCGTACCCTTGAACGGTCCACACTGGGCCGCTCAGGGATGTGCGGTCACACAGGGACCGCACAAGGATTAGAACGGTCATATCAGGACCGTTCCACCCAGGGTCCAAACGACGGATAAACGGCCAACACAGGACCGTTCAAACAGATGTGCGGCCAACTCTTGACCGCACGTGGGTGAAGAACGGTCACCTCCTGGCCGCTCGTCTCCCAACGGTAAAAAGCCTGGACGGTTAGTCCTTAGCCGCACTTGGGGAAGGGCGGCTACGGCTTAGCCGTTCAGGTGTTGTGCGGTCAGGGCCAGACCGCACATCCAACCATAGCGCTAGGGGATGTACGGCCAGCACCTGGCCGTGCAAGGGGTTATGCGGTCAGCTCCTGGCCGCACATCCCAGAGCACTGCACAACGGTCACAACCAACGGTCAAAACCCTTGGGGTTGGGCGGTAGCTGTGGGGCCGCACATTAGGATATGCGGTCCCACGATGGACCGCCCAAGCCCACTGCGCGCCAAGCCTCACCCAAAGCGCGCCGAGCCGATGAACGGTCCGAACGGAACCGCATAGGGGTTGTGCGGCCACTGGTTCGACCGCACATCGCTCACCGGCGAGAAAATGGCGAACCTCACCGGAATCGCCCAATCGGCCTCAAAACAAACCCCACGGAGGGGGAAATGGCGAGAGAAGAACCCCCAAGCCCCCTAGCATGCTCCTACGCCCTTAAACCGTAAAATCGGGGCTCAAAACGATGGATCGGACGAACTCACCCCGCGGCATGATCGACCCTTCCCGGCTCAAAATAAACCCCTCTCGACCTCGTCTCGAGCTGAAACTCACGGGGAAGGAAGACATGAGGCTAAGGAACGTCACCCTACCTCCGGTCCGCGACGAAACGCTCCGATCCGAGCTCGAAGTCGCGAAGAACGCCGCTAGAATCTCGCCTCTCCACGCCTCCCACGCTCGCCGTATGCCCGCACGATCGCCACCACGTCACCCACGTCCTCGCGCCGTCGCACCGCCGCCGTCTGCAGCCGGAACGGGGGTCGGCACGGTCGAACGGGAGAGAAGGAGGGAGAGAGCCGGCCACGGTCGCGTGAGGGAGAGAGAGGAAGAAGAAGAAAAGAGAAAAGAAGAAAAAGAAAAGAAAAGAAAATGGGAATATATAGAAAATCCGATTTTTCGGAAAAATACCGAAAATTAGAAAAATACATTTCCGGAATCCTCGGAACGCACCGATCGCAACGGTACCACTCGTGCCTCGGGGAACTGCCCGGTTCGCCCGCAGCGAGCGTCCGAAGAAAAAGCCGAAACACACACCGGAAATCGGAAAACACGCGCGGAAAAAGCCACGGAACGCCTCCGGGCCTCCGAAACGACTCCGGATCGCGCCGATCCGAACACGAAAGATGTCCGAAACGAAATTTCGGACACAACGGAGCCGGACACTCCGAAACTAGATCCGGGACCCATGAAGAAGGATCCGAAAGGTCCGGGATATTACAGTGCCGCTGAAAGCAGGAGAGTGTGCCGGCAAAGGGAAACGGGGGGCGTACCGCTGGGAGGCAACAAGGAGTGTGCCGCTGAAAGCTGCAACGGTGATGGCCAGGGGAGGCGTACCGGTGAAAGGGTGAGGTGATCATGACGCTGGAGGCTGACTAGAGTGCACCGTTGAAGGGCCAATCAGGGCGTGATGGTGGAGGTTTGATCAGTTTTCGATTATTTGATTTAAGGCTTTTCTTTTCTTCTTATCTTAACGTTCATATGGTTTTATACAAAATTCCTCCCTTTGTTCGTTCTCTTTGTTCCGTTCGATCTTCTTTCTTACGGGTCGGACGTTCGGGCTGCCGGGTAGTTAGTTGGCTCGGCTCAGTTCTCGCCGTGATGCCGGCAGTGGTTTGATGAGTTGGAAGGTTTCGTCAGTTATCTTGCTTGTTTGTTGCCTCCTTTTGCCTCTTTTAATTGTTTATTAGTTTCTCACAAAAATTCGGCAGCATCTCCCCTTGACCCAGGGCGTAAGGGAGATACAGGGAACGCGCCCACCTGATGTGGCGGAACCCGACAACTGGAGGTGGGCCCCCCCCGGGGGGGGGGGGGGCAACACCTTTACAGAGCCTCGAAAAACACGAAGGAGAACGACAGACCGAAGACATCTAAGGGGCCTGGACTGGGACTGGACAAGGAATAAGCTGCTGAGGGACTGAAGGGTGTGCCGCTAAGGGCTGAACAGGGGGTGTGCCGCTGAGGGCCGAACAGGGAGGTGTGCCGCTGAGGGCTGAACAGGGTGTGCCGTTGAAGGCTAAGACCAATGGGCGTGCCGCTGAAGGCCAAGGGTGGGCGTACCGCTGAAGGCCAAGGCCAATGAGGCGTGCCGCTGAGGGCTGGAAAGGTGTGTCGGCCAAAGGCCGGAAAGGTGCACCGCTGGGGGGCTTGAAAGGGGCTGCATGTATGGGCTGGGAGACTTGACGACGGTTCAGGAAAAGAGGAGGAAGAGACGGGGGGTTTCAAGGCCGGAAGTGGCCTATTAGTTACTGGGTGATCAGGAAGAAAGTAAGGGTACCTCCTCTTCTCCTCAAGCCCGGGGACATGGTAGATGGCCATGGAAGGGAATGAGGAGCTCGCGGAGCCAAGGTTAGCAGAGGGGGACCTACATTGACGTGGAGGACCCTAAGGATGCCGGAGGGATGGGGAGACGGAGGGAGGAACGGATAGTCCGTCAAAAGCCCGCAAGGCCTAGCATAAAACATCAAAAGAAAAGAAAAAAAAAACGAGGAGAAACTCGGAGAGGATGGTTTGCATTCATGAGAATCAAGAGGGCGTGGCCCTACATATATATTGCAAAAGCAAACCCCCAGATGGGGCCATGGACAAAAGGGAGAAGGACAAAGAACCCCCAGGAGGAATGGGATACAAGAGAGACGAAAACATCCGGGCCTAAGACATTGGCCACTATCCCCAACCCTTTCCCCCAATACAACAAGCTCTCTCTCTCTTACTCTTGTTTCTTCCCGGTGGCCGTCGGACGGAGCACAGGCCGGGAGGGCCTCTTCTTCTCTTCTTTCTTCTCCTCTTTCTCCTGTGTGTGCCCTCTACTGTTGGAACCTCTTCTCCTCTCTCTGTTCGTCTCTGGCCGTTCTCCCCCTTTCCCTCTTTTTTGTGTTTTAACAGGAGGCTTTTATACTCCCAACCACCGACGACTTCGAGCACGACCGTCGAAGGCGGGAAGCCGGCTGTGATGATGGGTTTGACCTGCTCCTGTCCTGGCTGTCAGTGGGGTAGCCTGCGTGGCCCAACCCATGGTTGACACCTCATAGAGCTCACTGCGCGCCAAGGATGCATAGGGCATGGGCTTCACGTCGTCTTGCCGTTGAAAAGCTTCAACGCTGTGCCGCTGGCGAGCTGAAAAGGCGTGCCGTGGGGGAGCCAAAAGGGCGTACCGCTGGGAGCACAAAACAGCCGTGCCGCTGAACAGCCCTGAGGGCGTGCCGCTGAACACCCTTGAGGGCGTGCCGCTGAACAGCCCCGAGGGCGTGCCGCTGAACAGCCCCGAGGGCGTGCCGCTGAACCCCAAAATGGGTGTGCCGCTGAACCCCAAAAATGGGGTGTGCCGCTGAACACCCAAAAGGGCGTGCCGCTGAACACCCAAAGGGGTGTGCCGCCGAACCCCAAAATGGGGTGTGTCGCTGAACCCCAAAGGGGGTGTGTTTCTGAGCCGGTTGTTAGCACGAGCTGTGGCACATTTAATTTTCTTCGAGGCCCAGGGATTGTGGGACTCTTTGTGCTTGGTTTCTCTTCACTGTCGTGACTCCCGGAGGCGGCTTTGCGACAGTTTCTCTCGGGGCTTATTCACTCGAGCCGCTGTTGATAATGGGCCGAGTGGGACATCAGGGTATGCAATTTTCGATGTCCACAACACCCACGTGTGTCCCTCCTTTCGGCACCCACGTGTGCCCTTCCTTATTGCGCCCCCGTGCGCTCACTCCCCTCGTGCACCTCGTGCACTCCCCCGGTCCTTTGTGGTTAGTTGAGAAAGTTAACGTTGTTTCGTGCACCACGTACATTTCCCCTCCGCTATTCGGCACCCCACGTGTGCCCTCCCTCCATTCGGCACCCACGTGTGCCCCTACCAATCAGCACCCACGTGTGCCCCTCCATTTAGCACCCACGTGCACTCCCCACTATTCGGCACTCACGTGTGCCCCTCCATTTGGCACCCACGTGTGCCCTCCCCATTTAGCACCCACGTGCGCTCTCCTCTACTCGGCACCCGCGTGTGCCCCCTCCATTTAGCACCCACGTGTGCTCTCTTCTGTTTAGCACCCACGTGTGCCCCTTTTTTATTGCACCCACGTGCGCTACGTCATTCCCCTCGTGCACTACGTGCACCCTTAAAGCCCCTTTCTCTTGTTCCAAGTGATCTACGTGTCTCGGAAAGAGGAACAGTTGTATCCTACTCCATCTGTTTACTGCTTTTATATCTCTGTTATATCATTGTGACTATCTCTGTTCTATTTGTGTGTTTATCTCTGGTATTTGTGTGTTATACATCTTTTATTCAGCACTGCATTTCATGCATTTACCCATGTTCTTTTCTTTCTTTTACTTATTTAAGGATTAACCTCTCTCGGTGAAGGAAGGACTCTCCATCGGGAATTCCTCTCGACGGACTAGGATCTCCTCCATTGAGACCTCCGTAAGTCCCCGACAGCGAAGGATTCCCTCTTCGTTCACTGGGCTGGTTGTACCACTGAAGTACCCCGGAGTTAGTTACCTATTCGTGGTAAGATGAGTGCCCCTAGCTGACACGGCGGTAAAACAAAGTGCAATTAGGGTCCCTCCTACTAAGTGTGAATTTTATATTTGTTAAAATAAAAAAAAAGAGAAAAAGAAAAATCAAAAAAATTAAGTAAATCAAAACACAAAAAAGGGTTAAAACAAAAACAAAAAATGGCGTAAGATCATCCACTTGTCTGTTAATCTCTGATACTTGTTTGCTAGTGTATACATTTACGTTCTGGTAAAATTACAGGAATGGCTCACGACTCTTCCGAAGAGAATCAATTAGGTCGTGGTCAGTCAGCTGACCCACGGGTCCACGCAATGGACTCAGGCCCCTCCCGCGACACCTCACAAGAGGTCCTCGTTGTTCCACGGGAGGTAGCTCCACCCCAGGATATCTTTTCCCTTTTGGGTGTCCTCGCTAGTACACAGCTCAGCCCTGAGCAACTTCTGGCCTTTCAGGCCATTTTAAAGGGGAAGTCTGTTTCTCCCCCTCCTCAGGAGTCAACTCCGGCTCCCACGTCCTACCAACAGCCGCTCCAGGCTACTACATCTCCATCACATGTATATGTCGCTCCTTCTTCTTCACTTCAAGGACAGGCGAGCCAACAGCCCGCCTCTCACCAATTCCCCCCTCTACAGTCTCAAACCCCTGCCATCCCTCATACGGTACCCCAAGCGGGTCCGTCCACTGGTGGGCCACCATACCCATCTGGCTCAGGGTTCCCTTCTCAGGTCCCTATAAGGCCTTCTCAGCCTCAATGGCAGGCCCCACTTTCACCTGCCGAGGAGCTCACTCAGTCCCTCCTCAACAAATACACTGAAATGAATGAGGAGTTCCGAAATTTCAAGAAAGAGACACATGGGAAGTCTGTCCCTGACATTTCCCTGCCAAATCTCCCCATATTTCATCTTCCTCCCTCCGAAATGCCTACATACCGTAGGTATAACGGCACAGGAAATCCTTATATTCACATCAAGGATTTTATGTATGAATCTTCCTCATGGCAGAATGATCCAAAATCCCTAGCTTACCTTTTTCGGAAATCATTGGATGGTCCCGCCCTAGAATGGTTCTATTCCTAGAGCCGAGTGAGGCTGGAGATTTTGAAATTGTCAAAGCCAAATTCATACAGAAGTACCGGGATAGGGTCGGTCCCTCTCTTTCTATCACCGATCTAGTTGCTGAGAAAATGAGGTCAGATGATGATTTTGTCCAGTATGCTGATAGGTGGAGGTCTCTGGCCGATAAAATAAAGGATACCCTTTCAGAACCCGAGCAAGTCAAGATGATTGTGTCTAATGCAACCCCGCAGTTTAGACACATTTTAGCCATGAATAAGCTTACCACGATGGAGGAACTTTATGAGAGGGCTCGGTATATCCAGACCCAATTAAAAGATTCTCCCATCATGCACATGTTTGAACCTCCAAAGCCAAGGGTGTTTAAGAAGACGGGCACTGGTGTCCAAGGAGGAACAACTGAGGGAGTCGTCATAAATGAGCAAGTGAGTGTGCTTGGCAGCCCCAAGCAACCAGTTAACCCAAGGCCTCCTCAGGTTTCACGACCTCCCTTTCAACAGGGTCCACCTCTTTATCGTCCTCCACCCCAAAATAACCCCCTTCAAAACAACATGCCTCAACCCTTTCATCCCCAACAACAACAACAACCACAGCCTCAGTATCACCAAGTTCCACCCCCGGGAAATTACGGCCCACCACAACAACGGATGAGGCCCATTGGACCCAAAAGAGCCCACTATCCACCATTGCCCGAGGCATTACCGGACATTTTTAATGCCCTCATGGCTGCCAACCTGCTTACTTTGCCCAAAGAAAAGTTTGCATGGCCCCCAAATGCTGATACCTCCAGGTACTGTGTCTATCACAGACAGCCGGGTCATACGGTGGAGAATTGTTTTAACTTCAAAGATTACATTTATGACATGAATGATCTCGGTGAAATCGATTGGGATGAAATGAGGCGATGCATCGCCACCCTAAAGGCCAGGAGACCTCCGCCTAGGCCACAGTTACCACAACAACCACATCAACAACAACAGCCTCAGCAGGCCCCACAACAGCAGCCTAATATGGGCATCATCCATAACCCGCTTCCGGAGCACCAACAGCCCAACTACCAGGTTAATCCGATTTCCTCCTTCTCGGAAGTTGGAAGAGAGCAAACCTGTCGTTTAGAAAGCACCTCTGTCCTCGCTACCAATCATACCACCAATCAACCTCCTCGTCTCCTTCGAACAGCCTCTTCTTACCATTCAACCCCCTCACAACCCCTATTTGGTCCTTCTCCCGTTCCACAGCCATCACGCCCTCTTATTCGTACCCCTACCGTCAATTCACCGTTAGTCCATCACCAAAGGCCATCTCACACTCCTTTTTCACCCCGAAGTCCCCTGATCACTTCTTATTCCTCTAATTTACCATCTACCTCTATCGCACCTTTACCTCCGCCTTCTAACCTTTTTACCGCCCATTACCCGTATAACACACCATCCACCTCTACCCCCATTGAACCTCCTCCTCCACCATCTAAACCTCTTATCATTCACCGTTCATCTGAGGTCCCCTCTACCTCCACTATACCCCCTCCACCATATAAACCCCTTATCATCCACCATTCACCCGAGATTCCCTCTACTTCCCCTATTCTTTCACATTCTAAGCCCCTTATCATCCGTGATTCACCCGAGATTCCTTCTACCCCTACTATACCTCCGCCAAGCAAACCCCTAATCAAAACCCCTACACCCATCATAACCCCTATCCCACCAACCATTCCTCCACTACTACCCCTCAAACCCTTGTTAAAGTCCACACCCAATACCATAGAGGTGCAACGAGAGCCACAAGCAATGGTGCTCCGGAGTGGAAGGATGTTCCACCGGGTGTTTCCTCAGAATAGTCAGGCCCCTGAACAATCTCAGCCCCAGAAAGATAAGGAAGAGCAGTCAGAAGAGTCCATCCCTGGGACCCAGTATGACTTGTTAAAGCATCTGGATAAGACGCCTGCCCGTATCTCCATCCTTGAGCTGATTAAAAGATCCCCATCTCACCAAGAAGCTTTAAGGGAATATCTCCAAAAAGTCATGGTGAACGAGGATCTCCCTGTGGAGAAAATCTCGGCAGTCCTGACGCCCACTGATACACAACCGCCTATCATGTTCCATAATCACGAGCTTGCCCCCAAGGAAGCTCGAAAATATGCGTTGTGTATTGCGGTGAAAATCAATGGCGTATCAGTGGATCCGTGCCTGGTAGACACGGGCGCGTCTATAAATGTGATTTCCCCGAGTACTCTTCAAGCATGTGGGGTTGATGAAGAACAACTCATGCCCTCCTCAATTACAGTCACGGCCTACGACAACAGTAAGAGGCCACCAATGGGGATGATTGCCCTCAATGTAGAACTAGGCCCTGTATCAGTCTTCACGGAATTCCATATCCTTGATATGGATCCCACTTTCAAGGCTATACTAGGCCGTACCTACATTGAAGCTATGAATGCTGTGCCATCCACCAATCATCAGTGCTTGAAATTTCCATACAAAGGATGGGTTATTAAGGTAATAAGTATGCCTCTCTGTTCTACGGTGGATGCCATCAACACCTCTTTGCCTTCGGTCTGGCCGACTCATCGACCCATACTATCCTTGTTGGATGTGTATGACCCTTGTCGTGCTCCCTTCACACAACAAAAGCCATTCCCTTTGTCAAACTCACGTCTTCCCTTCCGCTCCAAAGGATGGGAGATTATGAGAAATATTGGCTACCAAGATGGCAAAGGTCTAGGGGCACAACTGCAAGGAAGGCTGAGACCACTCCAAAAGATAAAGCCAATCCATAGAGCTGGCTTGGGTTTTAAGGGGCCATTCGAATCAGACGGCAAACCCCTCACTTGGACTTTGTCCTCACATTTCAAAAAGGGGCCCATCGTCCAGATGGGAGATCCTCCACCGGAATCACCTGGGGGGTCACGGGATGTGTTTTTAGCTCAAGCATGTTCAAGGATCCCTAAAAGAGGGAAGATTGTCCACCTAGATTGCGAATGGTATAAATGGTTTGACATACCAGATATATCCATTGCACTGGAAAGAATGTTCTCGCCTCCACATCTAGAAGGCCCACTTTTGATCTCCGAAATGCCAGGGGACACCACCACACTTGCCAGAATGACAAACCCTCCTCGCCAAGAGGATGTTGTCATTGACGGGTCATCATCCGTCACCAATATTGTCACCGACGGCTCATTAGCCGTCATCTTTTCTATCCACATATCACAGCCTTTGTTGCTGTCTCCTTCCTGGGCGAGACAGTTGTCTGATGATCTTCCCAGGTCCCCTTCTTTACTCATATACCTACGTGGGTTTCTTAACTGACGCCAGGTTTTCAATCACGATCTGCTCTACGAGCTACACAACCCTCTAGCTTTAGTTCTATTTTCACCTCCTCCAATTTCTTTTCACTGTTTTGTTATTAAAAATGAAAATGAAAAAAAAAACGCCAATTCCACAACTCCTCAACAGCGCATTGTCTTTGAGGAAACCTCCTATATCTCCCACGAGTGTGCCCCGACTCACGGGCCACTCATTCAAGGTCCCCTGAGCGACCTTCTTTTCCCCTCGCCTGAGGGGTATGTCCCTGTACATTCTTCACTATCCTCTTCAGCTTCTTCTTCTTCTGTAAATAATGTGTGTCAGGTTAGGAATAAGTCAAGGGTAGTGCCCAGGAAGAAATCCAAGGGAAAGCAGATCCCTCGGCGATTTCTTTTAGATTTAGCCGATAGGTGTCAAGCCCTTCTAGCCATTCCTTAATTGCTAGAAAATCCTATCCAATTGCCGGAGATAGAATGTGAAAATGATGGTATGATTGATGAAGGGTATGGGGTCTATGAACTCACTGATGAGGAATATCCCATTGAAGAAGAGGATGAAGAATATGAGGACGCGGCTGACACCTATGCTAGTGGAATGAGCAGATTTGACGAACCGTCAGCCGCTGTAGAAGAGTCTACCAAAGAGATCAATCTGGGAACTGAGGAAGACCCTAGGATTGTCCTCATAAGTGATAATTTACCATCATCTGAAGAAGAGGCACTAGTTAAGGTTCTTAAGGATTACAAGGACACGTTTGCATGGAGCTATGAGGATATGCCAGGATTGGATTCTACTCTGGTTGAGCATCGTCTCACCCTCAAACCAGGGTCCATCTCGGTAAAGCAACGGTTAAGACGTTTCCGCCCACAAATGGCTTTAAAAATGAAGGAAGAGGTCGACAAGCTCCACAAAGCTAGGTTCATAAGAGTCGTCCTTTATCCTCAGTGGGTCGCAAACATCGTCCCGGTCATGAAGAAAGATGGAAATGTGAGAATTTGTATTGACTTCCGGGACCTTAACCGTGCGTGTCCAAAGGATGATTTCCCTTTGCCTCATATTGATGTGTTGATTGATAACACGGCAGGATATGAAACCCTTTCATTCATGGATGGATTTTCTGGATATAATCAAATCCGTCTGGCAGAAGAAGATCAGGAGAAAACTTCATTCACTACTCCCTGGGGAACTTATTGTTATGTGGTCATGCCATTTAGACTGAAGAACGCTGGAGCCACTTACCAAAGGGCTATGATGGCAATATTCCACGACATGATGCACATATATTTGGAGGTATATGTGGATGATTTGTTGGTAAAATCTAAAACTAGGGCGGAACATCCCGAGGTCCTTGCAAAGGTGTTGCAAAGATCACATGAATTCAATTTGAAAATGAATCCAAAGAAATGTGTGTTTGGTGTATCATCTGGCAAATTACTTGGCTTCATTGTGAGCAAAAGGGGTATTGAGATAGATCCCAACAAGGCTAAGGCAATTAGGGATATGCCACCCCCGAAGAATTTGAGAGAAGTTCGAGGATTAATCGGGAGGTTGCAATTTATCCGTCGCTTTGTGTCTCAACACTCGCAAAGGTGCCGGCCCTTCTACGAGTTGACCAAAGCAGGGACCAAATTCTGTTGGGATTCTAAGTGTCAGAATGCTTTCGATGGATTAAAGGAATATCTGGCCAACCCACCTGTTCTCACTCCACCTATTCCAGATAAGCCTTTGATCCTATATGTCTCGGTCCTAGACGACTCTGTGGGAGCCGTCCTGGCACAAATCAATGAGGAAGGCAAGGAACGGGCAACCTATTATTTGTCCAAACTCCTCAACCCCTGTGAGCGAAAGTATACTACCATGGAAAAGACCTGTGCCGCTCTCGTGTGGGTGGTACAGAAATTGAAACATTACTTTCTTGCTCACGAAGTCCACTTGATTGCTCGGATGAATCCTATCAAATTTCTTTGGAAAAGTTTGTCCTTACTGATAGGCTAGCACGTTGGCAAAGCTTTCTATCTCAATTTGACATCACCTACATTCTACAAAAGGCGATTAAAGGCTATGCTATAGCCGAGCATCTCGCTCATCACCCTCTCCCCAAGTTTGATCCTGTTCAATCAGAGTTTCCAGATGAGGAACTAATGTCCATTACCCAGTCTGATGATCCGATGTGGACATTATATTTTGATGGAGCTTTGAATTCCCAGGGGAGAGGTATTGGTATTGTTCTTTTGTTACCTGAAGGTGTCGCTATCCCAGATGTATTCCAGCTCTCATTTCCAGTCATCAACAACGTGGCTGAATACGAGGCTCTTCTGGCAGGTCTGAACCTTGCCTATTCCTTCTGGGTCACTGAATTACGAGTCATAGGTGATAGTCAACTTATCCTTCGCCAAGTCCTCACCAAATATCGCACTCGCGATCCCAAGCTCAAGCCATATCAAGAGCTTACTGTTGCTTTCGCTAAACTGTTCACTAAGTTGGTCTTTGTCCACGTTCCTCGCAATCAGAACATTCTCGCCGACGCCCTTGCTTCGTTGGCATCATCATTAAGGTTTCCTCTGGGCAGAAGGGCTCTGTCCGTTTCTATCCACAAGCTTATCCTCCCTGCTATTCATAACCCTTCCTATTTAAGGGTTCAGGAGGAAATGTCAAAGATGGCTCAGGATAGAGAAGTTGCTGAAAAGAGGGAAATTATGTTGGTCGAATTGGAAGAAGAATTGGCTGATGAGGAGAAGCCATGGTTCTATGAGATTGTTAAATATTGCAAAGACCAGTCTTACCCTACAGAAGCAACAGTAGAAGATAAGAGGGCCATAAGGAGAGTAGCCCAGAGGTACACATTGGTTGGAGGATTGCTATACAAGAGAAGCCTCACTGATGTTCTTCTAAGGTGTCTTGATGATGATGAGTCTTGGAAGTGTGTAGAGGAAGCACACTCAGGCGTGTGCGGTGGCCATGTAAACAGTCAAATGCTTGCTAAGAAGATCCTTCGGCAAGGCTTTTACTGGCCCACCATGGAGGAAGATTGTGCTGTCTATGTCCGTAGGTGTGTCAAGTGTCAACTTCACGCCGATAAGATCCATTCCCCATCTTCCTCTCTCCATCCAGTGTCCTCCCCATGGCCTTTCTCCATGTGGGCATTTGACATCATTGGTCCTCTTGGTGATCCTAACTCCCTCACCAAGCAAAAATCCTTCATCCTCACTGCAACGGAGTACTTCACCAAATGGGCTGAAGCCGAAGCCTATGCAGAAGTCAAGGCATCCACAGTCTGCAAGTTCATCATGAAGAACATCATCGCCAGGTTCGGCATTCCAAGAACTATCATCACCGACAATGGGCCACAATTCATCTCTCAGGATCTTCAGGACCTCTGCAAAAGGTATAAGATTGCATTGCATCATTCATCACCATATTATCCACAAGGTAATGGCCAAGCAGAGGCCACTAATAAAACACTGATTAAAGTCATAAAGAAAACATGTGAGTCTAGCAGATTCTCGGATTGGCCAGAGAAGCTTATCGAAGCTCTATGGGCCTATCGCACTTCAATCCGAACTCCTACTGGGCAAACTCCGTTCGCCCTCACTTACGGGATGGAGGCGGTAGTTCCATATGAGATTCTGATTCCCTCTCTGAGAGTACAATTGGACAAGGACCTTTCCCTCGACGAACGTCGT
This sequence comes from Amorphophallus konjac, assembly GCA_022559845.1. Taxonomy (NCBI): domain Eukaryota; kingdom Viridiplantae; phylum Streptophyta; class Magnoliopsida; order Alismatales; family Araceae; genus Amorphophallus; species Amorphophallus konjac. The sequence goes on from CM040124.1 coordinate 207,929,763, forward strand.
GATTCTCTCCTTGCCCAGTTGGAACTCTTAGACGAGAAACGTCTGGTTGCTGCCGAGCATGCTCGCGTCTATCAAAATAGACTCGCACGTTTTTACCAGAAGAAGGTCATTGAGAGAAAGTTCAAAGTCGGTGAAATGGTAGTAAAAAGAATTTTTGTAAAACCTGGCGGGTCGCGTTCTAAGCTCCAACCCAATTGGGAAGGACCATACGTGGTTCAGTCTGTGCATCCTAGCAACGCCTATAGGCTAGTCAATGCTGAAGGAGTTGAGTTATCCCACCCTTGGAATGGGCTTTACCTTAAGAAGTATTACCCTTAGATAGGTGTACATACTGTCAAAGATAAAAAAATTGAAAAGAAAAACAACAACAAAATGAAAATAACAAAAACATGTGTATAAAACAAAAGAAAAGATAAAAAAAATAGAAAATTCAAAATGTTGATGCTTGGAGATTACCATGTAGTTAAGTCATTGCATTCAACCTCCATGTTAGGAAAGGGCCCATTAAGACTTGGTAGGTCTCAGGTCTTGGTTTGCCAGAACCGTGGAGACCCCTGTCCGGCCAGTTCGGCCTATGCCCCCTCAAAAGAAGACAACATGAATACACACCTGTGTTATAAAAAATTGATAGCATCGCTTATGGTAGGGCATCACTCAAAAGGTCTCCAAGAAAGCTTAAATCTTTGTTCTCTTCTTCTCGACCAAATGAGACAGTCGGCGCCCTTAAAACGCTGAGCATGGGAAACATGAACACAACCCCTAGGGTGAGAGTAGGATCCAATTCTTCGAGCATGAATCAGAGCACGAGAGGAGGGCAGTGTCCCCGCAGGCATCCAAGAGGGATTAATGTCAAAATACTATGTCCCTCGCAAAAAAATCCATCAAAAGAATCAGCAAAAGAAAAGCAGGAAATCAAAGTCAAAAGAAAGGCCTGGCCGTGACCGTGCCTGATTCCACTAAATGAAACCCCTTTGACTGAAAGTCAAATTCTACACAAAAGGGGTCATGAGATGTAAATGCTCGAGAGTTAGTCCGAAGTTGCCCAAAAGGGGAAGTTAAGTGTGCCTCTATTGGCTCGCCGGGTTAACGGTTTTGCCGGTCCTCTCAGGAGGTTTACCCCCAATACTCTTCCTTCTTCCCCTGAAGATGAAGGCTCAATGGAGTTCCTGAAGGGCGAAACTCGCCAAAGCCTGCAACATCCTTTTAACACAAACATATGGTTGTCCATTTTGAAAAGCAGAAGCCATTGTCATGAAGGAGTCTCCATGTTTCTGGCCGGTCAAGACCTTTATCTACCACCTTAATATCTTCTTAGTTTAACCTCGGGCTTAGACCAATGCAAGCGCGTCACCCATAGGTGCGACGGCGTCTGATTCCGGGTCAGCGTCCCGCGGTTGGTCATTTGGGTTCCAGGGTGTTCCATTACATACCATCTAGGGTTGTGAGGAAATAGACCCGGGTCGGGCAAATCATTTACCTCAAACATTTTTTGGGTGAATCCCTGTGGTCGGAAGCAACTGGGAGCCTAAGCATGGCATGACGGCATTGTCATCAGGATAAGTCTTAGCCGGCGGGATTATCATTCGAGGAGTCTAGAGGCCCAAATCAACCTAGATGTGCGCTTAGGATACCTGGGAGGTTAGCAAGAAACCCTTGTTCTCCTACAGCCCACATGTTATATGGATTGGTCATCATGCATTAGCAAAAACAAAAAAAATATAAGCCAAAAATAAATAAAAAAAATGACAAAATCCAAAATCCAAAAAAAAAGGGTAGAAAAATGTATATGCACAAAAAAAAATGGAAATGTAAAAGACCAAAAATAATAATAAATAAACAACAAAACACATAAAAATTAATATACACCTACAACAAACAAAGATCACATCTTTGCATGATCACATTTGTATGCAGCATTCATTTTAATTTCTCGTTTGCATCCGTGTGCTTGTCTGTCGCATTCATCATTATCTTTTATCAGTGCCTTTGTTAATAAAGGCTTGCCCCTTGACTCGTTATCAAGGATAGTTCAAAACCTCGTTTGCTTGTTGAGCAAGGGGCAAGTCAGAGCAGAAATACTGACTTGTTTGCTTAGGTGTGTGCAGGAATTCGAGAGCTCAGGAAGAAGCAGAGAATCAAACACAAAACATTTTATTTCACTTCTATTCAAAATAAAAATAAACAACAAAGAGATTACATCAGGTTTCACCTTCTCTCTCCACATTACTTGTCCCGCCACCCTCCGGACGAGACACTCTTGAGGGGGCTATCCAATCATGGAAAGCGGTCCTTCTACCGCTTTGTGAGCCTCTTTCTATCTCTACTCCCCGGCGCCGATTTGCGGGGGCACCAAAGGAGCTGCTGACACGAAAGCCACGCTCTCGTGCTCTTCGGTAGCGTTCCTCACCGTCCTTTAGCCACTGCTCGGCGAGGCCGAGACTGGTCTTCAATTCAAATAATTGGGCCTCCAGGGCCCTCTTCTCCTCTTTCTCGGCCGACTTCTTGGCCTTCTCTCTTTCCTTGGCCTTTTCCCTCTCAGCACGTTCTCTCGCTCTGTCTTCCCTCTCCAGCTGAAGGGTGATCCTCAGCTCTATAGCGTCCCTAGAAAAGTCGTCACCTGGACGACGCTGCAGTTCCTCTTCTAGCTCGGCTATTCTAGCTTCCTTCTGGGCGGCATGTGCGAGTGCCTCCTCCGTTTCTTTCTCCTGCCAGACGTTTCATCTCAGGCTTCTGGTAACGCTTGAACAAGGGATTTTAAATGGTGAGGCTCTCACCTGTACAGAAAGCATCCCTTCTGCTTCCGCAGCCCGCTGTGTGGCATGAGCAAGTTGCTCGTGTAGTGAATCTAACTCTGAAGTGGGAATCCATAGACTGGAAGAAACGCCGTCTGCCCCCATTGCCGATGAAACTACATCGAGCTGGGCACGCTGCGTACACATACGAGAGGTGACAGTTAAATGGTTAACGCCATGAATTTCAAATCATGCCAGGAGTATGTATATATATATACTTACTGATGAACCCAGAGCCGCTCGGGCATCAGTTAACTCTTGCTCCGTGTCCACCAAACGAGCTCGTAAGTTCGTTATTATGGTGTCACGGGCATCCTACAGTCATGGCTCTTGAGTTCACAAATAAAAATAAAAAAATGGAAGTTATAAAAGACAAAAAAAATGGTGTTTTATTTTACCTCTATAAGCCCTCCAAGCTGGAGCCTCTCCGCATACATTGCCCTATAGAGCCGTAGGTAATCTTCACTGTCTTGCGCTTGTGATTCCAGGAGCGTGCCACCCCGCTGCCAGTCTTCATACTGTTCGGGGAAGCGCACCCTCCAATCAACGCAGGTTGCCGGCCCACGCGTCTTCTTCCCGACGCTGGGTGAGGAGGTTATATCCACCCATTCCTGGGCAAGCCCGAGGGTTCTCATGACTAATCGTAGCCTTAATGGCTCAATTTCATTCAAGCAATGAAGCCAGAGATCCCGTCCGAATCGGGCACGGCTTCCAATTACCCATGGCTGGTCGACATCGACCATATTCAAGTAAGGCCTCCAGTTCACCTATGTTGGGTTGTACATATCTCCTTAGTTACTCAAAAATACAAAAAAAATAATAATAAAAAATAAAAAAATGAACAAAACATATAAAAAAGAGAAAAAGTATCCTACCATCGCTGCAGGGAACTCTTGCAGCTCCCGTCTTGATACCATCAGCTGGTAGGATAATGGTGCTGTACTCATGATGGGTTGCCACCGCCTAGCCAACGGGATCGTCACTAGCCGACAGTGTCGAGCTCTCCCCATTGGAATATAATAGTAGCTCCACAGCTACACCATCATGTGTCATTGGCATCAACAAATTCAAAAAAGAAAAAAGCATAAAACCAAAACCACAAACAAATAATTTTTTACCTGGATGAAGGGCGTAAACCCATTTATTGTCACCTCTCGGCCTGTCCTTTGCGACAGACCTGTAAATAGATGTGCCAGCACGGCAGCTCCCCAGGCGTACTGTCCTACTCTCTCCAAATCCACGAGCAGCTCCAGGAAGCGGCAGTGTATGTTGTCTCCCTTGGAGCCCAGTAGCAACCTACCCAGCAGAAAGAGGAGGAACCTCCTCAGGTCCATGTTGGTCCTCTCCCAGTTGCTGACATCTGCACAGTATACAGCACGGGCACCTCTCTCTGCCCTTTCCATAAATTCCTCCAAGGACTCGTCATCCCGTGGACGGATGTCAGTAAGCCCTAACACCTCCAGGATCGATGTCTTGGCTACTGACCTGTTCTTCCGTCCATCGAGTTCCAGTCCTAACAGTTTCTGGGCACCTTCTCGATAATCCGCATAAGTGACGCCGGTCACTGCCTCTCCATCCACTTTGAGGCCCGTAATGCAGACCATATCTTCCAAACTGGGCACCATGTGCCCCCAAGGCATCAGGAATGCCCGACTCGCCGGATCCCATCTTTCATGTAATGCTTGGATCAGGGCAAGGTCGAGCTTTATCGGCTCGATTCGGAGGAAGGCACCGAACCCCATCACGTCTAGCCTGGCCTTCTGGAAGTCCGGGAGACCTCGATATGCTGCCACTACCAGCTCCCACGAGATGTGCGATCGCATCATGCCCTACACATCCATAAGAAATGAGAAAGGGGAACATTGCTAAGCAAGTAAGGAGAAGAAAAGGAGGAAGGAAGGAAACCAAAGCAGCCACTTACAAGCTGTGATCGGGTCCTCTCACTCAGTTGTCCTTCAACTTCTGAGAGTCTCCTGGAACTGCTACCTGATCTGCTCCTCTTCGAGGAGCGGGAAGACTCACCTTCTGCTCTAAAGCTGGATTCACCCTCCATCCTGAAAAAATGAGCAACACTCGCAACCTCCCTTCCTTACAAATTTGCACTCCTCAAGTCTGCTTTCAAGACTTCGGTGTTTCCAAGTCGAGCGAAAGGGGAGGTATTTATAGGATTGGAAAGAAGGTGATCTGCATCTATCACCATCATCCCAGCAACATCCTTTACAACAAGTCACCCTATCTTTACTCTCGCATGTCACTCTGCCATCTGGAGTGATCAATGCGGAGGCGTGATTTGTTGACTTATCCTCCCTATGCGGTCTAAATATTCCCCGTGTTTATTGTCCTGTTGCGACTACTGCTAGCGCAAAGAAGAAAGTGGGGGACATTTATACGGGAAAACAGGACCAGGGACCGACGTTGTTGAAATTGGTGGTAGATTCCTTTGAAAGTCATGGCCAAGGTACACTCGCGTGCCACTTTGCCATGTGAAGTAAATAGAGCAGAGCTGTGATTTGTTGACCCGCCACTCCTATTCGGTCCAAAGATTCCGCGTGTCCCTTGTCCTATTGCGACTACTTTTAGCGCAAACAAGGAAATAAGGGACATTCACGTGAAAAGAGCACCACGGGCCGATATTGTTGAAATCCGTGGCTGATCCCCTTTGAAAATCATGGCTATGGTAAGTCACCGCCCCGTGTTTTAAGGAGACATCTCGTCGAGTACGTCTCGCGGGAACCTATGTGGTGGAGAAGAGGCGTGGAGCAGAAGGAACACATTCAGGGCGAACCAGCCGTGTTCAAACCAACCTATTTCACTTGCACATATATATAAGGGTTTGTGCCCGTCATGAGAAGGGAGTGAGTGAACAAGCCACTCACTAACCCTCATCACCCTCCTGGTTACATCTCTTCTCTCTCCGAAGGCAAGCAGTCCCTCGGAGGCCTTCTATAGTTCCGTGACGCAGCAATCGCTTTGTCGCGTCATGCGTTCCCACTTGCTCTTCGGCAGTGCTCCTCGCCGTCCTCCTGTCTCTCTCGCGACCCTGATGGCCGCGAAGCTCTTGAAGTCGAGGCCGCTGGCTGAGCTGTCCTATGCTCTGCCGATGAAGATGCTATCAACTCCAGGAGCTCCTCTGTTGCGAGCTCTAATCCCCTTCAATCTGCAGAGCAAGCCATCTCTCGATGTTCTTTCTCTCAGAGCTCCATCTCCTGCGTCTCTTGTGCTGCTCTATGTTTGCCTTTTCTCTCTCTCTTATCTCTTGCCTTATCTCTCTCAGCCATTCGGAGAGAAATCTTTAGCTCACGGGCATCTCAGGGCAACTCCTCATGATAGTTGCCTTGAGTTTTTTGGCTCTTGTCCGGAATGGTTGGCTATCACCTAGCACTGGCTATTGCAGATGTTTGTGCCAAAAACAAGAAAAAAGAGAAAAAAAAAGGGAATAAAAAAGAAAAAAATAGTAGGGAGTAAGGATGTAAATGGCATTAAAGCTTCCTTATTTATTCCAAGATAAGATATATTAGGGTTTGGGCATCTCAGGCCTCAATTTCCCCAACTCAATTACATAAGCTTTCAGCAGTTCTTCGTCCTCCCTCACAGATTCTGTTGCCCTCAGTGTAATGCTGGCCTTCCATGACGCTTTGATTGTCTTCACATTTCTTGCGTCACCCCCTGTGCCCAGCTCCCTTTTCCTGATTAAAGGAAGCTCGGATAGCAGTGGGAATGAATGGCGAGGGAGGCCCATCTGAGTATGACACCGGTGCGTGTTGTAAAGGGTGAATTCAGACGCGCCAACAAGTTGGAGCTCCATGTTAAGAGAAGACCTCGTGAGGAGCTCATATGGGAGTAAGCATGTCGGTGCACGAGTGAACATATACTCTTCAATGGTACTGAAGTGAGCCCGCCAGTCTTCCCGTTTCTTCAGCCAGGGAACGCGATTTGCTATACTACCACTAGAGCCTAACACATTGGCCATATGGTGAAGTGGGCTTTGTTGGAAGAGTCTTGAAGTAGACGACATTCCCTCACGATGGTTAAATTTGAAATGCAAGTCAGTCCAGCAATTCAAAAGGAGTGCGCAACCAAAAGGAGGCTTACCCATACTGGAAGCCGTGAGTCCGCTATAGAGATAAGCAAGGATGGCAGGTCCCACTCTCTTTCCTTCCCAAATTCCACAAATGGCACTTAGTTGATTTTCCTCCACTATGTTGTCAGTATAAGGGAATAGGAGAGCACCCGCTAAGCAGATGGTGAATCCCTTCATGAGCCCTTCAATGCGATCATCATCACTTGTCAACCTTTCAAGAGCATTTATGACCCAATCTGTAAGTTTTTGCAGATGGATTCCCTTCTGAGTCTGGACGCCCTTGATGGTTTCAGACGGCATGAAGCTTCTGAGCACCTCCTCGGAAGTCACCCTTCTTAGCATGCGCATAACCTTTACCTTGCCATTTCTCTGGAATTTCTTCACGCCCAGCAGAAGTTCTGCTTCTTCGAGAAGAATAGTTGCCTCGAAAGTGGGGAAAATGAATGTATGGGTTTGAGGGTGCCAAAGCTCTACCAGTGCACCCATAGCCGACCAATCCATGTGAATCTCGTTATAATATTTGGCATGAGTTACGAGCTTTTGGAGATGCCACTTTCTGATGATGGCCCTCATACTGATTGAGATGTTCGAAGTGAGTTTCGACAGCCATGGCAACCTTGAAAACTTCCTCGGGCCAGGAAAGAGTGGGTACGGCTGAAAATAGAAAGGTGGAGAAGGCAAAAATGGGCATAAGAAAGTCTTGCAGAAACACAAAAAAGAAATGTTAACGCACCATTCGAGACTGGATTCTCCCGCTAAGATGCCCTTCGAAGTCAGTAAGCCGCTTGCACTCGTTGCTGGGCTTGCTTTTCTTCACGGGACGGGAAGACTCGCCTTCCATCTCGAACTTTGATCTCCTCCTGAGCTTCAACTTCCTTAGCTCGCCCTTGAATGCATTTTCTTAAGGCCAAACGGGCGATACTTATAGTGAGGAAAGGAATCTAGGAACAGTGTTACCAGTTTCGTTCTATTGTGTGTGATAATGTGCTTGCATAGTTGTGATCTTGTTTTGTTATGTTAATTATCGAGTGGGGTACCACTGTCCCACCGATGCCCCACCTTGTCCCGCATTGTCCCCTAATCATTCAATCATTGTGGTCCCCCCTTATCATGCATCGTATTATATGATGTTTACGATACTAGAGCATGCCAAGGACCTTACGGTCTGGACGAATCTGGGATCTGAGTTCCCCTTCAACAAAAATAGTGATGATCCCGGAGGAGATCAGGACGTACGGATAGGCCGTTAAGTTGTGATAGAATGGGGACGATGGTTCCGTTCGATGAGTCGGTACGTGGATAAACGGGCCCCGGCTCAGTATCAGCTCATTGGATCGGTATCCTGACCCACTCTCCACAGCTTAGCAATATTATCCTTGGATAGTTTCTATTTTAGTTTGTTTTATTTTTCTTTTAAACCCAGCATGCATTCATGTAGGACTTTGAGTTCATTGTGGAAAATCACTCACTTACTTTGATTGTGTGAGCCACTGTGCTTAATTACTTAAATATGGGATATTCCATTCCGAGTCGAGTGCTGAGTTTCCCCGAGGTCGCCTTCGGACGTTTCTCTGGATGAAACCATTGTTTGGATTTGTCTCCAATCATCTGTTTATTCCCCTCGGACCCACCTTGGTTGTAGCACGTCCACAATGGCTGGTAACCGCTCTCCAATGGTGAAACCTGAGGTTTACGACCCAAGTACTTCCACGCCGTGAAGTTGGTCCTTTTTAGTTTGTTTGTGCCCCAGTGCACACAATGTCCTTCCTTGTTTGTTTACCATCCAAACAATAGTGGATTTCGGAGAACCTTCCTCAAGGTTGCTTCGTGAAACTCGGGAAAGATTCCCATCGCGTGAGGTTAGAAGCGTGTCTCATCACACATTGGCATCGACTTTTCAGTCCACTTCATTTCATTTCAATACACTTCGTTTCATTCCATTACACGCCATTCCCCTACAAAGTGGATGCCAAGGCGGGGCAGCTGTAGACACGCCGTTTCTGACGTTACGATGAGTAAATCCCATATTGTACCGTAATGTCCTGAAGTGGCTTACATTTTATTTTATTTGAGTGATTTCCGTAATTGTGGTTAAATTGCATTATTTTGTGAAAGGGAGAAGATTAAAATATGTGTACATATAAAATAAATAAAAAGAGAAAAAAATAAAATTCCCAAAAAAACGTGTGTAGTTGTGTTTACGTAAAAATAATATAATTGATTTTCTTTACTACATAAAATATAAATATAAATATATAAGTGGTTAGTATATACATAATATATTAAAAGGTAAAAAAATATAATAACCATAAATAATATATATACATATAAAAAAACCATTAAAAAGGCAAACAAAACAAATAAAAATAAACAAGCATAAAAAAAATAAAATAAAAGATAATTAGAAATAATATTCTCTCCCCATCTCTTTCTATTTTCTATTTCCTTCCCTCTCTCTCTCACGTAATCCTCTCCTCTCCGTCTCTTTCTTTCCCTCTCACTTCTCTGCACACACCATCACTCTCACGGCACACACCCTTCTCACTGTCTTCACCCTTCACCCCACGGCATCCTCTTCATGCCCCATCTTCTCCCTCTCATCTCCAATCCACTCACCCGTCCACTCCCCTCGACTAGCACCCGCAAGCTCACCCTCTCTTTCTCTCCACAACCCCCCCCATCTCATCATCGTGAAGACCCTCGGAGCAACGCCACCCTCACCCTCCACTCTCCACCATCGACCTTCCCACCACCTCCCTCTCCTGCTAACAACCACCCAGCCGTCGCCCTTCTCCACCCCCCCCTCTGCCTGCTAACCACTCTCCACGATAACCGGACGCCACTGCCGTTGTCACTCCGCTGAACCGCCGCTCGTCCACGCTCAGCTCGCCGTGAAGTATCATCACCGGCTGTTCTCCACTGCGAGCCACCCTCCTCACCACTCCGGCCGTCCACTCCACTTCCGAGCAACTCCACCACGTTGCACCGCTGCCACCCGCCATCGCACTCGTCGTCCGACCGTCGTCGTCGCCCGCGAGACCCCCCCCGGCTGAACCACCCTCGCCTCTGCACTGGCACCGTTCGCAAGAGCCCGCGAGCCCCCCCCCCCCTGCTGTGAAGCCCCTCGATGACCCCCGTCCACATTCGCCGGCTACCGTGAAGTCACCACGTCCACACCCACCACCGTAACTCTCTCCCTACACACCTCTCTCCACCGTGGCACCACACCCCTCACTCTCTCTAACCGTTTCTCACCGCCGTGAAGCCCACACCCTGTACCCTCTCCATTTCTCCACGTACCCATGGCCATGCAACACCGTAAACACCTCCCCCCTCACCATCCCAATTTCTGCTAACCCACCTCTAGCACCCAGAACGGCCACTGCTCCCTCCGGCTGCCGCCGCTTCCACAGCCACCACCATCCGCAAGCCCCCCCCCCCCGTGCCGCCGCTGTCGTCGCCGTTGGACTGCCCGCCGGTCGCCACCGCTGCTAGACGTCCGAGCTCCACCCTTCTGCAGCCGTCTCCCACCGCACCGCCGACGTCGCCGTTCCCCTCCGCACGTCACCACCACCGCTACCGTCGTCGACCGGACGCTCCCCACGCCGCATGCACGTCGTCTACTGCCACTGCTGCACTTGCCGCTCGTCGCCGGGGCACTCCCGTCGCCAGTCGCCGACACCGTCTCTCACCGCGTCGACCCCGGCCGTCTCCGGCATCGTCGCCGCGTCGCCTCCAGCTCCACCTCACCGTTGCCGCCCACCGCCGGGGGGCTCCGTCGACCTCGCCGTGCTACCCCGGCCATCTCCCCCGCGGGCTCTCCCTCTCGTTCTCTCTCTGCTCACTCCCCCTCCGCCGCTCTCTCTCTCTCTTTCCCTTTCTCTCGTCCCCCCTGTCTCTCCCTCCCACTCTTCTCCCCGCCGCAACCGCCGCGGCGGTCGTCTTCTTCCTTCCTCCCCCTCCACGGTCGTCCCCCTCTCTCTCCTTCCCTCCGTTTTTCTTCCCCCTCCCTCATAGCTCTCTCTCTCCCTCTCATCTCTCTCTATTCTTCTCTCTCTCTCCCCCCTCGCCGTTCCTCTCTCTTTCCCGCCTGCATCTCCCTCTCTCATCTCTCTTCCTCTCACCGCGCCCCCCCTCTCTCTCTCTTCTCTCTCTCGATCTCTCCCTCCTCTCTCCGTCTCACTCACTCTCTCTCTCTCTCTCTTTTTAATTTTTTTATTCTCTCTTCTCTTCTCTCTTCCTCTCCTTCTCACTCCCTCTCTCTCTCGTCCCCACCTCTCTCATCCTTTTCTCTTTTCTTTATTTTTTATTACCCTCTCTCACTCTCTTTTTAAATCTCTCTCCTTTCTTCTTTTCTTTATTTTTTTTATCATCTCTCTCTCTTCCTCTCATATACATATACTATATATATATTATATATATATGTTATATATATATATATCTTTAATATATATCTTATATATATCTCTTATGTACATATATATATATCACATATATAGACATTAAAGTACAAAAAAAAAAGCCTAAAAAAAAAGCTCCCTTCCTCTCTCTCTCTTGACTTCTCTTTCTTTTTCTAACCCTCTTCTACCTTTCGTACATCATTAGTTTTTTTTTATTATTTACTTATTTACTTATATTTTTAATCATCTTCTCTCACTTTACATATATATATATATATATATATATATATATATATATATATATATATATATATATATATATATATATATTCTTACCTTATACATATATATGTGTGTTTGTGTTCTCCATTTAAACAGTTTCTGAAGTCCACTCTGGAGCTCTTTGGTCGCGTTGTGCTCGTGCCGTTGAGGGCTTTCTCAAAGCTCGTTGCCGGTCTCCCTCGATAAGCTTTTCTCCCCTCTCTTATTTTATCTTAGTCAATCAATCATGTTCCATGCATCATTTAGCATATGTGCCATGCCTTTCTCTCCGAGAGGGCCTAGCTGGTGAGTGTCTTTGTGTTTGTGCATTTCATCATGTCATTCTCCCACCCTTTTAGTTCTAAAGGGGTTTTAAACACACCAACCAGGTACGTGTTCGTTTATGTCATTTACCGTTTTATTATCTAAGGATTGGTACTACACCCCCGTCATCCTCATTTAGTTATTTTTCTCTGTTTGTTCTTTGTGTAAGGGGTAACCAGTTAAAGGCCCTCTTCTTCGGCCTGTCGAAAGAAGAGGAAGTTGGAGCCCGCATAATCTCGTGTCGAAGGCGAAAGCGATCAATTCACTCGGGACCCTCGGTCCCTGGCGATCACAACCCTCTTAACGCGCGCTCCATTTTGATCATCTATGTTTTAATAACACCCGCGGAGAGTTACTTCCCGCAGCGGTTGCTCTTGTGTTTTGTCCTCACCCGCGCGGAGGATTATTCCCCGCGGCGGTTTCTGTCGTTTACTTTCTGTACATCTAACCCCTAACTGGTAGCGGTGGGTCACCTCCCGCTACCGTTTTACTTTTCGCACTTTTATTTCTGTATATCTAATTCCTAACTGGTGCGGTGGGTCACCTCCCGTGACCATTTCTATTTTAGTATTTTATTTTCTGCACTTTACTCTCTAACCCCTAACTATTCAATTTCAGCATTCCCCCATCATCGCTTTAAAAACCCCGTGGAGATCAACATCTCGCGGCGGTTTATTTGATCCCTCTTCTTTTCTTGTCACATATATTTATATTATAGTAAAGACCCCGCAGAGGCCACAGTCTCGTGGTGGTTTATATATATATATATTTATTATTTATATTATTTATGTCACATTAAGACCCCTCAGAGGCCACGGTCTCGTGGTGGTTTATATATATATATATATATATATATATATATATATATATATATATTTATTATTTATACTATTTATGTCGCGTTAAAAACCCCGTAGAGGCCACAGTCTCGTGGTGGTTTCTATGTATTTATATACTTATACTTATTATTTATGTCATAGTAAATACCCCTCAGAGGCCATAGTCTCGTGGTGGTTTATATATTTATATACTTATATTTATTATCTATGTCACAATAAAAACCCCGCAGAGGCCACAGTCTCGTGGTGGTTTATATATTTATATACTTATATTTATTATCTATGTTATAGTAAAAACCCCGCAGAGGCCAATGTCTCGTGGTGGTCTGTATATATATTTATATTTATTATTTATGATACATTAAAAATCCCGCAGAGGCCAATGTCTCATGGTGGTTTATATATATACTTATATATATTATTTATATCGCATTAAAAATCCCGTAAGGCCAATGTCTCGCGGTGGTTTCTATATGTACATCTATTAATTACTGCTCATATTACTATATTCCTGTTAAAACCCCATAAAGACCAATGTCCTGCGGTGGTGTGCTTTTATTTATATTGTTCTTGTAACTGTTCGGGGAGTGATATATCGTTACAATTTCCGAGTCTACGTGTCTTCCCGTCTGTCAAATTCTATCACGTAGAGTCCCAAGACTCGAATTCGGTATCTGAAAAGCTGCTCTCGGAACGGTAGGTCACGCCTACTGGGAAGGGGTTCAGTTTGCGTGAGAGGGTCTTCGGACCCCTATCTCCGCCACGTACCGGAGTTCGGTTAGTTCAAATTCTCCATGTCTCCATTGTTGTCTTGTTTGTAGGTCGTACTTGTCCACCGTTTTTCCATACCCCCATAGCGCGCATTTCCATTATTTTGTCCCCATTTCTTTCACCATTTATCACTCAGAGAGGGAGAAACCCCATCTCTCTCTCTCAGTCTACCACGTGACGCGTTCACATGCCTGGGGGAACTGCCCGGTTCGCCCGCAGCGAGCTTCCGAAGGAAAAGCCGAAACACACACCGGGAATCGGAAAACACACGCGGAAAAGCCGCGGAACGCCTCCGGGCCTCCGAAACGACTCCGGATCGCGCCGATCCGAACACGAAAGATGTCCGAAACGAAATTTCGGACACAACGGAGCCGGACGCTCCGAAAACCAGATCCGGGACACACGAAGAAGGATCCGAAAGGTCCGGGATATTACAGCAGAGCTGTGACAGAGAAGTACGGGGAAGGAGAGGGGGAGCAGCCAGACTTGGATCCAGCAGAATGGGTGGCCGCAGCTGGTGTATCGAAGAAGGGCCGAATATATGGTTTTGGGGACAACATGGACTCTAGCGCGGTGATATCATCGTGTGCGAGTTCGAACTCTGCCCAAACCAGTACTTCTGCCTTCAGTATACCTCATTCTGCCCCCAGTACTTCTGGTAGCGACGTCAGAGACATCGTCCAATCGGAGATGTCTAGCCAGATTTCTGATTTGCAGCTGCAGATGCAGCGGCAGTTCCGAGAGGAGATGTCTACCCAGCAGTCAACCATGTTGCAGGCACTCACTGCCCTGCTCTCCCAAGCGAGAATTCTCCCTCATGCATCCACCACCACAACACATGCGGCACATGTGATTCTTTTCCATGGGTCTTTTCTATGAGTTCAGTTTCTATGAGTTCAGTTTGGCACTTGGTTTAAAATCAAAGCAGTCGGGGTCCGGGGGTCCAGAATGTGAAATACTGATCCGATCGGCATTCCGATCGTTCCAACACGACCTGGGAGGTAGACGTGACTTGTCAGAGCTGTTGGATTCCAAATCGGACATCCGGTTCGAGCCCCACGCTCAAAAGTGTATTTTGTAAATGCACTTGGTTTCAAATCAAAGCAGTCGGGGTCCGGGGGTCCAGAATGTGAAATAGTGATCCGATCGACATTCCGATTGCTCCAACACGACCTGGGAGGTAGACGTGACTTGTCAGAGCTGACGGATTCTAAATCGGACATCCGGTTCGAGCCCCACGCTCAAAAGTGCATTTTGTAAATGCACTTGGTTTCAAATCAAAGCAGTCAGGGCCCGGGGGTCCAGAATGTGAAATACTGATCCGATCGGCATTCCGATCGTTCCAACACAACCTGGGAGGTAGACGTGACTTGTCAGAGCTGACGGATTCCAAATCGAACATCAGGTTTGAGCCCCACACTCAAAAGTGCATTTTGTAAATGCACTTGGTTTCAAATCAAATCAGTCGGGGTCCGGGGGTCCAGAATGTGAAATACTGATCCGATCGGCATTCCAATCATTCCAACACGACCTGGGAGGTAGACGTGACTTGTCAGAGCTGACGGATTCCAAATCGGACATCCGGTTCGAGCCCCACGCTCAAAAGTGCATTTTGTAAATGCACTTGGTTTCAAATCAAAGCAGTCGGGGTCCGGGGGTCCAGAATGTGAAATACTAATCCGATCGGCATTCCGATCATTCCAACATGACCTGGGAGGTAGACGTGACTTGTCAGAGCTGACGGATTCCAAATCGGACATCCGGTTCGAGCCCCACGCTCAAAAGTGTATTTTGTAAATGCACTTGGTTTCAAATCAAAGCAGTCGGGGTCCGGGGGTCCAGAATGCGAAATACTGATCCGATCGGTATTCCGATCGTTTCAACACGACCTGGGAGGTAGACGTGACTTGTCAGAGCTGACGGATTCCAAATCGGACATCCGGTTCGAGCCCCACGCTCAAAAGTGCAATTTGTAAATGCACTTGGTTTGAAATCAAAGCAGTCGGGGTCCGGGGGTCCAGAATGTGAAATACTGATCTGATCAGCATTCCGATCATTCCAACACGACCTGGGAGGTAGACGTGACTTGTCAGAGCTGACGGATTCTAAATCGGACATCTAGTTCGAGCCCCACGCTCAAAAGTGCATTTTGTAAATGCACTTGGTTTAAAATCAAAGCAGTCGGGGTCCGGGGGTCCAGAATGTAAAATATTGATCCGATCGGCATTCCGATTGTTCCAACACAACTTGGGAGGTAGACGTGACTTGTCATAGCTGACGGATTCCAAATCGGACATCCGGTAAAAGCCCCACGCTCAAAAGTGCATTTTGTAAATGCACTTGGTTTCAAATCAAAGCAGTCGGGGTCCGGGGGTCCAGAATGTGAAATACTGATCCGATCGGCATTTCGATCGTTCCAACACGACCTAGGAGGTAGACGTGACTTGTCAGAGCTGACGGATTCCAAATCGGACATCCGGTTCGAGCCTCACGCTCAAAAGTGTATTTTGTAAATGCACTTGGTTTCAAATTAAAGCAGTCGGGGTCCGGGGGTTCAGAATGTGAAATACTGATCCGATCGGCATTCCGATCGTTCCAACACGACCTGGGACATAGACGTGACTTGTCAGAGCTGACGGATTCTAAATCGGACATCCGGTTCGAGCCCCACGCTCAAAAGTGCATTTTGTAAATGCACTTGGTTTAAAATCAAAGCAGTCGGGGTCCGGGGGTCCAGAATGTGAAATACTGATCCGATCGGCATTCCAATTGTTCCAACACGACTTGAGAGGTAGACATGACTTGTCAGAGCTGACGGATTCTAAATCGGACATCCGGTTCGAGCCCCACGCTCAAAAGTGCATTTTGTAAATGCACTTGGTTTCAAATCAACGCAGTCAGGGTCCGGGGGTCCAGAATGTGAAATACTGATCCGATCGGTATTCCGATCATTCCAACACGACCTGGGAGATAGACGTGTCTTTTCAGAGCTGACGGATTCCAAATCGGACATTCGGTTCGAGCCCCACGCTCAAAAGTGCATTTTGTAAATGTACTTGGTTTAAAATCAAAACAGTCGGGGTCCGGGGGTCCAGAATGTGACATACTGATCCGATCGGTATTCCGATCGTTCCAACACGACCTGGGAGCTAGACGTGACTTGTCAGAGCTGACGGATTTCAAATCAGACATCCGGTTCGAGCCCCACGCTCAAAAGTGCATTTTGTAAATGCACTTGGTTTAAAATCAAAGCAGTCGGGGTCCGGGGGTCCAGAATGTGAAATACTAATCCGATCGGTATTCCGATCATTCCAACACGACCTGGGAGCTAGACGTGACTTGTCAGAGCTGACGGATTCCAAATCGGACATCCGGTTCGAGCCCCACGCTAAAATAACTCAATTCAAAACTATGTTAGTTTTCAAATTTTAGTTTAGAATAATTCAAAGAAGTAGGTTATACAATTGATATCTTTACAATCTTTGATATTATGTTTGATTTAAATTCATGTAATCTAATAAAATATTTAATTTATCTTTATACTAATCTTTTTATCTATGTATGTTTTTTTTAATATAGGAGGATCCTTCTGCGAGCGGTACCAGAGGGATGAGCATGGCGGGGGGGATGAAGATATGGACGATCAGGAGGATATTTGTTGATTTTGTTGTATTTTTTTTATGCAACATTGATGAGTTTATTCTGATATTTGATGTAATTTTAATTAAGTTTGATTTTTTATTTTTGTTCGTATGTATTTTTTATTTTCGATGATTTTGTAAACATGTTTTTAATACAAATTTGCAATTTTTTTAAAAAAGAAGAAAATAAATTTCGGACGGATTTTGAGACGGATCCGTCTCAAATTTGAGACGGATTTAGGGACGGAAATTAGGCCGTCTCAAATTTAAGTTGGAATTTTAGAGAAATTTCAGACCGATAGGGAGACGGAATTTAGTCCGTCTCCATTACCGTGCACAATTGGCGACGGAAATAACGACGGAAAATAGTTCCGTCGGAAATTTCAGATGGATATTTAGACGGATTTATTCCGTCGCAAAAGTCAGACGGATTTGAAGACGGAATATTTGAGCATTTGAATGCTGCTACCATGGGCATCTGTTATTTGATGATGTCTTCCATGCAAATGTTCTGAATGTATTTAATCAGTAAGATATATTCCAAGTGATTGAACATAAGATATACATTTTATTCCTCCAGGCCCACTTTGTGGTTAATCGAACAAGGCTGGATGGAATACGTCATTCGCCGATAGCGCATGCCCATTCGCCGGTGGTGCCATTAGCGCACCTTAATCATCTTTGATACATTTCATGCTAATTGGGGGTAACAGGTCAAAAAGTGGGGGAAATGAGGAATACGCCATTTGACTGGGTGGGGTCGAATGACTTATTCGATTGGTAGAGGTCGAATGGTGTATTCGCCCCTACCCTAATCAATTAACAAAGTGGGCCCTATAGTGTTACTTAAGCCTGGGTTCTGGTGACTAAAAGTGAGATCTCTTTCAGGTTTTGAGCAATCTAATACCTGTTGAAGTGTTTGAATGCTGATTTCTACTGTTAGAAGTTCCAAACATTCTGATATCATTGAGAAAAGTTTCCAAGCAATTGAATGTTGGAGATGAAGTTTGCATTAACTTTGGGTCAAATGAGAAATACCAATAAATTGCCCTTATTATTTTTGTGACAACAAACAAAAATCAGGTGATCTTCAAATTTGTGAGTTGAGTATCCTCTTCCTGAGACAATTTAGGCATCGTGAGAAAGAAAAGAAACTACCTGAACCCAATACACATATAGGAACTCATTTGTTACAAGCAAGTAAGTCGGGGCAGTTTCTTCCGAAACATATGAGAATTGTATCTCCTACTTGAAAAGGTGATTTGTTTAAAAGAATTAGGATTTATATATATCAACTTTTCAAAGTCTAATATCAGCTTCTGTTTTCTCCCTCCTCTTCATGAATTCTTTTCATACTGTAATACTTTTGTCATACACAAGCATATTGTTAGTTCTCCATGCTTTGACTGTGTTTAAATAGAAACTTTGAAGAGAGAATGTGCCAATGGGATTTTGTGATATATGGCATTCTATGACACCATCTAGTTTACATGTTTATTTGTACAACTATATGATGTCTAAAAATCTCTTTATAATTTAGGAGCATATGGTACAAATGCAACAACAATGTACGGAGTGTGAGACCACTATAGCTGAAGATGACATATGTGCTGAGATACTTGGTGTAACGACCCGAGAATCCGATTACCGGGAGAGACCCGATAACTCGAGACTCGAACCGCCGCCCACAAGCCGGGAGGGCTCGGAAGGGCTAAAAGGAGTGTGGAGACACAGAGAAATAGGAAATAAAGTAGGACAACCAACAACAACAAGTAGAAGTAAAAGAACAACTATAGCTACAACAGAGTCCAGTCCAACAGAAAGTACAGTATAAAGCAGTAAAAACGTACCACATGTCGAGTGAACACTCGACCCGCTGAGCTGACAACTGAGAACATCCGAACAGCACCCTCGAATCTCGAGAAGAACCGCCACACCTAAAAGGCAGGGAGTGAGTCTCCAAAACAGAGACTCAGCAGGGATCCCGCGGAACCCCACCAAGAACCAACGGCGGCACAGAAAGGTGCAACTACGAGAGCAACAATAACAGAAGGAACAGTAAAAACCCAGTGGCCGGTCGAAACACGGCACTACAGCTACTCCCACTGTACCAGAAAGCACACATCGAGCTCGCAGTCGAGGCTACCGAACCACGCTAGTACCACCTACCGAAGCAAAAGCCCACGGTAATCGCACCGCAGAGGCCTGTCTCTCAGAACACGGCCAACCTCGACACACTGTCCAAGGTGCAACCCCGACCACCTGGTCACGGGTACCGCACAGTAAGGCGCAACCTCGGTAAAGCTATTAGCACTAGTCTCACGGCACGAAAATCGACACACGCGCCACCGCGAGACCACCGAAACTCAACGGTCAATACGACTAAACCCGAAGGTCAAAGTCATAGAGACTGACAGTCTGACACTCCCGCCTCGACAGGAATACCTCCCACCAGAAGCACATCCGGTAGCGTCCCCTGACGTCTTACACTGCACCGCAGGTGATCTGCCTGACGTGGTAGCTCTTACCAAAGGCACGAACACCGCACAAGTAACCACAAACGAGTGACTAGCTGGGGTCACGTCCGTCGACGTGGGTCCAACCGCCCCCAACCACGTGTGCACACACGACCACACGCGTGTAAGTAGGCTACGACTAGTGGAGGGTCACTGAAGGGGTAGACTCCCAAGTCAATGGAAAATAACGTCCGAGTCTGACGACGTACGGGGACCATCCCACGTACTGGCACCGTCGCACGCGGACCACAGTCGGAGAAGGAACGGGACTCACAGTCCACGGCCGCGCACACACCCTGCGCGAGAGTCGAGAAAACCCAAGTGACGCTAAGCCACTGGACTCTGGGCAGTCCTCTAGACGCACTACAGCTAACGATCCTTGAGTCAGAAGACTCGGGGTCAAGTCCGTCGCACGCAACAGCACAAGGCCATCAATCTAGTCTAATCTCTAGGTCTAAAAACACAGTAGCACGTGTACCGAGACAGCTCACGAGCTGTCGAGACCATTCCCTCGGGAAGGGAACTCCCGGGACTAAGGCCACACACACACGGCCCACGCGGAAAGCATAGAAGCACGATTCCCAAGGCAACTCGCACACCGCCAAGCTACAGCCCAACTCAAGGAGAAGAGGGAAGCCTCCAGCCCCAGACTGGACAACTGGGCTCGCAGCCCAAGGCCTCACACAGGACCCACTCGGGAATCACTTTTCGGAGAAACCGACGACACACGGGGGCTCTCACCGCACGCACGCCAACACACGGTGACACGAGTCGAGAACGCTACACCCGGGAGTATAACGTACCACGACACCCGGCCCCGACGACGTGCACAGCATCCGTCAGGCCACGGGTCGGGACGTGGTTCGAGAACCACACACCCGAGACTCAAATCGGTCAAAACGCAAACACCGGGTTCGACAGGCAGATGTGCGGTTCACCCTGGGCCGCTCAAGGGACGTGCGGCTGGGGCACAGCCGCTCAAGAGACATGCGGTCAGGCAGGAGCCGCACAAGGCCCTAATCGGACTAACCCCAAACGGAGGATGGACGGTTAGGGCTGGACCGCCCACGGGGATGTGCGGTCCAAGGATCGTCCGCAGAACCCAACCGACCTACTCCAGTGCCGGTCAAAACGGTTTTGACCAAACCGCACAACCCAACCGACACTAAACTGTTGACCAAGGGTCAACGGGGATATACGGTCAGCTCCTCGCCGCACAAGCCCACGGAAGAACAGACGGCTGGGGACCAGCCGCCCATGGGGGAGACATGCGGTCCTCACCTGGCCGCACATCACATGTGTGGTCTATCGTCCAACCGCACAACCCCAAAACCAAGAGAAGATAAACGGACCAAAGGCAGCCGCCCATACGATGGACGTCCCTGGTTCGACCGCCCAACCATCACGGCGGGTAAACCCAGGGGGTCGCTCGATCGCGGCCTTTCCACGCCCCGTTCGTGCAGAAACGAAGGGGATACAGCCACAACCACCCTGACAATCACATGGACTCCGGCCGGAGTCAAAACGATGCACGAATCGCGAGAAACGAGCGATTCCACCGAAGTTGCCCTAAAAGGGTTACCGAGCTTCCCGGAGCTCTATCGGTCCAACGGGACCACCAATCGAGACGAAATTAGGGGAAAAAGAACGCTCTCACCCCAAGGAATCCGTTGACAGTAACCGGTCTGGAAACCGTCGCCATTTCCCGACCGACCCTACGAAACCTACAAAACCACGGTTTCGCTAGAACGGACCCAAACACAGCCGTTTCTACGCCGAACGACGTGCAATGACAGGGAAAACGAGCAGAACACAGCAGTGTTCCGTCACCCTACCTCCACCGAAGAAACCACACGCCGATGTGACTAATCCACGCCGAAAACCGCCCGGAACGCGAACGACGCCATCTCAAAATCCACCGAGGGATCACGCCCGCAATCGCCTCGATCCTCTCCCATCCACCCCCGTGCCGCCTCCACCTGGCCCCCGCCTCGCTCCGTCGGCCGCCGGAGAAGAGAGGGGAGAAAGAGAGCGTGAGAGAAGAGAGAGGGGAGTGCGTGAGAAATGAGAGGGAAGAGAGAGAAAGGGGGGTTTATATAGGAAAATCTAGAAATTCTAGAAAATACCGAAAAATAGAAAATCACGTTTCCGCGATCCTCGGAACGCACCGATCGCAACGGTACCACTCGCGCCCAGGTGAACAGCCCGGTTCACCCACAACGAGGTTCCGAAAGAATTACCGAAACACACACCGGGAATCGAAAAACACACGCAGAACGCATTTCTGTCTCCGAAATAGCTCCGGACCGCGCCGATCCGAACACGAAAGATGTCTGAAACATCATTTCGGACACAACGGAGCCAGATACATCGGAAACGCAGACCCGAGAAGAATGATCCGAAAAATCCGGGGCATTACACTTGGGAGGACGTCTGGATACATACGTGGTCGTGGACATGGACCCAAGCCGTCTTAGCGAGTTAGAGCTATTTTTTCGAGTCAACCCACAGTTAGAGAGAAACAATTGGAGCAGGAGGTGGTCACTCTTCGAGATCAACTTGAGGATCAACAGAGGAAGATAGAATTTTTGATGACTTGGATGAATGGAAATAATATTCCACCATCTTCGTCATGGTAAAAATATATTTCTTATCTTGTTGATCAAATTAAGTTAAATATTAATATTCTCATTTAATTTCTTTTATTTTCCATTATTTTGTTCAATGGTTTCATTCTATATATGGTGCAACATCTTCTCAATCATCACAGGATTCTTGTTGCAGATTATAAGATCATGAAAGTTATTTTTTTTAATATCATATTATTTTTTGTATTTATATTTTCAAGACAATCAATCACTTTTTGCTCTTTTAATATAATTTTTTGGTACAATGAGAAGGTATGACATTAGTTCATTGGTATTTTAATATTTTGTAAGGTTCTAACGAATGAATGAGATTTTTGTAATATTTTTGTTTGATGATAGTAAATGAATGGATGTTACATTTAATATTATGGAAATAGTGACCAAATATTTAGTTGTGATTAAAATTAATAGTCATTAAAATTATAATAATATTGACTAAATATTTAATATTGACTAAATATTTAGTTATGATAAAAATTAGTAGTCACTAACATTATAATAAAAATAAATAAATAGTCGATCAGTGACCAAAATGTGTGCTTGTTAACATTGCATACATAAAAATCAAATATTAAATTGCAAACAAAAGTGATAGTTGCTAATATTATAGAAATAATGATAAAAAATTAATTGTGACCAAATATAATAATTATATTCTCATGACAGTGACCAATGTGATGGTCGTTAATATGGTGGAAACAACGATTAAATATTACTTGCGACCAAACTCAACTATGTCACTATTTAGAGTTTTATTAGATATCAACAAGAATTAATGACTAATATTTATTCATAATTACGACCAATATTTTTATCGCTTTAGCATCAATCTATAGCGACCAAAATCAATTGAGTCGCTAGTGGTTAAGGGTTTAGCGACCAATGTGATAGTCGCTAATATGGTAGAAACAACGACTAAATATTACCTGCGACCAAACTCAATGATGTCGCTATTTAGAATTTTTTTAGCGATCAACGAGAATTAACGACTAATATTTATTCACAATTACGACGAATATTTTTGTCGCTATAGCATCAATCTATAGCGACCAAAATCATTTGGGTCGCTAGTGGTTAAGGGTTTAGCGACCAAATATAAAGATTGGTCGCTACGAGTATTAACGACAATGATATAACGACCAAACGTTAGCGACCAATGTGTAGTCGCAAATTCTTTTAGCGACCAATTGTTCTTATATTGCGACCATGGACTTTGGTCGTTATAGGCCGATTTTCTTGTAGTGTGCATCAAGAGGAACCCTAGCAAGGGTGAATGCAGCCGTTGCTTTATCTGTGTGTTTTTGTGTGAGAGAGAAGGGTTGAATCAAAGAGCAAGTAGTAGAGTGTTTGACCCACATCTTGGAGAAGAGAAAGACACGATATCTTCTCTTCTTGTTTAACCCTTCCTAGAGGTTCCTGGGTGTGTCTACTTCCTTGGAGTAGCCAATAGGTGATGGTATAATTAAGATTGGTTCTTGTCCATTGTACCACTTAATTATCTATATATTGAAGATGTCGGCGACTTGCTCTTCTGTCTTTATAAACTTCAGAATGATTTCTTCTTTTTCAACCAAATCTCGGATATAGTGATGACGCAGCTCGATATGCTTCGTCCGTGCATGAAAGACTGGATTCTTTGTCATAGCGATGGCTGACATATTATCACAAAGTATAGTAGTTGGTTCTTCTTGATTTTGTTGAAGCTGTGATAATATTCTCCTTAACCAGACAACTTCGATCGCATGCGGCACTTGTAGCATAGAAGGTTCTAGAATGCCATTAAAAAAAGAGAACTCCAGAAACACTTATCCAAGAGAGATCAAAGAGATCCAAGTAGAAGTAGAAGTGAGCCAAAGAGCCTCACTCCATTCCATCAACCTTCCAAGCATTTTACCAAACCTTTCCATCTTCCATCTCCCCTTCTACATTGTACAAGATCTTTTGTACTTGTACTATTTCTTCAATAAAATTATTACTTTCTTCACCTTTTGTGCCCATCTCACTTCCAATGCTCCAACATATATAAGTGAGTTTCTCTCGGTGTTAAACTCTCCCCGTACGTAAAGATAGGTGACCTTTTGTCTCTGAACCACGAAATCTGGTGTTCATCTTCTCGTTTGATTATTATTTATTTGTGTTTGAGTTTGGTATGAATCAGGAGATTGTTTCAGCAATGTGAAGGTCGAACGGTGAAGATATGTATAGTGTAGAAATATCGGAAACGGTCGACAATCTCGACATAGCGATCGACCGCCTCTCTACTCATATATAAGCAGTTATGAACTTTCTAAGAAACACGGTCAACCGCCTACGCTGCAAAGAGGAAGCACAGGCGATGCTAGTATTGGCAATCGACCTCGCAGTCAATCGCGCATTACGTTTGTATCCGAGTAGAGTCTTCCGTCTCTTGTTCTCGTTGTCTCATGATCCACAACAACTAGCATAAGTGCAAGTGTCGCATCCCGCCCCCTGGGCCCAACAATTTTCACCCTCCTCCGGGATCCTGATCAATGTATCATTTCACTGTTAACTAATGTGATGTAAGATTTCATCTTCTTCGATATATATGGTGTTCAGGTTTCACGTTGCACCGAATTAACCTAGCTGCGGGATGCTCGTCTGGGTTACGCCCGGAATGCCCTGCTTGAGGACCTCGTTCACGACGTTCGATCGTCGTTGTCCCCCCGCTGGGATTACAAGCCCAGTCGAACGCAAATGTCACCAGTTGCATGCAGCTGCAGAGAGCCTTTGATGCCTTCCTCTCTGCACCTCGCAAGTCGCAGGTCCGCGTGTGCTGCACCAACGCATATGGACCCGACCATTTCAATTCAAACCTTGTGCCGATGCCGGTCTCGTCTACGTACAGCCAGGTCTGGTTCCTCCACAGGTATTCTCTTTCCCCTCCTCCTCAAGTCGGCGGTCATCAATCTACTGAGAGCCGGCCCTTCAAAGTTTTGACCTTGTTAGCGTCCTATAAAATGACCTCGTCGATCTCCTCCCGTCTATCCCATCCAATAACACAAACCCTAACCAACAGACAGAGTACAGACGCCACAGGCAGGCATTCGACCGGTGGCAACCATCTTATCTCCACCAAAACAATCCGACAGTTGGTAGTGGCGCAATCCTCTGTGACACCCTTCGGCCATTCGAATTAATTCGTGGTGCTTGGGTAGCCAGCAAGCAATATGGGTTGTTCTATAAGGAAGGGCGTCGTCACAGCGGCCACCGTTGTGTGCGTGGTTATGCTGCTGGTGCTCCTCAGCACGCCTCCGGCCGTGGAGGCGAGGGTTGTGGGTGGAAGAAGGGCACTGGAGAGCAGTTATTTTGACTCGTTGCTGGAGATCCTGGGCTCGTCAGGTCCGTCGGGCTGCACCTAGGGATCCTACAACAACGGCAGGCCTTGCCCCTAGGCGCGATAGGCGAGGTTGGACAGGGCCGGCCTGGGAAGGCCTCGGGGCACGCCCCCGCTCGATCTCTCTATTAATTAAGTTGCAATATCCCTCCATACATATATGTACATACGCGCGGTCTACGTGCAGAACTAGCTATTCTTTTAGCTTCAGTAATTAAATTCTTAATTAAGGTTGCAAGTCGCGAGTGGCGCGTGCGAAGTTTGTACGTGCTCGCGAGCTTTGCCAATAAGCGCATAGTCCATGTAAAGATCTATTGATCAGTTCGTCAAACGAGTGATTCGAAGAATACATTGCTTAGGCACTTATATATCTTTCCATTCATCAGTTTGCCGGATAAAACTTCTATCTGCGGCAGGCATCATTATGCTCGTGCATGCCCTTTGCTGGTCGATCGTTTGTTGTGTTGTCGATGTGGGACACTTTGCCATTGATCGGTGCAAGTTTGGACGTGAACATCGGAAGAAATCATACATTTTTCGCTAAATTAAGCAAATTAACATAGCTTTGCGTACAAGTTTTAGATTATATATGATGTATCCACAGAATTGTGGTCCGTGCGTTGCCCGATCGATGATGGTGCATGCCCAACTTGATCCGCAAAATGCCACGGTGTGTTGGCCTCAAATTTTTGCTGTTTTCCTTAATTAAGCTCAAGATGGTCAAAATATTCTTAGGCTAAATTAAGAAAAATCTTAATTTAGTCCGTACTCCTAGTTGGAGAAAAGATTTTGGAGCTGCGACAGTTACAAAATTTGCTTACGATTGCTTCTTATAAGGTAAAAATTTCGTGTATTAATATTTTTAGCAATCTTTGTTTCCTATATACAAGCCTTTGGCGATGTACACGAATTCAAGAGTACTTTTGGTATGAATCGAACTTTCCACTCCATTAAGACCTCGAGTCCTGTGGTGTTCTGTTCCTTCCCGACTTTCTCTTATTTTTTTTTCCTCTCGATCTCTCACGGTCGTGGTGTGGCTGCATCAGTTAACCAAAAATGTAAAACCATTTTATACTAATTTTCACTTGAAAGTTTGTTTTCCACAATAGATAATACACAGACTGGAGACAAGGAAAAAGAGAAATCTTATTGCGACAAGACGAGACATTCATCTTGCAAACGGTACACCATTCCAATTCAAACCATCTGCCGGTCCCAGTCTCGTCTACCGCCAGGTCTAATTCTCCTTCACCTCCTCCTCAACACGGCGCGTGGTCATCATTAATCTACGTACTGATCGGACCCCTTCAAATTAAGTTTTGACCCTGCTAGCGTCCTATGAAATGGCCTCCCCTCCTCCCGTCTCTCCCATCCAACACAAACCTCAACCATCAGACAGACCCCACTGACAGGCAATATATTCAACACTCACGCTTCGGCCATTCGAGTTCGCGGTGCTTGGGCAGTATATGCCTTGCTCCACATGTCGAGGGGCGTGACAGTACGTAGCAACCGTTCTGTGCATGCTTATGCTGCTGCTCGGCACGGATCCGGCCGTGGAGGCGAGAGTTGTGGGCGGAAGAAGGGCACTGCAGCTATATATCTTGACTCGTTGTTGGAGAGATCCTGCAGGACTAGTCAGGGCCGTCGGGATGCACCAGGGGATCCTACAACAACGGCAGGCCTTGCCGCGAGGGGAGGACGGAGGACGGGGGAAATGTACACTCGGGCCACCCGCGCATTCTCTAATAAGTTTCACCCCATTAATTAATTAGACGGCCTGTAACACAGAATGGTTCGCTAGCTTAGCTTCAGTAGATCAATTGTGACTGGCACGCGCTAAGTTCCATGTCGAAGGGGGGGAGGATGGAGACAGACACAGAGACGGAGAGAGATTCTAAAGAGCTGCAAGTTAATTTAGTCTCAAAAGAGTTCCCTGTGGATCAGAAGGATGAGGACATCCCTCGGGGTTTGAAAAATTGAAGCGCCCGGCGTGCAATAAAAACATTATGAGTTTATTAAAATATAGGGTACTGTGGATGTTTTTCGATCTGATTGTATATGGGGGTGAGGTGATTGTGAGTTTGAGTGGATTCTATCCCGCCGTCCCAAAAAGAGATGGAAAACACGAGAAAACTCTTGATTAATCAATCTGAACTCGGAAGTAAAGGCTGATACTCTGATTTCATCACATTTATTGAAATTGACGTTTGACAATTTGAGTAAGACAAATATTGCTAATTTGAAATTATGAGGTTTAAGGAGGCAATAAAAACATGCAGGCGAAACATTGGAATGAGACTTCAGCATTTATGCATAGAACGGGCATTATTTCTTGTGACACACCAACTTGAGTCGGTCGATCGGAAAAGATTTGAAATCACGGTGATGTTTTACTAATTGGGTTAATAATTTTGAGCATACGTACAGTAAGAGCAGCATGCCATGAAACTAACAAGACAGACCAAAATTTGTCGACTTGGAGGTTGAAGCGCCGTTATTTTATGTAAAATGACATTTGACGGATTTTAACGACGATCACAAAGGGTACTTAAAGATTTTGTGAAGGACGAACAACTTTTTGATTTACGGTTTTTGGACTATTTCAAGATAGATATGTTTTTGACCTGTTGAGTTTGAAGATTTGGAGGACGAAAACGTGTTATTCTATGTAGTACGACAATTTAAACAGGTTTAAACGCTACTTAACGGTTTTGAGAAAAAATTGTGACTTTTGACTTTACATGCTGAACCACGCGACAAGGTAATCACGCATTTGAACCATCGGATCTGGAATTTGTAAATTTGGAAGTTGAAATGATGTTATTTTATGTGACGCAGGGCATTTGATACATTGTTTAAAAAGACAACGTCTTAATACACTAAGGCTAACTTAACCTCGAGAGAAAGTCTTAGAAAAATGATTTGAGACATATATATGTCTCAGACTTTTTATTTGAGACTTACATCTTTTGTTGATTGAAGTGATTTATCTCAACGCATTGACCACCTTAAGATATTTAATTACTTGAGACTGATGGATTGATTGAGAGAGTAATACCGTGAGGTGTCGTAAGGTGCATCCTAAAATTTATATTATTTTTATTATCCTTAAAATATGATTCAATACTTTTGAGATAATGTAGATCTATCGTTGACTTGAGATAGTATTAAGACATAAAAATTAACATTATTTTTATCTCTTTTGATGGTTTAAGATTATTTTTCTAAATTATTGAGACTTACGTCTCATTGTGTCTTAAGATTTACGTCTTACGAGGTTTTTAAAAATCGCCTTACAACCAACTCAAGTCCCTTTTAATTAAACAATGATTCGATATTTAATTGGTTTTAAAGTATCCTTAACGGACACACCACCAAGAAAGTCTCATTCGCCCTAAATTTTGCACCGTCATGTGGTATTCCCACAGTTAAGTCATTGGCTTTGAAATTTATTTATTTCAAGAGGGAAACTTCATTGTTTTATATGATAGAAGTGTTTAATTGGTTATTGGATCAGTAAAGGATATTCGATGAATTTAAGATTAAGGCAACCAACGCTCTCAATTTCTGGATCGTTATAAGCAAACCTCACACGAAGTCTATCGGGTCTGATCATGATCTCCACACATCTCGCAGTCAAACGGCCATTATTTTATGCAACAGAAGCATTTAAGATAATATGGTTTCACATGTGCTGTTAACACTATAACATTTATTTTGTTCCATCTGGGGGTTTTCGTTCCTCGACACGGCGAGGGCCCTTCAAAGTTTTGACCGTGTTGGGTGCGTGGTCCTATAAATTAAATGGCTTACTCTCCTCCCGTCTCTCCCATCCAACACAAACCCTAACCAACAGACAGAACCCACTGAGGACATTCAACCGGTGGCAACCATATATCTCTTCCCTCGGAAAAACACTCCGGCCGAAAGTTGGTAGTCGCACAATCCTGTGTGTGTGACACCATTCGACATCGAGGTGCAATTGGGCAGCATGGCTTGTTCAATGACGAGGGGCGTCACGGTGGCAACCGTTCTGTGCGTGCTTGTGCTGCTGGCGCTCCTCAGCACGCCTCCGGCCGCGGGGGCGAGGATTAACGTGGGCGGAAGAAGAGCACCGGCGAGCAGCTACTTTGACTCGTTGCTAGAGATCCTGGGCTCGTCAGGGCCGTCGGGCTGCACCAAGGGAACCTACGACAACGGCAGGCCTTGCCGCTAGGCGCGATAGGCGAAGTTGGAGGGCCGCGGAATGTCTCGGCCGGGGCTCTCTCTTCCTAATAAATTGCATCTCATCCCTTTGTACGGTGTACAACACGTACGACAGAATGATCCTTTTTAAGTTTTGAGTCAAAAAATTGTTTAGCTTTGCAAGGTGCGAGTGGCGTCGGGTGCGAAGTTCGTACGTGCTTGCAAGTTCTGCCAAGCGCATGCATATGATCCACGTGAAGTTTGAGTTCACCAAACTAGCTAGTGATTCAGATAATACATTTTAGTAGCAGCACATGCATGCATGTGTGTGTGATTCGTCGCTCAGGCACTTGTCTTTTAGTTCTTCAATTTACCAATTCAAAGACGGACGGACGTACGCTTGTTCTCTCTCTCTCTCTCTCTCTCTCTCTCTCTCTCTATGTACTTGATGTTAAAATTGTTAATTATCTGCATCGTTCGACCTGATTACTGTCTACTCTTATCCCAGCCTCTTGCCTCTCGGGATATTATGCGGTTATGGATATTGTGACAAGACAAGACATTGAAGCTTCAAACACGCTGCATCTTTGACCATATCAAATTTGATGCTCAAATCGATATCCTTTTTCGTTCCTGTAAAGAACTCAGAAAAATTATCAAGATATTAATTGTGCATGAATCCCATCTGTATCAAAGTACGTACAGTGACTGCTGCACTCGATAATAGCCTAGCTAGCTACTATTACACGTCGAGATACAGCATGTTTCGTTCTGCCCATGCATGATCCCGATCGAGTTATATTATTGGTATTTAAGTAGTAATTAAAGCACGTTAACCTACGTAATTATTATTACTTGAACCAAGTTTCTGCAAGTATTTGTCTTCGCATGATTAGCAAGTTAATTTTCATGGAACCAATTAAGTACGTGCATGCGTTCCCCTGTGCTGATCACTGGGTAACCTGCCCAGCTTTTTGATGGGTACAGTTTTGGAGTATACATTTCCATCCTCTTTACTTCATACGCAGAAAGGTCGAATATGCAAACTTTCGGACAGTAGTTACGTATTTGTGTAGTCCACTTAATTGTTCATTTTTTGCGTCTGAAAACTATCTCCGTTAGTGTACAATGCGATCGATCGGGATTCGTTGTGGTTTCCTATTATTAAACTAAACACAGCACGTACGTACGCAGCAGGTGCTATTCTATTCTTCCTACGTATGTGTTACTTTACGAAACCTAATCCTGTACTGAGAAGTACTACAGCATGAAACACATTGAAGAGAATAATTGCAGAGAGAGAGAGAGAGAGAGAGAGAGAGAGAGAGAGATTCTAATAGTTGCAAATCCAGCGTGTGAGAACAAGCACAGCACGTACTATTCATCGAAGAGAACACTTTCTCTTTCCTTCTCTGTTTATTCCCAATTGAGTAATCCTTGTAATTACACCCCCCCAACTATACCGTTCAGCCGTGTACCAATTTTTTTCAAGAATTTAAGATTTTTTTAGCGTGACAGTACTCACATTAAATTATCTTGACGTGAGTGTCGTGTCATTATCAGATGTGATATTTATGTTATATATATATATTTAAAATTTTAAACTATTCACATAGAAATTTTTTAATTTTGTCAAAAAGGGAAATGAGTGACATGAGACTCACTTTCAAAATAATTTGACGTGAATCCCACGTCAAAAAAATCAAAATAAAAGTTGGTATATCAATTAGCGATGTAATTAAGGGAGTGGTGTAACGAGCGTTACTCTTCCCAATTATAAAATATCCAAAGTTAAAGTCCCTGTTAGTCATGATACTTTTATTTTAAAATTACATAGTATCAATATTAATTTGTCTTAAATCCTTTTTCCTGGATGGGAACAGAAACTATAATGATATTAATTTTCACCTCCCGTGACCCTTGAGCCGTACTTTTTTCACTGTTAACTAACGCATGGACTGTACGTAAGACTTCGTCGATCTTCTTCAAGTATTTTTCACGTTGTACCGAAATAACCGAGTAACGTGCGGGATAATCTTCCGGGTACCCCTGGGATGCCCTGCCTTATGACCACGTCCACGTCGACCTTCGCCGTTATTCCCCCCGCCGGGTTTTGAAGTCCAGTCGATCGCAAATGTCACACCAGCGGCATGCAGCTGCAGAGAATCTAGGACGCCGTCCTCTGTGCACCTCGCATGGTCCGCACGCGGGTGCCGGGGCAATGCCGGTGGACCGACCATTTCAATTCAAACCACCCGCCAGTCCCAGTCTCGTCTGTTGCATGGCGTATTTTACTCTCTAGCTATATGAATTCTCCTCCTCCTCCTCGACACGGCGGTCATCAATGTTGGACCAACTGAAGGGGGGGGGGATGATCAGCACAAAAGTGAAAAAAATAAAACTTTTATTAAAAAATTATAAATATAAAAGAAATTTTATAATATAAAGATGAAATTGATACAACATGTGATGAGTGTAAAAGGAAAGGAGGTGAACATGAAATGCTCTTACACATGAGAAGAACTGAAGCATGGAAGGTGAAAGATTATTAAAAAATTGGGAAAGACATGAAAAGTTCATAGAATGGGTTGAGACTTTTGGCTCACTTCTTCTATTATCTCCCAGACACCACTCCAGCGTATTCATAGGTATACAGGTCGGTGGAGAAAGATTTTCACCGTTATTATGGACTCCTTTTACCGTCATTCTGGAGTAAAAGTCACTCACTTTTCTTCTTTTTTGTGGTGTTGCTGGATAACTCTTCCATGTCCTAGATCTATGTAGAACGATCCAAACACATTACAAATTATTTTAACAATCAATCTACTGAAAGCCCTTTCAAAGTTTTGACCTTGTAAGCAGGGATGTCGATAGTTACCGAGAACCAGATAACCGTATATTTTATTAACGTAACGAACATCAAATGGATAATATTTTTTTTTCGATAAATTAATGGATACTGTACGTAGAGGTAGAAATCTAGTTTCTATATCACGTACCACCTTCTCTATTTATTTGTCGGGAATGTCGTCCGGCACCCGTGGAAGCCTGCACACACCAGAAGCCAAAAGGGCGTCATAAGGAGCCCTGAGCGCTACCTCAGGGGACAACCATCCGATACTTAAGTGAGCAATAATTTTACCGCAGGAACAGAGAAGAGGAGAAGATGGAGGTCGTAGTAGGAGATCTGAGAGACGTGTAGATCCTCCGGGCGAGTGCTCGCCATTCCCAATGGATACTCGGGGAGTGCTCGCTGGGTGATAAGGTCGTGCGGGAGGGGTTCTCTCTCAGAGCGTGGACGGGTGCGACCTCTCTCTTACTGTAGCAAGGCTAGTAGCTCTATTATATGTGTATAGCTTTTGACAGAAGATTCCACCGTGTGTGTCTCTGCTGTCGAGGTCCTTTTTATAGTGGTTTGTCCTGGAGTGAAAGGCCTATCTCTTAACAGAGAAGGGCGTGAGTCGTGGAGTAATGCCTCCCGCGATCATTGCGGGAGTTTCTCGTTGAAGGGCGATTACCCCGGCGTCGGCCAGTCTTTGGGTGAGTCTTACGGCACTCGTGGGGCGTGCTCGCCTGTTATGGGGTCTGAGCCGACGTTGTGGGGGGCAACGATCGATCGTCAGAGGGTCATCCGGCGGTCATCACGCTCGGGCCAAAGCCCTTTCTGCGTTGTCGAATCCAATGCTGAGCCATGGCGGGTTGCGCTTAAATGGGCCGCGGCTTTTGGGTGCCTCTTGGGCTCGCTGTAGATCCGGAGTCGGATTGGGCTTGTTGCTAATGGGTTGGCCATGGGCCGAGCCAAATTTACCCTCCTCACTAGCCCCCCTACTCTCAGTTGCCGAGCACTTTGTAGGGAGCTGAGAGTCGAGCATAAGAGGGTCGGTTAGATTGAGGGATTTGAGGGTGATCGATCTCCTCGTATCGTGGGGACCGGTGGTCCCTGTCACCTGCTTGGCGCGCAAGGCGCCCCTGGCGGTGGCAGGCGCCACTCTTGTAATCATGACGCATGTCCCGTTTGCTTGAGAGTGCGGGCTTCGAACGGGCACCTGGGTTCGGTGGCCGTACCGTGATAGCGATGGACACCTTTTCACATGCCCTTGGGCTTCGTAGCGCCGGTCTATCGTAGACGGTTATAAGGGTCGCTGCAGGGTTTTCCTTAGACCCCCATTTACCTTTTGTTTGGTTGTCGCGCTTGCTATAGGCTTCTTCCCTTGTCGCCTCATGAGGGTCTTCCTCTTTCTTCTACATTTCCCACCTTCTGGAACCATGCCACCTCGTAGAAGGGCCTCTAGAGTTAGCCCCCCCTCTTCTGCTGAAGTAGTGGATCCTGGTCACAGCGGAGCTCGAAGCACTTTGGGCGCAGGCCCTAGTCTCCCCCGTTCTCCACCATTAGTGGCTTATAGGGTGGTCCACGGGTTGCGGGAAGCCTTTCAGATTCCTCCTGAGTTTGGCATTACCTTCCCGACCGTCGACGATGATCTATCGAGCTTGCCTCCAGGCAGTAGTAGGGTCTTCATAGCGTCTTTCCAGGCGGACTTCCGTCTCCTTGCTCATCCTTTCATAGAATTTATCCTTCACCATTATGGTCGACAACCAGGGGAACTTTCCCCCAACTCCTACTACATCCTTTGTGGTTTCGTCTTCGTGTGCAGGAAGGCTTCGGTGGAGCCGACCGCTCACCTTTTCGACAGTTCTACTATCTTCAGAACTGTCCTTCCGATACTGCCTTCGCCTATTTCAAGGCTAGGCCTAACCGACACCTAGTTAGTGTCTCTGAGGCTACGTCCAACTGCAGGTGTTGGGTAGAGCGCTTCGTATACATCACTAGGGCGGGTGCTCGCGGCCCTTGGTGGTTCGCAGGTTCCCGCCCTATTTGGGCTGATAGGCGGTCCTCGACCACGACCGAGGAGTCCAAGAAGATGAAGGCTCTTCTTCGCTTTCACCTCCCCAACGCTGACTTCAAGCTGACTCCGGCGGTGCTTCGGGAGTTGGGGATGAGCCCCCCATTGTTTCAGGGTACTAATTTTGATCATCTTTATATTCGCTGATAGTGAGTCGGACTAATTCTTTCTTCGCATGGGCATCGGAGTCGCTGGAGCTGCGGTATGAGATCGTCGGGTTGTTGCGGAGTGCCCCTCGCCCCGTGGATCATGTCAAGTAGGGGACTGGTCAGGTGACAGTCGTTGCCCCTAGGGATGTCAATGGGCCGGGGCCCGACTTCTCAACATTATGTAAAAATTTCAAAACCCGACTAAGGCTCGGCCCGGCCCGACAACTTAAATAAAATAATAAAAATAATAATATAAAGCATATAATCTCACTAAATTAATTAAAATTTTGATATTAATTACATAATTTGTGTAAAAAGAGAGTTTTAAAATTTATCATTAAGTAAAATAACATAGTTTTAACTAAATAATTTTTAAATTTTGATGTGGGAATAAAAAAAAAGAACAGGCCGGGCCGGCCCGCGGGCCAAACTCAAAGCCCGAGCCCGGCCCGCGGGTCAAGTCGGGCCGGGCTTTTAGGCCCGACTAAAAGTCCGCGGGTCAAAAATGACCTTGCGGCCCGACCCGAAATCGGGCCAAGCCCGCGGGCCTATCGGGCCGGACCGGCCCATTGACAGCCCTAGTTGCCCCTCAGGTTGCAATTGCATTTGCTCCGGGACGACTTCAGTGTCCAATCCCTGCGGCTATCCCCATAGCGAGTTCGGCCGCGGCTCCCGCAACCATTGGCGGGTCGAGTGCCAGGAGAGACATCTCCGAGGAAGTCGCCGGTACTGCTGAGGTAGAGTCTACCATGCCGGGTGGTGGGCACGTCTAGGTCGATCTAGGGGAACTAACGGCGCTGGACAACCAGCGTCGCCAGGGAAAGAGAAAACGGCAACCGGCTATTGACCGGAGTCGTGTTCCGCCACCGCCTGAGGTGTCTCCTCCTCCCCCGTCACAGTTTGGGGTGCCGTCGTCGTCTAGGGGGGATCCTATAGCCAGTCCCCCGGTGCCTGTTCCGGAGGGGAGAGCGTTCGATAAGGACAAGGTACCCGCTTCTGACGAGGTTGAGATGGGAGAGGTATTTAAGTGAATCTATAGAATTAACACGGCCACTTCCTATATCTCTCTGTACAACCAAAATAATTGGAATAAAAAAAGAGTTAACCTCCTTTTAACTCAAAAGAATGACTCATAATTTATCAAAGTAAATGAGAGTCAGCGGAAGAACAAAGTAATTACTCACAAGTGATAACCCTCGTATTTTAGATATCCCTCTAAATATAAAAGAGGGGCAAATGGTGTACGTAGATATCAGTAAATACATGGGTGCATATGAGATCTCGCCCGGTTGGAGGGCCAGCGAATGTCTTGGGCCACACCCGGCCAGTCTCTCTATTAATTAAGTTGCATCCATTTCTACAGTCACTAACACATAATGTCTTAATTAGTGACTCATAAATCACGTTGTTTGGGTGGAAGTACCTGCATGCGTGTGATCATTCTTGGCTTCGTTAGCCGCTTTTCTTTTATTTCTTCAATTTACAGGATCAAATGTACCTATAAATATTGGTTCATTATGATATTCTCACGTGATAACGTGTTTTGATATATATATATATAGATAACGTGTTTTGATATATATATATATATATATATATATATATATATTGAGCAATTTAGACACTTGACTTAAAATTCTATAGGTTCCGAGCCTACCGGCTAGGATAAGGATCGAAGAGCTCTCACATCATGGACATAACATGTTTTTTTTATGACGAGGAATCTAACAAATCAAAAATTGGGTCACACATTTTTCGAGAATTAAACACATGATCACGTAAAATTCTCTCGGAGTGAATTAAACATGATACCTCTTATTTCTTTTACAAGAGTTTTCTACCATCCTGATTTACCCTAAGTTCTCGACGTAACGCTCTTAATTATTATATATATATATATATATATATATGATGACCATGGGTATCTCCAACAGAGACATTGAGAATACTTGATGTTGTTTGGAAAAGAAATACCCAAGGCACTTGATGTTGCTTTCTCTCTCTTTGCTCTGTCCCATTGTTGCGCTAATTGTTGACGCAATGTTATCATTTACTATAATCCAAAAATTGTCATATCTTAAAAAGATCATACTACCTTCTTTTTCCATCTAATTTTATTGAGAATTTAATTTAAAGTACTTAAAGCTAAAATTGCTTGGTCTTGATATTTTTATCTTGAAACTATATAAGTTCCAAAATTAAATCATCCTAAAATTTTTTTCTCTTGAATGGAACAAGAAAACATAATGATGCTTTTGTGAGAATATATCTCAATTTTGTGATTGGGATGGTCAAAATCAGGAAGGATGAATCAAACGATTCTTTGGCACGTGGTGCACAATGAGATGTCCTAACAGTTATGGGAATTACACCTTAGTCTTCCCTATTTTTCCTGGCCACTCTTGAGATCTTCTTGCCCTATTTTATGGTTTCCTATTTTGTAGGGACTCTCCTTGGCTTGTATAAGAAGAAGGGAGGAGAGGGCTGGACAACTTGGAGGAGTTGTGCAGGTTGAGGAGGAAAGTTGCATTGGGAGGAATGTCTCTTAGCAAGGGTGAATGCAGTCGTTACTCTATCTATGCGCTCTTGTGCGAGAGAGAGAGGTTGAATCAAAGAGTGAGGAGTAGAATGCTTGATCCATATCTTGGAGAAGAGGAAGATACAATGTCTTCTCTTCTTGTTCAGTCCTTCCAGGAGGTTTGTGAGTGTGTTTGCTTCTTTGGAAAAGCCAACCAGTGATGGTGCAAGATTGCTTCTTGCCCATTGTACCTCTTCATCTATAGTGAGTTTCTCTCAACGCTCTCCCCGTGGACGTAGATTATCTTGTGTCTCTTAACCACATAAATCGAAGTTCATCTTCTTGTGTGATTGCTATTTACTTGTGTTTTGAGTTTGGTGTGAATCGGAGATTATTTTCGTAGTGTGAAGGATGAATGATGGAAGGTCAAAGTGCAGAAACACCAGAAACAATCGACCACCCCAACATAGCAGTCGACTACCTCTCTACTAAGAAGTTCTGAACATTTGGGGAAAAGTGGTCGACCTCCCGGTTGACCACACCGTCTGCTTGTATCCGAGTAGGGCCTTCAGTCCCTCATTCTTGTCGTCTCGTTCCACAACAACTGGCATAAGTGCGGGTGTCGCATCCCGTGCCCTGAGCACAACAACTAGTATTAGAGTGCCTGATTCAAAGATCTCCTCAAGATAAACTTAAGATGGTGCAATCGAAGCCGATGATAGACAGATCAAGCATTCAAGAACATCATAGGCAATGGGCTATCGGTGCCATCATTGACACCAGTGGCATTCTCTTAGGAAGTACCACAGTAGGCGACAGACGAAGCTCTGATGTGTTGTTGGCACTCAAAATATATCCAATGGCGATCAAGCCTCGAAGACAAATGATGTGGCCCACTGAAGCAGAGAAGTCGAAGAAGATCAATACACTGAAGCCTTCTCAAGCTGCCAGAGCCTCAGGT
Source organism: Amorphophallus konjac (assembly GCA_022559845.1). NCBI lineage: Eukaryota > Viridiplantae > Streptophyta > Magnoliopsida > Alismatales > Araceae > Amorphophallus > Amorphophallus konjac. The sequence continues at coordinate 207,968,108 of CM040124.1, forward strand.
CACCCAGTATGAGTGCTGGGGGACTTCACCTCAAGTGGATTGAGAAGAATACATCACAAGTTGGCAGTGTCATCAAGTCTGCCCAATGAACCGGTATCGACTCGGTCGTACCGCGTAGACAATATCCGTCGTCCGACCAAGGACGAGCATGCATCCGTCGTCCGACCAAGGATAAGGATGTACCCGTCATCTGACCAAGGACGAGAATGTATCCGTCGTCTGACCAAGGACGAACGTGTATCCGTCGTTCGATCAAGGACGAGAATGCATCCGTTGTCCGATCAAGGACATGGGTATACCTGGTAGCCCGCCACCTGAATGAAAGATCCTCCCGAGGTGAAAGAACGCCCTTGGCCCTTCAGACCAAGAGACCAAAGGCTCTGTTAGTGGAAGACCCCGATTACCCGGCATGGGTACGGCTTCTCATCATATTGGGTCCGTTAGTGACCAAATGATCGCCCAGTCAGGGCGAAGGCATCCTAGGTGGCATTCCACCCCTCAAGAGAGCTTCGAGCATAAGTCAGGCCGAGCCAGTAACACGAACCACAGTGTCGAGGGCCGTGTTAGCGAAAAACCCGCGTGTTCAAGCTGAAGATACACGAGGTTCCGAAGAAGGTTGTACGTCGACCCGAGAGCTTCGTCAGGATTTCTCACCAAGGTTTTGCAAGACCGCGGCAAGATGAATGGTCACAGTGGCCCCTGGAGCCAGTTCGGGACCCGCTGTATGACTCACGTCAAATGAATGGGCCTATCCGGTGCGCCCTTTCACCGGTGCGCCCCTCTTCCCGGCGCCCTCCTACCCGGCGCGCCAAGAGCTACATGGCCTCTCCCGGCGCGCATTCTCCACGCCGTGATAGCCCATCTATATATACACACTTGGTTCGACCAAGTAAAAGAGGGAGAACAAGACGATAGAGAGGAGAAAATAGAAGATAGAAGTCGAGAAGAAGAGAAAGAGAGAGGGGAGTCTTGGGGGAGAAGTAGGGCTTCTACTAAGAGTGATCCCACCGCCGTCCTCCCCTGTTTGCTCGCCTAAATAGCTCCGGAGCTGGAGAAGAAGCGCCGATCCGATACTCTGCTTTTCGCAGTGAAGGTTCTAGGTGGGTTCCAGCGATTCCCCCCCCCCCCCTTCTTCTCTTCTTCGGGCATCCTTTCCTTTGTGAATGTTGTAATAGATTGGGCAATGATATGAGCCCGTAGGTTTTCGTTTCAACCGATGTGCTCCGTCCTCCCTGCTATTCCCTTCTTCCACGAGCTAGGAAGCGGCCTCGTGCGACAACGCCGAGCCACATCTGTATGTGATGTTCTATGTGATTGTTAATATATGGGATGGTTTCTGAGGCGAATAATAACCTTGGTCTTCACTTCCTCTTCCTTCTCTGAGTCTATCTGATCTATTGTCGTCATCGGGTTTTTCCCTCTCGTGCACCAAATATGCCCTAGGCCGTCCCTGAAAGGGCTACAGTGATAATCCCCCTCCCCAGGGTCTATACTTCGTGTGCTTGCCATATTTTTCCTTGCCGAAGATGCACATGTATGTGCATCTCCCTTTAGCTCTGGGATCGGATCTTCACTACCCCCCGTTCCTCACTACCCCCCGTTCACAGTCATGAACTGGGGATAACAGGGTTGTCCCTACAGACTGGGCGTAGGTCCTCCACCATGATCGTTTCTCGTCCATGATGCATGCCGGCCGTTTGAATGTTGGCCCCTTTAAATGTCTACAGCTAATATGCTAGCTGGCTAACCCGCTAACCAGCTGATCCCTTTCACGGATGACTGATTGCAATGTCTGAATGATTCTATTACTTTGCGCACGGATTACTCTGTAGTTTCATTTTGTTTTATCGAGGATAGCAGTCCAGTGGCCGGGGGGGGGGGGAACATTCCCCATCAATGTCTCTGAATCACTATAAGGTCCAAAGGGTTCTGCCCACTCATGGCATATACCCTTATGCACCGTCAGAAGGTGAACATCAACATGGGTTTTAACCCGATATCAAATCCACCATCTTTAGGGATGCTGTGGTGACTATGGGTCGTGTGCCCCTCGTAGGCTAGCCCTCGGGGTTTCCTTCTCTATTAGTCGTCCCTTTTCTGGATTATGAGTTGACTATGGGTCGTGTGCCCCTCGCAGACTAGCCCTCGGGGTCCTCACCTCGCTCATTGGTCACCTTATCCGATCGTGTTCAACCCACGGAACGACGGTGCCCCTGGTAGGCTAGTCCTCGGGATTTCCTATCCGTTTGGGTCTGCCGGCCGCCGTTGTGCCACCCGGCATTAAGGAGTTTACCCCATCCGTGGGTATGCCTCCGCTTTCCCCCCGCAATCCTCTGGACCGGGGGAGCTGCTGCCAAAATTTCTTCAGAACTTATTGACCATTTACCCTCACAGTATGGGCTTAATAAGATATGATTTCGAACCATTAAACTTTCATGCTCGAGTATGAACCTCGCACGAGTCTCAACCCTGCTTCAAGGGTATCCTGGACCTCAATTCATCCATCAAACAATTTAACATTTGTTCATGATTTAAATAAACTAAAAAACATCTAAAAATCATCAAAAAATCAACTAATCCGACGTGGTCCTAATCCGGCGCGCCCTAATACGGCGTGATACCCCCCCGCGCCGGAATAACTTCACACTCAAACTCAACATTTTTCACTTGGCCGACATCTGGCGTGTCCTAATCCGGCGCCCCCTGGATGGGGCGTGCCGGTTAAGGCCCTATCCTTGGCCGCGCCGTTTCAACCCCTTTTCCGACGCTACACCGCGCCGAATTTGAATAAAAGTGTGCTTGTCGCGCCGATTTAACTCCTCTCTCTTTCTCGAGCCAACCCTCGCCTTCCATGGCTTGTGTCGGCCAACGTAATCTACCATAAATCAAATAAAAAGAAGCTTTTCAAGTTAAAACCATCAATCATCATGTACTTGCTAATTCATGCTGTACCAACCCTGGTAAATTTAAAAGGAATAAAATCTTAATTATCTTAAATAGATTAAAAGATTAAACTAAAGACAAAGGCCCAACTCATATGCACTTAAACATATAACAAATGGGCTGCAAATAAACAACGCCTCTTATCAGGTCGTCATTTAATTGAAGACCGTTAAAACATGTGCTAATTTAATAAATGATGCCCCTTGAGTGGGCGCAATTTTAATACGATAATAGGGAAAGAGAAAGGATAAGAGTAATTGACGCCCCCTTGACAGGCGTCATATGAATGATTGAAGACCGCGAACATAGGCGTCAATTTAAAAATAACGCCCCAACGGTAGGCGTCATTTACAAACCGACCCGTTGGTGTTTGGTTCGAACAGGGATATTTGCCAGGAAGGTTTCGTGATTAGGGAAGAATCCATACGTGGATATCTATGTTTAGTAAGGATTCTACCATGGAAATTTTAGTTTTAATCGAACTCTTAAAAATCCATTAGGATTCCTTCCCTATAAATACCCCTTCCATCGAGCCAACCTGTTAGTTTTTCTTCATCAAACCTATTGCTGCTAGTAATACGCGGAGGGTTCCCATCATCTTCCTCTTCGTTCTATTGTGATGAACGTGAAGAACGTAGAAGTTCTTCGTTTTCTCTTGCTGCCAATACTGTGAAGGAAGGAAGCCGTCTTCTGCTTCTTCGATAGTGCTTCACGTATTGTTGCTTCTGCCGTGGGTGTACGTGAAGAACGTGAAGTTCTTCATACTTTCTTCTTCTTCCTTGCTGCACGGAGGATTGAAGCTGCTGCTGCTGTTAGAAGAGCAAGCTACTGTGTCTTTTTCCTTCTACACGGTTGCTCTGTTTCAAACATGGTATCGTTTGTGATCAAATCTTCATATATATTCTTCACGATCCATCAACCATATCATCACCAAGGTAGGTTTTCTCAAGAGATTAACAAAGCCTATGGTTATTAGGCCATCTGCATGCATGTAGAATTGTTAGTTGGTGTTATTGATATATCAGTTTTCCATGATTTCTATATTTCTTGAAATGACACCCCAGTTTAAGGCGTTATTTTGATTTAACGCCCTTGCGAATAGTCGTCAATTGCACTAGTCAGTTAATAATTACGCATGATCAAAATTTAATAACTATGAATCCTGATGAGTTAACTAATGCATGATTATATTAGTAAATTCATGCTATTTTTCTCTATCTGATGATGTCTCTAGATCCTTGAATGGGCCTACTCCAAAATTCATGTGTCTAGGATTGTACCTGCGGGTGCAAATCATATGACAAAGAATTAGCGACCCTGATTAGGCTGTCAATTGAATGAACGTCCCTGTAAACGGGCGCCAAATTAGTGATAAACTATGAAATTGTAGAAATGGTGTTATAATGTTCCTGATATTAAAATGACGACATATACACTACCCTGTCATTTTATATATGACGCCCCTGACTAGGGCGCTGTTTACTGAATTGAAGCCTTCATGAAAGGTGTCATTTTTATAATAATCAAAATTGGAAATGTTCATAGATATTAATCTGAATATAACGACTGCGTGAACAGTCGTCATTTATTGAACTGATGACCCTGACAAGGGCGTCAATTCATAAAATGAAGACTTAAGCCCAGACGCCAATCAACTGATTTCCTGATTTCGTGATTTTTCAGTAACCCTTGACAATGGGTTAGGTGTACATGCACTATGTTCCATTCCGTGAATATAGTCTCATGTTTCACGTTGTTTAATCGATTACCCACTATTTCTCGGTGATAGACGAACTCTCCATGGGACATTCCGTTCCTTTGGACCAGTGACTTTATCATAGAGACCTCTGTAAGACTCCGTTAGCCTTGGATTCCCTCAAGACAGCCGAGCAGGTTGTACCATCAAAACCCATGACACAACTTGATTACCATGTCGCTCTAAAGAAACATGGTACACCGGCCCTCATGACTTGCTAAGAGGATGTCATGAAGTTAATGGAATGGGAAACCATGCCATTAGTGTTTTTATGAATTAGGTGCCATACTTGTGGACCTCAATTCTATCTAGTTTATTATGTCCAAGAACGAGCAATCATCTCTATATGAGCGCTTATTCTTAATGTCGTGGCACCTGGTTAGGGAGCCTATTCCACCTAGTTTTAATCGTTAATCGTGATTGTACCGTTGTTGTTGTCTTTATACATCATGTTCAATTCTTGAAATTCTATTCCACAAGATATACCTTAAAGTCCCTACAAGCTTATTCCATTGAAACTCTATATTGGCTATAACCATAGTGGAGGTCGAAAAATACACGATCAATGCCTGCGCATTTAAGGACCCGATCTGGTCCTGGGAGGAGCACCCAAAAGTACTAGTGTCCATGGGAGTTGTAATGATCACGGTGTGGCATTGCACCGAAGTGCATGACTAGCTTGATCGACATTCCACAATCTCGTACTCGACTTGACATGACATGACTTGCGTGACCCAGAAAGGATATTTATTGTTACTTGCTTGAAATATAATAGCCAATCCTTGACATGACTTGATAAACGTACTTGCTTGAATGCCTTGATCATTATTGACATGAATTCTTGAATGACATGATAATTCACTCAATTATCTCTTGTTATACTCTCTCTCTTATCGTTTTACGCAGCCATGCATAGCTTTATAGCATTCATGTAACATGTAATTTACTTAAAGCAAGATAGCTCTTGAGATATAATTTCTACTGAGTGTTCGCTCATCTAGTGTTTTTCCCCTATTTTTTTCAGATAAGTCCGAGGATGAAACTCAATCGGAAGGGGAAAGTCAAGAGTGAAGAGATTAGAGCTCCCCGTCTATCCAAGCGTCTTCTAGTCTTATCTTCCTATATTTGTGAGTCAATCGTTGTACTTTTCCCTTTATTGAGTCTTAACACTTTCATCAAGTTGATTGTAAAAGAAGTACTTTTGATGTTATGATTGGATAAAGGACGGGGTTATCTTTATTTTTGCGCACTCTGTCTTTGTGTTGAATACACTAACGCTCTGATTGACATGATCGATATAAACTCGTCACGCGTCTCCGAGTTCCTTCCGCGCTCGGGGCGTGACACATGCATTAGATATAGATATGCATTCTTATGTGCTTCGTTAGTGCATGCTTGCCTGAATAAGACCTCGGTATATCAAATGGCATCGATGGAAGGTCGGGTCAAGCCCTACTGGAAGTCTTGACCATGCGTGATGGTGGTCTCCGGATCTAGCTACGTCCCCCGCCCCGTACCGAAGGCTCGAACTTAATGAACAATGCCTGCTCTGCATGATTAAGAAAATGATCAATGAATCAGTTCATGCGGCCCCCAAAGGCTTCATCATCATATGCATTTTCCTGCATTCTATTTCAGCCTCGAACGACGCATTATCTCGGCAATTAATCAGAGATTTTCCTTCTTATCGAAGGATGTAATTAATGCCATAGCCTTTATGGTATGGCGGACTTTCGGTCCCGACACGAACTTCACTCTCGCCCGACCCGGGTCAGATTAAGCGCACAATAAACTCGTCACCTAGTGATTGGCACGCCCTACGCGAATAACAAAGCGAACAGTCTAGTTCGGATATAATAATAGCAAACAAAAAGAAAAAAGATGAGTTCACATCTCACCGCCAACATGTGTCAATGCTTGTGGGAGGAGAAGAAAGACGAAGAAGCCAGATGTGATCAGATCTGCCCTATATGGAGTAGGTAGAGGTGAACTTCATGGCGACGCTTCGAAAGAGACGCGGGTGGTGCTCATGGGCATCACTGGAGGCTGCTCCAGTCAAGGGTAGCACTAGATGCCCTCAAGGTGAGGCGGCAGAGGCACAGGCCGGCTACGTTTGACGCTGCTAGTGGAGTTCTTGGCTAGTGGCAGGAGGCCAATGGTGGCAGCGGCATAGGCCGACAGTGTTTGACTCTTGAGATCATCTTGCCCTATTTACAGTTTCTCTTTTTTGCAGGGACTCTCCCTGGCTTGTATAAGAATTAAGGGAGGGGAGGGTTGGACGACTTGGAGGAGTTGTGTGAGTTGAGGAGGGCAGTTGCATCACTACAAAAAAATGGGTCTATAGCGACCAAATCATTGGCGACCAATTGAAATTGGTCGCAGAAAAGATATATTAGCGACCGAAATAGTTTAATGGTCGCTAAAGATTTCACTTACAGCCACCAACACAATATTGATCGCTAACGGGTTGTAATAGGGACAACTTTATGATTGGTCGCTTTGTGTGGTCGCTAATATACATTACGAACCACCATACATGTCAACAACAACAAAAATTGGTCGCTATAAAATTTTCATTAGCGACAATATGCTAATAAGTCGCTAAATCTTAAGAAAATCCAGCGACCAAGGCACTATTGGTCGCTAATGGTGTCAACACAAATAGCGACCAACATATAGTCGCTGAATATTTAGTTTAGTGACAAACGTTTTACGTTGGTCGCTATTTAGTTGCAACTTACTAGCGACAAATATTTTTGTAAGTTGCTAATTCTATATTTTATATTACACTGTAATTTTTTTGAAAAATATAAATAAATAAATAAGATGAAATTATGCATGAAATGCAATCACTTAATGGTTAAAAAATAATTTATTCTTTCATAGTTCATACTATTTAATAAGAGTAGTTTGAACGACCATGACGGTTCAAATCGGTTGTGGCCAGAGATGGTTATAAATTTTGCTTGGCCGATATGTTGTTATGCCGCAATTGTTTATAATGGGCACAACAGCAGCGGACTATGGTAATATTTAAATACATATGATGTATAAAAATAAATAAAAATAAATATTAATATATGAATTGTGTAGGAGATTTGTGTCAATTTGTGATTAATTGGTTAAGTATATAGACTGTATAAATCTTTGAAAATATAAATAAATATTTTAATAAGCTTAATTAATTTTTTTCTTGTGCTAATCATTGTTATCAAATAAGAAGATTTTAACAAAAATATTAAAAATATGTTTAAAATATAATCTCTCTCTCTCACACACACATCAATCTCCCTCTGGGGTGAGTTAGGTGGTGGGAGTGATTGGATGAACTAGTGCTGGATGGTTGCCATTTTGTCGGGAAGACACTACAAGAAAAAGTGGATTTAGCGACGGATATTAATCCGTCGCAAATATGTCTGTAAATTTAGACGGACCAATTTCGTCTCAATATTTAAGACAGAAAATTATTCGTCTGAATATCCGTCGCAATTAGTGACGGATTTTTAGACTAAAATTAGGACGTTTGAAATTAGAGACGGATATTCATACGAATTATTTTTTGTCTTAAATTTGAGACGAAAATTGTTTCCGTCCGAAATACCGTCGCAAAAATTCACTTTCGACACCCCCCATTCCCCCCCGCTCTCCCTCTCACTCTCACTCCCCACGCCCCCCCCCCATTCCCCCCCGCTCTCCCTCTCACTCTCACTCCCCCCCGCTCTCCCTCTCATTGTCACACCGTCGCCGCAGGAGCTACGCCGTCGCTGCCGGCCTCATCTCCCCCCACCAGTAAGCCCCTCCCTCCCTCTCCCTCTCCCGCCACCACGCGCAGCCGTCCGTTGCTCCCCATGGCGGTGTCGTCGCCGCCGCCGGCCGCCGTCTCCCGCCCTCTCTCTCTCTCGCAGCACACTGGTTCGGTAGAGCGGGGTCGGTGGAGGGGCTGGGGGGTGCGGTGGAGGGGGGTGGTCGCAGGTGGGGGTGGGGGTGCGGTGGAGGGGGAGAGGGTGCGGTGGAGGGGGGTGGTCGCAGGAGGGGGAGGGGGGTCACAGGAGGGGGAAGGGGTGCGGTGGCGGGGGTCGCAGGAGGGGGAGGGGGGTACGATAGAGGGGGAGGGGGGTACGGTGGTGGGGGGTCAGCAGGCGGGGGAGGCCTATCGGTGGAGGGGGTGGCAGGAGGGAGAGGGGGTGCGGTGGAGGGGGAGGGGCTGCGCTCGGGGAGGGGGGTCAGCAGGAGGGGGAGGGCTGCCGGTGGAGGTGGTGGCAGGAGGGGGATGGGGGTCGCAGGAGGGGGAGGGGGTGGGGTGGAGGGGGGGTCATAGGAGGGGGAGGGGGTGCGGTGTAGGGGGAGGGGGTCGCAGGCGGGGGAGGGGGGTCACAGGAGGGGGAGGGGGGTGCAGTGGAGGGGGAAGGGGTCGCTGGGTGAGGGGGGTCAGCAGGAGGGGGAGGGGGGTGCGGTGGAGGGGGGGGGGCTGCCGTGGGAGGAGGGGCTGCCGTGGATTAAATATTTTATTTATTATATTTTTATATTCATTGCAGGATAATCGGTCGAGAGGAAGGGAACGAAATATTCAGAGATTTTTTTACAAATAAATAGTAAGTAAAAATTTAATTTCTTCTTTATATGTTGTTTCATTTTATTTTAATTTATGTAATCTTATTTAGATTTATTATTAGGATGTCATATTTTTTTATGGTGAAAAAAATCCAAGAGGGGGGGCGGTCTGGAAGGGGGAGGGGCCTGCAGGAGGAGGGCCTTCGGGAGGGTGGGGGGGTTCCGGTGGTGGGGGGGGGAGGGGGAGGTCATCTGGGGGGGGGGGAGTTCAGTGGGAGGGGGGGTTCAGGGGGGGCTCGGTGGAAGGGGGGTTCAGGGGGGAGGGGGAGGTCAACTGTCGCTACAGGTATATCTATTTTAATTTTTAGTAACATGTTGCATTTACTTATGAAAATTGGTTCTTACAACCCTCCCACCACCTCTGACTTCTACAGGGCCCCCCCCACCACTCAGCAGCCAGTTGACGATGCCAGCAGTCATCACGAGGGAGGCACTGTCCATGATGGACGTCGCCCCTGCTGGATCTTCGGGTATATTTATAAGGCTAGTTTACATTCATTAATTATTAGCGGTAAGTTTCTAATATGAATACTTTGACATTTACAATTGCAGGAAAAAAATTAAAATTAGAACCTTGCACCGCTGTCCATCATGCTATTAGCCTAGTAATGGCACATGTGCCCGGGCCACATTTATCTTACAAAGAATTTCCGATGGGCGTCCGCGATTCATTGTTCGACATGTTCTTTGTAAGTAACTATGTCATTTAATTCAAGTCTTTTCTAAACTCATTTCACAACAGTCTATTAATTGTGAAGCTTAATTCATTTGCAGCGGACTTATCGATTCACTGGTGGACATGATGCGGCACGATGTCGTTCTGGCTAGGAGTCTACTGTGAAGACAAATTATCGAAAGAGAGTATATGCGGCTCAGAAGAAGGCCCAAAAAATTGCTGGTGGGAGTGAAAACCGACAGCTGTGGAAGGAGCACCGTCCTCTATGGATGAGGAAGGAGGATTGGGAGATACTATGTGACAAATTTGCCGACCCCAAGTGAATAGAAAAGTCCCAAAAAGCCAAATCAAATAGGGCGTCACAGCCGGAGGTAAATTTGCATACATGTGGGTCCGTCTCTTTTGCGACTCATAAAAATAAAATGTTAAGTAATGTTTCAAATCTTCTTACATTTTATTAACATATATGACAATTTTTTACTATGAACTATATAACAGGCTGTGGAGCTTAATCGAGCTCCGACGTTTCTCGAGGTGTTCGACAGAACACACAAAAAGAAGGCGACATGTCAATTTGTGAGTACGAGAGCTCGTTCAGTAGCGGTAAGTTTATCTTCGTGTGCAACTTCTACTGTTCATTTAATTCAGATTGAATCATATGAAATTGACTAATTATTTTATTTTATTTGTAGGAAACATATAGCAGATGTAACGACCCGAGAATCCGATTACCGGGAAGGCCCGATAACCCGAGACTCGTACCGCCACCCACGAGCCCGAAGACTCGGAAGGGTTAAAAGGATGGTGTGGAAACTACATAAGCATCACAGATAATTGCAGAAATTAAACAGTTATAATATTAAGCAGGAAATAAATTAACATTTTACATTTTACATGGTCCACAATAAAGAACAACAACAACAGTAGTCCACGACTAGTACAGTGACAAGAAAGGAAAGTACAGCTACACGGGGCATACCCCGGCTCTGACCTCTGGCACTACCTCTGGGCACCCGCACCACGCTGCGCTCCTGACGCGCTCCCCGAAGGTGGCGCCTCACCTGAAACACGGTGAAAACACGCAGGGAATGAGTCTCGGAACAAGACTCAGTAGGGATCACTCGAACCCTACCTCGTAAAACGAGAAACCACTACTCTAACGGTAGGAAAGTACCTCGGAAAGGAAAGCCCTGCACTCTACAGAACTAGACCCTACGGCACGCAAACCGACACACGTGCCACGGTACGAGAAGACCGAAACCAACGGTCGAATCGTAAAACTCGAAGGTCGGAAACACACGACTGACAGTCTGACGCTCCGTACTCGACAGGAGTACCCCCCACTAGAAGCACAGCCGGTAGCGTCCCCTGACGTCTTATACCGCACCGCAGGTGAACCACCTGACGTGGTAGGTCCTACCCGAGGCGCAAACACCGTACAAGTAACCACAACAAGTGACTAGCTGGGGTCACGCCCGTCGACGTGGGTCCAACCGCCCCCAACCACGTGTGCACACACAGACCACGCGTCCTAGGTCTGGCCCTCTGACCGATTTTCCCCCGCAGCCGGACTCTGGCTAAGACGAGGAGCCTACGGTAACCGGTCCACAAACCGTCTCGAAAGGTGGGTGCCCGTACACCAATCCCAGGTGAGACCAGCACCTCGTACTGGTGGGCTACGACTAGTGGAGGGTCACTGAAGGAGTAGACTCTCAAGTCAACGGAAAACGACGTCCGAAACAGACAACGTGTGGGAATCACCCCACGCACCAGCCCCGTCGCACGGTGGCCACAGTCGGAGAAAAACGGACTCACCGCCTACGGCCAAACTCATGACCAAGGCAAACGGAACCTCCGGACACCAAAGACACGGTCACGGAACTCCACGGGGTGCCCGGGACGCACACACGGCCCAAGGGGAACACCCAAAAATAGCCAAATCGCGCTAGGGATACCTAGCGCGACACGGAAGAACGCACTAGGGAACCCTAGCGCGACAGGGAAGATCACGCTAGGTCTCCCTAGCGCGACAGGGACCATCGCGCTAGGGAACCCTAGCGCGACAAGGACCATCGCGCTAGGTCCTCCTAGCGCGACAAGGATGATCGCGCTATGACCCCATAGCGCGACAGGAACCGCCTCCTGTTCATCTTCTCCGATGAACGCGCTCGGTCGGGGCAGCGCGACCTCCAAGAACGCGATACTGGAGTATAGCGCGTTCTCAGTCCGCGGCTGAAAACGGTAAAAACGCCCAAAAATTCTAACCACGCCCCCATGCCTCCATAGGAGAGGGGGAAAACAAAGGGGAAGACCCCTGGGGACCCCTAGCATGATTCTAGGCCATCAAAACACGAAATTATGCATGGAATCCATAGATCGGGCGAGCTCTCCCCAAATCATGGAAAAACCCAAAAACGCTCAAACGATCCCCTCTCGGCCTCCCCGCGGCCTATAAATCGCGGAAAAGATCGACATGAGGCTAAGGAACGTCACCCTACCTCAATGGAGCGAATGCTCCGCCGGATCGATCACGAATCACGAAGAATGCTCGAAGCTTCACGAACTCCCCACGCTTCCCACGCTCGCCGCACCCCCATGAGATCGCCTCACCGTCGCCCACGCGTCCGCGCCGTCGCCCCGCCGCCGGAGAGGGGTTCGCCGCGCCCGAATGGGAGAGAGGGAGAGAGGAGGGTGCGGTCACGGTTAGGGGAAGGAAGGAGGAAGAAGAAGAAGAAAGAGAAAGGAGAAAAGAAAAAGAAAAGGAATTAGGGCTTTATAGAAAATCCGAATTTTCGAAAAAATACCGAAAAAAAGAAAAATACATTTCTGGAATCATCGGAACGCACCGATCGCAACGGTACCACTCGTGCCTTGTAGACACGCCGTTTCTGACGTTACGATGAGTAAATCCCATATTGTACCGTAATGCCCTGAAGTGGCTTACATTTTATTTTATTTGAGTGATTTCCGTAATTGTGGTTAAATTGCATTATTTTGTGAAAGGGAGAAGATTAAAATATGTGTACATATAAAATAAATAAAAAGAGAAAAAAATAAAATTCCCAAAAAAATGTGTGTAGTTGTGTTTACGTAAAAATAATATAATTGATTTTCTTTACTACATAAAATATAAATATATAAGTGGTTAGTATATACATAATATATTAAAAGGTAAAAATATATAATAACCATAAATAATATATATACATATAAAAAACCATTAAAAAGGCAAACAAAACAAATAAAAATAAACAAGCATAAAAAAAATAAAATAAAAGATAATTAGAAATAATATTCTCTCCCCATCTCTTTCTATTTTCTATTTCCTTCCCTCTCTCTCTCACGTAATCCTCTCCTCTCCGTCTCTTTCTTTCCCTCTCACTTCTCTGCACACACCATCACTCTCACGGCACACACCCTTCTCACTGTCTTCACCCTTCACCCCACGGCATCCTCTTCATGCCCCATCTTCTCCCTCTCATCTCCAATCCACTCACCCGTCCACTCCCCTCGACTAGCACCCGCAAGCTCACCCTCTCTTTCTCTCCACAACCACCCCCCATCTCATCATCGTGAAGACCCTCGGAGCAACGCCACCCTCACCCTCCACTCTCCACCATCGACCTTCCCACCACCTCCCTCTCCTGCTAACAACCACCCAGCCGTCGCCCTTCTCCACCCCCCCCTCTGCCTGCTAACCACTCTCCACGATAACCGGACGCCACTGCCGTTGTCACTCCGCTGAACCGCCGCTCGTCCACGCTCAGCTCGCCGTGAAGTATCATCACTGACTGTTCTCCACTGCGAGCCACCCTCCTCACCACTCCGGCCGTCCACTCCACTTCCGAGCAACTCCACCACGTTGCACCGCTGCCACCCGCCATCGCACTCGTCATCCGACCGTCGTCGTTGCCCGCGAGACCCCCCCCGGCTGAACCACCCTCGCCTCTGCACTGGCACCGTTCGCAAGAGCCCGCGAGCCCCCCCCCCCCCCTGCTGTGAAGCCCCTCGATGACCCCCGTCCACATTCGCCGGCTACCGTGAAGTCACCACGTCCACACCCACCACCGTAACTCTCTCCCTACACACCTCTCTCCACCGTGGCACCACACCCCTCACTCTCTCTAACCGTTTCTCACCGCCGTGAAGCCCACACCCTGTACCCTCTCCATTTCTCCACGTACCCATGGCCATGCAACACCGTAGACACCTCCCCCCTCACCATCCCAATTTCTGCTAACCCACCTCCAGCACCCAGAACGGCCACTGCTCCCTCCGGCTGTCGCCGCTTCCACAGCCACCACCATCCGCAAGCCCCCCCGTGCCGCCGCTGTCGTCGCCGTTGGACTGCCCGCCGGTCGCCACCACTGCTAGACGTCCGAGCTCCACCCTTCTGCAGCCGTCTCCCACCGCACCGCCGACGTCGCCGTTCCCCTCCGCACGTCACCACCACCGCTACCGTCGTCGACTGGACGCTCCCCACGCCGCATGCACGTCGTCTACTGCCACTGCTGCACTTGCCGCTCGTCGCCGGGGCACTCCCGTCGCCAGTCGCCGACACCGTCTCTCACCGCGTCGACCCCGGCCGTCTCCGGCATCGTCGCCGCGTCGCCTCCAGCTCCACCTCACCGTTGCCGCCCACCGCCGGGGGGCTCCGTCGACCTCGCCGTGCTACCCCGGCCATCTCCCCCGCGGGCTCTCCCTCTCGTCCTCCGTCTCTCTCTCGTTCTCTCTCTGCTCACTCCCCCCTCCGCCGCTCTCTCTCTCTCTTTCCCTTTCTCTCGTCCCCCCTGTCTCTCCCTCCCTCTCTTCTCCCCGCCGCGACCGCCGCGGCGGTCGTCTTCTTCCTTCCTCCCCCTCCACGGTCGTCCCCCTCTCTCTCCTTCCCTCCGTTTTTCTTCCCCCTCCCTCACAGCTCTCTCTCTCCCTCTCATCTCTCTCTATTCTTCTCTCTCTCTCCCCCCCTCGCCGTTCCACTCTCTTTCCCGCCTGCATCTCCCTCTCTCATCTCTCTTCCTCTCACCGCGCCCCCCTCTCTCTCTCTCTTCTCTCTCTCGATCTCTCCCTCCTCTCTCCGTCTCACTCACTCTCTCTCTCTCTTTTTTTAATTTTTTTATTCTCTCTTCTCTTCTCTCTTCCTCTCCTTCTCACTCCCTCTCTCTCTCGTCCCCACCTCTCTCATCCTTTTCTCTTTTCTTTATTTTTTATTACCCTCTCTCACTCTCTTTTTAAATCTCTCTCCTTTCTTCTTTTCTTTATTTTTTTTATCATCTCTCTCTCTTCCTCTCATATACATATACTATATATATTATATATATATATGTTATATATATATATCTTTAATATATATCTTATATATATCTCTTATGTACATATATATATCACATATATAGACATTAAAGTACAAAAAAAAAGCCTAAAAAAAGAGCTCCCTTCCTCTCTCTCTCTTGACTTCTCTTTCTTTTTCTAACCCTCTTCTACCTTTCGTACATCATTAGTTTTTTTTATTATTTGCTTATTTACTTATATTTTTAATCATCTTCTCTCACTTTACATATATATATATATATATATATATTCTTACCTTATACATATATATGTGTGTTTGTGTTCTCCATTTAAACAGTTTCTGAAGTCCACTCTGGAGCTCTTTGGTCGCGTTGTGCTCGTGCCGTTGAGGGCTTTCTCAAAGCTCGTTGCCGGTCTCCCTCGATAAGCTTTTCTCCCCTCTCTTATTTTATCTTAGTCAATCAATCATGTTCCATGCATCATTTAGCATATGTGCCATGCCTTTCTCTCCGAGAGGGCCTAGCTGGTGAGTGTCTTTGTGTTTGTGCATTTCATCATGTCATTCTCCCACCCTTTTAGTTCTAAAGGGGTTTTAAACACACCAACCAGGTACGTGTTCGTTTATGTCATTTACCGTTTTATTATCTAAGGATTGGTACTACACCCCCGTCATCCTCATTTAGTTATTTTTCTCTGTTTGTTCTTTGTGTAAGGGGTAACCAGTTAAAGGCCCTCTTCTTCGGCCTGTCGAAAGAAGAGGAAGTTGGAGCCCGCATAATCTCGTGTCGAAGGCGAAAGCGATCAATTCACTCAGGACCCTCGGTCCCTGGCGATCACAACCCTCTTAACGCGCGCTCCATTTTGATCATCTATGTTTTAATAACACCCGCGGAGAGTTACTTCCCGCAGCGGTTGCTCTTGTGTTTTGTCCTCACCCGCGCGGAGGATTATTCCCCGCGGCGGTTTCTGTCGTTTACTTTCTGTACATCTAACCCCTAACTGGTAGCGGTGGGTCACCTCCCGCTACCGTTTTACTTTTTGCACTTTTATTTCTGTATATCTAATTCCTAACTGGTGCGGTGGGTCACCTCCCGTGACCATTTCTATTTTAGTATTTTATTTTCTGCACTTTACTCTCTAACCCCTAACTATTCAATTTCAGCATTCCCCCATCATCGCTTTAAAAACCCCGTGGAGATCAACATCTCGCGGCAGTTTATTTGATCCCTCTTCTTTTCTTGTCACATATATTTATATTATAGTAAAGACCCCGCAGAGGCCACAGTCTCGTGGTGGTTTATATATATATATATATATATATATATATATATATATATATATTATTTATATTATTTATGTCACATTAAGACCCCTCAGAGGCCACGGTCTCGTGGTGGTTTATATATATATATATATATATATATATATTTATTTATTTATTTATTATTTATACTATTTATGTCGCGTTAAAAACCCCGCAGAGGCCACAGTCTCGTGGTGGTTTCTATGTATTTATATACTTATACTTATTATTTATGTCATAGTAAATACCCCTCAGAGGCCATAGTCTCGTGGTGGTTTATATATTTATATACTTATATTTATTATCTATGTCACAATAAAAACCCCGCAGAGGCCACAGTCTCGTGGTGGTTTATATATTTATATACTTATATTTATTATCTATGTTATAGTAAAAACCCCGCAGAGGCCAATGTCTCGTGGTGGTCTGTATATATATTTATATTTATTATTTATGATACATTAAAAATCCCGCAGAGGCCAATGTCTCGTGGTGGTTTATATATATACTTATATATATTATTTATATCGCATTAAAAATCCCGTAAGGCCAATGTCTCGCGGTGGTTTCTATATGTACATCTATTAATTATTGCTCATATTACTATATTCTTGTTAAAACCCCGTAAAGACCAATGTCCTGCGGTGGTGTGCTTTTATTTAAATTGTTCTTGTAACTGTTCGGGGAGTGATATATCGTTACAATTTCCGAGTCTACGTGTCTTCCCGTCTGTCAAATTCTATCACGTAGAGTCCCAAGACTCGAATTCGGTATCTGAAAAGCTGCTCTCGGAACGGTAGGTCACGCCTACTAGGAAGGGGTTCAGTTTGCGTGAGAGGGTCTTCGGACCCCTATCTCCGCCACGTACCGGAGTTCGGTTAGTTCAAATTCTCCATGTCTCCATTGTTGTCTTGTTTGTAGGTCGTACTTGTCCACCGTTTTTCCATACCCCCATAGCGTGCATTTCCATTATTTTGTCCCCATTTCTTTCACCATTTATCACTCAGAGAGGGAGAAACCCCATCTCTCTCTCTCAGTCTACCACGTGACGCGTTCACATCTCTGGCGATCACGGTGGGACCTGCTTTTTGCTTTTCTGGTTACCCACAAGCTTTCGGCACCCACGTGTGCCCCTCCTTTTGACACCTGTGGACGCACTAAAATTCGCTTGGATATTGTGGCTTCATCTATTGGGTGCGTGGGCGTGCCAGTCACAGAAGTGACAATTTATTTGGGCTCCGAATAGCCCATGGTGCGCTCGCATCTGACTTCGTCAGACGATTGTGTGGTTCGTGTCGGGACCGAATCCCGTCGCGCCATGAAGGTCACGACGTCATTTACATCCCCCATACGAGGGAATACCCTTGATTAATTGCCGAAACTAGGGGCCCCGCGGCCGAAAAGAATAATACTAGTTGTGCGAGAGAGATAGGGAATAGATCACGCTGAGGGTGGTATTCAGACCACAAACCGCTGGTCGTGTCGGTCACACGTGGACCTTTCATGTTCGGACACGGGTCCGTGATGGGAACGCGGCGAGAAAAGTCGGGACGAATCAGTTCAAATTTCCGCCGAGCACCCGGCAATTTTTGTGATGACTCGGAGGGCGTCCGGAACGAGGAACAAACCCGGTCTGATTGAGATGTCGGCCCGAGACTAGGTCGGGACCGGACCATGTCGGGATGACTCCCAAGATCCGAGCCCGGCCTGAGAGGGCGGTATTATTGTTCCTTTTGCCCCGGGTCACGGGGAGAGATGGGGCTGCAGTGTGGGCCCTAGCGTCTTTTATTTGGGGTCTTCTTAGTTATATGTTCTGATTTCTGATTGCCATTTACTACCCCTTTTTTGTGCCTTTGTCCAGGATGATTTCTCTTCTTTTATTCATCAATGTTGTTACTGCTATCATTATTTTCTTTACTATTTTTTATTACCCCTCCCACCTCTTTTATCATTATTAATGTTGCACATTCGGGGTCCTTCGATTAGCGTAATTTTATTAATTCATTTGTTGTTGTTAAGGCCCTTATCATGATATATCTGTGTGTGTATGTGGTGTACCGGGGAAGGAGAAATAGGAGTGCACCGCTGGAGGCAGGAGTGTGCCGCTGGGAAACGGAGGGGCGTACCGCTGGGAGGCAACGAGGGGCGTGCCGCTGGAGCTTAAAGGGGCGTACCGCTGAGGCCAATAAGGGCGTACCGCTGGAGGTAACAAGGGGGGGTGTGTGCCGCTGGAGACTGAGAGGAGTGTGCCGGGGAAGGTAATAGGGGTGTACCGCTGGGTTGAAAGGAGTGTGCCGCTGAAAGCAGGAGAGTGTGCCGGCAAAGGGAAACGGGGGGCGTACCGCTGGGAGGCAACAAGGAGTGTGCCGCTGAAAGCTGCAACGGTGATGGCCAGGGGAGGCGTACCGGTGAAAGGGTGAGGTGATCATGACGCTGGAGGCTGACTAGAGTGCACCGTTGAAGGGCCAATCAGGGCGTGATGGTGGAGGTTTGATCAGTTTTCGATTATTTGATTTAAGGCTTTTCTTTTCTTCTTATCTTAACGTTCATATGGTTTTATACAAAATTCCTCCCTTTGTTCGTTCTCTTTGTTCCGTTCGATCTTCTTTCTTACGGGTCGGACGTTCGGGCTGCCGGGTAGTTAGTTGGCTCGGCTCAGTTCTCGCCGTGATGCCGGCAGTGGTTTGATGAGTTGGAAGGTTTCGTCAGTTATCTTGCTTGTTTGTTGCCTCCTTTTGCCTCTTTTAATTGTTTATTAGTTTCTCACAAAAATTCGGCAGCATCTCCCCTTGACCCAGGGCGTAAGGGAGATACAGGGAACGCGCCCACCTGATGTGGCGGAACCCGACAACTGGAGGTGGGCCCCCCCCCCGGGGGGGGGGGGGGGGGCAACACCTTTACAGAGCCTCGGAAAACACGAAGGAGAACGACATACCGAAGACATCTAAGGGGCCTGGACTGGGACTGGACAAGGAATAAGCTGCTGAGGGACTGAAGGGTGTGCCGCTAAGGGCTGAACAGGGGGTGTGCCGCTGAGGGCCGAACAGGGAGGTGTGCCGCTGAGGGCTGAACAGGGTGTGCCGTTGAAGGCTAAGACCAATGGGCGTGCCGCTGAAGGCCAAGGGTGGGCGTACCGCTGAAGGCCAAGGCCAATGAGGCGTGCCGCTGAGGGCTGGAAAGGTGTGCCGGCCAAAGGCCGGAAAGGTGCACCGCTGGGGGGCTTGAAAGGGGCTGCATGTATGGGCTGGGAGACTTGACGACGGTTCAGGAAAAGAGGAGGAAGAGACGGGGGGTTTCAAGGCCGGAAGTGGCCTATTAGTTACTGGGTGATCAGGAAGAAAGTAAGGGTACCTCCCCTTCTCCTCAAGCCCGGGGACATGGTAGATGGCCATGGAAGGGAATGAGGAGCTCGCGGAGCCAAGGTTAGCAGAGGGGGACCTACATTGACGTGGAGGACCCTAAGGATGCCGGAGGGATGGGGAGACGGAGGGAGGAACGGATAGTCCGTCAAAAGCCCGCAAGGCCTAGCATAAAACATCAAAAGAAAAGAAAAAAAAACGAGGAGAAACTCGGAGAGGATGGTTTGCATTCATGAGAATCAAGAGGGCGTGGCCCTACATATATATTGCAAAAGCAAACCCCCAGATGGGGCCATGGACAAAAGGGAGAAGGACAAAGAACCCCCAGGAGGAATGGGATACAAGAGAGACGAAAACATCCGGGCCTAAGACATTGGCCACTATCCCCAACCCTTTCCCCCAATACAACAAGCTCTCTCTCTCTTACTCTTGTTTCTTCCCGGTGGCCGTCGGACGGAGCACAGGCCGGGAGGGCCTCTTCTTCTCTTCTTTCTTCTCCTCTTTCTCCTGTGTGTGCCCTCTACTGTTGGAACCTCTTCTCCTCTCTCTGTTCGTCTCTGGCCGTTCTCCCCCTTTCCCTCTTTTTTGTGTTTTAACAGGAGGCTTTTATACTCCCAGCCACCGACGACTTCGAGCACGACCGTCGAAGGCGGGAAGCCGGCTGTGATGATGGGTTTGACCTGCTCCTGTCCTGGCTGTCAGTGGGGTAGCCTGCGTGGCCCAACCCATGGTTGACACCTCATAGAGCTCACTGCGCGCCAAGGATGCATAGGGCATGGGCTTCACGTCGTCTTGCCGTTGAAAAGCTTCAACGCTGTGCCGCTGGCGAGCTGAAAAGGCGTGCCGTGGGGGAGCCAAAAGGGCGTACCGCTGGGAGCACAAAACAGCCGTGCCGCTGAACAGCCCTGAGGGCGTGCCGCTGAACACCCTTGAGGGCGTGCCGCTGAACAGCCCCGAGGGCGTGCCGCTGAACAGCCTCGAGGGCGTGCCGCTGAACACCCAAAGGGGTGTGCCGCTGAACCCCAAAATGGGTGTGCCGCTGAACCCCAAAAATGGGGTGTGCCGCTGAACACCCAAATGGGCGTGCCGCTGAACACCCAAAGGGGTGTGCCGCCGAACCCCAAAATGGGGTGTGCCGCTGAACCCCAAAGGGGTGTGTTTCTGAGCCGGTTGTTAGCACGAGCTGTGGCACATTTAATTTTCTTCGAGGCCCAGGGATTGTGGGACTCTTTGTGCTTGGTTTCTCTTCACTGTCGTGACTCCCGGAGGCGGCTTTGCGACAATTTTCCCGGGGCTTATTCACTCGAGCCGCTGTTGATAATGGGCCGAGTGGGACATCAGGGTATGCAATTTTTGATGTCCACAAATGCCCCCCACCCATGGGTAGCGCGGGCGAAGGATGAGCCGAGCGGTGCCCGTGGGTGTACTTGTTTCTTTTCTCTTCGTCGGTGCCGACGGGGTGTCAAGAGCCGACCTCGTTTGTTGTTTGTTGGTTTCTTTGTCAGTGCCGACGGGGTGCCGGGAATTGAAGCAGCATATTGGTCTCTTCGTCTCTTCATCAGTGCCGGCGGGGTGTCGGGAACTGAAGCAGCATATTGGTCTCTTCATCAGTGCCGACGGGGCGTCGAGAACTGAAGTAGTATGTTGGTCTCTTCATCAGTGCCGACGGGGCGTCGGGAACTGAAGTAGCATATTGGTCTCTTCGTCTCTTCGTCAGTGCCGACAGGATGCCGGGAACTGACCTGGTTTGTTGATCTCTTGGTCTCTTTGCCAGTGCCGACGGGATGTCGGGAACTGACATGCTTTGTTGGTCTTTTGGTTTCTTCGCCAGTGCCGACAGGGGGGGTCGGAAGCTGACCTGGTGTGTTGTCTCTTTGTCTCTTCGTCAGTGCCGACAGGATGTCGGGAACTGACTTGGTTTGATGATCTCTTGGTCTCTTCGCCAGTGCCGACAGGGTGTCAGGAGCTGGCCTGGTTTGTTGTCTCTTTGTCTCTTCGTCAGTGCCGACGGAAAGTCGGGAGCTGACATGCTTTGTTGGTCTCTTAGTCTCTTTGTCTCTTAGTCTCTTCGTCAGTGCCGGCAGGATACCGGGAACTGACCTGGTTTGTTGATCTCTTCTTGTCTTTTCTTTCTCTTTTTTTTTCTTTTTCTCTTTTCTCTTCTTCTTTTTTTTTTGTACCACATTATCGATACAAGCGCCCTTTCGGGTTTTCGCCGGTACCGGCCCCCTCTTGCTTTTGCCCACGCGCCCTTTCGGGTTTTCACGTGGCGGGGTACCCAATTTTGCCTGTGGCGCCCTTTCGGGTTTTCGCCACAGCCGGGTTGTTGCCATTTTTGCCCTTGTCCCCGTGTAGGGGCAAGTCCGGCGGGGTATCTCTATTTTTAACCCCATTTTCTTTTCTTTCCCTTCCTTTTTTTAACAAACGAGTGATATATATATGTCGGTTAGGGCACGAAGCCTTGCGCCGGAAGGTAAGGCTTATTCGTTGGCAAGAAGAAAATGCCAGCGCAACGGGAGAATCCGTGCCGATTCGGACGTAAGGTCCGTAATGGCAATATTGTGCGGAGCGGGTGGCTAGGGCCCGAGGCCTTGCACCAGAGAGGGACTTATTCGTTGGCAAGGGACTAATGCCAGCGCAAGGATAGAGATTCTACCGATCCGGGCGTAAGGCCCGTGATGGCGACTTTATGTGATGGAAGGTGGCTGAAGCACATGCCTATATGCCAGGGACGGTCTTGTTCGGTTGTAGGGTAGTGGTGCCACTGTGAGGTAAAGTTACAGGGATAGAGTTGCAAGGGTAAAGGTGTCTTTGCTTGTGCGGACGCCCGTCCGTATAGGGTTGTGAGGAGGGAACGTTCTCTCAGAAGGATCTTATTATTATTTTTTTTTGTGCCTCATTTATGTATACATAAGTATATATATAAGTGGATGTATATATGTGTGTGCATTTATATACATATATATATATATATATATATATATATATATATATATATATATATATATATATATATATTCATATTTATTTGGTAAAGTTCTTTTGCTTCCGCCCCCTTTTTTTTATTCCCCTTTTTCTTCTTTTATTCTCCCTCTCTTTTTTTTCTTTTATTCTCCTCTCTCTTTTTTTATCCCTCCTTTTTTGTTTATCTTCCCCCTCTTTTTCCTTTTCTTTTCTTTCCTTTTTTTATTCGTTCTTCCCCTCCCCTCTCCCTTTTTTATTATTTTTTATTTTCCTCTTCTTTTTCTTCTTTTCTCCTTTTTGTGTCCCCCCCCCCCTTTTTTTTATTTCCCTTCTCTTTTTTTGCCGTATAAAAGGGGCGGGGGCGGTTCATTCGAACCACCCCCGTTCAAACTCCCCCTCCCTCTTCTCTCTCTTCAGCATACGAAACGCTCCCCTTCTCTCTTGCCTTCTTCTTCCTCCGACAGCGGACGCCACCGCGAGCGCCGTCGCCGTCATCGCCGTTGCCGTGGTGAGGGCACCACAGTGGAGCCCCCTCTCCCTTTCTCTTCTTTCGTCTTCCCCCTCTCCGTCCTTCCCCTCTTTTTTTTTTTACTTCTCTTTCCTTCCCCTTCTTCTCGCCGTGATCGGGGCAGTGGAACCCTAAGGCCCCCTCTCTTCTTCTTCTCCTCCTCCGTTCTTCCTTTTGCTCTCTTCCTCTCCCTTCTTCTCCTTCATCTCCGGCGTCGTGGGCGACCACCGGTGAGCGGGCGTGAGGGTGCGCCGGGGAGAGGCCATCGGGGCGCGCCGTGGAGGGTGTCGGGAGTGACCAGTGGAAGTGTGCCGGGGAAGTGCTCCGAGGGCGTGCCGGGGAAGCTTGAAGGACTGTGCCGGCGAAGGG
This sequence comes from Amorphophallus konjac, assembly GCA_022559845.1. Taxonomy (NCBI): domain Eukaryota; kingdom Viridiplantae; phylum Streptophyta; class Magnoliopsida; order Alismatales; family Araceae; genus Amorphophallus; species Amorphophallus konjac. The sequence continues at coordinate 207,991,886 of CM040124.1, forward strand.
CTCCATGGGCGTACCGGGGAGCGGCTGATTCAGCTGGCGTGCCGGGGAAGCTTCGAGGGAACCGTGCCGGTGAAGGCTATCTGGGCGTGCCGGGGAAGGCACTAGGCAGTGGGTGTACCGGGGAAAACTCTGGGAGAGGTGTGCCGGCGAAAGCAGTCCGCCCTGGGTGCACCGGGGAAGCCGTTGTTAGGGGGTGCCGGGGAAGCTGCCACAGGGTGTGCCGGCGGGGGCCACTCCGAGGCGTACCGGGGAGCGGGCTTAGGCAGTGTACCGGTGAAGGCCTCCGGGGGGGGGGTTGTGCCGGCGAAGGACTGCCCACGGGGGCGTGCCGGGGAAGCACGCTGGCGGGTGTACCGGCGAAGCCTTAGCAGGGCTGTGCCGGCGAAGGAGGGCACCAGGGTGTGCCGGGGAAGCACGCTGGCGGGTGTACCGGCGAAGCCTTAGCAGGGCTGTGCCGGCGAAGGAGGGCACCAGGGTGTGCCGGGGAAGCACCCAGGGGGTGCACCGATGAGGGCTTTAGGCAGCATATGGGGGGATTTTTAGCTAAGGAAGATGACTCCTTCGACCGGCGGACTTCTGGTGTTGCCTCTCGGGGCCCACCATGCTTTGTTGGGGCTGTCACTCCTTGTGGACGCGCACCCGTATTTTTCCCTTACGCCTCTGGCCTAGGGGAAACTCTGCCGAAATTTCGTCAGAAATTGGCAATGCCTTATTTATTTTATTTGTAGTAAAGCCCCTTTGCAGTTTTTCATTTCCCTTTGCCTGTGGCCTATTCTGATCTTCTGCTTGTGCGTCTTTGCAGACAAATGGCTGCCCCAAGTGGATCTTCCGCCCCTGCTGTTGCTGTTGGTGCCGACCTCATCCCGCGGGGTCCCGTGCCGGCAGTCACATGGCTCAATGTGGAAGACCTGGACCGTGAACATGGGGAGATAGCCGCCTTGGCTGAGTCATCGGGGTCTGACCGTGAAAGTATGGACGTCCGCAGACTTGTCAGGGTTGAAAGCGGCTTCACATTCGATCGGGCCACCGGGGAATACAGGAAGGATTTCCCGAAGGATAGGCACCTCATTCGATTTCTGAAGCATTTGCGCTCTCGAGAGGGGCGAGATTATCGCGTCATAAAGGCGGCCGAGCGGGCGATCCTGCATGCCCGAGACAGTCTGCTGTACAGCGTCCCCAGGAGCATTCCGATGTATCTGGTGGGAGAAGCCCGGGAATGGAAGCCGGTCCTGGGGATCGAAGGGGTGCTGCCGGCTGAAGATAAATTGGTGCGAGCCCCTCAGTTCACGCCAGCAAGGTGGGACATGTCTGCGGGGAAGGTGCATGGCGAGTCGCCCCGATTTGGTTTATTCTTGGCTCCCCTGAAATGGGGTTATAGGGAGGAGCCGTTCATATTGGACTGTTTGGCCATCAGGTTCAAGTACGAACTATCACTGGGCTGGTTCGGGGAGCTGAAGCTTCAAGACGCCCACAGCTTCCGAGAAGGGGCGGTGGAGTTCACGGAATATGTACTGTTCAACTACGCCCCGTTGCTGGTCTGAGTTGGCATCTATCACATCGTGTACGCTTCCCGGTATGGTTATCCCATCTCCAAGGGTCTCTGTTGCGGTATGATAGAAGTATTTAGTGCGGAGACCAATACCTTCTACACGGCAGAGGGAGAGACTTCACTTGATTTGTGGAGCCTAAGCCAGCTGAGCGGCTTGCCCATTGACGGGGAGCCTTATGAAGAAGTATGTCTCCCGGACTTGATCAAAGACGAGACTAACGGGGACGGCTATTATTCTCTGGGGTATTCATACCGGTACCTGATGAAGGCGTACCGGGAGCTGTACCAGCTGTCGCACAAGGGGAAGTAGCCCGCCCGTGGGGATAGGAAACGGGTGCGTATGGCGGTATGGCTGGAATATTTCTATGATGGGCTGAAGCAGTATGAAGATTTTCCTTGCGTTGGCACCGTTGTTGCTCGCAAGAAACGTGCGAAGCCCAAGCATGATGTGAAGATCCCCTCCAGGGGACGTCGGAGCGGGGCCAATCCGATGGGGGTCGACCCACAAACTCACTGTGCCGCCTATCTGACGTACTGGCTGTGTTCATTTGCCATGCCGTACGGGGACGAGACCGTGATCCGGCCAGATGCCATCTACCCGGCGTGCCAGATGGCGTGGGGTGTCAAACTTTCTCTGTGCCCGGCGGCGCTCTGTTTGATTTATAAGGCCCTGGGAGACATCAGCACGCACCAGTTCCCGAGGCAGGCCCGGTACGTGTGCCCACTGCATTTCTTCAACGCGTGGGTTTGTTCACTGTTTCCGGAGTTCGCCCCGCGAGTCCTTCAGGATTGGGGGCTGGTGCCGAGGATGCTGGAGTTCGCGAGTGTAGAGCCGGCTTCCACTTCCATGCGGATGTATGATATTCGGGGCCGGTTGACCACAGTTCCCCGGGATGCAGCCGGTACCATTCATTTCTGGACGCTGGCCGCACATTCAAGCCCCCTCGTGAATAATAAGAGGGAATGCAAGGATGACCAGGTGGAGAGGTATGTCCACCCTATCAGCCAGGAAAACGTGGTGCGCCCGTTGCTGGAGCCCGAGCTGAGGGATTGGGCGCTGGCTATCCGCCCGAGCGTGTTGGTGTTCCGGAAGGGAGACAACGTACTGCTGGAGCCGTATTACCCCTTCCGATTTGGCCGCAACTTCGGGTATGACCAGCATATCCCTGCTTATCATGCGCAATTCGGCTTGCCTTCGCGGAACGTCCGGGGAAGTGCGGTCGCCGAGCACGCTAGAAGCTGGTGGGACTTCTTCCACCGGGCGGACTCTGCCTCCTTCAGGGTGCCAGCCCCGGGTCGCGTGCCCCGAGTGACCGAAGACTATATAAAGTGGTGGAATGCCCGGACGGCTTTCTATCGGTTGCACAAGACCGATTGTTGGGATGGCGCCGAAAGGAGATTCCTTAGCCGGCAACCGGTGCCAGTACTTGACATTGAGCCAGATCATCTTCTTCAGCTCAAGAACAGGCAAGAGAAGGAGGTGGCGACATATATGATGGCTCATCGGGAATCCCGGGATAGGAGGCCGACGCCGAAAGTGGAGCTGCCTCCAGTGGCGAAGGACAGCTATCAGAAGACGCTGAGGGATCTGTGCCGGGTAGGAAGTGACCGTCTGGACCTCATCAATTATCCATTCCCCATAGAGGAAGAGGGGACTCCCGCCAAGAGCTGGCGTCCGGAGAGAGACTTGGCCTGCCCGTATCGCACGTTCGTGAGGCGGGAGGAGAGGAAGCCCGAGAATTACAAGGATACCACGTGGCTATATATCCTCCTCCGGGTGAATGGGATGAGGATTGAAGATGTGACGGCCTCCATCCTGGGCAAGCGCCTGCACATCCCTTATTATTATGCTGATGGGTGGGGCATGGACCACTTCAATCTTTTCTGTCACCTTTCTTCCAAGAAGCATGCGGATCTGGCCAACCTCACGGACCGGTGTCAAACTATTGAGGACGTTTGTTGGCTAGTCCGGGAGGCGGCACGTCGGGACAAGGAGATATCCCTGAGCTACTGGCCGATCACGCTGCGGCTGTACACTGGCCCTCATGGTATTCAGTTCCCTCTTGCTCTTCGGTTTTGTCCCTCAGCGTTGCGGCTTTCGCGGTGAGCTAGGTACTAATGGTATATGCATGTTCGTTCTTTCCCCTCTTTTCTTTGCAGACCATCCCGACAGCACGCAGATGGCCACGTACCGGAATCTCCTCCGGCTGGTGAAGAAGCCTGCGTATTTTGAAGCCGCGCCGCTAGCCCCGACCACGGCTCCTTTGCCTAAGGCTGTGAAGAGGCCCCGGGCTAAATCGCCTGTGAAGAAGGCGGTGGACGCCGCCAAGGCGGCTAAGCAGCGGGATACAAAGCGGAGGAAGACAGAAACGGCTAAGGCTTCGACGGCTGTTCCTCTGGCGCCACTAGTCCCGTCTTTCGAGGAATTTGAAGCTGCCCGTCCCGAGCCAGGTCAACCTGCCGGTCAGTGTTCCCGATCATTAGCGCGTCTCTTGAATCTCCCCCCCCCCTTTTATTTTGGAGTGGAGTCTTGACACCTGGATACTTCTTTTGTCTCAGCTTCTATGGGAGAGCCCGTGCCCTCGCCTGACATGGGTGAAGTTGCGGTCCCGGCAGAATCGACCCCGGCGGCGGCTCCGGCTCCCTTGCCGCCGGCAACGGGAAGGCCCCGGGCACAGTCGCCCGTTAAGAAGGCACTGGCTGCTGCCAAGGTGGCCAGGCAAAAGACGGTAAAACGGCAGCGGACCGAGGCATCCCCGGCTCCGACGGCAGCCTCGCCGGTGGCCCCTGTCTTGTCCTTCGAGGAATTCGAAGCCACGCAGACCGAACCGAGCCGCGAAGCTGGTGAGATTCATCGGCCGCCCGTGTCGTCCGCGGTCGACCGGCCTCCCGAGTTGGCCTCGGATTCGCGCATGGCGACGATGCGCTTCTATCTCGCGGGCAGCACGGAGGAATCAGCGCCCGTGTTGCTCCCGGGCGAGGGCACGGCTGGGACTCCCGGGAAGGGTTTGCCTGTTGAGGAAGCCCGTGGGTCATCTCGTGTCGCAGGAACTGAAGGGGGTAAATATTTTCAACTATACGGTTAACTCCCCTTTTTTTTGTCCTGGGGGCCAGTAGATTCAGCATGGCTTATCTTCCTTTGCATGACAGGCGTTGCTGCGGCGGCCACCAAGTCATTGTGGCCTGATCTCGACCTCCCGATGACGCTGACATATGTGAGGAGGAAGAAGATCGGAGTACAAGCCTCGCCTAGCCCGAGGGAGGACGTGCTGGACAGAGACTCTGAGGAGGAAGCTCCTCTGCCGGCCCAGGCCGAGCCGACGGCGGTCGAGTCTCCGCCTGGGGAAGAGGTAGATTACAACTACTCTTCCGACGAAGCAGCTCCTGACGAGGGCGTGTCCGGGGCATCGGAGCCGCCCGAGCCGGTCTTCGGGGCCCCCTTGCTTGCTGGCTCCCCGAGCCTTGTGGGGAAGACCGCCGTGAGTGTGAGCTTGTTTAGGCCGGCTCTCCCTTCCCTTTTTGTGATTGACTGACAACTTTATTCCCCCCCCCTTTTTTTTTAGGATTTTCAAGAACCGGCCGAACTTGAGGTCGCAGAGGAGGCTGCCCCGGCTGCGCTGATCGACCGCCCAACAGGGGTCGATGCCGTCATGGGCAAATTGGCTCTTTTACTCGCCGCCCTTCGAGGGGAAATGCCCGCGGAGCCCTCCGGTACTACCAGAGTGGCGGGCGCGCCTCTGGAGGAGGGGGAGATCGCGCCTGAAGGTAGCATCATCCCAGCGGCCGAGGTGAGTACGTGGGCTCCACGGTCTCCCTTTTGCATGGTTTATTTTAGATGGCGAATAGCTGATTCCCATTCCCATGGTCAGGCGATGCCGATATCGGGGAAGGCGCCTGGTCGTATCCGGAAGGCAGTGGCCAAGCGGAGACCGAGCATTGGCCCGATAGCGGTGGAGGGGCTGGCTCCAGTTTTGGGCTTGGAGAGAGAGAGCCTGGCTGCGCTCGTGGAAGCGGGACGTTTACCCCAGTTGGTGGTTTCGCTTCCGCCCTTCCCGAAACTCCCGGCTCAGATGGAGGACCCGCTCTTGCAGCAGATATTTGCGGGGCTCCGTGCGCATCTGGAGGGATCTCAGCCGCGAGCGAGGAGTTCATGGGTGGCGGCTTCGGGCCTGGCCTTACTCGAAGCTCCTCCTCTAGCCGAGGTAACGGCCCCTGCACCCCTGCCCCTTGGAGGAGTGGCAGAGTCGGGCCAGACGGAGGCAGAGGGGGCAGGTGACCTCCAAACGATGGGGGCACCGGAGGCTTCGGCAATGGTCTTTTCCTTTCCCCAGGCAATGGTCGGCCAAGAGTCTCTCGTCGAGCTACGCCGGCCGGGCGACTTGACCCTCGCCCTTCCTTCATCTTCAGTGGCGGCAGATACCGACCTGTGGGCAGAGGTGGACAGCACCGTGGAATTCACCCCTCCGGTCGTGCCCTCAGTTAGTCACACGTCCTCAGAAGCGCCAGTCCGTCAGATGCTGATCACTTTACGGACGATGCTTCTCGCCGATGCTTCTCTGTCGTATCGGGAGGTGCATACCATCGTGACGCAATTAACGGGGGCGCTGCAAGTGCTTGGCTGTCCGCTGGGGGAATGGTCACGGCGGGTCTTGCTATTATTGAAGTATGTCAAGCGCCGCGAGTTCCTGGAGACCCAGGCTCCTGACGAGCGCGCCGCCCTTGATGCTCAGGCAGACGAATATCTGCAGGCCCTAAAGGCCCGACGCGACAGTAGAGAACGCCACGGAAAGGCCCTAGAGGAAGGCGAAGGCAGCGTTCGTTCCTTCAGGAGCCGGATCGAGAGCTAGAGGGCTATCTCGCTGCGGCTAAACTTGGCCTCGCCGAGGCGGAAGGGGCGGTGGCAGAGGAGAGGGAAGCTCTTACCGTCGCCGACGTTGAAATGATGTCCGTCGAAGCGGAGCTCGCCCGTCTTGAGGGATTGAGGGGCCGGCTGCGCGACATGACGAACTTCCCTTACGTCGGGATCCTCCCCCTCGAGGACATCTTCAGGGACATCGACTGAGCGTCGCATCCCTTGATTTCTCTCCTTTTTTTGAATGTAACACAGGGGTATGCCCCGCAGCAGATGTAGTTAATCCTCTTTTGAATAGAGCAAAGCATTTATGATTTCACGCGTTCCTGGTGTATGCATTTATCCCGGAGGGAGCGTTCCCACCCCTCTTTCTCTTCCGTGCATATTGTTTTCTCCTTCCTCTTCCCTCGCTCTTGTATCTTTCCCCCCTTTTCGTGTAGGGGCCCATTGGCAGGGTATGAGTCTTTGCGGGGATTCACTTTGGAAGGACCAGGCAGGGACCCGTGTCAGGGTACAGGAGAGTGCTCGCCTTCCCAGGGGGAGGACGAGGGGACCACTCCACCATACCGAACGGGCAACTCCCTGGTTTTGCCGCAATATTGGAAGCGCGTGCTGGTCTCGAGTGAGGGGTACTTGGCCAGAGACCCCTTTTGCCGTTCAGAGGTGGCGGATAGAAAGGTCTGTTTAGTCAGTGACTTAGACGGGAGGTCTGATCCAAAGGGGTGCTCGCCCCCCGGGGAGGATGGAGAGAAGAGTTCGTCTAGTCAATGACCCGGACGTGAGGTCCGAGCCAAAGGGGTACTCACCGCCCGGGAAGGACGGAGAGAAGAGTTTGTCTAGTCAATGACCCGGACGCGAGGTCCGAGCCAAAGGGGTACTCACCGCCCGGGAAGGACGGAGAGAAGAGTTTGTCTAGTCAATGACCCGGACGCGAGGTCCGAGCCAAAGGGGTACTCACCGCCTGGGAAGGACGGAGAGAAGAGTTTGTTTAGTCAATGACCCGGACGCGAGGTCCGAGCCAAAGGGGTACTCACCGCCCGGGAAGGACGGAGAGAAGAGTTTGTTTAGTCAATGACCCGGACGCGAGGTCCGAGCCAAAGGGGTACTCACCGCCCGGGAAGGACGGAGAGAAGAGTTTGTTTAGTCAATGACCCGGACGCGAGGTCCGAGCCAAAGGGGTACTCACCGCCCGGGAAGGACGGAGAGAAGAGTCTGTTTCTTTCTTTTTAAATCAATTTTGGTACCCCCGCTGATGCGGGGCGATGACTGGAAATGGGGGGCGTTCCCCCTTTCTGGCTTCTCTTTTTTTTCTCTCTTTTTTTTTTCTTCTTTTTTTTGCTTCTTCCTTCTTTCTCTTTCCATTTTTGCTTCTTCTTTTTTTTGTCTTTCTTCTCTCTTCCTCTTTCCATTTTTTTGCTTCTTCTTTTTTTTTGTCTTTCTCTCTTTTTTGCTTCTTCTTTCTTTCTCTTTCCATTTTTACTTCTTCTTTTTTTGTCTTTCTTCTCTCTTCCTCTTTCCATTTTTTGCTTCTTCTTTTTTTGTCTTTCTTCTCTATTCCTCTTTCCATTTTTTGCTTCTTCTTTTTTTTGTCTTTCTCTCCTTTTTTGCTTCTTCTTTCTTTCTCTTTCTATTCCTTTCTTCCCTTTTTCGGGAACCCGGCTGGTGGCCGAATCATTCGGACATTAATCACGCAAATCCGCCCCAAAAATGGGGCGAAGAGTAATATTATTACCTGAATGGGGGCGCTGGGGCGTGGTACAGCCTCAAGTGCCTTCCATTAAGAGGCGGGAATTGAACCTCCCCGCGGTGGTTGACAATTACATAGGCTCCGCCTTCGTAGACTTTCTGGACTACGTAGGGTCCGAGCCAGTTCTCGTTTAGCTTACCTTTGGGGTTGGCCGCCATGAGATCTCTTCTCTTGACCATGACAAGGTCACCCTTCTTGAATTCGCGTTCCCTGACGAGCTTGTCAAAGGCGCGTGCAATCCGGGCCTGATAGACCTGGATATTCTGTTGGGCTTGAAGCCGCTTTCCTTCCAGACTGGAGAGTTCATCGAGCCTTCGCTCGGTGTTGGTCTGCCCTTCGGGGACAAGCCCATGCTGAATGGCGACCCTGAGGGACGGTATCTCCAGTTCGACGGGGATGATTGCTTCCGAGCCATATACGAGAGAGAAGGGCGAGCAGCCCGTTGGGGTCTTGTATACGGTTCGGTACGCCCAAAGTGCTTCATACATTCTTCCTTCCCAGTCCCTTTTGTTAGGGCTAACAGTCTTGGCCAGGAGAGTGCAGAGTGTCTTATTGAAAGCTTCGGCCAGCCCATTAGCTTGTGGATTGTAAGGAGTTGAGGTCTCCAATCAATTTTGTATTTTTCTGCTAGTCGGTAGACTTTCTGGTTGCGAAAGTGGCTGCCATTGTCTGATACAACTCGGTCGGGCACGCCGAACCGGAGTATGATGTTGCGGAGGAAAAACCTGGCCACGATTTCTCCGGTGACCTCCCGTAAGGCGACGGCCTCGGCCCAGCGGGAGAAGTAGTCGGTCGCCGCCAGAATGTATTTGCAACCTGTGGAAGACGCGGGAAAGGGGCCCACGACGTCCGTTCCCCATTGGGCGAACGGCCAACTGGGCACTGTTGGGTGTAGTGGTGCAGGAGGTCTTCTGGGAATGGTGGCATGCTCCTGACATCTCTGACACGACTTAGCATACTCGCAACAGTCGTTGAACATTGCAGGCCAATAATAGCCAAGTTTCTTGATTTCAATTTTCATTTTCGGCCCCGCCTGGTGTGCGCCAGCTATGCCGGCATGGACCTCCTTCATAACCCTCCAAGCTTCTTCAATGGACAAGCATCGGAGGAGTAGCTTCCGTTTGGCATCGGCCACAATCCGGAATAATATTCCGCTTCGGAGCTCATAGGAGTCCTTGGTTCTGACCAGCTTGATCTTTTCTTCTCTTCGGTCGGGTAGTTGCTGGTGCCTGAACCACTGCATTAGGGGGTCCCTCCAGTCAGGCAGGCTGACGGCTTCTGCTGTAGCGACCTGTAGGTCCTCCTCTTCCGGCTCTTCTTCTATCATGCTGGGCATCTGGCGTTGGTTTATTACTTGGATATGGAGATATCCATCTGGGGGCACCGCCAGTGAGCTTGCCAATTTTGCCAATGCGTCGGCTTGTGCGTTCTCCCCTCTGGCGACATGGCCTATCTCGAGGAGGTAGAACCGCTCCATGAGCCCTTTTGCTTTAGTGTGATACGGGAGCAGCTCAGGTTTTCGGACATCAAACTGCCCCTGGACTTGCTTGACGACCAGCAGCGAATCGCCGAACACCTGGAGCATTTTGATCTCCATTTGGAGGGCGACCTGGAGGCCGATGATCAGGGCTTCATACTCTGCTTCATTATTGGTGCAGGGTTTGCTGATGCAGCAGGAAGTGTGCATCACCTCTCCGTCCGGCGACTTGAGGACGATGCCTGCTCCGGCTCGTACCTTGGTGCGCCCGGACGGGGTCGCTTCTGTCCTTGAGGCTCCATCAAAGTAAAGCTGCCAGATGGCTTGTTGTATTTGGTCTACCTCTAGTGTTTCATCTTCAGGTAGCTCGGTGGCTAACGGGGAGTCTTCGGGCACGGGATGTGCTGCGAAGAAATCCGCGACGGCTTGTCCCTTAACGGCCCTTTGCGGCACGTAGGTGATATCGAACTCCATGAGCAGCACGGCCCACTTGCCAAGGCGCCCCTTTGGGACGGGCTGAAAAAGGATGTGCTTAATGGGGTCGGCCCTGGATATCAAGCTGACTTCATGGGACAGCATATAGTGCCTCATCTTCTTGACTGCAAAGACCAGGGCAAGGCAGATCTTCTCGATCGGGGTGTACTTAGCTTCTGCACCCACCAATCTTCGACTGAGGTAGTAGAGAGCCTGCTCTTTTCCCTCATCATTGTTTTGGGCGAGCATTGCCCCCAGTGAGTATTCGGTGGCCGCTATGTATAGAATCAGCGGTCTGCCTTTGACAGGTGCCCCCAGGACAGGCGGGGTCTCCAGATACTCCTTTAACTGGTCAAACGCGTGCTGGCATTCATGACCCCAGCTGAAAGGTGCATTCTTCATCATTAGTTTGTGGAATGGCTGGCAGCGCCCCGACAGGTTGGAAATGAACCTGCGGATGTAAGCTAGACGCCCCTGTAGGGATCTCAGCTCTCCCAGATTCTTCGGAGGGGGCAGCTCCTGGATAGCTTTTATCTTAAAGGGGTCGATCTCGATCCCTCGGTGTCGGACGATAAGCCGAGGAACTTTCCACTGGACACGCCAAAGGCGCACTTCATGGGATTCATTTTCAGCCCGTACAGACGGAGCCTTTGGAAGACGACCCTGAGGTCATTCAGATGCTCATCCCTCTTTTTAGTCTTGACGACCAGGTCGTCGATGTAGCATTCGACCTTGCTGTATAGCAGCTCGTCGAAGATCTTGGTCATCGCCCGCTGATATGTGGCACCAGCATTCTTGAGGCCGAAGGGCATCCTCTTGTAGTGAAATATCCCTTTAGGTGACCTAAAGGCGGTGTGAATCCGGTCGTGGTCGGCTATCCAGATTTGGTTATAGCCGGACGACCCATCCATAAAGGACAAGGCCTCGTGGCCAGTAGTTGCATCGATCATCACTTCGGTGATAGGCACCGGGAAGTCGTCTTTTGGGCAGGCTTTATTCAGGTCGCGGAAATCCACGCAAATCCTGATCTGTCCATTCTTCTTTTTCACCGGTACAATATTGGCCAGCCATGTGGTGTATTGATTCTCCGCCACGAAGCCGACGTTTATGAGCTTGTCGACCTCTTTGCAGATCTGGCTGGTTAGCTCCGGCCTCATGCGCCGGGGAGGTTGCTTCACTGGTTCCACTTTGGGATCAATGGACAGGATGTGTTGAGTCACCTCGGGGCTAAGTCCGGGCATTTCTTTATAGTTCCAGGCAAAGCAATCCCGAATTCTTGCAGCAACTTTGTGTATTGTTCTCTCTCCTGTAGAGGCATGAGAGCACTCAGAAAAGTCGGCCTGGGATTGTCTTCTGTGCCAAGGTTGATTTCAACCAATTCGTCGACTGTGGCCTGGCCGCCATTTTCAATTTCCGGCGGGGCTGGCGACAAATCGACGAAGTCTTGGTCTTCATGGTCCTCGGGTTCGAGAATGCCATCTCCCTCTTCTTGTTCATCATGACTGGGCATGGAGGCTGCATTCACCTCGCTCTCCTCCTGGGCCGTGGCCGCCGGGTGTGCGAGGCCCGCTGGCTCAGAGGGGCGTAGGTCCATCTCAGGCTCTTCTGTGTATTCATCATAGATAGCTTGGACGGGGGCCGGGGCAGCCGCATCTTCAGGGGCCTGGTAGTGGATGGACACGGTGTAGGCTCCCGCTCTGGGGCTGTCCGCTACATGGGGGCGTGGCGGGGCTATCACATAATCCCCCATCCTGAGCTCGTCCCTGTCAATGAGGTCTTGGGCAATGTCTTTGAAGACATAGCAGTCTTCAATGGCGTGGCCCAGCATCTGGTGGTAAGGGCAAAATAGCGGGTCCCCGCTTCTTCGGGTGTCTTGCGGCCTCTTGGACCGTGGAAGGGAGACTTTGCCGTAGTGGCATGCCCAGTCGAAGATGCCCCGGGTCTTCTCTCTCGGAAAGGAATAAGGCTTCTGTAGCTTCTCTTGGAGTGTCAGCCCTTGCCTGGTCGGCCGCTCGGTCAGCGAGCTTGCCATGTCTCTCATTTCCTGCCTTGACAAAGCGGGGGTGCTGGGACTGGCGCCTCGGGGCCGAGGCATCCGGCCACCCCATGGGGGGAGGGAGCCCTGGATCAGGTCGGCGACTAGCGAGGTTAGCTCGGCTAGCCGCCTCTTCAGCATCTCGATCTCCCGTTGCTGCCTGTGGTACAAGGCGTACATGACGGGGTCGTATCGAGGGGAATTCGGAGCATGGCCCATGCTGCTGCTCCTTGCTTCGCCGGCCGGCCGGGGCGAAGGTGTTTCGCCGGTGTGCCCTTTCGAGGTCGACACTTCGGGGAAGGAGGGGGTCTTCTCTCTGCAACGGCGGCGGGGAGGTTTCCAAAGGAAGATCTCCTCGTCTTGTGCCTCCTGAACTGAGGGCGCAGGATATGCGTCTTGACAGGCTTTCCGCGAATCTGTAGCTTCTACGGGATCGTTGCCGGGCCATGTTGAGACCGATATGACATCAGTCTCGTAGTAATTTTCTAGTGAAAAGCCCAGACCGGGGTGCTTGGTGACTTTCAGCAACCGTCGATCCAGGTTTGGTGGATTCCACATTTTTTCAAACGTTTCCTTCCGGCTGGAGGGCTGGTAGGGAGGAATCTTCTGCTTCCTGACCATTCTGGCTGCCCGGTCAGTCATGTGGGGAAGTCCCGTAATGGGGACGTGCGGGTCATGCAACTCGTCAGGGAACCGGCAATCGTCGTCTTCCCTGACCGGCTTCTCCCCGGCCACATAGAAGATAGTGGACGGCCCCTCGGGGTTAGGCACCTCGAAGGTTCTCAATTGCTCAGCCGCTTGGCATTCAATTTCCGCTATCGGCTTGACGATCCCTGGCGGGACCCTGACATCTTCTAGCAGGTCTTCGAGGCAGGGTGCCCCCGGTGTGGGGTAGATGGGGAGAGGGGCTGCCCTAAATACCCCTTCCTCTTGTGCAATACATGGTACATGTGGGGGAGCCACATAGCCTGGGGGCGGCGGAGGAAACCAGCCTCCCGATTCCATTTTCTTCTTTCCCTTGTCTCGGGCAGCTTGAGGAGCTTGCTTCGCCTCTCCCAAGTACAGATTAGCATCTGACAAGTGACACTCAAACACCTCAAACGGGTGGAGGTCGGCGAAGATTCTGACTTCCTTTCCCTCGCAGGGGTACTTGATACACTGATGCAAGGTGGAGGGCACCACCCTATTTTGGTGTAGCCAAGGCCGGCCGAGCAACGCCTTGTAGGACGTGCTGGAGTTGATGACGTGGAACTGGACTTTGGAGGTGAAGTCGTCAAAGGTCAAGTTGAACTCTGCGACCCCCATGGGAACCTCACATTTCTGGTTAAAGCCGGCAATCTTGACATTTTTAACTTCGACCAGGTGTACGTCAAAGTAGTGCTTCTGGTATACCCGGTACGGGAGTATATTCACTGCTGCCCCTGGGTCGATCAAGACCCTGTTGATAGGCTGGCCGTTCAGCTGCCCTTTCATGTAGAGGGGCCTGTTATGGCTGCAAGTCGGTAGAGCATGTCATCTTCTGTGAAAGCCACTGCTACTTCAGGTGATAATTCTGCCAAACAGGCTTCAAGGTGTGCTGGCGTCTGGAGTGCGGCGATGATGGCTTGCCGTGTTTCTTCATTCAAGGACAGCATCTCCCACACCGTGAACCGGGTCGGGATTTTCTTGAGGTGTCTGACTATTCGCTCGGCCGCCCGCACCTTGAGCAGTTTCATCTCTTCGGGCTTGCTGCGCCTGCCCTCATCCTGGGATTGGGGCGCCGGATTAGGGGACGCCTCCTTTGCGGGATCTGTTATAGCCCGTTGAGCAGGCGGGGCCTGTTGGGCCTCCTCCGCTGTTCGCATGAATTCGGCGAGGTTTGGGGTGCCGCTGAATCCTTCCTCTGGCTGGGCAGGAGTTGCAGCTGGCAGAGCTTGGGGAATGCTTGCTTTACTGGTCACAGTGGGCCCCTGGGGGTGCGCCCGCCTTCCTGCTCGAGCTGACAGGAACTCGGCGAACGACGGGGCGCCTTGACTCTTGGTGCCTCCGGGGTAGAGGCCTGATGGAGGAGGGATCTCGGTGCCTCGGACCTCGGGCTCGGGAATCTGGTATGGTTGTTCCCCCCTGAGCATGATGTTGAGGCTGCCCTGAGGAGAGCGCCCCCACTTCCTCCCTGACCTGGTGGCGTGCTGGGAGGTGGATGCTTCAGCTTGACTCACTTCCGCCGGCTCATGGGGTGGCTCTTCTTCTTTCTCTTCCAGGGAGAGAGAGGTATCGAACAACGCCGAGAGGGTGTTGCAGGCGAAGACGACCTCCTTCTTCTTCTTGCCCCTGGGTCTTCTCTTTTTCTTCTTCTTGCCCGCTGCAGCGGACGGCTGCTCTCGAATAGGTTCACCCGACAGGGGAGGCTCTTTGTCTGCATCAGCTTCTGTTCCTGGAGCCAGCTCGAGTGACTCGAACTGCTCCCAGGGGACATATTGTTTTAGCTCGACGGGCTGGATTTTGGGCTGCTTATAATCTTCAAGCCCGTCGATAATAGCCTGGAGTTTTTCAACCGCCGGGCTAGTCTTCTTGTACATCCGCAGCGGGGCAGAGCTCTTCTTGTTGTGAGTGGGCCGCCTCATGACCAGCCGGGGGGCCGTGTCGTGGCAAACAGGGTTTACCGGGGGCGGTGCAGGCAGGGGCGCTGCTACCCTCGAGTGAATTCCTGGGGTAGGTCGAGAGGCGCGCGCCTTTCTGGTTTTTCTGGGTGCAGTCTGCCACCCTTCTTGGTCTTGAGCTGGGGCCATGATAAAGGTTTCATAAGTGGCACGGGCACAGGCCTTCGCCCATTCTTCTGGCAGCTCCTGATATAGTGAGATCATATTGACGGAGGAGGCTATGCTGGGCAGCTCGTGTGGCTGCGGGGGGTCTACTTTATGCTCCCCCATGTCCAGCTCCCCGTCCCTGATTAAGGACTCAATAACATCCTTGAAGACGTAGCAATCTTCAATAGTATGCCCGAGCACCCGGTGGTACATGCAGAAGCGCGGGTCATCCTTCTTCTTTGAGTCGCCAGGCCTTTTCGGCTCTGGCAATGTGATCTTATTGTAGCTGGTTGCCCACTCAAACAGGAGCTTGGACTTGTCCCGGGAGAAGGAATACAACTTGTTTCTCATCTTCTCTCTTAGTGAGGGGCCTTCCCGCCGTTCTGTGGTTCTGGGCGGCGGAGGGTTAGCCGCTCCCTTGGCTTTCTCCTTCTGCTTTTCAAAAGCCTGGAAGTCTAGTGCATGCACCTCCGGGGGAGCCGGCTTCTTCTCCGCCTGCCTGGCCCTCTGGCTTGACATGGCTGGGGTGGAGGAGTATCGGGCCAAGAATGCCTCGATCTCCGCTACCACATTGTTCAGACGGTCAAATGTCTTGACCTCAGTGCCGATCATTCTTTCTAGGATTTCTTTCTTTAAGTTTTGCTTGCAGATCTGAACTGCGTCCTCCTGATGCGGGGGGCGTTTGCACCTCATACTAAGGTTCCTCCATCTTTTGATGTAGTCGAGGGCCGACTCATCATTCTTCTGTCTTGTGGCGTAGAGTTCAGTCATAGTAACTTCTCTCTCGGCCACGTAGAATCTTTCCTTGAACTTCTTCTGCATGTCGGGCCAATCGGCCACCGACCCGGGCGACAAGCCGGAGTACCATTCAAAGGCAAGCCCGGTGAGTGTTGAACCGAAGAACTTCAGGAGGTAGGCCTCATCAGCAGCCAGGTCTCCCATGACGTTCACGTAATAGGCAATATGCTCTCTGGGAGATCCTTGCCCATTGAACTTTTCAAATTTCGGCGGCTTGGTGACGCCAGCCGGCAACTTCCTGGCAGCATACTGAGCCGGGTAGGGTACTCGGTAGACGTCGAAAGGCGTCTGATCCCCATCGCCCCTTTCGGCCAACTTCATGTCTATCATCTGCTCAAGCATCAACCGGCTGACTGCCGCCGGGTCGACCGGGTTCGGGTAGAAATGAGCGGGCTGTGCGCTCGGGGTGACTACCACGGTCGCTCGGGGGGCCATGGGGGACCCTTGTGAAAGCGGAGCCTGTGGCGGGGTCACCGCTGTGCAATGTGCTTGCTGCGGGGGCGTGCCCCCGGGGGGATCGAGGGTTGCCGGAAGAGCTGCCTCGGAAGACTGCCCCCTGTCCCTGGGTACCTCGGGTATGGTCTCGGTCTGCCAGGACATTGGGGGTGGTGTGTTTCGCTCATTCAACTGCTTTTTAAGTGATTCGATTTCCTGCTGGAATCGTTGCATCATGAGCAGCATTGCTGGATCAGCTGTGGGAAGACTGGGCGTGCCCCCTGTCTCTTCGGCCGGGGCGTCCTCGGATGATGTCGAGGGTCCGCCACTCGTGTCGCCGGTGGTGACCACATTGGCCGTGAGGGCCGTGAGGGGCCCCGTGGGTGTCGCGCCGCCTGCCGCTCTCCTTCTTCTGGTAAGGGGTCCCGGCCTGGCGGCTATTCTGGCCAATTCTTCCGGGTCGGTGGGTAGGGCCCCATACCGACCATGGACCCCTGCCATATTGCAGGTGAATGTCTGCCATCTCTTATTCTTGTTTCTTCTTGACGCCCTCCGGGACGGTCCTCCTGGGAATGTTAGCCTGTCGAAGACCGACCGTCGGGACGGCGCCTCCTCCCGTACAGGGGACTGGCGCGGCTCTTCCGGGCGGGTCCTCGACTCCATACTAGGTGCAGGTTCCCCCCTTTCTTCCTGGAAGGCGGAGGTCATTGCCCCCAGTAGTCTTTGGCGGCCAGCGGGGGTGCTACCAGGGCCTCGGAGGTAGTTTCTCATAGCCTGCTCGATCCCTTCCCACTCCTGGTCAGGGAGAGCGGCCTGTGGTTGCGCGTCGATGACGGCAGCAGGAGGAGCGTAGGCCCCGAGTGCCGGGCGGGCGGCGTTGTGCCGGCGCCCTCGGCGACGGCGATGAGCATTCTCGGGCGGCACCGGGATGACGGGTGCCGGTCGGAGAGTGGGGGTCACTGCCTCGACCCCGTCATCTCTTCGGGACCTCCTCGGGCGGAAAGTGCTGGGCCCCGCCTGGGCGGGTGCAGTGGGCTGGGCCTCCCTGGGTACCCAGACTTGCTTCAGTTTGGCCAGCTTGCGAGCCGGTGCAATCTTTGGTGGGGTGGCCACAACAGCGGGCGTCACCTTCCCTTTTAGTTTCTCCAGCCCTTGAAAGGAGTTGCGGACTGGGACGGTCGGGACGACGCGGTCTGGCGTCACCTGGGACCTCTGGCCGTCTAGGCGGACTCGGAGGGCCCCAACCGTCATGGACTTTCCGGAGTTGGACAGGCGACGCCCTGAGCCGGCGCCGGTGTTGCCTCTCCGAAGCCTCCTTCGGTGGGATGCCGACCCTTGGTGGAACGGGCCGGTGGTCTGGTGCACGTGGTGCACGTTGCAGCTGAGCGTCGTTGTGGGGACGCTATTGTTGCCTTCGGCCACCGCTCGGCCGGCGGCAGCTTCGACGGCTCTCGGAGCGGGAGCGTTGGTTTGAGGCTCCTCGGGCGCTCGTGCGTCGAGGATGTCAACGAAGGCCACCCCCAAGAAGTTGGGGAAGCCCACGGTGGGAGGGAAGCTCCCGAAAGTGAGGGGCACCGCCAGGTAGCCGCCTCGCACATGATTCTTCACAACCTCGGGGCTGCAGAGAACAGCCATTGTCGGCTCCATGATGCCTTTCTCTTTTTCTGCATTTAAGAAAGTAGCATAATTAGTATTACAAGAAGGGGGCCGCGGGGCCCCTAATTTCGGCAAAGAGATGAAGGGTGGATCGGTCCCACCGGGCGTGCCAGAGTTGTGGACGCACTAAAATTCGCTTGCTTATTGTGGCTTCGTCTATTGAGTGCGTGGGCGTGCCAGTCACAGAAGTGACAATTTATTCGGGCTCCGAAGAGCCCAAGGTGCGCTCGGTCTGACTTCGTCAGGCGATTGTGTGGTTCGTGTCGGGACCGAATCCCGTCGCGCCATAAAGGTCACGACGTCATTTACATCCCCCATACGAGGGAATACCCTTGATTAATTGCCGAAATTAGGGGCCCCGCGGCCGAAAAGAATAATACTAGTTGTGCGAGAGAGATAGGGAATAGATCACGCTGAGGGTGGTATTCAGACCACAAACCGCTGGTCGTGTCGGTCACACGTGGACCTTTCATGTTCGGACACGGGTCCGTGATGGGAACGCGGCGAGAAAAGCCGGGACGAATCAGTTCAAATTTCTGCCGAGCACCCGGCAATTTTTGTGATGACTCGGAGGGCGTCCGGAACGAGGAACAAACCCGGTCTGATTGAGATGTCGGCCCGAGACTAGGTCGGGACCGGACCATGTCGGGATGACTCCCAAGATCCGAGCCCGGCCTGAGAGGGCGGCATTATTGTTCCTTTTGCCCCGGGTCACGGGGAGAGATGGGGCTGCAGTGTGGGCCCTAGCGTCTTTTATTTGGGGTCTTCTTAGTTATATGTTCTGATTTCTGATTTGCCATTTACTACCCCCTTTTTTGTGCCTTTGTCCAGGATGATTTCTCTTCTTTTATTCATCAATGTTGTTACTGCTATCATTATTTTCTTTACTATTTTTTATTACCCCTCCCACCTCTTTTATCATTATTAATGTTGCACATTCGGGGTCCTTCGATTAGCGTAATTTTATTAATTCATTTGTTGTTGTTAAGGCCCTTATCATGATATATCTGTGTGTGTATGTGGTGTACCGGGGAAGGAGAAATAGGAGTGCACCGCTGGAGGCAGGAGTGTGCCGCTGGGAAACGGAGGGGCGTACCGCCGGGAGGCAACGAGGGGCGTGCCGCTGGAGCTTAAAGGGGCGTACCGCTGAGGCCAATAAGGGCGTACCGCTGGAGGTAACAAGGGGGGGGTGTGTGCCGCTGGAGACTGAGAGGAGTGTGCCGGGGAAGGTAATAGGGGTGTACCGCTGGGTTGAAAGGAGTGTGCCGCTGAAAGCAGGAGAGTGTGCCGGCAAAGGGAAACGGGGGGCGTACCGCTGGGAGGCAACAAGGAGTGTGCCGCTGAAAGCTGCAACGGTGATGGCCAGGGGAGGCGTACCGGTGAAAGGGTGAGGTGATCATGACGCTGGAGGCTGACTAGAGTGCACCGTTGAGGGGCCAATCAGGGCGTGATGGTGGAGGTTTGATCAGTTTTCGATTATTTGATTTAAGGCTTTTCTTTTCTTCTTATCTTAACGTTCATATGGTTTTATACAAAATTCCTCCCTTTGTTCGTTCTCTTTGTTCCGTTCGATCTTCTTTCTTACGGGTCGGACGTTCGGGCTGCCGGGTAGTTAGTTGGCTCGGCTCAGTTCTCGCCGTGATGCCGGCAGTGGTTTGATGAGTTGGAAGGTTTCGTCAGTTATCTTGCTTGTTTGTTGCCTCCTTTTGCCTCTTTTAATTGTTTATTAGTTTCTCACAAAAATTCGGCAGCATCTCCCCTTGACCCAGGGCGTAAGGGAGATACAGGGAACGCGCCCACCTGATGTGGCGGAACCCGACAACTGGAGGTGGGCCCCCCCCCGGGGGGGGGGGGGGGGGCAACACCTTTACAGAGCCTCGGAAAACACGAAGGAGAACGGCAGACCGAAGACATCTAAGGGGCCTGGACTGGGACTGGACAAGGAATAAGCTGCTGAGGGACTGAAGGGTGTGCCGCTAAGGGCTGAACAGGGGGTGTGTGCCGCTGGAGACTGAGAGGAGTGTGCCGGGGAAGGTAATAGGGGTGTGCCGTTGAAGGATAAGACCAATGGGCGTGCCGCTGAAGGCCAAGGGTGGGCGTACCGCTGAAGGCCAAGGCCAATGAGGCGTGCCGCTGAGGGCTGGAAAGGTGTGCCGGCCAAAGGCCGGAAAGGTGCACCGCTGGGGGGCTTGAAAGGGGCTGCATGTATGGGCTGGGAGACTTGACGACGGTTCAGGAAAAGAGGAGGAAGAGACGGGGGGTTTCAAGGCCGGAAGTGGCCTATTAGTTACTGGGTGATCAGGAAGAAAGTAAGGGTACCTCCCCTTCTCCTCAAGCCCGGGGACATGGTAGATGGCCATGGAAGGGAATGAGGAGCTCGCGGAGCCAAGGTTAGCAGAGGGGGACCTACATTGACGTGGAGGACCCTAAGGATGCCGGAGGGATGGGGAGACGGAGGGAGGAACGGATAGTCCGTCAAAAGCCCGCAAGGCCTAGCATAAAACATCAAAAGAAAAAAAAAACGAGGAGAAACTCGGAGAGGATGGTTTGCATTCATGAGAATCAAGAGGGCGTGGCCCTACATATATATTGCAAAAGCAAACCCCCAGATGGGGCCATGGACAAAAGGGAGAAGGACAAAGAACCCCCAGGAGGAATGGGATACAAGAGAGACGAAAACATCCGGGCCTAAGACATTGGCCACTATCCCCAACCCTTTCCCCCAATACAACAAGCTCTCTCTCTCTTACTCTTGTTTCTTCCCGGTGGCCGTCGGACGGAGCACAGGCCGGGAGAGCCTCTTCTTCTCTTCTTTCTTCTCCTCTTTCTCCTGTGTGTGCCCTCTACTGTTGGAACCTCTTCTCCTCTCTCTGTTCGTCTCTGGCCGTTCTCCCCTCTTTTTTTGTGTTTTAACAGGAGGCTTTTATACTCCCAGCCACCGACGACTTCGAGCACGACCGTCGAAGGCGGGAAGCCGGCTGTGATGATGGGTTTGACCTGCTCCTGTCCTGGCTGTCAGTGGGGTAGCCTGCGTGGCCCAACCCATGGTTGACACCTCATAGAGCTCACTGCGCGCCAAGGATGCATAGGGCATGGGCTTCACGTCGTCTTGCCGTTGAAAAGCTTCAACGCTGTGCCGCTGGCGAGCTGAAAAGGCGTGCCGTGGGGGAGCCAAAAGGGCGTACCGCTGGGAGCACAAAATAGCCGTGCCGCTGAACAGCCCTGAGGGCGTGCCGCTGAACAGCCCGAGGGCGTGCCGCTGAACAGCCCCGAGGGCGTGCCGCTGAACACCCAAAGGGGTGTGCCGCTGAACCCCAAAATGGGTGTGCCGCTGAACCCCAAAAATGGGGTGTGCCGCTGAACACCCAAAAGGGCGTGCCGCTGAACACCCAAAGGGGTGTGCCGCCGAAGACCCTGCAGGGCGTGCCGTTGAAGCCTCAACTGGGCGTGCCGCTGAAGGGCTAAATGGGCGATTTTTGAGCCCCTTGTGAGCATGAGCCGTGGCCCATTTGATTTTCTTCGAGGCCCACGGGCTGTGGGGTCCTTTTATGCTTGATTTCCCCGGGGTTTCTTCACTCGGCGCCGTCGTCGATGCTGGGCCGAGCATGACATTTAGATGCGCGATTTTCGGTGTCCACAGAAGGTCGAGCCGGAAGGGCTCGATCCTGAGAAAGGGTCCAAAACCCATGGCGTCTACACGCGCCCTCTGGAAGTCGGGCAGTCCCCGGTACGCAGCCACCACTAGAGACCAGCTGATCCGGCTCTTCATCACCCCCTACACACCACAAAACAAACAACACATCAGAATCATGATAAATAAATAACAATGTACATAATATTTATTTTATTTATCTATATACATATATATACTTTTTTAGAGGCATCCAGCCTCGTGGACGCCTCCCTCTTTTTTTATTTTTTTCCTATTTTTAACACAAAAGACAAAAAAATGATAAGTAAATAAATAATAATATATATTATTTTGGAGGCGTCCAATGCCCTGGACGCCTCCTTATTTTTTAATTTTAGTTTATTTACATAATAACCCAAAATAAATAAATAAATAAATAAATGAAAAAAGAAGATGTGGAGGCGTCCAGGCCCCTGGACGCCTCCTTCCCCCGCTCCCCGGTCTTCTCCATACAGTCTCTCGTCCGCCCATTTAGTCTAAGAAACCAACAAACTGAAGTTCTGAGGGGCTTACCGGATCGTGCTCGTCCTCCCCCACGTCGCCAGCACCCGCAGGGCCCTCCACGGCCAGGATAGGTGCCTCCGCAACGATCTCCTCCTCCACGGCAATCTCCTCCGCCTCGGCAGCCTCCTCGGCATGATCTCTCCACCCCCTCGAATGACGAGCTCATCGTTTCCGCCTCCCCCCATCCTGGCTCGGGCCTCCTTGCTCTATTGGGACTGGGAATGGGTTTTCTGGAATGGCCGGATCGTCAGAATGAACAGTGTAAGTGAGCAGGGGGTGAGGCCCCCCCTATATATAGAATCAACTTCCTTTGGGGCGTCCAGGCGCCTGGACGCCCCCACCTTTTTTGTTTTTTTTCAAAAGAATTCAAATTTTAGGGGCGTCCAGGCGCCTGGACGCCCCCAAGATAAAAACAAAAAAAAAATTAATAAAAAAAACTTAGGGGCGTCCAGGCCCTTGGACGCCCCCATAATAAATTTTTTGAAAAAATAATAATAATAATAACCAAAAATACAAAAAAAGAGAGATGAGTGTACAATCCAAGCAAAAGCACAAAATAAAAATAAAAACACAAAGAAAAATGAAAATCACAAAAATAATAATTGGGGGAACAGGGGTCCAAAACATCCAAAAGCCACACTTTATTCCATGAGAAATCCGCATGAGCTAGATCAGGGGCTTAGGCGCCTTAGGCCTTAACTTCCCCAGTTCGGTTACATAAGCCCTCCAAAGCTCGCATTTCTCCCCCACATGCGCTAAGGCTTTTCCCGCAACGCTCATCTTCCAAGGCGCTTTAATAGCCTTCGCTTCCTTCGCGTCCGCTTCCGTGCCTAACTCCCTCTTCTTCAAAGGAATGATCCCGGTCAGTGATGAGAACGAGTGGCGTGGAAGGCCGATCTGGAGGCAGCACCGATGCGCGTTGTAAAGGACGAACTCAGTCGCGCCGATCAGTTGGAGCTCGGCTCCGGGAGAAGGCCTCATGAGAAGTTCAAGAGAGAGGAGACATGCCGGAGCACAAGTGAAGAGAGTTTGTGCCATGATTCGAAAGTGAGACCGCCAGTCTTCACACCTCTTCAGCCATGGAACTCGGTTCGCCACGGTGCCACCGAAGCCTAATACGTCGGCTATGTGATAAAGGGGGCTTTGTTGAAAGAACTTCGAACCGGTCGGCATCCCCTCACGGTGGTCGAACTTGAAGTGCAAGTCAATCCAGCAGTTCAAAATAAGTGCGCAACCATAAGGAGGCTTACCCATGCTCGAGGCAGTAAGGCAGCTGTAAAGATAGGCAAGGACGGCCGGCCCCACCCTCTTACCGCTCCAAAACCCGTGGATTGCATTCAGTTGGTCCTCCTCCATTATGTTGTCGGCATAAGGAAACAGAAGAGCCCCCGCCAGACAGATGGCAAAACCTTTCATGACTCCTTCCAAGTGTTCATCATCTGGTGAGCCTTTCAAGGCATCCATGACCCATACCGCGAGCCTTCGCAAGTCGATTCCCTTTTGAGTGCGGACCTTTCTGACTGCGTCGGGCAGCATGAAGCTTCCAAGGACGCTCTTGGAAGTCACCTTTGTCAACATCCGCATCGGCTTCGTCTTCCCATCACTATTGAATTTCTTCAGTCCAAGCAGAAGCTCCACCTCCTCGAGGAGAATGGTCGCCTCGAACGTGGGGAAGATGAAAGTGTGGGTCTGGGGATGCCAGATCTCCACTAATGCGCCCATAGCTGCCCAGTCCATGCGGATTCTTTCGTAGTGCTTGGCATGAATAAGGAGCCCCTGAAGATGCCACTTCGAGAGTATAGCCCTCATGCCAATGGAGATGTTAGAAGTTAGCTCTGAGAGCCATGGCAGTTTTGAAAAGTTCCTTGGGCCCGGAAAGAGCGGATACGGCTGGAAAGAAAAAAAGAAAGGAGGGAAAGTGAGAAGAGAGTTCATGCAGTAAAATTTGAAATAAATCAATTTACCATATGTGACTGGATCGCCCCACTCAAATGACCCTCGAGGTCGGAAAGTCGCCTGATCTCACTACTAGGACTGCCCCTCTTCATGACGCGGGAAGACTCTCCTTCCATCCCGAAGTCCCTAGACCCTCCTCTTCTCCTCCTCTTGAATTTTCAAAATCCCCCTTTGGTGCATTTGAATAAACTAGCCTATGGGGTGGTACTTATAGGAAATGGGAGGTGCTACGAGACGGGACGTCTCACATGTGTGGTTAAGTCATGTTTTGTCCTTGTACTGTGGTATGATTCTGTGATATTTCTGTGCTTTCTGATGTATTTAATCTATGATGGTCTGTGCAGGTTTTGCCAACGGACGCTTTTCACGCTATCATGTACGCCATCCTTTAATGTTTGGTCCTCCGTGTCGTGCATCGTACTATACGATATTTACGCTATTAGAACATGTCAAGGACCTTGCGACCTGAACAAATCTGGGATTTGAGTTCCCCTTTAACAAAAACAGTGATGATTCCAGAAGAATTTGGGTTGCATGGATAGGCCGTTAGCTGGTGATAGCGTGGGGACGACGGTTCCATTCGGTGAGTTGGTGCGTGGACAAACGGGCCCCGGCTCAGTATCGGCTCACCGAACTGGTATCCTGACCCATTCTTAACGAGTTGATAATATTATCCTTGACTATTTTCTATTTTAGTTTGTTTTAATTTTTCTTTAAACCTGGCATGCATTCATATAGGACTTTGAGTCTATTGCGAAAAATCACTAAAGTAATTCGATTGCGAAGATCGCTGTGCTTAAATTCCGATAATATGAGATATTCCATTCCGAATGAAGTACTAAGTTTTCTTGAGACAGCCCCACGCTGTTCTTCCAAAGGAGACCCTTGTTTGGATTGATCCTCAAATATTCCTTTACTTTTTGCTCCGTTTGACCCATCTTGGCCGCAACACTTCCACATTGGCTGGTAACCGCTCCCCAAGGTGAAACCTGTAGGTTTACGACCCAGGTACTTCCACACAGAGAAGTTGGTCCCCTTTTTTTCTACTCGTGCCTGAGCGCACATCTTCTCCTTCCTTGTTTGATTTCCATCCAAACAATTGTTGAATTCGAAAGACCTTCTCCCAGGTCGTCTCGTTGAAAACTCTAAAAATATTCCAAAAATCGTAATGTTGAAAGCGTGTCTCATCACACCTTGGCATCTACTTTTCAGTCTATTCTCACTCCAGTCCATTCCACTTCAATGCCATTCCACTACGTGTCACT
Source organism: Amorphophallus konjac (assembly GCA_022559845.1). Classification (NCBI taxonomy): domain Eukaryota; kingdom Viridiplantae; phylum Streptophyta; class Magnoliopsida; order Alismatales; family Araceae; genus Amorphophallus; species Amorphophallus konjac. Next base: position 208,017,111 of record CM040124.1, read on the forward strand.
CCCTTGCAAAGCAGACGCCAAGGCGGGGCAGCTGTAGACACGCCATTCTTGACATTACAGTGAGTAAATCTCATATTACACTATGATACCCCAAGGCGGACTTCACTTTTTTTTATTACTCTAGTGATTTCCTATTTTTCTGAATTTTTTCATATTTTTTTGAATTTTTCCGTGAAAAATCTTGGAGGTGTCCAGGAGACTGGACGCCTCCAAAAATTCATATATATAAAAATAATAAAAATAATAAGAAAATCATGGAGGCGTCCAGGCGCCTGGACGCCTCCATAAATAAAAATAATAATAATTAGAAAAAAAATCATAGAGGCGTCCCCTCCATAAAAATGACAAAAAATGAAAAAAAAATAATAAATAAAAATATTTTGAAAGTGTCCAGGAGGCTGGACGCCCCCATGATTTGGCTCGCGGGCGTCCCTGGCCACTACCCGACCGTTGCTCGGCCTGTCGTTTGAAAAAAATCCAAATTATGGAGGCGTCCTGGCCCTTGGACGCCTCCATCATACAGCTCACGGGCGTCCCTGACCACCGACTGACCGTTGCTCAGTCTGTCGTTTGAAAAGAATCCAAAATCATGGAAGCGTCCAGGCCCCTGGACGCCTCCATCATCCAGCTCACGGGCCTCCCTGACCACTGCCCGACCGTTGCTCGGTTTGTCGTGTGACAAGAATCCAATTTATAGAGGCGTCCAGGCCCCTGGACGCCTCCATCAATCATCCAGCTCACGGGCGTCCCTGACCACTGCCCGACCGTTGCTCGGTTTGTCGTGTGACAAGAATCCAATTTATGGAGGCGTCCAGGCCCCTGGACGCCTCCATCAATCAACTCACGGGCGACCCCCGGCCACTGCCCGACCGTTGCTCGGCCTGTCGTTTGAAAAGAATCCAAATCATGGAAGCGTCCAGCCCCCTGGACGCCTCCATCATCCAGGTCACGGGTGCCCCTGGCCATTGACTATCCGTCAGCCGATCGGATTGTCGTTTGAAAAGGATCCAAGTAATGGAGGCGTCCAGGCCCCTGGACGCCTCCATCTTCCAGAACTCTATAAATAGGGGCCTACCCCCCCTCGGTTCGGGTCGAAAAAAAGAGCGCCAGGAGGCTGTCGGATTCCATTCCTAACCCGTGGGTGTTTTGTAGGTGAGGTTCTGCCGGATTCCTGGGTGCCCGTGCTCGCAGGAGAAAGGCCGTCTTCACCCGTCGCGCTCCCACGTCATCCCTACGCTACCGAGGCTCCGCCGGATCTCGCCATCGGCCATCCAATAAGCCATTCTCCTCTCTTTTTCCTTAGATATCTTGCATTCATCATATCGCATTTTCACCCCCTTTTGGGGGAGTCTCTTCCTGTTCCTACGTTGGTATAATCACCATCCATCATAAGCATTTTCCTCCTACTCGTGTCCGAGAGGGGTTTAAAAGACAACACCAACCAGGTGTGGTGTCCGGCCGTCATTTCGTTACTTGCATCGCTAGAATTGATTACTGCACCTTCGTCTTTCTGATCCACTTGTTATTTGTTTGTCGTTGTTTTGCAAGGGTACTCAAGGAAAGCCCTCCCCGTCGGCCGGCCGAAGGGGGAGGAAGAAGCAACCCACCATTTCCCGCTCTCGATGATTCACAGTTTCTGTGCCTCGTGCCAGGTACACGCGATCATTTCTTTTCATTGAGGTAACCCCTCTGGCGATCACATCCCTTTGGCATCCTACGTATGCTCTTTTCTCTGTTGACATGTTGCATGACCCCTTCCCCTATTAGCTTTTAGTTATTGCGAGTTTGTAGCCCGTCGCTCGCGTTTCTCGTTCCCTTTTGAGTGGATCTCCATTCGGCAGTCCACAACGGCGTGGCGACGACGTCCCGGCCGTGAACCGTCACTCCCGGTACAAACTAATATTTAATTACAGCAGTAAAAATAAACTACAGCCCACTCCACGCAGGGAGGTAAAAGGCCACAACCAGCTATCCGGGAGCGCCGTTCAGGGGTTGGTGGGCAGCAATGTGCGGTTCTGGGCGGTGGCGGGTAGCACGGTGTGGTGGCGCTCAATGTGGGGCCCACAAGGCTCCAAGTGGGACCGACTTCTGGGACAGCGGCTTTCGGGCGTCTTCTGGCAACGGCGACCGGAGGGAGAGTCCCTGGAGTGCCCCGGGTCGATCCCCGGGAGCGGTGGTCGCCGGTGGTGAGTTGGGGAATTTATTGGGAATTAATCCCCAATGCTGTCCCACAGCTCCGCTTCTGGTCAGATCTCCGTGCTCCGACGAGATCAGCCGGTACGCCCAGCCATGACGTCAGATCGAGATGAGGTTAGCGCCGTTGCGAAGAGCACTCGAAGAACTTCAACATACTAGAGTTTCAGAACCATCCAACGGTCTGAATAGAAATGACTAGCTCTGCAAACTGAGTGATGGTTCTGTCCCGAAACTCAGAATCCACAGGACAGACTAGAACCAGCATGCTTATGGGCTTTGACCGTGGATTAAAGGAAGGAAGTAGGACCTGAGATTTTTATGGTGGGTAGAGGGGAGGGACACGGCGACACACATAGTTTTTTTGTAGGATTCTGATCACGTTTTGGGGGTTGGAAAAATCGCCTACCACAGACTATCTCGCTGGCCTGCTCACAGGCAGACTGTGAGGGGAACAAACTACTGACTGGGACGGGGGGCAAACGAACTCTGATCGGTGTGAAATTTAAACTGGGGATGTAGGAGACATGAAGAAACCAACCCTCAAAATATCAGCTCGATCCAACGGTCGGATCTGGAGTTATGGCCTCCTCTTCAAGCTTCAGATTTGCAGGTCGGAATCCAAGACAGTAACTCGGAGAAGTGGTGGTGGCAGCTTGATGGCGGCACGAACGGCGGCGACGGCGGCAGTGGACATTCACAATAGGTAGAGGGAGAAGAGAAGGGGAAGAGATTTGAGAGATAGGAGAGATTTAGATCTAGATCTGGAGAAGAGAGGGGGAAGGAGAAGAAGAACACCAAGAACACTAGAAGAAAGAGGGGGGGTGCACACCAAGCATAATTCTCTTGAATTTTTCATTAGTTCCACACAAAATACAACAAGAGACTATAAATATGAAAACCCTAGATCTAGATCCAAGGACATCCACTAACACCAAAGGACATCCACTAACACCAAAGGACACCCACTAACATTGGTCAAGGGTGGGTGGGAGACAAGCATGGGGGACAAGGAGGGGGCATCCTCCACCTTTGTCTCCTTGGTCTAATAGTCCAAGTCTTCTAGAAGCCGATCTTGGGCCTCGGGCCAGCCTTTTAGGCCCACATGTGTAGAAGTCCAATTGGGCTCCTAATGGTCTTGAGGCCCAATTTAGAATTTGGACCCCTTACATGAAGTGTAGCCCACATTACAATCTTGACCCAACTAGAAGCTAAAATATAAAATACACACTAATACACTCACAATAAGCAAATACATGGTAATACACTCACAATAAACATAGGAAAGTATCAACACTCAGGTAGGGACTCCATACTGTCGCCCAGCCACAACGATGTCGATGTCGACCGAGTCGTGCTGCGGGTCCGGTATCGATGGCTCGCTGAGTCGGGCCGTACTCGTGCTCTGGTATCCTCACCAGAGAGGGAGTGAGGGAGCCGGAACATGATCGGGAGAGGGAGAGGGAGAGGGATTGAGTGAGGGAGGGGAACATGATCGGGAGAGGGAGAGGGAGAGGGAGAGGGAGACCACTTACCGGCGACGACAACGGCGATGATGGGAGGAGGCTGGTGGCGACGGCGACCGTGAGAAGAGGATGTTGGCGGCGGCGGCGACCACGACCGTGAGAGGGAGCACTACAAGAAAAAGTGGCTATAGCGACCGAATTAGAGACCGATTAAATCGGTCGCTAGTCGGTCCCAAATAGAGACCAATTCGGCGACCGAAATAATCGGTCGCATATCTGAGACCGTTTTGGCGACCGAATTTATTTCGGTCTCCAATCGGTCGCTATATTTAGCTCGAATTTATTCCGGTCTCTTTTTTTTCAAAATCGACCGAATTGGAGACCGATGTTGCGACCGAATATATTTCGGTCTCTAATCGGTCGCTGATATGACTGCATTTACAGCGCGACCATCTCCCCCCTGCATTGATAACCTTCCTCCACCGGAGCTCTCCCCTCCCCCTCCGGCCCCCACGCCCTCCCCCCCCCCCCCCTCTGCCTTGCGGCCACGGGCGTGGCGAGCGGCGTGGTGGTGGACGGACGCCGGAGCTCGCTGTCTCGGCCAGCCCCGCACCATCCTCGCCGTCGACCTCGTCGGTCCCCGTCGTCCTCGTCGTCACCCTCCTCGGTCTGGTAAGTCCTCTCCCTCTCGATCTCCCCCCCCTCTCCTCTCCCTCCAGCCCCGCGCCTCTCTCCCCCCCCCTCTCCTCTCCCTCCAGCCCCGCGCCTCTCTCCCCCCCCCTCTCCCTCCCCGCCGGCCATCGACCATGCCCTATTTCTCATTTTTTTTCTTCTTGGAGGGGTTCCAGTGAGGGGGGTTTCGGTGGGAGGGGGGTGGCGGGGGAGGTTGGTCTGGGAGGGGGGGTGGAGCTCGGGTGAGGGGGAGGGGGCTCCGCAGGGGAGGGGGAGGGGGCTGCGCAGGGGAGGGGGAGGGGCTCCGGTGGAGGGGAGGGGGCTCCGCAGGGGTGAGGGGGAGGGGGCTCCGGTGGACGGGAGGGGGCTGCGCAGGGGGAGGGGCTCCGGTGGGGTGAGGGGGAGGGGGCTCCGGTGGAGGGGAGGGGGCTGCGCAGGGGGAGGGGCTCCGGTGGAGGGGGGGCTGCGCAGGGGGATGGGCTCCGGTGGAGGGGAGGGGGCTCCGCAGGGGTGAGGGGGAGGGGGCTCCGGTGGAGGGGAGGGGGTTGCGCAGGGGGAGGGGCTCCGGTGGAGGGGGGGCTGCGCAGGGGGAGGGGCTCCGGTGGAGGGGGAGGGGCTCCGGTGGAGGGGCTCCGGTGGAGGGGAGGGGGCTCCGCAGGGGTGAGGGGGAGGGGGCTCCGGTGGACGGGAGGGGGCTGCGCAGGGGGAGGGGCTCCGGTGGGGTGAGGGGGAGGGGGCTCCGGTGGAGGGGAGGGGGCTGCGCAGGGGGAGGGGCTCCGGTGGAGGGGGGGCTGCGCAGGGGGATGGGCTCCGGTGGAGGGGAGGGGGCTCCGCAGGGGTGAGGGGGAGGGGGCTCCGGTGGAGGGGAGGGGGTTGCGCAGGGGGAGGGGCTCCGGATTACTCCCCTCCCCCGCCGGCCTACTCCCCTCCCCCCTGCGGCCCCGTCGCCGGCTTGCTCCCCTCCCCTCCCCCCTGCGGCCTGCGCCCCCGTCCCCCTTTTTTCTTGTCGCGGTGGGTGCGCAGTTGCAGGGCGGAGGCGCGGCACGTGAACCCACCATTCGTCCTCTCTCGGCAATCATCACGGGTGCCATTACTGGACAGCCAAATGTGCTCCGCAGCCACCTCCTCGGCTGAGCATGCATTTGGAAATGTGCTCCGCAGCCACTCTGTCCCATTGGTCCACTTTCATTAGAATACGCCCTCAGCCGACAATGGCGTATCTCCCGTGTTGTCCATAAAATGCTGCTAATGAGAACGATTTTCTTCGTCTCAAGAGTTACATGTCTATCAGTCGGGAACGTGATGCACATTGGTAATAGTAAAATCTTAACGATCCGGACTCGGCGCATATTTTTGAGTAACCTTCTCGACACAGAACAAATATGTAGAGAAAAAGAACCAACCATCTTCTGTAAAAGAAAATTATCTCCTGCATTGATACGAAGAATGCTATGGTTTTACGATGACGAACACTTGGCTGCTCACACCATCACGCGCACCCTTGCAATATACTTAAAAAAGGTCTTATAATAACAGATGAAGGAATGGCTCTTTGCCCAACTTTGGTGTGAACTGCGAAGGAGAGCACGCAAGATATTCTACCAGAAAAAAAAAGAGAGACAATGGTAACATGATGACTATATATTTGTTTTGTCACGTTCTGAAGAAATATCTGCCGTTGGACCCTGCAACGAATGATCTTTTCAATCTTGCAAAAGATGGTGTCCTTCTATGGTACGCCGATGCCGTTTTGTCACTTTCCCCTCACATTCTCTTTAGGTCCGAAAAGTACAATTCATTAGTTCTTTTTGTAGTCTATCAAACCCTTAGAGAAAGAGGAACAAACAAAAAGAAAATAGGTTTATAATTACTTCAGGAGGTTTAAAATTTTCTTGATTAATGGAAACAAAATGGTGGTGGCTTGCCAGTTTTCCTTTTTTCTTGTGGAAACTGCATCAGTATATGAAGCTTTCTTGGCGTTCATATGTATTTCTTTTGTTGTTGTCCTTATGGGATGAAACTAGCTACTTTACTTTGGTTGTTGTTCATTTTGCTTCTTTTTTTACAGTAAACTAATCAATGTTGCTGTCCCCGGGACAATAGATGAGAGAGCAATCAACACAAAGCAGATATTAAACCCTTGGGAGAGGAATGAGAATCACACTCTTTGCCTTAACTCTGCAAAAGCCATTGGTTGCACAGTAGTTAACATTGGAACACAAGACTTGGTTGAAGGAAGGGTAAGTATCATTATCTTTATACTTGCCTTCTATAGTGCATCTTTCTTAGCTTTCAAAAGATGCCAATATCTGCTGGTGCATTCTCCTGAGGTCTGCTCTGTATCTCCTGGACCTTTTAGTTCTCATCATGTGTTGGAGGAGACCAGAAAAACTAATGCTTTGCTCAGTAAATCACCACTTTTTACTGAAGGATGTTGACTGCTAAGTGAATCTCTATAGTTGCAGAGTTCTAGTCAAGATATGTGTAATGAACATGAATGGAGATGTCTTCATCACTGTTACTAGTTTTATTTGATACCAATTGGTTATCTTGAATTCCACCACATGAGTTATTGTTGCATGTAAAAATTTTCTGTAATTTGGTCAATACTTGCTTATGAATTGAAGTCTGAGTAGTTCAATTCTTTCTATGCAGCCTCACTTGGTGGTTGGATTGATATCTCAAATGATTAAGGTAAGAAAGAGAAAAGCCTCTTTCTTTAATGTAAAAAAATGGAGCAAATGTATCAGTACTCCAAAGTCTATTAGAAATGAAAGTGGATGGTTGTGTGGTAAGAAGATCATGGGATCTCATTTGAGGGATGAACCTTTTGGTTCAGGAATCGAGGAATGCTTTAAGGATGTCTTCTTTTTCTTTGCTTATTCTTCTTTGTCCATGTATCTCCATCAGTTTCTTTTTGATTTGTTGTTATTGATCCTATTACCAGATACAATTGTTAGCAGATCTCAACCTAAAAAAGACACCTCAACTAGTTGAGTTAGTGGATGACAGTCAGGTTGTAAAAACCATTTGTTAGCCTCTTTTTTACCTTTTTAAATTGGTTGAAGAGTATTGAATTTTGCTTATTTTTTAAAATGGACAGGATATGGAGGAGCTAATGAGCTTAGCACCAGAAAAAGTTCTACTTCGATGGATGAATTTCCATCTTAAGAAAGCAGGCTACAAGAAGCCTATAAACAATTTTTCTTCTGATGTGAAGGTAACATTACCAAAAGTTTCTAGAACCATCATCATGTAATGTGCATTACCTATATAATGCAACTAGTCCATATACCTTTTCTTCCATACTCTGGTTTATAGACATTCAAGTGCCCTTTTCTCAGAACTCTGTCTCATAATTTGGATTCTTCGTACATATATATTGTATGTTAACATCTTCGGTTTGGATGCCTGACATAGAGATGCAAGTCAGGAAGGAAAAAAATGGGCGTTATATGTCATGTGAAATTCTGAGGATTGCTTAAGCAATTGGATGAAGCACCAATCACCTTAGAACATAGAATTTGGGGGACAGAGGATGATTGTTGTTTGCTGGTGTATTGCAAGCTCGTGGAAATGAATTATGAAGGAGAGAAAACAAGATTAAGGCTGAGAAAGATAAATATTTACGGCAACCACTATTAATGTTTTCAAAAAGTCACATGGAGAGTTTATGGAGTCTTCACCCAAAATAAACTTTGGGATTGATGTGCACGTTCTCATTTTGAATGATGAGAATGTGTATATCTAACTCAAAGTCTTGAATTGTCCCGTTTGGACAGTCTGTGAATGTTTAATCGCACTTAGGTGGTTAATTACTATATGTGTTTGTGTTGTTTGTTAAAAATTTTGGCTGGATGCGTCTTCTCATTCCTCTCTGATATACCTTTATTGATTTTGATTATTTTCTTAACCACTTATTAGTAAGTGTTTAAGAAAATTTCTTAATCAATAAATATTTTGTGGTATATCGGAGAGGTGTGAGGAGATGCTGCCGAAATTTTTAGCAAATAACACAACACATATAGTAATTAATCGTGCGATCAAACCTTCACAGATGGGTTAAAAAGTGAAAATCTAAATGATATTTCCTTCCTATTTAAAATGGCAGAGATGGACGATGTGAGGAAAGGGTTGGAGTTTTTATTTTGTTAAACATGTTAAAGTTTTGTGTGTTTACATTTCATTTGCATAGGGAAAATGTCTGAAGATCGTTCATGGATGTACCGTAGAGTAGTTAAAATTTGAAATACCGGTCGGATGGCCGTGCCGGTCATTCCAATACGACTTGTGATCGGCGGCGAAGAACAGGGACGAGAAGCCGGCGGCGGCGGATGCGTCGGGTGGTTCTTCCGCCAAGAGGTCTGCTATCCCTGGATTTTTTTTATTTGGTTTTTTTGGAGTTTCGTTTCTTTGATTAGTTTTGTTGCGTGCATAAGGGGAGTGCATGGTCCCGCTTGATTAATAAGATAAGATTGTCAGAGGTTTGAGGTGCGGAAGAAGTGCTTAGCACGTTTCTTTGGCAGGTTGCTGTCAGTCTCTGACTAAATCGTACGTGCGTCATACTGGAATTGGAAGCTAGTAACATATATTCTGATCAATGAAGGTGTGAATAGAAAAATGGGAATTGCTTGCACGACCGGATTTTTATTGCTATAAGAATGGTTAACGTTCTTCACCTTTCTTTCTTGTTCTTTTCCTCCCGGAAGGGTTCTGTAATTCTAATGCCTGCTCTTGAAGTCTACTTTTCTCATCTCTTGGAGACATGATGATAGATATAGAGATGTTTAGATATTGGATACCTGCTGGAATATTGCTGCAAATTATGAAATGTACCCCTCCGTTAAATTATAGTAATATAGATGATTAGACATTGGATTGTTATGAACTTCACATGCTTAGCCATTAACTTAAGATTGCTAAATTTTGCTCCTCGGTTTAGTATAAATTTGTACCACAAGCACTCAACCTACCATAAGCATTCGACTCAACTCTCAAAAGGTTTGCAGGGATGCCACTGCTCTGTTTATACAGAAGCTCGTTGTTAATTCTATTCTGCCGTTTGATATAGTCCTACTGAAAGGCGAAAGCACCCCTAATAGCTCCACAAATGGCATTATGTGCATGGAGAGCGATCATGTCAAGCTTTACTCATTGGTGTCTGATTTATTGAGGAGTTATCATCAAGTGTGTCGGCATTATTTGTAGACTTAAATGACACAATTCCATGATGATTGCTTTGTGTAGATCCAATTAAACTGTCAATGTGTGATGATTGCTTTGTAGATTCAAACAGACTGGTTTTATATGCATCAACGCATGGGAGTATGCTATCCATTCTGAACCAGTTAAACTTCCCTATCACTTTGGATCGATCATCATTATCCCTTCTTTCTGACTACACGGATTAACTATTGGTTTTCCAATATTTTGGTTTGCTATTTATCAATGAGTAATTCAATGCGATTTAGCTCCACCACTGTTTCCCAATGATGATGCGAAGGTGATTCTGATCATCTGAGGCATTTCAGTATGGGCTGCTGTTACTATATTCCAATACGACCGGGGAGATGAAAGTGACTTGTCAGAACTGACGGAATCCAAATCGGATGCCCGGTTTGAGCTCGGCGCTCAAACTTCATTTTTAAAATACACTTAGTTCAAATGAACTGTTAGGACGGGTCCGGGGGTCTAAAATTCGAAATACCGGTCGGATGGCCGTGCCGATCATTCCAATACGACCGGGGAGATGAAAGTGACTTGTCAGAACTGACGGAATCCAAATCGGATGCCCGGTTTGAGCTCGGCGCTCAAACTTCATTTTTAAAATACACTTAGTTCAAATGAACTGTTAGGACGGGGCATTTGGTTCTAAAATCTGAAATACCGGTCGGATGGCCGTGCCGATCATTCCAATACGACCGGGGATATGAAAGTGACTTGTCAGAACTGACGGAATCCAAATCGGATGCCCGGTTTGAGCTCGGCGCTCAAACTTCATTTTTAAAATACACTTAGTTCAAATGAACTGTTAGGACGGGGCATTTGGTTCTAAAATCTGAAATACCGGTCGGATGGCCGTGCCGATCATTCCAATACGACCGGGGATATGAAAGTGACTTGTCAGAACTGACGGAATCCAAATCGGATGCCCGGTTTGAGCTCGGCGCTCAAACTTCATTTTTAAAATACACTTAGTTCAAATGAACTGTTAGGACGGGTCCGGGGGTCTAAAATTCGAAATACCGGTCGGATGGCCGTGCCGATCATTCCAATACGACCGGGGAGATGAAAGTGACTTGTCAGAACTGACGGAATCCAAATCGGATGCCCGGTTTGAGCTCGGCGCTCAAACTTCATTTTTAAAATACACTTAGTTCAAATGAACTGTTAGGACGGGGCATTTGGTTCTAAAATCTGAAATACCGGTCGGATGGTCGTGCCGATCATTCCAATACGACCGGGGAGATGAAAGTGACTTGTCAGAACTGACGGAATCCAAATCGGATGCCCGGTTTGAGCTCGGCGCTCAAACTTCATTTTTAAAATACACTTAGTTCAAATGAACTGTTAGGACGGGTCCGGGGGTCTAAAATTCGAAATACCGGTCGGATGGCCGTGCCGATCATTCCAATACGACCGGGGAGATGAAAGTGACTTGTCAGAACTGACGGAATCCAAATCGGATGCCCGGTTTGAGCTCGGCGCTCAAACTTCATTTTTAAAATACACTTAGTTCAAATGAACTGTTAGGACGGGGCATTTGGTTCTAAAATCTGAAATACCGGTCGGATGGCCGTGCCGATCATTCCAATACGACCGGGGAGATGAAAGTGACTTGTCAGAACTGACGGAATCCAAATCGGATGCCCGGTTTGAGCTCGGCGCTCAAACTTCATTTTTAAAATACACTTAGTTCAAATGAACTGTTAGGACGGGTCCGGGGGTCTAAAATTTGAAATACCGGTCGGATGGCCGTGCCGATCATTCCAATACGACCGGGGAGATGAAAGTGACTTGTCAGAACTGACGGAATCCAAATCGGATGCCCGGTTTGAGCTCGGCGCTCAAACTTCATTTTTAAAATACAAGATGAAATTTGAACTTATATTGTGTGTGTGTATTTATATATATGAAAATGAGCTGGCTTAAACTATTGGCATACTCTTGTTAATGCTTGATTTCTTTATTAAGTCTTGTTAATGATTTGATTATAATTTTTTTAAATGATATACAGGATCATCCGTCGCGAGATGTTGGACGAGACGACGACCAGGATGATGTTGGACGAGACGACGACCAGGATGAGACATATGTGGAGGATTTGTGATTTTATTTTAGTTGTGTATGTTGTCATTTTATTATTATGGATGTATGATTAATTTGTGATTTTATTTTAATTGTGTGTAATTTGAGGTTCGTGGAGATTGTGATCCGTGTAGTTGATTTATTATTGTTTTATGAAATTGTTATTTATCAGGTGTTTGTATGTGATGAATTTGAGATTTGTCGATATTGTTGTCTGTGTAGTTGATTTTATATTTATGTTATGAATTTGTTATTTATCAGGTAATTTATTTATCAGTTTAAATAAATTTTTAAAAAAAAAATAATGCAAAATTAGCGACCGCATGGAGACTGAATTGCGACCGAATAGCGACTATATGTTATATTTCTTTTATTAAATAATTATACTTGGCGACCGACTAGCGACCGAATTGAGACCGAATAAATCCGATAGGTTAATTTTATTTTTAAAAATACAACATAATTAGAGACCGGATAGCGACCGAATTGAGACCGACTTAATTAGCGACCGATCAGGCGACCGATTATAATCGGTCTCTGATAACGACTGATATTGCGACCGAATTATGTCGGTCGCTATATAGCGACTAGTATATAGCGACCGACATATTCGGTCGCTATATAGTCTCTGTTCGGTCGCAATGCAGATTTGCGACCGATCTAAGACTGAATAGCGACCGCTAGGTCGGTCGCTATCCGCGATTTTTCTTGTAGTGGGTGAATGGCGGCGACGGCGAGGACGGCGGGGCCTCCGGCAACGGCGAGGACGGCGGCTCCGGCTGCGACGGCGACGACGACCGCAAGCAGAGGGCAGAGGAGAAGGAGAGAGTGAGAGGGAGAGTGGGGGGGGTGGAAATGGGGCCAGGTGGAAAGGGTGGGAGGGAGGGGTCGACGGTGGCGGGAAAGGGGGAATTTTGCGACGGAAATACGGACAGAACTTATTTCCGTCTGAAATTTCAGATGGAATATTTCCGTCTGAATATCCGTCCCAAATTTGCGACGTATGTAAAGACGGAATGTATTCCGTCTATAATTATAGACGGATCTTCAGAGAGCGTATAGTATGTCCTTAATAGAGATGGAATTTATGACGAAATCTAATCTGTCGCAAATACCGACGAATTTTAAGACGGAAAATATCCGTCGGTATTCCCGCTTTTTCTAGTAGTGTCAACCGCACACGATCCCGCGTTTCCCTCGCTTAGGGACGTCCGCGAGCTAGAGTCTCAGGTTCGCGTCTCTGTCCCGCATCATAGATAAAGAGAGATCTAAAGAGAGAATTGGAAGAGAAAGAGAGAGCAAGAAAGTGGGAGAGGGAGAGTGAGAGAGTGGGGAGGGAGGGGCTAGTGTAGCTCTCCCCCTGTGGCATCAGCATCCCGACCTAGTGGGGTGGGGTGTCGAGAGATTGAGAGAGGGAGAGAGAGAGAGAGATGGGGCATTGGAAGGGGTCTTCTCCTTCGGCACGGGCAACTCCACCTAGTGAGGTGGGGTGTCCAGAGAGAGAGAGACAAATGAGAGAGGGAGGAGAGAGAGAGAGAGAGGAGCATAGGGCACCCAAGGGGGTCTCCCCCTCCGATGTCAGCACCCCCACCTAGTGTGGTGGGGTGCCCAAGCAGAGAGAGATGAAATGGGTGGAGAGTGAAAGCAAAAGAGGGGGAGAGGGAGAGTGACGATGGCCTTGGTGGTGCTAACATCCCCCCCACCAACTAGGGTAGGATGAGAGAGAGAGAGAGAGAGAGAGAGAGTATGACATGGTATGGTACGCTACCGTGCCATGACCTTGCTTTCTTTCTTCCTTTTTTTGTTTGCCATCTCTATCAATGTTGGCCAATACGTTATGCACGGCAGTCAATGCTTTTGCTCGGTGTGATGCCACAATGTCTCCCAACCTCATGAAGTTGCCAGTGCTATTCGTTGCCACCGTCAACACCGAGCTTAATTGGGTTAGTGATTTGGCGGCACCAACGATCTAGGGATGCCTCTGTCTCTGACTGCGGTGGCCTTCTCCTTCTCCCTCCACGGCTCCATCACGACCTCCCTCTCCTTTGCCGGTCTCCCCCTCTACTGCCGCCTCTACCTCCATCGCCTCTGTTGGCGATCGTGCTATGTCGTACTGGCATTCCAATTTCTCCTTGACATGATCCAATACTTGCGATACACACCGATACGGTGCGGCATGATAAACCTTGGTGCGAGGGATGCATTTTTTATGATAAATATGATAATTTTGATGCACATATGTAGTGTCCATCGTGACCCCGATTTCACATGGAGGCAGGCCTCAAGCCGCACGAATCAGAAACCGAATGGGCAGGACCCAAGTGCTCGTCCTGCCCTGATTTTCTTCCTCCTGCTGCCGCCCTGTGAGTCCGTACTTCAACATGTCATCATACATTTTTTTTCTAGGCCAAGGTTGTACGTACATATATATCAAATCATATACTCTTACATGTAGACAACAGGGGATCGTTTATCAGTTTGTTAGTTGGGGAGGCAGTTATCTGTGCATGGATATCAATTTCTACTGATCGAGGTCAAGAACACGGCTAATGATGAAGGTTTCATATGTGATATATGTGTAGCATTGCGGTGGGGGATTCCTCTTCGAGTAACGCTCTGTGCAACGAGGTGATCTACCAAATTTTTTTAATGTGACTCACACGTCAAATTATTTTGGCGTGACAGACAACGTCAGTAACTATGACGTGACGTGAGAGTCAAGTAAAAAAAATCCTATGAACAATATAAATTTAAAGAGAATTTCAGTTTCTTAGAGAGAGAGAGAGAGATGATTGGAGTGGGACTCACGTTAAAATAATTTGAGGTGTACTCCAGTCTAAAAGAATTTAAAAAAATAAAAAAAAATTGGTGCAACAGCGTCGTCATACAGGCCTGCGTGTAATTAGGAGGGGTGTTGCAGAAAGCATGATCTTCTCCTTCGCTTCTCCCATTTATGTGTTTTGCACCCCCAATGCTTGCCTCCAAGAAGATGAGTTCAGGGTGGCATTGCTATACTTTGTAATAAATAATATAGCACACTTTTGATCTACCTGCAAGACCAACCTGAATAAACTGGATGAGCTGAGATGAGATGAAACGTTACTCAGCCACAGACCAAACCATTAGGCGGGATGAGATGAAACCACTCTCAGGTTGGAGCAAATCACCAACTTGGCCATGCGATAGGAATGACTTAATTATCTGTTACACATTAATTCAGACTCCATAAGCGGGGGACCCCTAGCTTTTAGTTGAGTTATTCGGATGAGAGAGCATCAGATTCTGGTAGTTTTTATATATTAGGAGATTGCTACACATCTTTATAATCTTTCAAGCTGATTCTCTTCATTTCTTTAATTTGTTTACCTAATTTCAAATACAACGCTAAGTAGAAAAATGCAATGTTAACATTATGTATAGCTAGCGTTGTATTTATCTACACAGCGTTGTACTTTTGTACTTAATGTTGTATCTATACTTGTGTTGTTCAATGTACATACAACATTGAGCAGATAAGTACAATTAATGCTGAACCAAAAAAAAACACACACAATGGTATTTTCAATATGTTGTATTTTTCTGTGCAACATTGTATTTGAAACTAATTGAAGAGGGTTTAATTAAAATAAAGGAGATAAAAATGAGTGAGATGTGTGACAGTCTCCTATTAAAGATTGCAGGAGTCTAGCTAGTCCTCTTCTACACTCACCGGAATCCGGACTCATTTTAGTTGGAGAGTTGCAAGAAAATCAAATCGATCCTTTTGTTAGACGATGTGTCCTGCAGCAATCACACACACATGTATATATATATATATATATATATATATATATATATATATGAACCTCATGCGTGTACTAGGGAGTTGACATTATTTGTACGTGTTCCTCTTGGGAAGCTCGAATTAGAAGGGTATAAAAGCACTCGTCCGAGGCTCAACAAGTCTAGAAAGGAGGTGACATATTAATTACTGTGTGGTTGTGATAGTTTTCTCAAGTAGATTCTACTCCTATTGCAATAGAATGAGCTATTGATCATTCTGGAGACCCTCTTCAGAAGACCGTGTAAAATTAGGCATGTAACTAAACCCATCCAAAGACAACGTACGCCAACCCCAGACCTCCTCTTTTCACTCTGAAATGAGAGGCTATGTAATCTACCTCGGACAACCTTTTGACCATGCACGCAAATAGGAAAGCCATAATTGGGCATTGGTTTGCTTCGTGGACGGTGAGGGCGCCTGATCCGGAAGGTGAGCCTGAAACCATGACCGGGTGCAAAGCTTTCAAATTTCTAGGCACCACAGGGTTCTCCCGAGTCATCCGGTTACGAGACATACAGGGCTCCCCCCTCTCCCCTCCATGACATCTATATATAACCGCGATCCGCCTCCACCTGCCTCACCCTTGGGCGCCATCCGGCATCTTCTTCTCTGCACAGAAACAAACCATCCCCTGCAGTTCCCTTCGGCAGAGACAAGAGGGGAACCTGCAGGAGATGGCGTGCAAGAAGCTCGCGGCCGCCCTCCTGGCCATCGCGCTGGTGGCCACCGCGCTCGTCGTCGAGACCGCGGAGGCCTGGGACTGCATGGAGGACTGCATGCCCAAGTGCATGGCGCTCGAAGAGGCCACAGTCCCCGTGTGCCAGCGGGCCTGCAAGGAAGGCTGCGACCTGGGAGGTGGCTGGTGGTTCAAGGGGCACCATTTGGCGAAGGGACATCGCAGGCGTCGACATGCCAAGCATCACTAGAAGTTGGTGTTCGGATGGCGTAGGGCAGACGCGTGCATGCATCGAAAACTTGACATAATTAATGTTTGTGTCTTTGGCTTGGCTTTCATTCACACTTGAATTATCTTCCCCTATGGATGTCGCTGCATGTCTGCAACGATGCAATAGAACCTCGAAAGGGAGACTTACGTATATTTATATATGCTGCGAATTCCGGACGCACGGAGACGAACCCGCACACATGCACACACCACGAGAGATAGATCTAGAGAGAGAGAGAGAGAGAGTATTGAGGAACCAACTCTTTATTTGGTTTAAAGAGTGTGCACCATCCTCCTTGGTGGCTCCCCTTGACACTCTCAATGATGAACCGCTCTCTGAGTTTCCAAAATATGTATTGGAGAAATACCCGGTAACTCCTAAACCTAGTAGGGCAGACATTTGAATTCCAACCGGACTCCCGAGTCTCGGGTAGACTCCCAACCCCAGTCAATTCCAAACTGACTCTAACTCATCCACAGGCTCACGCCGCACCTAACTGTGAGGTTTTTATATGAATTCAAATATTTTTCTTGGGTTCTTCTGTCATTTGCCCTTGGAAACGTTAAGAACGGACGTGCCCTTCGCGAACAGGTTTCTCAAAAGAGAAACCGTCCATGTCTACTCTTCTATATTTTTTTTTTTTAGAGCCCGCAGGAACTCCAGTGCCACCGCTGCCTCTCTTCGACTCTCTCCCTCTGCCCGCTTCTCTCTTTCTCTTCTCAACGAGGCCAGCCATCACTAGTTTGCCCTGCCGCAGGCCATTGCACGTGTGCTCGTTGACAGAACCAGTCTCTCTACTCTCCCACTCGGTGAAATTCTAGTGCGGTTTTGCTCATCGACTCCGTTGTACGCGTTATCTGCCACGGGTTCTTGACGATTCGAGGGTTGGAAAAATGATCTGAGATTGTGTCGGCCATTGATCTTCACCTTGGAGTGCACTTACGAAAATTGTGAGTGGCTGTCAGATTTTGAGAGAAGGTTGCCGTCGACCCTTGGGCAATATTTTCTCGACAGACAATTGACTCGTCGGCACCATAACGAAATAATGATTCCTAATGGCGTTTCTATTTTACTTGCAGCATTTTACTGCATATTATTATTACTTTATTAATTTTGGATCTTAGACTTATTCATTGTCTACATCACCCGTGGTTTATTTCCTACACTAATGACAATCTCCACCGTGTCCTGAAACTGCATTAATCCCATTGTGAAGATCAACTCGAATCTACAATCGTTCATCAGGCCGCTCCACTAGTGTGGCTCGGCATCTTGTAACCACATGCTTACACTCGACTCAGGTGTCCACACAGTTCAACATTGTTGCACGACCTTCATAGAGCTGCACCTCTCTCAATTGACGTGAGAGACCCCCACCATGATCGATCTAATTAAACTGCTCTCCATTAGTAGAAGAATACATATGTTGATCTATACTATTCGCCTAAGATGCTACTCAAGCTACCTCTGTCAACCCTCCATACAAACCTGTGCATGTCATTCATAATTTATACCCTCGGTGTCTTCCATCGACACTCTGTAATCAACATTAATGATCCACTCCGATCAGCCTTATTATCATTGATCTCCATAACAACCTGTAAAAACCTGACAAGTAGAGTATAATTCACCTGATCCACACCATCCAATGCATTTAGGACATTTGAAAACCTAGACGTGGATGTCTAGATCACCTGAATCCACCTCCGATTGCCTTCAATCAAATCAATTATAGGGTGTTTGGAAACAGTTTTTTTAAAAAAACTATTTCCATCTAAAAAATTGTGTCAACACAATTTTTGTCTTAAAATTTAAAATTGATAAAATCTGACACTTCCTATTTGACAGTAACGTCATAAATTTTAAAATATGTGTAGATCTATTTGACAGAATATTCTTCATATTCGAGCTCGCCGGACCGTCTCCCCCCTCCCCCGCCGGTCCCCCCTCCGCGTCGTCGCCGGTCCGGTCTCCAGCTCGTCGGTCCGCGCCTCCAGCTCGCCGGTCCCGTCTCCGCGTCGTCGAGCTCTGTCTCCGGCTTCTGCTGCCTCCGCTTCCTTTTCTTGCAGTACAACGCAGGGGGAGGGAGAGGTTGGCGGGGGAGGGGGGACCGGCGGAGGGGGGGGAGAGCCCGGCGCGGGGGGATGCAGGGGGAGGGAGAGGTTGGCGGGGGAGGGGAGACCGGCGGGGGAGGGGGGACCGGCGGGGAGGGGGGAGAGGTCGTCGCGGGGGGTACGCAGGGGGAGGGAGAGGTTGCCGGCGCCGGGGGAGGTTGGAGGGGGAGGGGGGAGAGCCCAGTGCGGGGGGACATAGGGGGAGGGAGACGTTGGCGGGGGAGGGGAGACCTGTGGGGGAGGGGGGAGAGGGTCGCGTAGGGGGAAGGGGGAGAGAGAGGCCGACTGGCGGTGGGGGAGGGGGGACCGGCGGGGAGGGTGGAGAGGTCGTCGCGGGGTTGACGCAGGGGGAGGGGGGAGATGGAAACGCAGGGGGAAGAGGGAGGCCGGCGCCAGTGGGGGGGGGAACGCATGGGAGGGGGGAGAGGGAAACGCAGGGGGGAGAGGGAGGTCTCCCGACTCGGTAGACGGGCGATTTCAAAAAAAAATTTACTCCGGAGTTGTTTTATTTTAGAAAGAGATTTGAATAGAGTTGGTTTCTCTTCTAAAAATTAGAGAGTACTTATCAAACACGGTTAATTGAGTTATCTCTCTCTTTTTTAAATCTGAGAGAGAAAGAAGGGAAAAAAACACAACCAAACACCCCATTAAGTCTGATCGTAAGATCACCACACCAGTCCATCCAGTAGTTCTGCCCTGCTAATGGATACATATGAGAACCGTTAACTCCGCTAAAAGTTTACATAAATTTGGAATCTAACATGTGCATCCGGATCCCATTAACTGGATCTGAACGTGCATGAACCCAATAATCTAATCCAAACTCTTGGATCCAAAACTATAGGATCTCCTTTTTATTATTTTCTCTCTCCTCCTCCCTTCTTCTGTCTCTTCTTCTTCACTAGGAATAAAAGAGAAACCCCTAGCCATTGTTGAATCCCTTTGCCAAGTAACTATTAGCCACGAGGACCAGAAGCCCTAAACTTCGCCATCGGCTGACCATCGCGCACCGCTGGACTCTAACTAACATCCATTGCCACCGCAACTTCCGTTGTTGCTCTCCTTTTTTTCTTTTTCTTTTCCTTCTCCCTTCACATGGGCAAAGGAAAAGAAACCTTGGCCCCCAAAACACCCATCTAGCTGCCACCGCCAGTCTTGCATTCAACCACCTCTACTGCGCCTCACGTCTAGTGGCCACCGCAGCAACTCCGACAGCCGTCGCCATTTTCAGCTGAGTTCCTACCGTGCCTGTGAAATTGCTGCCCTACGACGCCACCGCCACGGCCTCCATGCACACACATTCTTGTAATAACGACCACTCTGACAAATAGAATAATGCCCCAGTGTTCAATTCACACAATAAAAAGAAAAGAGAGGGAAACAAATTAAGAAGCAATCACACCATGCAATAACACACAAGATTTTATGCGGTTCAGAGGTTTCTCCCCTTCGTCCACGGAGGACGATGATCAGGAACTTCACTAGATGTGAAAAAAATTACAAAGGTCTCACCCTAGCCCCAAAGGAACAAATTCTCTTTATAAGAACTCCCTCAAAGCACTTCACAAGAGCTCACTAGATCTCACATCCAAGATCTCTTTTAGATTTTCTAACTGCAAAACATACTTGGATGCTCTCCCATGTGATGTACAAACATACATAGAAGAAACAAAAGGAGAGGGACTCCTATGTATATGCATGAGAACGGGGGTATCTGAACCGAGTCGTGCATCTCTCCCGCATCCATCCGAACCGAGAACATGCAATTCGCGGACTCTTTCAGCATTCACATAAGCCACGTTGCCCATGCAGCCTTTATGCGTGGAGTCCTTATGTGAGTGGGAAACATCACTTCGTGTTTTCTCCTTCCCACGTCTGCTACATGGAACGTGAGTCATATTGGACTCTTCCATGCAACTGGGTGAGACATTCCCGCAACATGACATACGAGGCCCCACTGACTATTGCTTCCTCTTGTGTTGTTGGCTGCTGCTGCGTAGCTGCTGCCAACATCCGTCCACTCTCATGACCATTGCTGCTATCCTCGTCATCGCAACCCTTCTCCGCAGCCCTCGCCTATGCAACACCACCACCAGCCTTGCCATCGATCATAGCCATCCTGGGTGCCTTTCTCTATAGCCGTTGTTGAATGTCTCACCGGTGACCACCGCCCAACGTTGTTGTCTGGTGCCATCACATAGCATTGGGCTCATTGCCACTGACAGTAATTGCGGCCAGTATCCATAGCACCACCACCATGACTGTGATCAAATAGCCACACCGCCACTCTATTGTTGCTGGAAGCACTGACCCCACAGTGGCCTACAATAATTGCCGTGTGAGTCATATGATGAGGACGTCCTCTAGTTGTCGCCCTTGACATTCACCACATTGAGTCCTACAATTGAAACTTGACTCTGATATTAATTGTTGTGAATTTACATAAAGAGGAAGATGCACACATGCACAAACCACGAGATAGAATGAGGAGAGAGATCAGAGAGGAAGCAACTCTTCTATCCTCATTGATGACAATGCTTACACCCAAATAGGACACTTCCCACCAGGCATCTGAAACCCCAATTGATCTCTCAATTTTGAAATAAACTCAATCTTAATCAATCTGTTACCAAATCTGTCGGAGCCCATTATGTGGGTGTCTATTAAGGGCAACCCATTCGGCGGAGGGTCAACCCGCACAGCTAGCCCAATCCCACTCGGAGTGGGATTGCCATGCATGGGAGGCCTTCCTCCTCCCTTTGCTCTCCAAGTCCCATCGAGACTTCCACTATTGGCTGGCCGCCTCCCTCTTTTTCTCTCCTAATTTTGCTGGGACTTCAACGTTTGGGCTGCAAGGAAGCTCCTCCATATCCAAACATGGCTTGGACTTCACCTCTCTAACTCCTAGTTGGAAATTAGGCCTCCACACCTCTATAAATAAGATAATAGGGGGGGAGAGGAGGCATGCTTGTAGTGCCCTTGGAGAATTGCACCCAAGAGAGGAGGTTGTGCCCTCCTTGTGCTTGCCCCAGAGAGAAGAGAGGCCACCCTTTGTCTTGCTCTCCCTACTGCACGTACCTGCAAGTGTGTGCTTGTAAGAGAGAAACAACCAGCAATAGTGAGAGAGAGGAGGCCGCACAACCCAGACCCAGCCGCGGCTACTCTTCCCTGCATCTCCCTCCTTCTCTCTCTGGCCCTTCCTTCTTCCCTCTACTATATTGTAAGAGAAGGAGGAGAGCATAGTCTTGCACGTGCTAAAACAGCTGCACGTGAAGGGCAAAGAGCACTCCTAAGAGGAGGAGCCACTGCACTTGGAGTCTGTGAGAGAGTCGTTTTCTTCTAGGGGACATCATCGTCATCCCTAAGTCTTAGAGCGTGAAACATTAAGGGATAGACTATAGTTGCTTATCCACCTCCACTACGCTGCTGCTTGGATCTGTCAATTCCGCTGTGCTAAGGTACGTCTCACACTTTGCCCATGTTAGCCATGTCGTTACTCGGGATTTATCAACAAATCCAAACCGACTCTAACTCATCTTCATATTCATGTCACAATTGACAATATTTGATGAACTGAAGTTCTATTGGAACAATGTTTACATGGGTTGGGAAGAGGGATGCTACCCTAGCACACCCAAAATTAAGAATGTGTCATACTACGTTGCCTTTTTCTTGTCCAACCTCTACAGCATATAATAGCGAGTCCTACCTAATTAAATCCCGTACCCTTTGCCTCCCAGAACACCGGATTTAGGTTGGGTGGATCTTTTGGACACGTTGAAACTCGCCCGTTCATCTGAAGATCGGATAACCCCAGTTCTAGTTTTATTAATTTCACTGCAACTGCTAATTAACTACATTTTAAAGCAAAATTGTCATGCACTTGTTTGCAAGCAAATAAATAGCTGCAGGCTATAAATTAATAAGCTTAATTGAATTGATACATGGAAAAAGGTCCAAATTCTGCATTTTAGTTTTGCAACATAGAATAGGTTAGAATCCAATTTCGATCGGCTTGGCTATACCCATTAGATAAAGATGTAATATTCATAGAGTTAAAGATACTCTACAACTTCTAAAACGAATTTCAACTAAGGAATCGTATGAAATTAATTCCCACCTATACAAATACTTGCAAATTTAAAAACAAATGATTTTCCAAATAAGATGTATATAAATTTGCTCGTACTCATATATTCGTACTTCCACATTGGGTGGCGAACTGCCCGTGCATTGTTTTTTTTTGGGGGGGGGGGGGTTTTTACATATAATCTATGTAAACTTAGCAAATGGTCGATTAATCTCTGAATTTTAATTATTATCATATAATTCCTTACAATCTTCGTCGTTATATATACAAGTCCTAGTCGTTCATTATATCATATAAAAGTTAACCAAACTATGGTTAACCTAAACTTAAGGTGAACAAAAGATCGATTTACCCCTTGTTAGTTGTGAGTGCGTGCGTGTGTGTGTGAGAGAGAGAGAGAGAGAGCTCCGGTGGCTCTCTTCCCCCTCCATCTCGTCGACCAACCTCTCCATCTCCCTACACCACCGGCTGACAACCATAGAGAGGGAGAGACGCGGTGACCTTAGAATTAGAAAGAGAGGGAGAGAGAAAGGGAGGGAGGGGATGGGGCGAGAGAGAGAGAGATAATGCGGGAAGAGGGGCGCCAGAGACATCTCCCCCTTCGGCGTCCCCCCCTAACCATGACAAATAGAGAGAGAGGGGGGGTGGCGTGAGAGAGACAGATAGTGTCGAAGGGGGACGTTAGAGGCGCCTCCCCCTCAAGGTGCCCCCCCTCCGACCATGAGAGAGAGAGAGAGAGTCTAAGGAGGGGACGTCGGAGGCGTCTCCCCCTCTGGTGCCCCCCCTCCGATCATGAGAGATCGAGAGACAGAGAGAGAGAGAGAGAGAGTAGGGAGGTGATGCGGGACGGGACGCGAACTTGGGACTCTAGCTCGCGGGCGTCCCTATGGGAGGGAAACGTGCGGGATCATGCGCGGTTGAGAAACCGGCAATGAGTGAAGGGTACTCGGCTCTTCCGTGTGTACTCGGATTGAGTCACGAGACGGGTTCACTCACTCACTCTCGCAGCGGTGATAAAAATAAATATCGAGTAAATTACCTATCACTCTAGCAGTGGCATTCAAAAATATATGAGGTAAGCAAATGCGATAAAGAGGGTGGCGAGTTTACCTCCACGCTCCGGGCGTGGGGAAGACAATCTCGGCCGAAGCTCGTACTCCCGGTACAAACAATTACAATAATTTACAGAAATGAATTTCTATGCCCACTCCACGCAGGGAGGTAAAGTGCTACAAGTGAGGCCCAGGAGGATCAATCTTGGGTTGACGGGCAGCACTTTGGGCTGGAGACGGGCTGCTGGACCGACTCGGTTCCCACTCGGTACTGTTCTAACTCGGTACAGCAAGAGAACTCAGCAATTGGGACGGCGGCTTCCAGTCGACTCCTTACTGCGGCGGCTTGCTGGGACGTTGTTGCTGGGTTACCGATCGATCTCCAGGAGTGGCGGTCGCCGAAGGTGAGCCGATGTATTTTCTGAGGAATTAATTCTCGGACTGAGTTGATGGTCTGTCCTCGGATCTGCTCTGCGCGCCTCCACGAGAAGAATTTCTGTGGCCAGATCCGATGTTGGATCGACACAAAAGTGGTACCGATGGATAGAGGACTTAAAGGGATACAACATATAATTTTTTCAGATCCATCAAGTGAATAGATTGAAAATGAAAATGACTGTTCCACAAAGACTTTTGCTGGCTTGGACTGACAGACACACAGGATAGACTGAGTTTCCCCTAAAAATAAATTTTGACCGAGTGGAAAATAATAGATCTAGACTCCAGAAAAATTATGGTTGAAGGGGGGTATGTAAGGGACACGTATGAATTTTTTTGGGATTTTAAGAGATGTATAAGGGGGTGGGAAAAATACAGGATCAGGGATCTATCCTGCAGATCTGCAAACTGGCAGACTGTTAGGGATGGAACTAAAAATTGGGGGAAAATACCAAATGACCTCTTATTGACACGAAATTTAAAATGAAGACTGGGGATAACAAGAAGAACAAACACTCAAAATTGCAGCTCGATCAGATGTCCTGATTTGGAGATAAAAATTAGGATTCAACCTTCTGTCTTGATCTGGACAGAACTTCGACGCGGTGGCGGTGGCAGCGTGACGGCAGCTCGATGGCGGTGGCGGCGGCGGGGCTGAGCTTCTCACTCAGAGAGGGGGAGTGGAGGAGGCTTCACACCTCAAGAAATTCGTAGAACTCCATCTGCAAGGGGGGTGGGAGAGAGAAAGGGGTGCCCTTGGGCTTGCTCTTGGCAAAAATGTTTAATTCTTCGTTAAAATCTCTAATGACACTATACATAGGTGAAGAGGCGTGATCTCGCGCTGGACCTGAGCTGTGGGATGATCATCGAATAGTGAATTGCAAGAAAGGGAAACGGATCAGGGGGTCCAGGGATGGTTCCCTGGGGAAAACCCTCCGATGCCTAAGTTAGTAGAGCAATGGTGGAAGCTATGAAGGGAGGAGGAAAAGAAGCGCGAGATCCCTCTACACCAAGATGGTGAAGTGGTTCCTGTTCAGAGAATTTTAGACATGTGTTGGGCCTTACCTTTCGCTAGAGGGAGTCCCAGGTTTAAATAGTGCGCTAGCCTCATGAGTCCCGTAAGCTGAGGAGTTTCAGGCGGGAGTTACGTCCTCAACGTGGGCTCTTTACGTCCTCATCGTGGGATCTTTATAGCCATGAGGAGTCATGGGTCCCTTATCCCCTTAAACTCCTGCTCATAATGGGTTTCTCAACGGCAGCGTGGATAAGCAATCGTCAGTCGATCCAAGCATGAAGGGTGCCAACCCTGTCTGGGCGATAGGCATAGCTCGGATGAAGGTAGGTCGGAGTGGACGCTGGGCGCTTGCCTCTATCCCGGCGAAGGGATAACTCGGGCATGGGTCTTCCTCCGTTCTGACCGACGTTCGGACCTTCCGAGCCTAAGGGCCGCCGAGGAAGGGTTTGATCCCGAGTAATCTTATTGGGCTTTTTATCCTAAGTGGACCCTGTGGGGCTGTCACTTGGATGAGCTGGGCCTCGCTTGGTCCTGACGGACCTAGTTGGGCTGCTCTTAGATGGGCTACAGAAATCCCCCTCTCCACTTGTCCCCCTCCTACTCCTGAGCTTTAGCAAGCTTGGAAGAGTAGCCGTTCAGGGTTTTGGACCAGCGTGGCTTAAGTGGGTGGAGATCTGGCAGTGTTAGTAAGCCACGTGTCGTGGTCACCTGGGCCCGTAATAATGATGATCTTGACGGATTTGAACTGAAGGGGCCCCCTTTTCTCGGAGGTCGGAACGACACGCCGCCTTCCGCCTAGAAATATAGGCATTGTGCGCTTATCGTCGCTCCAGACTCCCTCCGTTTTAGGGTTTGGCTCTCCTTCATGCTTACTTTTGGGGCTCTTTGATGCATCGTGAGGACACGACGGAAGAGCAAAGGCTCGCGGCAGCGTTCGCGGAGTTGGCGGAGATAACCACGGAGGCGGTTCGACAGCTTCCCCTTCCTCCAGAGTCTTCGGGGTCCTGGGAGCGTCTTTCCTCAAGTTCCTCTCCGGATTTCATGGCGGACCAGCGTCTGGATGCCGAAGAGTGGGAGGGCGAGCCTGCGGTGAGGGCGGCAGCTCCAAACTGCAGCGAACTGGGGGAGGCAGAGGTGAAACGGCTGGAAAACCAGTTTTGTCTGCCCCACAAGTTTTTCTTCGCCGCGGCTGCCCCGCACGAGTCGAGCTTGGACTCTCGTACGGGCCACATCTGCACCTTTCTACTATCGTGGAAGGGTGGGTTCTGCCTTCCCTTCGAGCCCTTTGTTCTCAAACTTCTTAATTTCTTCCAATTGGCGCCCGTGCAGTTGGTACCAACTCCTATCTTCTTCTTTCTGCCTTTCGCATCCTCTGCCGTCAATGCGGAGTGCCTCCTTCCTTGGACCTCTTCCACTATTTTTTTGAGTTGAAGGCGCATCCCTCGGCCGGGTGTGGACGCACTAAAATTCGCTCATTCAGGCGGTTCGTCTATTGTGTGCGTGGGCGTGCCAGTCACCGGAGTGACGATTTATTCGGGCTCCGAAGAGCCCAAGGTGCGCTCGATCTGACTTCGTCAGACGATTGTGTGGTTCGTGTCGGGACCGAATCCCGTCGCGCCATAAAGGTCACGACGTCATTTACATCCCCCATACGAGGGAATACCCTTGATTAATCACCGGGAATCAGGGCCTCATGGCCAGGGAATCGATTGCATGGAAGGTCTATTACGAGGTATTGAAATCATCGCATGAGAGTGAGAAGAAAGCATTCGCGGTCATGTCGGTCATGTGCTGACCATTTAATATTCAGACGAATGTCCGGCTCGGGAAAAGTGCGATCATCGCGGGAAAATCGGAGCATATGTATGCCGAGGTACGGCAAATCTATTGTTCGGAAGAGCGGAGAACGTTCGGCTAAACCTCGCTCGGAGCGGTTAGAAACCAGTAAATCTGTTGGCCCGGTGCAAGAGCAAGCTGCGACCATACTGCGGTGGGCCCCCCGTGGTCGAAACAAGACTTGCATGAGCGTCATTAATATTTTCGGTGCCAAGGGGCAACGAGGGAATATCCCTTGAATTGGTTGAAAAGCCCTGTGTCTAGGTAAGCGGACGTTCGAAACGTGTCGGTCATTCGGGAGACCGTTTAATATTCGGACAGGAGTCCGGCTTGAGAATATTGTAATCGTCGCGGGAGGACCCGGAACATATGCATGCCGGGATACGGCAAGTTTATTATTCTGGGACACCGAAAACATTCGGTTAAATCTCGGTTAGTGTAGCAGGAAACCGATAAGTCTATTGGCCTGATGCGAGGTCGAGTCAAGACCATACCGGGGGCGCCTCCCGTGGTCCGAACGAGGCTTGCGCGGGCATCATTAATATTTCCGGTGCCGGAGGGCAACGGGGGAGAGTCCCAGGACTAGACTCCAAAACCGAAAACGTGTTCGAAGGGAGCGGGTTGTAGACCGAGGATATGAGCCGAACGGCGACCACGATTGGGACGGACCCGAGGTCTAAGCGTGGCCCACGGAGGTCTTATTGATATTCCCATGGAAGGGGTCCAGGGGTGGCGAGGACCGTCTCGTTCTATTCCAATTTTGTCGGTCACTCACGGACCTTTTCATGTTCGGGCAAGGGCCCATATTGAAAGTACGACGTGGATGGAAACGATCCCGTACAAATGTATGCCGAGTTTACGGCAGTTTCAATGAAAGAACGGGAACGAATCCCATTAGAATGAATCTGATTTAACGGGCTATCGGCCCGGAGCAATGCCGGCTCACGACCATGTCGGGGAGGGAGCCGTCGGCCATATTGGTTACTCACGAGTCTTTTCATGTTCAGACACAGGTCCGTAATAGAAACGCGGCGAAAATCGAGGTGAACCCGTTCAAATGTCTGCCGAGCGTGCGGCAATTTTAGTAGTGGCTCGGAAAGGATCCGGCCTGAGAAACGAGTCCGGTTTAGTCGGAATGTCAGCCCGAGGCGAGGTCGGGCCATGGCCATTTCGGGATAATTCCCAAGACTCAGGCCCAACCTGGAAGGGCGACATTGTTGTTCCTTCAGCACCGGATCACGAGAGAGACGGGGCTGCATAGTGGGTTTTACCATTTTTTTATCTGGGTTTTTAAATTATGTGCATATATATATTATTGCTTATTTCCCTTTTATGTATTTATTCTGGATGATTTCTCTATTTTGTTTATTATTATTACTATTATATTTTCCCTTTCCTTTTTCTTACTATTATTATTATTATTTCACATTTTTTTTATTTCTCTTATATGTATATTCAGGTTTATTTTATGTATCATAATTTTTATTAATTTATTATCATTATTATCATTATCATTATCATGACGTATTTATATATGTTTATATATATATATTGGAAGGAAAAGTGGGCCGTTGGGGGCAAAAAGGGGTGTACCGCTGAAGGAAGGTGGGCAGAAAAGCGTGCCGGCGAAGGACTGGAGACGTGTGCCGTTGAAGGGCTTGAGGAGGGCGTACCGGTGAAGGCCTGAAGGAAGTGTACCGCTGGGGCGATGGCTGGAGAGTGTGTCGGTGAAGGATGGGGATAACATAAAGTATGTACGTTCCTCAGCCTAAAGTCTATACATTGTCTATTCAACCAGCACACAAAGTCTATACGTCCTTTAGTCTAAAGCCTGTACATTGCGGCTCAAAGTCTATACATTGTCCATTGGCTGCAATCCAAAGTCTATACATTGTCTGTTGGCTGCAGCTCGAAGTCTGTACATTGATAACCCCAAAGTCTATACATTGCAGCTCAGAGTCTATACATTGGCCAGCATTCATCAGCTCAAAGTCTGTACATTGGCCAGCATAAAGTCTATACATTGCAGCTCAAAGTATATACATTGCAGCTCAAAGTCTATACATTGGCCGGCCCAAAGTCTGTACATTGGCCAACTCAAAGTCCATACATTGTTCAGCTCAAAGTCTATACATTGTCCCTTGGCTACAGTTCAAAGTCTGTACATTGCAGCTCGAAGTCTATACATTGGCCAGCCCAAGGTCTGTACGTTGGCCAACTCAAAGTCTATACATTATTCATTGGCTGCAGATCAAAGTCTATACGTTGCAGCTCGGGGTCTATACATTGCTCGTGCAGCCGACACCCGAAGTCTATACATTCTTCAGCTTATTCAGCCCAAAGTCTATACGTTGTCCCTTGGCTGCGGCTCGAAGTCTGTACATTGCTCATTGCTTTGTTTGTGCGTCAATCTGCCAAGTCTATACATTGGGTTCTACTGAGACGGTGGATGAGGGTGTACCGGCGAAGGGAGAGAGAGACAATGGGAGGGGTGTACCGCTGGGGAATGGAGTGTACCACTGGGTGTAAAGAGGGGTGTGCCGCTGGGGGTAACAAGGGTGTGCCGCTGAGGGTAGTGAGAGTGTACCGCTGGGGCTAAGCAGGGGTGTACCGCTGGGGGTTAGGATGGGACAGTAGAGTGTGCCGGCGAAGGGCCAGATGGGTGCACCGTTGAAGGCGCTGCGGGAAGTGTGCCGGCGAAGGGGAGAATGAGGTAGTGGGAGAGGGATGAAGGTGTACCGGTGAAGGTTGGGATCTTCTATTATTTGTTTTTAAGGCTTTACTTTTCTTCGTTTATTGATTTTTATATAGTCTTATATAAACATCTCATTTCCTTGGTTCTGTTCATCCTTTTTGCTCACAAGTCAAACGTCTGATATGTTATGTCGTTATTCGGTTCAGTTCTTCTCACGCTACCGGCAGTGGCTAGATTAGTCGGAAAGTTTTATCGTTGATCGTTATGTTCGTTTGTTGCTTCCTTTTGCCTTTTTAACATGTTGTTATTTTCTGACAAAAATTCGGCAGCATCTCCCCTTGACCCGGAGCGTAAGGGAGATAAAGGGAACGCGCCCACATGGAGTGGCGGAACCCGACAACTGGAGGTGGGCGCCCGGAGACAACAACACCTTTATGGGGCCTCGGAAAACCCGGAGGAAACCGTGAACGGAGGACTTCTAGTACTAGGCAAAATGGGCTGGGGGTTCAGCTGAGGGCGTACCGCTGAGGGCCCATTGGGGCGTGCCGCCGAAGGCCAAAATAGGCGTGCCGGCATAGGGCCAGAAAGTGTGTCGCTAAGGGCCTAAGGGGTGTACCGGCCAAGAGCAACGGGGTGTGCCGCTGACGGCCAATAGGGATGTACCGCTGAGGGCCAGAAGGGCGTACCGGCCAAGGGCCAACGGGGTGTGCCACTGAGGACCAAAAGGTGTGCCGGCCAAGGGCTGGAGAGTGGCATCGCTGGAGGATTAAAAAAGAGCTACATGTGTGGGCTGGGGGGGGGGAACCTACAGGCTATTCAGGAAAAAAAAGGGGGATTCAAGACTGAGGAAGGGCTGCTGGAACTGAGTGAAGGACCCACAAGGCCAGGCTCCAAAGGGGAGACATCACATTGATACGGTGACTCGAAAGAAATCGGAGAAACGGAGAAAACGGACAACACACTTCATGCGTTGTGAAGGCGGGAGTAAACCATCAGACATAGCGGGAAAGACCCAAGAAAGATGATTTTTCATTCATGGGAAGCAAAGGGCCGAGGCCCCGCATATACGTTGACAAACATGCCCGGGCCAAGGCTACAGACAAGAAAGAAAACCCAAAAGCAAAAGAAATGGAGGAAGAAAGCAAGGAAAACTACATAAGGAAAGGGGTCGGAGCTGGAGGGGGGGGGACAATCGTCCACCCTCCTGTTACATTCAAACCCTCCTCCTCTCTTACTCTCTCTTCTTCTCGGTAGCCGTCGGAGGAAGCTCACACCGGAACGCCTCTTCTCTCTTCTTCTCTTGTCTCCTCTCTGTGGGTGTGTCTCCGTCTGCTCCTTCTCCTCCTTCTCCTTCCCTCCTTTTTTTTTGTGCTGAGTGGGAGGGAGATTTATACTCCCAGCCGCGGGAGCCTTCGAGCACGACAGTCGGAGGCGGGAAGCGGCTGGTCATGATGGGGTTTGACTTCCCCTGTCCTGGCTGTCAGGGGAGTAGCCTGCGTGGCCCAACCGTTGGTTGACACCTCGGACAGCTCACTGCGCGCCAAGGATATGTAGGGCATGGGCTTCACGTCGCTTGGCCGTTGAAAAACCTTCATGCTGTACCGCTGGCGGGCTGAAGAAGCATGTCACTGTAAGACACTATAAGCGTGCCGCTGAAGAGGGCAAAAGGCGTGCCGCTAAAGGTTGCCCAAGCGTGCCGCTGAATGGGGCAAAAGACGTGCCGTTGAAGGTTCAAAGAAGTGTGCCGCTGGGCAGGGCAAAAGGCGTGCCGTTGAAGGCTTGAAATAGTATGCCGTGGAAGGCTCGAAATAGTGTGCCGTTGAAGGCCCGAAATAGTGTGCCGTTGAAGGCACATGGGGCGTGCCGTTGAAGGCTTGCAGGGCATGCCGCTGAAGGCCATTGGGGCGTGCCGTTGAAGGCCTGCAGGGTGTACCACTGGAGGCCATTGGGGCGTGCCGCTGAAGGGCGTTGGGGGTGTGCCGCTGAAGGCCAACGGCGTGCCGCTGAAGGGCGTTGGGGGTGTGTCGCTGAAGGCCAACGGCGTGCCGCTGAGAGGGGCCAGTGGCGTGCCGCTGAAGGCCAACGGCGTGCCGCTGAGAGGGGCCAGTGGCGTGCCGCTGAAGGGCCTTGGGCGTGCCGTTGAATGGCTAAATGGGCAGTTTTGAGCCCGTCGTGAGCACGAGTTGTGGCCCGTTTGATTTTCTTCGAGGCCCATGGATTGTGGGGCTCTTGGTGGTTGATTTCTCTTGACTGTCGTGACTCTGGAGACGGATTCACGGCAGTGTGCATATTTGGGGAGTCTGGGTGACTAGTCTCTCCGGGGTTTCTTCACTCGGTGCCGTTGTTGATGCTGGGCCAAGCATGATATCTGTGAGTGTAATTTTTGGTGCCCACACCGGGAAGGGCTTCTATTTCATTCAGGCGAGGCGGAATAGGAGCTGTATCTCCTTAGCCGCGAAGGATTCTTCGCACAAGGGGTGGAAGACCCAGTTCTTCTGGGTGGGGATCCTCTCGGTGGAGGAGACTTGGAAATGTCAAGTAATCCCCAATTTCCATCAGAATATTCCTCCGATGTAGGACGAGTTTCCTCCGCATGTGGAAGAGTACGCGACTATTTTGCTGAAGTATCATCAGTCCACGGAGGAGCTGGTTACTCCGGAGAACGTCGAGCAGTGTCTTCTTGCGAGGCTGCAGTCGGCAGGTTTGGTCGCCACAAATCAGTTTCTTCTTCGGATGTTGAGACCATCTCCTTTTCCTGATCACATCTTTCTTTTGTGTAGACACCAGGCGGTCGGCCTTGGAGGAGGCCGCAGAGGTGATCGATCTGGGCGATGACTCGGCTGCCGAAGAGTCGGCTGCTCCCACAGGTCGCTCCCGAGCCAGAGACAAGGGCAAGGGGGCGGCTCAGGGCGAATCTTCTGGGCCGCGGGGGTCCAAGCGAAAGGATCCCGTGGAGGGCATGATCCGGGCCACCGTGAAGGCCAGGAAGCGAGCCAAGAAGGCCGGGGCTGTTCTCGCAGCCGAAGGCGACCTTGCCGCGGCTCACCCCTCCGCCGAGCATGATGGGGCCGACCCTAATGGGCGAGCTCTCCCACCCGCCGAGCGAGAGGGGGCCGAGGAGGCTGGGGCTGCTCCTGTGGTCGGTGACGATGTTGGCTCGGCTCCCCCTTCGACCGGAGCCGAGGGGGACAAGGCTGCTTCTGCGGTTGGCAGCGGTGTTGGCCCGGCTCTCCCCTCGGTAGGAGCCGAGGGGGCCGTAGACGAGGCTGGTGACGCTGGGACCACGGCTGGGATTGGGGCGTTGACTGAGGCGGGCGACGCTTCAGGTGGTGGTGCAGGTGCCGAATCGGTCCAGGCTGGAGGGTCGCAAGAAAAGGCGACGCAGCTCCAACCGACCGAGGCACGAGGGGCGAACGAAGCCGCATCTCGATCTGGGTCATCCGGCGAGACGCCGACCGAAGATAGGGTCTCTATTCCGGTGGCCTTGGAGAGGCTCGGCATCCATGGCCCTCTCTATCAAATATGCCGCGGTATAGCCGTGAAGGTGAAGGGGGGAGACAGGCATCACTCCCCGTCTGTGGCCCTCGAGACGGTAATGGAGGGCGGCTTGGTCCTGGCCCAGATGGGCGCCACTCTGGCAGAAGCTTACGCTCGGTCGGAGTCAGAGCGGGCGAACCTGGCCTGGACCCTTGGTGGGTCTGACAGTAAGATGGCTCGGCTCACCGGGGAGCGTGATGGGCTTCGGCGTAAGGTTTCCTCAGTTAGGGAGCTGACGCGGGCGAGCTAGGTGGAGGCTCGGGCATTGACCGAGCAACTAGCTAAGGCCCGCGAATCGCTCGAGAGGAAGAGCAGGCTTCTTGAAGAGGAGTGTGTTGCTCGCACCGAGCTAGATGGCCGGTGGGAGGCCGAGCATGTCGAGCTGGTGGACCGAGCGGAGGAAGCCGAACGCCTTCGGCGAGAGGCCGAGGCTAATCGGGCCGAGGCGGAGAAGCGGGCGGCGGAGGTCGAGAAGCAGACGGCTGAGGCCGGACGGAGGTTAGCCGAGGCGGAGCGGGAGAATGCAGAGCTCGCTGGTAGGGTGGGATCGACCGGGGCGGAGGCGCTCGAGCAGTACAAACGCTCGGAGGCCTACCGGGTCGACCTTAAGGAGGCTGCCCTCCCCTACTATGAGTCAGGACTTCGCCGAGGCGTCCGCAAGGGGTTCAAACAAGGCTACGACCGGGCCATCTCTTATGTCGAGGAGCAGGCATCCAAGACAATCGATTTTCCGTCCGGGCAATGCTATGACTCGGACTTGTCATCCTCCGGTTCCTCTTTGTCGGAGGAAGAAGATCAGGGGGGCTCTTCGTCCAAGGGGTCGCCAACTCCGGATGCCTCGGGAGGGCGCGCAACCGAGGTAGTTCCCACTCCGGTGGGGTCAGTGCCAGGGTCGGCCGTCACCGAGGGTGCCGGGGGCAGACCGTCTGAGCCTTCCACTTCCGAGCTTCAGGGTGGGCCAGAGGCCTAATGTATCCGCTTTGCTTTCTCTTTTTATATGTCTTTTTCCTTTTTCGAAGGAAGACTTTCCTTGCTGTATAGGAAAAAAAGTAAAGCAATAGCATTATGATGAAGACTTAACTGTTTCGTATCGCCATTACCGTGTTTTGTTCGACGTATTTGTAGTGGTTGGAAAGTGCCGATACTTTCTGCGTGGATCTCGCCTGATGGTTGGGTGAGCGTCTGACAGGGTGTCTTTCCATTTTCTCATGCTTTGAATGCTTGGCCGATTCGTGTGTCCCGCTGGGGCGGAAACGAGAAGTTTGAGGTGACCGTTCGTAGGGAGAGACCCCTCTGGCGTGTTTTCGAGGAGAGAATCATTTAAGGCAAATAGCCTCCCTTCGCCTATAAAAGGTCTGAAAGGCATCCCTTCCTCTCCACCGCTTAGGGTTTTTCCCGACAGTCTTTCCTCATTTTTTCTTCACGTAGCGTTGTGCCGTTATATTTGAAGCATGGAAGACGCTCCAGAAGATGAAGCTGCCGATAACGGAGGGCAGAGGGTCCTTGCTGCTTCGGGTTTGAAGGAGGTTCGACGGCCGGCGGACAGGTTTCAAGAAGGTTCGACGTGCGGAGGCACATCGTCTTCTTTTTATCAGTTCCGGCGACGCTTGCGAGGGGGTGAGATGGCGGACGGATGGGGGCATCAGGCATCCCTGCCGCCCGTCCCTTCCTGCTCGCTCCGTGGAGGGGAGGAGGAAGCCAATTAAGCTCCCTCCTTTCCGGTCTTTCCCCTGCCTCCTCGTCCAACTCTGTTGGTTTCTTTTTCCCTCTCGCAGCCTCTTTCTCCCTCTTCTACTCTTCTCATCATTTCTTTCACTTTTCGGAGGGTGCCTGCACTCTCTTCCTTCCAAATTGTTGGCAGATTGGTGGGGAGGATGCCTTCATATGCGTTCCCTCTCCCCTTCCTCTTCCAAGTTTAACTTGGAAGGTAGCCTTCTCCTTCCTAATCCCTCTGTCACCTTTGTCCCGAGCTACCCGAGACAATGGGGTCGACTACCCTTTATCTGAGCCAGTTTTCGCACAAGGCAGAGTCAGTGGCTGGACGCAGGAAGGTCAACCGAGTCAGTTGAGTGATAGGCTCATACGGCGGCGCCAGATGGATTTTTTGCTTTTTTGACATGTATTTTCTTGGCTTCGGCCTTTCTGATGTACAAGCGAGTTGTTTGAATAAAAAAGGAAGGGAAACTTTTGTTTATTTTCATATCGCTTACACAATGCTCGGCGTTCAGAAATAGAACTTGCGTAGTGTAGTCACGTTCCAGGTCCGAGGGATGGGCTCTCCTTCCATCGTGAATAGTCGGTATGCTCCTTTCCCGAGCGTCTCGACCACTCGGTAGGGGCCTTCCCAATTAGGGGATAGCTTGCGCGCCCCCTCAAGTGGTCGAGAGACTTTGGCTTTCCTGAGCACGAAATCTCCCGGTTGAAAGTGTCTATCTCAGACTTTGGCGTTTTAGTATCGAGTGAGACGGCGCTGGTATTCCGTTGCTCAGGTGCCGGCAATCTCTCGGAGTTCATCTGTTAGGTCGAGGTTTTCGAGTAGTTTCTGATCGTTTGCCTCGGGCGAGAAACAGATGACTCGGAGGGAAGAATTGGCAATCTCTAATGGGATAACGGCATGGGCGCCGTACACCAACTAAAAAGGACTTTCACCGGTTGCCGTTCTGGGAGTCATTCTGTGTGACCAAAGTACGTTTGGCAATTCCTTAAGCCAGCTGCCCTTGGCTTTGCCGAGCCTGGTCTTGATGCCTTTTAAGATAGTCTTATTGGCATTTTCGACCAGTCCGTTAGCCTGAGGGTAGGCGACCGAGGTGAAGTGATTGCGAATGTTTAGGTCGGCGCATCTGTCTCGGAAATAACGAGAATCAAATTGCCGACCATTATCGCTCACTATCACCCGGGGAATGTCGTAGCGACAGATGATCGACTTCCAGACGAAACTCCAGACGACTGTCTCGGTGATCCTCGATGTGGCTTCGGCCTCGATCCATTTGGTGAAGTAGTCGATGGCGACGATGATGAACTTCTTCTAGGCCTGAGCTATAGGGAACGGCCCAAGGATGTCTATTCCCCAGTGAGTGAAAGGATATGGCTCGGCTAGGGTAACGAGCTCCGTTGCCGACTGATGGACCAAGTTGTCAAATCGCTGGCATTGGTCGTAGTGCTATACGTAGGTCGAGCAGTCGCACTGCAGAGTGGGCTACCAATAACCTTGCCGTAGCAAGATCCTAGCGAGTGACCTTCCTCCCAAATGCGCTCCGCACAGGCCTTCGTGAACTTCTTGAATCGCTTGGTTGGCTTCGTCGGTACTAAGGCACTTTAGGAGAGGACCGGACAAGGATCTTCGGTAGAGAGTGCCATCCAGAATAACGAATCACCGAGCTTGGCACTTCAATCTTCGGGCTTCCCGTGGGTCGGGAGTGTCACGCCCCGATCCGATAGCAGCGGAACATATTGGTCGGAACGTGACAGCGATACAGTCGTGAATAATCAGAGCAACTCATAAGACACAACTTCAAGGCTAGACAATAATGACGAAAATACAATTCTTATTAATATCAAAGGTCAAACTTACAATTCTTGACTCACTTACATATTTAAATGAAAAGACTCATCACTCTTAATAAAAAAGAAAAGACTCAATGATAGGACAAGACTCAAGAAGATAAAAGACACCGACACGATTCTCCATTACACTCATCACTCTTGCCCTTCCCCATCTGATGGACTATCTTCAATATTGGTACCTGAAAAATGTTAAAGATAGGCTGGTGAGCGAAACGCTCAGTAGGAATTACATCTCTCATCAAGCAGGATATAAGTGATTAGCCAATTAACATGTTCATGAAGATGCAAGGCATGGAACTAGAAAATCATGACGATCAATCTAACAGGAAAGATGAATACTAAAGTCAAAGGCAGTTACGAGATCAAGAGAAATAGGGATGAATTCCC
Organism: Amorphophallus konjac; assembly: GCA_022559845.1. Lineage (NCBI taxonomy): Eukaryota > Viridiplantae > Streptophyta > Magnoliopsida > Alismatales > Araceae > Amorphophallus > Amorphophallus konjac. The sequence goes on from CM040124.1 coordinate 208,054,248, forward strand.
ATGCGGAGTCAAGGACAAGCTATCAGAATATAACAAGGATAGATACGCGGACGAACATAACTTCAGAATTGGCCAGAATATAACAGAGTTTCAATAAATATAGGCAGAATTAAACAATCTAACAGAATATCTAAATTATCAGAATAACCGAACAACAAAATATCAAAATAACAGAACTTCTAGAATTAACAGAATTTACAGAATGACAGATATAACAGAATTTACAGAGTTTGCAGAATAACAGAATAACAAAATATGACAGATGTACAGAGTTTGGTGCAATGCCACATCCAGAATTTACCATGGTTTACAGAATTGGACTTCCGTCCTACCTAGCACTGAAAAGTCGCGGACGCAGAGCCCTTAATGTTTTAGAATCAGATTTGGCCAAATACAGAGCCAAAGGGTTATGTTCTTGAATTGATGACAAGAAGATTCCAAAAGGAGTAGAGTGTCAAGAATAACGGAAAATCAAAGTAACACGGATCAGATCCAGGGTTTTTAAGGTACAACCAGCTCGGCTGCCTTGAGGGAATCCAAGGCTAGCGGAGACTTACGGAGGTCCCAATGACTAACTTGCCAGTCCGAAGGAACGGAATGTCCAACGGAGGACTCGTATGTCACCGAGAGTTGAGGTGTATAAGTGAACCAATCATGAAACAGGGACTCCATCTACGGACGTGAGATAAGAGTGCCAGAAGACCCGCGGTATGCGTCAAAATTGGGAGAAAACGGTGAGAACATGAATGTGTTAATTATAGAATTCATGTCCATCCAATTCTATAATTAACTATAATTAAATAAACTTATATTATTTGACGCCCATGGGTGGTGTCATTTATTAATTAGCGTCCTCTTGGAGGGACGTTAATTTTATGATTTTTAACTGAATTTATTTAATAAGAATTCACATTTATATCTATTTATCTGAATAATTTCAAAAACACGCATTCCAAGACACATTGATTTATTTAAAATAATTCATGGAAATAGAGTATATGATAATTAGGAGAAAAATACAAGGATTCTAAATATATAATTTTTCATAATTTTCTGTTACATATTTTAATAAATATGGATTTTGAAAGATATTTCAAAAACATACATTCCAAGACACCTTGATTTATTTAAAATAATTTACGAAAATAGAATATATGATAATTAGGAGAAAAATATAAGGATTATAAATATATATTTTTCATAATTTTCTGTTACATATTTTAATAAATATGAATTTTCAAAGACATATATACATGATATATATATATATATATATATATATATATATATATATATATATATATATATATATATAGTTAATTTGACGCCACTATTCCCAGGCGTCCAAATGAATTTGACGACCTCAATTTGGTCGTCATTTCAAAAATTCTAATTTTTGGAACCTCTCGTTTCTGGCGTAATCACGTCGGAATCGAGCTTATAATATACCGAAATGATCGGCTCGAAAAACTTTACCTAACCAGACGTTCAAAATAATTTTTCGTTGAGAGACGGGGGATCTTGAGATAGGGGGCACGAAAAATGGTGTAATCACTTTCACTACCTCGGTCTCCACCCCAATAGTACGCCTATAAATTTTCATGGCCAAAGGATACTCCTATACCCATGAACAAACTATTAATGCGAAAAACTCATAACTAACATATATAGAATTGACGACTGGTCGTTGATCAATTTTTTTAGAATTTATTAAGTGACGACACGGTGGCTGTCACCTTCTATGAAAATAACGCCCTAGGCAGGGTCGCTATTTACTGTAAAATTTCAGAATCTAACAGAACACATCGATAATCTATATGCATGATATATACAGTTTTAATCTATCATTTTGGCTTCGTTACTTGAGACAAATCATGAATTAACTTCGTTTGGGCTACGAAACTTGAGAAAACATACGTACAACTAAAAGAACATGATCATGCAATATCTTATAATTAATTTGGCTTGGTAGAGAGAACACCTACGGAAAATTAGAGATTACGAACTCAAACACAAGATATAAACATGCTGTTTATGATCGTAAAAACATGTATTATCTTTGTTAATTAAATTTAGCTGTCAGAGAGAACACCTACCTCTTGGTCTTGCTTAGGACGACGATCACGCGAGAGTTATAGATAACAGCAACTTCGCGGAGGAAGGAAACAAAAAAAAAATTGACGGTTCATCCTGCCTTCGAACGGAGATAGGAGGAGCCTTCTTGCGTAGTAACAACAGCAACCTTGCCTTCGTGAAGAAAAATAAAGCCTTACATGCAGCAGCGGTGACGCAGCTACTGCAATAGACGTTCACGTGAATAGGGAAAAGGGAAGGAAACCTTCTACGGCGTACAGCAGCGCAGCAACAGGAGGTCGTAGTCGGAACCTTTGTTACCGCACGCAGGAGGAAGACGAAGACATGTGCCTTTGTCAGAGGCAGCAGAGGAGATTTTGGGGTCGGGGTTCATGTTTACAACATTCCAACTTTGGCTTGCCGATGAGCAGACATTTATAGGGAGAAAGTCCCATGGGCTTTTCGATTCCTACTGGGAGACAAACTCCTACGTAATCAAACCTAACAGCTACAGGCTTTCCATATAAGAGAATCCTAATAGCATTGGATAACCCTCTATTGATCACCCTATCTAAATCTGCAGCCGCATCCCTTAATTGAAAAAAAACTTTCCTAACAGAACTTAAAACCCAAAATTCTATTCGTATATGGGCTTCCTTAGTACATAGGTTAAAAGTTTTTGTTTTTGTTTTTTTCTAAGAACCTTAAGTGTCTAGGTATTTAAGTATACACCCAAAGCCCATCTATTTTAGCTTCTCAAGCTCCCTATGTTCAAGGCATTAGCTAAAGGCCCATTATGATTTCTGAAGGCATTTTAGGCCCAAGCCCACAATTTGGCCAGATTAACCTTTTATCCGATTTGGGTGTTAAGGCCTGGAAGTCCTCACAGTTACATCACGTTATGGATACACCTATGGTCCAATAAGTATACATGCTTGAATGCCCATTAGTTAGATGTTAAGGGTTTTAAGTCTTAGAGTTTAAATCTCCCTTGTCTAATTATTAATTGGGTTAAGTTCTAAGAGTCCTAATATACATTTCTTTACGGGGTTGGGTTTCTAACTTTCAAAAATTTACTTATAGTGAGTTTATATTGCCTCTTTTTTTTACTTGAATATTTATTTAGGGATTTTATTTATTTTAAGGAAGTTTATTTTCTATAGTTAAATCCAGGGTGCTACATCCTCCCCCACTTAAAAGAATTTGGTCCCCAAATTCAACGAAATTCATTCTCAACATATCAGGGGGGTATCTAGTTCCATCCTCGGCTACTTGTTGAAGAGACTGAGTCAATCCTTGAACCGTCCTTTACATCTCACGCCATTGGGCACGCTCGGCGGCCATTGTTATCTATCTAGTTCTACAAGACAGAAACAATCTCATGTAAGGTTATCAGGTAATTCTTGTGAAATTTTACTAAGCTATTTTCATAAGCTGATATTATTAGTATTATAATTCCTTTTTAGCTCTTAACCCAAGGTTCTACCCAATCTCACCAGGCAATAATGAAGTTAAACCTAGAACTTATGGCGACCTATAGTCAAGACCTAGGATTTAATAAGCCTAGGCTCTGATACCACTTCTGTCATGCCCTGATCCGATAGCAGCGGAACGTATTGGTCGGAACGTGGCAGTGATACACTCGTGAATAATCAGAGCAACTCATTATTGGGGAGAATGTTGTGCTAAAGTTGGGCATGTGTGGAACGTGAGTGTTTCTATTATTTTGATGATGTCCAACTATGACTCAACTAATGATTGGTTCTATTGTTTTGATGTGAGTCCAACTATGACTCAACTATGACTCATTTCTAGTGTTTTGATGATGTATGTCTTTAGAGTCATTTTGCTATTCATTATGCATTTGCTATGCATTTGATAAAATTAATTTGATATGCATTTTGCTTTTGCTATGCATTTGATAAAATCCATTTGCATACAATTCAGGTCATTATTTTGCCAATTCAACATATCAAGAATGGCTTGCAACGCTTAACCAATTGGCCGCACAGAAATCAAGATAGATCCAAAGGTGCCAAGATCACTCAAGATGCAAAGTGGAAACTCATGATGCCAAGTGCACTTGCAGATCAAGAATGGCTTACAACACACAAATCAAGATCAATCCAAAGGAGCAAGCCATCCCAGGAGGACGATCAAAAGTCACTCATGATGCCAAGTGCATGATGCCAAGTACACTTTGATTGGAGTGGAAATATCTACTGTGAAAGCTCAACAGAATGCAACCAAAGAATGGAATGGAGGTGGCGAAATGAAAGTGAAATGAACACGTCCAAGCAAGGCCAAGCAAGGAAGAAAAGGCTCTAGCTAAGCAAGGCCAAGCAAGAAAGAAAAGGCCCAAGCAATGAAGCAAAGCTTCTACAAAGGACCGAGCATTCATCCAAGATGATCAAGGTTCAAATCCATGGTTCAACATGTTCTAAATTCAAAGAAACCAATGCCACGAAGTTGAATGGGTTTACGGAGGTGAAACGGTTGAAATCTGGAAAATTCCCAGCTAGCGGTCGACCTACAGCAGCTAGCGGTCGACCTAAAATTCCAGGGACTGAAACTCTACAGGACAGGAGCTAGCGGTCGACCGCCAGCCCGTAGAGGTCGACCGCCAGCCCCGAGTGCAGCAAAGTTTGACTCGAATTCCACCTCGTGGGCTGCCTAATTCTCATGATTTCTTTAATCCCAAAGAACCCCAAAGTCACCTAAACACCCACAAATTGTGGATCTGGTCTGAGGCTTGTCTATAGACCATTCAAGGTCTATAAAACCAACAAGAGGGTTGGAAACCTAATGCTTCAAGGCTTCCATATGCTCAATTGAAGATCAAAAGAGGCCAAGTGTGATTTGTGGAGATCCAAAGGGGACGAGGTACTGTTCACGTGAACAGTACTTCGTGAAGAAGTTCTTCATCCAAGCAAGGTTGATTCAAGCTCAAATCAAGGCAAACAACCTTCAAGGAAGATCAGATGCAAGCTAGGCTATCAAGGTGATCTAAGGAAGCTAGTTTCATTCAAGATCTTCAAGAGAAATCATCTACATCATTCCGATTCATCCAAGGTGATTTCTGAAGCATTCAAACTCCTAGAAGCTGTTGAAGAAACAAGATTCAAGGTAGAATCAATTACTCTCTTCATCCACTTCAAGAAGATACAAAGAGAAGATCAAAAGAGGAGATTGAAGGAAGAGTTACTGTTCACGTGAACAGTACTCCGTGAAGAACATCTTCATCCAATCCAAGGTATTCAAAGTTCATATCAAAGCAATCATCTTCCAAGATCTGTGAAGAAGGAAGCAAGGATCAAGGTAGCATCTATTCACTTCTTCATCCATTCAAAGAGATCAAAAAGAAGATCAAAAGAGGAGGATTGGAAGAACAGTTACTGTTCACATGAACAGTACTCCGTGAAGAACATTCATCCATTCAAGGGTGAATCAAGAAGATTGATTTGCAAGAAGAAGAGATCCATGTTGCTGATCAACAAATCATTTCCATTCAAGGGCCAATTCCTTCTTACTCAATCTCTTGTTTTAGTTCCTTCACATTTGTTTTACTTTCAATATTGTTAAACATTGAAGTTGTGATTCGTCCCTACCGGTGGTTAGTAGGAAGGCAATTGGAGGGTGTTCCAATTTGCGGTTGACGTCCCTACCAGGTGGTTAGTAGGAAGGCAATCGGAGGTGTTTCCGATCTGCGGTGTTGACGTCCCTACCGTTGGTTAGTAGGAAGGCAATCGGTGGTTTCCGATTTGCGGTTTGGTGCGCTGCGCTAGTGGAGCCTCACCGGGTTTGGTGAGGGGTGGACGTAGGGCTGAGGATTCAGTCCGAACCACCTTAAAATCCATTGTGTTCATGGTTTGTTTGTGTGATTGCTTGTGCTAGATGCATGCTTAGGTTTAATATTCACATTACTTATTCATCTTGCTAAGCAACTCATTGTGTTCTTCGTTAAACTAGTTTTTATTCCGCTGCGATTCTTGCTGTCTAGCTTTATAGAGGGTTGAATTGCGAAAAGAGGTGCAGATCTATTCACCCCCCCCTCTAGATCAGTCAGCCACTACCCAACAAGTGGTATCACAGCACACAACAAGTGGTATCAGAGCCTAGCTCTGCTATTTTCAGATCCTACGATCTGCAGGGAAAGATCCGGGTTCATTGTGATTTAAATGGCTTCTTGTGCTACACGTGCTTCGATGGTTTCTCTGCCCATTTATGATGGTTCAGATTTTTCTACATGGCTAGGGAGATTGTTCATCTATGTTAGCTCAATAGATCCACAATTGTGGAATCTTATATACAATGGTCCTCATGAGCTGCCATCAAATTCAATTGATTGGTCAGCCGAACATGAGACCAAACACAATGATAATCTTGCTGCATATAACTTAATTATAGCTACAATTGATATTAGACTAACTCACATTGTGTCTTCCTGCAGCACAGCCAAGCAAGTACTGGACAAGTTGGTGAAAATCCGTGAGGGAAAAGAACAAGAACAAGAATGCTTCATGGCCGACCGTGCAGAAGAGTCAAGCAAACCATCCTCATCAAAGGTAAATTCTGATTCCGAGGAATTCACTTTTGAAGAACTTATGGAATCCTATGATGAGTTGTTTACACAATACAAAAAGGTAATATCAGAAAATAAAAAGTTGAAAAAGGATCTCAAGAAAAATAACCAACATGAAAGCTTGATTTGTAAAAAGTGTTCTGCGTTTGAAGAGCTCTCTTTTGATCTAGACACACATAAACAAAGCATTGCATGTCTAAGAGATGAAAATGAAAATCTTCATGATGAAATCACTAGGTTGGAAGAAATTGTAATAAAACTTCAAAACCAACCTAAGGCAATCTCTAATGATCAAACTATGGCCGATGGGCTTATTCATGATGAGAGGTTGATTGAAGAAAATAAAAATTCTGTTTCATGCTCTGCTAATTTTGCATGTGAAAAATGTTCATTCTTGAGAAACATAAATGCTGGTCTCCATGATGATCTTGAATGGCAACAAAATTTGATTGATTCTCTAAAGGAAGAGAATAAAGAGTTGTTGGAAAAGAAAATTGAATGTGAAAAAGTTGAAGAAGAATTGCATGAAAAATTGGCTGCACATGAAAAAGGCAAATCTATCATTGATGATCACTCCGAAACATTGCATGCTTTAGAACAACAAAGTCAAAATCTTAAAGCTGTAAATGCCATGCTCAATGAGCAATTGGCAGCATGTGAAGAGGGTCTTAATGAGTCTAAACAGCATATTTCTTCACTTGAAAATGAAATTCAAGGTTTGAATGATTTCCTGTCAATGTTTGCCCAAATCCAAGATTTTGGCTCACCGGAAGCCACCACTTCATGTGGTCACCAAAAAGGGCATACTGCTCGAAAGAAAAGTAAAATTCAGCATTCTCATCCAAACATGCACCATAACATGCTCAATGCTAAATATCATGTTTTCCACAAAAAGAATGTCCATTGTTATTATTGTGGTAGACATGGTCACACTGTGCATGATTGTTTTATCTTGAGAAATGATGAGCTTAGAGCAGGACAGCAAGTGAAAGAACAAGGAAAGAAAGAAAGACACCACCCTCATACCATGAAAGGTAAGAATCATGCTCGCCCACAAAAGTATAGTCTACATGCACATGCACATGAACATAAAAAGGATAATCAATCTTTTGTGCGTTGTTTCTACTGTGGTAAAAATGGGCATGAGATGTATGGTTGCCATACAATGAGGGAAGATGATTTGATTGCCTTGAAAAAGATGAGTCAAGATGCTAAACCTGTTGCTAACCCACAAGGACCCAAGCAAGCTTGGGTACCTAAAAATTCAAATAAGAATTTTGGGTGCAGGATGCCTTGGAGCTGAACAAATGAATGGTCAGGTAAATAAAAGCTCAAGGCACATGTATGTACACAAACTTTTTAATTTCAATCATCTTGCATGTTTAGTCCTAACATGTAGATAGTGCATCATAAGTCTGCCAAATGTCATTAAATTCTACAAACTGAATTGCTCTTTGAAATGCTTTACCCCCATGGTGTGAGATGAACTTTTGAGCTAGATTTCTTGCTCATACCATGCTGGACCACAGCTGCTTAGTTCATGAAATACTTATTTTGCTGATGTTGCTGATATGATGATGAGTTGTTTAATTCTTGCTACCAACCATGTGAAATTCCTAGATTTTGGTTTTGATGGTGTATACCATGGTTGTAATTTTCAACTCATTAATTCACGATTAGCATTGTTCAAAGGGGAGTCTAGCAATTGGCATCATCATGTTGCATTCAGTTCAAAATAACTTGCGAATGATTTGTGTTTGCATCATCTTGTGATCTTATATACTTTAATGTAAATCATGTTTAGAAAAACAAAACAAAACAAAAAAAATGTGTGCAATCATCCATGCAGCATCTGCATTGCATTGTGTATTCATATAGTTCATAGGCTGCACATTTCATAGCAAACCCTTGCATAGATCTAGGGGGAGTCAACATCAAAACTCTGTTTGCATCATTCTACACATTGTTGACATCCTTGCATAGAATGCATAACCTCAGGAGGAGTGTTCCTTCATTCATTCCTGTTTATCATTCATGCAACACTCTCTCTCATTCATACCAACCAACTGCATTTTATTGATACACTAAATCAGATTGCTAAACCTCAGGCTAATGGAAATTGAAATAATGATCTTCTTCAATTTGATTGTGTGTTTTTGCAAATTGGTTTCCATGCATTGTTCATCTGTAAAAATGTCATTTGCATATGGTGTAGCATTGCATGTGGTTGCATAATAAAACTGAATTGCTTGTTTGAGAATGATTTAAACTTGCATTGCACCCGGTATATAAAAAGGTGTCGCCCGACCATTAGGTTACGCCTATCGGAGAGGTGATTCACTTGCGTGAGGGGATCCTTGGATTCTGTAACTCCGCCGAGTACCGGATAGGTCTAGGTGCATCATATTGCATAGTCCGTGCTTGTCTAGATGCACTCACCATGCGTGAAAATTCTCCTCCGCTATGTACCATGTGTCATTCTTGCATATAGGCCATATCGTTAGGGGGAGTTGTCTCCTTGACGCATTCATGCACATGCTACATACCATGAGTCGGGTCATAGCATTCATGCATATTTCTTTTTGCCCATCTCATGAGTGATCTAGCTATTCCATGCACATCCTAAGGGGGAGTCTTGCAATCTGAACATTCTTGGGTAATTGTCTGATAATGGTGTAAGAGCTTTCTATTATATGCACTGATGATTGTCCATCAAATAACAATGGTTCAGATTTAATGATTTCTTTGAAATTCTGATAAATATGTTTTTGAAATCATCTATGTCACGTAGTCTTTAATAGACTTTAACTAGAGGTTGCATGTTGTGATTTGAATGATCTTTCTGAAATCTGAAAATTCAAATGTCATAGTCAAGTTGGTTGAGTTGCTACAGTCTCGTATTGTTTTTAAACAACTTGACATATTGGAATTCATAAAGGAAAAATTTGGCAAAGTAATGACATTAGGTCACTGAGAAACATGTCTTCTCATCAAGGAAATGAGGCTAGATATGTCATGAAGTACCCTTGTTATCTTTGTTATCAATAGCTTGGACTCAAGGTAGAGCAATGGCTAAATTGCTGAGAAATATATCTCCTCATCAAAGATATGAGATCAGATATGTCATGAGGTGATTTCAGCTATCTCTGTTCACCATGAAGCATAACAGTCAGTTTTACCGAATACCTAGGAATACGGGCGTCTAAACAACGTGTATTCTTACGGCTAGGAGGTATGACTTAGACTCGATTGCTCGTAAAATATGAGTCTAATGATATGACTTTCATTGCAGAAGATTATGGAAAATATGTTGAATCAAAGCATTCCTTATAATTGTCATGGTTGTTTAACCTCAATACAAGTTGTGCTTTTCCCGATGACGATTATGAATATGGCTGTGTAAGACAATGGAGGATTACCATTGCTAGAGCATGCACTTTTGGTTCACTTCTATTAAACCATGGATATAGCTGTTTTTCAAATTCTCTTGTTAATTCAGAATTCATTAGCTTTGAACCATACATATTCATCACGGCATGTTTCTAGTTGCTTATAATGGTTTGCTCTATACTCCTCTTTCCCTCAGCTTCCTACATAATTTGTTCATTCATTTAGATAGGAGGAGAAAGTTTGCATTCATTTCTATAAGGGGAGAAGGCTTGGTGACTTGGTGAGTCATTCATCATACAGGGGAAGAATGTTTGCATATATTCTTGTAAGTGTTTGCATTGTGATGCTGTTTGCATTGTGATTTGGTGAGCATCATATATAGGGGAAGAAGAACGAGAGGTACATGTCATCTTGTGAGCAAGGGGTTGCATAGCATGTGTTCATTCATTGTCATTGCATAGCATGGGTTAATTCATTTGAGAGCATATCATACATTGAACTCTTTGCATTCACATGCTCTACCTCATCTATGCATATCTGTGTTCACTCATGCATACATATTGGGTGAAATCACTTTGTGCTCATGCATACATATTTGCATTCTCATGTTTTGATCATCCTTGCATTGCACATATGGCTTGCATCTTGCCTTCCCATGCATTGCATAGAAAATCCTGAAAACCATAAAAAGCTAAAATCTTGAAAACCTCTAAAAATTGAAAAATCTGAAATCAAAATTGCTTTCTGGCTGTCTTATCTATCTCTTCTGTTGGACCATGTTGGCATACTTCATCTCATTCATTGGTCTCACAAATGCAAAAGGGGAAAAGATTTGATTCCTTCTTGCTGATGGCAAAGGGGGAGAAGATTTGATGAGCCATTTCAAAGATTTTGGTATTCTTTGTGTGGAGTCGATTTGGTTAAGCCATTTCAAAGATTTTGGTATTCTTGGTGTGGAGTCGATTTGGTTGAGCCATATGAATGTTTTTAATGAGCCATAGTGTTCTTGAATGTTCTTGAATCTTTTTATGACTCATAGTTGCCATCATCAAAAAGGGGGAGAATGTTGGGGAGAATGCTGTGCTAAAGTTGGGCATGTGTGGAACGTGAGTGTTTCTATTGTTTTGATGATGTCCAACTATGACTCAACTAATGATTGGTTCTATTGTTTTGATGTGATTCCAACTATGACTCAACTATGACTCATTTCTAGTGTTTTGATGATGTATGTCTTTAGAGTCATTTTGCTATTCATTATGTATTTGCTATGCATTTGATAAAATCAATTTGATATGCATTTTGCTTTTGCTATGCATTTGATAAAATCCATTTGCATACAATTCAGGTCATTATATTGCCAATTCAACATATCAAGAATGTCTTGCAACGCTTAACCAATTGGCCGCACAGAAATCAAGATAGATCCAAAGGCGCCAAGATCACTCAAGATGCAAAGTGGAAACTCATGATGCCAAGTGCACTTGCAGATCAAGAATGGCTTACAACACACAAATCAAGATCAATCCAAAGGAGCAAGCCATCCCAGGAGGACGATCAAAAGTCACTCATGATGCCAAGTGCATGATGCCAAGTACACTTTGATTGGAGTGGAAATATCTACTGTGAAAGCTCAACAGAATGCAACCAAAGAATGAAATGGAGGTGGCGAAATGAAAGTGAAATGAACACGTCCAAGTAAGGCCAAGCAAGGAAGAAAAGGCTCTAGCTAAGCAAGGCCAAGCAAGAAAGAAAAGGCCCAAGCAATGAAGCAAAGTTTCTACAAAGGACCGAGCATTCATCCAAGATGATCAAGGTTCAAATCCATGGTTCAACATGTTTTAAATTCAAAGAAACCAATGCCACGAAGTTGAATGGGTTTACGGAGGTGAAACGGTTGAAATCTGGAAAATTCCCAGCTAGCGGTCGACCTACAGCAGCTAGCGGTCGACCTAAAATTCCAGGGACTAAAACTCTACAGGACATGTGCTAGCGGTCAACCGCCAGCCCGTAGAGGTCGACTGCCAACCCCGAGTGCAGCAAAGTTTGACTCGAATTCCACCTCGTGGGCTGCCTAATTCTCATGATTTCTTTAATCCCAAAGAACCCCAAAGTCTCCCAATCACCCAAAAATTATGGATCTGGTGTAGGGCTTCTCAAGGACCATTCAAGGTCTATAAAACCAATACAAGAGGGTTGGAAACCTAATGATCAAGGCTTCCATATGCTCAATTGAAGATCAAAAGAGGCCAAGTGTGATTTGTGGAGATCCAAAGGGGACGAGGTACTGTTCACGTGAACAGTACTTCGTGAAGAAGTTCTTCATCCAAGCAAGGTTGATTCAAGCTCAAATCAAGACAAACAACCTTCAAGGAAGATCAGATGCAAGCTAGGCTATCAAGGTGATCTAAGGAAGCTAGTTTCATTCAAGATCTTCAAGAGAAATCATCTACATCATTCCGATTCATCCAAGGTGATTTCTGAAGCATTCAAACTCCTAGAAGCTGTTGAAGAAACAAGATTCAAGGTAGAATCAATTACTCTCTTCATCCACTTCAAGAAGATACAAAGAGAAGATCAAAAGAGGAGATTGAAGGAAGAGTTACTGTTCACGTGAACAGTACTCCATGAAGAACATCTTCATCCAATCCAAGGTATTCAAAGTTCATATCAAAGCAATCATCTTCCAAGATCTGTGAAGAAGGAAGCAAGGATCAAGGTAGCATCTATTCACTTCTTCATCCATTCAAAGAGATCAAAAAGAAGATCAAAAGAGGAGGATTGGAAGAACAGTTACTGTTCACATGAACAGTACTCCGTGAAGAACATTCATCCATTCAAGGGTGAATCAAGAAGATTGATTTGCAAGAAGAAGAGATCCCTATTGCTGATCAACAAATCTTTTCCATTCAAGGGCCAATTCCTTCTTACTCAATCTCTTGTTTTAGTTCCTTCACATTTGTTTTACTTTCAATATTGTTAAACATTGAAGTTGTGATTCGTCCCTACCGGTGGTTAGTAGGAAGGCAATTGGAGGGTGTTCCAATTTACGGTTGACATCCCTACCAGGTGGTTAGTAGGAAGGCAATCGGAGGTGTTTCCGATCTGCGGTGTTGACGTCCCTACCGTTGGTTAGTAGGAAGGCAATCGGTGGTTTCCGATTTGCGGTTTGGTGTGCTGCGCTAGTGGAGCCTCACCGGGTTTGGTGAGGGGTGGACGTAGGGCTGAGGATTCAGTCCGAACCACCTTAAAATCCATTGTGTTCATGGTTTGTTTGTGTGATTGCTTGTGCTAGATGCATGCTTAGGTTTAATATTCACATTACTTATTCATCTTGCTAAGCAACTCATTGTGTTCTTCGTTAAACTAGTTTTTATTCCGCTGCGATTCTTGCTGTCTAGCTTTATAGAGGGTTGAATTGCGAAAAGAGGTGCAGATCTATTCACCCCCCCTCTAGATCAGTCAGCCACTACCCAACAAGTGGTATCACAGCACACAACACTCGTAAGACACAACTTCAAGGCTAGATGATAATGACGAAAATACAATTCTTATTAATATCAAAGGTCAAACTTACAATTCTTGACTCACTTACATATTTAAATGAAAAGACTCATCACTCTTAATAAAAAAGAAAAGACTCAATGATAGGACAAGACTCAAGAAGATAAAAGACACCGACACGATTCTCTATTACACTCATCACTCTTACCCTTCCCCATCTGATGGACTATCTTCAATATTGGTACCTGAAAAATGTTAAAGATAGGCTGGTGAGCGAAACGCTCAGTAGGAATTACATCTCTCATCAAGCAAGATATAAGTGATTAGCCAATTAACATGTTCATGAAGATGCAAGGCATGGAACTAGAAAATCATGACGATCAATCTAACAGGAAAGATGAATACTAAAGCCAAAGGCAGTTACGAGATCAAGAGAAATAGGGATGAATTCCCATGCGGAGTCAAGGACAAGCTATCAGAATATAACCAGGATAGATACGCGGACGAACATAACTTCAGAATTGGCCAGAATATAACAGAGTTTCAATAAATATATGCAGAATTAAACAATCTAACAGAATATCTAAATTATCAGAATAACCGAACAACAAAATATCAGAATAACAGAACTTCTAGAATTAACAGAATTTACAGAATGACAGACATAACATAATTAACAGAGTTTGCAGAATAACAGAATAACAGAATATGACAGATGTACAGAGTTTGGTACAATGCCACACCCAGAATTTACCATGGTTTACAGAATTGGACTTCCGTCCTACCTGGCACTGAAAAGTCGCGGACCCAGAGCCCTTAATATTTTAGAATCAGATTTGGCCAAATACAGAGTCAAAGGGTTATGTTCTCGAATTGATGACAAGAAGATTCCAAAAGGAATAGAGTGTCAAGACTAACGGAAAATCAAAGTAACACGGATCAGATCTAGGGTTTTTAAGGTACAACCAGCTCGGCTGCCTTGAGGGAATCCAAGACTAGCGGAGACTTACGGAGGTCCCAATGACTAACTTGCCAGTCCGAAGGAACGGAATGTCCAACGGAGGACTCGTATGTCACCGAGAGTTGAGGTGTATAAGTGAACCAATCATGAAACAGGGACTCCATCTACGGACGTGAGATGAAAGTGCCAGAAGACCCTCGGTATGGGTCAAAATCGGGAGAAAACGGTGAGAACATGAATGTATTAATTATAGAATTCATGTCCATCCAATTCTATAATTAACTATAATTAAATAAACTTATATTATTTGACGCCCATGGGTGGCGTCATTTATTAATTAGCGTCCTCTTGGAGGGACGTTAATTTTATGATTTTTAACTGAATTTATTTAACAAGAATTCACATTTATATCTATTTATCTGAATAATTTCAAAAACACGCATTCCAAGACACATTGATTTATTTAAAATAATTCACGGAAATAGAGTATATGATAATTAGGAGAAAAATACAAGGATTCTAAATATATAATTTTTCATAATTTTCTGTTACATATTTTAATAAATATGGATTTTGAAAGATATTTCAAAAACATACATTCCAAGACACCTTGATTTATTTAAAATACTTTATGGAAATAGAATATATGATAATTAGGAGAAAAATACACGGATTCTAAATATATATTTTTCATAATTTTCTGTTACATATTTTAATAAATATGAATTTTCAAAGACATATATACATGATATATATATATATATATATATATATATATATATATATATAGTTAATTTGACGCCACTATTCCCAGGCGTCCAAATGAATTTGACGACCTCAATTTGGTCGTCATTTCAAAAATTCTAATTTTCGAAACTTCTCATTTCTGGCGTAATCACGTCGGAATCGAGCTTATAATATACCGAAATGATCGGCTCGAAAAACTCTACCTAACCAGACGTTCAAAATAATTTTTCGTTGAGAGACGGGAGATCTTGAGATAGGGGGCACGAAAAATGGTGTAACCACTTTCACTACCTCGGTCTCCACCCCAATAGTACGCCCATAAATTTTCATGGCCAAAGGATACTCCTATACCCATGAACAAACTATTAATGCGAAAAACTCATAACTAACATATATAGAATTGACGACTGGTCGTTGATCAATTTTTTCAGAATTTATTAATTGACGACACGGTGGCTGTCACCTTCTATAAAAATAACGCCCTAGGCAGGGTCGCTATTTACTGTAAAATTTCAGAATCTAACAGAACACATCGATAATCTATATGCATGATATATACAGTTTTAATCTATCATTTTGGCTTCGTTACTTGAGACAAATCATGAATTAACTTCGTTTGGGCTACGAAACTTGAGAAAACCTATATACAACTAAAAGAACATGATCTTGCAATATCTTATAATTAATTTGGCTTGGTAGAGAGAACACCTACGGAAAATTAGAGATTACGAACTCAAACACAAGATATAAACATGCTATTTATGATCGTAAAAACATGTATTATCTTTGTTAATTAAATTTAGCTGTCAGAGAGAACACCTACCTCTTGGTCTTGCTTAGGACGACGATCACGCGAGAGTTATAGATAACAGCAACTTCGCGGAGGAAGGAAACAAAAAAAAAATTTGACGGTTCATCCTGCCTTCGAACGGAGATAGGAGGAGCCTTCTTGCGTAGTAACGACAGCAACCTTGCCTTCGTGAAGAAAAATAAAGCCTTACATGCAGCAGCGGTGATGCAGCTACTGCAACATACGTTCACGTGAACAGGGAAAAGGGAAGGAAACCTTCTACGGCGTACAGCAGCGCAGCAACAGGAGGTCGTAGTCGGAACCTTTGTTACCGCACGCAGGAGGAAGACGAAGACATGTGCCTTTGTCAGAGGCAGCAGAGGAGATTTTGGGGTCGGGGTTCATGTTTACAGTATTCCAACTTTGGCTTGCCGATGGGCAGACATTTATTGGGAGAAAGTCCTATGGGCTTTTCGATTCCTACTGGGAGACAAACTCCTACGTAATCAAACCTAACAGCTACAGGCTTTCCATATAAGAGAATCCTAATAGCATTGGATAACCCTCTATTGATCACCCTATCTAAATCTGCAGCCGCATCCCTCAATTGAAAAAAAACTTTCCTAACAGAACTTAAAACCCAAAATTCTATTCGTATATGGGCTTCCTTAGTACATAGGTTAAAAGTTTTTGTTTTTTGTTTTTTCTAAGAACCTTAAGTGTCTAGGTATTTAAGTATACACCCAAAGCCCATCTATTTTAGCTTCTCAAGCTCCCTATGTTCAAGGCATTAGCTAAAGGCCCATTATGATTTCTGAAGGCATTTTAGGCCCAAGCCCACAATTTGGCCAGATTAACCTTTTATCTGATTTTGGTGTTAAGGCCTGGAAGTCCTCAGAGTTACATCAGGTTATGGATACACCTATGGCCCAATAAGTATACATGCTTGAATGCCCATTAGTTAGATGTTAAGGGTTTGAAGTCTTAGAGTTTAATATCTCCCTTGTCTAATTATTAATTGGGTTAAGTTCTAAGGCCTTCTTTGTTTATCGAAGAGGATAGCGCTGTTCGACCCCGGAGGGTCGAACACGCCGCTCGACCCCGAACAACGGGGCTGTGTGAGGGGGGAGGGTGGGCCCCATCTCCATTTCTCTCTCATCGTATACCGTATTCGCCGACAATTCTGTTACCAAACCGGCCCTAAGAGTCCTAATATACATTTCTTTACGGGGTTGGGTTTCTAACTTTCAAAAATTTACTTATAGTGAGTTTATATTGCCTCTTTTTTTTACTTGAATATTTATTTAGGGATTTTATTTATTTTAAGGAAGTTTATTTTCTATAGTTAAATCCAGGGTGCTACAGGGAGGCTCCTGAGAGTCTTGGAGCCACGATAGGTAGGGGGTGTGCCAGTCGCTTGGGGAGGCCTGGTCAACAGCCAGGAACTCCGAATCAATGCTCGGTCGCTCTAGCTCGTCGAGAAGGACCGATCGAGTTCCCTCGGGGTCAAGAGAGGTGGCCAGCCGAGAGAGGGCGTTCGCTCGGGGGTTTTCTTCCCGAGCTATTCGGACTACCTCAAAACTCTCAAACTGTTGTGCCACGGCTCTGACAAGTTGAAGGTATTTGACCATCGGTGCTTCTCGAGCTTCGTAATTGCCGTTGACCTGCCTAGCGACTAGTTGGGAGTCAGTGTGAATTCTGACTCGCTCAGCCCCCAGCCGCTGGGCCATGCGGGCTCTCGAGATAAGGGCTTCGTACTCAGAAGCGTTGTTGGACGCCTGGTAGTTGAACTTTAAGGCGTATTGTAGCTCTGCTCCTTCGGGGGACTTCAGGAGGATTCCTGCGCCGCTTCCGGCCGAGTTGGAGGATCCGTCGACGAACAGTTCCCAGGTTGGCCCGGGCGCGGACGGAGACTTTTCTTCGGTCGGGATAGTGCTCTCGGCGATGAAGTCAGCAAGCGCCTATCCTTTGATAGCCGAGCGAGGCCGGTATGATATATCATCGGCCCCGAGCATGATGGCCCACTTGACGAGGTGTCCCGAGGCTTCAGTGTGAGCGAGGATCCTCTTCAGTGGTTCGCTGGTCAGCACAGTGATGGAATGCCCTTGGAAGTAGGGTCAAAGGCGCTTGGTCGAGGTAACCAACGCTAGCACGACTTTCTCGGTTGCGGGGTACCTTCTTTCAGCCTCATTGAGCACCTTGCTGGTGTAGTAGACCGGTCTCTCGATTCCCGAGTCATTTCTGACCAAAATCGAGCTAACTGTAGACGGAGTCACCGAGAGATAGAGATACAAGGCTTCACTTGGGACGGGCTTGGAAAGCACCGGGGGTGAAGCCAAGAACTCCTTAAGCTCGGTGAATGCCCTTTGACATTCCGCGTCCCATGCGAACGTAGCAGATGCCATTTTGGGCCCCCTCAACAGTTTGAAGAAGGGTAGGCATCGTTCGGCCGCACGGGACAGGAATCTGCTGAGCGCGGTAATGCACCTAGTAAGGCATTGAATGTCTTTGATGCAGGTGGGTGGGCGCATGTCCAGGATGGCCTGGACCTTGTCGCGGTTGGCCTCGATCCCACACCGGGTGACTAAGAAACACAGGAACTTCCCGGATCTTACTCCGAAGGCGCACTTGGTGGGATTGAACTTCATATTGTACCTTAGGAGGGTGCTGAAGGTCTCAGCTAGGTCGGCGAAGTGATCCTCGGCCTTGGGGGTCTTGAAGAGCATGTCGTCAATATAGGCCTTGACATTCCGGTCGAGCTGTCCTTCGAACATATGATTGACCAGCCTCTGGTATGTGGCTCCAGCGTTCTTCAAACCGAAAGGCATCCGGGTGTAGCAGTATACGCCGAAGTCGGTGTTGAAGGCGGTCTTTTCGATGTCTTCTGGATCCATTCTGATCTGGTGGTAACCTGAATAGGCGTCCAGGAAACTGAGTATCTCGTTGCCCGAGGTTGAATCAACCAGTTGGTCGATGCTCGGTAATGGATAGCAGTCCTTTGGTGTAGCCTTGTTCAAGTCGGTGAAGTCCACGCACATTCGCCACTTTCCCGAAGCTTTTGGCACCAGGACGATGTTGGCCAGCCACGTCGGGTACATGACCGGTCTAAAAAGACCAGTCTTTTGCCCCTTGGTGACTTGCTCCTTGATGATCGCCTGCTTCTCCGGTGCGTGCTTCCGTCGGCGTTGTTGTACGGGCTTCACGGTTGGGTCGAGGTTGAGCTTATGCATCACCGTCTCCTCTGGTATGCCGGGGAGTTGGTCATCAGACCATGCAAAGACTCGGATGTACTCGGAAAGAAACTCTTTGTATTGATGCTGAACTTCAGACGGTAGGTCGGCTTCAATCTTTACTCCTCGGGTCGGGTCGTCGTTTAGGAAAATCGTTCGCAGCTCGCCTCCAGGCTCGGAGGTTGCGGGTTTTTCCTCGACTTCCCGGGGACCCTTGTTCTTCCCTTCCAGCCTTGTGGCTTCAACCGAGATATTATAGCACCTTCTGGCCATCGCCTGGTTACCTCGAACTTCCCCTATCCCATTTTTGGTGGGGAACTTCATCTTTTGGTGATAGGTAGAGGGCACCGCTTTCGTTCGGCTAAGGATTCCTCGGCCGAAGATTACATTGTATGCTATCATACCCTTGATCACTATGACGTCCACCATGACCGTAACGGTTTTGGGTGGGGTGTCGAGAGTAACCGGCAGGCTTAGGGCTCCCTTGGGATAAGTGGCCTGGCCATTGAACCCGCAAAGGGGGGTTCGGATCGGGCAGAGTTTAGATGGATTCTCCCCCATCTTAAGGAAACATTCGTAAGATAATACATCAGGGGCACTTCCATTGTCAACTAGAATTATGTCTACGTTACAATGGTTTATTGTGGCCGATATGACTAGGGCGTCGTCATGCGGGGTGGTCAGCCCTTCCAGATCTTGGCCGGAGAAGATTATGACCTGGGGCTCACTTGGCGGGGCCTTGGAAGGCTCGATGGCTCGGCTCGCCCGCTCAGCATGACGCTTCCTTCCTCGGCTACTGTCTCCTCCTGATGCAGCTCCTCCGGCGATGACGTTGATGTGGACCCCGCGGGGGGCGTTGTCGATCTCCTCTAGGGCACCTCGGTCTTCCTCACGCCCAACCACGAACCGGGATAAGTGTCCCTGGCGGACGAGGCGCTCGATCGCATCCTGGAGCTGGTGGTAATCGCCGGTATGATGCCCGTGGTCGCTGTGGAACGAGCAATGCTTGCTGCGATTGCGGTTCTTTGACTTCATTGGCTCGAGTTGGTGGAGAAGGCCCGAGCCTTTGATGTCTTCATATATCTCGTATACTAGAGCGGTTAAGGAGTGTACCGCTCGTACTTCTGGGACGACTCCTTGTGTTCTCCGTCTCGGTTCTGCCTTTTTCCTTGACCCGAGCTTGACTCGAGTGCCCACTTCTTGTCCCCCTCCCGACCCGAGCTGGTTGCACCTCGGCATGCACTAAGCACTTCTTTGCACTCGGCGTGGCGTAAAGCCAGAGTCACTAGCTCGGCAAGGGTCGAGGGAGGGTGGAGGACAAGTTCGCGGAGGAGGTTCTAGTCCCGGGTGCCCCCGATCAGCGCGGTTATGGCCGAGGCTACATCCAGGCGGGGATTCTCAGGGCTTCCGACTTGAATCGGTTGATGTAAGCCCGGAGTTTCTCCCCTTGCGCCTGTTTGAGAGCCAATAGCCCCGCTACCGACCTCGGGGGGCCGCTACCGGCGAAACTCTCCTTGAATACTCGCCCGAATTGCTTGAAATCCCGGATGGATCCGGGGGCGAGGGCCCGGAACCACGCTTGGGCACCTTGGACCAGGGTGGTCACAAAGGCTCGGCACTTGATTGCGTCGGACGCTCCGTGAAGGGTCATCAGGGCGTCGAAGCTGTCGAAGTGGTCGACCGGGTCACCCTGGCCGTCGTAGGACTTGAAGGTCGGAATAGAGGTTCTGGGAGATACCTCTGCCTTCAAGATGTAATCAGAGAACGGGGATTTCTCCTCGTCGTCCGCCGGAGAGACCTTCTGCAAGGCGCGTAGGGCGCGCTCCTGTTCTGCGAAACGTCTCTCGAATTCTTACAGTAGGAGGGATAGCTCCGGCTGTCGCTGCGTCGTGGGGCTGGGGGGGCAGTCTTGGCATTCCCCAGGGACTTCGGTCTCTAGGTTCGGACGGCGTGCCCCAGGCTTCCCCCTCTTCGGAGTGGAGGAGGCTTCTTGCTCCGGAGGGGGGGCTTGTGAAGGTCCTCCTGACCTGTTACGGATAATCTGCCGACCCCGGAGGGTGAAGCGGCCTCCGGCAGTGTGTTGGGACGCGTTCTCGCTGGGAGGGCTCTCCGGAGGGGCGCGTGACCTTCCATCCATGGCCACCTGGGTCCTCATGAGTTTCACGAGGATGTCCAATTTTGCGTTGAGGGCTTGGAAGGCGTCAGCGCCACCGTTGAGTGGTAGCCCTACCGCCGCGGGGGGAGGGGGTGGTCCGTCGACGGGGGTGCTGGCATTGGAGGGGTGATTTTGTGAGGCATGAGAGGGGCCTTCACCCGCCGCCACCATGGCCTTTCCCCTGTCGCCGGCCGACCTCCTCCCTGAACTTCTTCGCACTATACTAGCTCTTTGGTCGTTTCCCACAGACGGCGCCAGATGAAGTTGCGTGATCTCGCGCTGACCTGAGCTGGGGGATGATCACCGAATAGTAAACTGCAAGAAAGGGAAACGGATCAGGGGGTCCAGGGATGGCTCCCTGGGGAAAACCCTCCGATGCCTAAGTCAGTAGAGCAATGGTAGAAGCTATGAAGGGAGGAGGAAAAGAGGCGCGAGATCCCTCTACACCAAGATGGTGAAGTGGTTCCTGCTCAGGGAATTTTAGGCGTGTGTTGGCCTTACCTTTCGCTGGAGGGAGTCCCAAGTTTAAATAGTGCGCTGGCCTCATGAGTCCCGTAAGCTGAGGAGTTTCAGGCGGAGTTATGTCCTCAACGTGGGCTCTTTACGTCCTCATCGTGGGGTCTTTATAGCCATGAGGAGTCATGGGTCCCTTATCCTCTTAAACTCCTGCTCATAATAGGTTTCTCAATGGCAGCGTGGATAAGCAATCGTCGGTCGATCTAAGCATGAAGGTGCCAACCCTGTCCGGGCGATAGGCATAGCTCGGATGAAGGTAGGTCGGAGTGGGCGCTGGGCGCTTGCCTCTATCCTAGCGAAGGGATAACTCGAGCATGGGTCTTCCTCCGTTCTGACCGACGTTCGGGCCTTTCGAGCCTAAGGGCCGCCAAGGAAGGGTTTGATCCCAAGTAATCTTATTGGGCTTTTTATCCTAAGTGGGCCCTGTGGGGCTGTCACTTGAATGAGCTGGGCCTCGTTTGGTCCTAACGGATCTAGTTCGGCTGCTCTTAGATGAGCTACAGAAATCCCCCTCTCCAATAGGCTTATATAGAGAATGGCAAGGGGTGAGGGGCTGAGAATTTCGTGGGAGAGAGGGGAGGGGTAAACTAGGGATAGCATTTTCTTCCCCCATGTGGTCAATGACCAAATTAAATAAAAATATAACATGGAATAAAATATAGTATAAGGGGGAGCATCTTGGACTTTGCTTGGTCCAAGTTTAAATTTTCTTCCACCTTATCCCCCCTTGGTCCAAGTCCAATCTTGGACTTTGAACCAGCCCCACATGGGCCCTAGAACCTAGGTGGACAATGGGAAAGAGGGTGGGGGACCCTGCTGGACCTACTAGCAATTTACATAGAAACCCAAAGACTTTAAAGACTAACCCCTTGGCTTATAATACCTTACAATTGTAAACCCAATTGGCCAAGGGTATAAATACAAACAAAAGGATACAAATATAAAATAAAAATGTTAGTGCCTGGTGTTGATTCCCATCAATTCTCCCCGGGTGGGAAGAACTCGACCCCGTCGAGTAAGGGGTACGGCTACTCGTGTGGCTCATGCGGATCCGTCATCGAACCTGGAAGCGCGGAGTACGCTCCACTCCAAGTAATCGTCACCTGCTCATCCCGTATAGATTCTATATGCTCACACTGTTGGGGAATGAGGCTAGAGGTGGACACTCCGGGGTGGGGTCACTCTCAAAGGGGAGGAGGCGGCTCAAAGACTCACTAGGAATCAGCACTGGGTCCGTTTATGTGACTAGATCCGAGACATTGAATGGTAGAGCCGATCCCAAATTTTGACAAGTCTACAACGTACGCAATAGACCCGACTTGCCTCGCACTCGAAAGGGACTGACAACGCGAGCGTACAAAAGACCGACTCGACTCGATGCATGCAGACTCACTATGCACTCGACAATCTTGACAAAAATAAAGAAAAACATGGACTCACACATGACCCTAAACAACCCTACTGTTAGTCTGACCCATACACATGCAATGGTGGACTAGGGCATCCGAATGTGTGCCATGCATACACTAGATGCAATCGATGGTTGACGGAATGGGGGACTCCTAGACATCCTAGTATGCCCCTAGCATGCGGCTGCCCTTTGGGTTTGGGAGTGTTGGGAGGGCTAGAAGTGCCGAATTTACCTTCTTCCTTACCCCTATATGATGTCCGTGGAACGGTCCCTTGGCTGAGTGTAGGTGGACTGGCCGGTGGGGTAGTGGTGTGGTAGTGGCATCCCGGGAAGAAGGGGAGTAGATATGGTGGGTCATAAGGTTCCCTAGGGAAGGGATCGAAGGGATCAAAGAAAGTATGACCCCTCGAACTGGATTCCCACATGTCACGGTCCCATGTCGGAAGTTCTTGAAGGTGTAGATAGTCACCTTCATCCATTGTGGTGGGTGGAACGGTGATCTCATGTAGACAATATGGCTCCTCCCTCGGGAAAAGTGAAAAGAAATACGGCTCGGTCGGCATAGGGAGGAATAAAAGGATCTCTGTGGTGACATGACCCACGGTACACACAGAGATAATAGACCCCAAAGTGAGATGGGTGAAGCTACGACCTGTGGGTCGGTCGAATCATGGGGCCAATAAGTGCGTCAACCACAACTGTCGGTCTAATCCCTTAAGCAGGTCATCCAATGTATCAACATGGTGACTAGACCGGAATGTGGTATGGAATGAATTGACTAGCACTAAAGGTAGTGTGGGGTCCATAGATGGATAGCATGATGCTCTATGGACCAAGCCTATCTTGAGCCAACTAAGTAGTGGGTCGGCGATGAAAAATATTTCCGTTAGAAACACGGGTGGCTCCGGCTGAGGTAGCTCCGAATAAAGATCGGAAGGTGGGGGTGGGGGCAAAGGAGCTCTCATGGGTGGGGAAGGACTGTCCTCCCGGATGGGAAGAGGTCCTTGGGACCCCGTAGGTGGGGCTGGGTTGGGGCTACCGGCTATGACCTCCCTAGGCTCAGGTATGGCTACCTCCTGTCACGGAGGTGGGCAAGGGGAGACCAATGACTCAATATAAGCACACCTCCTATCCACCCAATCTGAGATCATTCGCACAAGTTCGGCAACGGTGCGGGTTGGAGTAGGGGTATCGTGGTGGATTCACCCGTAATCAACCGGCCTAGGCTTGGGTCTAGGCTCTACTACGTGTGGGGCTCTTTGCCTCCGACTATGACAACCCCGGTGGGAGGTGACTAGGTGAGGAAGGTTGGAGGTGGTTGGGTGGGGCTGGTTGGGGAGGACCGGGTGGGGAAGGTAGACCCTCCTAAGCTCCCTCTTCATGTCCCACCATGACTCGATGGGCCATTGCCTCCTAACTTCCCTTAAGCGTACAATGTCGTCCCATTTTTTGGCATCTTCATGAAGAAGCTGCTCCTTAGCAAAAGTGAATTCCGCGGCCTCAGACATGGGGTAATAATCAAAGTATTTGTTCATAGCGGCTTCCCAATGTCGGTAGTCGCTCGGGACCTTGGAGCCATGAAAGTTGAAGGAGATGGGATGGTTTCCAAACTCATGGGTGTGCCAACGATCATATCGCATGGGCGACCGGGAGTTCATTAGAAATGGGGAACTACAAGATGGACATGCCGACACTTGGACAAGACACTAGACACGACTCTAAAATACGTTACAAAGTTAGAATGCCGACTCGACTACAAACCTAGACTTAACCAATATACGGTACTTGGCAGAGTTACGAGATCCGAAGATCCTCTCTCGCAAATGTGCGACCTTCCCGATAGACGTAACCTAATGTTCTGGCAACACCTTTTGATATACTGAATAAAGGAATGCAAATGCAACCTTGGACCGACTTAGACTTAGACTCATTTTTTTTATTTTTAAACAAAGACTACCCTAGACTCAACATTTCGCTCTGATACCAATTTGATGCGGGACGGGACGCGAACCTGGGACTCTAGCTCGCGGGCGTCCCTATGCGAGGGAAACGTGCGGGATCGTGCACAGTTGAGAAACCGACAATGAGTCAAGGGTACTCGGCTCTTCCGCGTGTACTCGAATTGAGTCACGGGACGGGTTCACTCACTTACTCTCGCAGCGGTGATAAAAATAAATATTGAGCTAATTACCTATCACTCTAGTAGCGGCATTCAAAAATATACGAGGTAAGCAAATGCGATAAAGAGGGTGGTGAGTTTACCTCCACGCTCCGGGCGTGGGGAAGACGATCTCGGCCGAAGCTCGTACTTCCGGTACAAACAATTACAATAATTTACAGAAATGAATTTCTATGCCCACTCCACGCAGGGAGGTAAAGGGCTACAAGTGGGGTCCGAGAGGACCGATCTTGGGTTGACGGGCAGCAATTTGGGTCGGAGACGGGCCACTGGTCCGACTCGGTTCCGACTCGGTACTGTTCCAACTCGGTACAGCAAGGGAACTCAGCAATTGGGACGGCGGCTTCCGGTCGACTCCTTGCTGCGGCGGCTTGCTGGGACGCTACTGCTGGGTTGTCGATCGATCTCCAGGAGCGGCGGTCACCGAAGGTGAGCCGACGTATTTTCCGAGGAATTAAGTCTCGGACTGAGTTGCTGGTCTGTCCTTGGATATGCTCTGCGCACCTCCACGAGAAGAATTTCTGCTGCTAGATCCGATGTCAGATCGACGCAAAAGTGGTACCGATGGATAGAGGACTCAGAGGGATACAACATATAATTTGTTCAGATCCATCAAGTGAATAGATTGAAAATGAAAACGACTGTTCCACAAAGATTTTTGCTGGCTCGGACTGACAGACACACAGGACAGATTGCGTTTCCCCTAAAAATGAATTTTGACCGAAGGGAAAACAATAGATCTAGACTCCATAAAAATTATGGTGGAAGGGGGGGTATGTAAGGGACACATATGAATTTTTTGGGGATTTTAGGAGATGTATAAGGGGGTGGGAAAAATACGGGATCAGGGATCTATCCTGCAGATCTGCAAACTGGCAAACTGTTAGGGATGGAACTAAAAATTAGGAAAAAATACCAAATGACCTCTTATTGACACGAAATTTAAACCGGAGACTGGGGATAACAAGAAGAACAATCACTCAAAATTGCAGCTCGATCAGATCTCCTGATTTGGAGATAAAAATTGGGCTTCAACCTTCTGTCTTGATCTAGACAGAACTCCGACGCGGTGGCGGCGCGACGGCGGCTCGATGGCGGCGGCGGCGGGGCTGAGCTTCTCACTCAGAGAGGGGGAGGGGAGGAGGTTTCACACCTCAAGAAATTCGTAGAACTCCATCTGCAAGGGGGGTGGGAGAGAGAAAGAGGTGCCCTTGGGCTTGCTCTTGGCAAAAATACTTAATTCTTCATTAAAATCTCTAATGACACTATACATAGGCTTATATAGAGAATGGCAAGGGGTGGGGGTCGGGAATTTCGTGGGAGAGATGGGAGGGGTAAACTAGGGATAAGATTTTCTTCCCCCATGTGGTCAAATGACCAAATTAAATAAAAATACAACATGGAATAAATTATATTATAAGGGGGAAGCATCTTGGACTTTACTTGGTCCAAGTTTAAATTTTCTTCCACCTTGTCCCCCCTTGGTCCAAGTCCAATCTTGGACTTTGAACCAGCCCCACATGGGCCCTAGAACCTAGGTGGATCAATGGGAAAGAGGGTGGGGGGCCCTGCTGGACCCACTGGCAATTTGCATAGAAACCCAAAGACTTTAAAGACTAACCCCTTGGCTTATAATGCCTTATAATTGTAAACCTAATTAACTAAGGGTATAAATACAAACAAAAGGACACAAATGTGAAATAAAAATATTAGTGTCCGGTATTGATTCCCATCAGGAGGGAGACATCCGACATCCCCCCCTCCGAGCAGATAGAGAGAGAGTCAAATGAAAGTCGCTCTGTATGGGAACAACTTTCATCTGAAGTCGCTCTCACACGGAGTGACTTTACTTTAAAAAAAAAAAATCTAAAAGAATCTACACCTCTTCCCCCTCCGGCGGACCACCCTCTCCCCTTCGGCCCTGTCCCCCTCCGACGGATCCCCATCCCCCTCCGCGGACCACCCTCTCCCCTTCGGCCATGTCCCCCTCCGGCGGATCCCCGTCCCCCTCCGGTCCCCTTCATGTCCCTGTCCCCATCCCCGTCCCACCCCTCCCCCTCCGGCGGATCCCTCTCCCCCTCCCCCTCCGCTCCTCTCCTCTTCTGGCGTCCCCCTCAAGTCCCTCTCACCTCCCCCTCCGATCTCCCCTCCCATCCCCCTCCACCTTCGGCGAGCATGCCCCCCTCCCCCCTCCGGCGAGCAAACTCCCTCCCCACTCCCCCTCCGACGAGTCCCCTCCTCCCTCCCTCTCCGACACACCCTTCCTGTTAGAGAGAGAGAGAGAGAGAGAGAGAGATTAGTTTGGCCTTTTCCTTATTCTGTCATCTCTTAGACATAATATCTCATGAGACATTCATTTTTTGGACGGGCAGTAAACAACACAAACTTCTTAACAATAATTAGAAGATTATAAGGATTTTTAAGACAATGTTCAAATTTAAGAGACTAAATGACAATTCGTTAAATTTAGAGACTAATATGTAAAAAAAAAATTGAGATTCATTTACAACCAACAAATTTAATTCGACGGGTACATATAATCTGTCACCGGACAATGTTCTCTATATCAAATTAGTTTAATAGGTATTAGCTTCAATAACATATACAGCCATTATCTCATCTGATATCCATCTTGATTTGAATGTTAATGTGTTATCCAGTATGTGTGCCTGTTTTAGAAGTGTGCTTATTAATCAACCTAGAAGTAGGGTTACTCTAATGGGCCACAGATCAAGCCCAATTAAGATTTAAAGAATTAAGATCTTTTAATTTAACAGATTTTATTAATTTAAGCCCATATATCTAGTGATCTATTTTTAAGTCCATTACGTTCCATCGAGTTTTGTTTTATTTCACAAGTTTTATTTCAAAAATTCGTTTTTATTCTCTATAAATGTAATACAGTTATTATTATTATTTATTCTTTTTATTTTTCAGATTATTACACTCTCTCCCACTTAAAAGAATTTGGTCCTCTAAATTCACATACTTTCTTTCCAAAATAGTGGGGTACAAAATCATCAACGTAGAATATGCATTCTTATTCTACTCTTACTAGATTAAATTCTACGGCATGCAATATTACAACAATCACCATGTCCAAGTATGCAAATGAAAATGAGGCAGGTTTAGAGTTACCTTCCAATGTTTGAAGCATGTCTTGCCGCTTCGGTCTACTTGTTGTTTATCCCGCGACACTTGCTCCTTCATCAGAGGACAACGAGCAATTCTATGATCTTCACTCCCACAACGGATACACTTTCTTTGCTTTCTCTAACAATCTTCCGATCAATGACTACCTTTATCGCAATGTTCACATCTCTCCTTGACCTGAACAAGCTACTGGTCTCCATTCTTGGGCTTCTTATCCTTGTCGGAGCCATTACCTCCATTCGGCCTCTTCTTTTCATTAGTGGGCTCGTCATCCTTGGACCCATTTGTTAACCCTTTCTTGGCAAGCCTCCCCTTGATACGTTCGTCCATATCCATAGCATCTTCTAACAATTGAGCCTTCTTTACCATCTCAGCGTAAGTTTGGATCTCTAACGGTGCCAACTGAGGAATAAATTCTACTCTTAACCCATTCATGAATCTCTTAGCTCTCATCTTTCCTTGCAAACTAAATGAGGTGCATACCGAGCTAGCCTAGAAAACTGCACTTCATAGTCCACTACCGACAGACTTCGTTGCTTCAACGATGCAAACTCTGCGGCCTTCTTCTCTCGGATTCTCTCCGAAAAATACTTCTTATTAAAATGCTCCCGGGATAGGAGAGAGCGGGAATGCAAGGGTCACCGGTGATTTCTCAAAAAAAAAAAGATTGAGAGTGTTTTCATTTTGGTATAGATTAGCGAAATAATGAACTCCTCCCTAAAAAATAAGAAAGATGTTTCCAAACACATGCAAGACCCCAAGATCTCCTTATTTTTTATTTTAAAAGAGAAAACACTAAAAAAAGTACCTCTAAACAAACACTTAACATAAAGGAAAGGATTACGAGAACCCTAAAACCGAGACCTAAATCAGAGAAACTGTTTAGGAAGTGGAACCCTTAACGGTGAAACTGCTTAGGTTAAACTTTACTATCAACCCTCCAATTTCAACGATTCCAGAATGAGGGAGGTGTTTGGACTCTGGGCTTCTCTGGTCAAATAGCATCTGATCTTATGTTGGAATCTCCTCGACGACATCACCACGCATGCCCTACTAAGACAAAGTTTTGGCCATCATCTGCTACGTATCAGCAAGTTGGGGTATTGGGATAATTAGAGGAATTTATATATATATTTTTAGAAAATTTCAATGTTCTTTTATCCTCTCGTTATTGTAGCAACGGTCAAAATGGTAATTGAGAGAAACCGTTGACACCGTTGGTGTTTGTTAGAGTCTGTCTCAAGAGGAGGAGCGGATTGGCCAGATTCTGTGTGGCTCAACTGTTCAAGAACACTGCTGTAATTCATATAAATAGGAGTGTAGCCATAGGGATAGCAAGCCAGATTTGATTGTGTCGATTCTTATTCCCTTTCCTTCTCGTCTACTCTCCCCTCTCCTTCTCCCCCATGCTCTGTTCATTCCTCTCCCAAATCCATTCTTCTGCTAGTGTGATTCCACAGAACGATCCCCAGACCTTTCTAAGATGCTACTAGATCTCGAAGCACCTACGCGGGAGCTCTCTTGCAAGGAAATGATCGCAAACCTAGGAAGGGACCTAACAAATTGGTGTCCGAGCTTGTTTCGAGCTCCAGTTCTTCAACAGCAAAGCCCATGGCGAGCGAGGAGTTTATCAAGAATTTGGTAGCAAATCTACAGACTTCTATACATCACGTACAACAAGATCTCCACAATCCTGTACATCAAGTGCGACAAGATATGGGAGGCGTTCTGCAGAGGGTAAATAATGTGGAGCAGAACCACTCCGTCCAGGATTCCAGCCCAACCTTGGATGGGAATCATGGTTAGAATCTTGCATTTAAGCTTCGTTATTCGGATTTTCCTTGCTATGATGGTTCTTCATATCTCGTCCCTTAGATTTACAAGGCCAACCAATTCTTTTTGCTCAACCAAGTGCCTGAAACCCATAAAATAGTCACTACATCATATTATTTGGATGGGGATGCCCTTCAGTGGTATTGGCACTATATTAGTTTTAAAACTAATATCACTTGTCAAGAATTCTTGATTGCTTTGCAAACCAGATTTGGCCCTATGTCGCACCTGAATTCACATGGGTTATTGAGTAAACTCCGTCAGAATGGTCCAATTACGGAATACCAAAAGGAGTTTGAAAGATCGTCTAACTGAGTTTCTGGAGTTCTAGAAGAACACCTGTTAGGCACCTTTGTGAGTGGTCTTCATGATGAATTGTCCTGCAAAGTGCACTTCTCCCAACCTAAGTCTCTTTTATAGGCTATGGAATTAGCTAGAATCTAGTAATGCAAGATCTAGTACAAACGGAAGAACCCAATCCTGTCGTCACAACAACCTCCTTTATTGCCCACCCCTAAAACTTTTGCTCCACCTGTCAAGAAGCTATCACACCAACAAATACAGGAGTGGAGACTTAAGGTGCAATGTTATAACTTTGATGAAAAATGGGTCAAGGGCCATGTATGTAACCTCCATAAACTGTTCTATATTCACACATTTTACCTAATGAGGACCCTGTAGAACATGATTCAGAACTTGAATGTCTGGAAGAACAACCGACATTGCATATTCTCACCCTAGTGTTACTATCTCACGCTGTTACTCATCACTAATCTCCGAATACAATGCGTATATTGGGTCACGTAAAAAACAGCCAGTTGCTCATCTTGATTGATAGTGGGAGCACTCACAATTTCACTACCCCATCTGTTGTACAAAAATTAAGTCTCAGGGTACAAACATTGGACAGAGTATCTGTTAAATTAGCTTCCGATATTCAATTAGCATGTTATGGTATTTGTCCCAAAGTTGTTCTACATTTATAGAATCTTCCAATCATAGTTGATTTGCTAGTTTTACCTCTCGAAGATTTTGATGTGGTACTTGGAGCTTTATGGTTGAGAACTCTAGGTGATATCTTGTGGAATCAGGACACTATGACTATGAAATTTTATTCACAAGGTTGTGAATATACCTTATCAGCTATCAAGATACTCAAGACACAATATTAGCTGGTGATAAATTTTAGAAAGGATTGAAGGGCATTCGGTCAATATGTGCATTACAACTATATGTCATAACCATGACCCTAGTTCAAGTGCAGAAAAATCTGCAGCGCATCCACCTGATTTAGCCTCCCTTCTTGACAAGTACCATTCACTTTTCTAGGAACCCAAGGGTCTACCACCACCCCTGCGACCATGGAATAACTCTCATTGATGAGAGTAAACCAATTCCCATTCCTCCTTATAGGGATTCTCCCCATCACAAAACTATTATTGAGCAACAAGTAAAGGTCTTAATGGATATTGAATTTTTTAGGAACAACAATAGCCCTTTTTTTGCTCCAGTACTATTAGTGTGAAAAAAGATGATTT
The DNA here is from genome assembly GCA_022559845.1 of Amorphophallus konjac. NCBI lineage: Eukaryota > Viridiplantae > Streptophyta > Magnoliopsida > Alismatales > Araceae > Amorphophallus > Amorphophallus konjac. The sequence goes on from CM040124.1 coordinate 208,086,307, forward strand.
TTGGAGAATGTGCATAGATTACAGGGCTCTGAACACCTACACAGTTAAGGATAAACTTTCAATACCATTGGTGGATGACCTATTAGATGAATTGCATGGAGCCAGGTATTTTTCCAAACTAGACTTGCGCTCAAGTTACCATCAAATAAGAATGAAGGAAGAAGGCATACACAAGATTGCTTTCAAAACACATGAGGGGCACTATGAATTCTTGGTCATACCATTTAGATTATCAAATGCACCATCAACATTTTAGAGCTTTATAAATGAAATATTCAAACCTTTCCTTCGACATTTTGTATTAGTGTTCTTTGATTGTATACTCATATACGCTTCATGGACGAATCACCTTTCATATTTGGAACAAGTATTGTCAGTCCTTCAAGCTAACCACCTGTTTCTTAAGCTCAATAAGTGTCAATTTGGGGTTCAAAATGTTAAATATTTGGGTCACATTATTTCTCAGGATGTGGGGGGTTATTTAACAGGTTACCACAAGAAGTTTATTAAACATTATGGTCAGCTAGCTACCCCATTGACATCCCTACTCCGCAAGGACAATTTTGCATTGTCATAGGAGCAGGACAAGCTTTCCTCAGTCTTAAGACGGTAGTGATAACTGCACCTATTTTGACACTACCAAATTTTGGAGAGCCATTTGTTATTGAATGTGACGCTTGTACTACTAGTATGGGTGTTGTTCTGATGCAGTAAAATCAACCAATTGCCTATCTTAGTAAAATATTTTCTAAGACTCGGTTGGGCTTATCTGTGTATGAAAGAGAAATGGAGGCAATTATTTTTGCAATGCACGAATGGAAATCCTATCTCACTGCCAAGAAGTTCATAATCCACACGGACCACCAGAGTTTGAGATATCTTCCGCAGCAACAACTTCATACCCCAGCCCAACATAGGTGGCTGGTTAAGTTGATGGGATTTGATTTTCAATTAGAATACAAAGATGGCCATCACAATCAGGTAGCTGACGTCTTGTCTAGAATATGTGAAGCAATCTACCTTCATGCTTTTTCCATGATAAGACCTAGTTGGTTTGAGGAGCTATAGACAACATTTCTTAGGGATCCCAACTTTAACTCTTTATTGCAACTATGGCAGGCAAGATCTTTAGATCCACATACACATTCTCTGAAAAATGGGGGTCCTTTACTACAAAAACAAAATTCTTTTGCACATAAAATACAAAGACATTCCTAATATTATTCGTGCTTATCATGATGCCCCTAGTGCTGGTCATTCTGGGTTTCACAAATGACTGCATTGCATTAGGCAAACATTTCATTGGAAGGGCATCAATAAGGATATCAAAGAATACATCCAAAATTGTGACACGTGTCAGAGATGCAAGGCTAGTCATCAATCCTCTGCAGGGCTGCTTCAACCTTTACCCATCCCAGATAAAGTATGGACTGATATCTCCATGAGTTTTATAGAAGGGCTACCTAATTCCCACACTCCAAATCTATCATTATGGTTGTGACGGACATGTTATCAAAATATGCACATTTCATTGCCTTAAAGCACCCAAATTCATCTGTTACAGTGGCCCATGAATTTGTCAATCATGTAGTCAAATTACATGGAATTCCTTAGTCCATATTATCTGATCGGGATGCTTTATTTACAAGTAATTTTTAGAAGGAAATCTTCCGTTTACAAGGGATGAAGCTCAGAATGAGCTCTGCCTATCATCTACAATCAGATGGGTAGATAGAGGTTTTAAACTGATGTCTTGAGACATACTTGAGATGCTTCTTTTGGCAGCAACAAAAATCCTAGCTGGATTGGATAGCCTAGGCCGAATATTGGTATAATACCTCTTTCCACTCGGATATGAGAATAACTCCATTCCAGGCTGTCTTTGGTACACCACCACCGACTATGCTTTCATATGCCCCTGGAACAACACTTGTTCAGCAGGTTGATGACACTCGGAGGCACAAAGACTAGCTTCTCAAAGAACTCAAGCTATACCTTTCAAAAGATCAATAGAGGATGAAGAAACTAGTCGATGCTCATCGTACAAAGAGGGAATTTTCAGAAGGTGACTAGGTATATTTGAAACTACAGTCCTACCGCCAACAATCCACTGTGTACAGGTATAATCATAAACTGAGTGCACGGTTTTATGGTCTATTTCAAATCATTGAGCAGATAGAACCTGTGGCATATCGTCTAGCCCTTCCAGCAACAACTCGGGCTCACCCTATTTTTCATATATCTCAACTCAAAAAGATGCACGACGAAGCTCCTGTCATCACCATTCAATTGTCAAAAACACTACCTGGCATTGTGAAGGAACTTGCTGTTCTTCTTGGGAGATGCTTAATAAAATGGAATAACATGCCAGTACCTTAATTGCTCATTCAGTGGAAGGATTCATCGGCAAGCGATGCAACTTGGATCGATTCTATGACTTTGTCAGCCAATTCCCTTCTTTTGACCTTGAGGACAAGGTCTAATTGTACGAGGGGAGGAGTTGTTACGTATCAGTAAGCTGGGGTACGTATCAGCAAGCTGGGGTATTGGGATAATTAAAGGAATTTAGATATATTTTTAGAAAATTTCAGTGTTCTTTTATGCTCGGGTTATTGTAGCAACGGTCAAAATGGTAATTGAAAGAAACCATTGAGACCTTGGCGTTTGTTAGAGTCTATCTCAAGAGGAGAAGTGGATTGACCGGATTTTGTGTGACTCAACTGTTTAAAAACATTGTTGTAATTCATATAAATAGGAGTGTAGCCATAGGGATGGCAAGACAGATTTGATTGTGTCAATTCTTTTTCCCTTTCCTTCTCATCCACTCTCCCCTCTCCTTCTCCCCTATGCTCTATTCTTTTCTCTCCCAAATCAATTCTTTTTTTAGTGTGATTCCACAGAACGATTCCCAGACCTTTCCAAGACGGCTACTCGATCTCGAAGCACCTATGCGAGAGCTCTCCTGCAAGGAATTGATCGCAAACCTAGGAAGGGACCTAACATCATCATTGTCATCGCAAAGGTAGATGAGAAGGAAGATAGGAATATGAGTAGGGCAAGACCACCCAACGTTGTTCTCCTCTATCCTCTTCTCTACGTATATTTTAAGATTTTTTTTAGTTACGTGATGTATTCGTTAAACATTTATATTTCTTCTTAAACAAGAGAAGCTTGATTCTTACCGATACGAGAGCATATAATCTCCACTCGTAAATCATAACGGAGAAGGATTCCCTTATTTGTCAAACTTGCACACAGTGAAACTAGATAGGAAGGATGAATACTTGTCACAGATCACAAATATTACATATTCTTCTTTCATTCGTCTACATAAATTTGAATGTGCAAGATCACACGAATGAATGTGGAGCAAGTATTAACCAATGGGAAATGGACAGCCTTAATGGACAGCCCTAATGGAGGCCAACCTAGCTTCAAGCCAGCTAATTGCCGGCCCATGGGCCCACGAAATACAAGGCCCAAAACGAGGCATCTCTCGGTGCTCGCATCTTCGAGGGTCGGCGACGATGCCCTCGAAAACAGAATATTCGAGTGTAAGTTACCACCGCTGGACCTCGTTACCGCGCGTGCCGCCTTTCATCGCGCGTGTTCTGGGTGGCAGCTCGGAGTAGCAGCTGGGGGGGGGGGGTTGCTAAATTCTTATTGAAATACTAATGGCTCTCCTCGCGGACACGTTTCGGCCGAGCGCGTTACGGTGCGCCGCGGGACATCTTACTTCCAATTCTGAAAAGGGCCTGAGATCGGAAATTTAAGAAACATCGGAAGGGCAGAAAAGGAAAACTAGAAGTTCCCGGTTTCCTTCCCTTCCTCTAGCCGGAGAAACCTGCAAAAGCGCTGGTTTCCAGTTTCTCTACCCAATTCTCTCTCTCTCTCTCTCTCTCTCTCTCTCTCTGCGCGCAGCACAGCGAGGAAGAGGAAAGAGAAGTTGAATTGTTGCAGGCGTCTGTGTGGACATTGGTTAGGGGTGGAGGTGGCTCGCATGGGTGGGGAAGGCGGCGGAGAGCTTTTCTTCTAGGGTTTTCTCTTTGGGGGGTTCGGGAGAAGGCGAGGAGCGAAGGTTCTGTGTGTGCGGGGGGGGGGGAGGGGGAGATGCAGATGGATGCTCGGATGGGGACGCTCAATCCCGGGCACGGAGGCGGGGCGGCGGCGGTCGACGGCGGGGCCGCCAGGATCGCGCGTCACCACCAGCGGGGCCTGCAACAGCAGCCGCAGATCGGGACGTGGCAGCACCTCCTGGCGGGAGGCGTGGCGGGGGCGGTCAGCAAGACCTGCACGGCGCCGCTGGCACGGCTCACCATACTCTTCCAGGTGCGTGTCCCCTCAACCGCCCAACCTAGGAACCGAGGAGACAACTTGTGACCTCCTTGCTTCAATTGGTGTATTGCAACTTCGGATGTTACCTTGTTACGGTGATAGTGTGCAATGTGTTGTTAAAGTGGTACTGGTTTTTTTCTTTTGGCCTTCTTCGTTTGTGGTCGCTTCCAGGCTCTTTCGATTTGTTAAACCATGATGGTCAATTAAGAAATGCTTGTACCCTCGGTTGTCTTTCTACTAGAGAAAGTTATTCTTTTTTAAGTTGCACGGGCTTGTTAATGCATCCTCTTAATTGTTGTGCATGATTATGACACCTGCTGCGGGATATACCAATTTTTTTTTTTGCTAGGAAAATGTTCCTACACTAATGAACGGGATTCCTTTGCAGAAATGATGGATATTTTATTGTAGAACTTCATCAAGTTGACTTTGATAACCTCAAAGAGTAAATCGGTTGAGTGGTACAATATTGGTCATTTCTGTAGTTTAAGTGAACCTTGTTACATGCTAAACCTAATTTTAGGTTCAGGCCTACTGAAGAAGGGAATTCCAAAGTGAAGCTAGAGAGGTGCAAGATACGTGGAAAATGTAATTGAAAATGTGGGAACATTTACTATAGAAAACAGAAGCAGCTTCAAGCAAAAAAAAGTTTGGAACGAGAAAAAAGAGCAATGCTATGGTGCCACCCTTTCCCCCCCACTTTTTGCCACACCCTTTTGCCGCCATGGGAAGGACTTGAGTTTGGTGTTCCCAAGTTCGAGAGCACCAATTTCAACTCATTCAGCTCAGCTATCCGATCTCATGATTGGATGGCTGAGTTGAGAGTGGTGAAAGTGAGGCAAAAAGGGTGGCACCATAGCATTGCTCCGGGAAAAAAAGTATAATCATGCAAATATTGGAGTAGCAAAGGAAACGCTGCAAGATGAACATCTTGGAAGATTGTCTAGGCATATAAATCCTGCGGGTTGAACCAAATTATTTGGTCACTCCTTTGTGTCATGTTCTTCGGTGCTAGAGCCATCTGGAGCATTGAACTTTCCTGTGAAGAAAAGAGGAATGTGGATGAAGCGGTCAGTCAGGAAAAATGCTGATGAAAAGTCTGAAACCAATGGTACTTTCACAGTTCTCATTGGTCTCTGGGATTTCATGGAATAATGGCCAATCCCAATAAGGGCTGTCCAACCATTACTGTGGATCTGACAGATGTCGAACATTTTCCTTTTTCTTCTTTTGCCTAAGAGGAAATCCTAGGACGTATAAACACGAATGGACAAGTATGGTGGAACAATATGCTTTCAAATCTGACACCAACACTGGAAGCATGCATGTGACAATAGCTAACATTGTCAATGCTAGCAACTGGATGAGGTTTGTTGGTAGTGACAGTAGAAACAGCTGCATTTACCAGCATACTAGCCATATCTACACACACCAACCGGGGGGGGGGGCAGCATTGGCATTTAAAGAGGGCAAGAAGGTGTTGATGATGATGGAAGGGAGGGTCTGAAATGAATAGCACAAATAAGAGGGGAAGATAGGAAGTGAAGTAAAGAAGGCCTATATTTTCTTTTTCTTCTCTCCAGCTTTTATACATGGGGGAAAAGACAAAACTTGGGTAGAGTATTGTGATGTTCTAGTGTTTGAAAGTTTTTTTTGTTGTGATTTCACTTTCATTTTAGGGTTTGATGCATCCTATAAGTTGTGTCCAACCTTAGGGCGCGTCACTTTTCAATGGATGTTCTTTTTCTAAAAGTGGATAGTACCACGTATTGTAAAGGAAAAAAGATAAGGATATATAAGGAGGGAGTGCTCCTACAAAGCTCTCAAATACAAAAAGGCAACAGGATGCACACTGCCCCTGGAGGAAAGGGAAAAGAAAAGAAATATAAAAACCTACCCACCAAAACTGACCCCCCCACTCAAAGTAAAAAGGAACGCCATGGCGACACAAGCAACCGAACTATCTATTCTACCAATCTGCCTTGTCAAGAGACCCACACATACCATAAGCCTCCCCAGTACAACTATCAACATCACATAATCACCCTCACCCCCCTCCATGAACAGTGTAGACCCCCACCTCCCAAACTATTAGCTCAACCCCTCTCTCCTTCTCCTAGCTCACTGCCAGTTCCTTCATTTCCTCTTCTCTTTCCACATCCCCTCTTCTTCTCGTTCTTTCTGCCTTAGTCTTCCTACCTATATCCGTTTGCCATCTTCTCTAGATTCTACAAAAGATAGACCTCACATCTTTATCTACACCTATAGAGGACACTTCGATCAGACTAGCCACCTCTCTGGCATGCTCTCCTATGAAACTCTCCACCCTAGTTAAGATTTGCTTCACTTCTTCTTTGCCAAGACCCCTTGCTCCTTCCCCATTCAAACACCCCTCCTGAGGTGATTCCACAACAATTCCCACCCTCGGCAATAAGTCACCATGCTGATCAGAAGGAAGCTGCACTAATGGGAGATCCTCTCCCTCTAGTACAAGAGGTGGGGAAGGGGGGACGCAGAGCCAAGTAACGTTGCTGGCCTCCAGCTCCACTAGAAGAATCCTCGCTCTCCTGTTGGCCTAACTCATACTAGGTTAGTGGACCCTTTGGCAAGACCTTGTCTCTCGGAGTCTCTCTGTCGAAAGCCTCTTTTGGATGTTCTGACACATTCCCCACTTCTATCCCTAGAAGAGCCTACCCAGACTTCTCATCGTTCAGAAGCGAGAGGATAGGCGAAACCCTGAGGGCTTCCTCCCCCTCCCTGCCACCACTACAGCCGTCGTCGTTAGACCTTACTGCCTTCGACCTCTAGGGAACGTCGAAAGCGTCGAGTACACCTTTGTCAGAAGAAAGAGCACTAGGGCTGCTCGGGTGGCCAAGACCGACTGTCGGACACCCCCTTGGAGGGGCAGCTTTCACCTTGCGCCGCTTTTGCCTCATCCCCAATTGAGCCCTCTGCTGTTGTGCCAAGTATCGACTGCACTTGCTCCTCGCGGGTTGCCGATGTAGGGGCCTCTACCAACCATCCATTGGCTGGGAGAGAGGGCCCGTGCCGGCAGGCAGGAGGAATGCCTCTCGAAAGTCTTCGGCACTTGCCACATCCTGCCTTTCCACCCCCAATAGTCGCCTAGAGGAGGGGGCTGGTCGGGTAAACATTGGCGAAAAGGAGATTAGCTGCTTGCTAGTCGGCGTAGAGGTTGGACCCTCCACCTGGAACATGGTCGGAGCGACGGTCGTCCTCGCCCGCCAGCGGCCGGAGACGTGGGTGGAGCCAGAGCGAGTTAGGTTGGCAGTTTCGGCCGAAACCGATACGTTTTGGTCGAAACATATCGGTTTCGGACCGAACTGATACGAGATCGAACCTGCTCATTGTAGCATGTTAGAAACTTAAAAAAATAGTTTTCTATTGGTTTCAGGCGAAATCGATACCGGTTTCACCCGTTTCGGCCCGAAACCAGATGCGAACTCCCATTAAGAGGGGAGTTCAGTTCTGTCCTCCCCTTAGATCTAAGAATATGAGGGATTGTGAGTCCAGGAGCTTGCTGCGCAGGTGGAGGAGCTTCCAGGTGGAGGAGCTTGCCGCCTTCGCCGTTTCTTGTTGTTTACAACGTGTAGCCGTAGTCGCCGCCGTTTCTTGCTGTGTCGAGTGTGTAGATTCCTCAAAGATCTTGTAAGTTTTTATTTATTTATCTTGGTTTGATAGTTTTTTTTTGTTGTAGATAAGATTCTCTTCAATCGTTTTGGTTTCATATGTTAAATATGTTAAAATTTCAAATTAGGGCCTAATTAGCGATTAAAATTTGGGGTTTTGTCTAATTAGGTAAGTTTAGCATGAATCAAAGCTTAATTAAATTTCTTTGAATGTTTTCGTGCGAGAGCTTGCTGCTAATTATATTAGACGTCGGGTAATTAGAACAAATCCCCAAATTAGGGCTTAATTAACAGTTTTTATTTGGGGTTTTTGTCTAATTAGGCTAATTTAGTTTCAGTTGTAGCTCAATTAAGCTTCGTTGAATATTTTAGGGTGAGAGCATATTGCTAATTGTATTACATGCTTAGTAATTAGGATAATTCTTTAAATTAAGGCCTAATTAGGTATTTAAATTTGGGGCTTTTGTTAGACTAGGTTAATTTAGTGTCAATTGAAGCTCAATTAAGCTTCATTGAATATGTTAGGGAGGGAGCATGTTACTAATTACATTTAATGAAGGGTGATTAGGGTAAATATCTAAATTAAGTTCTAATTAGTTATTTAAATTTGAGACTTTTGTTAGATTATGTTAAGTTAGGGTCAATTGAAGCTCAATTAAGCTTCATTGAATAATTTAGGGTGGGAGCATGTTGCTAATTGCATTTAATGAAGGGTGATTAGGTTGAGTTCCCAAAGGTAACTTTAATTAGCGGTTAAAAATTGAGATTTTTGGCTAATTATCTCAATTTAGCATAATTTGAAGCTCAATTATGTTTCATTATATTTTTTATTGTACTTACAACCATTTGTCTTTAATTGTCTTAATGTAGCATCATGGGTAGACGTGAACAAAGTCAGGAGCAGTAAGGGCAGGATGATCCGGGTGGGGTCACCTTAGTTGATGTTTGAAGAAGAAAAGCGAAATGTAATAATTGTGGTAACGAGATATATGACGGAATTACTAGAGGAAAGCAACATTTGACAGGGATAAGAGGAGAGGTCAAATAATGTGACAGATGTCCCCGAGAGGTCGAGAAGAAATGCGCCAGTGCCTTCTGGGCAAATAAGAGAGAATGCAACAAAGGGTTGAAGATCAGGCCGAAATTGCTGAGGAGATTTCGGATAGAAGGGGAAGGAGGGATGATGATGATGAGGAAGGCACTGAGGATTCAGATCTAGAGTTGACTGAAGCAGAAGAACGTGAACAAGCGGCTCGAAGGAAAGGAAAAGCACTGATAGGTTCAGGGATATACTCCAGTACAGTTGGTGTAGCACGAGCTGCACGACGTCCTGACACTGGTGCAACCCCATAAAGAGTAGGCCCCATGGACAGTTATCTGCACGGAAGACAGTGCTACACAACCAAAAATCATGTAAGCATTGAGAGGGGTTAAAAAATCAGCTGAAGTTGTAGGGCATGTATTTAAAAGTATTTGCAAATGATTTTTTCATACAGGTGTGCCTACACATGTAGTTGAATCAAAATATTTCCAATCTATGTTAGATGTCATAGCAGATGTTGGCCTTGGCTTGAAGGTCTTGTCACGTTAAGACATATACGGGCGTGGCCTTGAGGGAGAGGTTGAGGAGCTCCATTAGTGGGTTAAAGTTTGCATGTGTGATGGCTGGACTGGTACCACGAAGAAGTCCGTAATCAACTTTCTAGTTTATTACATCGAAGGTACAGCCTTTGTGAAATCAATTGATGCATCAAATTATGAAAAGAATGTAAATTATCTGTTTCATTTGATGGATAAGATGGTAGACCAAATTGGAGAGGAAAATGTTGTGCAAATAGTCACTGATAATGAAGCCAGTTATAAGGCTGCAGGGAAGAAGTTGATATAGAAACGCATGCATTTATATTGATTCTCATGTGCAGCATATTGTCTGGATTTGATACTTGAAGACATTAGGAAGGAAAATAATGTGAAGAAGACAATTGAGAGGGCACAAAAAATCACTGAGTATATTTATGGCCATCCTACGATATTGAACATGTTCAGAGAGCATTTGAGTGGGGGGCGAGATATCATCCGTGCAGGGCCAACCAGATTTGCTTCGAATTTCATTTTTTTGGAGTCTTTGCACAAGTATAAGAATGAGCTCAATTCTTTCCACTTTATCTTTATAGATATCATCCGTATTTGATTCGAATATCATTTCTTTAGTCTTTGCACATGTATAAGAATGAGTTCAAATCTTTCATGTACCACAATGTCTTGCGGAATTACATAGACAAATCTAATACTGATGCTCAGATAGATTATTTGGATGTCTGCCACATCGTGAAAGACAACAAATTCTGGGCTAGGGCCTCACAGTACATGAAAGTAGTCACACCTCTCGTGAAGTTCTTAAGAATGGTGGATGGCGATGATAAGAATGATATGAATATCTGTTTGAGACTATGGACCTTGCCAAATTAGACTTGCAGAAATCTCTTCCCAAAGAATATGAAAAGTGGTGGAAAATTATTGACCGCAGATGGGACAGCACATTACACCATGACTTGCATGCAGCTAGTGAGTGATTAGTTATATTGATACAAAGTTCATTATCTTTTAGGTTTATTTACATCTAATATTTAGTTAACTATACACATATGCATGTTATTTCCTTAACCTTCGATTTATGGACAATGTCAATGCAAATGTTGATGACGAGGTACTTCAAGACACTTTAAAAGTCATTGGTCGTTTATCGAGGACACTAGAAAATAGACTTTAGGCCTAAATGGAGGTTGACCTTTTTTGATTTTATCAATAAGACGTAAATAATTTACTTAAGTAGTTATGTTAATCTATTATTTTATCCTTATAGATGAACAATTATAGAATGAGGAGTGTGACATACTCTGACTCCCAATTATAATATGCTGTGGGAAGAGTGAGCCTAGGTATACTAAATCTTTGTGCTTAAATTGAGTCAATATGTATTAGTACATCATGAAAAATTGATATTTATTTACATCTTACATTTATTTGTTTATGATTGGTGGAATAGTTGACTGGTGGATAATGGTGAACAATAGAGATTTGGGCAGTAATACATTGACTTTCATTGCAATTAGGGTGCTCAATCAAACAACATTAGCAAGTCAATGTGAAAGAAATTGGAGCATGTTCAGCCTTATACACTCAAAGATTCACAATCAGTTAAAGGCTGAACGGTTAGAAAAATTGGTTTACTGTCATTACAACATGAGACTGAGAATAAAGAATATGAAGTTGAGACAACAACTGCAGGACAAACGCGTCGCAGAGGATACAACTCCAAAAATTGATGTGGACCCATTATTTGATGATGACAATCCCTTGCAGTCTTGGGTTGAGCTACGAGAGCAGGTTGATGAGCTCGTTTTTGATGTTGATGACAGAACATGGGCAGAGGGCATATTAGATGACGATGAGCCAAGGGATCCAGAATTCAAAACATTAACAAAGAGGGCTAGAGAGACTCATGTGCACCAGAGAGCGTCAGTGCCTTTGTTTGTTGACGACATTGAGCAACAACCTAAGTTTGAGCCAGTTAGATACTCAGAATCAGATAGCAGGTCAATCACTCCTAGAATGGTGAAACCACCTCCATCCTTAATAAGAAGTACATCAGTGCATGTGATGTTTGAGAGGTCTAGTGCTGTTGCTCGAGAGGGCCCGATAATTGAGCAGTTGAAGCAAATTTATGTGAGGCACACGTCAAGGGAAAATGAGTCTTTTAAAAATGAATGAAATTATCACACCAAAAGAGAAAAAAATAGAGCTAAAGGCTAAAAGGCGATTAGTTTCTTATGATGATGCTGATGATGCTGATGATGCACCAAGTAATGATCCCAGTGCAGTTGCAGGTGCTTCTATTGGCGGTGGCACATATGCACTTACTTCCTCCTTCACGCTGACACGGGCAGAGGATACAGTCATAGTGAAGGAGAATATGATTCACAGTGTCAATATGGACCATCCAACAGGTTATGGAGGTGGCCAACAAGAACCAGAGATGTATGGGTGGGGTCATCAACCAGAATTCAATTCCATCCAGTTCCAGGTAGTAGCAGTTATGGGTCAACATCCTGTTCTCATCTTCAGGTTCCGCTTCTTAGGTTGATTGTGGATTCCAATCAAGCCAACAACCTTTTATTCTAAGAGAGATCTAAAGAGGGATGCAGGACTTGCTTACATCATTATGTGGTTACAGTGAATATACAGAATATATGCAGCCTTTCTATGGGTATTAACAATAAAAATCAGACGATGAGAGAGAAGGTTCTTCTATTTATTATCCATACTAGTGCATCATTATTTGGGTAGGGATCATTTTATTTCTATAACATTTACTGTCTTTGTAATGTTTATTGTACTGTTTGAACTTACTTCATGTTTAATATGTAGCGAATATTAGTTTAATATGTCCAATGTCTATTTCATGTTTATTGCACTTAATCCAATTTCTTTACAATCAAATGCATGTTTAATGAATTTTTTTCTAATTTTTATATGATTTTTTCTAATTTATATATATATTTTTTTTAATTTTTTAATTTTTTAATTGTTTTAATTTTTTTTAATTTTACTGAATTGGTTTCGGCCGGTTTCGGCCGACCCGGTCGAAATCGAGTCTGAAATTGACACCGCCATCCTTGAGAGCCAAAGCCAGAGCTAGGACCCTCTCCTCTCCCCTCTGAGAACCTCGGACCCAGCAGCCTTGCAGCCTGATCGAGACATGCATTGTGCTGAGATGCCCTGCTATCATGACTGCTGCCTCAGCTTGTATGCCGAAGCTTTTGCCTCCGATCGCTACTTGCCAGATAGAGGCTTCTCCGCTTGCTGCTCCCTAGGGACAGGTTGCTGCAAGCTCCCTAGGGACAGGTTGCGCCCACCGCATGGCGATCTCCTTCACCGGCACTACGGGGACACCCTTGTCTCTGGTTACTGACGTCTCCATCGCCTTTATCCTCCCACTGGAAGGCTAATTCACCGCTTGTTGCCCATTGTCGGGATGCGTGCGTATTGCTCACCAGAGTCGAGTGGCAGTACCCCGCAACAAACTCCCCTGCACTGGCAGAGAAGTCGAGCGGAGGGGAGAGTCCAGTCGGGTCCCCTCGGGCCCGTTAACCCGCAGCACCCATTAATTGGTAAGTTGCGGGTACCTGGGTTACTTTCGAGTCTGGGGCTAGGACAGATGTATCCTACGCCCGATCCACCTGCTTGGCTACCTCCACCGGCCCGACAGTCCCCCTAGGTCTAGCTGCCCCCTACGTGCCTAATGGGCCGGTCACAAGGTTCGCAAATCGAATCAAATTGGCCTGGATCGGCTGATCCGATCGGTTTTCTAGCGAACTAATCCGATCTCGCGTCAAGCTGGACCGATCCTTCATTGGGATCGGTGGGATCGGCCGGGATCGGCCGATCCCGACCGATTTCTATCCCGGCCGATCCCAACCGATTTCGGGAGATCCCACCCATGATCTCCATTTGAATTTCAAATAAAAGTTTTTTGGGGCAAGGCCAACCAGATGTCTTTGGTACTTGAGACTTTTTGACCGGGATTTCACTCTCACACATACCCTTTCACTTCTCTTCTCTTTCACTCTCCTAGGCTCCTTCCTCTCCAAGTCTCCTACACACCTCTCTCTCTCTCTCTCACACACACACACACACACACACATACACTCTCTCTCTCTCTCTCTCTCTCTCTCTCAATCTAGGCTCGTTGTTGAAGGAAGATCATTGATGTAGGCTCTGGATGAGGGTATTATGAGTATGCTATCTATCCATCCTATTCAGACATATCATTACAACGATCAACTGGAGGTAGCTACCAATTTCCCGAGATTTTCCGTTGGACCCCTATCATGATAGTGTACACCAACACCGAGGTGTATAATCGGTGTCTCATGGACTACCAACTCACGTATGTCATGTACATGTCATGGAATGATTATGTACAATATGTGGAAAACTCTTTCAATGTTCGCTTTCAATGAATGGAAAGGTAGCTATTTCATGCAATCCTTACATCATTTTAGTATGCCATCTATTTCATGAAATAATGAGCATATGTCAACTATTTCACATTAAATTTGATATAGAACTATGCTAGAACAATTTTTCCATGTTTTCAGATTTTTTAAAAAGTTTTTTGATTTTTTTTGGACATTTATATCCCTAGCTGAGTCTACATGCTTGACTCAGTCGGGATCGGTTCGAGATCTGCCGGATCGACCGATCCCACCGATCTAGATCATTTTGGGATCGGCCGATCCGATCCCGATCCCCGATTCCGCCTTCCTTGGCCGGTCAGGAGGCCCACTACTCCATCTTGATCCAGCGGTTCCTTTCCTACCCTACCCTCCGAGCCATAAGCTGCTTGAAATTTTGAATGAAGGGCTGAGGTACTGCCACGTACCCTCGGCCCCCTACCTTCTCCTTTCTCACGATGCGGATTGGGTTGCCCTAGCGCCGAACTCTCTTTGCCACCCTAGACTGTCGGTGGCGGTGGTCGTTGCTTTTCTGGCCAAGAGGTGAGTCGCAACGGATAGATTTTGTCGGCGAGTTCAACGGTGATGACGTTGGGAACATCTCGTGGGCCACTCACTCGGACGATTGCTTCCATCGCCATGAGTTCCCCTCTGACCGTCTGGGTCACGGATCCCAATTCCAGCTTCCTGAAGCGGCGTACTAGCGTTGACACGTCCATCTCATCACAGAGGATGAGGAGCACCTTGAGCAGACTAAGTCTGGTCTATCTCACCCGGGGGTCGGGGAAGGTCCCCATTTCCTTCGACGATCTTCTTAGTCTCAGCAGAACACCCTCTGCCACCGCGAAGCCTGTATACGCCCAAGTGTTGGCCGCCTCCTCGCTCCTACCCACCACCAAGAAGCGCTTGAACCCCATCTGAAACACCTCCCAGCCTCCTTCCCAGTTCATCCCGCCGTCAAGCGTTGCCATCACTTGGTCCACCCCGGCCTCCACCAAGTCCACCCTCATGCATCTCCTCGCCCAAAGAAGTGTTCATTTATGACCAAGCAAGTTACCTGCTTAGGATTCATAGTCTCCTCAGAGGGTGTGCCAATAGACCCACAAAAGGTCCGCGCGATAGTAGAGTGGCAAGAGTCATGAGAGATCCATGAAGTCCGCAGCTTCTATGATCTCGCCATCTTCTAGCGTTGCTTCATTAAGGGGTTCAAAACCATCGTGTCTCCCATCACCAATTATTTGAACAAGGGAGAATTCTTATGGACCCCAGTTGCCTCCAAAGCATTCCAAGAAATCAAGGACAGAATGACCAACGCCTCGATAATGCATCTGCTAGATTTCGCAAAGGTTTTTGAAGTTGCTTGTGATGTATCAGGTATTGGAATAGGTGGAGTGCTGAGTTAAAAAGGTCATCTAGTGGCGTACTTTAGTGAGAAATTGAATGAGGTTAAGCAAAGGTACACCACTTATGACAATGAGTTCTATGCGGTAATGCAATCACTTCGCTATTGGCGACACTACTTGTTACCACACGAATTTGTCCTTTTCTCGGATCTTGAGGTCTTGAAGGATCTGAACTCATCAAAGAAGTTGAACCCACGCCATGCTTGATGGGTAGAGGTTCCTGCAAGCCTACACTTTTGTACTCAAGCACAAAGTTGGTGTGGAAAATAAAGCTGTTGACGCATTGAGTTGCCGTGTATTGTTGTTGTCTGGCATTAGTGCTCAAGTCACGGGATTTGAGTGTGTGAAAGAAGAGCATGAGTCATGTCTTGACTTTGGCGACATCTACACCCACTTGAAAGGGGACTGATCTCGGAGTGTAGCGGATTTTGTCCTTCAAGGTGGGTATCTATTTAAGGCCAACTGCCTTTGTGTCCACGCACTTCTATACGAGACTTTCTCGTGTGGGAGATTCATAAGGGCGGTTTTTGGCCACTTTGGTCAAAATAAGACCATTAAATGGTTGAGTCAATTCTACTGGCCAAGTCTAAAGAGGGATGTCACTAAGTTGGTCAGTCAATGCCATACTGTTGGACCCCAAAAAGTTCACTATTAATTTATGATATTTTTAGAAAGAAAAAAAGGAAGAAAATTGAATGTGTCATGAATGGCCCTAAAACGACGCAAGGTTGTCGCCATCATGAACCCCTATAAGAGTTCTGCTAAAATGAGAATCATTTGCAATTTTATACTGTGCTTTGAATGCACGGGAATTTTATCAAACGTTCCTGGGACGGCACAATCTCACTCAACTGCGTGGAAAATCAACTACAAGCAAGTTATTCGGTCTTCTAGACCGTCCCGGTAGTCAAGGGGAATGTTCCCCTTGCTGAGGCACTCCCGGGCAGCGAAACAAGCTCCAAAGCCGACAAAGGAAGACCCTCCACGTGCTGCAGTCCACTCTACCAGCAATAAAATCTTTTTTACAGCGTGTGGCAGGCTTTTTATAGCCAAGTGAAGCCCGACAAAGCCATTAAGTGGCCAAGAAGACCCCCTCTGCCCCTCACCCCTCGCTCTTGGACTGCAGGAAGACCGGAGGGGGACCTCCTCCGGTTTCCTGTAGGCCGGAGGGGCCCCTCCGGTCCTGCAAACTTGGGGAAGCCCCCTCTGGCGCGCAGAAAATCGGAGGGGGAGGCCCTCTGTTCATTGAAGATCGGAGGGACCCTCTCTTCGGTCGCTCCAAAATCGGAGGGGAACCCCCTTCGGTCCCTTCCTTTGGCCCCTGCGCATTGAAGAAAAAAAAGAGAAAATAAGAAGAAAAGGAAAAGAAAGGGGGAGGAGGGGGTCCATACCTTGGCCCTTGAGCTTCCACGGAGGGGGGGTAATCCACCGGAGCTACCTAGCCTCCGCTTCACCTTCCACCACCTATAAAAGGAGGGAGGCGGCCAAGTGTCAAGGGGGGGACTTCAAAAGGAGATGGCCAAGAACTTTGGAGGAGACTTCACTTGAAGACTTGAAGAACAAGAAGACAAGGAGCCTACGCCGCTTTTCCCTCCTAAGTTTGAAGGTAAAGATAATTTTACAAGAAGGCCCTCATAGTGGGGTATGTTGACTAAAATACCCCTGGCACGAAGAAATTTCACATATTGCTATAAATTCATGACACAAATGTTAGAACTTGTTGGGAAGGATAGAAATGTTCAAAGTCTGGTCTCTGATGTTAGAAACAGGGTTTGACAAATCGGTACGGTACGGACTGTACTGCACGTACCAGATCGTACTAGCCAATGACTGGTACGATCGGTACGTGGTACGCAACCGGTACGCTACTATATTTTTTAAATATTATATATTTTATTTTATATAAAAGATTTTTTGTAGGTGGGTTAGTTAGAGATCTCAAGTTTAACCGTGAGGTCGTCGGTTCAAAACGCAGCAAATGCATGGATTTTTTTGTTTGTTTTTAACTTACTGTGAGATAAAAGATCAAAAAACCTCAAAATCTAAAGGCTTTCCTGTGATTCGAACTCAGGGCATCTCTCAAGTAAAGTGCAGACCACCTAACTAACTGAGCTAAGAATTTTTAAAAATTATTTTACATATAATATATATATGAGGGATTCTTTTTTCACCTCGGTACGTAACGTACCGAATCGTATCGTACTGTGTCGGTAAAAAATCGGCACGGCCGGTACAAGGGATCCGTCAAACTTTGGTTAGAAATTATGAAGAAGTCTCTGCAGATTTTAGAAATTGCAATTTTAATCTCAAGCTTATGTAAAATTGTGCGAAAATTCATAAAGTTCAGAACAAAAGTCAGAAATTCAAGAGACAAGGTTCTAGTTCAAAGGAATGTTCTCCAATTTATGGAATACCTCTGTTTGACGACAAAGTTGCGAAATTACGATTTTATCTTGACTTTCTTCATAATTGCGCAAATGATCACAAAGTTTCAGAAAATTCAGAAAAAAATCAGAAATATTCTAGAGGTCACACAAAGGTGCCTTGGTCATTTTGAAAATTGCAAATAAATCCTTATTAAAGGGGAAGTTGCAGATAATCCCGCATCAAAGGAAAAATTACAAAGAAATCCTCACCTAAAAATAAAAATTACAAATATACTCTCGCCTCAGGGCATGGGGAGTCTTTCCGAGGTGAACCCTCGATATCATAAGGGTAGAAAATGAATCTTTAGCAATTAATCAAAAGTGTTCGGACTTATCCGATGTAAATTAATATCGACTTTGGTCGGTGGAGAAGAGCCCTATACACGAATCTTAAATCGTCTAATAAACCTAAAACGCGAAATAAATAAATGCAAATATACATGCTGATGATACCTGCAACCCCTAAATTTTAATTCATCATTAGCGTGTCCGCATTATTTTTCTCGTGTAAACACATACCTGTCAACTGTCTAAGCAGATAAAGCAGAACATGGGCCTCTACATACCTCTCCCTATGCCTGACCGTCCATGCCAAGACGTGAGCATGGATTTCATGCTTAGACTTCCAAAGACTTGGAGGAAGCACAATTCCATTTTTGTGGTGGGTGATCGATTTTCTTGCCTTTCTCAAAAACTTCAGATGCCTCCAAAGTTGCCAAACTCTTTCAATGAGGTTGTGAGGCTACATGGGCTCCCAAAGACAATTGTTTCTAACTGTGATGTCAAGTGCACAAGCTACTTCTGGAAAACACTCTGATACATGATGGGAATATAAAATTATTCACTGCCTATCCCCCTCAAACTGATGTTCAAATTGAGGTGGTGAACCGGTCTTTGGGGAATCTTTTGCGATGTCTGGTGGGTTAGAATATTAGGAACTAGGACTTGTTGTTACCTACCATAGAATTTGCATACAATAGCTCTGTTAATAGGTCTACAGGGTTGAGGCCATTTGAAATTGTTCAAGGTTACAAGCTCAAGAAGCTTGTAGATTTGATTCTATCCATGTCTAGTCCAAGTCATTAGAGTTTGTAGAGTCTTTTGCACTGCACTTGCATGCATTGCATCAAGTTAAACAATTTCTTTTTGTTGATCACGCGTGAGGAGCTGCAGCTTCTTGATCCAGATTTGCTGGAGTGGTACTAGAGTTGACGTGACCCCACTCGATGGAGCCGAGTTTTTTCCATCTGGGGAGAGTTGGTGGGACACCGCAGCAGGTGTACGAGTGTATCAGCGTCGCTGCCAGCACCCCAGCACGTTGATCGGGTCCTTGTGGCTTTGATGGAGCCATCCAGTGCAGTGTTCTCTCTTTTTGTTGTTTATTTTGTCTCCTTTGTGGACCTGGACCTTATTGGGCTAGTTTATGCTGTCTTGATGTTGTTGTGAGCCTATTAGCAGGTTGTTATGTTGTAGCTGTAGGATTTAGGTTTCTTATCGTGGTTTGATCTGGGCTGTTGATGTACTGTTTTGACCCTATATAAGGGCTTGTGATGGCTAATGGGAAGATAATACTGGATTTGAAACCCTAATCATGTTCAGCTTCCTGAGATGGAAATTTCCTGAGAGAGGAAAGGTCGTGAGAGGCGACCCCTTTCCCCTTCCTCGCCGTTGTTGCACCATTATTCGCCGTCCTTCACCTTCCCCCCACCTGCACCGCTGACTCCCCCCCCCTCTTTCACTTCCTCCTTGCACTGCCGAGACCCCATGCCCCCCCATTCCCATGCGTTTCCTTCTCCATCGCACACAGCACCGTCGCCTGCCTGTTTATCTTCCACACACTGCCGCCGTGGCTGCCTCCCACCCCGTCCGCCCCCCTTCCTTGCTCTGCCTCCAGCCGCCGATCTCCGTCTCACCCTCCCTGTCTGCACCTAGTCTCCACCACCTTCCACCCCATCTGCGTGTCCTTTCCACTTTGTGCCCTGACGTCGACTGCACCTCTCCTCCCTCGCGCCGCTGCTCCCCTTCTTCCCGGCTCCCGCTCCTTCTTCTTCCCCTTCCCACCCTCACTTCTTCTCACCCCCCAGTCTGCTTCCGCTATGAGCAATCTTGCACCGGCCAGCAATGCTCAACCCAGCGTCGGTGGCCCAGCAACCGTCTGCTCAAGATCCTGCAGTCTGCCCTAGACCGCCGTCTGTACCATCTCTCTGTGCGACCACGCCTGGCCGCCGCAACCCAGCCTGCCACCACCTTTGGCACCTCAGTCCCGGTTTTCCTGCATGTTGGAGTGTTCCCCGGATGAACTCGATCGTTGATGAAGGCACTGACGGCCCAGTACGTGTCTACTTGTACCTGCCACTGTACCCACACGAGTTTGCTCATCCCCGTTGACCGACACCTCCATGCCAACACCCGTGCTGTCCCGACGTGTCCCCTCCACATGAACCTGACCAGGACGCCCTGCTCAGAGATTTCGTCGCTCTGTCCCTCTCCCGAATCGGCAACACAAAATGATGTCCATCTACCTCTCCACTTTTGGCTTTTGCTCCCTGCACGTTAAGTTGCCGTTGGGGTTCAATCACAAACTTTGCCATAACCATTTCATTCACATTACATTGATACATTCATGTTCACAGCAACCTGAAAACAACCCTATTTGCTGCCACTCCCTTGTGCCCCTGTATTTCTTAATTTGAATGTTGAGGAAGACCCTAGCTGGTGGTGCTATCCATCTGCCGGTCCCCCTTTTTGCTTGATTTTGGATCGTTCCTTGCTTGACAACGTGCTTGCATCTTCTGTTTTAAGTTCTTGCAAATTGAAAACTGAATTAGCATGGCCTGAGAATTCAAATTGCTGAGGATTAACATCACGAAAATAATTCTGTAACTTGCATTTAAATGAGCATGCATGCACGTGTCACATCAGAGGAACATCAGACTTGCAATGAAAACTCTGATGTCCTTGTTTCTTGCATCGCCAGCACACTGCCTCGTTCGTGCAAACAGATGCATGATGCCCCTTGCCTAGGCATCGGAAACACAGGTTGCAGGTTGGATTTGGCTGCCAGGCTGCCACTTGCGGAGGCCACTCAGCCCCCCTGCCAAACACATCACCATCTTTGCTCTTTTCCTCTTTCTCACCCTTCTCTCAGTTGCGGTCATGGTCGTAAGTGCCATCTCTAGTGAATAAGAGAGTTATGCCAGTGCCTCTACACATGTAATTAGTTTAAGTTTATTTAAAATATTTATGATTCTTTCTCGCTTCCCCTTATTTTGTAAGGTCCTTTCTCACTTCGTTTCATGCTTTCATTTTTCAAATTGGCAATTCACGAAGTCCTTTTGGCTAAATGTTAAATATATATATATATATCTATAAGATATTTTTGATTGGGAAAAAAGTCAGGAGTTTTCTTTTTTATCTACTTACTTTTATTGTCAGTTCAACCAAAGCATATGGCTAATCCTTCAATCTCGGAATCACCCTTGGTTAGATTATATTTGTTCATCTGCCACACTTTTTATCATCTTCCTAAATTATGGGCAGAGTTGTGAGTTGATGCTCAAGTATGAATGGTACTCAAGTGGCTTGATGTTTAATAGAAGTTCTCTGGTTCCATTTCTTGTTAATGCTATTTTATTGGGCACCAGGCAGATGCTCTATATTGATGTTTGCACTTATTCTACTGCCATGAGAATTTCTAATCTTTTTTGGCCTGCTGACCAGCCCATCTTGCTGTTGGATCAGTGTTTTCTATGTCATCAGTATCTTTATTCCTTGGAGTTTTCATTTAGGAAGTATATGCATAGTCAACCGTGCAATTTCTTTCTTCTGCAGGTTCAAGGCATGCATTCTGATGTTGCAACTTTAAAGAGGACTAGTATATGGCGTGAGGCCTCCCGGATTGTTTATGAAGAAGGCTTTAGGGCATTCTGGAAAGGGAACCTAGTCACAATTGCTCATCGGCTTCCGTATTCTTCTATCAGCTTCTACGCCTATGAGCGCTACAAGCTTGTCAGTTTGATAACCTTCTTAATTAAGTGTTTTGTGTCAAGTGGGCATTTTCTTTCGATTCTTTCACAACTCACCTCTTCGTTTGTATTATCATATTTTTTGCAGATACTACAATCACTTCCTGGACTGGACAGACATAGGGAATTTGTGACTGCAGATGTATTTCTTCGACTATTAGGAGGTGGTTTGGCTGGAATCACAGCTGCATCTATGACATATCCATTAGATCTTGTGAGGACACGGCTTGCAGCTCAGGTAACCAAAAGTTCTTTAAAAGGTCGAAGCAGAAAAGCTGGTTATGAAATTGAACAAAGCAGTCGTTTCCTGTAGGAACGGTGCACAACTTGATCATGGGATATATTTTTCTTGGCATGCTTCTTTTCTTTATTAGTTCATAATGCAGACAAGGCTAGAAATGATCTAGGATGAGGAACAGGATCATTGAAAAATTTTCTGGGTTAACCAATTATTGGCACATTCTGTCAATTATTCCAAATAAATGACATAGGATGGAGAACGAGGAGTGGAATTGGCCGATTCTTGGAGCAGTATACCAAGATAGGTTTTCCATTCCTGGAACGATGTATACATCACTGTAGCACCGAAGTGCATTTCGCCTTTTCTTGCTAGTGGCTTAGAGAGAAATTTGCAGCTTCATTGCCTACATCATAAGGTTTTTGTTGTTTGCTAATCTGCTTGATATGCAATGGTGTCAGTGCATTTTACCTTCCATTCTAGTTGTTAAGGAGAAATTTGCAGCTCCGTTGCTTATGTCATGAGCTTTTTCCTGTTGATCCTCTTCATGACTTCTGGAACTTGTCTGATATTTAGTTCCTGACCTTCGTATGTGTCTTCAATTTTGCACTTATATATAGCTGTCTATAGGCAATGCAGAATGCAGCATAGTCATTGACACCTGCCCAGGCACCTAGGTGGACGGCCAAGGCAACTGTACAAGGCTAGCCACCTAGGCGGACCCCATGCCAGGCATTGTATCACTGGGGTGAGCACCTAACTTCTAGGTGGGTGCTGCCTTGATATGTTGGTGCTGATTCAGTAAATGTTGATTGTTTCTTTTTATTCTGAAACTCAATCATCAGTTTTGTGCAAATTGTCTATTCTATTTTTTGCCAAAAGAAATACATGGACTTGATTTCGGAATGGCATGGCAAAAAGTGGCTGGTGCAAATAATGATTTTTAACTATATACACTCATGTTCAATCTTTTGTGACTTTTATGATTTTATCTTTGTCATTGCGACTCCTCTAGATCACTGGTTCATCATGTATGCGATTCAGTTAGATTTTCATTTTTCTTACATAGCTGGAACATTTGTCTAAACTTCTTGCTTTCTGACTTATCCAACTATGTTTGAACCCCTGACATTCTGAATATTTGTGGCAAAATGTGGCAAAATTGATTGCATAATGTAGGTGACTAGTGCAGTGTATTTTACGTAATTTGAGAGTGCTTTCTTAGCTTTTGTGACTTGGAGGGTGGTCTATGTCCTTGCATATAAATCCCTGTGAGTCATCTATGGGTTAAACTCCCCTGATTTTTAGTGTACTTGAAAAACCCCACAAATTATGTCTCATGCAAAAATCTTCTTAATCAATCATCTAATTGGGTAGATGGCAGAGTAACGATAAGAGGGTGATATGTTGTATAACAATCACATAAGAAGGGGGGATGTAATCTTTAGGGGGTTGCGTGCAAAGACCTTATTCTTTTTTTCTGAGCATATAATTGAGTGCCTTTGATTTGAGAGCATATAATTGAATTGTGGCCTTTGGGTCACCTTCCAAAAAAAAAATATTTTTTGGGTAGAGTGTACGATTCATTGTTGCATCTCTAGGCTTGGTTTTTGTCCCCAGCATGTTCTTGACCTTTATGATTTTAAATTTCAGACGAATGTTATCTACTATAGAGGAATTTCGCATGCACTTTATGCCATTTGCAGAGATGAAGGAATCAGGGGATTATATAAGGGTCTGGGAGCAACATTGTTGGTACGTCAAGAATCTTCGTTCTGCTACTTTGTCTGTAAGTATTGTTTACTTAGGTTTTCATTTTTATTATTTTTTGTTTGACATACAGGGTGTTGGGCCCAATATTGCCATAAGCTTCTCTGTTTACGAGAAACTGAGATCCTATTGGCAGTTGCGAAGGTGAGTTCTTTATGCTTCCCTTTTTACCATGGTTCTCTTTCTATGGTTGAATCTTTTATGCTGCATGAGTTGTTAGTGCACTGGTAGGGTTTGCTATATCTGACCATTTGTATGGAGCATGAGTGGGGTGCTAGTGTAGTGAGGTCCTGAGTGGTGGTGCTAGTGTAGTGAGGTGCCTCTTGGAACTGATCAGGAAAAGCTGGCTTTATTTTCCGAATGATCAATGCAGAATAGAAACTGGAGAAGATCTTTTCCATAAAAAGGTGATGTCATCTTTTAGCTCCAGAACAAGATAAATACAAAATCATGAAAATCTCAGGGCACTGAACTACCGTGTAGTCTGATTATTTCAAAATTTAGTTGCAGAATCCCACCACCTAGGAAAAAGGGTATTCGTATGTGTACAAAGAATAGTTTTTAATGGTCCTTGTTAAATTAATATATATATTTTTGAATGCAGGCCTGACGATAATGTTCCTCTTGTTAGCCTGGCTTGTGGAAGTCTTTCCGGAATTGCATCTTCTTCTGGTACATATTGTGTCTTGCATCATAGAGTTAAACAAAAGCTGTTTTGTGCCTGATGGTTGTGTGGATGTCATTGTGGTATCTAAAAGTTAGTGACGGTAGGGATAGCAGATATTGGTAATTATAACAATTAGGTGTATGCAATAAAGAAAGTTTATGTTCTTGTGTTTGTATCTTCTTTGACAGTCACATTCCCTTTGGATCTCGTAAGACGTCGGATGCAATTGGAAGGAGCGGCTGGAAGAGCTCGCATCTATAATAAAGGCCTATTTGCGACGTTTGGGCAAATTGTTCAGACTGAAGGCTTTCGTGGTTTGTATAGGGGTATTTTGCCCGAGTACTTCAAAGTCATTCCTAGCATTGGGATCGTCTTTCTGACTTATGAATCACTAAAGACAATTTTATCGGACATGCCTTCTGAAAGCTAGTGGAAACTCAGGATACACTTGTTGGGCAGAGCAGACTTGATGACTATTGCTTCGTTGCAGACCGTCATTTCACTATTTTATGGAGCCTTGCCGTCATACTACGAAGTTTGTCAAAGAGACATGGTAGAGGAGTTTTGTCAAATTCGAGGAGCATACGGTGGCAAGTTTTGCAATTGCTGCCATAAAAACATCATTCTTCACTGTATAGATAGAAACATTTAAATTTCAAGTGTATCCACTGAGAGTATGTAACCGTTGCATATTTCTTTTTTGGATGTTGTACTATTCATTGGCCATTTCCATATGATGTCGATGGGCTTGGTTCATTTGGCAGATTGCGTGGCTTTGCTTATGTCGATTGCAAGTTTGTAGTCGGCCATCAAACATTCTTGCTGAAGACGTTTGAATTACATTCATCATCGGTTGTTCAAGGGTCTTGGTTTCCGGGGGCATTAACGAAGAGTTCTGTCATTTGAAATTTGTGAATTTATAGTCTCAAAGCAGGGTGCAGGAACGCGTGGCCCAACGTTGACGCAGATGGGTATGATGAACGCCTCATTCTTCTTCTGTCGAAGTTATTGCTGGTAAAGATTTTCCCTTCCTAGGGTTAGGCCTACCAGGATCCGCAACAGGAGACAGGCCATGGTTGTTTGAGACATCGTAGGTCCAAACCATTGCAGCAATGTTATATATATGTATATATATACACTACATCTTTTGCCTGAGTTGTGCGTCAAAATGATTTCCTTTTGGTTCATGTGGAGGGGACTCCTAGCCTTTATTTGATTGTGCAGGCTATCACATCACTGCTGTTGCCGAGATCTTGGGGCGTCTCTTCCTGGACTTTTTGACTCCCTCAGCTGGAGCTTCAGTAAGTCAATTTTTTTGTCCAGCTTCTGATCAGTGATCTCAAGAGACCGGCGTGGAGATGTTCGTTACACTTCATGCTGCCACGCGTGAAAATTAATTAGATTAATAAGTGGACTGAGTGAGAGAAGAAATTCTGTCCTGCTTGTAGTGTTTTTTTTTTAATCTCGAAAGACGCCGAGAGATCCAGGGAATTCTTCTGTTCTATCCTCCGTTGGGCATCTTACAACTCAAGAAGGCAAAACGAAAAAGCAAACAACAATGAACAGCATCAAGAGAGGCTAAATGCTAGTAGAGAGTTGAAGATGTCCACCGACAAAATGGATAAAGGCCAAAGACGAAAGATAAATATCCCGTTTACCCTTACCCCACAACTGAAGACACTGGAGAAGAAGGGCAGGCTTTGCCTGGTTGTCTTCTGCTGAGGTTAAGGCTAAAATCCGGGACTCCGTGGATACGAGTACTACGTCCAGTCCAAGTTGAACTACCGACCGGCCCAAGCGGATTACTCTTCTGGTCTTCACCTTTGTTGCAGTATATATATATGTATATATATATATATATATATATATATATATATATCTCTCTCTCTCTCTCTCTCTCTCTCTCTCTCTTCTCCCCCCTTTTGTTGCAGAATCCATCTCTCTATTTCTCTGTGCACGTGTGAACGTTCTCCTTGTGTACTGAAGACATGCCATTGAGTGATATTAGTATTTGTACTTCGTAGTGCCTAGGCATGGGAAAGCGAGAGAAAGACTTGAGGCTGTGATGATAAGTGTTTTAAGTGTAGTTTCTACGCTGCCCCAGCCCGACTGAGTTAGGAGGCCAAGTCGTTTCCCGAGTCCCCAGGGACGTAGTAGTGCATCTTATTAACGAAACTGCAATCCGTCACCCTTTTGAAGGGTATATATAGAACCCATGGTGGCGCCCTCTACAATATATATATATATCCATCTGACTGCACACCGTTGTCTATGAATCTCAAACCAAGGTGCAAGTTGGACATCTTTTCAAGCTTCATTGAGAGCGATTTCAGCGATTCTCATCTAAAGTTGAAATGTATGTTGGAATTTCTGCACATTGCTAGATTTGCAAACCAATGGACTTTGGGTCTTAAGATGGTAAAGCGAGGGAAAATAATCTTTAGATCATTTGGGCACAGATACCGTCTTTCTAACTCGACGTTAGTTAAAAGCTGTGATCAAATTTTAATAAATGTTATTAAAAGAGATCGTTGTATACTTAAAATGAGATGGTGCGACGTAATTAGAACACACAATGACTTCCTAAGTTTAAATATGAATTCAACATTTGATAATTTTTTTTGACGGAATAAGATTCATATAATCAATCTCAAATAATGAGATACAACTCCGATGACGAGACTTTGGATCCTTAGATGCCCTTTCAACGATAATATATTGCATTTTCACGCGCACACATATCGGTTTAGCTTGTCATTTAATGGGCGTGAGAGTATAAAGTTGCTCGTAAGATAAACCTTGTTTATATCGTAAGGTACACGACCATTCTTATAAAAAAGGTCTTCTGTAGCAGAGGATTGATTAAGATCGGTCAATATATATCGTCTTGCCAAGTTTGCCACGTTAATACCTTCATGGAACGTCAGTGAAATTTACCATCTCTCCCCCATCGAAGAACTGATTTTTTACGGTTCACTTTGCACATCTTAATTATATGATGCTGGAGGCGTGCACGGACCACGTCGACTCATCTCGTGAGCTTCCCACCCATCTTTTGATGTGATTAGATATTGATGGTTATATATAGATTTCACAGTGCATGTCTTCTCAGTGAGTGGTAAGTAATTCGACCGGGCATCCATCCTGCTGAATCGACTTGGTCTCGCTTCGTTCCCAGCAATGGCAGATAGATCGATCCGCGCGCATCACTGTCTGGTCTTAAAACACCGTGCCACTTCGTGCAATGGCGCAGAAGGAGCGACCAAATGTCCGAGCATGTGTGAAGGGAGGGGCCACGGGGTCTCCCTAAGTGATCTCATTAGGAGGGATGTAATAAAGGGCACCTCCTCACACGTATGGGATTTCCGTACGTACGTCTTCAAGAATGAGAATGATATATCTATTTAATCCCTCGTTTACAACTATAGTTAGCTGTACTTTAAAAAGAATATGGAGATAGATCGAATGAAAGATGTTTGGGTTGCCGATGGAACTTCGACTTAATTCTCACTTAAGCAGAAATATTCAGTTTCACATCTGCCTCCCAAAAATATATATATATATATATATATATATATATATATATATATATATATATATATATATATATATACATTCTGACAATGTATTGTATAGTGTGACATATAATAATACAATATCAATCATAATAACTATGTGAGCCAGGGATTGGATTGTTTTCATTATACGCACATGATTCAGGGTTGTGACGGATCTCAAATGATCAGCTCCTATTTCTTTTTCAGAAAAGAATGAATTATAAGTCATTAGAATATGTGAACATATATACGTATGAGAATATATATATATATATTGGTGACGAGAAACTTAATGTGACTAGCAAACCCATGGCTCACATAGTTACATGAGGTCATGAGCTCCTTCAAAGGCAAACATTATTTGCTTGAGGTGGAGTCCCTATGAGCTCCTTGTCACTACCCTCAACTCTCTCGACCCAAGATCTACTCCAATCTCCTACATCATGTCTTTTCTCTCCTCTTCTCCCTTGGTCACACTGCTCACAGGGTTTAGATGACGAACAAGTGATAGCAACGGCGGAAGATAAGGAAGGAGATGATAGTGCTAACGGGAAAAGCGATCGATAAGAATATTGAAGAGGAGGGGAGGAAGAGAAGACGGGTATCGGGGATGGGGGAAGATAAGTACGGGAAAAGTATGGTCACCAAAAGTGAGAAGAGAAGTCTCTTATTCTCATTCTCTGATCTCTCCTGAAAATCCAACCTACACCAACACACAACATGGAACACAGAACAGCTATAAGATACTTTCACACAGTGTACATGAAGACAATATGTAGACCATTTTAGTAAAGAGATGAACGATTACCTCCAAATTTCAACGCACGGAATTGGTTAGTATCATATGGTGAGAATAATTCACAGAATATTAATTCATGTCCTACTTGGTTGCAATATTAATTTTGATATTTGTATTTTTATTGTATAGAATAGTATCTCTTTGATGCGGGACGGACAGCGAATCTGAGACTCTAACTCGCGGACGTCCCTAAGCGAGGGAAACGTGGGGATCTGCACGGTTGAGAAACCGACAATGAGTCGAGGGTATCGATTTTTCCGCGTGTACTCGGATTGAGTCACGGGACGGGTCACGCTCGCTCTCTCTCGCAGTGGTGATAAAGTTATATCGAGCTAGTTATCCTATCACTCTAGCAACGGCATATGAAAACATACGAATTGAGCAAAATGCCAAAGTAGGAGCGGACACGATACCTCCACGCGCCGGGCGTGGAGAAGACGACCCCGGCCGAACTCGTACTCCCGGTGTACAATAAATAAATAATTACAGCAGTGAATTTAATTACCCACTCCACGTAGGGAGGTAAAGGGCTACAATGTGGGGCCCGGGAGTAGCGAACTCGGGTTGACGGGCAGCAATTTGGGTCGGAGACGGGCTGCTGATCGGCGCGGTTCTGCGGGGCCCGCGGGATAGCAGGTGGGTCTGGCTGCTGGGACAGCGGTGCCCGGGCGTCTCCTTGCTGCTGCGGCTTGCTGGGGCGCTGTTGGAAGGTTGCTGATCGATCCCCGGGAGCGGCGGCGGCCGAGTGTGCGCCGGCGTATTTTCCGAGGAATTAATTCCCGGACTGATTTACTGGCCTGGCTCGGATCTGATCTGCGCGCCTCCACGAGAAGAATTTCTGCGGCCAGATCCAATGTCGGATTGAGGCAAAATGGGTACCGATGGATAGAGGACTCAGAGGGCTACAATATATAATTATTTCAGATCCATCAAGTGAATGGATTGAAAATGAAAACGACTGTTCCTCAAAGGTTTTTGCTGACTCGGACTTACAGACACACAGGATAGACTGAGTTTCTCCTGAAAATGAATTTTGACCGACAGGAAAACGATAGATTTAGACTCTAGAAAAATTATGGGTGAAAGGGGGGAAAGTGAGGAACACGCA
Organism: Amorphophallus konjac; assembly: GCA_022559845.1. Lineage (NCBI taxonomy): Eukaryota > Viridiplantae > Streptophyta > Magnoliopsida > Alismatales > Araceae > Amorphophallus > Amorphophallus konjac. The sequence goes on from CM040124.1 coordinate 208,116,299, forward strand.
TGATTTTTTTGGGAATTTTTGGAGATGTACAAGAGGGCGGAAAAAATAGAAGAATGTAAATTGGCAGACTGTCAGGGGTGGAACTAAAAATCAAGGAAAAATACCAAACGATGTCGGAATGACACGAAATTTAAAATGGAGACTTAGGTTAACAAGAAGAACAAACACTCAAAATTATAGCTCGATCAGATCTCCGGATTTGGAGATAAAATTCGGGCTTCAACCTTCTGTCCTGATGTAGACAGAACTCCGACGCGGTGGCGGTGGTGGCGCGACGGCGGCTCGATGGCGGCGGCGGTGCTGAGCTTCTCACTCAGAGAGGGGGACGGGAGGAGGCTTCACACCTCAACAATTTCATAGAAATCCATCTGCAAGGGGGTGGGAGAGAGAGAGGGGCGCCCTTGGGCTCTTGAACCAATTTCTGAATTTCTTCTCATTAATTCTACAAAATGGAAAATACAAAAAATATATAGAAATGTAAAAAAGACCAAACCTACCCTTAGATGTAGGATTAGGGAGGGGTAAACTAAGGATAGGATATTTAATCCCCATGTGGTCAAATGGCCAAAATAAAAAATATTACCACATGAATAAACTAATATTAAAAGGGGGCGCCCCCTTGACCAAGGTAGTTCCAAATTTGAATTTTCACCTACCTTGTCCCCCCTTGGTCCAAGTCCAATCTTGGACTTTGAACTAGCCCCACATGGGCCCTACATTCTAGGTGGACCAATGGGAGAGAGGGTGGGGGCCCCTGCTAGACCTACTGGACTTTTACAAAGAAACCCAAAGACTTTAAAGACTAACCCTTTGGCTTATAATGCCTTACAATTGTAAACCCAATTAACCAAGGGTATAAATACAAACAAAAGGACACAAATGCAAAATAAAAATGTTAGTGCCCAGTGTTGATTCCCATCAATTCTCCTCGGGTGGAAAGAACGCGACCCCGTCGAGTAAGGGGCGCGGCTGCTCGTGTGACTCCCGCAGATCCGTCACTGAATCAGGAAGCGCGGAGTACGCTCCACTCCAAGTATTTGACACCTGCTCATCCCGTATATATTCGATATGCTCACGCGGCTGTGGGAATGAGGCTAGTGGTGGACACTCCGGGGTGGTGTCACTTTCAAAGGGGAGGAGGCGGCTCGAAGACTCACTAGGAATCACCGCTGGGTCCCTTTATGTGACTAGATCCGATATATTGAGGTAGATCCGATCCCAAATTCCGACAAGTCTATAACGTACGCATTGGATCCGACTTGCCTCGCACTCGAGAGGGACTGACAACGTGAGCGTACAAAAGATCAACTCAACTTGATGTATGCATATGCACTCGACAGACAAACTGTACGAAACAAAGACTCACACATGACCCTAAACAAACCTACTGTTAGTCTGACCCATACACATGCAATGGTGGACCAGGGCATCCGAATATGTGTCATGCATACACTAGATGCATTCGATGGTTGATGAAATGGGGGACTCCTAGAAATCCTAATATGTCCCTAGCATGCGGCTGCCTGTTGGATTTGGGAGACTTGGGAGGGCTAGGAGAGCCGAATGCTCCTTCTTCGTCACCTTTATATGATGACCGTGGAACGGTCCCCTGACTGAGTGTAGGTGGATTGGCCCGTGGGGAAGGGGTGTGGTAGTGGACTCCCGGGAAGAAGGGGAGTAGATATGATGGGTCATAAGGTTCCCTAGGGAAGGGATCGAAGGGATCGAAGAATGTGTGACCTCTCGATATGGGTTCCCACATGTCACGGTCCCATGTCTGAAGTCCTTGAAGGCGTAGGTGGTCACCTTCATCCATTATGGTAAGAGGGACGGTGATCTCATAGAGTAGATATGGGTCCTCCCTCGGGACGGCAATACCGTAAGAGGGGGCAAAGTCAAGCTCATCGGGAACGGGGAAGAACAACAGGACCTCGGTGGTGATATGACGCAAGGTGTACACTGAGGTAATAGACCCCAAAGCCGGGAGCATGAAGCTATGACTATAGGGTTGGTTAGACCCTAAGGCCAACATATAGGTCAGCTCCCATTGACACTCTAAACTTCTTATTAGATCCTTCACACTTTCTATGAAGCAAAATGACCAGAAAGTGGTGTGAAAGGAGTTACTGGGGACTACTGGGAGTGTTGGGTCCATGGGTGGGTAGCAAGGCGGTCTAGGGACCAAGCCTATCTTGAGCCAACTAAGTAGTGGCTTGGTGATGAAGAGATTTCCCGTTAGAAACACGGGTGGCCCCAAATGAGGTGGCTCCGAATAAAGATCGGAAGGTAAGGGTGATGGCAATGGAGCTCTCATGGGTGGGGAAGGAATGTCCTCCTCGAGGGGAAGAGGTCCTTGGGGTGGCACCGGGTTGGGAGGCTCGAGCAGGAATCCGTCAATTTGAGTACACATCCTATCCAACCGATCCGAAATAGTTTTGTAAAGTTCGGCAATGGTCGGATTTGGAGTAGGGGTATCGTGAGGGACTCTCCCATAATCACTCGGCCTAGGATTGGGCTTAGGCTCGTCTACATGTGGGGCTATTTGCCTCTGACTATGACCCACTTGGTTGAAAGAGATTGGGTGGGGTCGGTTGGAGGTGACTGGGTGAGGAAGGTTGGAGGTGGTTGGGTGGGACTGGTTGGGGAGGACCGGGTGGGGAAGGTAGGCCCTCCTAAGCTCCCTCTTCATATCTCACCATGACTCGATGGACCATTACCTCCTAACTTCTCTTAAGCGTTCAATGTCCTCCCATTTTTCGACGGCTTCGTAAAAAAGTCGCCTTGTGGCAAAGTCGACTTGCATGGCATCGGACATAATGTAACACTCAAAGTATTTGCCCATAGCAGCTTCCCACTCTAGGTAGTTGCTCGGGACTTTGGAGCCATGGAAGTCCGGGGATTCGGGCCTACGGAGGTGGTAGGATTGAGTTTCCCATCCTTGGGTGTGTCGCCACCAGTCATATGATGTGGGCCTTTGGGGATCCATGGGACACGGGGAGTTATATGATGGCCATGCCGACACTTGGTGACAAGACACTAGACACGACCCTAAACACTAATGCAAAGTTGGAATGCAGACTCGACTACAAACCTAAACTCAACCAGTATCCGGTACGTGGTGGAGGTTTGATCCGAAGATCGCACTCACGCAAGTGTGTTACCTTCCCGATAGGCGTAACCTATCATTTCGGGAACACCTTTTGATATACCGAATAGAGGAATGTAAATGCAACACCTAGACTTAGACACTTTTTTTTCTTTGTTAAACAACGACTACCCTAGACTCAACCTTCCGCTCTGATACCAATTTTATGCGGGACAGACATCGAACCTGGGACTCTAGCTTGCGGACGTCCCTAAGCGAGGGAAATGTGCGGATCTGCGCGGTTGAGAATCCGGCAATGAGTCGAGGGTATCGGCTTTTCCGCGTGTACTCGGATTGAGTCACGGAACGGGTCACGCTCGCTCTCTCTCGCAGCGGTGATAAAGTTATATCGAGCTAGTTATCCTATCACTCTAGCAGCGGCATATGAAAACATACGAATTGAGCAAAATGCCAAAGTAGGAGCGGACATGATACCTTCACGTGTCGGGCGTGGGGAAGACGACCTCGGCTGAACTCGTACTCCCGGTGTACAGTAAATAAATAATTACAGCAGTGAATTTAATTGCCCACTCCATGCAGGGAGGTAAAGGGATACAATGTGGGGCCCATGAGTAGCGAACTCGAGTTGACGGGCAGCAATTTGGGTCGGAGACGGGCTGCTGATCGGCGCGGTTCTGCGGGGCCCGCGGGATAGCAGGTGGGTCCGGCTGCTGGGACAGCGGTGCCCGGGCGTCTCCTTGCTGCTGCGGCTTGCTGGGGCGTTGCTGAAAGGTTGCTGATCGATCCCCGGGAGCGGCAGCGGCCGAGTGTGCGCCGACGTATTTTTCGAGGAATTAATTCCTGGACTGATTTGCTGGCCTGGCTCAGATCTGATATGTGCGCCTCCACGAGAAGAATTTCTGCGGCCAGATCCGATGTCGGATCGAGGCAAAATTGGAACCGATGGATAGAGGACTCAGAGGGCTACAATATATAATTATTTCAGATCCATCAAGTGAATGGATTGAAAATAAAAACGACTATTCCTCAAAGGTTTTTGCTGACTCAAACTTACAGACACACATGACAGACTTAGTTTTCCGTAAAAATGAATTTTGACCGATAAGAAAACGATAGATTTAGACTCTAGAAAAATTATGGGTAGAAGGGGGGAAAGTGAGGAACATGCATGATTTTTTTGGGAATTTTTTTAGGAATTTTTGGAGATGTATAAGAGGGCGGGAAAAATAGAAGAACAGACTCCTATCCTGCAGATCTGCAAACTGACAGATTGTTAGGGGTGGAAGTAAAAATCAGGGAAAAATATCAAACGATGTCGGAATGACACGAAATTTAGAATGGAGACCGGGGATAACAAGAAGAACAAACACGCAAAATTACAACTCGATCAGATCTCCTAATTTGAAGATAAAATTCAGGCTTCAACCTTCTATCCTGATGTAGACAGAACTCCGACGCGGTGGCGGTGGTGGCGCGACGGCGGCTCGATGGCGGCGGCGGTGCTAAGCTTCTCACTCAGAGAGGGGGAGGGGAGGAGGCTTCACACCTCAAGAATTTTGCAGAAATCCATCTGCAAGGTGGTGGGAGAGAGAGAGGGGCGCCCTTGGGCTCTTGGACCAATTTTTAAATTTCTTCTCATTAATTCTACAAAATGGAAAATACAAAGGATATATAGAAATGTAAAAAAGATCAAACCTACCCTCAGATCTAGGATTAGGGAGGGGTAAACTAGGGATTAGATATTTAATCCCTATGTGGTCAAATGGCCAAAATAAAAAATATTACCACATGAATAAACTAATATTAAAAGGGGGCGCCCCCTTGACCAAGGTGGTTCCAACTTTGAATTTTCACCTACCTTGTCTCCCCTTGGTCCAAGTCCAATCTTGGACTTTGAACTAGCCCCACATGGGCCCTAGATCCTAGGTGGATCAATAGGAGAGAGGGTGGGGGCCCCTGCTTGACTTACTAGACTTTTACAAAGAAACCCAAAGACTTTAAAGACTAACATTTTGGCTTATAATATCTTACAATTGCAAACCCAATTAGCCAATGATATAAATACAAATAAAAGGACACAAATGTAAAATAAAAATGTTAGTGTCCGATATTGAATCCCATCACTCTCTCTTCTTTCTCCACTTTTAATTTTATTATTCTCCTTTGATTATGATCTACTTGATACTCTTATTTATATATATATATATTTGTATACATATATTGACAGAGAGAGATGTTTGATATGATAACCAATGCCTTCTCAAAGAAAAGTAATATTTCACATTTTGAGATGTGAGGTAGGAGTTTACTAATCTTGTTAGATTCTTCGTTATCAAAAAAAAGAAAATATTTCCCCATTCACAAGGTGAAAGTTGTGACAAATAGGATATTTTCTAAAATCCCTTTGCAAGATGCTGTCCTCGTTGGTCTTGGCAATGCCATATGCTTTTGTCCGTGCCATGTTTACCTTTCACGACTTTTCACTACTACTAACCGTCCTCAGAATTATTAATTTTCCCCGTGCTCCATCCTCTGCCCTGTATTAATATCCATTCTTCTGTTGCATAGACGTCTGCAAAGAAGAGGAAGCACGCGTTCGAATTATTAGTGAACTGATCGCACTCCAGCAACTGCAGCAAAGCAAGAGGGTAGAGAGGCCGGGGCCACATCGCGTATAGCCAAAGAGGTACGTAAGGGCTACGCCGGCCGCCAAGGCCAACGGCGTCCCCACAGGGGTGATGTAAGAGCCAGATTCCGATCAGCACCCAGAACGTATAGCCCGATCCCATAGATTTCACAGTTGAAGACAAGATTACCATGTTAGAAATCATTTAGCCTAACACTCCCTCCGGGTGTTCACGCCACTCACCCCTAATAATACCTCTCTCTTTACAAGGTTGAAGCTCTCATTAGCTAGGTGTCAATTGAGGTTACGCCGGTCATGTGTAACAAGATAAATAGTATATTGATATGTCACATTAAACCAACAAAAATTGAGCTCAGATATCATTTGTCAGAAATCATTTATCTTTCCCTTAAACTTAAGCATTGAGGTAGGATATTTATTTTTTTATAACCTACTCTTTGTAGAATATAGTGTGAGGAGTTAAAGTCATTGACAACTCTAGTTGATTGAGGGTCTCGTATTCCCTCCAAATGCTCTCACCCAGTCACCCGTAACAAATCAGATTACTCTTGTACGTACATGGCCCCTATAAGAAGCCCAATTCCCACATTTTCATACAACAAATTAAGAGATCGTGACGGTAATAGGCCGTTTAGTCCTTTTCCAAGTGTGTCTGATCAATTATATATCTTATTCATGTGTCCCTTGCGTCAGGGGATTATCTCTTCTTTACCCCTTTGAGTTGGTTATCCTTTCTTGATCAAACCCAACTATGACAATGTGGGCGAAGGGCACGTAGATATTTGTTGGGTCATGTTTTGTAGATAAAGGATTGCGATGGCCGGTAAATCAATTTGTTAGTTTTTAGCTTGTTGGATCGCGTTTAAGTTAGTTAAAGATCCCATGATCCCCCAAAATTGTAAAACCCTAAAACAACTAAAAATTATAAACCCTAAACCCTCCCCTAATTAACCTCTAAACCCACCTCGAACCCCTAAATCGCTAAACTCCCAAATGCTAAACCCCAAACTCCCAAAACCCCAAAACCTCAAACCTTAAACCTTAAAACCCTAACCCTTAAAACCCTAGACCCTAAACTATCCCTAAATGGTAAACCAAACTACTGTAAACCCAAATCCTTAAAACCTATATCCTAAAACCTTAAATCATTGCTAAACCATAAACCCTTAAACCCACTGTAAACTCTAACCCCAAAACCTTAAATCCCAACACTAAAGCCTAAAATCCTAAACTCTAAAGCCTAAAACCCTAAAGCCTAAACCTAAAACCTAAAACATAAAACCCTAAAACCTAAATCTAAGCACTAAACCTTAAAAGACCTAAAAATCGTAAACCCTAAACTTAATAATTGTAAACCCTAACCCTTAAAATCAATACACATTCTTCACGTGCCATCCTTCTTTGGGGTGAGTAATGCGGGAACAGCACACAGACTCATACTGTCCCGAACAGACCCTCTCTGCATCAGCTCATCGACCTGCCGCTTTAGCTCGGCATGTTCCGTGGGACTCATGCGATAGTGGGGGAGATTGGGCAATGAGGTGCCCGGAATAAGGTGAACTGTCTCCTAAAATGCTTGATATAATAGTGTCTGCCTGTCTTTGAGTTTAGAATAAAAGTTGTTTGATGTTTGAATAATCACTGTTGTACTGAGTATATAAGTTGCTGCATGTCTTGCACAAATAATCTTTGAAGTCGATGCATAATTATGGATATAGTCGATGCATTGAGCCAGCACTCGTTTCCCACACATGCCTTGCACCGAGTTTAAGTCGACGCATGTTCTACACATAGTCGATGCATGGATTGCACCGGATGCATAAGTCGATGCATAGTGTAAGTTTTCAGCATGTAGGTCGGTGCATCTTATGTTTAAACAGCATGAAGGTCAGTGCATCTTGCATATTACATATGTCAGAGTCGGTGCATCTTTATACCATCTGCATACATAGTCGGTGCATCTTAAGTCGATGCATCATGATGTCAGGGGGAGTGCAGTTGAGATTGATCTTAATACAACTTTTCTTATTCTCTCCTCCCTCTCAGAAATTTCTATCTCATGACATCATTCACCTTCCCTTTTGCGCACCTTTTTGAATTGTCGTAAGCTGAGATAGTGGACTCTGATGTAACGAGGAGGGGAGACGCGCGCGTCCCATTTTTCATTCAACTTGGCGAAAGAAACAATAGCAAGAATTCAATAAATTTCTGCAGGCAAAACAGGGTGTGAAATATATATATCCACTCTTTGGCGGATTGTAAAGATGCTCAAACACTCAAAGACTGAACAGGAGAGCAATTGCAGAGTGTCTCCTTGCAATTGTAGGAGCTGTATTTATCTTTTATGTATAATGTCACAAAACAGAATAGGACTCTGGTATAGGACAGACTCTATTACAGACAGAACTTCAGAGACCCAATACAACAGAGATCAGGCCTAATTAAGAGTCCCTACAAGAAATACTAATCAAGGAATCCTAGAGAGATTTAACAGGGAGAAGGATTATCTCTGATTACAGTAATATGAGAAAGAGTCCAGAAACCTTTAGCCTACATCTCTACTATCCTTGGCTTCTGCAGATAGGACTGTAGGCGCAACTGTCGCAAGATGAACACCATGGCTGGATGAACTAAGCTGGCGGCATGCAGAGTCAAGAGTCCTCGTCGCCAGGTCCGCTAACACTCCCCTGCAAGCACAACGAAAATTGTAGAATGTTGAGCTTGGACTGCAATTATGTAAACCGTGACGAAGATAAAGGCTTAGTGAATATATATATATATATATATATATATATATATATATATATATATATATATATATATATATATATCAGTCAGCTGATCATGGGTGGAGACATAAGAAACTTTTAAAGCGCTAGAAGCAACGAGTTCATGGACAAATTGGTAATCAATCTCCACATGTTTTGTACGGATATGAAAGATAGGATTAGCTGGTAAATAAGTAGCACCAATATTATCACACCAAAGTAGGGGCACAGAATTCATGTGAACACCCATTTCTTTAATTAGAGAGACAAGCCATAAGACCTCAATGGTAACATTAGTCACGGCCTTGTACTCAGCATCCGTGCTCGAACAAGGCATAGTTGATTGTTCCTTAGCACTCCAAGAAATAAGATTACAACCAAATAAAATGGCATATCCAATTGTAGATCGGGGATCTAAAGGACAGCCGGCCCAATCTGCATCACTATAAGCATGGATAGCACGAGAGTCACGATAAAAGACAAGACCATGATCAATGGTACCTTTGAGGTAGCACAAAATTTGTTTCACAGATGACCAATCACTTTCAGTGCGCTCATGCATAAATTGATAAGTCCGATTGACCGCAAATGTAATATCTGGGTGAGTAAGAGTAACATACTGCAAGACACCCACAATATTGCGATATAGAGTAGGATCATCTATGAGATGAGAAGAGGAGGCCTCAGCCGATCCTGATTGTGACCCAGATGCCATGGGAGTGGAGATAGGACGGGCGCCATCCATCTTAACTCGGCATAGTAAATCAATCACATACGTGGTTTGGGAGAGAACACATCCTTGGGGGTGAGGAAGAAATTGGATGTTGAGGAAATAGTGAGTAGACCCCACATTGCGTATGTCAAACTCAGCCTGTGGAAAGTTCTTCCTTAGTGGAGGAACAAATTGGATGCCGAAGAAATTGGGTACACTTCCCACGCGAGTCAGTGGAAGCTATTTGAATTTATCTCTTACCAGTATGTGGGAAATTCTTCCACAGTGGAGCTCCACACGTCCAAAACAAACAAAAACATGAAGAAAGAGACAACGAAAGATAGAAATGGACACCCACAAATATGTAGGTTGTTTGGGGAGGCCTCCCCCCTCCCCCCTCCCCTCCTGGTCGCTCCTCCCCGCCACTCCCCTCCGCTGGTGGACGCTCCGGCTACGTCGTTCCTGGCTAGATCCTTCCCTTGGCGGTGCTCTTGCGCCGGCTGGGTCTCTCCTCCGTCTCTCGTAATCCCACTCGTCCCCTGCTACCGCGGGTGCTACGTCGACGATCTCTCCCCCCCCTTGGCTCGTCTCCCTCTGTCTCTGTCCAGCCCTCATCTTCTGTGGCTGTTTGCCTTGCCACCCTCTGTTATCTGCCAGCCTCCTACCGGCATGTTGGCCTTGCCTGCTCTCTCTGACGGTGGGGCTTTCCCCTCGTCTGCTTCTGTAGCTCCCTCTCGCGCCACGGGTGCGCCTGGCGCTGGCGGTGGCGCTCCTCCCCTGGGTTCTCCGGGTCCTGCGGTGGCGACCGCCTCTCCTGCTGCTGAGGGCCTGCCACCATCTTCATCCGTGCTTTTTCCGTCTGTGAGGCTGCCGGAGGGTCCCTCTGGGGTTCTCGCCGGCTACTCCTCTACTTCCCTGGGCGTCTCCCCTCCGTTTGGTGGTCGCCACGTATTTCCTTCCGCCTACACGCCATCGGTCGTCCCTCCATCTAGGCCGTCCATCTTCCCTTCGCTCCTTACGCAACCTTCTACGGAAGGCCACATTCCTGCTGTCACCGCGCCTTTGGTCCCTCCCTGCCCTGCCCTACCCTTGATGGGACAACTGGGGAATACGGTCCCCTATTTTGGGTTCTTGGTGCTTGCCTTTCCTCCAGCCCTCTTGCCCCCACCGTTTCTTCCCCCCTATTCGGTGTGCTTGCGTCTGCCCCTCCGCTGCTGGTGGGTTCTGTGTCCACCCACCTCCCGATTCTCTCTCCTGAAGGTGTGATCACCGCGCCTTTCTTTTTTGCATGGAACCCCCCATCTTTTCCTTCTGCTGCTGCTACACCATCGGTTCCTCCTCCCGTGGATGCTTCCATAGTGCTAGTTGCTTGGTCAAAATGCATTTTCTGCTGCGTGGAGACCAGATGCTTGCGTTTCTCTTGTGCAGGTTGTCCGGCTGACCATGGTGCCTCCGGCCATCCCTGTTCCCGTTCATCCTCCAGTGCCCCCGGTCTTGGGCGTCCCTGCTACCTTCTTTTCCCTAGTTGGGATCGTTGCCTCGTGCAAGCCCCTTGAGCACGTCATCATCGCCTTCACTTCTCATGGTCGGCCACGTTGGTAAGTGCCAGATTTCTGATGCTCATCGTGCCCTTGCTCATGGGTTTTTCAGCAGTGCTCCTCCGACCTCCGTCAAGGGTGCTCCGGTGATTACTGTGGTGCAAGCTTGGTGGGCCGTTTCCAGGCCCTTTCGCATTCCTAGCCATGGCCATGGCATTTCCGCTGGCCCCTCAGTGCATCCTGTCGCGTTTGTTGCTGAACAGGCACTTGAATCGGTGCCTTCTCTTGTGAAGTATGGTGTTGTTGCAGTTCATTTGCCATCATCTATTGCTGGCTCTTATGGTGGCCTGGGTGGTTTCTGTTCTGCTACTCTTGGTGGCATTTCTTCTCTCCATCGTTCCGCAGAGATGGTGTCCCTCCTGCTGGGTCCTCCCGTGATCCATGTCGTGACGGGTCCTTTGTGGCTCAAGGCGATCCGGCGTCCGCTTCTGTTGTTCCTCCAACTCGTCTTATTTTTCAGGCAGATTCTGTTGGTATTTCCCATCTTCTGCAAGCCCCCAGTGCGTGCATGGCTCTGTTCACGTGGCCCTTAGCTTCCCTCCTGCAGCGGCGTCTAGTGCTTCATCGACTGAAGTTGAACATGCCCTGCTCCTGCTATTCTTGCTCTTCCTCATCCAGGCCCTCGCCTCCACTGAACGCTACTGCTCTTGCAAGCACCTCTGCTTCTCTCGAAGGTTCCTCTGCTGCAGCGTCCTTGTCTCCCTCAGCTAAAGGCCCCGTTAAGCTCCCTGTCATCTTTCAGGTTTAACTGTTCCCGATTTTGAGCCTGCTGGCCCGGTGGATTTTAACTTAGCGCATGCCAACTGGGTTGGCCAACATGGCCAGGGGCATTCTACACTCTCTTCAAGGATTGACGGTGCTCGAACTAGAGGATCATTGCATAGATCCAACTCTGCTTCCTCATCTCGTGTTCAAGATTGATATGTATTGGCTAGTCTCTCTGCTTTGTCACCGTGGAGCTCGTATCTCACTTGTTCATGATGTCTGTACCCGTTGGTGTATTTTGAGCCGCTCTGTTAGTTCTTAGACCCCTCTGCGTAGGGTGTCTCCCTCTTGGCTCTGGTTACTCTGTATCCCTTTTTACTTTCTGTTATATTAAGAAAATTGCCTAGCTGATTCTCGGATCTGCTTAGGTATCGCCTTAGTTAAAAAAAAGATAGAAATGGACAAGTCAATCTTCTTAAGCTAGCTCAATGATGACTTTTCACTTTTGGAGTCAGCAGCATAGGAATGGGGCAGGTGGGCAAGCGAAGGCAAGAGCTTCTGGTTGGGAAGAGGCCCATCCAACACCACCCGCGCCATCTTCATGCCCAGCTCATCTACGCCTCCAGATGATAGTGCATGAACCATACACCTGCAAGAACCAAGCCATGCACGTATAGTGGAGTATTATTAGTACGACCATGAAGGAAGCTTGAGAGAGAGAGTTTTGTGGGATCGTGTTTTAGGACTCCGACGAGGTGAGTTGTTCTCTGTGGGCCACTTTGATAACAGAATAAGGGAGAATATGATGAGTTATTCCGCCTACTCACCCTTAACCTAGTTTGATAGCAGGGTTAAGTTATTTGGGGTCGGTTAGGAATAAGGCCCTTATTCTAGGAGGAATTCATTCTATCATTTCACATGGAATGAGTTATTCTCAGAGTAAGAATAAGCTATCAAACTTAAAAAGGACAAATCTTAAGAATAACTCATCCTGACCCACCTCATATAACTTATCCTAACCTGTTATCAAAGAGGCCCTGTATGTATTTCTGATAGTTTTACCCATCCTTTTATTGGGGCTTCTCCCATCTCTCCTCCGTCCCATCCCTCTTGTGCCCCCCTTCCCACAGCGTGATTCCCGCAGTGTTAGACACCGCTTCTGTACTTTTGGTATGGTTTAGTGGTCATCCACCAACATCTCTCACTTGGCCAACAAACCATTATACTCTCACTGTCCATAAGCAGTATAATATTTATTCTATTGACCAACGAACCATTATACTCCCATTGTCTATGAGTAGTATAATATTTAGTTATCAAACTATTATACTTCTAGTATCCGTAAGTAGTATAATATTTCTATCGAAACACTCCCACTATCCGTGAGTAGTTTTTGACATACTCTCACTATCCATGAGTATTATTTCCATTCAACCATTGCTATCCGTATGTACTATACTCTTACTATTCGTGAGTAATATTTTTGATACACTCCCATTATCCGTCAAAGGTATCATTATTCTCATTATCTCACTATCCGTGAGTACTATTCTGATACACTCCCATGATCTGTAAGAGGTATCATTATTCTCATTATCTCACTATCCATGAGTACTATTCCGATACACTCCCACTATTTATCAGAGGTATTATTATTTTTATTATCCATGAAAATATTTCTTCTGGCTTATATGTTCCTAAACAGTGCCATTAAACCAACATGCTTAATGACATTTTCCACTGAGATACTTTTCATTAAAAGATCGACAATCATATCACTTGTGGGAATATAAGTCACCTTTATTTTTCCTTTTTGTACAATATCTCGAATATAATGATATTATACTTCAATATTTTTTCTCTTGAACTGTTTTATCCACTATTAATTAAGTTAATTGTCGCCTGATTATCACGGTATATCTCAATTGGTCCATTTACCAAGTTGAGATTTAAATCGTTCAAGAACCTTATGACTGCATGAGTAGCAGCTGTACTACATGCAATATTGTACTCAGCTTCCTATGTGTATCGACCAACACACCCATGTTTCTTACTTCCCCAAGAAACAACATCATTATTAAAGATGAACAAATGTCCAGTCGATGACTTTTCGTCAACTTTATCTCCTCCAAAGTCTACATCTGAATACCCAAGGACCTCAAGCGTATCAGCTTGATAAAAAAGATTATGGTGCAAAGTTTCTCTCAGATATTTCATAACTCTTTTAACAATTTCCAATGTGATGGACCAAGATTATTTTGGTATCTACCAACCAAACTGACTGATATGCTATGTCCGATCTCGTACACATTATCGCATACATCAAGCTTCCGATTGCTTGTGCATACGACACCATGAGCGGCTCCTGTCCCTCTTCGAGACATTGTCCCTTATATAACCATTTCTGATGGACTAACTGTATAGGTGCAGGATTGTAATTTTACATTCTAAATCTCTTGAGTACATATCTTAAATATTTTTCTTGATTTATACTCAACATTCTAGATTTTATATCTCTTAGGATTTATACACCAAGAACATAGGATGCCTCACCTATGTCCTTCATCTCAAACTTTCCACTAAGTTCAAATTTGATTTTATTCAACATCTCTATGCCATTATTGACGAGCAAAATATCATCCACATATAAGGATATATATCTAAATTTCTTTTAGATTTTGGTGTAGGAACTATTTATCACAGAGATATAACGAAGTAATCTACACAATAATAATTCTTTAGAAACTTTAACAGAGATATATGCATAATTACATTAAATTTTGGGTATGAGATCAATAAATAAGAACCTTTTTTAGATTTAATGGACTTTCACGTTCCTGTACGTGGATGGGCCAAAAGAGGGAAGAATCTTTTTAACAAAAGGGTTCCTTTTAGCAAGATGGGATTTAGGGTTTTAGGTAAAGAATCATCAATCACCCTTTTTATTTTTTTATATTACCTTATTTCTTTTCGGTACTCTTTTTTTCTTTGGCACGAAAGGGGGCCGTGCTCCCTTCTTCTCTTCCCACGGTGCCTAGGGCACCTACCTGGACAATGGAGCGTGGGTTGCGAAGCTGCGGCAGTGACAAGGGGAGCACGACGTGCGCAACAGCAGGCAGAGGCAGATGGAGCACGACGGCGGCGATCGTGATCCCTCGGCGTGGGATGGCTTGGTGGCAACGAGCGGGGACAGAGGTGGGGGCGCAGCAGGGCAGTAGGGATCAGCCCTGTAGGTGGCTCATAGACTGCTCTGCTCATGCGTTGGGCGCTAGTAGAGGACATCGGTGGTGTCGACGGAGGCGGTGCTGGTGAGGAGGGAGTGACGGGGGGGAGGGGGTGCAACAGTGGCAGAGAAGGTCAGTGGTGCGGCCAAGGAGGGTGGTGGCTTGAGGGAAGGGGCAACACAGAAGGGGAACAGGAGCGGTGGCATCGACGGCACTTGAGGTGGGGCAACGTAGGGCGAGATGGTGGAAGAGGGCCGTGGTATGTGGCCTCTAGCATGGATGCAGCGGTGTCTTGGCGATGAGGGAAGAGGAGTCCGACATCAGCGGAGCTTGGGTTGCGAGCAACAGTAGCAGGATAGCCAGCGGTGATGAGGGGAGCACGGTAGTGCGTAGCTGCAATGGCGGTGGGAGGAGAGAGTAGCCCAAGTAGCAGTAGCAAGACAGTCGGCGAGGAGTAGGGTAGGGACGAGGTGGCCGATGGCGATGCACTTACGGTGAGGCAGCGATAGTAGGGGAGGCGCGGGGTGGCTCGCAGTGGTGATAGCAAAAGTTACATTGGGGGGACCGCGGCGGTCGTGTGCCGACGTAGCAGCGATGTCGAGTGGTGGAGCGGTGCTCGACGAGGACCGTGTACTCGCTCTGATACTAGTGAAGGAAGCTAAAGAGAGGGTTTGGTGGGATCGGGTTTTGGGACTTTGGCGAGGTGAGTTGTTCTCTGTGTGTATTTCTGATAGATTTATCTATCCTTTTATAGGGGCTTCCCCCACCTCCCCTCTGTCCCATCCCTCCTGTGTGCCCCCCTTTGCACGACGTGATTCCCGTAGTGTTAGGCACCGCTTCTTGACTTTTGGTGTGGTTTGGTGGCCATCCACGTCCAAGAGACCAGTGGGTGCCAGTGTCTATCTGCACCTTATGTTGGTAAGGTGAGGTGCTGTGGACATATAAAAAGTGTACGTCCCTATGTCCCGCCAAGCCCCCGCATTAATGTCAAAGTCGAAGAGAGAAGACCCGGGGAGATTGGCCGTCCAGGGCTCCGGGAGAATACTACCGTCCGGCAAATCCTCACATTTGCACGGGCGAATTAAATGACAAAGAAAGCACATGATACCCCCCTGAATGTATACACTGCTATGGACCCACCATCGAGTCCCTAATAGTGAAGAAATGTCCCCAAAGAGTTCACAGTTCTCAGCTCTTGAAGCGAAGTTCAAGGCCCTTTTCAACGGCACGTTCATTATGCCCTCTAGTGGCACACCCCGTGCCCCTCAGCGGCACACCACCCTCAAAGCATTCCATGGCACACCCATGAAGTGCCCCAGCGGCACGCCCTCCAGGCAACTCCCAGCGGCATGCCCTCAACGAGCCTCCAACGGCACACACTGCCTGGGAGTGCCTCCAGCGGCACACTGCCTGGATCAGCCCCCAGCGGCACACTCCATGGGGGTGCTTCCAGCGGCACACCCTTCGGTGCCTCCCAACGGCACACCCCTTTAAGGCCCATTCCAATGGCACAACGTCCCTATGCCCTTCCAATGGCACATCAACTTGTGCCCTGTCAACGGCACAGTCATCATGCCCTCCCAACGGCACACCCAAACGAGCCCTATCAATGGCACATCCATCCTGCCCACTAGCGGCACACTCTTCTGGTGCTTCAGCGACACGCTTCAAACAAGCCTCCAGTGGCACAGCGTGGAATCCCTTAGAATGGCACAAGCCGGCCAAATGCATAACGGTCACTGGAGGGGCCCCTTGGCGCGCAGCGTGGCCATTTCAACGCCAGCTGGCGACCTGCCTTAGTGTCGCCCCCTGATTCGGTCATGGCACTTCCACCTGACAGTGAGGAGACCGAAGTCAACCTCAGATGGCAGTGCCATCATGAGGTCCGCCCCTTCCAACGGCATGCCTATAAAAGCCTCTCACGGAAGAGAAAAATGCATGCGAGAAGGCAGCTACGAAGAAGGGAACACTCGAGAAGAAGAAGAAAAGAAGAAGAAGGTAGAAGAGAGTGGAGAGATTGAGAGAGAGAGCTCCCTGTAGAGGGGAGGGAAGGAATGGGGTGAAGGGAGGCACCCTCCCTCGTTCCAACTCTCCCCCATCTTTTTTCTGCTCTTCTTTCCCCTTTCTTAGCTTCTCACCTCTTCCCTTCATTTTGGGATACACTGTAATGCAGTTGGTCTTCGGGCCATGGCTTTTGTTATTTGGAGTCTTTCCTGAATATAAGTGTCTCTTGGGGTGTTATATCTTGTTGTGTTTGATGTTTCCCCCCCCATCGTTGGCCTGTGATTTATTTTGCATGCTTCTTCAATCTTCTAACTCTCTGTTTTACCGGCCCTCCCATGTTATTGGTCTGCCTAGATAGATGATTAGTGCTTCTGGCTTGATGATACAAGGTCAGCCTCCCCCTTCTTTTTGGTGATGTTCTGCAATGCCATTCCCACCCTTTTCTTCCCATGCAGCTCCGTAAAGTGTTACGGTCCTCTACTTGGTGTGCATCACCCACCCATTGACCAAAATGTTCCTCTGCTCCTTCCTCAGAGCCAGTGGTATGCACACACCCACCCAAGCCTCCCAGTCATCACACTTATCAGGCCTTTCAACGGCACACTCCCTCTTGCTTGCCCACCGGTACACCCTTGAACCGCCTGCCCAGCGGTACACCCATGCTATCTTCTGCCCGGCACACCCCTAGCCAGTCTAGCCCGACACACTCCAGCCATTGTTTCCCCAGTACACCTGTGACTTGTGTCAGCCTAAGTGATGTCTCATCCAGTGTTTTCTCCGAGTTTTTCTGAAGTTTTCTCAAAGGTGGCTGCCTAGGCACACACCTCAAATTGTTGGTTCATGTCACTCCTTGTGGGCATGTCCCCTATTATCCCCTTCCATCCCGGGTCAAGGGGAGATGCTGCCGAATTTTTGTCAGAAATAATAATATGTTAAAGGACAAAAGGAAGCAACAAACAAATAAAATGAGCAACAACAAAACATTCTAACTAAGACAGGGGAACCATGCAAGATTCAGAGAACTGGACTATTGAACATGGCTTGGGACTCAATTACATGACAGAGAAGTGAAAGCTTGCCGTTTAGAACCCTCCACATGAACTCCTCAAGCCAGAAGCCTCCCCTTAAACCTCACCCCATTCATGTGGATTTTGCCCCAATGGCATTGCCCCTAACTTCCTTTGGCCAGCCTTGAGCGGCACACTCCATTTGGCTCCAGCTCGGCACACTTTTCAGCCTACGTAGCCCGGCACACTCATGCCCCCTGTCCCTCCAACGCCTTGCCCGGTACACTCCCTCAGCGGCACACTATTCCTCCCTTCCTCTCTCCGGCACAGCCTTGGCCCATGCCTACCCGGTGCACCCTCAATCAAGCCTTCCCTGGCACACTTTAGTGGCATTGATGTACACTCCAATCTTGTACCGACCTTGCTCCAGGCTTGCTCAGACCCTCACCCTAGCCTGCATTGACCTTACCCCTTAGCCTCTAGCCCGGCACACTCCCCAGCGGTACATTTCCCAGCCCATTAGCATTACACTCCTCACCCCTTCCAGTGGTACACTCCTCAACCCTCCAACAGTACACCCCAACTCACCACTTCCAGCGGTGCACTCCTCAACCCCCTGGCCAGCACACTCTCATCTGTTTCCAGCGGTATACCCCTAAATCATCCTCCAACAGTACACTCTCCATCTCACCAACTCCAACACACTCTATATCTAAAAGCCACAACAAAGAAAGGGATTATAATAATAAAAAAGGGAAATTCGTATAATGACAATGATGAAAGGGGACTTCAATTAAAACAATAAAAGTAATAAAAGGGAGGAATAAAAAAATAAAAATAAGTAATAAGTAAAAGAGGGATTCGTGGTCTACAAATGATAAAAGACAGCCAACAAAAAGGGGTAAAGTCAATAAATGAATAATAACAATAAGCATTAACAATCATCACAAACAAAATGACATGACCTTCGTCTCTCTCCCTCGGATTCCGGACTCGGGAATATTAATGATGCCTTTGTAGGCCGGGGTTCACCCTCGGGAGTTGCCCCTCCCGTCGTGGTTATCGTCCGACCTCGTTCTGGGCCAATATCTTGTCGAAGTCTCCTTTTCCACTGGGATCCGATCCCACTTTCGTATTAAAATTGCCATCTCCTGGTAGACATTTGCATGGATTCATCCCCATCACCGTCTCGTTTTCCATGTGAACTCTCATCCAAACATAGAATGGTCCGCCAGTGACCGACATGACATGAGTATTCGTACCCCGATATGAATTCTCAGTGTAGTTTGACTGCCCCTCTCCTCATGCACTAGCTAGTAATTCTTTCGGTCGTGGAGCCCTTATTTCTGACAATTAGTCAAGGGTATTCCCCCCTCTGAGGAGATGTAAATGACGCTGTGACCTTTACGGCACGGTGGGTCTCAGTCCCGACCCGAACCACACAATCGCCTGACTGAGTCAGATCGAGCGCACCATGGGCTTCCATGAAGCCCGAACAAATCGTCACTTTGTGACTGGCACGTCCACGCACTTAATAAATTAATAAAAAAATAAAACAAAGATCTTAATAATAAGTGCGTCCACAAGTCTGGCACGCCCGGTGGGACTAGATCACCCTTCATCTCTTTATCGGAATTAAGGGCTCCATGGCCCCCTTCTTGTAATACTAATTCCTCAATTTGCAAATGCAGGTTGCGTTCCAGACGTCAGGATGGCCCTCGCTTTCGGTCAGCAGCCCGTCGAAAGCCATGTTCGGAACGGCTACTTGGCCGTCCCCCTCACCTTCGGGAGCTTCCCTCCCGCAGTTGGCTTCCCCAAGTTTTTGGGAGTGGCCTTCACGAACCTGCTGAACATGGAGGCGTCTGACGGGATCGAAAGCAATGCCCCCATCCAGGGGGCCACCAAAGCTGCTGCCAGCTGACCAGTGGCCGAATCTCCCGAGACTGTCCCCACGAGGACGCTGAGCTGCAATGTGCACAATGTGCACCAAACTGCCAGCCCGTCTCGCCAGGGCTCGGCCTCTCATCAGAGGAGGCTCCGGAGGAGCCATGCCACTACATCACCTCGAGGCCGGTTCTCCAGCACCGGAAAGTCTGCCGTCATCGGGACCGTCCGGGTGCACCTCACCGAACCTCGCTCCGAGATGATCCTGGAGCGCGTTGTCCCCGCCGTACCAGTGCGTAACTCTTTTCAGCCACTGGAGAAGATGAAGGGCAGGATGACGCCCACAACTCCGGCCACAGCACCACAGTGTCAACCGACCTCTAGGCCGACTAAGGCCAAGCAGGCATGGGTTCCCAAGGCAGTCTGATTTACTTCACCAACCCGGGCAGGGCCCTTCACTTTTTGCCCGGCAAGGGCTCAACAGGGAGACCGGGTCAAGACATCGGCCCCCATCTACGAGCTGGCACTGGCCACACTGGCCCCACCGGAGAACACCCGTCGTTGACACCACCGATGTCACTATCAGGCTGCCCGTGCGGAGCCTGCAACCCACTTGCCCGTTGCTGTCAATAGGGCAGTATCACCAGCCTCTCCTCCTGATCAAGACTGGGAAGGAGCAGAGCAGGCCATGAGAAACTACTTGCGGGGTCCGGGGAGCACTCCCCTGCGTCGCCAAAGACTGCTGGGGGCAGTAGCCTCCGCATTTGAAGAAGAAGAATCCCGACCCGTGCCTAGCGCCGAGTCAAGGAACTGCTCTGAGGAGCGTTATCAGTCCCTGCTAAGGGAAGAAGTGAGGCCACCGAGATCGGTCTTTGACAGATTGGTCTTCCCGGGTAAGCCATCGAAAAGAGTGGCAAGAAGAGGCAGAGACCTAAGGGTCTACACCTGCAACATGGCGGGAGTATTTGGCCGGTACGGGGCCTTACCGACCGAGCCTGAAGAAATGGCCAGACTTGCAGCAAGGCCAGGACCTCTCACCAGAAGAGGGAAAGCAGTAACTGAGAAGACACAAGCTCACACTGGAGAAACTGACTATGGGGAGCCATCAATGGCCTTAGCTGCCAATGTCATTACTGAAGGCACCACGGGAGGACCATCCACGTCGTCCGAGGAGACACCGGCTGAAGAAAGAGGGGGCACCCCTAGCCCTTCCATGAGTGACCCCGCGGTTTTACTTATGATGCAGGAATATCAGCGGGAGATCGAGTTGTTGAGGAAACAGCTGACTGATAGAGCTGCTCAGCCCTCGACATCCGGGCAGACTGAGGCGTTGCCAGAGACTCTTGGGGGCAACGGTCAGGCATCGGAAGCTTCTCCGCAAGCGACGGTGTCTCCCCCGATGCCTACCTACACCGGGGGCATACCCCTGCACCAGCCACAACACACCACACTGGCCCCGCCCCAGAATCTGCCATTCCAGGGGTCCACCATTACACCTCAGGCCACCATGTTGACAACGCCGCTGGCGCAACCGGCCCATTTCTAACCGAACCCGGTTGACCCTACGACGGTGAACAGACTGATGCTTGAACAAATGATAGACATGAAGTTGGCAGAGAAGAGCGATGCTGATCACATGCCATTCGATGTGTATCGGGTACCTTACCCGGCACACTATGCTACCAGGAGGCTCCCGGCCGGTATCACCAAGCCACCGAAATTTGAGAAATTTAATGGGCAAGGGTCTCCCAGGGAGCACATTGCCTACTATGTGAATGTTATGGGGGACCTAGCTGCAGATGAAGCTTACCTCCTCAAATTCTTCGGTTCGACACTTACCGGGCTTGCTTTTGAGTGGTATTCGAGCTTGCCCACCGGGTCCATTGCAGACTGGCCCGACATGCAAAAGAAATTCAATGAAAGGTTCTACATAGCTGAACGGGTGGTAACCGTGGAAGAACTCTACGCCACGAGACAAAGAAGTGTTGAGTCGGCTCTGGACTACATAAAGAGGTGGAGGAATCTCAGCATGAGATGCAGACGTCCCCCGCATCAGGAGGACGCAGTGCAAATTTGTAAACAGAACCTGAAGAAGGAAATCCTTGAGAGGATGATTGGCACCGAGGTGCGATCATTCGACTGTCTAAACAACATAGTGGCAGAGATCGAAGCATTCCTTGCTCGGTACTTGCATCGAGCCAGAGGGCCAGGCAGGCCGAGAAGAGACCGATACTGCCAGAAGTCCACACATTAGACTTCGATGCTTTCGAGAAACAGAAAGAGAAAGCCAAGGAGACGGCCAGTCCTCCTCCACCCAGGTCTACTGAACAGCGGGAAGGTCCTTCCCTGCAGGAGAAGATGATGAATAAGTTGTATTTTTTTCCTCGAGATAAGTCCCGAATCCTATTTGAATGGGCCACCAGATACAATAAAATCACATTGCCAGAACCGAAGAGACCTGGTGACTTGAAGAAGAAGGATGCTCCTCATTTCTGCCCGTACCACCAGATGCTGGGGCACACTATCAAGGAGTGCTACATCTTCAAGGATGTCATTGAGTCCTTGATCAAGAAGGGAGAACTGGACATGGGGGGAGCACAAGGTCGATCCTCCGCAGCCGCATGAGATGCCGAATCTCGGCACCACCGTCAACATGGTCTCTTTATACCAGCATATGCCTGAAGAATGGGTGGAGGCCAGCACAAGTGCCACATATGAAGCCTTTATCATGGCGCCAGCTCAAGACCAAGGAGGTTGGCAGACTGGGTCGACAAGGAATAGAAGAAGAAGACAAGCTCCCCGGCCCACTCCGGAGGTTCACATAAGGGGTGTCACGCCCCGACCAGCACCGCCACCGGTGACGCCCGTTTGGCATGACATGGCCCCCCGGTTAGTCATGAGGCGCCCTACTCACAACAAGAAGAAGCATATCCCGATGCGGGTGCACAAAGAGACCAGCCCTGTGGTGGAAAGACTCCAGGCCATTATTGATGGGCTTGAAGATTATGAATAGCCCGAGATCCAGCCTGGGGAGTTGAAGGAGTATGTCCCTTGGGAGGAGTTCGAGTCACTCGAGGTAGCCCCAGAAGCAGGAGCCGAGACGAAGGAAGAGCCTCTCTTGTGGGGTGAGCTTCCCCAAGAGCAGCCGCCAGCCACAGAAGAAAAGAAGAAAAAGAAGAAGAGAAGACCCAGAAACAAGAAGAAGAGCGGGATTGTCCTTTCTTGCAACACCCTCTCAGTATTATTTGATACAACCCTCTCCCTGAGAGAAGAAGAGCAAGAAGTGCCCGTCGAGCCGTCAGAGGTGAATCAGGCTGAAGCATCCACCTCTCAGCATGCCACCAGGTCGGGAAGGAAGTGGGGATGCCCTCCTCAGGCCAACCACAACATCCTGCTTAGGGGAGAACAACCGTATCACATCCCTGAGCCTAGGATCCAAGGCATGGAGATTCCCCCTCCCTCGGGTCTCTACCCCGGAGAGCCGGTCGGCCAGGGCACCCCTTCATTTATTGAATTTCTCACGACTCAGAGGGGAAGGCAGTCATGTCCCCGCGAGTCCCAGCAGACCAAAGAGCCAGGCAGCCCCTCGGCCCCGTTGGTAGTAATTCATCCTCGGTCAAGGGAAGAACTCGACAACATCCCGAACCTTGCCGAGTTCATGCAAGAGAAGGAAGTGACCCAACAGGCTCCGCAAGCTCAAGTGATACCTGACCCGGTGGAGGAGGCACCCGCTGAGCCGGCTCCTTAGGCCCAGACTGGGGGTAGGCGCAATAGAGCTGAAGAGATGAAGTTGCTCGAGGTCCGAGCTAGCAATAGAATAGTCAAGCACTTGAAGAAGATCCCAGCCAGGTTCACCGTCTGGGAGATTCTATCTCTAGATGAAGAGACACGGCAAGCCGTCATCGCGGCACTCCAGACGCCAGCATATGTGGAAGCTTGCCTTATAGAAATGTCACCCGAGGTAGCTGTGGCCTTTACAGAAGAAGATATGCTCCTACCTACCTGCAGTCACAACAGGCCACTCTACATGAAGGGGCAGCTGAATGGGCATCCCATCAACAGAGTATTAATTGACCCTGGGGCAACGGTGAACATACTTCCCTATCGGGTGTACCAGAAACATTACTTTGATGTACACTTGATTGAGGTCAAGAATGTTAAGATTGCTGGCTTTAACCACAAGTGCGAGGTCCCCATGGGGGTTGCAGAGTTTAACCTTTCCCTCGGTGACTTCACAACCAAGGTCCAGTTTCATGTGATCAACTCCAACACCTCCTACAAGGCGTTGCTTGGCCGGCCGTGGCTACACCAAAATAGGGTGGTGCCGTCCACTCTGCACCAATGCATCAAGTACCGCGGCAACGGGAAGGAGGAGAGAATCTTTGCTGACCTCCACCCTTTTGAAGTGTTCAAATGTCACTTGTCGGACGCCACTCTGTATTTGGAGAAGCCGAAGCCAGCTCCCCAAGTCACTCAGGACAAGGGAAAGAAGAAGGCAGAGCCCGACAGCTGGTTCCCTCCACCACCGCCAGGCTATGTGGCTCCCCCCGGTATCATTTGTCTCTGAGGCAGAAGGAGTATTCAAGGCTACTCCCCTTTCCATCTACCCTACGTCGGGGATGCCGTACCTCAAAGACTTGCTGGAGGACATCAGGGTCCCGCCTGGGATCGTCAAGCCTCTCGTAGAAGCTGACTATCAGGTGATTGAGCCATCGAGGACCTTCAAGGTGCCTAACCTCAGGGGGCGGCCTACCATCTTCTATGTGGCTAATGAGCATCCGGTCAAAGGAGACAATGATTGTCAACTCCCCGATGAATTGCACGACCCACTCGTCCCGATCATGGGACTCCCAGACATAACCGACCGTGCAGCCAAGATGACCAGAAAACAAGGGATTCCCCTTTGCCAACTCTCCAGCCGGAAAGAAATGTTCAAGAAAATGTGGACCCCACCAAACCTGGATCGAAGCCTGTTGTAGATTACCCGGCGTCCAGGGTTGGGCTTTTCACTAGAGGACTCCTATGAATCTGATGTGATATCAGTCTTGGCTCCAAACGGCGACAGCCCTACAGGCACTGCAGGCCCACAGCAGGTCGAAGGCCGCCAGCACCTCACGCCTTCGGCCAACAAAGATCAAAATGAAGAAATATTCTTATGGAATCCACCTCCCTGTAGGAACAAGGGGAAGGTCACGTCCTCCTCTGAGGGGCCGGCCTCAAATAACTGCACCAACATGGTGTCATTGCCCTCGCCTGACGTTGATGCGAAGGACGGGGAAGCAAGCCGGACTCCGGGCCTCCCTCGGTGCGGCTCTACCCTATTTTCCCTGTGCTATCAGCAACAGCGGGAAATTGAGATGTTGAAGGCCCGGCTGGCCGAAGTGACTGCACTTGTGTCTGACTTAATCGGAGGGATCCTCCGCCAACAGAATATTGGCACACACCGGTCTCCGAGCACTATCCCGAATGCCCCCGTGCACCTGAAAAAGGAGGCAAGGGATGTAGCTATTTCCCCAGTCAGACGATCGACCGAGCAAAATCCTACGCTGCAAGAGAAGATGCAGAGGCCCTACTCTTTCCCGAGGAATAAGACCCGAGGAATCTTTGATTGGGCCTGCTACTACGGCAAGGTCTCCCTCCCAAGGTCCAAGAGGCCGCAAGATGCTCGCAGAAGTGGTGACCCCTTGTTTTGCCCTTATCACCAAATATTGGGCCACTCTATTGAAGACTGCTACATCTTTAAGGATATTGCTCAAGAGCTGATTGAGACAGATGAGCTCAGAATGGGAGATTATGTGGTGGCTCCGCCACGCCCCCACGTGACATGTAGCCACGAAAGGGGTATCTATATGGTGTCAGTTTAGCACCAGATCCTTGAAGAAGCAGCCAAGCATGAACAACCCTTGCCGTCGGTAGGGGACCAGCCTTCAGTATGGCAGACAATCACTTCGGCCCCTGCTGGAGCCGTCTATGATAATTACAAAGAAGATCCCGAAGAAGTCCTTTACTTCTCCACGCAAGAGAGCCCCCCGGAGCCGCACACGGCAAGCTTAATAGAGGGGGAAACAAGCAAAGCCTCATTACCCAACGAGGCGGAGCAAGAAGACGCCTATGGTGTCCTTGAAGTAGAAGACGGTGAAGACCAGGATTTCATCGACCTATTGCCAGCGCCGCCGAAAATTGAAGATGGCGGTCAGGTCACAGTGGATGAACTTTTTGAAATTAACCTGGGCACGGAAAGCGACCCCAGGCTGACCTTTCTAAGTGCCCTTCTTCCTCCATAGAAGAGGGAACAATATACCAAGTTGCTGCAAGAATTTCGGGACTATTTTACCTAGAATTACAGGGAGATGCCCGACCTAAGCCCTGGTGTGACCCAACATATTCTGGCCATTGACCCCAAGGTGGAGCCAGTGAAGTAGTCCCCCCGGCTCATGAGGCCGGAACTGATAAACCAAATTTGTAAAGAATTCGACAAGCTCATAGATGTCAATTTTATAGCTGAAAACTAGTATACCACTTGGTTGGCCAACATTGTGCCGATGAAGAAGAAGAATGGACAGATCATGATCTGCGTGGACTTCCACGACCTGAATAAAGCCTGCCCAAAAGATGATTTCCCGGTGCCCATCACTGAAGTAATGATTGATGCAACTACTGGCCATGAGGCCTTGTCCTTCATGGATGGATCGTCTGGCTATAACTAAATCTGAATAGCTGAGCACGACCGAATTCATACGGCCTTCTGGTCACCTAAAGGGATATTCCACTACAAAAGAATGCCCTTTGGCCTCAAGAACGGCGGTGCTACTTACCAACGGGCGATGACCAAGATATTCGACGAACTGCTATATAGCAAAGTCGAATGCTACATTGATGATTTGGTCGTCAAGACAAAGAAAAGGGAAGATCACCTGAAGGACCTCAGAGTCATCTTCGAAAGACTCCGGCGGTACGAGCTGAAAATGAACCCGATGAAGTGTGCCTTCGGCGTCTCCAGTGGGAAGTTCCTCGACTTCATCGTCCGATACAGAGGGATCGACCCTTTCAAAATAAGAGCCATTCAGGAGTTACCTCCTCCAAAGGATCTGGGAGAGTTAAGGTCCCTGTAAGGCCGGCTGGCTTACATCCGAAGATTTATCTCCAATTTGTCAGGGCGCTGTCAGCCATTCCATAAATTGATGATGAAAAATGCACCTTTTGACTAGAACCAAGAATGTCAGAGGGCCTTTGATCGGCTGAAAGATTACTTGAAGACCCCGCCCGTGCTGGGGGCACATGTCAAGGGGAGGCCGCTTATTTTATACATAGCTGCCACCGAATGTTCGCTGGGGGCAATGCTCGCCCAGAACAATGATGAGGGGAAGGAGCAAGCTCTCTATTACCTCAACCGAAGACTAGTGGGGGCAGAAGCAAAATACACCCCGATTGAGAAGGTCTGTCTCGCCTTGGTCTTTATAGTCAAGAAGCTGAGGCATTACATGCTCTCGCACGAGATAAGCCTGATCTCCAAGGCCGACCCAGTTAAACACATTCTCTCCCAGCCAATCCTGAAGGGGCATCTCGGCAAGTGGGCCGTACTATTAATAGAATTTGACATCACCTACGTGCCACAGAAGGCCATTAAGGGTCAAGCCGTGGCCGAATTCTTTGCAGCACATCCTGTGCTTGAAGATTCCCCATTGGCTACAGAGTTACCTGAAGATGAAACACTGGAGGTGGCTCAGGTCCAGCAGGTCGCCTGGCAGCTCCACTTTGACGGAGCCTCAAGATCAGAAACAACCCTGTCCGGAACCACAAAAGTACGGGCAAGGGCCGTCATCGTCCTTAAATCCCCTGAGGGAGAAGTATTGCATGCATCCTGTTCCATCAATAAACCCTGTACAAATAATGAGGCAGAGTATGAGGCTCTGATCATCGGTCTCCAAGTCACTGTGCAAATGGAGATTAAAATGCTACAAGTATTTGGCGATTCATTACTAGTCGTCAAGCAAGTCCAGGGACAGTTTGACGTCCGAAAACCGGAGCTGCTCCCTTACCACACTAAGCCGAAGCGGCTCATGGAGCGATTCTATCTCATTGAGATAGGCCACGTTGCCAGGAGAGAAAATGCGCAAGCCGATGCACTGGCAAAATTGGCAAGTTCACTGGCGGTCCCGCCAGATGGATCCCTCAGCATCCGAGTGGTGAATCAGCGCCAAGTGCCTAGCATGATAGAAGAACCAGAAGAAGAAGAATTCGAGGCCGCTACAGCGGAAGCCGTCAGTCTACCCGACTAGAGGGACCCCCTTATGCAATGGTTTAAAAGTCAGCAATTGCCCAGGCTGAGAAAAGAGAAGATCAGGCTGATCAGAACAAAGGACTCGTACGAGGTCCAGAATGGGATCTTATTCCAAATCATGGCGGATGCCAAGCGGAAGGTGCTCCTCTGATGCCTATCCACCGAAGAAGCTTGGAAGGTCATGAAAGAAGTCCACGCCAGAACAGCAGGTGCACACCAGGCGGCACCAAAGATGAAAATTGAAATAAAGAAGCTTGGCTACTACTGGCCGACAATGTTTGATGACTGCTGCAAGTACGCCAAGTCTTGTCAGAAATGCAAGGTGTTGAGTTATGGTTTTGATGATTGTTGTGATTGTTAAGTTATGGTTTTGATGATAACTAAACTTAATGTGTGATTAAGTGATGATAACTAAACTTGTGATTGATTGCTCATGCTCTTGTTATCTATGTATGGTTGAGATGGCAAATGGCAACGGTTACATGGTCTTGATCCTTGCTTTGCATATGTTGGTTTATCAAGAGGCAAGAGGTTTCATAACCTCTTTAATGTGAACAAGTATGGTATTAACCCTGACTATCTTGCTTGCAAGATTAAACTCATGGCAGTCACCTGGTGAACCAAACGTGTGGATACTCACCCTGCTCCTCTACAATTCATTACAGGTGGTATATGTCATTTACTGTCAAGCACCATTGGTAAGATTCTTACCTTGTCATAGTCATTAATCTCACCATGGGTATTCCATATACCTCTCATTTCTAAACTTCATTCATGATATTTGAGGTTCACAATGATAACTTGGTTTGATAACTTACAAGCTCACTCTTCAAATGCATTAGTTTCTCATTCCAATCATGGTAACATGCTCAAATGGTCTTAATGTTTCTAATACATAAACCAAGTGAAATCCAACCCGCAAATGTATGAAATAAACATCTACTTAAAGTCATTGTTATTTGCATGTATTTCATTGGGCTAACACTTCAACTTTACAGGACTAGGTCATTCCGGTCAACCAGAATCGCCAAACGCGAAAAGTCTCATACTGCAGAACTGGCGGTCGACCGCCCCAGGTCGACCGGCAGCAGCGGTCGACCGCCCAAGGTCGACCGAAAATTTTAGGGATCAAATTTCTACAGGGTTTCTCAGTAGCGGTCGCCCGCCAGCTTCCACAGGTCGACCTCCAGCCCCGAGCCAACAAAAGTTGACTTTATTCTCCACTTCGAGAAGAGCCATTCTCCTTGTATTTCTTTAATCCTAATGACACCCAATCATCCACAAAATATGGATCTGGTCTGGAGGATGTCTAAGGACCATTCAAAGGTTATAAAACCTACACAAGAAGGGTTGGAAACCCTAATACTTCAATTGGAACAAGAGAGATCAAGGGAGGCTAGAGGAGGTGATTCAGGGGTACTGTAGCACCTTCGTGAACAGTGCTTCGGGCTGGAGTTGTTCATCCATTCCAAGAGATTCAAGGTTAGATCTGAAGCCATCAATCTCCAAGCAAGTTTAGAAGCAAGCAAGCCCTCAAGGGAGATCAAATCTGCATCCTTAAATCTCTCCATCAACCCAAGGTGATTCAAGGTGACTCAAGGTTAGATTTGAAGCTAGCAACCTTCAAGGAAGTGAAGAAGCAAGCAAGCATTCAAGGGAGATCAACCAAGCCATTTAAGTGAAGCAGGAAGCATTGTTCCAAGTTCTACATCATACATTCAGGGGGAAACCAAACCAGGAGATTTCTAAACTCTGCTCTATTCGTCTTGGTGTTTTGAATTTCAAGTCTTGTTCTTTGTAATTTGAAGATATATGTGTGTGTGTGGATCAAGTTAGATCCGTGGTCGTGTGTGGTCGTGGTGTTCTATTCGTGTGTGCGTTGGTCTTCTTAGATCTACGTGTGTGTGTGTGGATTTATCTAGATGTTGTGTTTGTTTGTGTGGAGTGCTGCACTTGTGACAACGGGTGTTTGTTTTGATGATCCGCTTGTTGGATCGTGTTGGAGACTTCATCTCCGTGTATGTGTGTGTATTGGGGCGCGTCCCCGTGTGTGTGGGCAGGCGTCGTCCTGCGTGTGTGTTTGGAGCGTTGTCTCCGTTTGGGGATTTATCCCCGAGTGAAGCCTCACCGGGTTTGGTGAGGGGTGGACGTAGGATTGTCGTCGTTGCATCCGAACCACCTTAAAACCGCTGTGCATTGTGTGGTTTGATTGTTTTTGTTGTATGGTCGTGTGGGAACGGAAAGATTGAGTGAATTGGTTAATTAGTTTTCAATTGCTAATTATTGTTTATCACATATTTTGTAAAAAGCCAAAAGTTTTCTTAAAATTTGTTATCACCCAATTCACCCCCCTCTTGGGTGTCATTGATCGCGGGACTTCAATTGGTATCAGCGCCAAGGCTCTACTTTCATAGATCTAATGATCTAGAGTGATCCAGATCAATGACTACCATGGTGTACACCTTGAACTCTCCACCGGTGTTTGATGGTTGTAATTTCGATTTGTGGTTAGGTAGAATGTGCAGTCTTGTCAACTCATATGACCCTAAGCTATGGAAGCTTATTTCATATGGTCCTTATGAGTTGTCTAAGGATAAAAATGTCTGGACTGAAAATCAAAAGCTTAAATATGATCAAAATTGTTTGGTGTTAAAGTTGCTAACTGCTGTAGTTGATTCTAATTATTTCCCCTTTGTCTCCCATTGCAGATCTGCGAAGGACATCTTGGATGGATTCACCAAAATCGAGGAAGAGCATGGAGACCAATGTCTTATGGCAGGCACGAGTGAACAAGGGAGTGATCAGCCAAGTAGATCAAGCTCAAAGGTAAATTCTGATTCTGATAATAAAGATGAATTTAGCTATGAAGATTTGTTGATTGCATATGATGATCTTGCTGAAAGATACAAGAAGTTAAAATCAGAAAACAAAAAATTGAAAAAGGATGCTGAACAAAATAAGTGTAATTCCTCTTGTAAAAAATGCTTACATCTAGAGGAAATGATTGAGGCTCATGTGTTTGACATTGAATTTCATAAAGATCAAATCAGCTCCTTAAGAAATAAAAATAAAGAGTTGAAAGACAAGCTAAATTCAATGGTCGATGATCAAACCTTGATAAATGAACTGATTCATGATGAGAAGCTTGTTAAAGAAAATGAGAAACTGAAGGAATTGAACAAGGCCATTTCTGAAAGATTGTTGATTCTTGAAAAAGGAAAATCTGTGAATATTGATGAATCTGAAAAAGTGCATGCTTTGTTGCAAGAAATTGAAAGTCATAAAACTATCAATGCTACTTTACATGAACAAGTCAATTCGTGTGAAAATAAGATGGTTTCCTATAAATTGCACGTTGCATCTCTTGAATCTGAAATCTTTGATTTCAATGCTTCACTGTCTAGATTTGTGAATGGTCAAGGAAATTTGGACAAATTGTTGGGGATGAAAGTGAACTTTCAAAGAGAAGGGCTGGGGTTTAATCCTGTGAACAAGAAAAAATTTGAAAGCAAGTTACGCACTTCATTTGTTCATAGCACATGTACACCCAACACCTCTAAATCTAACTCCCAGTAAACCATTGTGCCAAGAACTCAAACCAATCTAAAAACAGTGTGAATGTTCAAAATGTGCATGCTAAAAACTTTCATGCGAAAACCCATGCATCCAACAAAAGAAACATGTCTTAACTTTACTGTGGAAAACTTGGACACCTGATGCATGATTGTTTCACTATGAAGAATGATGACTTGAGAGCATGCAGAAATCAAATTATTTTGAAAAATGTAAAGAGAGCTTTCACCACAAAATCTTCCATGCATTGCAATCACTGTAGTAAAAGGGGTCATACAACTTCACATTGCTGGTTATTGTTGAAGAGAAAGAACTCCCACTCAACACATCATGCTCACACACACAAATCAGTAGAACCCATGAGAAGAAAGAATATGATGCCACGTGCCTTCTACCATCACTTTGGCAAATCTGGGAATGTTAAGCATGATTATTTTCTAAAAGAAAATGATGATTTGAATGTTGTCAAAAATTAGAAACCACATGTCCATGTTGCTGCTAACCCACAAGGACCCAAGATGGTTTAGGTACCTAAGAATGTCAAATGAGAAATCCGTTTTGCAGGTGTGCCATGTGAATGTAAAATATGAAATCTGTCTTCGTCAAGAAGGTAAGGCACACGAGTCAAGTGGCATAAGTCAGGTTTGAATAAAAATCAAAAACTGAATTTGAAGATCAGGTGATATCCCTCCTACTTTCGGTAGTGATTGTGTCATGTTTTAACTCACTTTGTGTCATATAGTCATGTAATCTTGCATATGTCTGTACATGCATTTCATTCATAGTTGTTTACATATTTGTGCGCATATCAATTGTCATATAGTATCTTCGTGTAAAGAAGAGCTTGAAGATTCATCAAAGCATGATTTCACCACATACAATGAGTATGCATATACCTTCACGTGATGTCTTGCAAATATTGAACATGTGTATTCATGCCATAATGCATTACAATCCTCCTGCCTTCGTCATCCATGATTACATAGTATATCAAATGGTGACATGTGGAAGGGCAGGTTAAGCCTGTCTGAAAACTATCACTACGCGTGAGGTGATCTTCGGATCTAAGTTCTCCGCCTGGTACTATGAGTCAATTAGTTACAGGCTGCACCTGGCATTAGGACGTTAATGAACATCTTGCATTCATGCACACACTAAGGGGGAGCAACCACATTCGCCATATGAACTTAATGTTTAGGTTCACACATGAGTCATACATTGCATCTAGAGCTGTCTAGAGGATGTTGGTTGTTAAAATAATTTGTCATCCTATTGCTAATGAATTTGAATCGAAATTGACAAATCAAGTCTCTTGTCCTTGGATGCAGATTACACTCTCAAAATCCAAATGATGATGGGCTAGTCATGACCAAGCTTGAATCAACTGAGGAATACCTTGCAAGGATGAAAATGATAAAAATGTCCTCAATCCACCACTAGGAGATAGAAAGTGATCTAGATAAGTACCCAAGGCATGGTAATAGGCCCGCAACAGGTAAAGTTGATCAACCATTTTTCATGAGAAAATCAAGTAAAGTCCTTTTAGTGGTTCATTCATATGTGATTAATACCATCTTTGGAACTACTAATAATGCCTTTTGTGAAGATTTTATAGGGATTGTGCAAGAAGACTTCAAAATACTCTCATGAGTAAACTGAGTTTCATTCTTCTTTGGATTGCAGGTGAAAGGCTTAAAAGGAAAATAGATTCTCAAGGCAAAGGTAAGAAAGTAAATCTGAAATATCAATCATCGTGAGGTTGGTGATCTTAGTGATTGAAGGCTTCCAATCTTGTCTCCTGAACTAAGGTAATTCAACCTTGTCAATTCATGCAATGGCCATCTTTATCACTTGGTGACATATTCAAATGACATGTATTGATTCTACAAACCTGATCTGCCATTTATCAGCATCCTGTGATGGACTTGTTTAAGTGGTTGAATCAAATTGAAAATCTTGAGAAGTGTGAATAAAGTGATTGGATTTGAATATTTTTCAATTTGAATTGCATGATGACATTTGAGCCTAATTGAGTATCTGGTATATCAAATACTGAGCAGTGAAAATGTGGGTCACATCCACCTGGGAATTCTCACTATGCGTGAGTTGGTCTTTGGATCAACGTTCTCTGCCTCGTACTAGAACTCAGAGAAGTCAAATGGTTGATCCATGAATGAATCTTTGAACTGAGTTATTTCAATTGAAAATGTATTTTTGCTCATGATTCAAATATTTGGCTTGTGAATTATTTTTAATTTCAAAACTTGTGAAATGCTATTGAAAATATGATTTTGAACAATTCTGAAAATTAGGTTGCATAGCTTAATTTTGATCATGTATGCAACCTCATTCATAAAGATCATGTCAAAAAAAATACATGTTTGATCTATTAATTGAATGTGAATAGTCTCATGTGAAAGTTGTCACATTAGATTGGAAATAAAGCTCTCATCTTGTCAAAATAACTTGCATTCCACTCTCACATAGTTATAGGTTGCATGCATCATAATTCAATGCATAAGGTGCTTTTAGATCATGCAAATGAAAATCATAAGTCTGAATCACTTTGCACATTACATCGCATTCTTATATGCTCATACGTTGTATTGCATTGGAACTCATGCATTAGTTGCACTTAGTTCATTCAGTTGGCATCCATTCAATTGGTATCAAGTTATCCATTCCATTGGTATCAAATTGACATCACATTGCTCGCATGCATGTCATAGTGCATTTGCATAAACTCCCAATGTGTGCTATTATATACTATTCAACCCCATCCTTTGACACTTCTATAGCCTTATCCCTTCTTGCTAAATAATGCTGCATTTGAGTCATTATTGGAGTGCTTCATGTCGTACACTCTGGGGGAGTTATATTTCATAAGTACATCTATTTAGGGGGAGCTACACTATTATGTATTTATGATATTTTCGGTATACATGTTGAATTAAATTCGCACAATTCTTGCACAAAATGTGAAAATGAGTGTTAATGATAAGGATATATGAATTTCTTTTCAACACTCTCGAGATGTTAAACTTGCTGCATGTATGTTAAAGAGACAGTTGAGGAAAAAGCTGCATACCCATCCTTGTTGTAAAAATCTTAAATGAAAATGAAAGATAGAGCAATATTCGGTCTCACTGAGTAAACTGGGCACATGTCACCTGAGACGTGATGTGGTTCATATCTGAAAAGTGTTGACTAGTATCTCTGTTCAAAATGAGGTGAAATGGTTCAGTATTCTGAGTAACCGGGGATTCTGGCATGAGCTCCATGCGTCTACTCATGTAAAAAGGAATTATTTGAAGCTGACCACTATTGAAAAAGTCTGACTATCATGTGATATTGGTTGAGTTGAAAAATATTGGTGAAAACTCATTGCGGTAGAGCCTAGCCTCCAATACGCTGTTCTTAAAATTGAAGTGCAGTCTGTAAAATATCTCCTTGTGTTAATCTGAAAATCTGAATATCTATATTGTAACTATCATTTTTCATGTTACTCACTTACACATCCAGAAATTTGATTCATTATGTATTCAGAAAATTGATTGACTACTTTAGCAATTGCATGAATCTCCTATATGATTGTACAATCTCCCATGTGCTACACATGTGTATACTGGTTAGCATGACTCTCTTGCATCTTTCTTATACACATTCCCTTCTTATATATGTACGGGGGAGATTGCATGTATATTTATATGTAACTGTTTGGTTGCATTGTGTGCACTTCATGAGTCATCATCAGCATATACATAGCTTCATGTATTTAAACAGAAAATGTAAAAATCAGAAAATCAAAAAAATTTCAAAATTTTGGACTTCAATTTCTTTACTCTTGCTATGGGGTATTTGCCTTCATTTTGTGTCATGGGAACCAAACTTTGTGACCCTCACATAGGAATAATCAACATGGTCTTTGAACTCATATTTTGCCCTAGTCGATTTTCATGTAATTATATGCTTGCTTTGAGTTTCATGCATTTCAAACCAACATATAAAAATCAAAAATTTAAAAATAAAAAAAATTCTTTTGATATGTCCTCTTGCTCTTGCTTGTTGTGAAAATCTGACATGGGATCTAGATTTTGAATGCTATCATGCTGAACACCTCATCCTGTACACATCTTCCTCCACTGGTTCATATCCTTGAGGCCAATCACCACCTTCAATTGGTATCAATACATGCTTGACTGTATTTACTTTGGATGGTATCATATTGATTTGTGATAATAATAACCAATTGGTCTCCTCTGATTGAACTCATATTGATTTGTTCGTCCATGATTTGTCCTTGCTTCTTCTGACTTGATAAGATGGGCTATTGCTGTTTCAAAGGGAGTTAAGCTTGTTCCTCCTTCTTTGGCTTCTTCCAGCTTGTTGATATTATTGATCATGTCACAGGGGGAGAAAGATCTGCATTATCCCACTTTTTGATTATGTCAAAGGGGGAGAAAAATTGATGATTGTGTGTGATAGAGGGAGAAGAACATCTGTGTCATTCTATTGTATCATCATTAAGTTTGTCATCATCACTAAGTTTGTCATCATCAAAAAGGGAGAGATTGTTGAGTTATGGTTTTGATGATTGTTGTGATTGTTAAGTTATGGTTTTGATGATAACTAAACTTAATGTGTGATTAAGTGATGATAACTAAACTTGTGATTGATTGCTCATGCTCTTGTTATCTGTGTATGGTTGAGATGGCAAATGGCAATGGTTACATGGTCTTGATTCTTGGTTTGCATATGTTAGTTTATCAAGAGGTAAGAGGTTTCATAACCTCTTTAATGTGAACAAGCATGGTATTAACCCTGACTATCTTGCTTGCAGGATTAAACTCATGGCAGTCACCTGGTGAACCAAACGTGTGGATACTCACCCTGCTCCTCTACAATTCATTATAGGTGGTATATGTCATTTACTGTCAAGCACCATTGGTAAGATTCTTACCTTGTCATAGTCATCAATCTCACCATGGGTATTCCATATACATCTCATTTCTAAACTTCATTCATGATATTTGAGGTTCACAATGATAACTTGGTTTGATAACTTACAAGCTCACTCTTCAAATGCATTAGTTTCTCATTCCAATCATGGTAACATGCTCAAATGGTCTTGATGTTTCTAATGCATAAACCAAGTGAAATCCAACCCCCAAATGTATGAAATAAACATCTACTTAAAGTCATTATTATTTGGATGTATTTTATTGGGTTAACACTTCAACTTTGCAGGACTATGTCATTTCGGTCAACCAGAATCGCCAAACGCGAAAAGTCTCATACTGCAGAACTGGCGGTCGACTGAAAATTCCAGGGATCAAATTTCTACAGGGTTTCTCAGTAGCGGTCGACCGCCAGCTTCCACAGGTCGACCGCCAGCCCCGAGCTAATAAAAGTTAACTTTGTTCTCCATTTCGAGAAGAGCCATTCTCCTTGTATTTCTTTAATCCTAATGACACCCAATCATCCACAAAACGTGGATATGGTCTGGGGGATGTCCAAGGACCATTCAAAGGTTATAAAACCTACACAAGAAGGGTTGAAAACCCTAATGCTTCAATTGAAACAAGAGAGATCAAGGGAGGCTAGAGGAGGTGATTCAAGGGGTACTATAGCACCTTCGTGAACAGTGCTTCGGGCTAGAGTTCTTCATCCATTCCAAGAGATTCAAGGTTAGATCTGAAGCCATCAATCTCCAAGCAAGTTTAGAAGCAAGCAAGCCCTCAAGGGAGATCAAATCTGCATCCTTAAATCTCTCCATCAACCCAAGGTGATTCAAGGTGACTCAAGGTTAGATTTGAAGCTAGCAACCTTTATGGAAGTGAAGAAGCAAGCAAGCATTCAAGGGAGATCAACCAAGCCATTTAAGTGAAGCAGGAAGCATTGTTCCAAGTTCTACATCATACATTCAGGGGGAAACCAAACCAGGAGATTTCTAAACTCTGCTCTATTCATCTTGGTGTTTTGAATTTCAAGTCTTGTTCTTTGTAATCTGAAGATATATGTGTGTGTGTGGATCAAGTTAGATCCGTGGTCGTGTGTGGTCGTGGTGTTCTATTCGTGTGTGCGTAGGTCTTCTTAGATCTATGTGTGTGTGTGGATTTATCCAGATCTTGTGTTTGTGTGTGTGGAGTGCTGCACTTGTGACAGCGGGTGTTTATTTTGTTGATCCGCTTGTTGGATCGTGTTGGAGACTTCGTCTCCGTGTGTGTGTGTGTATTGGGGCGCGTCCCCGTGTGTGTGGGCAGGCGTCATCCTGCGTGTGTGTTTGGAGCGTTGTCTCCGTTTGGGGATTTATCCTCGAGTGAAGCCTCACCGGGTTTGGTGAGGGGTGGACGTAGGATTGCCGTCGTTGCATCCGAACCATCTTAAAACCACTGTGCATTGTGTGTTATTTGTATGGTTTGATTATTTTTGTTGTATGGTCGCGTGGGAACGGAAAGATTGAGTGAATTGGTTAATTAGTTTTCAATTGCTAATTATTATTTATCACATATTTTATAAAAAGCCAAAAGTTTTCTTAAAATTTGTTATCACCCAATCCACCCCCTTCTTGGGTGTCATTGATTACGAGACTTCACCAGGAGCATGCCACGGTGCCCAGGAGGCCGCCCGTGCCGCTGCATCCGACACTGCCCAGCTGGCCTTTCGCCCAATGGGGAACAGACATCGTGGGCCCACTACCCGCGTCATCCGCCGGGTGTAAGTACATTTTGGCGGCAACTGATTACTTCTCCCACTGGGCGATTGCCGTTGCTTTGAAAGAAGTGACTGTGGAGATCGTCGCCAGATTTGTCTGGCGCAATATCATATTCCGGTTTGGCACTTCAAACCGAATTATCTCAGATAACGGAAGCCACTTCCGCAACCAGAAAGTCTACTGGCTGGCAGAGAAGTACAAGATCGACTAGAGGACGTCAACCCCCTACAACCCACAAGCCAATGGTTTGGCCGAAGCTTTCAATAAAACCCTTTGTACTCTCCTCTCCAAAATTGTTAATTCCAACAAAAGGGACTAGGAAGAAAGAATGTATAAGGCTCTATGGGCATATAGAACTGTTTACAAAACTCCGATGGGTTGTTCACCCTTTTCCCTGGTATATGGCTCAGAGGTAATTGTCCCCATCGAGCTGGAGATACCCTCCCTTCGGGTCGTAATCCAACACGGGTTGGTCTGGGAAGAGTAAACAAATGTCGAGCGAAGGCTCAAAGAGCTCTCCAGCTTGGAGGGGAAACGACTCCAAGCCCAACAGAACATCCAGGTCTATCAGGCCCGGATAGCTCGCGCCTTTGACAAGCTCGTCAAGGAACGCGAATTCAAGATGGGTGACCTTGTCATGGTGAAGAGAAGAGAAGTCATGGCTTCCAATCCTAAGGGCAAGCTGAATGAGAATTGGCTTGGACCCTATGTAATCTAAAAAGTCTTCGAGGGCGGGGTGTACGTGATAGTCGATCATCGGGGGGAGGTTCAATTCCCACCCCTTAATGGTAGGCATCTGAGATTGTATCACGCTCCAATTTCTCCTTTCAATGAATAATACGTTCTCTCGCCCCACAGTGGGCGAATTTGCATTTCAATTGTTTGGATGGTTTGGCCACTACCTACTACGCATTGCAAGAGAAGCAACGAAAAAGAACAAGAAAATAAGAAGGAAAAGAGGAAAAGAAATATAAAAAAAAGAGAAAAAAGGGAAGAAAAGAAAGAAAAAAAAGAAAAGAAAAAAAGAGAAGAGAAGAGAAGAAAATAAAAAAAAGAAAAGAGAAGAAAAAAGATAAAAAAAGGGAGGAAGAAAAGAATGAAGAAAGAAAGAAGGAGGAGGAACCCGCCCTCCTTTATTAACCCTCACTATCATCCTCGAGAATATTTTAATAAACTAATCAGCCATGTCAGCCCTTGACATTCTGTCGGCACTGACGAAGAACACCCCACCCAGACCTTTCATCTGAGGTTGGGGAATCAACCCTTCTCCTTGCATTGGCACCAACCCGTACCAACGAATATTTTAATAAACGAATCAACCCCTGTCAACCCTTGACATTCTATCGGCACTGACGAAGAACACCCCACCCGGACCTTTCGTCCGAGGTTGGGGAATCAACCCTTCTCCTTGCGTTGGCACCAACTCGTACCAACAAATATTTCAATAAACGAATCAACCCATGTCAGCTCTTGACATTCTGTCGGCACTGACGAAGAACACTCCACCCGAACCTTTAGCTCGGGGTTGGGGGAATTAACCTACCTCCTTGCGTTGGCGCCAGCCCCGTACCAATGAATACATCAAGAGGCAAACAAACCATATCTGCCCCCGGCACCCTGTCGGCATAGACGAACAACCCCCCCTTTTGACCAAGACCTCCCGTCTAGGTCATTGAATGAACAAACTCTTCTCTCCGTCCCTTCGGGTGACAAACCACCCCCCTTTTTGATCAAGACCTCCTGTCTAGGTCGTTGAATGAACAAACTCTTCTCTCCGTCCCTTCGGGTGATGAACGACCCCTTTTGACCGAGACCTCCTGTCTAGGTCGTTGAACGAACAAACTCTTCTCTCCGCCCCTCCGAGGTCAGATCAACCTATTCGGGTCAAACATACCGGTGATATCATTTGGAGTGGTCCCCTCGTCCCTTCTCTGGAGGAGCGAGCACTCTCCTATACTCCTACGCGAACCCCACCGGGTTCTCCCCGAATGAGTTATCAGCATGAACCCACATTCCATCACGTAGTAGAAAAAGAAAAAATAAAGGGAGATTTCCCAACACCATACATACACAGGAGGCACATGGAACAATTACATTGTATTCTTTTTTGGAAAAAGTTACATAGGCCTCGGGGCATACCCCAATGTTACATGCAAAAAAGGGATAATTAGAGGAAGACTGATTACTAATCTATTCCCTGTAAGATTTTCTCGAGAGGGAGGATCCCAACACAGGGGAAGTTCACCATTTCGCGCAGTTGGCCCTCTTGTGCGTCAAGGTGCTCCAGCTCTGCGGTCACGGAGGCTACCTCGACCTTAGCAAAGCTTAGCTCCTCGGCCCCTCTAACCTCGGCCACCTCGGCTTCGACAATGTCGGACTCGTCCTTAGCAAGCCAGCACGTAAACCTCTCTATCCTGTTTTCTAAG
Organism: Amorphophallus konjac; assembly: GCA_022559845.1. NCBI lineage: Eukaryota > Viridiplantae > Streptophyta > Magnoliopsida > Alismatales > Araceae > Amorphophallus > Amorphophallus konjac. The sequence goes on from CM040124.1 coordinate 208,156,949, forward strand.
GCATGGATGTTGGCGCGACACTCATCCAAGGCCCTCCTACATTGCTCCCTGCCATCCCTCCGGGCTTCCAAGGCCTGCAGGTACTCATCCCTTTGGGCGCCGATCGCCGTGAATTCGGTGGGAGCCTGTGTCTCGAGGAACTCGCAGCGGTTGACATATTTCAACAATAATAGAACCCGCCGCGACCATTCCTCCAAAGGACAACCCATTGTCTGCAGAGCCCCGATCAGCTGCATGACCACGGTATGCACTCCCCGATATGTGGGGTGGGGGTCGGCGAGCATCATGGCTCATAGCGTTAATAAGGTCTGGCAGACCGGCAGGTCCGAAGTAACATGACCAATGGAAGGAACGGCCAGCGGGCTGAACTCGACAACGCTGTCCACCGCAGCCCACAGCTCGGAATCCACCGCTGCTGATGACGACAGGAGAGTCAACGCTGAATGGCTGGATCTTTCTGGCTTGGAGGGTAATTCCTGGCCGATCACCGCAAGTGGCAGGGACGGGACTACAACCGAAGCATCTGACGCCACCGTGATGAGCGGCTGCTCCATCTCCACTGTCCGGGCAAGGTTTACGTCCTCGGCCGAGAGAGGGGTATCAACCGTAGGCTGGCTCGACGTTACTTCGGAAGACGCTTCGCCTCTTTCTGCCTGGGACTCTCCCGAGGGGGTAGTGATGATCGTCAGTATCCTCCCCATGAGTCGGGCCTCCTTCGGCAAGATCGGCTTTTGGATCGGCGGGAGCGGGATCACGAGTCGCGGGACGGCTCCCATCCGCAGAAGAGATGCCAAGGATCCCGCGTCCGGTCTCAGAAGCAACTCTAATCTCCTCGCCGCATGCAGGCGGAAAGATGAGCTCCACCTGGGGACGGCCTTACGAGCTCGAATAGCATGCGCTCTTTGGGGTGTTGTTATTATCTGGCCATGCAAAGTGTGGTTAGTCACCCACCATGCGAAGTAAATTGTCGAATTCTCAAAAAAACCAAAGGATCTCCATGCCTACCTCGTCCACCGGCACTACGCAGCACTCCGGCATCATCTCTTCCCGAATGTCGGCTTCGGGCATCGTTTCCTCTCGGACCTCGGTCTCCGGCGCTATCTCCCCCTCTTCCAGGGCTTCGACGGCCGGAGTGGGAGTCTCCGCGACCCTGTGGGAGGTATCATCCTGTCCAGCTCAAACAAGTCAATAGCCCCCAGAGGAAACCAAAAAAAAGGAGAGAAGAAGAAAGTATATACTCACGGCTGCTATTGCCCCTTCTGGTGATGGCACCTCGACCGCCGGAGCAGAGGCGTCCGAGGTTACTGCAGCCTCTTCCTGCTGCAAGGCCTCGACTATAGATGCCAATTTGTCCAAAGCCGTAGTGGTCTTCTGCTGTCTGGCGGCCGCTGGATCTGGGGCATGGATTTCTATACCTTTTGGCTGGGTCTGTTCCTGTTTCAAGCCAAAGAACAACAACGACGAAGAGATTAGGCCGCGGCCTCGAGAGAAAAGCCCAAATAAATGAGTCCACACTTACAAGTGCCTGCTCCACCAGGCTAAGAGAAGCAGATAGTACCGGGGCTTTCCAGGCGGGGACTTGAAATCCAGGTTCCTCGGGTATGCCCTCGGTTGAAAGTACTTCGTCAGAAGAATAGCCGTAATCTAGCTTTTCGCCCGGCGGAGATTTGGTACGAGTGGGCACCTCTTTTGCTACAGAGGGAGCTCCCGCATCATCATCCGTGGTCGGAGCATCATCCCGCGGCCTCACGAACCGCGACTTTTTGGGCCTTGGCCCTCCTCTTACATATGTTTGCTCAAATTGTTGCACCCCACGGCCCACCCTCGACCGAGCGGCTACCACATCGGCCCCTGCCAAAATAAAAGCATGACTTGAGTTAAAACCGTGCCCGTGAGGTCACGAGAAGTGAAAGAAGTCGGTAAAGAAGGAAATGAGGGTACCTTCTCCGACTTCCACAACTGGGATTGGCTCGGAGGTAGTCTCTTCAATGGGCCGCACCGCCCCGTGAACCACAGCTTTACCTACACCGGGGATAGATACAGACGTGGGCCTCTCAATGTCAGCTGAAACAAAAAACACATGTGTTACAAGAAGCGTCCCTCTTGACATCCAAATAAACCTCGAAGAGCCTCAAAGGTCGGAAAGGCCCAACCTGCAGGCCGGCTCGGCTCTGCCCGAGCAGCGACGAACTCCTCGAAGGATGGAGGAAGAGGAATTGAAGGGACCGTCGAGGCAGAGGTGGCTCCCTTCTTTCTCTGCTTTGCCCTCTGCCGTTCGGCCTCCTTAGCAGCATCCAGGGCTTTCTTGATAGGTGACTTCACCTGGGGCCGCTTGCTCGCCTTCGGCAGAGGCGTGGTAGTCGGGGCTGGCGGCGTCGCCTCAAAGTGGGTGGGCTTCTGCACCAGTCGGACGAGGTTCTGGTACTACGCCAATTGGTTGCTGGTGGGATGGTCCGACAAAAGAAAAGAAAGAAAAGAAAAAAATCGGTTAGCATTCAGCATCATGAAGGGCTGCAGCTATGGAAGACAAAAAAAAGAGAAGCATCATACCATGAGGGCTGGTGTACAGTCGTAGAGTTATCGGCCTGTAGGTCAGGGCCGATTCTTTGTCTCGACGAGCCGCCTCTCGAACCAGCCAAAGGACATCCCCAATCTTCACACAACGATCAGTGAGATGCGCCAGGTCTGCGTGCTGCTTGAAGGCGAGGTGACAGTAGAGGCTGAAGTGGTCCATGCCCCATCCGTCAGCATAATGAAAGAAGATGCTCATGCGCGTGTTCAGAATGACAGACGTTGGGTCGTCCACCTTCAGCCCGTGTGCCCGGAAGAGGACATATAGCCATGTGGTGTCTCGGTAATTTTCGGGCCTTCGCTCCTCCCTCCTTAAGAAGGTGCAATAAGGGCATGCCGTGTCCATCTCCGGGAGCCAGGTACGAACTGGCGTGCCTTCTTCTTCGATCGGGAAGAGATAGTTGATCTGATCCAGCCGGTCCATCCTGATCTTGCACAAATGAGTGAGGTTCTTTTTGAACTCATCTTTGGCCACATGCGGCAATTTAAGCTGCGGGGATGGTCTGGCTTCCCGGGCATCCTTGCGGGCGGCCATGTATGCTGCCACCTTCTTCTCCTTGCCCTGCATCAGTCGGAGCAGATGCCCCAGATCAATATTTAAGACGGGCGCCAGTTGTTTGCTCAAGAATTTCCTCTCGGCGTCGTCCCAGCAATTGGTTCTGCAAAACCGATAAAAGCCTGTCCTGGCGTTCCACCATTTGATGTAGTCTGCCATCACCCGTGGGATTTGACCAGGCACCGGCACTCTGAATATGGACTCGTCGGTCCGATGAAAATAATCCCACAAGGACCGGGCATGCTTAGCAACCGGGCTACCTCGAAGACTCCGTACGGGCAAAGGAAACTGTGCATTGTGCGTAGGGATATGTTGGTCATACCCAAAATTGCGCCCGAAGCAAAAGGGGTAATAGGGTTCCAGTAACAGAGTATCCCCCTTTCTGAAGACCAGTACACTTGGGCGAATGGACAACGCCCAGTCACGGAGCTCTGGCTCTATCAGCGGGCGAACCACGGTCTGCTGGCTGATATGGTGGGGGTATTTCTCCACTTGTTTATCCCGGCATTCCCTTTTGCTATTGACCAAGGGACTGGAATGGACAGCCAACGTCCAGAAGTGAATGCTGTCGGGAGAGTTCTGGGGGACGGTTGTAAGCATGCCTCGAACATTAAATAGCTCCATCGTTGTCGAGCCCGCCTCAGCACTCGCGAAATAGTCCCCAAGATTGTATGGCACGTGGAGCGTACTTTGGGAACAAAGAACATACCCAGGCATTGAAAAAGTGCAGCGGCCCGATGAAGCGAGCCTGGCGTGGGAATTGATGACCGCTGACGTCCCCTAGCGTCTTGAATATGAGACACAGTGCGGCCGGGCACAGTGACAACTTGATGCCCCATGCCATCTGGCAAGCGGGGTAAATGGCGTCTGGCCGGATGACAGTCTCATCTCCGTATGGCAGAGAAAAGGAGCAGAGCCAGTACGTGAGGAAAGCTACACAGTGGGTCATCGGGTCAACCCCTGTTGGGTTAGCACCACTCCGACGCCCTTTTGAGGTTGGAAGCGTCACCTTGGCTTTGCTCTGGACGCGCTTCTTCCGGACCGCAGAAGCGCCAACGCAGGGGAAAGCTTCATATTTCGTCGGCCCATAGAAAAAGTACTTTAGCCACATGCTTAGCCGAACCCTCTTGCGATCTCCACGAGGAGGCCGCTTCCCGCCATGGGATGATTGGTACAATTCCTGATATGCCTTCATGAGGAACCTGTAAGAATACCCTAGGGCATAGATGCCATTCCCGTCGGTCTCGTCCTTGATTAAGTCAGGGAGACACACCTCCTCGTACGGCTCCCCGTCAATAGGCAAGCCGCTTAGATGATGCAGACTCCACAAGTCCAGCGAAGTCTCACCCTCCACAGTGTAGAATGTGTTCAGCTCCGCGTTGAAGACCTCCGTGTTTAGCTGATCCCATCCCCGTCAATAGGCAAGCGTAGACGCTGTGATAGACCCCGACCCGGAGCAACAAGGGAGCGTAGTTGAATAAAACATAGTCAGTGAACTCTACCGCTCCCTCCCGAAAAGAGTGTGCAGATTGAACCTTGAGCTCCCCGAACTAGCCTAGGGTGAGCTCATGCTTGAATCTGATAGCCAAGAAGTCCAGAAGATAGGGCTCCTCCCGATACCCCCACTTCAGTGGCGCTAGGAATAAACCAAAGCGGGGTTGCTCCTTGTGAACTTTGCCTACTGCATTATCCCAATGGGCGGAAGTAAATTCCGGCGCCCGTACCAGCTTGCCCTCCACAGGGGTCACTGCTTCCAGACCCAGCACAGGGTTCCACTCTCTCGGCTCGCCTACCAGGTACATCGGCACACTTCGGTGAACACTATACGATAAGCTATCTCGAAACTGCAAGATGGCGCGTTCGGCATCCCGGATTGTCTTTAAATCCCTCTTGTCATGACTGTGAAGATACCTTAGGAAATGAAGAATGTGCTAGTCCTTCAGGTAGTCCTTCCGGTAATCACCGTCTCGGCAGAATGTAAAGCTGTTACCGGTCAGTCTGACACAGTTGAGGTCTAGAGTGTCGGTCTCAGAATCAGAGGATTCGGCCAGCTTCTCCACCTCTACATGTTCCCGGTCAAGGTCTTCCACGTTGTTCCACGTGATGGCAGGAACGGCCAGTGAGAGACCCGACGCGACGCCAGCAGCGGCAGGAGCAGAAGAACCACTGGGAGCAACCATTTATCTGCAAGATGCAAAAACTTGGGGTCAGAACAAGTCTTGAGCAAAGACAAGAAGAGGCTACTTTAAAGAGACTGCACTGTAATTATAATGAACAAGACGCCAGCAATTTTGACAAAATTTCGGCAGAGTCTCCCCTAGGTCGGAGGCGTAAGGGGAAGACAAGGGTGCACGTCCATAAGGAGTGACGGCCCCAACAAAAATCACAGTGTGCCCCAAGGGAGACACTAGATGATCCTTCGGTCCTGAGTTGATCTCCCTGCGCCGGTACACCCTGCTAATGCCCTCACCCGACACACTGCCTGGCGCCCTCGCCCGGCACACCCCCCTGGCGCCCTCGCCCGATACACTCCTCGGGCGCCCAGTCCACCGGAAACCCCTGCGCCACTTTCCCCGGCACACCCGTGCCCTGGCTTCCCCGGCACACCCACGCCCTAACTCCAGTGGCGCACTCCATGCCCCCCTCCCTCTCCGGCACATCCCGTGCCTCGCCCACCGGCACACCCGTGCCCCATCCTCTCCGGCACACCCGTGCCACTCCTTACCGGGCACACCCCGTGCCTTGTCCACCCGGCTCACCCGTGCCCCTCGTCACCACCGGCACACTCCGACGTGTACCCCACGCCGGAGGAGAAGAAGAAGGAGAGACGAAGAAAAAGAGAGGAAGAGGAAAAGAAGAAGAAGAGAAGAAGAAGGAGAAGAGAAGGGAGGAGAAAGAAGACGAGAGCCTAGGGCTCCGTCGTCCCCCGAGCGAAAGAAGAACGGAAGAGGAAGAGAAGGAGGAAGAGAGGAAGAAGAGAAAGAGAGAGGGGGAGGGGAGCCCCCACAGCGGTCTCCTCACCCTGGGACACCGGTGACGGTGGCATTGAACAGCGGCGGCGGTCTCCGGCGGCGAGAGAGAGAGAAGAGAGAGGAAGAGGGAGTGGGAGTTGAAGAGACAGAGAGAGAGAGCGAGAGAATTCGAAAGAGAAGGGGGGATGTTTTGAACTCCCCCGCCCCTTTTATATGGGTTTTAAAAAAAAGAGAAAAGAAAGAAAAGGAAAGGAAAAAAAGAAAGAAAAAGAAGAGAAAAAAGAGGAAGAAAAATATATAGAACAATAATATAATAAAAGTATAATAAATAATAAATGTGTAATAGATATAATAATATCTACGTCACATATCTTATGTACGTACGCCCAATAATGTACGTTAATTCCATGGATACACCCGCGAGCACCGTCTGGCTCATCCTTCGCCCGCGCTGCCCGTGGGTGGGGCACATTTGTGGACATATAAAAATTGTACGTCCCTATGTCCCGCCAAGCCCCCGCATTAATGTCAAAGTCGAAGAGAGAAGACCTGGTAAATTTGGCCGTCCAGGGCTCCGGGAGAATACTACCGTCCGACAAATCCACACATTTGCACGGGTGCATTAAATGACAAAGAAAGCACAGGATACCCTCCTGGATGTATACACTACTATGGACCCACCCTCGAGTCCCTAACGGTGAAGAAATGTCCCCAAAGAGTTCACAGTTCTCAGCTCCTGAAGCGAAGTTCAAGGCCCTTTTCAACGGCACGTTCATTGTGCCCTCCAGTGGCACACCTCGTGCCCCTCAGCGGCACACCGCCCTCAAAGCCTTCCACGGCACACACTGCCTGGGAGTGCCTCCAGCGGCACACTGGCTAGATCAGCCCCCAGCGGCACACTCCATGGGGGTGCTTCCAGCGGCACACCCTTTGGTGCCTCCCAACGGCACACCCCTTCAAGGCCCATTCCAACGGCACAACGTCCCTATGCCCTTCCAACGACACATCAACTTGTGCCATGTCAACGGCACAGTCATCATGCCCTTCCAACGGCACACCCAAACGAGCCCTGTCAACGGCACAGGCATCCTGCCCACTAGCGGTGCACTCTTCGAGTGCTTCAACGGCACGCTTCAAACAAGCCTCCAGTGGCACAGCGTGGAATTTCTTAGAACGGCACAAGCCGGCCAAATGCATAATGGTCACTGGAGGGGCCCCTTGGCGCGCATCATGGCCATTTCAACGCCAGCTGGTGACCTGCCTTGGTGTCACCCCCTGATTCGGCCATGGCACTTCCACCTAACAGTGAGGAGACCGAAGTCAACCTCGGATAGCAGTGCCATCATGAGGTCCGCCCCTTCCAACGGCACGCCTATTAAAGCCTCTCACGGAGGAGAAAAATGCATGCGAGACGGCAGCTACGAAGAAGGGAACACTCGAGAAGAAGAAGAAAAGAAGAAGAAGGTAGAAGAGAGTGGAGAGATTGAGAGAGAGAGCTCCTTGTAGAGGGGAGGGAAGGAATGGGGTGAAGGGAGGCACCCTCCCTCGTTCCAACTCTCCCCCAGCTTTTTTCTGCTCTTCTTTCCCCTTTCTTAGCTTCTCACCTCTTCCCTTCGTTTTGGGATACACTGTAATGCAGTTGGTCTTTGGGCCATGGCCTTTGTTATTTGGAGTCTTTCCTGAATAAAAGTGTCTCTTGGGGTGTTATATCTTGTTGTGTTTGATGTTTTCCCCCCATCGTTGGCATGTGATTTCTTTTGCATGCTTCTTCAATCTCCTAACTCTCTGTTTTACCGGCCCTCCCATGTTATTGGTATGCCTAGATAGACGATCAATGCTTCTGGCTTGATGATACAAGGTCAGCCTCCCTCTTCTTTTGGTGATGGTCTGCAATGCCATTCCCCCCTTTTTCTTCCCTTGCAGCTTCGTAAAGTGTTATGGTCCTCTACTTGGTGTGCATCACCCACCCATTGACCAAAATGTTCCTCTGTTCCTTCCTCAGAGCCAGTGGTATGCACACACCCACCCAAGCCTCCCAGTCATCACACTTCTCAGGCCTTTCAACGGCACACTCCCTCTTGCTTGCCCACCGGTACACCCTTGAACCGCCTGCCTAGCGGTACTCCCAGGCTATCTTCTGCCCGGCACACCCCTAGCCAGTCCAGCCTGACACACTCCAGCCATTGTTTCCCCGGTACACCTGTGACTTGTGTCAGCCTAAGTGGTGTCTCATCCGGTGTTTTCTCTGAGTTTTTTCGAAGTTTTCTCAAAGGTGGCTGCCTAGGCACACACCGCAAATTGTTGGTTCATGCCACTCCTTGTGGGCATGTCCCCTGTTATCCCCTTCCATCCCGGGTCAAGGGGAGATGCTGCCGAATTTTTGTCAGAAATAATAATATGTTAAAGGACAAAAGGAAGCAACAAACAAATAAAATGAGAAACAACAAAACATTCTAACTAAGATAGGGGAACCATGCAAGATTCAGAGAACTGGACTATTGAACATGGCTTGGGACTCAATTACGTGACAGAGAAGTAAAAGCTTGCCATTTAGAACCCTCCACCTGAACTCCTCAAGCCAGAATCCTCCTCTTTAACCTCACCCCATTCATGTGGATTTTGCCCCAATGGCATTGCCCCTAACTTCCCTTGGCCAGCCTTGAGCGGCACACTCCAATTGGCTCCAGCCCGGCACACTTTTCAGCCTACGTAGCCCGGCGCACTTGTGCCCCCTGTCCCTCCAACGCCTTGCCCGGTACACTTCCTCAGCGGCACACTATTCCTCCCTTCCTCTCTCCGGCACAGCCTTGGCCCATGTCTACCCGGTGCACCCTCAATCAAGCCTTCCTCGGCACACTTCAGTGGCATTGATGTACACTCCAATCTTGTACCGACCTTGCTCCAGGCTTGCTCAGACCCTCACCCTAGCCTGCATTGACCTTGCCCGTTAGCCTCTAGCCCGGCACACTCCCCAGCGGTACATTCCCTAGCCCATTAGCGGTACACTCCTCACCGCTTCCAGTGGTACACTCCTCAACCCTCCAACGGTACACCCCAACTCACCCCTTCCCGCGGTGCACTTCTCAACCCCCTGGCCGGCACACTCTCATCTGTTTCCAGCGGTATACCCCTAAATCATCCTCCAGCGGTACACTCTCCATCTCACCAACTCCAACACACTCTATATCTAAAAGCCACGCCAAAGAAAGGGATTATAATAATAAAAAAGGGAAATTCGTATAATGACAATGATGAAAGGGGACTTCAATTAAAACAATAAAAGTAATAAAAGGGAGGAATAAAAAAAATAAAAAAAAGTAATAAGTAAAAGAGGGATTCGTGGTCTACAAATGATAAAAGACAGCCAACAAAAAAGGGGTAATGTCAATAAATGAATGATAATAATAAGCATTAACAATCATCACGAACAAAATGACATGACCTTCGTCTCTCTCCCTTGGATTCCGGACCCGGGAATAATAATGATGCCTTCGTAGGCCGGGTTTCACCCTCGGGAGTTACCCCTCCCGTCATGGTTATCGTCCGACCTCGTTCCGGGCCAACATCTCGTCGAAGTCTCCTTTTCCATCGAGATCCGATCCCGCTTTCGTATTAAAATTGTCATCTCCTGGCAGACATTTGCATGGATTCATCCCCATCACTGTCTCGTTTTCCATGTGGACTCTCGTCCAAACTTAGAATGGTCTGCCAGTGACCGACTTGACATGAGTATTCGTACCCCGACATGAATTCTCAGTGTAGTTTGACTGCCCCTCTCCTCATGCACTAGCTAGTAATTCTTTCAGTCGTGGAGCCCTTATTTCCGACAATTAATCAAGGGTATTCCCCCCTCTGAGGGGATGTAAATGACGCTGTGACCTTTATGGCACGGCGGGTCTCAGTCCCGACCCGAACCACACAATCGCCTGACTGAGTCAGATCGAGCGCACCATGGGCTTCCATGAAGCCCGAACAAATCGTCACTTTGTGACTGGCATGCCCACGCACTTAATAAATCCATAAACAAATAAAACAAAGATCTTAATAATAAATGCGTCCACAGGTGCTCACCGGGGTTGTTTGAAAGGAACCGGACGGTGACCTAGCCGCCGACGGGCACGCTACCGGTGTTCCTCTCGATGGGGTCAACGAGGTTGTAGCTATAAGGTTTCGACGAGAAACACAGTGAAAAACATTGAAACCCTAGATGCCTATCGTTGATGGTTTTTCAAAATCAAACAATAATGGTAAATCCCGTGGTGAGAAGAATGATTCTATACCTTTGCGGGGTCGAGAAACTCCCAAAAGCTCGAAGATGAATGAGTGGAGGATTCTGGAGTCGCAACCGCCCAAGTGTTAGACCTCTAGAAGTATCCACATGAGTAGTGAATGCAGACGAGATCTCCTCCACGATCTCCACATGTCATCCCGATCGCAACATGACCATCCACCCTTGGAGGGAGGAGAGAGGAGGCATGGGCACACCCTGGAGAAAGAAAGAGAGAGGAGACAGGGGGCGGTTAGGGTTACCCTGAAACTTGGCCCAGGGTTTCTCCTTTCAGCGTATATTTATAGACTCTTAGCATTTTTCACAAAAAACCCAATAACTGTTCATAAATACCACCCATCCCAGTCTGTCCAATACTCTATCGTGTGTGACCCTCTAGGCCCAATTGTCTATTTGGTTTTCCAACCCAATAGGTCAAGAACCCTTCTTAATTTAATAAATATTGTCCATTAACGCTTAATGGATTTAATGGGCTTTCCGATCACAAAAGATACTAAGCAACACCTCGTGTTCTCAAATGACATTGGGGATAAGCAACCCACACTGGAACCTCTCCGTCTACAGATTCTACATAGCTATAGATCTTCATTCATCCAATGCCACACTAGGATTAGGGTGTGGTCTAACTGTCATACCCTATTGTGTCCCGGCTCAATTAAACTCTGTACTCCAAACATGTTCACTAGAAAAACTCTTTTTTCATAATGAACTCTCATATCCTGGCCAGGGGTTTTTCGAGTACAGATCCGTAGGACATTCTCTCTAATATATTACACTGAGAGTGAATGATCCCATGTTGTCAAACTAATTGTCTTCATAAGAGTTCCACTGAGTCTGAATAACTAACTATATAGGACCACTAAACATGAGTCTATAAGTCAGTAATCAAACACTCAGCATCCCTCATGCAAGACATCTTTAGTGACTCCAGTTTCAGATCCAACTGTGCTACTGAGACGATAGAATACCATGATTGACAGTTAGTATGATTACCATCCAGGGATTCTAGATCGGGTCAGTTCAGTGTACTCATTCCACTAATGAGTACCCACACACGTATTTCAGTGTCTCCATAGTGATGACTATGAGAACAATCACATCCATCATATGAGTAAGTATCATGTATGCCAGTCTATTCGGATCTTCAATGTCCCTTCTTGAAGATCCTACAACGGGGAACATTTAGAACATGTGCCTCTGGATGATTGATCTCATTATCATAATCTCATTATGATCTAGTCATCATCGCACAAGTTTAGGGACTTCATTACATTCATATTATTAGTACATATTAAATGCAATAAATAAATGTCATTAATATAAATAAGAATGAGATATTACAAGAAATGTCACTGGTGCGGACACGTGCCACTATATATGTCGGTGGACGAGGACATGGCGGGACCCGGATAGCTCGCGGAGGACGTGGACGCTTCGGCCGAGCCTTCACCTTCATTTCCCATTTGTTTGGCCTTGTTGGGCCCTATTTGGAACTTGTGGACAATTAATGAGTTGTAATAGTGTGTAAAGGCTAATGGGCCTATGGTCTTGTAATGGGTTATAATAGTATTGGGCTTGACAATGGGCCTTTAAATGGGCCAAGCCCATGGGCTAGTGTGAAAGGGGCTTGGAGATTTGTGGGCTTCTAGAAAGGGCCCCCCTTTTCTTGGTCCAAGGAGACAGCCACCTACCAATGTTTGACATTTCAAGGGGGAGGAAGCTTCCTTGGTCCAAGGGGGGGCAGCCACCTACCCCCTCCCTTCATTTGTCAAAGGGAAGATGCCCCTTGTTCCCCCTTTGTCTCCCCCTCTCCCTCCCCTTGATCCCACGAATGTATCACTCCCTATCCCTTGTCAATTCCTATATAAACATGTGTATAGTGTTAGGGAGGAAGCTAATGAAGTTTTTGTGAAAGAATTTTGAGTTAAGAGAGGGATTCTCTTTTCCCCCCATGGGTGTGATGCCCTGCCCAATCCTGTGACGGGATTGAATCTGGGCGTGTGGCTCGCCCCTATATCCTCCCCATCCCCTTCATATCTGGTTCCACCAAAATTCTCAGAGAAGCTCCTTCGAGTCAGAAAGAGTTTGGCGTTGGTTTCACGTCGATCGGAGCTCTGGATCGCAAGCAACAATTCTTCTCGTGACGGCGCATAGATCTGCCCGAGCCTGCTGTCCAGATCTAGAGTTTACTGATTCCAAATTTCCCCAGATCTCCTCTCAAGCCATCAGGAGCTGCCTTTCGGAGTGATTGTAGGATTTTGAGTCCTCTTAGCACTGCCGCCAATCTCGTCTCGATCCGAGATCTGTGCTGATCGTGGCGACAATTCTCGTGGGATCGTGCGAGCTGATCTGTGCAGACCCGACTCCGCACCAGAGCCAAATTCCCGAGTCTGCCCTGCCTTATCCTGTGAAGATCTATGCAAGCGCTTTGGTCTGCATCTTCCTCTGGACGTCACCGATGAGCTACCACAAACGGCGCCTCGATCCGACATCGGCAACCAGTTTTTCATTAATTAATTGTCTTCTTGTGCAGTTCTGAGTGCACAAAACCAAAAGCCGAGTTCAATCGCTACTGCGCCCAGATCTGAAAAGATCTGATCGCGCCCTTCAGAGTAGATGAATTATGTCTCATCGCCGATGTTCTCCAACAAACGGAACTCCGATCGGGCATCGGATCTTGGCGCACCGGCCTTTGCAAGTTCGGTGCGTAGGGTGACCAGCGCGGGCAGAAGCTGGTCGACTTCCAATCGGCTCACCCGATCGGCTCCGACTCGCTTCCCTCGCCTCCTGCGAGTCTGTCCCGTCAACCCGGGTTCCAGCAACCCCAAAAGTGGTCTTTGTAGCCCTTTACCTCCCTGCGTTGAGTGGGCGAATATTTCTAAAATTGTAATTTTAACGATTGTATGTATTGGGGTTGTTTGAATTTGGCCGGGAATTCTTCCCCACGCCTAGTCATGGAGGTACATGCTCATTCCTCTCTCACATTGCTGGTTTAGTATATGGTCTATTATGCTGCGTTTGTGAGATTAGGGCCGTTAGCTAGTTGCAAATACCGCGATTGTGTGTGAATGAGAGCCGTTCCTTAGCTCCAGTCGAGCACCGAGCTCGGACTACACCACCCTAGGCGACAGTGGTTCCTTAACCGCTACGATCCCCACGTTTCCCTCGTAAGAGATGATCATCGGGCTAGTTAGAGTGCTGTTGAGAGACGTCTCCACCCGGAGAACGCCACGGTGGTCAGCCACCCAGCTTGCCTTTAGCGTGTTAGTGCTGGCCGCACATCAAGTCCGTCGTACGTCTTAGCCCGGTTGTCATCCGTCCAGCATCAAATTGGTATCAGAGCGAGTTTGAGTCTAGGGTGTTTAAAATAAAAAAAAAGTGTCATTTACGTCTAGTCATCGTCTAAGTGGGTCTAGGTTGTATTTCATCCCAATAACCTGGTATATAAAAGGGTGTTATCCGAATGTTAGGCTACGCCTATCAGGAATACCGCACACTTGCGCGAGTGATCTTCGGATCGATTATCTCCGCCACGTATCGGATACTGGTTTAGGTCTAGGTGCATCATCTTTGCATTTAGTCAGTGTCTCCTAGTCCGTGTGTCGTTGCATGCCCACTTGGCGAGGTACCCAATACCATCGCCCTACGCCTATGGCTAACCCACGAGATGTCACCTCGGGAGACTTCCACTCCTTACATGAGGCAATGATGGCCATTATGACTCGGATGGACCGGTCCAAAGCCCCCTTTCGAAACTTTTCCAAAAATATGGATGGTCGCCTTCGAGCCATGGAGGAACGCATGGAGACATCCGACAAGTCTGTCCAAGATCTAGTTGGACGGTTAGATAGAATGTCACATGGGGACCCCCCTGGAACGGCTCAGGGCCCACCGGCACCTCCTCCCGCGGTGGCCCAAGGCCAACCCGCTCCCATGGCCCAAGTCCAGGCCGCTCCCGCGGCCCAAAACCAGCCCCCACCCGCTCCTCAAAATGCCCGGCAACAGGCCATTGAACCACAACATCGTGACCTTGGTCTAGAAGACTATGGGTCCGATAATGCGTATGGGGGGAATGGCCGACGCCGTCATGGCTTTCATCAGCCAAGAGATGAGGAGGACGATAGAGTCCTTAGGACCGTGTGAGTAGACCCTCCCACTTTCAACGGGTCTTTGGACCCAAAGGCCTATCTCGATTGGGAGGCCGACATGGATCGGTACTTCGAGTGGTTCGAAATGACTCAGGTTTGCAAAAATGAAGTTGTTAGGGCAAGCGCAAACTTATTGGCGCAATGTGGAGAGCTTGCTCTATCAGCGTCGAGAGCCCCCGGTTGAGTCTTGGGATGAAATGAAGGATATGCTTAGAACTAAGTATCTTCCCACCTCGTACCGTCAACAGCTCATTGATCGATGGCATAACCTCACCCAAGGTGATAGGTCTGTGTCCGAGTACATCGCAGAGTTTGATGAATATTTTTTTATGATGTGACATCTCGGAAGAGACCATGATGCCTATTTCCCGCTTCCGTCGTGGTCTGCGGCCCCACTATCAGTACGAACTCTTTCACCAAATGTAACCACCCTGGAGGCCGCCTATCAAGTTGCTCTCGAATTAGAGTAGTTTGAGTCAGATTTTGCTCCTGTCCAGCGACCGGGAACCATCCCTTAGCGTGGGTCCGACTCTCGGACCACACCAAGTTCCTATAGCTGATTTCCGGTGGTTTGTCCTCCGGAACCCCCTCGCCAGGACCCCTTTGCTCTCAGGCCTCTGCCCCTCCCTCCAAGGGACCCTCTCCCTCCCCCATAGGCAGCAATCCCCACCCCACACCCCCAGCAGCCCGCATTGCCTGCCCGACCTCAGCTCCCATCACCCCCGACCCGACGAGAAGACAAGGGAAAGGGACTGATGACCAGTGGAGCATCTTCTAGCACAGGGCCACATGACCAGTGCTATAGGTGTGGTGGAATTGGCAACTTTGCGGCCAAGTGTCCCACTCGGGAATCATTGGCTATTTCGGACACTCTAGTCCGCGACGCCACACCGGAGCTAGTGGAGGTCCTCTATGAGGCGGACCCCGAACTCGAGAAGGAGTATTTTGATGCGCTTTTAGAAGAGCATGCTGCCGACCCGGGTACCCAGGGCAATGTGCACTTGGGTGTGATCCTCCCGAACCTATGAACCCCCATTTAGAAGTTAGTAGGTTCATGTTAGATGTCTAAGAGTCCCAAACTTTGGGTTACATTATTTGTTTGGTGTCTAGGTTTGTCTAAGGTCATGTGTGTGTCTGTTTATTTCTACAGTTTGTTTTCTTTCATGCATATGGTTTGCATTAAGTCGTGTCCCAAATAAAAGGCCAGCCATGCATGTATAAAGAGTTAGCTGATGCATGCTACATGCCCGTGAGTTCAAAAGGGAGAGTACATCAAGATCAGGGTCATACCTGAACGGTTTCCTCTTGGGGGGCCGTAAAGCAACTCTAGGTCCGCGATACCCGCCCTTCCGGGTCAAGAAACAAGTGGGTTCGAATGCGTACGTTATTGAACTGCCAGGCGACTATGGTGTCAGTTCGACGTTCATTGTTTCTGATCTGGTAGCATATCGGAACCCGCGGTGATCCCTAGTGAGTTTCTGGCTTTCTCATCCTATTGTGAGTGACACACCACCCGAGAGTCCACCTCTTCCAGCCCCAACGCACACATATAGATTGTATACTGGATGAGCAGGTGATCACCACCAGGAACGGAGCCTGCCAACACTTCATAGTGCGTTGGCAAGGATGACCCACGATGAGCATGCGGAGAGCTCAAGCCTCGGGACCCTTGCTCGGCGGGGTCGAGTTCCTCTCACCCGGGGAGAATTGGTGCGGACACGTGCCACTATATATGCCGGTGGACGAGGACATGGCGGGACCCGGATAGCTTGCGGAGGACGTGGACGCTTCGGCCGAGCCTTCACCTTCATTTCCCATTTGTTTGGCCTTGTTGGGCCCTATTTGGAACTTGTGGACAATTAATGAGTTGTAATAGTGTGTAAAGGCTAATGGGCCTATGGTCTTGTAATGGGTTATAATAGTATTGGGCTTGACAATGGGCCTTTAAATGGGCCAAGCCCATGGGCTAGTGTGAAAGGGGCTTGGAGATTTGTGGGCTTCTAGAAAGGGCCCCCCTTTTCTTGGTCCAAGGAGACAGCCACCTACCAATGTTTGACATTTCAAGGGGGAGGAAGCTTCCTTGGTCCAAGGGGGGGCAGCCACCTACCCCCTCCCTTCATTTGTCAAAGGGAAGATGCCCCTTGTTCCCCCTTTGTCTCCCCCTCTCCCTCCCCTTGATCCCACGAATGTATCACTCCCTATCCCTTGTCAATTCCTATATAAACATGTGTATAGTGTTAGGGAGGAAGCTAATGAAGTTTTTGTGAAAGAATTTTGAGTTAAGAGAGTGATTCTCTTTTCCCCCCATGGGTGTGATGCCCTACCCAATCATGTGACGGGATTGAATCTGGGCGTGTGACTCGCCCCTATATCCTCCCCATCCCCTTCATATCTGGTTCCACTAAAATTCTCAGAGAAGCTCCTTCGAGTCAGAAAGAGTTTGGCGTTGGTTTTGTGTCGATCGGAGCTCTGGATCACCGGCAGCAATTCTTCTCATGACGGCGCGCAGATCTACCCGAGCCTGCTGTCCAGATCTGAAGTTTACTGATTCCGAATTTCCCCAGATCTCCTCTCAAGCCATCAGGAGCTGCCTTTCGGAGTGATTGTAGGATTTAGAGTCCTCTTCGCGCTGCCGCCAATCTCGTCTCGATCCGAGATCAGTGTTGATAGTGGCGACAATTCTCGTGGGATCACGCGAGCTGATCTGTGCAGACCCGACTCCGCACCAGAGCCAAATTCCTGAGTCTGCCCTACCTTATCCCATGCAGATCTTTGCAAGCGCTTTGGTCTGTGTAGACACGCCATTCCTGACGTCTCCTGAGAAAGTCTCATATTACTATACAACGCCCCGCAACGGCTTACGCATTTTGAATCACTCGAGTGCTTCCTTTTCTCGGGTCTTCTTCTGCCTTTTTCGGCATCCGGAATCGTCTCGTCGGCATTCGGACGGCATCAACACCAGTCGGACGCATCAAGAGGTTCCGGAATCAAGAAGGGGGTCTACCGGGCGGCCGCCGACGCCTGATTTGAGGACCCGGGTGGGTCTTAATGGGGGCGTCCAGGCCCCTGGACGCCCCCATCTTTTTAATTTATTTTATTATTTTATTATTTTTCTCAGGGCCCAAAAATAAATAAAAATATATATATTTTAATGGAGGCGTCCAGGACCCTGGACGCCTCCATAAAAACTAATAATAATAAATATTAATAAAATGCCAGTTGGCATAAAAAAATAAAATAAATAAAAAATACATATTAATGGAGGCGTCCAGGCCCCTGGACGCCTCCATAAAAACAAATAAAAAAAATTAAAATGCCAGCCCTTGTATAAAAGACAAAGAAAAATAAAAAATAATATACTTTTGGAGGCGTCCAGGCCCCTGGACGCCTCCATCAACTCCCTCACGGGCGCCGGCCACCGAACGACGGTTTGTCGTGTGTGAAAAAATCCAAAATATAGAGACGTCCGGTCAGCTGGACGCGCCCATTTCTGAATCACGAGGCGCCGCTCACAAAACCACGCGTTGTGCCGAACCGCGTGCGGCCGTCGTCGGTTTTCGGTGGACCTGCTTGAGGCGTCCGGGACCCTGGACGCCTCCACAAAAGTATTCCAAAAAAATCAATAAAAATAGAATAAAATATTATTTCGGCCCTGATGGAGGTGTCCAGGGTCCTGGACGCCTCCACCCTCCGGAGCTCTATAAATAGAGGCCCACCCCCTCAGTTCTAGGGGAGCTAAGCAGTGATCCGATAGGCTGCCGGAGCCCAGAGGCTACGGAGTCATTCTTCTAACCCGTGGGGTCTTTTGTAGGTGGAGGTTCTGCCGGCTTCTCGGGTGCCCACGCTCGCGAGAGGAAGGTCGTCTTCATCCACCGCGCTTCTACGTCGTCCCCACGCTGCCGGAGCTCCGCCGAATTTCACCACCGGCACATCCAATAAGCCAACTCTTTCCTTTTCTTCGTAGTTCTTTGCATTCATCATCTCGCATCCATCATCTCATTTTCCTCCTACTCGAGTCCGAGAGGGGTTTAAAAGATAACACCAACCAGGTGTGTGTCTTCCCGTTATTTCGTCATTTTTATTGCAAGGATATGAATACTACACATTCATCTTTCTAAGCCACTTGTCATTTGTTTGTCGTTGTTTTGCAAGGGTAGCCGAGGAAAGCCCTCTCCGTCGGCCGGCCGGAAGGAGAGGAAGAAGCAACCCGCCATCTCCCGCTCTTGAGGTAGGCGCGATCACTTTCTTATTTTGGGGTCTTTCGGCCCCTGGCGATCACATCTTTTCATCGAGGCCGCGGCGAGTCACTTCCCCAATGGCCGTTTAAATTTCTGTTCTCATATTCTCTTTATATCCTGTTATATTTCGTTCATATCATCGAGGCCGCGGCGAGTCACTTCCCCAATGGCCGTTTAAATTTCTGTTCTCATATTCTCTTTATATCCTGTTATATTCTGCTCATATCATCGAGGCCGCGGCGAGTCACTTCCCCAATGGCCGTTTAAATTTCCGTTCTTACATTCTCTCTATATTCTGTTATATTCTGCTCATATCATCGAGGCCGCGGCGAGTCACTTCCCCAATGGCCGTTTAAATTTCCGTTCTTATACTCTCTCTATATTCTGTTATATTCTGCTCATATTCTCGAGGCCGCGGCGAGTCACTTCCCCAATGGCCGTTTAAATCTCTGTTCTTATATTCTCTTTTATATTCTGCTATATTCTGCTCATATTCTCGAGGCCGCGGCGAGTCACTTCCCCAATGGCCGTTTCAATTTTTGTTATTTAATTTCTGCACCATTCCCGTCCCCCCGAGGTCGCGGCGAGTCACTTCCCGCTATGGCCGTTTGAACCCCATATCTTGCTATATTATACTTGTCCCGCTCGCCCCGCCGGAGCAATCTCCCGTGGTGGCCCCTTCTCTCTCTTCTCTCATCTCTGTGTTGCAGCAAACAGCAAAACAAACAAAAAGAAGAGCCCGCGCGCTCTCCGCATCCTCTTCCCCGCACCATCGAACTCCGAACCGCGTGACGTCGCTCACAGATTGGCGATCACGGTGGGACCTCTACTGCTTCCTCCCGGCTACCCTTGCAAGTTCGGCACCACCCGTGCCTCTCCACCTTGGCGCCCACGCGCGCCCCCGTTGTGCTCACGGCAGCACCGTCAGTTCTGATTGGTTCTTTGTTTATTACATGTTTGTTATTTCTGTTGTTTTCCCACTCCATATATCTGTCAGCATTCCATTGCATACATCCATTCCTCTTTTCTATCCTTTTTTTCATTTTTTTTGAGGATCACCCTTTCCCGGTGAAGGAAGGACTCTCCGTTTGGGAATTCCTCTCAACGGACTAGAATCTCCTACACTGGGACCTCCGTAAGTCCCCGACATCGAAGAATCTCCTCTTCGTTCACTGGGCTGGTTGTACCATTGAAGTTCCCCGAAGTTAGTCATTTCATTCGTGGTGAGACGAGAGACCCTAGCTGACACGGCGGTGAAACAAAAATAAACTAGGGTCCCTATCTTGTGTGAACTTCGGATCTCGCTAAAAACACACAAAAAAATCATCAAAATCAAAACAAAAAAAAGGGCGTAAAGGCATCCACTTGTTTGATAATCTCTGCTACCTACTTGCTAGTGTATGTTTTTGCGTTCTGGGAGAACTGTGAGCATGTCTCACGAGTCTTCCGAGGAGAACCACCCTAGCCGTGGTTTGACAGCCGACCCGCGAGTCTATGCTATGGACTCGGGTCCTTCTCATGACCCCTCGCATGAGGTGCAGGTTATTGCCGGGGACACGTCCCCGCCACAGGATATCACTTCCTTACTGGGCGTCCTCGCCAACACGGAGCTTACCTCTGAACAGCTCCGGGCCTTCCAGGCCATTCTAAAGGGGAAATCTGTTTCCCCCACGCCCCAGGAGTCAACTCCGGCTATCGCACCTCTCCACGAGTCCGTGCAGGCCATTCCATCTCCTTCATTGGCGCAAGCCATCCAGTCTCCCTCGCTTCAAGGACAAGCGAGCCAACAACCTCCCTCATTCCAATTCCCGTCACAATCTCAAACTCCCGGTGTTCCTCACACACCGTTTCAGCCAGGGCCAACTGTCGGTGGTCCGACAGTTCCCTCTCATTCCGGGTTTCCCCCTCAAGTCTCCGGGAGACAGTTTCTCCCCCAATGGCAAGTGCCACCTTCACCCCCAGAGGAGCTCGCCCAATCGCTCCTCAATAGGTTCAATCGCATGGACGAGCAGTTTCAAAATCTGAGAAGAATGGTGGACGTGAAAGCCACCCCGGAGGTTGCTTTGCCAATCCTCCCCGTCATTCATCTTCCTCCCTCCGAAATGCCCACGTACCGCAGATACAATGGTACCGGCAACCCCTTCATTCACCTCAAGGACTTCATGTATGAGTCCTCCTATTGGCAAAACGATCAGAGGTCCCTGGCATACCTCTTTCGGAGATCATTGGATGGTCCCGCGCTTGAGTGGTTCTATTCTCTGGAGCCCCGCGAGGCCGAGAATTTTGAAATAGTGCAGAGAAGGTTCTTGCAGAAATATAGGGATAGGGTCGGTCCCTCACTCTCCATTACCGACCTAGTGGCCGAAAAGATGAAACCCGACGAGGATTTTGTCCGATATGCTGATAGATGGAGGTCTCTGGCGGAAAGAATAAGGGATACCCTCTCCGAGCCCGAACAAGTGAAAATGATTGTGTCTAATGCAACCCCGCAGTTCAGACACGTCCTCGCCATGAATAAACTTACTACAATGGAGGAACTCTATGAAAGGGCCCGATACATCCAAACCCAGCTAAAAGACTCCCCCATCATGAACATGTTTGAGTCGCCGAAGCCCAAAGTGGTCAGAAAGACAGGCGCTGGTGTCCCGGGCGGAGCCACAGAAGGGGTCGTGACAAATGAGCAAGTCAGTGCGGTCAACAATGCCAACTATGCAGTCAACCCAAGGCCTCAACAAATGCCCCGACTACCCCTTCAATCAGGTCCTTTCCCTCTCCGTCCTCCACCCCAAAATAATCCACCCCAGGATAATATGCCTCCATTACGCCAACCCCAGCAACAACAACCACAACCTCAGCAACAACAACCACCGCTTCAGTACAACCAAGTTCCACCCCCGGGGAACTATGGTCCCCAACAGCAACAAAGGAGGCCGCTCGGTCCTAAGAGAGCCTACTATCCACCATTGCCAGAAACCTTAGCAGATATTTTTAATGCCCTCATGGCATCAAACCAACTCGCCCTACCCAGAGAAAGGCCCGCCTGGCCCCCCAATGTTGATACCTCCAAATACTGCGTCTACCACAGGCAGCCGGGACACACAGTGGATTACTGCTTCCATTTCAAAGATTACATCCATGATATGAATGATGAACATCAAATAGATTGGGATGAGATGAGACGGTACGTCGCGGCTCTCAAGGCTAGGAGACCTCCTCAGAGGCCACAGCAGCAGTTACAACAGCAGCAGCAGCAGCAACCACAACAACAACAGCAGCCTCAGCAGGCCCCACAACAACAGCCCGACATGGGCATAATCCAGAATCCACTACCGGAGCACCAACAGCCCAATCATCAGGTTAACCCCATCTCCTCCTTCCCGGAAGTCGGGAGAGAGCAGGTGTGGCACCAGGAAAGTACCTCCATTCTTTATACCTCCAACCCTATCGTCATGCAACCCCCTCACCTTGCCCGGGTAGCACCTCTCTCTCATCAACCCGCATCGGTATCGCCTTCACCATTTCCACTACCATTACGCCCTCTCATCCGCACCCCGACCTCCTATCAACCGACACTTTCTACTACGCCTTCACACCCTCTCACCTTCTCCCACTCCCCCACTTTACCATCCACCTCTACCACATTTACCCCTACGCCTTCTAAACCCCTTATCATCCGTCCACCATACATAACCCCGTCTTTCTCCACCACATCACCACTAATGCCTTCAAAACCACTCATCACCCACCATCCGCCTCAAAACCTTTACCCGTTTCAAACCTTACCTCCACCTCCACCTTCCAAACCCCTTATCCTTCATAATCCGCGCGATATCCCCTCTACCTCCGCCATGCCTCCACCTAACAAACCCCTCATCAGAATCCCTGCTCCCGTCATCACCCCTGCTTCATCAACCATTCCTCCACTACTACCCCTCAAACCCCTGTTAAAACCCACTGCTACCCCCACAGAGGTACAAAAGCCGCAGGCAATGGTGCTCCGGAGTGGAAGGATTTTCCACAGGGTTTTCCCCCACAACAGTCAGAATCCCGAGCAATCTCAGCCAGAGAAGGATGATGCAGAACAACCAGAAAGAGCTATCCCTGGAACACAGTATGATCTACTGAAACACTTGGACAAGACGCCTGCCCGGATCTCCATCCTAGAGCTACTTCAAAGATCCACATCCCACCAGGCGGCCTTGATGGAATATCTTCAAAAGGTCATGGTTAATGAAGACCTCCCCGTGGAGAAGATTTCGACCGTCCTAACCCCAACAGACACACAACCAGCCATCATGTTTCACAACTACGAGCTCGCTCCCAAGGAATCTCGGAAATATGCATTGTGCATTTCAATAAAAATTAATGGGGTATCCATAAACCCGTGTCTTGTCGACACGGGTGCGTCCATAAATGTGATCTCCATGAGCACTCTTCAGTTGTGTGGGGTTGGCGAGGAACAAATAAGACCTTCCTCGATCACGGTCACGGCTTATGACAATAGCAAAAGGCCGCCGCAGGGGATGATTATTCTGAAGGCAGAACTAGGCCCCATGGCAATCCCCACGGAATTCCATGTCCTCGACATGGACCCCACATTTAAGGCTATACTGGGTCGCCCTTACATCGAAGCCATGGACGCTGTGCCATCCACCAACCATCAGTGCCTGAAGTTTCCTTACAATGGGAGAATTATTAAAGTGGTCAGTACACCTGTCCTTCACACAGTGGATGCTATCAACACCTCTCTGCCTTCTGTTTGGCCGTCTCATCGGCCCATATTGTCACTGCTGGACGTACGTGATCCATCTCATGTTCCACTAGCACCAAAGGAGCCGGTCAGGGCAACCGCAACATCCTGTCTCCCTTTTCACTCCAAAGGTTGGGAGATTATGAGGAACATCGGCTATCAACAGGGAAAAGGTCTGGGCGCACAGTTACAGGGTATGCTCAAGCCGCCAAAAGAAATTAGGCCGAACCGTAGGTTTGGCCTAGGCTTCAAAGGACCGTTCAAGGCAGATTGGAAGCCCCTCACGTGGACTCTATCAAACCACTTCAACAGAGGGCCCGTTGTTCAGATGGGAGATCACCCACGAGAAGCATATGGAGGATCACATGCTGTATATTTGGCTGAAAAATGTCCGAGGATCACCAAAAGAGGCAAGATCAAAGATCCGGAATGCGAGTGGGACAAATGGTTCGACATATGGGACATTTCCGTTGCACTGGAAAGGATGTTCTCATCTCCACAGCTTGAAGGACCACCATTGATCTCCGAAATACCAGAGAATATTACCACTCTTGCCAAGGTTCCAAACTATCCTCGTCCTCGCCAGAAGGACTCTGTCATCGACGGATCTTCATCCGTCCTCAACATTGCCGTCGACGGCTCATTAGCCGCCATCCTCTCCATCCACTCGTCTCAGCCTTTGCTGATATCTTCTTCCTGGGCCAGACAATTGTCTGATGATCTTCCCAGGTCCCCTTCTTTGCTTACATACCTACGCGGGCTTTTCAACCCGCGCCAGGTCTTCAACCATGATCTGCTCTACGAGCCCCACAATCCTCTAGCCATAACCACTTTCCTCTCTCCTCCAATCTCTTTTCACTGCTTTGTCATTAAAAATGAAAACGAAAAAAAAACGTCAATTTTCAAACTCTCCAACAACACATCTTCGTTGAGGAAACCTCCTACATCTCCCACGGGTGCGTACCGCCTTGCGGACCACCCGTCCAAGGTCCGATGAGCGACCTTTTCTACCCCTCCTCTGAGGGGTCTTCTCCTGTACATTCTACACCATCCTCCTCATCTTCCTCTTCGTCTGTAAATATTGTCAGTCAATCTAGGAATGATAGGCCAAGGGTAGTACCTAGGAAGAAATCCAAGGGTAGGCAGATCCCTCGTCGATTCCTTCTGGATTTGGCCGCCAGGTGTCAGGCCCTTCTTGCCATCCCCCAGTTGTTAGAAAATCCCATCCAGCTACCCGAAATAGAATGCGAGGGCGACTGTGCATCTGATGAAGGGTATGGAGTCTACGAGATCACGAATGAAGAATGCCCCACTGAAGATGAGGGTGAAGAATATGAGGATGCGGCGGGCGCATACGCTAGCGGAATGAGGAGATTCGACGAGCCGTCAACCGCCGTAGAAGAATCCACCAAAGAAGTCAACTTGGGGACTGAGGAAGACCCTAGGATCATCCTCATAAGTGACAACCTACCACCCTCTGAAGAAGAGGCATTAATTGAGGTCCTCAAGGAATATAAGGACACGTTTGCATGGAGCTACGAGGATATGCCGGGTTTGGATTCAACCTTGGTCGAACACCGTTTAACCCTAAAACCAGGGTCCATCTCGGTAAAACAAAGGTTAAGGCGTTTCCACCCTCAGATGGCTTTGAAAATGAAAGAAGAGGTCGATAAGCTCCACAAAGCCAGGTTCATTAGAGTCGTTCTTTATCCTCAATGGGTGGCGAACATTGTCCCGGTCATGAAGAAAGATGGGAAAGTCAGGATTTGCATCGACTTCCGGGACCTTAACCGCGCGTGTCCAAAGGATGATTTTCCCTTACCTCACATTGATGTGTTGATTGATAACACGGCAGGTTTTGAAACCCTCTCTTTCATGGATGGATTTTCAGGATACAATCAAATTCGTTTGGCAGAAGAGGATCAGGAAAAGACGTCATTCACTACCCCTTGGGGAACATATTGTTACGTGGTCATGCCGTTTGGGTTAAAGAATGCTGGAGCTACTTACCAAAGAGCGATGATGGCCATATTTCATGACATGATGCACATATATCTGGAAGTGTATGTGGATGACTTATTGGTGAAATCAAGGACCAGGATGGAACATCCAGAAGTTTTGGCTAAGGTCTTGCAAAGGTCAAGAGAATTCCAATTGAAAATGAACCCGAAAAAGTGTGTGTTTGGTGTGTCGTCAGGTAAATTGCTGGGGTTCATTGTGAGTAAAAGAGGGATCGAGATAGATCCCGACAAAGCCAAGGCTATCAGGGATATGCCGCCTCCCAAGAATTTGAGGGAAGTCCGAGGTTTAATCGGCAGGCTGCAGTTTATTCGTCGGTTTGTGTCTCAACATTCACAAAGGTGTAGACCTCTCTACGAGTTGACCAAGCCAGGAGTAGAATTCCACTGGAATTCTAAATGTCAGAAAGCTTTTGAAGGGTTGAAGGAATATCTGGCTAGTCCACCCGTTCTCATTCCACCTAAACCAGAAAAACCTCTGATCCTTTACATCTCAGTCTTGGATGACTCCGTGGGAGCCGTCCTCGCACAAGCTGATGAAGAAGGCAAGGAACGGGCAACCTATTACTTGTCCAAACTTCTCAATCCCTGTGAGCAGAAGTACACCGGCATGGAGAAAACCTGTGCTGCCCTCGTTTGGGTAGTGCAGAAATTGAAGCACTACTTCTTGGCTCACGAAGTCCACTTGATTGCTCGAATGAATCCTATCAAATTCCTTCTGGAGAAAGCCGTCCTTACGGATAGGCTAGCACGCTGGCAAAGTTTTCTCTCTCAGTTCGACATCACCTACATCCAGCAAAAGGCGATTAAAGGTTATGCCATAGCCGAGCATCTCGCTCACCATCCTCTTCCCAAGTTCGATCCCGTCCAATCAGAGTTTCCAGATGAGGAACTAATGTCCATCAACCAATCAGATGAGCCAATGTGGACGCTATATTTTGATGGAGCTCTGAATTCTCAAGGGAGAGGAATCGGCATCGCCCTCCTGTCGCCGGAAGGCCTCACATTCCCATTGGCATACCAGCTCAAATTTCCAGTCACCAACAATATAGCCGAATATGAAGCTCTTCTAGCTGGTCTAGGACTCGCTCATTCTTTTCGTATCACTGAGTTGCGAGTCGTAGGTGATAGTCAACTCATCCTTCGCCAGGTACTCACTAAGTATCGCACTCGCGATCCCAAACTCAAGCCATACCAAGAACTCACTGCTGCCTTTGCCAAACTGTTCACAAAACTGATCTTTGTTCATATCCCTCGTCATCAGAATATTCTCGCCGATGCCCTCGCCTCATTGGCATCATCCATAAGGTTCCCTCTAGGAAGATGGTTTAAGTCCATTTCCATCTACAAACTTCACGCCCCTGCAGTCGATGATGCTTCCTACGTAAACATCAAAGACAGGATAGCAAGGAAGATCCTGCAGGAAGATATCCTTGAGAAGAGGGAGCTCATGTTGGCAGAGGCCGAAGAAGAACTGGCTGATGAAGAGAAACCATGGTTCTATGAAATTGTCAAATATTGCCAAGATCAGTCTTATCCTGAAGGGGCCACCACAGAGGACAAGAAAGCCATAAGAAGGGTGGCTCAGAAATACACATTGATTGGAGGTCTACTCTATAGGAGGAGCCTTACTGGTATTCTGTTAAGATGTCTTGGTGACGATGAGGTTTGGAAATGTGTAGAAGAGACGCACTCGGGTGTGTGCGGTGGCCACGTGAATAGTCAGATGCTCGCCAAGAAGATCATTCGTCAAGGCTTTTATTGGCCCACTATGGAAGAGGATTGTGCTGTCTATGTCCGTAGGTGTGTCAAGTGTCAACTTCACGCCGATAAAATCCATTCACCATCTTCCTCACTTCATCCAATATCCTCCCCATGGCCTTTCTCCATGTGGGCATTCGACATCATTGGTCCCCTAGGTGATCCCAATTCCCTCACCAAGCAGAAATCTTTCATCCTTACTGCGACGGAATACTTCACCAAATGGGCCGAAGCCGAAGCTTACGCGGAAATCAAGGCGTCAACAGTCTGCAAGTTCATCATGAAGAACATTCTCGCCAGATTCGGCGTCCCAAGCACGATCGTCACCGACAATGGGCCACAGTTCATTTCTCAGGACCTACAGGACCTCTGCAAAAGGTACGCAATTGCATTGCATCATTCATCGCCTTATTACCCACAAGGTAACGGCCAAGCGGAGGCCACCAATAAAACATTGCTCAAAATCATCAAAAAAACCTGCGAGTCTAGTAAGTTTTCAGACTGGCCAGAAAAGCTTATCGAAGCCCTATGGGCCTATCGCACCTCAATCCGTACCCCCACCGGGCAGACTCCATTTGCCCTCACTTATGGTATGGAAGCGGTAGTCCCGTACGAGACTCTGATCCCTTCTCTCAGGGTACAATTGGATGAGGAATTTCCCCTCGACGATCGTCGTAATTCACTCCTCGCCCAGTTGGAACTCTTGGATGAGAAGCGGCTGGCCGCCGCCGAACACGCGCGTGTGTATCAAAATAGACTCGCTCGCTTTTACCAAAAGAAAGTCGTTGAGAGAAAATTCAAAGTCGGTGAGATGGTCGTAAAAAGAATTTTTGTCAAACCTGGAGGGCCGCGTTCTAAGCTCCAACCCAATTGGGAAGGACCATTTGTAATTCAAGCCGTGTACCCTGGCAACGCCTACAAGCTAATCAACGCCGAAGGGACCGAGTTATCCCACCCTTGGAATGGGCTTTATCTTAAGAAATACTACCCTTAGCACAAAACAAAAAAAAATGATGATGAAAAGATAAAAAACATCAAAAACAAGGAAATATTGAAAACCACTAAAAATATGGAAAATTCAAAATGCCGATGCCTGGCAGGCACCATGTAGTTAAGTCCCTGCATCTAACCTTCATGTTAGGATAGGGCCCATTAAGGCTTGGTAGGCACCGGGTCTTGGTTTGCCAGAACCGTGGAGACCCCTGTCCGGCCACGTCGGCCTATGCTCGCTCGAAGGAAGCTAACATGTGTTCACTTATGTATTTTATTCAAAAAAAGTTGGTAGCATCACCTACGGTAGGGCCACACCTAGAAGATCTCCGGAAGCTGTAATCTTTATTCTTTTCTCTTCGACCAAATGAGACAGTCGGCGCCCTTAAAACGCTGAGCATGAGAAACCGAAACTCAAACCCCAAAGGCAAGAGTAGGACCCATTTCCTCGAGCATCGATCAGAGCACGAGAAGAGGGCAGTGTCCCCGCAGGCATACGAAGAGGGAGCCCACCAACGTCAAACGACTATATCTCCCTCACAGAAAGAAATACAAAATCAAAATCAAGAGAAAAGCCTGGTCGTGACCGTGCCTGGTACGATAAACGGAACCCCTCAAAGCAAAAGTCTGAATCCACAAAGGGGGGCCGTGGAATGTAAATGCTCGAGATTTGGTCCGAAGTTGTCCGAAAGGAAAGAGTTAATGGGCCCTTATTCGCTCGCCGGGTTAACGGCTTTGCCGGTCCTCTCAGGAGGTTTATCCCCTACGCTCTTCCTTCTCCCTCTAAAGATGAAGGTTCGATGGAGTTTCTGAAAGGTGAAAACTGCCCAGGGTCTGCGACCTTATTTTAATATACACATTTTGGTTGCCTACTTTGAAAAGCAAAAGCTATCGCTGCGAAGGAGTCTCTGTGTTTCTGGCTGGTCAAGACCCCTGTTTACCACCTTGATGTCTTCTTGTTTAACCTCGGGCTTAGGCCAATGCAAGCGCGTCACCTATGGGTGCGACGGCGTCTGATTCCGGGTCAGCGTCGCGCGGTTGGTCGTTAGGGTTCCAGGGTGTTCCATCTTATACCATCTAGAGTTGTGAGGAAACAGACCCGGGTCGGGCAAATCATCTACCTCAAACACCTTTTGGGTGAATCCCTGTGGTCGGAAGCAACTGGGAGCCTAAGCATGGCATGACGGTATTGTCATCAGGGTAAGTCTTAGCCGGCGGGATCGTCATTCGAGGGGTCTAGAGGCCCAAATCAACCTAGATGTGCACTTAAGATACCTGGGAGGTTAGTAAGAAACCCCTGTCTCACGTAGGTTAGGTGCCATTTGGGTGCTTGCCGGGCGTTAGCAATAAAAAAAATTGAAATGATAAAAGCACAAAAAAATGGAAAAGAGAAATGTACATATTTGCAAACAAAAAAAATCTTTTTATGACAAAAAAAATATCAAATATAAAAAAAAGAAAACAAATCAATTTTGCATGATTACATTTGCGTGCAGCATCTCACTTTTTAATATCGCTTGCATTCGTGTGCTTGCCTGTCGCATTTATCATCACCGCATCTTTCCCTTGCCTTCGTTAAATAAAGGCTTGGCCCCTTGACCAGTTATCAAGGACAGTCACAGTGACCATTTGCTTATTGAGCAAGGGGCCAAGTCAGAACAGAAATTCTGATTTGTTTGTTTCAGTGATATGTGCAGGGATTCAGGTAACTGAAGCAAAGGTGAAAAACAAACAAACCAAACCTTGTGTTTTATTCCAAAAAAACCAAAAAATTTACATCAAGTTCCGCCCTCTCTCTCTGCATTACTCGTCCCACTACTCTCGGGCAAAACACTCTCAAAGGTGCTACCCAACTACGAAAAGCGGTACTCCTGCCGCTCTGTACTCCTCTTCCTATTCCCACATCCCGGCGTTGATCCACGGAAGCAGCAGAGAAGCTACCAACACGAAAGCCACGCTCTCGTGCTTTTCGGTAGCGCTCCTCACCATCTCTCAGCCACTGTTCAGCAAGACCAAGGCCGATTCGGAGTTCGAATAGTTGGGCCTCCATGGCCCTTCGCTCCTCCCTTTCAGCCAAACTGTTGGCTCTTTCTCTCTCTGCGTTTCTTTCCCTCTCTGCCCGTTCTCTCTCACGGTCTTCCCTCTCTAACTGGAGAGTGATCCTCAGTTCCATAGCATCCCTGGATGAGTCGTCATCAGGATGACGCCGCAGTTCCCTCTCCAGTTCTGCTATCCTAGCCTCCTTATGCGCAGCTTGGGCAAGCGCTTCTTCCGTCTCCTTTTCCTGCCGAGTGTACCATCTCAGATACGCGATAAGGCGTAAACAAAGAGAACTCAACGCTGAAACTTTTACCTGTATACGGAGCATCCCTTCTGCCTCCGCAGCACGCTGCGTGGCGTGAGCAAGTTGCTCATGAAGCGAGTCAAGTTCTGAGGTGGGAATCCACAAGCTGGAAGAGGCACCACCTACTCCCATCGCTGGGGAGGCTGCGCCAATCTGGGCATGCTGCGACCATGTGAATTAGCAGCCAACATCTGGAATCTGGGATTTTAATTAGGAACGTACTGTACACCTACCAAGGCGCTCGTAGCTCCGCGGGCATCACCCAACTGTTGTTCCATCTCTGCCAAGCGAGTTCGTAAATTCGCTATCATGGCATCCCGGAAATCCTGCAGCCATACGAGTCAGCATTTCCACCGGAAAACCAAAAAAAAGAGAAAAGGAGAAAGCAGAAAAAGAAAAAGGGGAAACCTACCTCCGCAAGTCCCCGGGGTTGGAGCCGCTCTGCGTACTTTGTCCTATATAGACGCAAGTAGTCCTCGCTATCCCGCGCCTGTGATTCTACAATCGTGCCACCCCGTTGCCAGTCCTCATACTGTTTGGGGAATCGCACGCGCCAGTCAATGCAGGTCGCTGGTCCCCACGTCTTTCTCCCGACACGAGGTGGCGCAGCTGAATCCACCCATTCTTGAGCCAGTCCTAAAGTCCTCATAACTAATCGTAGCCGAAGCGGCTCGATTTCATTCAGGCAGTGCATCCATAGTTCCCGTCCGAACCGGGCACGACTTGCTAGAACCCACGGCTGGTTGGCATCGACCATGTCTGAGTAGGGTCTCCAGTTTACCATCGCCGTAGGGAACTCATGTAGCTCCCGCCTTAACACCATCAGTCGGTAGGTTAGGGGTGCCGCACTCATGACGGGTTCCCACCGCCTGGCTAGCGGCACCATCACGGGTCGCCAATGTCGAGCTCTCCCCATAGGGAGGTAATAATAGCTCCATAACTGCTCGGCGCAGGTCATCAGCACCTTGCGAAAACAACAAAAAAAAAATACAAAACAAGCAAAACCAAAAAAATACCTGGATGAATGGTGTGAAACCACTCACAGTCATCTCACGATCCGTTTCTTGGAATAGGCCTGCAAACAAGTGTGCCAGCATGGCGGCTCCCCAGGCATAATACCCTACTCTTTCAAGGTCTGACAGCAGCTCCAGGAAGCAACATTGGATACCATCCCCTTTCGAGCTCAGTACCAATCTCCCCAAAAGGAAGAGGAGAAATCTCCTCAAATCTATGTTACATCTTTCCCAGTTGCCGAAATCTGTGCAGTACACGGCACGGCATCCTATTTCCATCCTTTCCATGAACTCTTCTGAGGATTCGTTGTCCCGCCGACGAGTGTCGGTGAGCCCTAATGCATCCATGAGGGACGCCCTAGCTACCGACCTGTTCTTCCGACCATCTAGGTCCAAACCCAGTAACTTCTGGGCACCTTCTCTGTAGTCCGCGTAAGTGACTCCGGTCACTGCCTCGCCTTCTACCTTCAGGCTTGTGATCCGGACCACATCCTCCAAGCTGGGCACCATGTGCCCCCAGGGCATCAGGAATGCCCGGCTCACTGGGTCCCATCTCTCACACAAGGCTTGGATCAGGACTAGGTCAAGCTGGATCGGCTCGATCCGAAGGAAGGTACCAAATCCCATCACGTCTAGCCTCGCCTTCTGAAAATCTGGGAGGCCCCTGTACGCTGCTACTACCAACTCCCATAAGATTTGTGATTTCATCACAACCTACACATACAAGGAATGGGGGTGAGGTTTGGTCAGAAGAAAGGAAGAAAAAATGAGAAAAGGGCAAGAAAACTTGGCTTACGAGTTGTGATTGGGCCCTTTCGCTGAAGTGCCCTTCAAAGTCTGAAAGCCTCCTGGAACTACTACCACTGGACCTGCTTCTCTTCGAGGAATGGGAAGATTCGCCCTCCATCCAACTCTCAGAATTTTGAACTCCTCCTCTCCCGTAAGAACTTGTGCTCCTCGAGTTATTCCTCGATATACCTGGGAAGATAAAAGGGACAAGAATTTATAGAAATGGAAGGAGTGCGGGCCAAGATTACCTCCATCACCTGTCGATGATAGCCCTCGCAATAAGACACCGGCCAAGCGGCCCCATGTGTCGCTTCACCGCTCGCACAGGGTGATTGACTGGACGAAGAATAGGACGACTAGCCCCCTATGTTGTCTAGGGATACCCTATCATGATTTGGAGGACGTCCGCAAAATTTGACACAGCATTCGGGAAAAGGAACTAGGGCCGTCAGTATTGACTTCGACGGCAGATTCCCGTCGAAAATGGTCACAACAAGACGGATTCTCCGCTCGAGGCAGAGTCTCGACAGACCTATCACATGGGAACAGTGCAAAGGAGAAGAAGTGTAGGGAAGAAGGAACGCACAAAGAGACAATAAACAGCAGAAAATCAAATCACTCCATTCATAATTCTACATAAGCTGTCAAAAACATCATAAACATAAAGAGGTGGCGGGTCCACTAGCCCGCCAATCCTCACCATCACTCATCTCTCCGGGCACTCTCCTCCTCTCCACCGAGGTGAGGGTCCCTCAGAAGCCTCCGGGATCCCCGTGCAGTAGCACCTACCTCGCCTCTGGGCGCCTGCTCCGCAGCAGTGACTCGCTGCTCCTCCCCTGGCGTGGCAAGGAAGCCACTGGCGGCAAAGCGACCGGACTGGCGGAGTCGCTCCCCGAACTCTCGCGCTCTCTCGTAGCACGTCTCCATCCCTCCTAGCCTCTGCACGACGGCCTGAAGGCCCAGCTGGAGCTCCCTCACTTGGGCCTCCAAGGCCCTCCTCTCGGTCAGATCCCGCTGTCGCTCGGACCTTCTCTCGGATTTTTCTCTCTCTGCCTCTCTCCTCATCATCTGTAGAAGAACCCTTAACTCCAGGATGTCTGGAGAAGGTCTCTCCTCACCGCGATGCCGCAGCTCCGCTACAGTCGCCACCCAGGCGTCACGCTCCTCTTCCGCCCGGGTCGCGCGGGCCACCGCACCGGCAAGTTGCTCCCGGAGGGAGGCAATCTCGAGAAAAGGGGCCGAGGAACTGGAAGATCCGCCAGCCACTCCCACCGTCGCTGTCTGCTGGGCACGCTGGACCAAAATAAACAACGGCCGTCAGTGAAACTCCAAAATTTGAAGTTAAAAGGGCGGCACGTAACTTACCAGGAGCGACAGCTCATGTTGAGCGACGGCCAGTTGCCGCCTAGTCTCTGACAGCTGGGCGCGCGAGCCGCCGATGCCACGCGTGTCCCCAGCTTGGGGAAGCCCCGCGTAACTCTCTCTCTGCCGCCGCAGGAAGTCGGCACTGTCCTGCACCAGTACACCCCCTTGCTGTCCAGGGAGACGTACGGGCCAGTCCTCGAGCCTCGCCTTGCCACGACTCTCCTTCCTGACGCGGCTCGGCTCGTCCGCACTCGCCCACTCATCGGCCAGGCCCAGGGTCCTTGCCATGTCCTGCACCAAGAAAGGGGTCCCATATCAGTCAAAAGGAACGCGTCCCCTGTCTAGGACGCGTCCATCATTTGAGTGCAACACTCGCCGAACCCTTTTCTCATCGCCCGGCTCGCTTCAAAACCCAAAATGAATTAAAAGAGGAAGAGATCGGAGGACCTACCGGACCGTGTTCACCTCCTCCCACGCCCTCGGGCCCCTCGGGTCCCTCGGGGGCCCGAAGCGGCCCTTCCTCCTCCATGGACGCCGTTCCGTGCTCGGGCGCGTCCCTCCTTGGGCGAGGATTTCCTCGTCCCTCTCCACCTTCACCACGGTCGGGCCCACCGAACTCCATCGATCAAAAGAGGAGGAAGATGAAAAAGGGGCAAGCGCGTTTCGGCGGAAGGCGGGCTCGTTTGCGGGTAAGGCACGGGAGAAGAAAGGACCACCCGTCGCTTTAAATTTAAAATCAAGGATTAAGACGCGTCCTCGCGCCTGGACGCGCCCAAAAGGGGGAAAAGGAAACAAAATCCCCCCGTGCAAAGCATAGTTCCCCGCTGTTCAGGGCAAGGTCTCGCGGAGCGTGCCTCAAGGGACAACTCAGTGCAAAAAAAGAAAGTGTGGGAGAGAGAAAAGTACACACAACACAAAAGCCATTTCCATTTCATATAATAGCCGAAAGTACATCATACAGTGAGAAGGGTGACGTACAAGTAACTCTCTAACTCTCACCGTCACCCTCCTGGTCATCTCCTTCCTCCCTCCTCTGACGGAGATCCCTAGGGGGCCTCCGCGACCTCTGTGAACCCTGAGAAGCCGTGCTCGCCTCGCCCTGCGGTGGCACTCCAGCCTCGAAGGCGCGACGACGCTCCTCGGCCAAAGAAACCAGATAGCTGCCCATGGAAAAAGAACCAGACTGACGAAGTCGCGCCCCGCATTCCTTCGCCCTCTGGTACCGCTCCTCGCTCTCCCGAAGCCTCCCCTCCGCCGTGCCAAGACTCAATCGGAGCTCCAGCAGCTGGGCCTCCAGAGCCCTCCTCTCGGTCTGATCCCGCTGTCGCTCCTCCCTCTCCTCTCTCTCTCTCACTGCCTCCCTCCTCGACAACTCGAGGGCGATCCGCAGATCCAGCACGTCACGAGGGAGCTCCTCAGCCTCTCGTCGACGCTCCTCCTCCAGCTCCACAATCCGGGCGTCACGTTCCGCAATCCGGGCGTCACGCTCCGCCACCCGAGCGTCGCGCTCCTGCTCGGCACGAACAGCACGCGCCAGGGCCTCTCGGATCTCGGCCACCTGTCAAGGCACGCATGCACCGTAAGAGAACAGTGATAGAAGGAAAGTAGCTAGAAAAGGGTCGCGGCCAAGCAAGCACTCACTCGAGCCTCGCGGTCACGCTCGGCCTCCTCAGCCCGAGCCACCGCGTACGCCAGCTGCTCCTGGAGGGCAGAAACCTCCGGAGGAGGGCCCCGCGAACTGGAACCCGCTCCACCAGCCATCCCGGCTGCCGCTGTCTGGTGGGCCCGCTGAAACACGGGACAAACGTCAGTCAAAGGCTAAGCATCAAAAATCCAGGTCACAAAAAAATGCATTGCATAAACTCACCAGGATCTCCAACTCCTGTCGGATGGCCACCAACTGTCGCCTGGCGTCCGCCAACTGGGCCCGCAGGTCGGCGATCATGGTATCACGAGCATCCTGCATTACACATAAGTTAGTATCCCATGCATATACATATAGAAAGGTGGAGCAGTTTCATTTCACTTACCCCTGCCATACCACCCAAGGAGAGGCGGTCCCCGTACGTAGCTCGGTACCGTCTCATGTAGTCTGTGCTGTCCTGTACGTGGGACACTACTGGGACCCCGCCCTGCTGCCAGTCCTGGTACTGTGCTGGGAAGCGCGTGCGCCAGTCCACGATCTTCGCCTTCCCCTTGGTCTTCCGCCCAATGCGGGCCGGCGCATCTACGTCTACCCACTCCTGGGCCAGCCCCAACGTCCTCATGACCAGTCTAAGCCGCAGCGGCTCAATCTCGTTCAGGCAATGGACCCACACGTCCCGCCTGAAGCGAGGAAGACCCGCTACAACCCAGGGCTGGCCAGCATCGCCCATGCCCAGGTAGGGCCTCCACACCACCTGCATCACGATACATACATCATGTTAGTTACCATTCAGTCACATGCATAAACACAAAAAAAATCATACGCATCATACCATGGCCTCGGGATACTCGCTCAGCTCCCGACGAAGTGACGCCAGCCGGTAGCCGTGGGGTGCTGCAACCATGACCGGCCTCCACTGCCGCGCCAGAGGCACGGCCCTCCTGTTCCCATGCCTAGCCCTCCCCATCGGGAAATAGTAATAGCTCCACACCTGCATCCATCATACATCATTAGTACAATAATTGCATATTTAACTGTGGGAATGCATAAATAAAATGTTTACCTGGAGGAAAGGTGCGAAGCCGCTGACTGTCGTCTCCTTCTCCGAAGTCTGGGAGAGATCGGCAATCAGATGGGCAAGCAGAGCCGCTCCCCACGCATAGTGCCCCACTCTGTCCAGATCCGCCAAGATCCCGAGGAAACGGCAGTGGATGCCATCCCCCTTCGTCCCCAGCAGAAGGCGGCCCAGGAAGAAGAAAAGAAACCTCCGAAGGTCTAGATCCACCAGCTCCCTCTCGCTCGGATCCTGGGTGAAAGCTGCACGAGCATCCCCCTCCAGTCGAGCCAAGAACTCCGCTCCAGTCTCGCTAACCCGCTGGCGCGGGTCGACGAATCCGAGCGCCTCCATGATCTCCACTCGGCCGACTACCCTGCTGTCTCTATCAGTCACGCTCGTCTCTAACCACAGCAGGTCCAGGGCACTCTCTCGGTAGTCGGGGTAGGTCACCCCGCTGACTGCCTCTCCGTCAACTCGTAGCCCGGTGATCCGAGCCACGTCCTCCAGCGTCGGCACCATATGCCCCCAGGGCATCAGAAACGCCCGGCTCGGTGCGTGCCACCGCTCCCTCAGTGCCTGGATAAGAGGAAGGTCGAGCCGGAAGGGCTCGATCCTAAGGAAAGCTCCAAAGCCCATGGCGTCCACACGCGCCCTCTGGAAATCCAGCAGCCCACGGTATGCTGCCACCACCAAGGACCAGCTGATCCGGCCCTTCATCACGCCCTGCAAACCACAAAACCAACAAAGAACACATCAGCATCATGAACAGTCATAAAACAATAACACTATATATATACTACTTATTCTTTTATATTATTTTTTATATTTTTAAAAATATTTATATTTTCTTGTGGAGGCGTCCAGGCCCCTGGACGCCTCCTCTTTTTTCCCCTTTATTTTGTTTTTTTTTTAAAAAAACAAAGCCAAAACAAGAAAAATATATTAAAAATATATATATTATCATGGAGGCGTCCTGGAGCCAGGACGCCTCCTTATTTTTATTATTATTATTATTATTATATTTCTATTACTTTTCGTAAATAAATAAATAACCAAAAATAAAAAGAAAACGTGGAGGCGTCCAGGCCCCTGGACGCCTCCTTCTCTCACTACCCGCCTTTCTCTCACAGCCTCTCGCACACCCGTTTTAGCCTATTGAACCACAAAGTGAGAATTCCGAGGTACTTACCGGGTCGTGATCGTCCTCTCCCGCGTCACCAGCATCCGCAGTGGCCTCCGCGGCCAGGAGAGGCACCTCTATCTCCTCCCCCGTAGCAACCTCCTCTACTGCGGCCTCCTCGGCATCATCCCTCAACCTCCTCGCACGACGAGCCAGTCGTTTCCGCTTCTCTGGACCCTGACTCGATCCTCCTCGCTCCATTGGGACTAAGAATGGGTCGTTTGGAGTGGCTGGACGGTCGGAATGAACAGTATAAGTGAACAGGGGGGAGGCCCCCCCTATATATAGAATCACCTTTTATTGGGGCGTCCAGGCGCCTGGACGCCCCCACAATTTTTATTTTTTTTCAAAAATTCAAAAAAATAGCGGCGTCCAGGCGCCTGGATGCCCCCAAAAATAAAATAAATAAAAAATAAAAAAATCAAAATAGGGGCGTCCATGACCCTGGACGCCCCCAAAAAATAAAATAAATAAAAAAAATAAAAAAAATCAAAATAGGGGCGTCCAGGACCCTGGACGCCCCCAAAAATAAATTGTCAAAAAAATAATAAAATAATTAAATGAAATTAGGGGCGTCCAGGCCCCTCGACGCCCCCATAATAAAAAATTTTCAAAAAAAATATAATTATATAAGAATATGTATATAATCCAAACAAAATAAAAAACACAAAGAAAAAGAAAAACCATAAAAAAAGATAATAATTAAGGGGACGGGGGTCCGAAACATCCATGCCAGATTTTATTCCATCAGAAAAACAGAGTGAACTACATCAGGGGCTTAGGCGCTTTAGGCCTTAACTTCCCCAGTTCGGTTACATAAGCCCTCCACGGCTCGCATTCTTCCACCACGTGCGCTGAGGCTTTTCCCGCAACACTTGTCTTCCAGGGAGCTTTAATGGCCTTCGCTTCCTTCGCGTCCGCTTCAGTGCCCAACTCCCTTTTCTTCAAAGGAACAATGTCAGTCGGTGGCGGGAACGAATGGCGTGGGATGCCAATCTGGAGGCAGCACCGATGCGCGTTGTAAAGAACAAACTCGGTCGCGCCGATCAGTTGAAGATCAACTTCGGGAGAAGGCCTCATGAGAAGATCAAGCGAAAGCAAACATGCCGGTGCGCAAGTGAAGAAGCCTTGTGTCACGGTGCGGAAGTGAGACCGCCAGTCTTCACGTTTCTTCAGCCACGGAACGCGGTTCACTACAGTACCACCAAAGCCTAACACGTCGGCTATGTGGTGAAGCGGGCTTTGTTGGAAGAGCTTCGAAGCGGTTGGCATTCCCTCGCGGTGGTCGAATTTGAAATGCAAATCCAGCCAGCAATTTAAGACAAGTGCACAACCAAATGGAGGCTTACCCATGCTCGAGGCAGTAAGGCCACTATACAGGTAGGCGAGGACAGCGGGTCCCACCCTCTTTCCACGCCAAATCCCGCAGATAGCACTCAGTTGGTCTTCCTCCACTATGTTATCGGTATAAGGAAACAAGAGAGCACCCGCCAGACAGATAGTGAACCCCTTCATGATTCCCTCCAAATAGTCATCGTCTGGTGACCCTCTCAGGGCGTTCATGACACACTCCGCAAGCTTTTGGAGATCGATCCCCTTCTGAGTACGGACCTTTCTAGCTGCGTCGGGCGGCATGAAGCTTCCAAGGACGCTTTCAGAAGTACCCCGTGTCAGCTTCCGCATAGCCTTCACCTTCCCATCACTCTTGAATTTCTTCAAACCAAGCAGAAGTTCCACCTCCTCGAGGAGGATGGTCACCTCAAAAGTCGGGAAGATAAAAGTGTGGGTCTGGGGATGCCAGACCTCCACTAGCGCGCCCATAGCCGCCCAGTCCATACGAATCTTCTCGTAATGCTTGGCGTGAATAAGGAGCCCCTGCAGATGCCACTTCGAGAGTATGGCCCTCATGCCAATGGAGATATTGGAAGTCAGCTTTGAAAGCCATGGCAGCTTGGAAAACTTCCTCGGGCCTGGGAAGAGTGGATATGGCGGGGAGAGGAAAGAAGAAGAAATGAAGGAAGTAAGAAGGAGGTTCACGTGTAGAAATTTGAAAAGAGTCGGCTTACCATATGCGACATGATCATCCCACTCAGATGACCCTCGAGGTCGGAAAGTCGCCTAATCTCGCTGCTAGGCTTGCTCCTCTTCATAACGCGGGAAGACTCTCCTTCCATCCTGAAGATCTCTAGATTCTCCTCTCCTTCCTCTCCTGAGCTTCCAAAACCCACCTTTGTGCATTTGAATGAACTAGCCTAAGGGGAGTTCTTATAGGAAGGGAAGGGTGCTACAGGACATAACATGTCACATCAGTGGTCATTGTCAAGATTTTGTCTGGATCTCCTTTGAACTGTGGTGCGATTCTGCTACCTTTTGATGTTGCTAACCTTTGCTGGCCTGTGCAGGTTTTACTAACGGACGTCTTTGTCCTATCTCCTGTCCCACCTTTCATTGGTTGGTCCCACCATGTCATGCATCATAGTATATGATACCTACGCTACTAGAACATGTCAAGGACCTTGCGGCCCGAACGAATCTGGGATTTGAGTTCCCCTTCAACAAAAACGGTGATGATCCCGGAAGAGTTTGGGTTGTACGGATAGGCCGTCAATTTGTGATAGAATGGGGACGACGGTTCCATTCAGTGAGTTGGTGCGCGGATAAATGGGCCCCAGCCCAGTATTAGCTCACCGGGTCGGTATCCTGACCCGTTCTTCACAAGTTGACAATATTATCCTTGGCTATTTTCTATTTTTGTTTGTTTTAAATTTTTCTTTGAACCCATCATGCATTCATATAGGACTTTGATTTATTACGGAAGATCATTCAAGTGATTCGATTGTGAAAGCCGTTGTGCTCCAATTCCCACAAATATGAGATATTCCACTCCGAATGAAATACTGAGTTTCTTGAGACAGCCCTACACTGCTCTTCCAAAGGAGACCCTTGTTTGGACAGACCCTCAGATATTCCTTTACCTTTTTTGACCCACCTTGGCCGCAGCACTTCCACATTGGCTGGTAACCGCTCCCCAAAGGTGAAACCTCCGGTTTATGACCCAGGTACTTTCACACCGAGAAGTTGGTCTCCTTTTGTTTCGTGCCTGAGCGCACATCTCACCCTCCCTTATTTGATCTCCGTCCAAGCAATCGTCAATGTTTGAAAGACCTTCTTCAAGGTCGCCTCATTGAAACTCCAGGAAAGATTCCAAACAGTAACGTCAAAAGCGTGTCTCATCACACATTGGCATCAACTTATCAGTCCGCTCCCACTTCACTCCACTCCACTTCGATACCATTCCACTAAGTGTCGCTCCCTTGCAAAGCAAACACCAAGGCGGGGCAGCTGTAGACACGCCATTCTTGACGCCTCCTGAGAAAGTCTCATATTACTATACAACGCCCCGCAACGGCTTACGCATTCTGAATCACTCGAGTGCTTCCTTTTATCCGATCTTCTTCTGCCTTTTTCGGCATCCGGAATCGTCTCGTCACGGCATTCGGACGGCATCAACACCAGTCGGACGCATCAAGAGGTTCCGGAATCAAGAAGGGGGTCTACCGGGCGGCCGCCGACGCCTGATTTGAGGACCCGGGTGGGTCTTATATTATTTTATTATTTTTCTCAGGGCCCAAAAATAAATAAAAATATATATATTTTAGTGGAGGCGTCCAGGACCCTGGACGCCTCCATAAAAACTAATAATAATAAATATTTATAAAATGCCAGTTGGCATAAAAAAATAAAATAAATAAAAAATACATATTAATGGAGGCGTCCAGACCCCTGGACGCCTCCATAAAAACAAATAAAAAAAAATTAAAATGCCAGCCCTTGTATAAAAGATAAAAGAAAAATAAAAAAATAATAAACTTTTGAAGGCGTCCAGGCCCCTGGACGCCTCCATCAACTCACTCACGGGCGCCGACCACCGAACGACGGTTTGTCGTGTGTGAAAAAATCCAAATTATAGAGACGTCCAGTCAGCTGGACGCGCCCATTTCTGAATCACGAGGCGCCGCTCACAAAACCACGCGTTGTGCCGAACCGCGTGCGGCCGTCATCGGTTTTCGGTGGACCTGCTTGAGGCGTCCGGGACCCTGGACGCCTCCACAAAAGTATTCCAAAAAAATCAATAAAAATAGAATAAAATATTATTTCGGCCCTGATAGAGGTGTCCAGGGTCCTGGACGCCTCCACCCTCCGGAGCCCTATAAATAGAGGTCCACCCCCTCAGTTCTAGGGGAGCTAAGCAGTGATCCGATAGGCTGCCGGAGCCCAGAGGCTACGGAGTCATTCTTCTAACCCGTGGGGTCTTTTGTAGGTGGAGGTTCTGCCGGCTTCTCGGGTGCCCACGCTCGCGAGAGGAAGGTCGTCTTCATCCACCGCGCTTCTACGTCGTCCCCACGCTGCCGGAGCTCCGCCGAATTTCACCACCGGCACATCCAATAAGCCAACTCTTTCCTTTTCTTCGTAGTTCTTTGCATTCATCATCTCGCATCCATCATCTCATTTTCCTCCTACTCGAGTCCGAGAGGGGTTTAAAAGATAACACCAACCAGGTGTGTGTCTTCCCGTTATTTCATCATTTTTATTGCAAGGATATGAATACTACACATTCATCTTTCTAAGCCACTTGTCATTTGTTTGTCGTTGTTTTGCAAGGGTAGCCGAGGAAAGCCCTCTCCGTCGGCCGGCCGGAAGGAGAGGAAGAAGCAACCCGCCATCTCCCGCTCTTGAGGTAGGCGCGATCACTTTCTTATTTTGGGGTCTTTCGGCCCCTGGCGATCACATCTTTTCATCGAGGCCACGGCGAGTCACTTCCCCAATGGCCGTTTAAATTTCTGTTCTCATATTCTCTTTATATCCTGCTATATTTCGTTCATATCATCGAGGCCGCGGCGAGTCACTTCCCCAATGGCCGTTTAAATTTCTGTTCTCATATTCTCTTTATATCCTGTTATATTCTGCTCATATCATCGAGGCCGCGGCGAGTCACTTCCCCAATGGCCGTTT
Source organism: Amorphophallus konjac (assembly GCA_022559845.1). Lineage (NCBI taxonomy): Eukaryota > Viridiplantae > Streptophyta > Magnoliopsida > Alismatales > Araceae > Amorphophallus > Amorphophallus konjac. The sequence continues at coordinate 208,199,647 of CM040124.1, forward strand.
AAATTTCTGTTCTTACATTCTCTCTATATTCTGTTATATTCTGCTCATATCATCGAGGCCGCGGCGAGTCACTTCCCCAATGGCTGTTTAAATTTTCGTTCTTATACTCTCTCTATATTCTGTTATATTCTGCTCATATTCTCGAGGCCGCGGCGAGTCACTTCCCCAATGGCCGTTTAAATCTCTGTTCTTATATTCTCTTTTATATTCTGCTATATTCTGCTCATATTCTCGAGGCCGCGGCGAGTCACTTCCCCAATGGCCGTTTCAATTTTTGTTATTTAATTTCTGCACCATTCCCGTCCCCCCGAGGTCGCGGCGAGTCACTTCCCGCTATGGCCGTTTGAACCCCATATCTTGCTATATTATACTTGTCCCGCTCGCCCCGCCGGAGCAATCTCCCGTGGTGGCCCCTTCTCTCTCTTCTCTCATCTCTATGTTGCAGCAAACAGCAAAACAAACAAAAAGAAGAGCCCGCGCGCTCTTCGCATCCTCTTTCCCGCACCATCGAACTCCGAACCGCGTGACGTCGCTCACACTGAGCGAAAGGAATACTCACACCTCCGCGCCCAGACAACTCGAAGTCCCCCCTAGGACATCAGGGGGCAGCAGCCAGGCATTTGAGGCTTTGCCGTAGGTCACGGCTGCACAGCCGACGCCCAACTATGCTGGGGGCATTCCTCCTCCACAACAACAACTTACGGCTATGCCGCAACCTTCAATCTTCCAATTCTAAGGGGCCCCTGCTATGCCCCACGCAGCCGTGTTAACAACGCCGCATATGCAACAAGCCCACTTCTACCCAAGTCCGGTTGACCCGACGGTGATGAATAAGCTCATGGTCGAGCAGATGATAGAAATGAAGTTGGCAGAAAGGGGAAATGGTGACTATGCCTCATTTGATGTATACAGGGTACCATACCCATCTCATCATGCTGCCAAGAGGCTGCCCCCTGGCATCACTACGCCTCCAAAGTTCAAAAAGTTCAACGGGCAAGGGTCTCCGTGCGAGCACATTTCCTACTACACTAATGTGATGGGTGACTTAGCTATAGAGGAGTCGTACCTGTTAAAGTTCTTCGGGTCCACCTTAACAGGGCTTGACTTCGAGTGATACTCAAGCTTGCAGCCCGTGTCTATCATTGATTGGCCCGACATGCAGAGAAAGTTCAAAGAAAGGTTCCACATCGCTGAGAGGGAGGTGACGGTGGCTGAATTACTAGGCAAAGGAATGACAAGTCCGCCCAGGAATACATCAAAAGATGGAGGAACCTCAGCATGAGGTGTAGACGCCCGTCGCATCAGGAGGACCTCGTCCAAATATGCAAGTAAAACCTGAAAAGAGAGGTGCTGGAAAGAATGATAGGCACCAAAATTAAGTCATTTGACCGACTGAATAAAGTTGTGGCGGAAGTCGAGACGTTCCTCTCGAAGTACTCCGTTACTCCCGCCACTTCAAGCCAGAAGGCCAGATCAGCTAACAAACAGCCGGCACCTCAAGAAGTGCATGCGGTCGACTTCAAGACCATTGAACAACAAAAAGAAAAAGACAAAGGGGTAGCTGAGTCTTCCCCGTCCAAGCCCGCCGATCGGCGAGAGGGTCCATCCCTACGGGATAAAATGAAGAAGCTATATTCGTTCCCTCGAGATAAGACTCGAGTCTTTTTCGAATGGGCTACGAAATTCAACAATATCACTATCCCAGAGTGAAAGAGGCCAGGTGATTTCGAAGAAAAGTCAATCCTCATTTCTGCCCGTATCATCAAATGATCGGGCATCCTATCAAGGACTGCTATATCTTTAAAGACACTATTGAGTCTTTAATCAAGAAGGGAGAATTACAAATGGGGGAGCACAAAGTTGATCCTCCGCGCCGACATGAAATGCCCACTCTAGGGGTAAGAATCAATATAATATCTCTATATAAGCAACTACCTGAAGAAGTGGCAGAAGCCTTCACTCAACATACCTATGAGGCCTATATCCTAGCACCCGCAGAAGATCAAGGGAATTGGCACACGTGCCATCAAAAGCAAGAAGAAGGGCAGCGCCTCATCGTGGCCTAGGAATTCATATACGAGGTGTCACACCTCAGTTGAAACCCCTGGTTGTGACCCCCGTATGGCATGAGACGGCTCCTTAGCTGGTCATCAGGAGGTTCACCAACAATAAAAAGAAACACATCCCCATGTGGGTGCACAAAGAAGCCAATCCGGCGGTGAAATGGCTTCAAGAAATCATTAATGGGCTACATGAATATGAACTGCCTGAAATTCAGCCCGTCCAACTTAAGGAATATGTCCCTTGGGAACATTTTAAGTCCCTAGGATTAACAAAAGAGGTTGAAGCTGAAGCTAAAGTTGGAGAACCCAGCATATGGGATGAATCTCCAAAGGAGCAGTCGCCAACTGTGAAGAAAAAGAACAAGTCAAAGAACAAGAGAGAAGGCAATGGCGTATCTTGCAATACTCTTGCGGCCCTATTTGACATAGTCCGAATTTTCGAAGAAGATGATGAAGGGACATGCCTCGAGCTAGCAGAGGCAAATCAAGTTGAAGCTTCCACCTCCCAGCATGCCACTAGGTCGGGAAGAAAATGGGGGCATCTCCCCCAGGCTAACTACAACATTATGTTGCGTGGTGAGCAACCACACCAAGTTCCCCAGCCTAAAGTCAAAGGTGCAGAAATTCTTCCTCCGTCGGGGCTCTACCCGGAGCATGCAAGCAACCAAGGGGTCCCCTCCTTTGCTGAATTTCTATCCTCTCAGGAGGGCAAGCGGTCATGCCCACAGCCACAATGGAGGGCCAATGGTGTTCCCCCCTTACCCTCAATAGTCTCTCCTCTAGCAAATAAAGACCGCGCAGGCATTCTAAGCTTCACCGAATATATACAAGGGAAGGAGCCGGTCCGACTAGCACAACAAGTTTAGGCGGCACCTGAAGATAAAGATGAGCCTCTTCCCAAACCAGCTCCTCAAGAATACCCTGAGGGCAGGTATAAAAGGTCCGAAGAACTGAGGTTGACCAACGTCAGAACCACTAGCAGAATAGTGAGGCAGCTGAAGTGAATCCCCTCAAGTTTTTCTATCTAGGATATACTCTCCCTCGACAAAGAAACAAGACAAGCCGTTATCACGGCCCTACAAACCCCGACATACTTTGAGAGCTATTTTACCGAGGCACAGTCAGGGGTTGCTATGACATTCACAGAGGAAGACAAGCTTCTACCCTCCGTCAACCATAATACACCTCTCTACATGAGGGGGCAACTGAATGACCAGCCAATAGGTAGAATTCTAGTTGACCTAGGGGCGGCGGTAAACATACTCCCCTATCGTGTAGATCAGAAGTACAACTTTGATGTGCACCTGATCGAGGTCAGGGATATGAGAATTGCTGGCTTCAACGAGAAATTTGAAGTCCCCATGGGCGTGGCAGAGTTTGAACTCTCACTCGGCGACTTCACTACCAAAGTACAGTTCCACGTGATAAATTTTGATACGTCATACAAGGCGCTATTGGGCCGGCCATGGCTGCATCAAAATCAGGTGGTGGCCTCCACCCTCTTCCAATGCATAAAATACCCTCAGAACGGGAAAGAAGAAAGAGTGTTCGCCGACTAACACCCTTTCGAGGTGTTCGAATGTCACTTATTAGATGCCTTCCTATATCTAGAGAAGCCGAAGAAGCCTAGCCCTCCAGCCCAAGACAAGGGGAAGAAGAAAATAGAACCCAGTGACTAGTTCCCTCTGTCGCCACCTGACTACGTGGCTTCCTCAGAGGTGTCACTCATATCTGAGAGAGAAGGAGATCTCAGAGCATTTCAACTCAACATTTACCCTAAACCGGGGGCATTAAAACTCAAAGGGCTAGTTGGGGATGTCGAGGTCCCGCCAGGGATCATCAAGCCCATAGCTGATGCAGACTGTCAGATAGTTGAAGTACTGAAGACCCTGGAGGTCCCTAATCTGATGGTCAACCTACCATGTTCTATGTGGTCAAGGAGCAGCCTGCAAAAGGGGATGATGATTGTAGATTCCCCGAAGAGATGCATGATCCACCTATCCCAATCATGAGGCTCCTATATATAACTGGCCGCGCAATCAAGTTGGCCAGAAAGTAGCATATCTCCTTTTGTTAACTTTCCAGTCAAAAGAAGATGTTCAAATAACTATGGTATCCACCGAACATGGACAAAAGACTGCTAGGGATTACTCGGCACCCGGGGCTGGGTTTCTTTGTTGAAAACTACCAAGAAATCATCATGACTTCCACCTGCACTGTAACAATTGAAGACTCCCTGGAGGTAATTTATGATGAATACATAGGGGAGTTTGAACCAACCAAGCCATCGGCTAAATTGAAAGACTCGGGCCCGCCTCGACCATGAGAGCATAATGATCATGGAGCTGCTATTCCGTGCAAATGCTGGGACTCCATCTCCGTGGAAGCAATTACAATTCCCAACAACGACTCACAAGAGTCAAAAGCTGAAGAAAGTCATCCCGCCCTTGAGGGCGCTTCACCCACAAGCCGGCATCCAAGCTGCACAGAACATACACTACCGACACCAAGGCTACTCATCCATCCCGATCAACAGCCAACTGGCTCAGAACAAGGCAAAGCCAAAGTCCCACCGTTAGGCAAAATAAGACAAGAATACATCTATGAGGCCCTCGAAGTTGAAGAAGATGATGAAGGCTTTGTAGACCTACAGCTGGCTCCTCCAGAAATAAAAGATGGCGGCCAAGCCATTGTTGATGAATTGGTCGAAATAAACCTCGGCATGAAGGATGATCCCAGGCTGACCTTCCTCATTGCCCTCCTGCTACCCAAAGAAAGGGGGGAATACATAAAGCTACTTCAAGGATTCCGAGACTGTTTTACTTGGAATTGCAAAGAGATGTCAGGCCTTAGCCCTACAATTGCCCAGCATATCCTGGCCATTGACCCTAAATCCGAGCCGGTGAAGCAATCACCCCGACGAATGAGGCCCGAATTGATAAGTCAAGTCTGCAAGGAGGTCGACAAGCTGATAGATGTTGACTTCGTGGCGGAGAACCAATATACTACTTGGCTGGCCAACATCGTGCCTGTCAAGAAGAAAAAGGGCCAGATCTGGATTTACGTGGATTTTCGGGACCAGAATAAAGCCTGTCCGAAGGATGATTTCCCGGTGCTAATAACCGAAGTAATGATCAACGCCACTACCGGCCATGAGGCCTTGTCGTTCATGGATGGATCATCCGGCTACAATCAGATCTAGATAGCTGAGCATGACAGAATCCACATAGCTTTCCGGTCACCTAAAGGGATTTTCCATTACAAACGGATGCCCTTCGGCCTCAAGAATGCTGGCGCCACCTACCAAAGGGTGATGATAAAAATATTTGACGAGTTGCTCTATAGCAAAGTTGAATGCTATATCGACGACTTGGTCATCAAGACAAAGAAGAGGAAGGACCACCTGGCTGACCTCAGAATTATATTTGAAATGCTGCGGCTGCATGAACTGAAAATGAATTCGATGAAGTGCGCTTTTGGCGTCTCTAGCGGAAAATTCTTGGGCTTCATCATCAGATACCAGGGGATTAAGATAGACCCTACAAAAATTAAAGCTATTCAAGAGCTGCCTCCTCTTAGGAGCCTGACAGAATTACAGTCATTGCAAGGCCGGCTGGCCTACATCCGTAGGTTCATCTCCAACTTGTTTGGGTGGTGCCAGCCGTTCCATAAATTGATGACAAAGGATACCCCGTTCCACTAGAGCGAAGAATGTCAAAAAGCCTTCAATCCATTGAAAGAATACTTGAACACCCCGCCAGTTCTTGGGACACCTGTCAAGGGGCGGCCGCTAATCCTGTACATAGCCACCACCGAATACTCGCTGGGGGCAATGCTCGCCCAAAGTAATGAAGAAGGAAAAGAAAAAGCCCTCTACTACCTCAGCCGAAGACTGGTCGGGGTCGAAACAAAATATACACCAATTGAAAGAGTCTGCATCGCTCTTATCTTCACAGCCAAGAAGATGAGGCATTACATGCTATCACATGAAGTCAAGCGGATATCCAGGGCCGATACGGTCAAATATATACTCTCTCTGCCAGTCCTGAAAGGGTGATTGAGCAAATGGGCCATCATTCCCATGGAGTTTAACATCTCTTATGTGCCATAATAGGCCATCAAAGGCCAGGCCATCGCAGACTTCTTTACTGCACATCCAGTGCCTGAAGATTCCCCTTTGATCACGGAGCTCCCCGAGGATGAGACCTTATAAGTGGGCCAGGTTCAACAAGCCACCTGGCAGCTACACTTTGACGGTGCTTCAAGAACAAAGACATCTCCCTCGGGACAAACAAGAATAAGAGCAGGGGCGGACGTCAACCTGAAATCCCCCGAAGGAGAAGTGTTGCACACCTCTTGCTCGATCAATAAAGCATGCACAAATAATGAAGCATAGTATGAAGCTCTGATTATCGACCTCCAAGTCACTCTTCACATGGAGATCTGCATGCTGCAAGTGTTTGGGGATTCAATGTAAATTGTCAAACAGGTTCAGGGACAATATGTAGTCTGAAAATCTGAATTACTCCCTCACCACGCTAAGGCGAAGCAACTCATGGAGAAGTTTCACTTTATTGAAATAAACCACATCGGCCGAGGGCGAAATGCATAGGCCGATGCATTAGCAAAGCTAGCAATCTCACTAGCAATCTCGCCTGATGAATCACTCAATATACGGGTGATCAATCGACGCCAGGTCCCCAGCATGATAGAAGAAGAGCCAGGTGGGGAAGAGGCTGAAGTAGCAACTGCGGAAGTGGTCGGCTCGTCCGACTGGAGAGAGCCCCTCATGCAATGGTTTAAACAGCAGTAGTTGCCCAAGCAGAGGGAAGAAAAGATCAGGCTGATCCAAATAAAAGACTCCTATGAAGTCAGAAATAGAATTTTATTTCGAATCATGGCGGATGCCAAGAATAAAATACTCCTTCGGTGCCTCTCTACGAAAGAAGCCTGGAGAGTCATGAAAGAAATTCATGCCGGGTCGGCTGGAGCACACCAAGCAAGGTCAAAGATGAAAACTAAAATTAAAAAGCTAGGCTACTACTGACCGACAATGTTCGACGACTACTACAGGTATGCCAAGTCTTGTTAAAAGTGCCAATAGCAGGCAACGGTCCCCAGGCGACCTCTAACACAGTTACATCCAACAGCACCTAGCTGGCCATTTGCCCAATAGGGAACAGATGTCGTGGGCCCATTGCCCCCATCCTCTTCGAGATGCAAATACATCCTGGCAATAATAGACTACTTCTCCTGTTGGGCAGAGGCTGTAGCCCTGAAAGAAGTACATGAGAAATTGTGGCCCGATTTATCCGACGAAATGTAATATTCTGGTTCGGCATCCCTAGCCGGACCATCTCAGACAACGGAAGCCATTTTCATAATCAAAAGGTCTACAGATTGGCCGAAAAGTACAAGATTGACTGGAGGACATCCACTCCATACAACCTGCAGGTAAACGGGTTGGCTGAAGCATTCAATAAAACACTCTGCACCCTCCTGGTGAAGACTGTCAGTTCTAACAAAAAGGACTGGGAAGACAAGATGTATGAGGCGTTGTGGGCATACCGTACTATCTATAAAACCCCAACGGGCTGTTTGCCCTTCTCTTTGGTGTATGGCTCGGAAGTAGTTGTCCCCATTGAACTAGAGGTACCCTCACTCCGAGTCGTAATCCAACATGGATTGGTCAAAGATGACCGAACAAACACAGAACAGAGATTGGAAGAGCTCTTCGACTTAGAAGGAAAGTGACTCTAGGCCCAGTATAACATATAGGTCTACCAGGCCCGTATAGCCCGCGCCTTCGACAAGCTGGTGAAGGGGCGTGAATTCAAGAAAGGCGACCTCGTGATGATCAAAAGAAGAGAGGTCATGGCTGCCAACCATAAAGGCAAGCTGAATGAAAACTGGCTCTGGCCATATGCTGTCCATAAAGTTTACGAAGGAGGTGCGTATGTGGTTGTCAACCATAGGGGGGATACTCAATTCCCACCCCTTAATGGAAGACATTTGAAACTATATCAGGCATCACTTCCCCAGTTCGATGAACAATTAAACCTAGTGCCTCACGTGGAACAAGAATGTCTCTTAGATCTCCCGTGAGACTATGCAATACTCATTCAAAAAAAAAGAAAAAAAAGAAGAAAAAAATAAGAAGAGAAAAAATAGAAGAGAAGAAAAAAAGGAGAAGGGAGAAACATAAATTTTTTTCCTATCCCACTGACGCATAAAACTTCTATCTTAGACTTGCTGTCCAGGCTGGTAAACAAAGACTATTGCTTTAACTCGGGCCTTCTGTCCTGGTCAATTAACAAAAAAAACCCTCCTTCCTTCGACCCAGATCCTCCATCTGGGTTCAGTGAACAAAAAGACCCCCTTTCTTGATTTTGCACTAGCCCCGTGTCAATGAATAAACCACCTCAATATTATGATCGCCAGTCCCACCGAAAAATAAACCTATGGCTCGGACCTCCCATCCGAAGCCATAAACAAAAAGACCCTTCCACTCTAGACCGGACCTTTCGTCCGGCTATAGAACAAAAAGACCCCTTATATAGTCGGCATCCCCGACTCATGGATGAATAAAAAGACCCTCTTTGTTTGGCTCAGACCATCCGTCCAAGTCGATGAATAAAAAGACCCACTTTGCTTGGCTCAGACCTTCCGTCCAAATCAATGAATAAAAAGACCCTCTTTACTTTGCTCGGACCTTCCGTCCAACTCAATGAATAAAAAGACCCCTCTTTGCTTGGCTCAGACCTTCCATCTTAGTCAATGAATAAAAAGACCCTCTTTGCTTGGCTCGGACCTTCCGTCCAAGTCAATTAATAAAAAGACCCCTCTTTACTTTGGCTTGGACCTTCCGTCCAAGTCAATGAATAAAGGACCCTTCTTTGCCTTAGCACTCACCCCGTGCCATTGAATAAACCACACCAACTCCCGGCACCCTGTCGGCACTAGCGAATAAACCCTTTGCTTCGAACTTCCCACCCGAATACATCAATTAGCACATAAATTCCTCCCGTTTCATAGGGTCCCTCTCAAAAGCCTTCGGCTTGGACGTCCTCATCTGAGTCGATGAATAAACAACTTTTCTAAACCTAGCACGAGTCACCAACTCCCCCTGGGGATTGGCCTCATCTAAGTCATTTTAGGCCTTTCACCTAAGACGGCACATAAACCCTATCTTCTTGCTTCTGTATTAACCCCATACCAATGACTAAACCCCTATTAAGGCTAAACCTCTCGGTCCACGTGCCCACGCGGTGAAGCGGTCCCCTCATCCCTTCACTGAAGGAGTGAGCGCTTTCCCGCGAATTCACACTGGACCACCAGTCTACTGGCTTGGAGGAGAAGATATCTTGTCAAAGAACTCTACACCCGCTGGCCCCGCACACTCGTCCCTCGCTTGCGCCACCCATAGGCGGGGGGCATTTGTGGACGTCAAAAAATGATGATCATACGGCATAAATGTCCCGGCACCCGAGAGCAAGTCGGGGACGGAGAGGCCGACTAAACCCCATATCTCATCCGATCAGGGTGAAAAAACACCTTGTGGTCTGCTACCTGATAAGGAAGCTCCTCAAGTTGAAGAAGTGGCCCTGGCTCCTCAATCCGCAGTGCCGGAGGCCAAATCAGCACAAAACCCGAGTAACCCGGTCGGGGCACACATCATGCCGAAAAGGTTCGTAGAAGGCCGAGGAACTACACAATGGGGGCGAAAATACTTTGGGTGGCTGCTCACTCGATGAAGACACTCCCCACAGGTAGGGAGAAGAGTTAAGGGCACGACTCATAGTGCCGAAGGGCAAATCAGGGAGCAACCCGAGCAATTCGATACGGGTTCGGCACATGCCAAAAATCACTCAGAATCACAAACTGAGGCCCAGAGGCCCCGAAATGGACACCGCGGATGCGGTGCATCAAAGCTAAGGCAGTACTGGAGGCCAAGCATTTGTCTAAGCTGCTTCAGAGCCGGGGCAAAACCGCCCTTTTTGCTTATAAATCGGCGTGGTCCCCTTCTGCTAGACCGGCGTGCCCCCTGGCAGCTAAACCGGCTCGCCCCCTGGCTACTAAAACAACGCGGCCTTCCCACCTGGCTGCTAAACCGGCGCACCCCCCTGGCTGCTAAACTAGCACGGCCTGCCCCCCTAGCTGCTAAACCGGCATGCCCCTTGGCTACTAAATCGACACCGCTTGCCCCCCCCCCGGCTACTAAATCGGCACGCCCCCTGGCTGCTAAACCGACGAGCCCCCCCTGGCTACTAAACCGGCTTGCAGACAATCTCATGCCCATCTAAACTGACGTGGCCTAAATCGGAGCGCCCTCGACTGTGCCATTTTAACCGAAGGGCCGTCCCATCCTCAGTCCGATGCACTATTTTTCTCTACGAATAGAGGGACCCATGCCTGAAATGGATGAACCACCTGCATCAGATCGACGGGTAACCGCCTGCATGCCTCAAGCCACCAATAATGGAAGACTTCGAGCCCCGCAATAAAGCATCGACGTCTGCCCATCGCCATCGACCAATCCCATAGAGGCACCTTTCCTACTCTACCGCCCCCCTATCTGCAGGCCACTCGATAGCTTTGAGTAGGGTAAAGAGAGGGGGAAAGATGGAGTTTCCACCGGGGGAGGGCATTATCTTCCCTCCTATAAAAGGAGGCGAGCTCCGCTCATGAAAGAGGTTGATTGGAGAGAAGGGAGGAGACAACAAGAAGAATAAGAAGCGGCTCTACACCTGCGTCTGCGGAGGGAAGAAAAGAGAGAGAGAGAGGCAGAAGAGAGGTGAGGATGGGGGGAGAGGAGCATGTGCTCTGTCCCCCCCCCCCTTGCTTTTCTTTGGGCTTTAGCCTCTGTATGTTTTTTTTAGAAAGTTGTATCCACTCCCTACTACTCTGTGTTCCCTACAGAGAGAATGAAAGATTTCACTTTTTTTCTAATGAAAGAGTCTTCATCATGTTCGTCTTCTCCGTCCTGAGCACTGCGTCTTCCACCCAATTAACTAGAGTGTGTTGTGGTCTACCTTGCCGGCTTCTCGTTTATCTTTTGATCACTCCGGGTCCCTGAGAAGCCTACTCCTCCGTAGTATGGCATCTATGGGACCCATCCAGAGGGTGAACAACAATGGCCACGTCCTTAACGGCACGGTGAATATCAATATTCTTGAAGTTACGACTCGTGGGACGTTGGAATCCCTTGAAGGCTAGTCCTCGGGCTTCTATGCTCACCTTTGGGTCATCGGCCAGCTGCCTTTAGCTCACCCGAATTTTGGGGGTCGTCCTGGAGTATTCCATTTGATGACCCTCTATTTCACACCTCGCAAACCCTAGTCCGGGGGAGGTGCTGCGAAATTTTTGCCAAGAGCTCGAATGACAATAAATGAATGAACGAATAAAAAGGGTCCTTCTAAACAAAAGACGTGTCTGAGCTCCCTTGTACTGGACATATACAACCCCATTGCAATCCACTGTGCCAAACAAAAAAAAACTTAAAGAGGAAGCCTATCTGTTCCGTAAAATCCTACTGAAACCCATCCTAAATCAGCGTCACCTAAACCGGCGTGCCCCTCCTCGCACCGTTTTAACCTCTCAGACCCTCTCAACTAGCACCATCACGCCCTCCTCCTAAACCGACGCGGCCTAAACTGGCACGGCCTAAATCAGTGCGCCCCTCGCCACACCATTTTAACCTCTTAGATCCCTAAACCGGTGTGCCCCTTTGCCGTGTCATTTTAGCCTAAACAGGCGGGCCATCCTCATGCCGTTTTGACCTCCTGAAGCCTCTGAACTGAGGCGCCCCCTTTGCCACGCTGTTTTAGCCCTAAACCGGCGCGCCACCCTCACGCCGCTTTAACCTCATGGATCCTCTAAACCGGTGCGCCCCCTCTCCATGCCTTTTTAACCCCTCATACACCCAAATACCTGCTTCACACCACCATGCCATTTTGGCCACATGCCCGCATGCCACCCTCTAAATCGGTGCACCCCTAGCCTAACACCGCTCGTTCATAACTTCTGCTCCCCCGGACTCAGTGTGAAGAGAATATCAATGACACCCTGCTAATTCGGATTCGGACCTTAGGAATCATCTCATTGTGGCCATGATCAGACACTGCCCTGGGCTGATAGTTCGTTGAATTTGACTCGTCTCTACCGGGATCCAATCCCACATTATTATTAAACTTGCCATACACGCGGCAGATGCCTACTCGGTTCTATCGCCATCTGTTATGTTATAAACGTGGACTTCTATCCGAACATGAAATGGTCCGCGAGAAACCGATATCATCATGGATGTTTGCACCCCAATGTGGGATCTGTCTAAGCGTGGCTTGAGACGTTGTTATCTCCTTTTGTTAATATGAATTTCAGGCCGTAGGGCCCCTTTTCCTGGCGATCAATCAAGGGTCTTCCCCTCTCTGAAGGGATATAATTAGCGTCGTGACTTTTATGGCGCGGCTGGTTCTTTATCCCGACATGACGCACACAATCGTCTGACTAGTCAGATCGAGCGCACCAAGGGCTTCCATGAAGCCTGAATAAATCGTCACCTAAGTTACTAGCACGCCCTCCCATAAATAAATCGAATAAGCGAATGAACAAACAAATAACAAATTAAACAAAAGAAGTGTTCCAAAAGTGCATCCACAAACACCAGGTTGTCGTGTTCTATGGCATGGAACGGATCGTGAACATACTTCTTGAGCATAGAGACATGAAATACGTTGTTGACCTCAGATAATTGTGGTCGCCAGGTGATCCTATAAGCAACCTCGCCAACTCTTTCTAGAATTTCAAAGGGACCGATATAACTTGGAGTGAGCTTACCCTTGACACCAAATCTTCTAATGCCTCGACCGGGGGAAACCTTAAGGAATACACGGTCTCCAACCTGGTACTCGAGGTCTCTTCTTCTAGTTTCGGCATAGGTCTTTTGTCTAGACTGAGCTGTCTGAAGTCTTTCTCTAATGATTTGAACCTTCTCGGTTCTATCTCTTGCCATTTCCGGGCCTAGAAGTTATCTTTCTCCCACTTCTTCCCAGCATATAGGTGAGCGGCAACTTCTTCCGTACAGAGCCTCGAATGGTGCCACTTGAATGCTTGCCTGATAACTGTTGTTGTAGGCAAATTTCACTAAAGATAAATGACCGTGCCAGCTTCCTCAGAATTTAATGACACAGGCCCTGAGCATGTCTTCCATAACTTGATTTGTTCGTTTCGTCTGACCATCTGTTTGGGGATGAAATGCAGTGTTGAAGTTGAGTCTCATCCCCAAGGAGTGTTGTAAAGCCTTCCAGAAGTGTAATGTGAAGCTAGGGTCTCGGTCAGACACGATCGAGACAGGAACTCCATGAAACCTGACAATCTCTTTGATATGTATTCCGGCTAGCACATCAACCGACCATTTACTCTTGATCGGCAGAAAATGTGCAAACTTGGTCAACCGATCTATAATCACCCATATCCCGTCATGTCCGCCCTTGGTTTTAGGCAAACCCACGATGAAGTCCATGTTCGATAAATGTTATTTTGATGATGTCTGAGCACGATTCACTATAATATCATTGAAATGATTCAACTATGATCTAACATGCATGATAATGCGTTTGATGCTCCCAAGCTATGCTCATCATGAAAAGACTCTCTTGTGTAAACATCTCAACCAAGTGGATTGGGAAGCAACAGCAAGCAACGACATATCAGAAGCAGCATTAGCCACGGTAACATGCCTTAGTATGAGAAGCAGAAATAGGCTTACAATAAGGAGCTTTGTAGGTGTTTTCTCAAAGGAAGAAGAGCCAACCAAGGTTGAAAGTCACTCAAGATGCAAAGGCACTTGGTTGCACAGAAACCAAGAAAAGGTTGGCAAAAGAAAGGGAAACCAAACTGACAGCAGAATTCAGCTTAGTATTGCAAGTTCTAGAAGGTTGCATCGACCTCACCATGTTGTTGCTCCGGCCTCAGGTCTAGCAGCTCCGACCTCAGGTCTAGCTCCTCTGACGTCAAGCCTTCATAGGAAGAAGAAAGTTCAAGCGGTTCTCTGATGCTCCGACCCCTCCATGCTGATGCTCCGACCTCAGGTCTAGCTGCTCCGACCTCAGTATGTCACAGAAATGCTAAGGCTAGTGGCGACGGCTAACCAGCTGATAAGAATGACAAATAGGTCTATATGGCTGACAAATAGGCACTAGCGGTTACAAATAGATATACAAGGGTGAAAATGACTTGCAGAGCTGAAATGGGCAAATTCACATAGGCTGCTGCGTCAATACACCTCCTCACAGCGTCGACGCCGTCAACACCAGCTCGCCAGCAAATGGTGAAAAGCTCTTAGTAGCGTCAACGCATCGCCATTACTGCGTCAACACAACTAGCAAGGGAAGCAAAGGAGTCGACCCACAGAGTCGACCCTATTCAACTGGCATTCTGCCACGCCAGGATGCGTCGACCCTCACTTGCTCAGTCTGTCAAAGCAGGGGGCTTCCAGAAGCCGTTGTAAACGACCTTTCACAAAGGATGCCTCGACGCACCTATGAAGCTACATCGACCCTTGAAGATCCAGCTTGCGAGCAACTCAAAGAACCAATGAAGCTGCACCGACGCGATGGCCTACTGCGTCGACGCACCAGAAGACTTCTAGTCCTTATCTGTTTAACTTGCATAGCTTCCAAAGGCCATCCAAAGAATAAAGAACTCCTACGCAAATATTCAAAAACACAGATTTTATGGAATGGAGGAGATACCTAGGACACACTAATGTCCCTGTCATCATAAGTGTCCAAAGCAACCCTTTACTCCAAATATCTGTCAGTACAGCAGCCACCAACAAGGTTGGTATCTGAAAAGAAGATTCACCTGAATAGAAGGACGTCCTCTCTGCCAATGGTGATTAAGGTTCTACAGGCTTTCCTTGGTCAAACCTCTTTGTTTATTACCAGCCATTCAAACTGCAAAAGACTTGGAGGGAAAGTTTCTGGCCTTTGAGGCCTATAAATTCGATGCCCCTCCTTCTCTTGAAAAAACTGCTGCAGGTGCTGCCTTGAAGATAAAAGCCCACGTCCTCCTTGAGCCTTCAATAGAAACGTGTGAGAAAGAAAAGAAAGGAGAGTGGAGAGCAACCCAACCCTGGTTCGAGCCAAACCAGTGGTAAGAAAGGAGGAATAAGTTGAAAGGAGTGCAACCCCTCTTTGCAGCCGGCCTGAGCTTGATAGAGATTCAAGACTTCGATTTGAAGCCACCGCTGCATTCTCATTGTGTTGATTTTTCTAATTTTATTGTGTCTTTGCAATCTGTAAACTGTGTGTGTGTGTGTGTGTGTGTTGAGGACTTCATCCTCGTGTGGAAAAGCCTCATCGGTTTAGTGAGGGGTGGACGTAGGTTGCGGGTCTGCAACCGAACCACCTTAAAAACATTTGGTGCAGTGGGTGTGTTTTTGTGCGATTGATCCATCTTCTCTATCCCCATTCATAGATGTTTGCATATTTCCGATCTTCACAGTTTGTGCCGTACTTGTGAACACTAAGCATATACTCTAGCTAGCTAGATGGCCATACATACTTATATTCTGTTCACACTTTCATCATGACCTTGCTGTATAGCAGTTCAGTCAATCTGCTGTAAACACAAGAAGGGTGCGTCGACGCCAGTAATCTACTGCTTCGACTCCATCTTGCTTGCAGAACCCAACAGCCTGTGAAATATGTATTGTGTAGTTGTCTTGAATTGCCATAGTTAGATCCTCTGTGCATTATGTTTTAAGGGCTCTTCTTGCATTATAATAGTAGCTTGTGTTCTTATGAGTTAAGTCTTTAATTGGGCAAAGTTTTGGAAGGATCTATTTAACCCCCCCCTTCTAGATCCATTTGCACCCAAGGGACCCAACAATTGGTATCATAGCTAAGCTCTGTTATACTCAGATCCAACGATCTGCAGAGAAAGATCTCGGTGCATTTGATTTAATGGATTTATCCATTGAACAAGTTTCAATGAATTACCCGCCCTTATTCGATGGTTATAATTTTACCATATGGTTAGGGAAGATGTGTGCCTTTGTCAACTCCATTGATACAAGGTTATGAAAACTCATATATCATGGTCCGCACAAGCTGCCATCAGATACATCTGAATGGTCTGCTAAACATAGGACCAAAAATGTTGACAACCTTGTTGCTCTCAAGTTCATAAAAGTTGCTATATATGTTACCAGGTTTCCTTTTGTTTTTTGCTACAGCTCTGCCAAGGAGATCCTAAACGGACTAGCCAGGATACATGAACAAGGAAAAGGGCATGAATGCCTCATGGCCGATCGTCCAGAACAATTCAATGATCTGTCTTCATCTCAAGTGAGTTCTGACTTAGAAGACTTTACATTTGAAGAGCGTATGGAGGCCTATGATGATCAAGCCAAGCAGTATAAGAAAATAAAATCTGAAAATAAAAAATTGAGAAAGGAACCTAAGAAAAATTGTCATGATAAAAACTCATTTTGCAATAATTACTCTAGCTTTGAAGAGCTCAATGAAACTCTTATGATTGACTTAGACTTTCATAAAGAAAATATTGATAGTTTAAAAGATGAAAATGATACCCTGCAAGCTGAAATAACCAGGCTAGAAGAGATTGTAAGACAACTTTGTAGATTTAATTAAAAATACACTTAAAAAATAATAAAAAGCATAGGCAATAAAATGTCGGAAAGGGGAAAAAGGGAAAAGGGAGCATACGTGGATGCAATTTTGGAGGGTGATCGCCAGAGACCGCGGGTCTCAAAGGATATAACAAATAAATAAAAGAGGGATCACGATATAAATACCTTAAGCGTGGGAGATGTGAGTGATTTCCTTCCCTTCCTTCCGGCCGGCCGATAGAGAGAGTCTCTCTTCTTGATTACCCTTGCAAAATAATACAACACCAACAAATAAAATATGGAATTAGAAAATCGAGTGTAGTATCAAATCTAAATGAAATAAATGTAACGTGAGAACATGGACATGAACACACCTTTTGGGTGTTGCCCCTTTAAACCCCAATGCAATGGGTAGGGAGATATGATGAATGAATGTAAGAAAATAAAGTGTGCAAGTGTTGCACTATGGAGGCTCAACGTTGTTGAGAAATTGGATGAACATATGAATATAATCAATGCATGCATGCGCTAATGTAATGAAAGAAATAGAAAAGAGAAAGAGAAGGAAATAGAGGATCCTGGGATTTTTTATGTTGACGGTTGTGGCTTTTAATGAGCGTTCGGGAGAGAGTCTCCGTGGGGATGAAGCTTTAGCCGCACAGGGAGATCCTCCTTGAGCCAACAGCCAAGCAGCATCTGCCCCTATGAATAAAAAAAATCGACCTCTTTAAGCATGAGCCGCAGGGGTTCTATTTATAGGGAAGAGATGCGTGGGTTTAAATCCGAATAAAAATAAGGAAATTGATTTTTAGTAGGAGACAAATACTGGAAGGAGTCCTCTCAGTCATATAAAGCCATTAGAGTCCTTTTCGAAGTGGAAAAGGGCTCAAAACGGAGAAAGAATGGGGTTCTGGCATAGTTCGGAAATCTGGAGGAAATGACGACCCCTCACGCGATTGTTATTTGAAATAACGACTTCCCGAGTGTCATCAATCAAAAAAAGTCAAAAAGAAATAGCACCCCTTCCACTGTCGTTAATTTGAATAGCGCCCATCTGATGGGCGTCATTTTCAGGGAATTCTCATTATTTTTAGAAAAGACCATTTCTTATTTCTTATTATTTTTTTTTCATTTTTTCGGTGGATGTGCATTTGAATGTGCTGACTCCAATTTCTATTTTTTCGTATTTTTCTGACACCTAGAAGGCCACCAAAACACCCCTGAAAGGGCCACATAAATATATTATAAAATATTACCCAATTTAATGGACGCCTCCTTACGTCGGCGTCATTTCCTTTTTTATTTTTTTTTATTTTTTTCTTCAAAATCAAATGACGCCCCTCCTCATGTCGTTAATTCCTAGAAAATTCGTAAAAATGGAGAAAAATACCCAAAAATCCAAAAAAATAGGAGAAAAAATGAATGGACATCTCCTCAAAGAGGTGTCATTTCCCCTTTTATTTTCTTATATTTTCTTTAAAATCAAATGACACCCCCCCCTTATGTCGTTAATTCTTTAAAATTGATTAAAGTGGAGAAAAATACCTAGAAAATCTAGAAAAATGGGAAAAAGTAGAAAAATGGGAGAAATTCTAGATAAATAGGAAAAACCACTCAAATAAAGTTAACTTGAGGGTCAAATTGGGGCATTATGAGATAATATGAGATGTACTCATAGTAATGTCAATTTTAGCGTGTCTACAGTTGCCCTACCTTGGTGTCTGCTTTGCAAGGGAACAGAGTGAACTGAAAAGTAGATGCCAAGGTGTGATGAGACACGTGATCAACATCACCTGATAAGAATTAAGTCAAAAGCTCGATATGAAGCAATCTCAAGAAATTCAATGAAATCAACGATGTTTGGATAAAAGAGGGAGTGTGCACGCGGGCACGAAGGAGATAAAAGAAGATGATCAACTTCCAGCGTGGTGGAAGTATCCCAAGTCACAAACCTATAGGTTTCGCCGTTGGAGAGCGATTACCAGCCAATGTGGACGTGCTACAGTCAAAGCGGATCTATGAAAAAATAGAGTGAAAATAGAGGATAGAAATCCAAATAAAGAGCATTCAAGAAAATGACCCATAATAGTGACAAGGCAAATTGAGGATTCAATTCAGCAATGAATATCTCATATCTAGAAAGATTAAGATCGATTTGACTCTTAAAATCAGCTTATCAGAATGATTTTCCAACGTTGATTCAAAGTCCTATATGAATGCATGCTGGGTTTAAAGGAAAAAAATTAAAACAAATGAAAATATAAGATAATCAAGGATAATATTGCTAAACTGCCAACACTGAGTCAAGAAACTGATTTCGCGAGCTGATACTAAGCCGAAGCCCATTTATCCGCGCATCAACTTGTAAAAGGGAACCATCGTCCCCAGTCTTGGATGGCTCAACGGCCTATCCGCGTGACTAAAATTTCTATAAAATCATTATTATTTTTGATGAAGGGGAACTCAAATTCCAGATTTACCAAAGCCATAAGGTCCTTGATATAATCTAATAGCATAGGTAACATATAGTAAGAAAATGCATACAGGAAGATGGTGATAGCAATAAGCATGGGGGAACTAAGAAAGGAGGTGCAAGCATGGTGGGACTTGAGTGTTGATGCCCAGACGGTGGGACCAAAGAGCTTCTTATCCTGCGCTCAAAATTTCATTAGCTAAGATATAAGGATGCATAAAGCAATGAAAGCAGTTTAAGCATGAAAGCATGATCGAAACATTCAACATCATTGCCTAGCATTGAAAAGCATCATGTATAAAGCCGTAAAGCAGGAGAGCATACCAAGTATTTTTGTTCAATGTCGTCATGAGGATGACAATCTTAGAGGATTTATGCATAAAAGATCAGGATGATGTCATAATGGTTGAGCAAAGCTAGCAGGAATAGTCAGAGAAGCTGGCTCTTGAATGATGGGGGTGATGCGTAGAGCAGCAGAGATAATCATATTGACGTGAATAATCAGAGTGATTGATGTGGCACAGCCCAAGGGTGATAAAGGAAGACTTAATGAACCTAAGACCTAGACCCGCAGGCATACAAGTACATTCAACGATCTTACGCTAGCGGCTCACTCGCATGGTGCACATGATCTCCCGATGGTGACCGGGAGATGATGGCGAGGGTCCGAGGTGGGACCCAATCGTTTCTGAAGACCTAGTGGGCTTAGGCTGACCCATAAGGGCCTGGGGTTCCCAACTTCGTGGGCGGTCGACACGCCGGGGCGTGGGTTGGGAGGCACTCACTCACGGTCCGCGGTGGGCACACTTATGGTGGTGTGCGAGTTCGGGCTCTCGTCTCACCGACCGATGGCAAGGAAAGACTATGCTACACAAGCAAAGATTGAAACCAGCCAAGGAGGTATCGGATGCTCACCTGATCGGTGTGAAAATACTGATCCCGACCGGAGACGTGGGCGCGTCGGGAAGCATGGGCATACGCCCGCAAGCTGCGGCGATGGCGCTTGACCTGAAAATAAGTGGGTTACAACACTACACCTCTCGCAGGAGGGGGACCTCGGGATGGGAGTTAAGAGATTTACAGCCAAACACTATCTCCACATAGGGAGGGGTTGTAAGCCGACCAGGCGGGAGTGGGAGTGAAGCTAGAAAACCGTTGTGCCAAGCTCCGCCGGTGCTATCAACTTTTGGAACCATCGGACAGATAGTCGAAGATGACGCCACCACGGTCACTACCGAGCTCCGAATAGGCTGCAACTGGTGCCAAAATTCTCTGACTTGACCCAGGAGGACGCCTGAATTTTCTTTAAATTTCGTGATGATGCCGCTGGCCGGGTAGAGCCTGGAACAGGGCTGGTGTACGCTGGTTCCGGTTGCTCACAGGGTGATGTTGCTGGAAGACGGGGGATCCACGAACAGTACCGTGCTCTGTTGGAGGCGAGACTAGTACCGTTGCGATCATGGTCAAGTCTTCTTTCTGTCGGGACCAACGGCGCCGTCGGAAGATGTCGGAGCTGATCGTGGAGGCCCAAACAGTAGGGGGGTGTCGGTTCAAGCTCAGAGAAACTGATCTGGCACATCTTGGAGAGAAAATTTGGAACTTTGCATGCCGATGTCCTAAATTCGCTCTGCTTCTTGGAGATGACAGGGGACTTGTAGGGGAAGCCCTCCGCCAAGTGGCACTCCAAGAATCACTGCAATCAGACTGTGGGAGCCTCTGTAATCCTTCTCTGGTTGTCTACCTGGGAGGATCTACGCAGGTCGGCAAGATTTGCTCCTCCGGGTAGCTCTAGGATCGGACGGCGGCGGGGCTGCTCTCGTTACGAAGCTGACTAGATGATGATTCCAACGGTGTATGATATGCCTTCAGAAGCCTCACAATGACGCCGTGGCACCCTCTGTAAGCTACTGGTCTTCTATTACCTGCGACCTGAACTAGAACTGCTTGTGGAGGAGGGGATTGGGGAGGGGGAAATGGGGTGGATTTGCAAGGGAAGGAGGGATGATGGTAGTGGGAGAGGGAGGGAATGTGGTTGGGGTCTCCTAGGGGGTTTGAGAGGGCAGGGATGGGGCAGAGCTTGCTGGAATGGCCTGAATGGTGAAGGGGGATGGATGGGTGCGCCCAAGGGAGGGGGTAGAGTGGAGAAGGAAGGGGGGTGGCCTTAGGGCTATGGAGGAGAGGGGGAGATCTCCAGATTTGGGGGGGGGTAATTGGGGAGGTGAGAGGAGGTGTCCAGTAGGGAGGGAGATTTGAATTTGGCCTAGGGAAGGGTGGGGGATGCCTTGGGAAGAGGGAAAGGTGTCTTGGGAAGTGGGAGTGGAGGGAGATTTGAATTTGAATTAGTCTTGGGGGAGGTGATGGGGAGTAAAGATGGGCCTAGGGAAGGGTGGGGAATGCCTTGGGAAGAGGGAAAGTTGTCTTGGAAAGTGGGAATGGGTCTTGGGGAGTGGGAATTGAGGGAGATACAAATTTGAATTTTGAGTTGGGGATGGGGTGGGGAGTTAGTGGGTGCCTAGGGAAGGGTGGAGGAGACCTTAGGAAGAGAGAAGGGTGCCTAGGGAAGGGTAGAGGAGACCTTGGGAAGAGGGAAGGGTGCCTAGGAAAGGGTGGAGGAGACCTTGGGAAGAGGGGAAAGTGTCTTGGGAAGTGGGAGTGGAGGGAGATTCGAATTTGAATTCGTCTTGGGAGAGGGGAGTAGAGAGAGAGAGGGAGAGAGGGAGAGAGGGAGGAGAGTCACACTCCAACTAGAGGGGAGGGAGGATTCACTCAAAATGGACTTCAATCTCTTAAGCATCAAGTGTTACAAATGGGAGGGGGTTGGGTCCTATTTATAGGCACCCAACTCTTTACATGACCGAAATGCCTTTAGCATTTACACAAAAGACCAAAGCTATCCTAAACAACCAACATGGGCCCAAACTAGGATACAAAAGCCCAATTAATACAAAACAAGTGAAATTAGACTCATGACCACATGACTCAATAAAGAAAATACATAAATAAGTCTTCAAAGAAATGAAGATAACATGCGATCATTATAGCCAGACATCCTCAAAGTGATGCAGGCGATCCGAGCCAAAGAGAGCGCAGTGAGATGCGCTCATCAAATACCTCGGGGTGGGGAGAACTCGACCCCGTCGAGTATGGGTCCGCCTGGCTGTGGTAGCGCTCCAAAATGTCCGGGTCAAGGCGCAACAGATCCTCCCAGCTCACCCAAGTGTCCTCTGTTGGGGGACGGTTCTTCCACCTCACCAGGTAGCGCTAATACACCTTGTGCCTGGTAATGGTACACTGCTCATCCAGTATTGTCTCTACCTGCTCACGCCGGCCTCTCAAGCTAGGATGTGGTGTCCCACCGTGGGTGTCTCTCTCAAAGGGGGGTAAAGGCTGAAGCTCGTTACTGGGTCCCACTGCGGGGCCCTTATAGGGTACCAGGTCTGCCACATTGAAGGTAGGGTGTACCCCAAAACTCTCAGGTAGGTTCAACTTATAAGCATTACTGCCAAGTCGTTTCAGAACTTGAAAGTGTCTCGAACCTCGTGCCCTCAACTTGGAGACAGGCCCCGGAAGGAGCCACTCCGTCCTCACCATCACCGAGTCTCCCACTTGGAACTCACAGTGACGCCGTCGAGCATCTGCTTGCCTTTTGTAAGCCTCATTGATTTTCCCTATATGCGTGCAGATGTCATCATGTAACTCTTTGATATGTTGTGCAAAGGACTCAGCTGAGACTGACACTCTTGTATGTGGGAGAAGGGGAATAAGATCTGAAGGCTTTCTAGGCCTATAACCATGCACAACCTCAAATGGACTCTTGCCTATGGATCTACTGACGGAATCATTATATGCAAACTCGACCTGGGGCAAGAGGAGATCCCAATTCCCGGGGTGGTCCCCAACTAGACAACTGAGCAAATTCCCAAGACTTCGGTTGACGACCTCAGTTTGGCCGTCGGTTTAAGGGTGGTAAGCAGGGGAGAATTTGAGGAGGGTTCCCATTAGATGCCAGAGGGTTTTCCAAAATTAACTAGTGAATTTCACATCTTGGTCGGACACAATGGTCTTAAATAATCCATGGAGTCAGACTACCTCATCAAAGAATAAACGGGCGACCCTAGAAGCATCCGAAGTCTTGGAGCATGGGATAAAGTGGGCCATCTTAGAGAACCTGTCAACAACTACAAGGATTGAATCATGTTTGCGCAAGGTCCTAGGCAGGCCAAGGATAAAGTCCATGCTCAAGTCCTCCCAAGGTCGGTCTGGGATGGGAAGGAGTGTGTAAAGCCCAGTGTTTTGCCTCACTTGCTTGGCCGAGGCACAAATGCGACACTGTCCCACAATGTTGGCCACATCCTTCCTGAGACTAGGCCAATGGAATTGCATCTCAACTAGCTCTATGGTCTTTTGGACCCTAAAGTGACCAGCTAGGCCACCATTGTGCAACTCCCAAACTAAGAAGTCCCGAAGTGAAGTTCGGGGTATGCATAGCCTAGCTCCCTTGAAAAGATACCCCTCTTAGAGTATGAATCCCTCATGTTCCCTGTGGGGTTGAGTGGAGAGGGTGCTGTAATGAGTCCCCAAAGTCGGGGCAATTTGGATATTCCCCTTTGATTCTCTCAAACACCGTGACTTCCACCTAGACAGTGGAAAGCAAGGCTACCCGCCTACTCAGCGCATCGGCAGCGTGATTCTCACTACCCATCTTGTACTTGAGGACAAAGGTATAGGCCTGAATGTATTCTACTCAATGGGCATGATGGGTATTAAGCTTTTGTTGGGTGTTGAGGTACTTCAAGGCCTCATGGTCCGAGAAGATCACAAACTCCTTGGGTAGGAGATAGTGCCTCCAATGCCGAAGGGATTGAACCACGACATAAAGATCTTTGTCATATGTGGAGTACCTAGTCCAAGCCTCACAAAGTTTCTCACTAAAATAGGCTACTGGGTGACCCTCTTAGCTAAGAATGCCTCCAACCCCTACCTCGGATGCATCACAAGTGACCTCGAAGACTTTAGAGAAGTCGGGTAGGCAAAGGATCGAGGCTTGGGTCATCTTTTCCTTGATCTCTAGGAATGCTTTGGAGGCTGCCCTAGTCCACACAAAAGTACCCTTCTTGAGGCAATCCGTGATAGGAGCGGTGATAGTGCTAAACCCACGGATGAATCTCCTATAGAAAGTGGCTAGCCTGTGAAAGCTTCGGGCCTCATGGAGGGTCTTGGGCTCGGGCCACTCAAGAATGGCTTGGACCTTCTCGAGGTCTATGGATACCCCTTAGGATGAGACAATAAATCCTAGGAAGGCTAGTTGATTGGTCAAGAAATGACACTTCCCGGGGTTGGCAAAGAGGCTCTCTTTCCTAAGAATGGTGCACACTTGTTTGAGGTGATCAAGGTGGGCTTCCTTGGACTGGCTATATATGAGAATGTCATCAAAGTAGACGACAAGGAAGATGCCAATGAAGGGCCAGAGAACCTCAGTCATGAGGCGCATGAAAGTGCTTGGTGCATTGGAAAGGCCAAAGGGCATCACAAGCCACTCATAGAGACCGTCCTTCATCTTAAAGGCGGTCTTCCACTCGTCCCCGGGCCTAATGCGAACTTGGTGGTAGCCACTCTTGAGGTCAATCTTGGAAAAGATGGTGGCTCCAGCAAGCATGTCTAACATGTCATCTAGCCGAGGGATGGGGAACCTATACTTGACCGTTATCTTGTTGAAGGCTCGGCTATCAACACACATGCGCCATGTTCCGTCCTTTTTGGGTGTGAGAAGAGTCGGGACGACACATGAGCTCTTGCTAATGCGGAGAAAGCCCTTCCTGATGAGCTCCTCAATTTGCCTCCTAAGCTCGGCATGCTCGGTGGGGTTGAGGCGGTAGTGGGGGAGGTTGGGTAAGGTAGCTTCGGGCACAAAGTCGATGGCATGTTGCACATCGCGCATGGGTGGTAGCTTATCCGGAAGCTCACCAGGGAACACATCATGGAAGTCCTCAAGGATTTGTTAGATTTCTATTGGGTGTGGGTCGGTTGGGGTGGATTCCCCCAGGCAAATGACAATGGCACACACTTGTCCCCCTTGGTTGACTTCTTCCTCAAGTTCTTTTCTAGTGATGAGGTGTAGGCTCCTAGTAGTCCCAATGGTCAAACTAGGGCTAGGATTTGATGGGGTGGGGTGTGGGGTAAAGGGAGGGGTTGAGGATTCCTCTACGGGAGGAGGTGACTTCTTGGGGAGGGAGCGGGGTGGTGAAGGGTTAAGTTGGATTCTCTTTCCCTCATGGGTGAAAATGCAAGTGTTCGCCCTCCCGAGGAAGGTGGCATCTACATCATAGATCCAAGGCCGCCCTAGGAGTATGCTCCCTACTTCCATTGGTAGAATGTCACACCAAACTTGGCCTTGGTAGGATTGAAATGTGATGGGGACAAGGCAACGAGTGCTAACGGGTATGGATGTAGCATCAATCCAAGCTACCCGATAAGGTTTTGGGTGTGAGGAAATGGTGAGGCCTAGAAGTTTGACGGTGTCAGGGGACACCACATTCACACTACTCTCGTTGTCCAAGATGACCTTCCTAGCATGACTCCCTATCCGGATGTAGGTATGGAATATGGTGTTTCTTCTCCAATCATGTTCTTGGGCTTGAGTGAGGGTACACCTAACCACTCCAAGGTGAGGGTCGATGGGTGGAGGAGGTTGTTCTTGATTGGCCTCCATGTAGTGGGTCTCATATTCTTCCTCCCAGTCGGGAGAGGCCATATACACCTCAACCTCTTCTTCAACTCCAACTTGGGGTAGGAGATTAGCCTCCTCAATGAGCAAGCTAGATTCTCCCTTGGTGGGGCATTGATTGGCGAAGTGTCCATACCCAAGGCACCTAAAGCATTGTTGCCCGCTTTGGTGGTTGGGGTTGGCCCTAGTGTGAATGGGGGTGGGTCCCGGATTGGGTCTATTGGGAGTGGGGTTGGGAGGACCATTTGTGGGGCGATGGGGAAGGGTGCCACTAGGAGGGGCTACCCAGGTGGGAGGAACTCCCATGGGGTTAGGAAGGAGACCTCATTGAGGAGGTGGGGTGTTGGTCCGAGGTGCCAAGGATTTGGGATCCATCCCCCGAGGGGGAACCATTTAGGTATATCGAGAGAATTTCTCAGCATCCCGGGCTATTTGGTAGGCTTACTCTAGGGTGGTCACTTGACACATGAAGAGCTCCTTCTTTATGTGGAATTGAAACCCATTCCTAAAGCAGGACAGTGTGACTGCGAGATCCTCTTGGACTCCACACTTAAGAAGGTAGTAATCAAATTTTTCAATGTACTCCATCACGGTCTTCCCTTCTTGGGTTAGGGCTTGCCACTCATCTAGAAGGTTTTGATGGTAGGAGGGAGGGACATATTTGAGTTTGAGTTGTTCTTTTCATGGCCCCCCATGTGGTGATGGGAGGTTCCCTCCTAACTATCCCCAATCCCTCAACGTTCAACCAATGGGTCTTTGCTAACTTAGTAAGTTGCATTTTGGCAAGTCGGACTTTCCTATCCTCGGTCATGGGGTACCAATCAAAATATTGGTCCATAGCCGCTTCCCAATCTAAGTAGATGCTCGGGTGATGGGACCCATCAAAGGTGGGGGCATCAACTCTCACAAGCCTTACAAGGTGTTCATCCGGATTATCCCAGGGGGGGTTCTATCATCTCTCCTTGGGGGTGGGTCCATCTCCATCTCGGGTGGGTGGTCACAGTTGAGCTCTCTTATGGCTGGTCCCTCACGTAGGAGAGGTGCCCTTCTATCATCCACCCTTGGGGCGGGCCTATTCTCCTCAAGTTGCTCAAGCCGAGCCGTTATGTCATCAAGCCGCCCTAAGATATTAGCCATACCCTCCATAAGGAATCTCATGTGATCGGGAAGCTCATGCTTGTTAGGGGCGGGATTCCCTCGGGGATTAGGATTCATTGGGGAACTGGAAGAGGATGGATTGGATTGATAATGAGCTCCACTACGAGTGGTCATGCAAAGTTTGGTGGGCTATGCACGGGTGTGCGTGGGCACCTATGAATGACCTAGTGTGAAGATGGACCAAGACTAGACTTGTGAGAACAAGCCTATGACCGCTCTGATACCACTTGATGTGGCACAGCCCAAGGGTGATAAAGGAAGACTTAATGAACCTAAGACCTAGACCCGCAAGCATACAAGCACATTCAACGATCTTACGCTAGCAGCTCACTCGCACGGCACACGATCTCCCGATGGAGACCGGGAGATGATGGCGAGGGTCCGAGGTGGGACCCAATCATTTCAGAAGACCTAGTGGGCTTAGGCTGACCCCTAAAGGCCTAGGGTTCCCAACTTCGCGGGCGGTCGGCACGTCGGGGCGTGGGTTGGGAGGCACTCACTCACGGTCCGCGGTGGGCACACTTATGGTGGTGTGCGAGTCCGGGCTCTCGTCTCACCGACCGACGGCAAGTAAAGACTATACTAAACAAGCAAAGATTGCAACCAGTCAAGGAGGTATCGGATGCTCACCTGACCGGTGTGAAAACACCGATCTCGACCGGAGATGTGGGCGCGCTGGGAAGCGTGGGCATACGCCCGCACCTTGCGGCAATGGCGCTTTACCTGAAAATAAGTGGGTTACAACACTACACCTCTCACAAGAGGGGGATCTCGGGGTGAGGGTTAAGAAATTTACAACCAAACACTACCTCCATGCAGGGAGGGGCTGTAAGCCGGCTAGGCTGGAGTGGGAGTGAAGTTAGAAAACCGTTGTGCTGATCTCCGCCGGTGCTATCAGCTTCTGGAACCATCGGACAGACAGTCGAAGATGACACCACCACGGTCACTACCGAGCTCCGAATAGGCTGCAACTAGTGCCAAAATTCTCTGACTTGACCCAGGAGGACGCCTGAATTTTCTTGGAATTTCTTGATGATGCCCCTGGCCAGGGCAGAGCCTGGAACAGGGCTGGCCTACGCAGGTTTTGGTTGCTCACAGGGTGATGCTGCTAGAAGACGGGGGCGCCACGAACAGTACCGTGCTCTGTTGGAGGCGAGACTGGTACCGTTGCGATCATGGTCAAGTCTTCTTTCACCGGGACCAACGGCGTCGTCGGAAGATGTCGGAGCTGATCGTGGAGGCCCAAACAGTAGGGGGTGTCGGTTCAGACTCAGAGAAACTAACCTAGCACACCTTGGAGCGAAAATTTGGAACTTTTGATGCCGATGTCCTAAATTCGCTCTGCTTCTTGGAGATGATAGGGGACTTGTAGGAGAAGCCCTCAGCCAAGTGGCGCTCCAAGAATCACAGGAATCAGACTATGGAAGCCTCTATGATCCTTCTCTAGTTGTCTACCTGGGAGGATCTGCGCAGGTCGCCAAGATTTGCTCCTTCGGGTAGCTATGAGATCGGACGGTGGCGAGGCTACTCTCATTGCAAAGCTGACTGGACGATGATTCCAATGGTGTATGATATGCCTTCAGAAGCCTCACAATGACACCGTGGCACTCTCTGTAAGCTGCTGGTCTTCTGTTACCTGCGATCTAAACCAGAACTGCTTGTGGAGGAGGGGATTGGGGAGGGGGAAATGGGGTGGATTTGCAAGGGAAGGAGAGATGATGGTAGTGGGAGAGGGAGGGAACGTGGTTGGGGTCTCCTAGAGGGTTTGAGAGGGCAGGGATGGGGCTGAGCTTGCTGGAATGGCATGAATGGTAAAGGGGGATGGCTGGGTGCGCCCAAGGGAGGGGGTGGAGTGGAGAAGGAAGGGGGGTGGCCTTAGGCCTATGGAGGAGAGGGGGAGATCTCCAGATTTGGGGGGGTAATTGGGGAGGTGAGAGGAGGTGTCCAGCAGGGAGGGAGATTAGAATTTGGCCTAGGGAAGGGTGGGGGATGCCTTGGGAAGAGGGAAAGGTGTCTTGGGAAGTGGGAGTGGAGGGAGATTTGAATTTGAATTAGTCTTGGGGGAGGTGATGGGGAGTAAAGATGGGCCTAGGGAAGGGTGGGGAATGCCTTGGGAAGAGGGAAAGTTGTCTTGGAAAGTGGGAATGGGTCTTGGGGAGTGGGAATTGAGGGAGATACAAATTTGAATTTTGAGTTGGGGATGGGGTGGGGAGTTAGTGGGTGCCTAGGGAAGGGTGGAGGAGACCTTGGGAAGAGGGAAAGTGTCTTGGGAAGTGGGAGTGGAGGGAGATTCGAATTTGAATTCGTCTTGGGAGAGGGGAGTAGAGAGAGAGAGAGAGAGAGAGAGAGAGAGAGAGAGAGAGAGAGAGGAGAGGGAGACAGAGAGAGAGAGAGAGGAGAGTCACACTCCAACTAAAGGGGAGGGAGGATTCACTCAAAATGGACTTCAATCTCATCAAGTGTTACAAATGGGAGGGGGTTGGGTCCTATTTATAGGCACCCAACTCTTTACATGATTGAAATGCTCTTAACATTTACACAAATGACCAAAGCTATCCTAAACAACCAACATGGGCCCAAACTAGGATATAAAAGCCCACTTAATGCAAAACAAGTGAAATTGGACTCATGACCACATGACTCAATAAAGAAAATACATAAATAAGTCTTCAAAGAAATGAAGATAACATGCGATCATTGTAGCCGGACATCCTCAAAGTGATGCAAGTGATCCGAGCCAAAGAGAGCGTTGTGAGATGCGCTCATCAGTGATACCCCAAGTGGCAGGGATGAGGATCGAAGTGCCCAAGGCGACATATCATGAGAATATTGGGAAGAATCAAAAGACTGATAGCAATGAATGAAGAGGACTCATCCCTTGTTCTTGGTCTTTGCAAAGGAATCCCTGCAAAAAAAAATACCATCAGAAAAATACAATGCAATTTTTTTTAGATTTTTGGAGTATGCAAATTTTTAGGGGTTTTGAAAAGTATTCCAAATTTTTTGAGAATATTTGAATTTTTTTTGGTTTTTTTAAAATATTCATATTTTTTGAATTTTTTGAAAATATAATTTTTTTTGGATTTTAAGACTATTCAATTTTGGATTTGGAATTTGGAAATTTTGAATTTAGATTTTTAAGAATATTCGATATTTTTATTAGAATTTTGAGAATATATTTTTTTTGAATTTTTTGAGAATATTCAAAAAAATTGGAATTTTGATAATATTCGAGATTTTTTGGAATTTTGAGAATATTTTTTGGAATTTTTGAGAATATTCGAGATTTTTTTGAAATTTTGAGAATATTTTTTTGGTGACAGTTGTGGGATGGGTAGACTCGTATTTGAGTGTGTAGACTTGGAATGCAAAGACTTATGAATGCACAGACATGGATTGGCTAGACATGGATTGCACCGACCTTGTATTGGTTGGAATGAGGGCTGCACCGACCTTATGTTGGTTAGACATGGGGACCGCACTGACCTTGGCTGGCTGGGGCTGCACCGACCTGCTTTGGCTGGAGGCTGCACCGACTTGTGTATTGGAAGGAGGCTGTACCGACCTGCTTTGGGTTGAGGACACAATGCACCGACCTACTTAACATGGGAATGCACCGACCTACTTTGGGTTGAACTGCACCGACGCAGCTTAGGAGGACTGACCTTGCTAGACTGGGATGCAATGCACCGATCTAGCTTGGATAGCAATACACCGACCTTGCTTGGTTTGGCTAGACTGGAGATGCACCGACGCTGGAGCGTGGAGGCGGCACAGACTTGGCTGGCTTGCTGAGGGAGCATGCACCGACGTAGGCTGGCTTAGGTTGAGGCTGAGGGAGGTTGCACCAACCTATGTATTGGTTTGTACATGGGGACATTGCACCGACCCTGTTTGGTTAGGGACACAATGCACTAACTTGTATTAGTTTGTACATGGGGACATTGCACCGATGCAGGATGGTTAGACCTTGGGTGCTTGGACTTTGCAATGCACTGATGGAGGATCATGGTTGGCCTTGGCTGCTTGGACTTGGCCATGGTTAGACTTGGAGATGCACTGACCTTGCCATGGTTAGACTTGGGAATGCTAAGA
This sequence comes from Amorphophallus konjac, assembly GCA_022559845.1. NCBI lineage: Eukaryota > Viridiplantae > Streptophyta > Magnoliopsida > Alismatales > Araceae > Amorphophallus > Amorphophallus konjac. The sequence continues at coordinate 208,230,795 of CM040124.1, forward strand.
CGTGGGGTGCACAGACCTTGGGCTTAGACTAAGCATGCAATGCTAGGACCTATGGAATGCACTGATGCAAGATGGTTAGACTTATGGAGAATGCACAGACTTTGGATAGATATGCTCATACTTTGGCTTGGTTAGACTTTGGGAGATGCTTAGACGTATAAAGGATGGCTTGTGGAATGCACAGACTTGGAGCTTGGACTTAGAAGAATGCACCGACCCTGGGAATACTAAGACGTGGGATGCCAAGACTTTGGAGAATGATGCACAGACTTGGAGCTTGGACTTAGAAGAATGCACCGATCCTAGGAATGCTAAGACGTGGGATGCCAAGACTTTGGAGAATGATGCACAGACTTGGAGCTTGGAGTTAGAATACACCGACCCTGGGAATGCTTAGACTTAGAATGCAGAGATGTATGCAAATGCTTAGACTTATGAATGCTTGGACTTGGGAATGCACAGATGTATGCAAATGCTAAGACATGGATGGTTAGACTTTGGAGCTGGCTTGGACGGTGGATGGTTAGACTTGGACGTTGGATGGTTTGGACATTGAATGGTTACACTTGGGAGATGCTTAGACATTGAATGGTTAGACTTGGACGTTGGATGGTTTGGACATTGAATGGTTAGACTTGGACGTTGGATGGACATTGAATGATTAGACTTTGGAATTGGTTAGACTTTGGGGGTGCACAGATGTTAAGATTGGTTAGACATTGGAGGTGCACAGACGTTAGGATTGGTTAGACTTTGGAGTGGGTAGACTTGGGAATAGGTTAGACTTGGGAGTGCACAGACGTATGAAGGATGGCTTGGACTTTGCAAGGCTTAGACTTATGGAGAATGTGCATCGAAATGCATGTGAGCCAGCGATGATGAAATGCGAATGGCGCCCTCACGAGCGGGCATTATTTGAAAATAGTTTTTTTTAAAAAAAATTGAAATATGCGACCTTTTATGAGTTTTTGGAAAGTTTTCAATTTTTACAAACATTGGAAAATATATGATTTTTTTTAATTTTGTTTGACTTTTGACTTAGACTTTGCTAATACAGCATTGCAGGGATGTTTAAACCACTGGCTAGGGGTCCTCCTTCCTTCCCCTTTCGCTAAAAAAAACTACCCAAAGCCGGGCGTGCATTTAAAGGTGGCGCCCTATGTTGACACCTGGAAAATGAACAAGGGTGGAAGCACAATTGAAAAGAGGGTCTGACCAACAGTGAAAGATCAATGATGAAGCCCGTCCACCATTCACCCGGCTAAAGCCTTTGTCGGCCAAAGCTGATGCCCGGTGCCGATGTCATTCAGACGGCAGCACCGATGAAGCCGCAGTCACTCGACTGATAAGACCTCCAAGCACACTCTGATGAGAAGTCGGAGCCGACAGATGAAGATTACGAAGGCTTTTGGCAAAGACAGGACAAATGAAGAATCCTCTACACAGATTACACACCCGGCCGAAGTCTGTCAGACTGAAGTTGATGTCCGGTCTTGTCACCGTTCGGATGACGATGCCGATGAAACATACCCGGTTTTGTCGTCATTCAGACGACAATACTGATTAAAACCCCAGTTTGTTCACTGATGGAACCTCGAGATGATCTCAACAAAGCTGTGTCACTACTAAAGTGGCCTCTTTCGGTTCTGATAAAAGTCAATACAAAATGACTAAGGGAAGCCAAGGCAATTATGTGGCCTAAAAAAAGGGCACTAAATGGGCCGGCTGATTGGGCTTCTGACCATGGCGCCGGGAGCTTCCACGAAGGGCCGCTGGACGCGCCAGGAGCTGTGGCTAAGAAGACGGTCGCGCCGACTGCTCTCCACCGAGAACACACGAGAATGAGACCTATATAAACCCCCCCCCCCTTTGAAAGAAAAGGGGATCGAGCGGAGGATCGGAAGCGAGACCATCAATCAAAAAGAAAAAAAAAGAAGAAGCCAGAGGGAGAGAGAGAGCCTCCTCCGCTGAAAAAGAAAGAGAGAAGAGACCGATTCCCCAGGGAAGAAGCTCCAGGTGGGCATCCGGGGAGGGAGAGGAGTCAATGCTCCGCCCTCCCCCATGGTTTTATTTTTTTCTTATTCATGTAATCCTGCCGAGTTTATCTCGATTTTGATTTTGGATGTAACCGGGATATCCTGATGTCTATTCATCTCCTTCTCCCTCATTCCCTCCGTGCGATTGATGTGAGTTCTGGGGTGATCTGATGATATGAAATGCTCTAATGGCCCATTTGGGCGTTGGGTGATTGAAACATCTGCCAGCTATCTCTCCGTATGTTGCTATGTCTTTCCTTTACATGTTTTCGTTGTTTTAGCTCGACTGAAGCGCGCCTGATTCTCTAATGGGTCTTCGGATTCAATCGTCTTCAGCAGAATAAGTGTGGCTCTAGTTATACCGATGCCCATGGCCGTTCGGTGTCGCTTGCGGGGAGCCTCCCAGGCTTGCCCCAGGGCCAGAGACAGATTATCTCTTGGCTTCTGGGGCAGTCTGCTATCGATATTGGCAATGCTTTCAATGGCCGCTGCTAGTGATTTTCTATAGTTCTAGATGTTATGGTTTTTGCCTATTGGCACTGTCAAAATCATCCCTGGGTCCAGAGACAGCCATCTCTTGGCTCTCAGGATGATGAAAGACGACATCAAGCTGTCCCCGGACTCTACACGGCAGTGGTGACACGGGTTCTCTGTACCCTGATTTTTCCCTCCCAGTTTCCTCTCTGATCTTGGACTTTCTTTGAAACCTAAGCCAAATCCAGTTGAAACCCGAGGAATTGATTCATTTTGACCTCACTGGGCCTATTTACCTCGGCCTGAATCGTCAAGAAACCCCTGAATCCCTAACAGATCTAAGAACAGGGTACCGTAAAGCCCTGTTCTGATCCCGGCGTCCTCATAGCTCTCGGCCCCGCGTACAGTAAATCAGGTGAATAGCTCTCGGCGCCATCCTTCAGGCGCCGAGAACTGTTCTAACATGGCCGCGCCGGGAGCCCTGCACTCTGACCGTGGCGCCGGGAGTCCTACTCCCTGGTCTCCTCTTCGCTGTGCCGAGGGTCCCCTCTCCCTTGGCCATCCCGCCGGGAACCTCCCACTCTGGGCAGTTCCTCTTCACACCGGGAACTCCTGGCCTTCGCTTCAACGCGTCGGAAACCTGCCTCTTTGTTCATGCGCCGGGAGCCTAACCCACCGGCATTCTTCTGGTGCCTTGAGCCATAATGTGCACCTCAGGGACGACAATTAATGGGGATAACCCTCCCCTTTTCTACGAGATTTTCCGGACTCGATCGGCTTTTATAACCTTCCGAGGCAATGGAGCTCCGCCACTGCGTAAGCTTCGTTGACCTCTAGAGGGATATCGGAACAGTGCTGCAGGCATGTGCATGATCAAGGGTCCAATACCCCTCTATTTGGCTTTCACCCCAGCGCTCCGTGGGTGATCGTCTATCATTCCCTGGCAAATGCTGAGTCCGGGGGAGATGCTGTCAAAATTCTCCCAGGACCACGAAGCCTACATTAAACTGCCCCTGGGATTCTGCATGACACTGGTGACAGGGTTTCCCTATGCCTAGGCCTTCCCAAAGTCCTCCCAGATCCTGATGTTCCTGTGAAGCCCAAGCCTAATCTAATTCAATTTTGATGCCCTGACCAATTTTTAACCCCAAAGAAACCCCTGCCCTTGGCCTGAATCAATTAAAAACCTAAAACAGAGTATCGTAAGCTCTGTTCTGTTCCCGGCGCCAAAATACCTCTCGGATCAACCTACAGTAAACGCGATGAATAGTTCTCGGCGCCATCCTTCGGGCGCCGAGACCTAATTTTGGCTTCCTGGCCGTCGCGCCGGGAGCCCTGCACTCTGGCCGTCGCGCCGGGAGCCCCGCATGCTGGCCGCGCCGGGAGGTTTCCTCTCCTTCGGCTGAGCGCGCCGGGAGCCACCCCCCTTTGCAGCCGCGTCGCGCCGGGAGCCTTCCTCAGCCCCGTCGCGCCGAGACCCTCTTCTAGCATCTCTTCCTCGCGCCGGGAAGCCTGCGCCGAAGGCCCTCTCCCCTTTGGCTCCTCTTCGTCGCGCCGGGAACCCAAGCCCTCTCGTCATGGCGCCGGGAACCCCCAGCCTTCTTGTTTTGATGCCGGAAGCCCTGGCCCTCCCATTTTCGGGTCGTGCCGAGAGTCTGTGTCCATTCAGAGCGTGCCGAGAGCCCGATCTACCACCCAATGAATTCCAACATCCGAAGTGAACCCACGCAAGGGATATCTGTGGATCACCCGATATGTCCCGGGGATAAAATTGAAGGGGAGTCATAACCCCTATGTTTCACCTAACCGCGACGGATTTACAAATAACCCTTTTGCTCGGGGGGTCTTGCCACTGCATGAATCCCGCTAGCCCTTTCAAAGGGAAAATCACACATTGCCCCCCCCCCTAGCCCGTATGTACACGGGTTGGGAGGTTCGGCTTCCCTAGCTCTCGACACTCATCCCGATACTCCGCGGGTGATAGCCTCTTTCCCCCTGGGCATAACCCAGATTAAGAGGAAAGGCCGTCGAAATACTAATCGAAGCTTTAAACCTATATCATGGCCATGGCTTTGCCTTCCCGTGATGAATATCTTCTATCTCCTTGTTTCCACCAAGTATAACTGTTTGGACCGCCAACCACATGATCTAGTCGGTTTCTGTGATTGATGTTATTATCTTACCTGTCTCTCTGGCCCTGGTATGAAGTTTAAAATCAAGCATGTGAATATCCGTTTGCCTCCCAAGGCCTCCTACTTTAGCGTTTAATCAAGGGTTGTCCTTCTTGGAAGGACGTAATTAACGTCATAACGTTCATGGTATGACGGGCTTCTGGTCCAGACACGATCACTCATAATCGACTGACCAAGTCAGATCGAGCGCACAATGAAATCGTCACACATGTGACTGGCACGCCAATAAATCAATGAATAAACAATAAACAAAAAAAATAAATAAACATAAGATTACGCGTCCACAAGTCTGGCACGCCCGGTGGGACTTAGCCTCCTTTCATCTTTACGCTAAAGTAGTAGGCCCGGCGGGCCCCCCTGAAACCTCTGATTCTGTGTACTTTCCTTATTCTCAGGAATCTACAATGACAGCCGGAATCATGTCCGTTTGCTTCGGCCAACAGCCGATCGACATGCACGTGCGAGAAGGCTACCTGGCAGTACCCCTCGCGTTCGGATCAATGCCGCCCGCCGTCGGGATGCCCAACTGTCTGGGCCTTATCTTCACAGACCTTCTGCAGGTCGATAACAACGAGCAAGGCGCCGCTGCAAGTGCCCTGATAAGGGCTGCTGATGAGAAGACTAGCTTACCGGGGAAGACGGCCTCGACAGCCGTCGCCTGCTATGTGCACCATGTTCAAAGGTGGGACGTGGTCTCCACTGCTGCCCAGAAGGGAAAAACAACCAACCGGAGGAGCCGGTATGCCGCTGCTAACCGTCGTCTTTCAAATTCTGGGAAGACAATGATGATGGGCGATGTTAGGGTGAACCTCGACGGTCGCCCCCGAGAGGTCCGGCCGGACAGGATTGTCCCGACCATCCAAATTGACAACAAGTTCCAAGTTCTGGCCACCAGGAAGGCCAATTGGGAAGCTGATGGAAGGAAGTCGCTGGCGCCCAAGCCGGCAAGATACAAACAGGTCTGGCGACCGAAGAAGATGCAGAGCTGGACTCAAGCTCAAGATGAGGAGAAGGTTACCCATGATGCTGTCACCCACTTCAAGGCGGGAAGCCAAAGAGGAGAGGGAAAAGAGACAGGAAATGCTATTGCTGCTCACCCCAGAGTCTGGGGAAGCGGATATGAAAGAAATATTGCAGAAAGAAAACTGACTGCCGTTCGCCCCATGATGAGGAGTAGGAGACCTGAGAAGAAAGAAGACCTTGCTGCCACCCGCCCCAGGGCCGGGGGCAGAAGATGGCAGAGAAAAAACCATGATGTTGCTACCAACTGCTGCCGGAATAGCGATGCGGGAATGCGTGAACCAGCCATGGTTGCCATCCCAAGAAGATCGAGGGCTTGTGCCAGACAGGCCGACATCTTCAGATATTCCAAGGCCGAGCATTTGAATGCTCAGATAACAAGACTGGCCTATCAACAAAGAAGCCAGGAAAGACTGGTGTTCCAACCTGAGCCGCAAAGGCACAACTCTGAAGAGACAAAGCAAGTAGTCCGAGACTACTTCTACTGCCTGGGGAGCTCTGCCCTAGGTCAACGAAGACTATTCCGTGCCTTGGGCACCAAGGATGATGAAGAAGAAGAAACCTTCCAAAAAATGATGATCGGAGCCTCCTCCTCCGATTCAAATGACTATGGAGAAGGCCTCAGGGCCAGATATAATGAAGAAGACCTGCACGGGGAAAAGGACAAAGAAAGAATATCGGTCTTTGACCGGCTCAGATATCCTAGTCAAATAAAAAGAAAGGCCTACAAGCGAAAGGGAAAGATGCAAATCTTCGCCTGCAACATGGCTGGACTGGCCAGGGGGCAAGATACACTACCAACTCAGTCAGATGAATTGCTCAGACTGGCAACTAGACCGGGTCCCGTCACAAGAAGAGGCCAGGCCGCAAAGGATAAAATGAAAGATGAGGATGAAGCTCACAGGATTACCACTATGACAGTTAATGTGGTAACAGCGGAAGATGGAGATAACCCCTTCGTTGATGATGCTGAAGGGACTTCTGAAGATATACAAATCCCATCGACTATGGATCCCATGATCCAGATGATGTTCAGAAGATATCAGCAGGAGATCAGCGCTCTCCGAAGACAGCTCAATGAGAGACAAGAAGCTACATCAGTCTCGAAGCAAGCTGAACCTACAGGGCAGACATCCAGCTCCACAGAAACAACTATCCTGGCTGATAAGGGCAAGACACCGAGCCAACCTGTTCCACAGCAAACAGCAGCTCAGCCCTCTGTGTCCCAGACACAGCCTACCGCGCCCATCTTACGCGCCACTGTGATGACAACTCCTCACAGCCAGCAACAAGCTCACTTCTTCCCAGAAGAGATAGATCCAGCTGTGGCCCACAAGCAGATGATTGAAAGAATTGTGGAAATGAAGCTGTCAGAAAAGACCGGTGGCGACGCGGGTGCCTATGATGTGTACAGAGTACCCTATCCTCCCCAGTATGCTGCCAAGAAACTACCCCCAGGCGTCAGTAAGCCGCCGAAGTTTGAGAAATTTAATGGCCAAGGCTCCCCTAGGGAGCATATAGCCTACTACACTACAATCATGGGCGACCTAGCAGTCGATGAAGCTTATCTGCTCAAGTTCTTTGGCTCATCCCTCACTGGGTTGGCCTTTGAATGGTACTCAAGCTTGCCAGCTGGGTCAGTGGTTGATTGGCCTGATATGCAAAGAAAATTTCGCGACAGATTTCATGTCACGGAAAGGGAAATCACGATAGCAGAATTGTATGCTACCAGGCAGAAACAAGATGAAACTGCATTGGATTACATCAAAAGATGGAGGAACCTAGCCATGAGATGCCGAAGGCCTCCTCATCAGGAAGATGCGGTGCAGATATGCAAGCAGAGCCTCAGGAGGGAGGTGCTAGAAAAAATGATCGGTGCAGATGTCAGAACATTTGACCGACTGAACAATATAGTGGCAGAGGTCGAGACGTTCTTGTCCAAACGTCCGACCGCCAATGTTCTCACTATGCCGAAGGGAAAATCCAATGAACGACGGCCATCACACTCTGAGGCCAACACCGTCGATTTCAGAACCTTCGAGCAACAGAAGGGGAAGAAAGGGGCAGATGAAGTTCCCCCGCTGGCAGATACAGCAGAAAGGAAGGATAAAGTCTCTCTGAGAGACAAGATGAGAAAAGCATATTCCTTTCCAAAGGATAAGACGGCCGCACTGTTCAACTGGGCATACAAGTTCAATAAGGTAACATTGCCTGAACCCAAAAGACCAGCAGATGCAGCAAAGAAAGACGATCCGCTGTTCTGTCCATTCCACCGTGCGCTGGGGCACGCAATTGAAGATTGTTATGTCTTCAAAGATATCATGGAAGGAATGGTCAAGAAAGGTGAGCTGCAGTTGGGAGATTACCAGGTAAAGCCGCCTCATCCACATGAGCCTCCACCCTGGAGAGTGGCTGCCAATATGATCTCAGTCTACTAACAGCTGCCCAAAGAGGCCGTTGAAGAATGCACCAGGAATACCTATGAAGCTTGCTTCCTCACCCCGCAGAAAGATCAGGAAGGATGGCAGATAATACCCATAAAAAGCAAAAAGAAGGAGACTCCTGTAGCCAGTACCAGCGGAGCAGTTATCCGGGGTACTACACCAAGGCCTGAGCCGCCTCCGATAAAATCAATATGGCATACAACTGAGACTGGACCAGTCATCCGGATCCCTACTCACAACCGGAGGAGACAAACTCCCCTCCCTACACATAAAGAAGTAAGCCCTGCAGCCAGGCGTCTGCAGCAATACATTAATGAGCTCGATGAGTACGAGCAGAAGAAGCCCAAGCATCTGCTAATGAAGGACTGTATACTCTGGGAGCAGCTCGAAGAATCAAAAATCAAAGAGCAGCCAGAGACAGAACGAGGAAAAGTAGAGAATGAGCCCTTCTGGGGGCAGGAGCCAGCAAAGTCAAATTCCCAAAAGAAGAAGAAACGGCCCAAATCCAAGAAAGGAAAGAAGGTCACGACAGTACAATGTAACACTCTGTCAGTACTCTTCTCCTTGCCCGGGGAGGATGATGAGCCGGAAGCATCCAACGCTCCGCTAGAGGCTAACCATGCCGAAGCCTCTACCTCGGCCCATGCAACACGTTCTGGGAGAAAATGGGGGCGCCCACCACCAGCCAACCATAACATCATGTTCAGAGGGGAGCAACCCTATCAAATCCCGGAGCCGGAGATTCGAGGTATCCAGGTTCCTCCCCCTGCCAGTCTGTACCAGGACAAAAAGAAGGCAGATGAAGCCCCTTCATTCCTGGAGTTCCTGTCCAGCTTAGAAAATGAGCAGCCGGCTCATACTGCTCCAGACAAAAGCAACAAATGCCAGCAGACAGCGGTTGGAAAGCAGAAACAGCATGAAGAAGATGAAGAATGTAACCCTTTAGCAAAAGCAGGGGCAGTCGCTACAGAAGAAGCCTCCCGGGAGACCGATGAAGAAGATAAAATTGGGACTGGGCAGCCAAGGCCACAGGCACCACATGAACCTCCAAGACCCCGATGGGCAGAGGAGATGAGACTGTCTAATGTCCGGGTAGGCAGTCGAGTCATGAAAATGCTGAAGAAGCTCCCTACCAGATTCTCCATCTGGGAAATTCTCTCTCTGAGTGAAGAAGCTCGCCAAGCGATTGTGGATGCCCTGCAGTCCCCGGCACAATGTGAAGCACTCTTGACAGAGGTGAGTACTGGGCCATCAGTCACGTTCACCGAGGATGATATGCTAATCCCAAATTCCGGCCATAACAGACCGCTATATATGAGGGGTTCCCTGAACTGTCAGCCGATAAGCAGAATACTGATAGATCCAGGGGCCGCTGTGAATATTCTCCCATACCGCATCTATCAGAAACATTACTTTGATCTGCAGCTCACCAAGGTCAGAGACATGAAAATTGCAGGATTCAACCAGAAATGTGAAACACCTCTCGGGGTGGCTGATTTCAATCTCACACTGGGCGACCTCACTACAGTGGTACGATTCTATGTAATCGACTCCAACACCACATATAAGGCCCTGCTGGGAAGACCGTGGCTGCACGAATATCAGATAGTGCCATCCACGCTACACCAATGCATAAAATATTGCCATGAAGGAAAAGAGGAAAGGGTGTTTGCAGACCTACATCCCTTCGAAGTGTTCGAGTGCCACATGCTCGATGCGTCCTATTACACCGAGGTGTCACAAAGGGATAAAGGAAAAGAAACTGTGGTCAGCCAAGAAAAGTCGGCGACGAAAGCCAGAAATTGGTCCCCGCCGCCGCCAAAGGGCTACATTAAAAAGCATGGGGTGTCTCACATCTCCTATGCTGGTGATTTTGCTCGGATCACTCCTCCCGGCATACACCCAGATGATACCGAAGAAAAGATGAAAGAAAAATACACACAGGTGGAAGTTCCTCAGGGTCTAGTCAAGCCCATAGCCAGCACAGAATACCAGACAGTGCTGCCCCTAAAGACCATGGAAATCCCTCGCTTTGGCGAACCCCCTATTATATTCTACACCGGGGAGGCAGTCGAAGAAGATGATCAAGACTGCATGGCCCCTGAAGAAGCTGCAAACCTGATGGTACCCATTACGGGCCTGGAGTATACTATCCAACGGGTTTCACAAATGTTCTCCAAGATGCAAATGCCATCGATGCAGCCTGCTGCTCAGAAGAAAGCATTCAAGGAGCTATGGGATCCGCCTCGAGATAGCAAGGAACTGAGGAAGATCACACAGCACCCGGGACTGGGTTATACCCTGCAAGAATACTATGAAGCCGAGGTGGATGTCATCTCTGCCTTCTACCAGAATGAAGATCCCCCTGAAGTGGGATATGATCAATACCCCTTTGAAGATGAAGAAATTATGTATCAATCCATAACAGACAATGAAGCCCAAGACAACCAGCCGGAGGCAAGGATGTCTGATGAGACTAAGAAGGGTTGGTGCTGGGAGAATCCATCTTGCAAAGAGGATCTGTTCCAGGCCGAAGCACAATTTGATACAGGAACCCCGGATGAAGATCAAGTAGCCAGAGAGCTGCAAGAGTGCCTGGAGTTTGGGCGCATTCTAGAAGAATTCCGAGCTCTACATAATGATGACCTCTCAGGGGAGCCCACATCAGAAGAGCCTCTAAGCATGAAAGACTCCACTTCGAAGTTTTCCGCTGAGCCAGTCGTGTCCGCGGGGCAGACTGAGCAGAATCCGGCCGTATTGGCCTTATACGATGCACCAGCATCTGCTGATGACCAATCTGATGAAACAGAAAATCATGAAAATGAAGGAGATTATATCCCAGGAGGCTTTATTGATTTGCAAGAAGCCCCACCCGAAGTTGAAGACGGAGGCCAAGCCACTGTTGATGAGCTGATAGAAGTGAATCTGGGGTCAGTAGATGAGCCAAGGCCTACGTTCCTCAGTGCATTGCTGGAGCCAGCTGCCAAAGAACAGTATATTCAGTTTCTGAAAGAATTTCGAGACTGCTTCGCGCGGACATATGATGAGATGCCGGGACTGAGTTCTGATGTGGCACAGCATCGATTGGCGATAAACCCAGAGGCAAGCCCTGTGAAGCAGCCTGCCAGGAGAATGCGTCCCGAACTGATAAATCAGATCAACAAAGAAGTCGACAAGCTGATCGATGTGGGCTTTGTTGAAGAAAACCAATATACTACATGGCTGGCCAATATAGTGCCTGTGAAGAAGAAAAATGGGCAGATCAGAATATGTGTAGATTTCAGAGACCTGAATAAGGCTTGCCCGAAAGATGATTTCCCAGTGCCAATCACTGAAGTAATGATCGATGCAACCACTGGCCATGAAGCTCTGTCATTCATGGATGGGTCATCCGGATACAACCAGATCTGGATTGCTGAAGAAGACAGAGTGCATACTGCATTCCGCACCCCGAAGGGGATATTTCACTACAAAAGGATGCCGTTCGGCCTCAAGAATGCCGGCGCTACTTATCAAAGAGCTATGACAAAGATCTTTGATGATTTACTCTTCAAGAAAGTGGAGTGCTACATCGATGACCTGGTGGTGAAAACCGGCAGAAGAGAAGATCATCTGCAAGATCTGAGGATAGTGTTCCAGAGGCTGCGAAGATATGAACTCAAGATGAATCCTATGAAATGTGCCTTCGGCGTGTCCAGTGGAAAATTCCTTGGGTTCATCGTCCGTCATAGGGGCATTGAGATCGACCCATCCAAGATTAAAGCTATCCAGGAGCTCCCTCCACCAAGGAATCTCCACGAGCTGAGATCTCTACAAGGGCGTTTGGCCTACATCCGACGATTCATATCAAATCTGTCGGGGAGATGCCACCCTTTTCACAAGCTCATGATGAAAGATGTACCGTTCCTCTGGGACGATGGCTGTCAGGAAGCTTTTGAGAAGCTGAAAGAATATCTCAAGACCCCTCCAGTGCTGGGGGCACCTATTAAGGGCAAGCCTCTGATACTATACATTGCAGCCACACACTGTTCCCTGGGGGCAATGCTAGCACAGATAAATGAAGAAGGCAAAGAGCAGGCTCTATACTACCTAAGTCGGAGGCTGATTAGAACTGAAGAAAGCTACACCTATATAGAAAAGACATGCTTGGCACTAGTCTTTGCCGTTAAAAAGCTCCGGCACTACATGCTGTCACATGAAATCAGATTGATATCTGCAGCAGATCCGCTCAAATACATATTGACTCAGCCAGTACTGAAAGGCCGATTGGGCAAATGGGCAGTAATTCTGATGGAATTCGATATCACATATATACCCCAGAGGGCAATAAAAGGACAGGCCGTGGCTGATTTCTTCGCAGAGCACCCGGTGCCAGAGATTGATATGTTGGGGACTGAGTTACCCGATGATGAAACATTAGAAGCCTGCCAGGCTCAGTCAACTATGTGGCAGCTATTCTTTGATGGAGCATCTAGAACAGAGACAGACTCCAATGGAAAGACCAGAATACGGGCCGGGGCCGGTATTGTGCTAAGATCGCCAGAGGGGGAGGTTGTACATACTTCCTGTTCTATAAACAAGCCCTGCACTAATAATGAAGCCGAGTATGAAGCTCTGATAATCGGGTTGCGCATCAGCCTCAACATGGGTATCCAGATGCTTCAGGTATTCGGGGATTCAATGTTGATAATAAAGCAAATCCAAGGTGAGTTCGAAGTGCGAAAGCCAGAGTTGAACCCCTACCACCAAAAGGCTGTGCGCCTCATGGCGAAATTCTATCATATTGAGCTCAAGCATGTGGGCCGTGCACATAATGCCCAGGCTGATGCATTGGCAAAGCTAGCCAGCTCAATAGCAGTCCCACCGGATGAGACACTGAACATTGTTGTTATAAACCGGCGGCAAGTCCCCAGCATGCTAGAAGACTGCCCCGAAGAAAATGAAGTCGCCACGATTAGTACAGAACAGGCATCTGATTGGAGACAGCATTTGCTACAATGGTTTTTACACCAACAGCTGCCGCAGAAAAGAGAAGAAAAGATGAAACTTTTAAGGATCAAAGATTCTTATGAATTCAGAAATGGAACTCTATTCCGAATAATGGCAGATGCACGCAAGAAGATTCTGCTCCGCTGCCTGTCCACTGAGGAAGCTTGGCAAGCGATGAAAGAAATACATGCTGGGACAGCAGGTGCTCACCAAGCTGGCCCTAAGATGAAGATAGAAATCAAGAAGCTGGGCTACTATTGGCCCACCATGTTTGAAGATTGCTGCAAGTTTGCAAAGTCATGTCAGAGATGTCAGGAGCATGCTGTTGTGCCTAGAAGGCCACCTGCCGTTCTGCACCCTACAATCCCTAGCTGGCCGTTTGCACAATGGGGAACTGATGTAGTCGGCCCACTACCGACCTCCTCAGCCGGACATAAGTACATACTGGCAATAACAGATTACTTCTCCCGATGGGCGGAGGCTATAGCATTACGAGAAGTGACTGGTGAGCTGGTTGCCAGATTCATCAAACAGAACATTATCTTCCGGTTTGGGATCCCCAGCCGGATAATATCCGATAATGGAAGTCATTTCAGAAATCAAAAGATCTATCGGCTCGCCGAGAAGTATAAGATCGAGTGGAGGACTTCCACTCCTTACAATCCACAGGCAAATGGATTGGCAGAAGCCTTCAACAAAACGTTATGCGCCTTGTTGGCCAAAGTCGTCAGTTCTAATAAGAAGGACTGGGAAGAAAAGATGTATGAAGCTCTATGGGCATATCGCACTGTCTTCAAGACACCTACAGGGTGCTCGCCATATTCATTGGTATACGGCTCAGAGGCAGTAGTTCCACTGGAGCTGGAAGTCCCGTCACTCAGGGTGGCAATCCAATATGACCTGGCCCGTGGCGAACAAACCAATGCAGAAAGAAGATTACAAGAACTGGCTGAATTGGAAGGGAAGCGCCTCCAAGCTCAGAAGAATATCCAGATGTACCAGGCCCGCATGACCACTGCGTTCAACAAACTCGTAAAAGGACGAGAATTTAAGAAAGGTGACCTCGTCATGGTCAAGAAAAGAGAAGTCATGGCGTCCAACCCAAAAGGAAAGTTAAATCCTAATTGGGAAGGCCCTTATGTGATATATAGGGTCTACGAAGGAGGGGCCTACATGGTTGTTAACCATCGAGGGGAGATTCAATTCTCACCACTCAACGGTAAACACCTAAAGCTGTATCATGCTGCCCAACCAATATTCCCCGAGTAATCAGGCTAAGAGCTACCCTATTTCCTTGGTCTAGCGGCACTCTGCCCTAACCAAGTCACCCACTTCCTTGGTCTAGCGGCACTCGGTCCTAACCAAGCTACCCTTTTCCTTGGTCTAGCGGCACTCTGCCCTAACCAAGCTACCCTTTCCCTTGGTCTAGCGGCACTCTGCCCTAACCAAGCTACCCTGCTCCCTTGGTCTAGCGGCACTCCGCCCTAACCGAGCTACCCTTTTTCGTGGTCTAGCGGCACTCTGCCCTAACCAAGCTACCCTTTCCCTTGGTCTAGCGGCACTCTGCCCTAACCAAGCTACCCTGCTCCCTTGGTCTAGCGGCACTCTGCCCTAACCAAGCTACCCTGCTCCCTTGGTCTAGCGGCACTCCGCCCTAACCGAGCTACCCTTTTTCTTGGTCTAGCGGCACTCCGCCCTAACCGAGCTACCCTTTTTCGTGGTCTAGCGGCACTCTGCCCTAACCAAGCTACCCTTTCCCTTGGTCTAGCGGCACTCTGCCCTAACCAAGCTACCCTGCTCCCTTGGTCTAGCGGCACTCCGCCCTAACCGAGCTACCCTTTTTCGTGGTCTAGCGGCACTCTGCCCTAACCAAGCTACCCTGCTCCCTTGGTCTAGCGGCACTCCGCCCTAACCGAGCTACCCTTTTTCGTGGTCTAGCGGCACTCTGCCCTAACCAAGCTACCCTGCTCCCTTGGTCTAGCGGCACTCCGCCCTAACCGAGCTACCCTTTTTCGTGGTCTAGCGGCACTCCGCCCTAACCAAGCTACCCTTCTTCCTTGGTCTAGCGGCACTCCACCCTGGCCGAGCCATCCCTTATCATGATCTAATGACAGCCCGACTTGTTACCCTCCCAAAAAGAAGGGAAGAGAGAATAAAAGAATGAAAATAAATAAAAAAATGGGGTTAAAAATAGAGATACCCTGCCGGTCTTGTTCAGGCTTTCTGAGCAAGGGCAAAAATGGCTAAAACCCAGCTGTGGTGAAAACCCGAAAGGGCACTGCAGGCAAAATCGGGTACCCCGCCACGTGAAAACCCGGAAGGGCGCGTGGGCAAAAGCAAGAGGGGGCTGGCTCCGGTGAAAACCCGAAAGGGCGCTTGGGCCAGTAATATGGGGACCCTAAAGAAACCTCACCTCCCGTCATGAACTTCTCGTCGATCGGCCGAGACGTTCTCGTCCAATCAACGATCAAACCCGCCCAGTTCATACCCTACGTCTGTCCTGATAAAACCCTCATACCTTGCCAAAATCCCACGATGGTGAAACCTGCTGTTGATTGATTGGCACATTGCCCAATCAGCGATAAAACCTATCCAGTTTAGACCCTACGTCTATCCTGATGAAATCCATGATATCCTTGCATTGGTATAAACCCAATACCGATGATGAAACCCATCTTTAGTCGACAGGGCACCCTGCCCGATCGGTGAAGAAATTTGTTCGGTCTAGACCTTACATCTGTTCCAACTAGAGCTACGAGTCTCGCTATGTCCCACCGTGATGAAATCTGCTGCTGATTAATGGGCACACTCGCCCAAGCAGCAATGAAACCTGTCCGGCTTAGACCTTACGTCTATCCCGATGAAACCCATGAAACCTTTGCATCGATATAAACCCAATACCGATGATGAAACCTCCTGTTGGTCGATTGGCACCCTGCCCGATCAACGACAAAACCAGCCCAGGGTAGACCTTACGTCTGTTCTGATGAAGATTCATAAGATCCTTGCATTGGTATAAACCCAATACCGATGATGAAACCCGTTGCTGATTGATTGGCGCACTGCCCGATCTGTGATGAAACCTACCCAGTCTAGACTTTTCGTCTACTCTGATGAAACCTATAAAAAAAATCCTTGCATTGGTATAAACCCAATACCGATGATGAAACCCGTTGCTGATTGATTGGCGCACTGCCCGATCTGTGATGAAACCTACCCAGTCTAGACTTTTCGTCTACTCTGATGAAACCTATAAAAAAAAATCCTTGCATTGGTATAAACCCAATACCGACGATGAAACCCACCTTTGATCAATGGGCACCCTGCCCGATCAACAAAGAAACCCGTCCTATCAAATCTGCATATCCCTTTACGTCCCGCCGTGATGAAACCTACCATTGGTCGATCGGCACCCTGTCCGATCAATGATAAAACCAGCCCAGTGTGGACCTTACGTCTACCCTGATGAAACCTATAAAATCCTTGCGTCGGTATATACTCAATACCGATGATAAGAGCATGCATTAATAAAGCAGCACATCGCCTGATCCGTGCTGAAGTCCCGATTCAGGGAACATACGTGTAAAAAAAAAAAATGGGGTTAAAAATAGAGATACCCCGCCAGACTTGTTCGGACATCCCGGATAAGGGCAAAAATGGCCAAAAAACCCAGCTGTGGTGAAAACCCGAAAGAGCACCGCAGGCAAAATCGGGTACCCCGCCACGTGAAAACCCGAAAGGGCGCGTGGGCAAAAGCAAGAGGGGGCTGGCTCCGGTGAAAACCCGAAAGGGCACTTGGGTCAGTAATGTGGTAATTTAAAAGTTCCATGCCAACCGGCACGCTACCTTTACCTCCCCTTCACTAATGAAGCCTTCCGTCGGTCATCTGGCTCTATTCCCCACCGATGATAAAGCTTTCCCGGGATGGACCTTACGTCTACCCTGATGAAACCTGCATACCCACTTTCAAACGTCCCACCGACAATGAAACCCATCACCATCCTGATGAAGCCTGTCCACCTCAAACCTCACGTCTGCCCTGATGAAGCCTACGCATTTCTTGGCAAGCCCCACATGCGATAAAACCTGTTGGGATGGACCTTACGTCTACCCTGATGAAACCTACATGCCCTCTTCAAATGTCCCACCTGCCATAACTTCTACCCAGTCTAGACTTTCCGTCTATTCTGATGAAATCCCTTATGTCACATCCCTGCAAATTGTCTCCCTCATAGCACATGTCGCCAAGAGGGACGTGTGATGATACCAACACAATCCGGTTTAAGCACCTCTTCGGATGCCCGTCACGCAGTGGAGCGAGTTCCCCATCCTTTCTCTGAAGGGGTGGACGCTCTCCTGCTATGTACGAGCCATTCACATGAGGGTTTGCTAAAACCTACTGCCCCACTTCCCGAAGTGATGAAACCACATGATAAGATAAGATGGATACACATGAAGCCAAAAGATCTCTTTTCATTTCATTACGAAGTGAGTACATGAGGGGCCCCGAGGGGACGCTGTGTCACAAACAAAAGATGGGAAGAGAAGAAAGAAAAGAAAAGAAAGTGAAGATAATTCATGGCCGCCGAAAGATATCTTCAAAGGCCAGAAGACCAACATAGGGGGCGGCTCCTAACTCATGAAGGCGCGCTTCCTCCTCCTGAAGCCTCATGGACAGGTCCTGGAAAGACATCACCCGACCCTCCAGTGAAGCCACCTCCTCGGTGGACTGTGGCCGAACAGAAGATAATTGCTGCAGCTCGGCCCGAAGTTCAGTGAGCTCCGCCTCCAAAACGGCTACCCGTTTCTGGATAGCCTCCTCCCGCTGAATAATACTCTGTAGCTCGGCCTGGCGCTCATCAAGTGTCAGCGTTAGCTTTTCCACCTCGGATTTGCATTCCGA
Source organism: Amorphophallus konjac (assembly GCA_022559845.1). Classification (NCBI taxonomy): domain Eukaryota; kingdom Viridiplantae; phylum Streptophyta; class Magnoliopsida; order Alismatales; family Araceae; genus Amorphophallus; species Amorphophallus konjac. Next base: position 208,248,853 of record CM040124.1, read on the forward strand.
CCTCTGCAACTTCAACGCCGTCAGCCTGTCAACCATGATTCGTGCTAGGAAGTCTCTCCGATGCACGAATTTCAATAAAAGCAAGACCCGCTGAGCCCATATGTCCAAAGGGCAGCCCATGGCTTGCAGCCCAGCAGTGAGGCGATTGGCGATTTCCTTCAGCTGTAGATATGTCAAGCCAGGGTGAGACTCTACCAGCTGGCGTAACATGTCCAGATGCTGCCAGACAAAGCTGTCAGGAGAAGTAAAGCCGAAAGAAGCAGATGCTACGACTTCGAAAGTCACCTCTCCGTCAATATCTGCCCATAGTCCAATGCCCGCTTGGGAGGACGAAGAAGGCAAATCTGCCGAAAGAGCTAGCCGCTGTCCCTCTGTACCCCCCCTGCTGGACTAAAGATTCCTCCTCTGCTGCTGCCTCGGGAGCTACACCTTGAACATCCGCGGGAGGAGAATCAATGAGTAGTGGGGTTATCTCTGCAATGGAAGCTGCACCTTCAGCTGCTCTTTCCGGTGAGGGAGACGGAGGTGCCTTAGACTGTGCAGGCAGGAATTCGGACTCTGTAGCCACTATGGCAGGAATTGTTAACTCGGGCGCAATTGACATCACTGCGGCCGGTATGAAAGCGGAGCTCCTGGCCGGATCTGTTTCGGCTCTAAGATCTGAAACCCTGGCAGGGATGACACTTTCTTCTGCAGCTCCCAAGTCTAATGATGCCAAGTCTGTCGAGGACTGTATCCGCACTGGCACTGGGCGAATGATCTCAGGAGCCCCCGTGCAAGTTGAAGGCAGAAATGGAACAATAGCCCAATCTACAAGGGAAATGTCCATGAAGGATGTGGAGGTGGCCGAGGTAGCAGCGACAATACTCTGAGACCAAAGCAAAGCGACCTTCAGTACTAAATAAAAGAAACAAATGAAGCAGCATACATGAAGAACAACCCACCTTTGAAGCAGGGTCCGCACCCTCGAAAGGGGGTGAAAGAGAAGAAAGCTCCGTGGCCGAAATGGCGAGTGGTGGAGTTATGTCAATCTCAGTATCGAGCTCGGCAAACTCCTCCTGAAATTCTTCCTCAGAGGATAACACCAATAGTTTGGCGGGTCGAAGAGACGGAACACCTTTTGCAAGTGCAGGAGGGGCTTCTGACTTGGAAATATCCTCCCCTTCGCTGCCGCTGGAATCTACTTCCTCCTCATGGGAGGCGGCCTGGGAACTGCCCGAAGATATTTCCACACTAGCTATATGCTGGGCCGGTACCTCTAAAGTATGGCGGGATGTAGATCGAGTGATTATGCGTCTGGCCGGAATAGTACTCTGCTTTGGCCGAATCTTGTGACCCTCCTGTGGTCGAGGCAGCTCTTCTGTCATTATCATGGCCTCGGCTTGCTCCCCGACTGCCACTGCTACAAGAAAAGAAAATTTCTGAGAGGAATAGTAAAGAAAATAACGGAAGTATGAGACAAATGAGAAAAGCACATTTACCCTCCTCCTCGCCAGTCGGGGTGGGAGAAGGCAGTCTTGTGTCCGTCTCCACAGGCGCTTCAACCTGCTCCTGGGCTGTATCAGATAAAAAAAAAAGAAGCTCAGCCTCAAAGAACTCCCTAGGAGATTGGTCAAGATGACAAAGGAAGTTCCAGCTACAAGCTATCACCGTCACCTTCGGCAGATGCCTGTATGGTCTCCCTCTGAAATGCGAATGCGTCAAATGAAGGGATATCCGGAAGAGGGGTTCCAGCTTCCTTCGCAGTCGAAGCCGATTTCCGGGTCCGAGCAACCTTGGCCTTCTTGGCCTTGGCGACTGCAACCTTCACCACAGAAGGCTTCCTCTTCTTACCAGGAGGCAGGGGAGTGGTCGTAGGTGCTGCTTCAGGAATTTCAAAGTGGGCAGGTTTCTCAGCTTGAGCAATTATCTTCCTGTAAAGCCCCTGCCGCTTTATGTCCGGTCTATCTGTGCGAGACACGAGAAAGACAGTCATAGTCAACATATGCAAAACATGACAATAAGAAGAAAGAAGCCATGATCAAACAAACAAGAAGCACACCTGCTGGGCCGTCATAAAATGTGGAAAGCGGCCAATACATATAAGCTACCTCCTTTGATCGGGAGGCGGCCTCCTTCACGAGCCAGCATACATCGCCAATAGTTTGACACTTCTCCGTCAGGGCGGCCAAGTCCTTATGGCCATGGAAATCAAGACAATGAAATAGGCCGAGGTAATCTATGCACCAGGCGTCAACATAATGGAAAGAAACAAAAAGCTGCTTATTCAGAATGACAGCTATCGGGCTCTCCACTGTCAGCCCGTGGACATTTAACAGTATAAAAAGCCAGGAGGTGTGCTGATAATATGACTGAGTACGGTCCTCCCTCCGCACAAAGGTCCTATAAGGATGAAACCTGTCTGCCGGACCCCTCCAAGAAGTAGCCTTCGAGAGTGGTTCCTCCGAGGGAAATGGATACTGCACCTCCAAATGAGTATCCCCTATCTGACCCAGCTGTCTCAAGTCTCTGGTGAAAGTATCCACATCAATTTCAGAAAAGACAGGAGTGGGTAGTTCCGCACCCGCCTCCTTCAAAGACCGGCGGGCAGCGATATAAGCTTCTGCCTCCCTCTGGTGCTGGGAATAAAGCCTCCTCAGATGAAGCTCGTCAATATCAAATACAGGCCCTAACTGCCGCTTCAAAAAGGAGCGCTCGGCCACATCCCAAAAAGCACCTCTGCCATCTTTATAAAAATTGGTGCGTATGTTCCACCACTTAATATAGTCTGATGAGACCCGAGGGAGACGATTGGAGACAGTCGGGACCCTGAAAGTTGTGTCTTCCCGACGATGAAAGAAATCCCACCATACCCGACCGTCGCCGGCAATACTAGACCCATGCTTGGCCCGGTTCTCCAGAGGAAATTGAGCAGCCGATGGAGGGATATGCTGGTCGTAACCAAAATTTCTGCCAAAGCGGAAAGGATAATAGGGCTCCAAAATGAGCAGGCCCCCCTTTCTGAAAACTAATACACTAGGCCGTATGGCCATGGCCCACCTCACCAATTCTGGTTCTAAAAGAGGCCGGGTGGCGGCGACTCCCGAAACAGGATGGACATAAGCCTCCACCTCCTCCATTTTGCACTCCCTCTGAGGGTCCACCAAGGGAGCTGAACCTGCTGCCAAGCTCCAAAAGTGAATGCTGCCGGGTGCGTCTACAGGCACTCTTATTAATCTACCCCTCATCTTGAACAACTGTTCCGAGAAAGGACCTGGTTCGGCGCTGGCAAACTCAATCATACGAGGGAGTAGTGTGTCTGACTGCAAAGTCCTCGGGGCCAGCTCAGGGAAAATGCTGCAAACCCAGGCATTAAAGAAATGAAAGGGACCCACAGTCCTCGAAGAGCGGGGAGTCCGATGTCTATGCAAGTCCCCCAAGGATTTGTAAATTAAACACAGAGCCACTGGGCACAAAGACAATCGCATCCCCCAAGCCATCTGGCATGCCGGATATATAGCCTCTGGTCTAATAATCGTCTCGTCCCCTTGAGGGAGAGCGAAAGTGCATAGCCAGAAAGTCAAATAGGCTGCACAATGGGTGATGGGATCAACCCCTGCTGGGTTCGGGCCATCCGCGTCTGTCCGGCGCAATGAAGCTGGCAGTGCTGACTTGTAACGGGGGGCCCTGACCTGTTTACCGGAAGTCAGCCCTACGGAAGGAAAGTCTGCGTACCTCAAGGGACCCCCGAAGAAATATTGTATCCACTGCCCCACACGGACTCTCAGTCGGCTGCTCTTTTCCCTGGCTTGATAGCCTTTGGAGGACCCCCTACTGTAGGCCAAACAGATGGACCGGTAAGCTTTCATCAGATATCGGTATGCATAACCGAAGGAATAGCGGCCCTCTCCATTAGAGGCGTCCTTGATGGAATCGTCCAGGCAGACCTCCTCATATGGCTCTCCGTCCATGGGTAGGCCAGAAAGCTGCGATAAACTCCAGAGGTCGAGGGATGTCTCGCCTTCCGCCGTATAGAATGTATTGAACTGCGGGCAGAACACTTCAAGCATGCCGCAACATAATCCCCGAGAGACGGGATAGCGGAACCTGGAGGCAAACACACTGTGGTATACCCCAGCTCTAACCAGTAGAGGGGCATATTCCTTCAAAACATATTCTGTGAATTCCACTGCTCCAACCCTAAAAAGATGGGCATCTGTCAATTTGGCATCTCCGAACCAGCCGGCAGCCAGCTGATATTTAAACTGAACGGCCAGGCAGTTAAGAACAAATGGCTCGTCTCTATAACCCCACTTCGCAGGCGCCAAAAAGAGCCCGAACGAAGTCTTCTCTCGGTGGACACGGCCAGTTGAATGGTCCCACCTTGCAGGGGTGAATTCTGGGGCCCGGGTCAGCATCTTCTTCTCGGGTTCTAAATCAGAAATGCCCAGCACAGCATTCCAGTCCCTCTGTTCACCTGGGAGATATATGGCTCGGGCTCGATAGACAGAGCCCTTCATGCTGTCTCTATCGGCAAGTATTGCCGCTTCCACGGAACGGGCAATAATAACATCCCGCATTCCGCGTATGGTGAAAGTCCGAACAAACGGCAGCAAATGACGATCCTTCGGCAAGTCCGGGCGATAGTCAGCAGCTCTCCTGAATTCAGTACCTTCCAGGGAAGAATAAACTTCAGCGGTCGATACAGTGTCAGTTTCAGAATCGGAAGATTCGTCGACACTAGCAATCTGGTCATAGCCAAAGCTCAGGCTGTATACATTCAACCAGTTGACTTTGGCCCGAGATATGTCCGGCTGAGCCGATGAACTTGTTCCAACGGCTCCGGAAGATGCAGCAGCAGAACTGGAAGCCATGTCGGCACCTGCAGTCAGAAAAAGACAAGAAAAGAAGCATCAGAAAGATGAACGGGCATGAAACAATAAGACAAACAAATTCTCAAAATTTCGGCAGCACCTCCTCTTGTCCGAGGTATGCCCAAAAAAGAATAGGGAGTCACCCACCAAGAGGGAGTGATCCCGAGCATAAGAGGGGACTCAATCCCATATATATAGCAAACCTACCCCGAAAAATTGGCAAAAAGGGGGGGGGAAAATGACGCTCCCGGGGGGGGGGGGAAGCTCGCTCCTCACCGCCACCACCGAGATGAAGAAAGAGAAAGAAGAGGAGAGAATGAAGAAGAACATGGCTTTCGGCACCTTAAGAAGGGCCCGAAGTCGAGAGGCTCTCGGCGCGGCCAAATGCGCGCCGAGAACTCCTCGGCCGAGAGCTCCCGTCGGCCAAAAGGCGCGCCGACAGCTCCCGGGCCGATAGCCACTGTCGACCGTAGGGCGCGCCGAGAAGAAGCTGCCGTGGACCCCCGCGCCGACAACCAGGCCGATGGGCGCGCCGAGAAGCATCTGATGCCCGCGCCGACAACCAGGCCGATGGGCGCGCCGAGAAGCATCTGATGCCCGCGCCGACAAGCTCGAAGGTGCCCGCGCCGACATCTGGCACGCCGGGAGGGTCACACCGAGAAGCTTACGGCCCTCGTACGAAGGGTTCCAAATTGATGACAATGAAGCTAGAAAAGATAGAGACGAAAACATGAAAATGAAAGATGGATATGCAGAATGTTACTACGGAAACATGATCAAGCTGAAGGACAATGTCAAGGATGAAACTGAGTAATATACCCTCGAATCATGAAGGTCACCCGCAGGCCCCGTGCCGCTTATTCTGCGCTTACGCCGCCCGCAGGTGGGGGGCATTTGTTGACACCTGGAAAATGAACAAGGGTGGAAGCACAATTGAAAAGAGGGTCTGACCAACAGTGAAAGATCAATGATGAAGCCCGTCCACCATTCACCCGGCTAAAGCCTTTGTCGGCCAAAGCTGATGCCCGGTGCCGATGTCATTCAGACGGCAGCACCGATGAAGCCGCAGTCACTCGACTGATAAGACCTCCAAGCACACTCTGATGAGAAGTCGGAGCCGACAGATGAAGATTACGAAGGCTTTTGGCAAAGACAGGACAAATGAAGAATCCTCTACACAGATTACACACCCGGCCGAAGTCTGTCAGACTGAAGTTGATGTCCGGTCTTGTCACCGTTCGGATGACGATGCCGATGAAACATACCCGGTTTTGTCGTCATTCAGACGACAATACTGATTAAAACCCCAGTTTGTTCACTGATGGAACCTCGAGATGATCTCAACAAAGCTGTGTCACTACTAAAGTGGCCTCTTTCGGTTCTGATAAAAGTCAATACAAAATGACTAAGGGAAGCCAAGGCAATTATGTGGCCTAAAAAAAGGGCACTAAATGGGCCGGCTGATTGGGCTTCTGACCATGGCGCCGGGAGCTTCCACGAAGGGCCGCTGGACGCGCCAGGAGCTGTGGCTAAGAAGACGGTCGCGCCGACTGCTCTCCACCGAGAACACACGAGAATGAGACCTATATAAACCCCCCCCCCCCTTTGAAAGAAAAGGGGATCGAGCGGAGGATCGGAAGCGAGACCATCAATCAAAAAGAAAAAAAAAGAAGAAGCCAGAGGGAGAGAGAGAGCCTCCTCCGCTGAAAAAGAAAGAGAGAAGAGACCGATTCCCCAGGGAAGAAGCTCCAGGTGGGCATCCGGGGAGGGAGAGGAGTCAATGCTCCGCCCTCCCCCATGGTTTTATTTTTTTCTTATTCATGTAATCCTGCCGAGTTTATCTCGATTTTGATTTTGGATGTAACCGGGATATCCTGATGTCTATTCATCTCCTTCTCCCTCATTCCCTCCGTGCGATTGATGTGAGTTCTGGGGTGATCTGATGATATGAAATGCTCTAATGGCCCATTTGGGCGTTGGGTGATTGAAACATCTGCCAGCTATCTCTCCGTATGTTGCTATGTCTTTCCTTTACATGTTTTCGTTGTTTTAGCTCGACTGAAGCGCGCCTGATTCTCTAATGGGTCTTCGGATTCAATCGTCTTCAGCAGAATAAGTGTGGCTCTAGTTATACCGATGCCCATGGCCGTTCGGTGTCGCTTGCGGGGAGCCTCCCAGGCTTGCCCCAGGGCCAGAGACAGATTATCTCTTGGCTTCTGGGGCAGTCTGCTATCGATATTGGCAATGCTTTCAATGGCCGCTGCTAGTGATTTTCTATAGTTCTAGATGTTATGGTTTTTGCCTATTGGCACTGTCAAAATCATCCCTGGGTCCAGAGACAGCCATCTCTTGGCTCTCAGGATGATGAAAGACGACATCAAGCTGTCCCCGGACTCTACACGGCAGTGGTGACACGGGTTCTCTGTACCCTGATTTTTCCCTCCCAGTTTCCTCTCTGATCTTGGACTTTCTTTGAAACCTAAGCCAAATCCAGTTGAAACCCGAGGAATTGATTCATTTTGACCTCACTGGGCCTATTTACCTCGGCCTGAATCGTCAAGAAACCCCTGAATCCCTAACAGATCTAAGAACAGGGTACCGTAAAGCCCTGTTCTGATCCCGGCGTCCTCATAGCTCTCGGCCCCGCGTACAGTAAATCAGGTGAATAGCTCTCGGCGCCATCCTTCAGGCGCCGAGAACTGTTCTAACATGGCCGCGCCGGGAGCCCTGCACTCTGACCGTGGCGCCGGGAGTCCTACTCCCTGGTCTCCTCTTCGCTGTGCCGAGGGTCCCCTCTCCCTTGGCCATCCCGCCGGGAACCTCCCACTCTGGGCAGTTCCTCTTCACACCGGGAACTCCTGGCCTTCGCTTCAACGCGTCGGAAACCTGCCTCTTTGTTCATGCGCCGGGAGCCTAACCCACCGGCATTCTTCTGGTGCCTTGAGCCATAATGTGCACCTCAGGGACGACAATTAATGGGGATAACCCTCCCCTTTTCTACGAGATTTTCCGGACTCGATCGGCTTTTATAACCTTCCGAGGCAATGGAGCTCCGCCACTGCGTAAGCTTCGTTGACCTCTAGAGGGATATCGGAACAGTGCTGCAGGCATGTGCATGATCAAGGGTCCAATACCCCTCTATTTGGCTTTCACCCCAGCGCTCCGTGGGTGATCGTCTATCATTCCCTGGCAAATGCTGAGTCCGGGGGAGATGCTGTCAAAATTCTCCCAGGACCACGAAGCCTACATTAAACTGCCCCTGGGATTCTGCATGACACTGGTGACAGGGTTTCCCTATGCCTAGGCCTTCCCAAAGTCCTCCCAGATCCTGATGTTCCTGTGAAGCCCAAGCCTAATCTAATTCAATTTTGATGCCCTGACCAATTTTTAACCCCAAAGAAACCCCTGCCCTTGGCCTGAATCAATTAAAAACCTAAAACAGAGTATCGTAAGCTCTGTTCTGTTCCCGGCGCCAAAATACCTCTCGGATCAACCTACAGTAAACGCGATGAATAGTTCTCGGCGCCATCCTTCGGGCGCCGAGACCTAATTTTGGCTTCCTGGCCGTCGCGCCGGGAGCCCTGCACTCTGGCCGTCGCGCCGGGAGCCCCGCATGCTGGCCGCGCCGGGAGGTTTCCTCTCCTTCGGCTGAGCGCGCCGGGAGCCACCCCCCTTTGCAGCCGCGTCGCGCCGGGAGCCTTCCTCAGCCCCGTCGCGCCGAGACCCTCTTCTAGCATCTCTTCCTCGCGCCGGGAAGCCTGCGCCGAAGGCCCTCTCCCCTTTGGCTCCTCTTCGTCGCGCCGGGAACCCAAGCCCTCTCGTCATGGCGCCGGGAACCCCCAGCCTTCTTGTTTTGATGCCGGAAGCCCTGGCCCTCCCATTTTCGGGTCGTGCCGAGAGTCTGTGTCCATTCAGAGCGTGCCGAGAGCCCGATCTACCACCCAATGAATTCCAACATCCGAAGTGAACCCACGCAAGGGATATCTGTGGATCACCCGATATGTCCCGGGGATAAAATTGAAGGGGAGTCATAACCCCTATGTTTCACCTAACCGCGACGGATTTACAAATAACCCTTTTGCTCGGGGGGTCTTGCCACTGCATGAATCCCGCTAGCCCTTTCAAAGGGAAAATCACACATTGCCCCCCCCCCCTAGCCCGTATGTACACGGGTTGGGAGGTTCGGCTTCCCTAGCTCTCGACACTCATCCCGATACTCCGCGGGTGATAGCCTCTTTCCCCCTGGGCATAACCCAGATTAAGAGGAAAGGCCGTCGAAATACTAATCGAAGCTTTAAACCTATATCATGGCCATGGCTTTGCCTTCCCGTGATGAATATCTTCTATCTCCTTGTTTCCACCAAGTATAACTGTTTGGACCGCCAACCACATGATCTAGTCGGTTTCTGTGATTGATGTTATTATCTTACCTGTCTCTCTGGCCCTGGTATGAAGTTTAAAATCAAGCATGTGAATATCCGTTTGCCTCCCAAGGCCTCCTACTTTAGCGTTTAATCAAGGGTTGTCCTTCCTTGGAAGGACGTAATTAACGTCATAACGTTCATGGTATGACGGGCTTCTGGTCCAGACACGATCACTCATAATCGACTGACCAAGTCAGATCGAGCGCACAATGAAATCGTCACACATGTGACTGGCACGCCAATAAATCAATGAATAAACAATAAACAAAAAAAATAAATAAACATAAGATTACGCGTCCACACCCTACAGTCGACTACCCATGGTTAACGGTGCCCCTACCAAGGCCATACCCGACAAACATTCGGTCTTAGAGGGAGAAGAGAAGAACAATTGGAGATAAGCTTCATGCAGGATGGGAGATATCGGGACTTGAATTCCTTTCAGGGTATTACCCCTCAACGAGGTGGTCTGTTGCGCCGGGACTTTGTGCCTTTGATTTTTAAACCCTTAACATGTATACGACCAGGGTTTTCCCTGTGGGGACTTTGCCTCTCTTGACATGTCATAATTCATAATTTTGAATTTTGAATTTTTAAATTTTATGTTGACTTTCATAATAGCCCTATTTTGGCTAGATGTATCATGAAATCTCACTTTATTTTGGGTCAAGGCTGCCCCTATTTGAGACTTTTCTCGTATTGGGGATTACCTAGGTTGGTTATCTCATCCGTCAACCTCTTGCACCTGCATTCAGCGGAGTAAAGAGGATAAAAATACTTTCAGGTATACTCATGGCATGGCCAAAGCAACAACGGTGTTTATCCAAAGGAGCCGGCTACGGACGCCGTGAAGTGTGTGAACTGCCCAACTAAGGGTTGCTCTTAACAAGCGAGGAGAGAATGTCGAACTCCCAGCGCGGGGTTCTTATTAACCAAAGTGCTGTATAGGAAGCCTAAAGACTCTCTTTTTTTGTGAAATTGACTTAATGAAAAGGCCTAAGATAAAGATCTAGAATAACACTCCTGATCATGTTAAGAAGCTCTTCATTTGAAAACCGTGCATAGAGATGTTAAATGCAAACCTTATGCAAAATATTACCTTGCAACCTTAGAAAACATCAGCCGCCAGAGGCAATCTTGATCATTGTGAGATCGGTCCTCAAGTGGCAGATTGAAAGCAAATGTTTGAAGTGGCGTAACAAGAAAGAGTGGTGTCCATACCTGACTCAGACGAACAAGGATAGAAGGAAAAGATGTGAGAGCTAGAACTCCCTCACTAAGGTGCAGAGAGCCTGATCACATGAATGATCTACAGAAAGAGAGAAAAATCAAGAAGTGGAGTGAGGACTAAAGCCTCGGAAGCAGTGGGAGAACGGGCAGATGCCCAAAGCAATGTATGTGGAAGAAGTCGGGTCGGACCCGTTATCGGGAGGAATTAGAAGAAGAAATTGATAGATGGAAAGAGGCAGATCTGGAGGTTCTGGAAGCAAGGGAGGAGAATCATGTTGCGGGTAGGAATCATCCGGGGGTTTCGGAGGCAGGAAATCCTGAGGGACGCGATGCCCTGGGAAAAGATATGGAAAAAGATGATTGAAAAGGAAGAAAAGAGCAAAGGACGCAACGTCCTGGAAGAGTAGGAGGACGAATTGGAAGAAAGATAGGGGATCTGGAGGCTTCATAGGAAGTAAATAGAAGGGGGCATGATGCCCTGGGAAGGATATAGGGTAAGATAGAAAATCCGGAAGTTCCGGAGGAGGAAGGTGTAAAAGGGCGCGATGCCTTGGAAGGACGGGAGAAAAATCCAGAAGATCCGGATATGGAGGTGTGGAGGGGTGCGATGCCTTAGAGGGGAGGTCCAGAGGTTCCAGAGGAAGCAAATACCGAGGGACGCGATGCCCTGGGAGAATCAGTGAGACGCCCGGAGGATCCGGACATGTGGGTGTGTTGGGGCACGATGCCCGGAGAGGGAGGTCCGGAGGTTCCGATGGAAGAAGACACCATGTGACACGATGCCCAGGGAGGAAAGATAAGTCCGGAAGTTCCGGAGGTGGAAGATATGGAGGGTCCGGAGGTTCCAGAAGGCGGGGAAGATACGGGTTTGGAAACCCGGGAAAGAAGAAATGCAAATGCATGTGAATGCCATATGATGGTTGTAAGGGATGCATGAAATGCATGATATGCAAAGAATGCAGAGAATGCATGGAATGAGAGGGTAAGATCCTCCTCCTCACCCATGGAGTGGCCCGTAGATAGAAAAATGTGGGTGGAACAGAATAAGGAGTGAATGAATAAGTGGAAAGTCTTTTAGCGAAAGGATGCCCACCTCTCCATTGCAAGGAGAGTGCCCGGCCAAATGGCTCAATGGATGGAATTAATGCCCAAATACTCTCATGTGTTATGGCAATATGGAAAGTGAACACCTTCGTTTGACAAGGGAGTCATATAATGACGAAACGAGGGGTAATGAGAGCATTAAAAGAGCATCGACCAATGAATAAGGTGACTTTGATAAAGGGTCGATATGGCATCACTTTGGAAGAATTTATCATAATGAGCATTAATGGAGACTTCTCAAATGTGCCCAACAAAAGAACATTGATCGGCATCCGGCAAATAACATCTTGAACTTTGAATGACATAATCGAGGCCAAATCCTTCTTGCCCGGCTCCTGAATATCCTCGGCACAAATACTCATAGAAATACACCCACTCCGAGTGGTAATGGATAGCGAGATGGAAATAGTAAGCTTGATGAGTAATGGAGGTGTAATGGAGAGCGTCGGCGGGAGGGTAAGTGGAGGCAGAGGTTGAAACACGTCGGGCTTCTCCCCTTGCTCAGAAGCGACTGGGATCGGCTCGAGTGCAAAAATAGGTGAGTCCTACCCAGGACTAGCCACGGGTTCGGGTAAAGGTGTAGGGTTGGTAAATACGGGATTTGGGGTTATATTGATAATGGAGGCCTTAGGTGGCGGCAATGAAGAGGTGTTATTTGGTTTAGGAAAAGGTTTAATGGAAGGTTCGGTAGAGGCCGGTGGAGTGGAGATTAGTGGAGGCTCGGCGTAGGCCGATGGAGTGGAGATTAGTGGAGGTTCGGCGGAAGCCGGGGGAGTAGAGGTTAATGGTGTGGTAATTGAAGGTGTAAAAGGAGAAGGTTTGGTGCGTAAGAAGCGCCGGATGGGGCGAGAGGTATTAGGGATAGGAGAAGACGCATGGTGTACCGGTGTGGGTGATTGGAATATCAACCCATCATTGTAACACCAATTCGTCTCATAAACAGGTTAGGGATGGTGGCTTCGTCCTGAGTAGGGGGTTCATCGGGTGGCATTGGAGGGAGTGGGAAACGAAGGAAACTCGGAAGAGGAGCCTACGAAATTTCAACATTTTGTGCCATCTCCAAATCTCCATCTTCATCAAAAACATCTTGTGGATGCTATGGCGGAGGCATAATAATGGGTAGTGGAGGAGTGTGATGTGGAGGATTAAGTAAAAACAGAGGCGGGGAATCATCAAATTGTGGAAGATTTTGTGGAGGTAAATGCGAAGGCGAAGGCGGAGGGCCATGTGAATGAATGGAGTGGATGAGTGGAGGGTGAACAACGTCCACTTGATTTTCGATACCTTGCTTATACGTGTCATTGATGCCATTATCTCTCCTCTCCTTCCAATCTTTTTCTATCTTAGTGATGTTATTTATAAAAGCATGAAGAGGATTGACTGGAGAAGGAGGAGGAGCAGTGGGCCGCGGGCTTGTGACCTTCTTAAGTTGATCCTCCATGAAAGCAATTTTATCAAGGAGATTTTGTTGGAGGGGTGTAACTTGAACATTGGAAGGTTGGCATGATTGCCTTGGAGGGGTGGCTTGATATGAAGGCCGTGGAGGTGGGTTAAGGGGCCGACCCACAAAAGGACCCGGACGGGCCAGGTTGCAAGGAACGTGTGGGCCTTGAGGCCGGGAAGGAGGAGCAATAGAATGAGACGGGTGATGGATTGCCTGAGGAGGAGTTTGTGTAGAGGGAGACGGGTGATGGACCACCCGAAGAGGTGTATATGCGGAAGGAGGCGGGTGACGGGCCACCCGTGTGGGATTGAAGGGAGGATGAGGAGAAGATGTGCCCTCAACAATAGCCTTAAGGGCTTGGATTTGTTGAGGGGTGAGATGATCTAACACACGGATGACTAGAGAAACCTTCTCATCATTGGGAGGAGATGGTCTCGAGAGAGTAGTGGCGTGCAATGAATGAGAGGGACCATGAGATTAGAAATTGCCCATAGGTCGGGCAATACCATAAAAGTGAGGACGCGGTCCCTTAGAAAGATCGTGGTGAGACTTATAAGCTTGAGGATTATAAGATATGCTAGGTTTATCATCCTCATGAATATATGATTGATTAGACATGGTGGTTTCGTTATCAAGATTAAACATCATGCAAGCAAACAATTCAACCAATCAAAGCAATGTTACAACAATATTAATCAAGTTGGGATGTTTATGCTTGCTTTTGTTTTGACTTAAACCTTGGTGAATTAGGTGATTTTGAAAAAAAAATTGATATAAGTCACACAAGGTAGGAACCTAGTTTCAATATAGTCAACTTTGGCGCCAACTAGGTCAATTTTCACCACAAATAGGCCAACTAAAGCCGGGGAACTTCAAGGTACAACCTACCCGACGTCCGTGAGGGAATCCACGGGTGCGGGGACTTATGGAGGCTTGGTTTAGGAATTTCCGATCCCAAGAGACAGAATACTCAATGGAGAGTCCTTTCTTAACCAAGAGGGGGTATGGATCTGTTGACACCTTGAAGATGAACAGGGGTGGAAGCAGATCAACCATTTACCCGGCTGAAGCCTTTATCGGCCGAGCTGATGTCCGGTGCCGATGTCACTCAGATGGCAGCACTAACAAAGCAGTAGTCGCTTGACTAATGAGACTTCCTAGCACACTTTAATAGGAACTGTGTTGCTGCCTCATCCAAGAATCCACAGATGACATGTCATGGTAAGTCAGATGTCGGCTTATTAACAGATGTAATGTAAGATAAAGATGAAGCCGGTACCGGCAGATGAAGATTGCAAAGGCTTTTGCAAAGTCAGAACACAAGAAGAATCGTCTCCACAGATTGTACACCCGGCTGAAGTCTTCCCAGACTAAAGCTGATGTCCGATCTCGTCACCATTCAGGTGACGATATCGATAAAATGATGCCCGGTTTTGTCATCATTCAGATGGCAATACTGATGAAACCCCTGTCCGCGGACTGATGAAAACCCTGCTAATGATCTCAATACAAACTATATCACCAACGGAGGACCCTCTTGGGTACTGATGTACTTGAAGGGCCTATCAAAGGCCTGGTCAAAGAGACCTAAATGGGCCTTTAATGGTGGCACCGGGAGCCACTTTGTCAAAGCCCAAATGCGGCACATGGAGTCCTGCGCGCCGGGAAGTATTCAGCTGAGGCACGCCGTGAGGTGTCTGCCGAGAAGGCAAGGAGGGACAGCTATAAAGCCCCTTCCCTTCGAAAGGCTGATGGTCGGGGGGGTCAAAAATCAGAGATAGAAAAAAAGAAAGGAGGAGTAGAAGCGAAAACCAGATAAAGAGCCAGAAGAGAGACCGAGAGGGAAAGAAAGAAGAAGCTTAGAGAAGAAGAAGAAAGGGAGATTCAGGTGGGTAGCCCGGGGAGGGAGAGGAGTCAATGCTCCGCCCTCCCCCCATGCTTTCTTCTTTTTATTTTCTTTTCTGATGTAATCTGGCGAGGCTTTCTCGATGTATCAATGTAGCCGGAGGATTCCGGTCTCGATCTCCATCTCTCTGTCTTTCGTTTACCTTCTACGATCTGTACAGGTTTGGGGTGATGCAATAATATGAAAGATGAACATGGCTCGTTTGGGCATTCGATCGATTGAAATATCTGCTGTATTTCTCCCCTTCTTGCATCGGCTGTTCTTCTGAATGTCATTTTGCCTAGATGTTATAGCTTTCCGATTCATGTTTCGACCTCCCCTCCCTAGCCTGTCCTCTGGTGGAAGACGAAGACAGAGTCTCAACCCTCATCCAGTGGGTTATTAGGCTCTGTCCCTCCTCTTCCTCCCCCTCGGATCATGGTTTCCCTGGATATCACAGATGTCTGTCGAGCTCCCATCTCGTTCAGGGTCAGAGACATCAATCTCTTGACCGTTTGAGCAGCAGGTGAGTATAGAAAACGCCATACGTCCCATGAGGATTCGATAATGGATGATCTGCCCTTCGACTGATGCTAACCCCCGCGTAAACCCCTTCTGCAGTCCAGATCTTGACTCAATCCGAGCCAGAAATCCCAAAAATCGCCAGAGCAGAGTACCGCAGTTCAGCCATAAACCCTTTTAGCCCCTTCCCGGCGCGGCTATTTCCCCGCCGAGAACTACTCTGCCGAGAGATCCCCCTTGCTTTAGCCCCTTCGGCAAGGCAAATAAGCCTATCCCAATACAGCCTTCCCGGCACCGGGTTCCCGGCGCGGTCATTACCGCGCCGAGAACCCTTGCGCCGAGAGCATTCCCCCTTGGCCAATAAAACCCACGCCGGGAACCATGCTTCCTGCCACCCCTGCTTTACATTGTGAATCCTCCATTCCTTGAACCCCAGAGGAAAGCCTTCCTGCTACAGGCCAAGGAACCATACAGATGCCCTCTGAAGTCCGATCAACCAAGCCTTGCATCTTGTCGAAGGATACTCTAGATCATTGTCACGCCCCGAGCGCGGAAGATACCTGGAGACGCGTGACGAGTTTATATCAATCATGTCAATCAGAGTGGTCGTGTATTCGACACAAAGACAAAGATGCGCAAAATAGCAAGATAACCCAATCCTTTTATTTCATCATGGATAGACTATTACAAATCCAATACTCTGTTTAATAAAAAGGAAAAGAATACATATTTGACTCAAGAAACTATAGAAAAGACTAGATGACACTTGAGCAGCTCTATCACTTTCACTCTTGACCATTCCCATCCGATTAACTTCCATCGTCGTCGGACTTACCTGAAAAGTAAAAAGGGACAAACGGAATGAGCGAACACTCAGTAGGAAATTATATCTCAAGTACTAGCAAGGGGTTTAAGTAATTATATCTTTCATGAATGCAATAAAGCTATGCATGCTCGCATAAAATGACAAGATAGAGAGAATGTAATATCAAGGAAATAAGATGAACTTAATTATGAAATTGCAACAAGATAACAGGTTTATTCAAGATATTCAAGCAAGTATGTTGAACAAGTCATGTCAAGAACTTTGGCTATCATGTATCAAACAAGTATATTACCCTTTTTCGGGCCACGCATTTCATGTCAAGTCAAGTACGATTCAAGTACAAGATGTGTGTGGAATGTCCAATCAAGCAAGTCAAGTACTCGGTATAATGCCAGATACCTTATCATTTTAACTCCCATGGGCACAAGTACTTTCGGGTGCTCCTCCCAGGACCAGATCGGGCCCTATATGCGCAGGCATTTATCATGTGTTTTGACATCCACTCTTGTTTATATAGCCAATATAGAATTTCAATCATCAAGTTTGTAGACATGTATGACAACTTTGTTAGAATAGAGTCCAAAATATGACAAAGGACATAGATTGGCGATAATAACGGTATAATCACGATTAACGATAAAACTAGGTAGAATATGGTTCCCTTAACTTGGGTACCATGATAAATCAAGATGGACATTCTTTATATAGAATTGAGGTCCACATGAACAGTATATCAAAGGTAAGATACCCTCATTCTTATCATAGAATTGAGGTTTACAAGAATGACATTATATGGCATGATATCATCATCCCATTAAGAATTTCTCATGATATACTCTTTGTATAATCATAAGGGCCGGTATACCATGTTTCTTTAGAGTGACATGGCAAAGATCGTGTAATGGGTTTTTAGGGTACAACCAGCTCAGTCGACCTTGAGGGAATCCAAGGTACGAGGAGTCTTACGGAGGTCTCTATGACTAACTCGCTAGTCCAAAGGAACGGAATGTCCAATGGAGAGCTTGTAGGTCAATGAGAGTTGAGTGTGATCGATAAAACAACATGAAATGTGGGACTATACTCACGGAATGGAGAATAGTGCCGATATATATATAATATACATATGAAACCATCGGTTAACAGAAGCAGTGGAAAATCAGTTTTTACAGTAAAATAACAACTTAATCAGAGTCGTTTATCAAGTAATTAATGCCTAATATAAGGGCGTTTACATATGTATCCATTTTACAGAAATTTCAATAATTCAGTAATTTATCTAAAACGCGCCCTGGGTAGGGGCGTTTCTTCATGATTTGACGACTACAGTAGCAGGCGTCTCATTATTTACATATTTGACAGAATATGAATAATTTTCAGGATTTATCTAAAACACGCCCTCGGAAGGGGCGTTACCATTTAATTCTTATTTTCAAAAGATACAATTTTTCCAGAATTTTACAGAAACGCGCCCTCTGAAGGGGCGTTATTTAAATACTCACGCCCTAGTTCAGGGCGTTAGTTTAATAAGTCACGTCCTAACTTAGGCCGTTAATTCGTCAAGGGTCATGAACAGTAACGAAGTTATATAACAAGCAATTTCCCGATATCAAATTTCATGGACAGGACAGGAAAACTAGCAGGCAGAGTCATGCATTATATTAGAATCAGGATTTCATATATATATCATCTTTATAATATGGGTGTTGATTATTTTCATGAAATTAACGCCTGTGTACAGGGCGTCAAATATGAAATTGACGACCTTGTCAGGGTCGTGTCTTGTAAATTAGCACCCTGGATAGGGGCGTTACTTTTAAAATATTACCGTAAACCCAATAAAACTGTATGCATGCCATGCTTATACATATATCTTGCGTTATTTTCATTTGGGCTATAATAACTTGAGAAAATCCTACCTTTATAATGGATTTGGAGATGACCGGGTGAATAACTTGATAAGAATACCTTGGACAGGAAGAAGAAAAATTTTAGTTGATGAATATGATGGAGATGATGGCCTTCAATCAACCTGTAGGGGAAAGAAAGGAGGGATATTGAGAATAGAACCGAAGATAGGGAAAAGATTGAAGAACGTTACCTTGTTCTTCACATACGCGGTTTTTATTCCTCACATGTATTAGAGGAAAAGAAGAGGAAGAACATTAGTTCTTCATGTAATAGAAGCAGAAAATAAAAGGAATAGAAGAACCGTTTGTTCTTCACGTACCTAGCAGCAGACGCTCGATCAAATGGTTTTAGGGTTGACCGAACATGTTTATTTATAAGGTTTTAGATGTCCTATTAGAGTTAGTGATTGTGTGAGGGTAGTATATCCCTAATAGAGTCCTTACTCTAATAGACACTTACTAGATTAGGTTAATCTTTCCCGGGATAAGCTCTGGGTTCGAACGGTTTCACGAATGGAATTAACGACTTTGGTCAGGTCGTCGATTCTTGAATTGACGACCTTGTTCAGGTCGTTTCTTAAGAAGCGCCTTATATAAGGGCGTTCCTTATTTTTAAAACACGCCCAAGATAGGGGCGTTTCTTGTCCTTGCCCTTTTTGGCGTTGGGATTTGACGCCGTCAGGTGAGGGCATCCTTTCTTTAGTCACGCCGTAGATAGAGGCGTTGCTTTTTAAATTAACGCCTTGATAAGAGGCGTTATTTGTACTTTGTTTTATTTTCCTGTATTACTCCGGTAATATATTTATATTTTAATTTATTTCAAATATTCATTTATCAGGGTTGCTAGAATCATCATATGTGCCTAAGGGATAAACATCACTGGGGATAACTCCCCTACATAACCTTACGAGCCAGAGAAACTCTGCCACTGCATAAGTTTCAATGGCCTCAAAGGGATATTAAGTTGGTGCCATGATCACATACACGGGCTAGGGGTCCCATACCACCCCTTATTCTGGCTTTCATCCCGGCACTCTGTGGGTGATCGTCTATTACTCCCTGGCATACGCTAGGTACGGGGGAGCTGCTGCTGAAATCCTCCCAGCCGATGAAAAATAATACTGAAGCTGTCCTCTGGGCTCCGTATGGTGATGGTGAAAAGGACCTCTGTGTGGGGCTCTTCCCCTCCAATCTCTCTCAGTTCTCGGCCTCCTTCGAAGCATATACAACTAAAACCAGTTGAACCCCATCTCTAGTCTCCAGAGCCAACCTACTCTGATATAATTCCCAGAAAACTCTCAAAATCCTAAAAAATAGGGTACCGTAAAGTCCTAAACCCCTCACGGTGCCCAAACACCCCTTCTCGGCCAGCTACCTCTCGGCGCCACCAGCTCCCGGCGCGGCCTTCAGCGCGCCGGGAACCCCCAGGCCGAGAGCTCCTCTTCCCCCTTTAGCCTACGCCGATAACCCCCTTGGAGAATCTTCAGCGCGCCGGGAAGTCGGCGCCGGGAGCTTCCTGGATTCTTCCCTTTGGCTACGCCGAGAACCTCCATCTCCTTGCTACTCACGCCGGGAGCCTTAGCCTCCCATCTATGGTCATGACGAGAGCCTAAGTTGCCACCCTGTGAGCCCAAATGCCCAGAGCTAACCTACACAGAGATATTCGTGGATCACCAGATGTGTCCCAAGGATAAAGTAAAAGGGAGGTAGACTCCCTTATGTTTCATCGATTCATGTCGAAGTCACAATGACGCGCCTCCCTCTTAGCTCCGGTGAGCCATGCCAATGCATGAGTGCCACCAGCTCCTGTCAGGGAAGAATCAAACATTGCCTTAGGGCATACGTGTGTAACGTGGAGAGGCCCGACCTCTCTCTTTCTTTAGGCTTTCACCCCGGCACTCCGTGGGTGATAGCCTATTTCCCTCTGGGCATGATCCAGACCATGGGGAAGTGCCGCCGAAATGTTAACCGATACTTTAAACCTCCGTCATGATCGCGGCTCATCCTGTCCGCGATTGATATCCTTTGTTTTACCTTTCCCCTGGGTCTGATTGTTTTTCGAGCCGTCGATTCAGCGATATCGTCTGTTTCTACAATCGATATTATTATCTTGCCCGCCTTCCTGGCTCTGGTATGAAATTCAAACTGCGCACATAAAAAGAATATCCTTTTTATTATTGCCTCTCGAGGCCTCCTATTTTGGCGTTTAATCAAGGGTTGTCCTTCCTTGGAAGGGCGTAATTAACGTCATAGCCTTTATGGTATGACGGACTTCTGGTCCCGACTCGGACTTCACAATCGACTGACCAAGTCAGATCGAGCGCACAATAAAATCGTCACACACGTGACTGGCACGCCTAATAAATCAATAAATCAAAAATCCAAATAAAAAATAAAAAAATATAAATAAATAATACAATGAAATAAGATAAGATCCACGTTCCACAAGCTGGCACGCCCGGTGGGACCTAGTCTCCCTTCATCTCTACACCAAAATAGGAGGCCCAGCGGCCCCCCCTCAAATTTCTGATCCTGTGCGCTTTCCTTATTTTCAGGAAGATGACTACTGGACTTATGTCTGTACGCTTCGGCCAACAACCGATCGATATGCATGTGCGAGAGGGTTACCTGGCGGTACCCCTGTCATTCGGAGCAATGCCCCCTGCTGTCGGGCTGCCCAACTGTCTGGGCCTCGTCTTCACCGACCTTCTACAGGTCAACAACGACGAGCAAGGCACCGCTGCAGGTGCCCCTATGAAGACTGCTGGTAAGAGGGCTGGCTTACCAGAGAAGACGACCTCGACGGCCGTCGCCTGCTATGTACACCAAGTTCAAAGGAGGGATACGGTTCCCGCTGCTGCCCAGAGGGGAAAGAGAAATAACCGGAGAAGCCGGTATGCTGCTGCTGAGCGTCGTCTTTCCAATTCTGGGAAGACAATGATGATGGGAGATGTTAGGGTGAACCTCAACGGTCGCCCCATAGAAGTCTGGCCGGACAGGATTGTCCCGACTGTCCAGACCGACAACAGGTTCCGCGTCCTGGCCGCTAGGAGGGCCAACTGGGAAGCTGATGAAAGGAAGCCGCTGGCGCCCAAGCCAGCAAAATATAAACAGGTCTGGCGACCAAAGAAGATTCAGAGCTGGGCCCCAGCTCGATATGAGAAGAAGGCTACTGAGGATGCTGTTGCCCGCTTCAGGGCAGGAAGCAGAAGAGAAGAAAGAAACTACAGAAGAGATGATGTTGCTGCTTACCCCAAGGCTCTGGGGAGGAGAGATGAAAAAAATGATGAAGGAAGAATCTGATTACTACTCGCCCCGTGATGAGGGCAAAAGATATCAAAAGAATGAAGACCTTACTATCACCCATCCCAGGGCCAAAGGCAAAAGATGGCAAAGGAAGAACTATGATGACACTGCCAACTGCTGCCAAGATGGCGATATGGGAATGAGCGAACCAGTCACGGTTGCCATTCCAAGAAGACCAAGAGCCTGTGCCAGACAGGCTGACATATTCAAATATTCCAAAGCCGAGCATTTGAATGCTCAGATGACAAGACTGGCTCATCAGCAGAAAAGCCAGGAAAGATTGATACTCCGACCAGAGCCGCGAAGGCACGATCCAGAGGAGATGAAACAAGTGGTCCAAGACTACTTCCATTACCTGGGGAACTCTGCCCTCGGTCAGCAAAGATTATCCCGTGCTCTGGGCACCGTGGATGAAGAAGAAGGAGAAGCCCTTCAAGAAGTGATGCTCGGAGTCTCCTCCTCCGATTCAAATGATTATGAAGAAGGCCGCAAGGCCGGATATGATAAAGAAGACCTGTATAGGGAAGAAGCTGAAGAAAGAGTATCGGTCTTCGACCGACTCAAATACCCTGACCAGGCAAAAAGAAAAGTTTGCAGGCAGAAGGGAAGAATGCAAATCTTCGCCTGTAACATGGCTGGAATCGCCAGGGGGCAGAATATGCTACCAACTCAGCCAGATGAACTGCTCAGGCTGGCTACCAGACCAGGCCCCGTCACAAGAAGAGGTCAGGCTGCAAAAGATAAGATGAAGAATGATGAGGAAACCCGCAAGATCACCACCATGACAGTCAATGTGGTGACAACAGAAGAAGAAGACAATCCCTTCGTTGATGATGCTGAAGGGACTTCAGAAGATATACAGATCCCATCGACTCTGGATCCCATGATCCAGATGATGTTTAGAAGATATCAACAGGAGATCAGTGCTCTCAGAAGACAGCTAAATGAGAGGCATGAAGCCACACCGATCTCCAAGCAAGCCGAACCTGTGGGGCAGACTTCCAGCTCAGCAGAAATGGCTGTCCCAACTAATCCCCTTCCAGCTGATAAGGGCAAAGCTCCGAGCCAGCCTGTTCTGCAGCAAGCAGCAGCTCAGCCCTCTACATCTCAGACGCAGCCCGCCGCGCCCACCTTGCGCGCAACTGTGATGACGACTCCCTACAGCCAGCAACAAGCTCACTTCTTCCCAGAAGAGATAGATCCAGCCCTGGCCCACAAGCTGATGATTGAAAGAATTGTGGAGATGAAGCTGTCTGAAAAGACCGGTGATGGTGTAAGTACCTATGACGTGTACAAAGTACCGTATCCTCCCCAGTATGCTGCTAAAAGACTACCCCCAGGCGTCAGTAAGCCGCCGAAATTTGAGAAATTCAACGGCCAGGGCTCTCCCAGGGAGCACATTGCTTACTATACCACAATTATGGGCGACCTGGCAGCTGATGAAGCCTATCTGCTTAAGTTCTTTGGCTCGTCCCTCACTGGGATAGCCTTTGAATGGTATTCAAGCCTGCCCGCTGGATCAGTGGTTGATTGGCCTGATATGCAAAGAAAATTCCGCGATAGATTTCATGTCACTGAAAGAGAAATTACAATAGCGGAGCTATATGCAACCAAGCAAAGGCAGGATGAAACAGCACTGGATTACATCAAAAGGTGGAGAAACTTAGCCATGAGATGCCGAAGACCTCCTCATCAGGAAGATGCAGTGCAGATATGTAAACAGAGCCTCAAGAGAGAGGTGCTAGAAAAGATGATCGGTGCAGATGTCAGGACATTTGACCGGCTGAACAACATAGTGGCGGAAGTCGAGACGTTCTTGTCCAAGCGTCCGACCGCCAATGTTCCCACTATTTCGAAGGGTAAAACCAATGACCGACGGCCATCACATACTGAGGCTAACGCCGTCGATTTTAGAACCTTTGAGCAACAGAAAGGGAAAAAGGAGGCAGACGAAGCTCCCCCGCCTGAGGGTGCAACAGAAAGAAAAGATAAGGTCTCTCTGAGAGACAGAATGAGAAGGGCTTACTCTTTTCCCAAAGATAAGACATCAGCACTATTTAACTGGGCATATAAGTTCAACAAGGTAACATTGCCCGAACCGAAGAGACCTGCGGATGCGACAAAGAAAGATGATCCGTTGTTCTGTCCATTTCACCGTGCGCTGGGGCACGCAATTGAAGATTGTTATGTCTTCAAGGATATTATGGAAGGAATGGTCAAAAAGGGTGAGCTACAGTTGGGTGATTACCAGGTGAAGCCACCTCATCCGCATGAGCCTCCGCCCTGGAGGATGGCCGCCAATATGATTTCAGTCTATCAGCAGCTGCCTGAGGAAGCCGTTGAAGAATGTACCAGGCATACTTATGAAGCTTGCCTCCTCACCCCACTGAAAGATCAGGAGGATGGCAGACGAAGCCCATAAAGAACAGGAAAAACACTCTTGCAGCCAGCACCAGTGGGGCAACTATTCGGGGTGTCACCCCAAGGCCTGAGCCGCCTCCAGTAAAGCCAGTATGGCATACAGCTGAGACCGGGCCAGTCATCCGGATCCCTACTCACAACCGGAGGAGACAAACTCCCCTACCTGCACATAAAGAAGTAAGTCCTGCAGCCAGGCGTCTACAGCAGTATATCAATGAGCTCGATGAATATGAGCAGAAAAAGCCCAAAAACCTGCTGGTAAAAGATTGTATACTCTGGGAGCAGCTCGAAGAATTGAAAATTGAAGAGCAACCAGAGGCAGAACAAGAAAAAGCTGAAATGAGCCCTTCTGGGGGCAGGAGCCAGCAAAGCCAAATTCCCAGAAGAAGAAGAGACGGCCCAAGTCCAAAAGGGGAAAGAAAGTCACGACAGTACAATGCAACACCCTGTCGGTACTCTTTTCCTTGCCCGGGGAGAATGATGAGGATGAAGCATCAAATGCCCCGCTAGAAGCCAACCATGCTGAGGCCTCTACCTCAGCCCATGCAACACGTTCTGGGAAAAGATGGGGGCGCCCGCCACCAGCCAATCATAATATTATATTCAGAGGGGAGCAACCCTATCAGATCCCCGAGCCAGAGGTACGAGGTGTCCAGGTTCCTCCCCCTGCCAGCTTGTACCAAGAAAAGAAGAGGCTCCTTCATTCCTGGAATTCTTGTCCAGTTTGGAAAATGAGCAGTTGGCTCACACTGCTTCAGCTGAAAACAATAAATGCCAGCAGACTGCAGTTAAAAAGCAGAAGCAGCATGAAGAAAATAAAGGAAGTAACCCTCTAGCAGAAACAGGGGTCGTTACTACAGAAGAAGCCTCCCGGGAAACCGATCAAGAGGGTAAAACCGGCACTGGGCAGCAAAGGCCACAAGCACCACATGAACCTCCAAGACCCCGTTGGGTGGAGGAGATGAGACTGTCTAACGTCCGGGTGGGCAGTCGGACCATGAAAATGCTGAAGAAGCTCCCTACCAGGTTCTCCATCTGGGAAATCCTCTCTCTGAGTGAAGAGGCTCGCCAAGCCATTATTGATGCCTTGCAGTCGCCGGCACAGTATGAAGCACTCTTGACAGAAGTGAATTCTGGTCCATCAGTCACATTCACAGAGGATGATATGCTAATCCCAAATTCCGGCCATAACAGACCGCTGTATATGAGGGGTTCCCTGAACTGTCAGCCGATAAGCAGAATACTGATAGATCCCGGGGCTGCTGTGAACATTCTCCCATACCGCATCTATCAGAAATATTACTTTGATCTGCAGCTCACCAAGGTCAGAGACATGAAGATTGCAGGATTCAACCAAAAGTGTGAGACACCTCTTGGGGTAGCTGATTTCAACCTCACATTGGGAGACCTCACTACAGTGGTACGATTCTATGTGATCGACTCCAACACCACGTATAAGCCCTGCTGGGGAGACCGTGGCTGCATGAATATCAAATAGTGCCATCCACGCTACATCAGTGCATCAAATACTGCCATGAAGGAAAAGAAGAGAGGGTGTTTGCGGATCTGCATCCTTTCGAAGTGTTCGAGTGCCATATGCTCGATGCATCCTACTACACCGAGGTGTCGCAAAAGTGCGAAAGGAAAGAGGCTGTGGTCAGCCAGAAAAAGCCTGAGACAGAGATAAGGAACTGGTCTCCACCGCCACCAAAGGGCTATGTTAAAAAGCATAATGTATCTCACATCTCTTATGCCGGTGACTTTGCTCGGGTTACCCCTCCTAGCGTCCACCCGGATAATGCCGATGAAGAAATGAAGCAAAAGTACACTCAGGTGGAGGTGCCGCAGGGTTTATTTAAACCCATCGTCAGCCTTGAGTACCAAACGGTGCTACCACTGAAGACTATGGAAATCCCTCGCTTCTGCGAGCCTCCTATTATATTCTACACCGGGGAGCCAGTCGAAGAAGATGATCAAGACTGTATGGCCCCTGAAGAAGCTGCAAACCGGATGGTACCGATTACAGGCTTGGATTATACTACCCAACGGGTTTCACAAATGTTCTCCAAGATGCAAATGCCATCAATGCAGCCTGCTGCTCAGAAGAAGGCATTCAAGGAACTGTGGGATCCGCCTCGAGATAGTAAAGAAATGAGGAAGATCACTCAACACCCAGGATTGGGTTATACCCTCCAAGAATACTATGAGGCTGAGGTAGACGTCATATCTGTCTCCTACCAGCATGACGATCCTCCCGAGGTAGGATATGACAAATACCCCTCGGAAGATGAAGAAATCATTTATCAATCCATAATAAGCAATGAAGCCTCAGACAACCTGCCAGAAACAGAGACATCTGATGAGACAAAGAAAGCTTGGTACTGGGAGGACCTATCTTCCAAAGAGGATCTGTTCCAGGCTGAAGCAAAATTTGATACGGGAACCCCGGATGAAGATCAAATAGCCAGAGAGCTGGAGGAGTGTCTGGAGTTCGGGCGCATCCTAGAAGAATTCCGGGCTCTACAGAATGATGACCTTTCAGGGGAGCCCACATTAGAAGAGCCTCTAAGGACGGAGGGGTCCACTTCTGAATTTCCTGCTGAACCAGTCTCGCCCTCGGAGCAGACTGAACAGGATCCGGTAGTATTGGCCCTATATGATGCGCCAGCATCCGCTGATGACCAGTATGATGAAGCAGAGGAGCATGAAACTGAAGAAGATTATATCCCGGGAGGCTTTATTGATTTGCAAGAAGCCCCGCCCGAAGTCGAAGACGGAGGCCAAGCCACCGTCGATGAGCTGATAGAAATAAATTTGGGGTCCGCAGATGAGCCAAGGCCGACATTCCTCAGCGCACTGCTGGAGCCAGATGTCAGGGAACAATATATACAGTTCTTGAAAGAATTCCGAGACTGTTTTGCATGGACATATGATGAAATGCCAGGACTGAGCTCTGATGTGGCACAGCACCGATTGGCAATAAACCCAGAGGCTAACCCTGTAAAGCAGCCTTCCAGGAGAATGCGTCCTGAATTGATAAATCAGATTAACAAAGAAGTTGACAAGCTGATTGAGGTAGGCTTTGTCGAAGAAAACCAGTATACTACATGGCTGGCCAATATAGTGCCCGTAAAGAAGAAGAATGGGCAGATTAGAATATGTGTTGATTTTCGGGACCTTAATAAGGCTTGCCCGAAAGATGATTTCCCAGTGCCAATCACTGAGGTGATGATCGATGCGACTACTGGTCATGAGGCCCTATCATTCATGGATGGGTCATCCGGATACAATCAGATCTGGATTGCTGAAGAAGACAGAGTGCACACTGCATTCCGCACTCCGAAGGGAATATTCCACTACAAAAGAATGCCGTTTGGCCTTAAGAACGCCGGCGCTACTTATCAAAGAGCTATGACAAAGATCTTTGATGACCTGCTCTTCAAAAAGGTAGAGTGCTACATCGATGATCTGGTGGTAAAAACCAGCAAAAGAGAAGATCATTTGCAAGACCTAAGGATAGTATTCCAGAGGTTGCGCAGATATGAACTCAAGATGAATCCTATGAAATGCGCCTTTGGCGTGTCCAGTGGAAAATTCCTCGGATTTATTGTCCGACATAGGGGTATTGAAATTGATCCATCCAAGATTAAAGCTATCCAGGAGCTCCCTCCACCAAGGAATCTGCACGAGTTGAGATCCCTGCAAGGGCGTCTGGCCTACATCCGACGATTTATATCAAATCTATCGGGAAGATGCCACCCCTTTCACAAACTCATGATGAAAGATGTGCCGTTCCTCTGGGACGATGGCTGTCAGGAAGCCTTTGAGAAGCTGAAAGAATACCTCAAGACCCCTCCGGTGCTGGGGGCACCCATTAAGGGCAGGCCCTTGATACTGTATATCGCAGCCACATACTGTTCCCTGGGGGCAATGCTGGCACAGATAAATGAGGAAGGCAAAGAACAAGCCTGTACTACCTAAGTAGGAGGCTGATGAGAACTGAAGAAAGCTACAGCTACATAGAGAAGACCTGCTTGGCACTAGTCTTTGCTGTCAAAAAGCTCCGACACTACATGTTGTCACATGAAATCAGATTGATATCTGCAGCAGATCCACTCAAATACATATTGACTCAGCCAGTACTGAAAGGCCGGTTGGGCAAATGGGCAGTAATTCTGATGGAATTCGATATCACATATATACCCCAGAGGGCAATAAAAGGACAGGCCGTGGCTGATTTCTTCGCGGAGCATCCTGTGCCGGAGAATGATATGTTGGGGACTGAATTACCCGATGATGAGACACTCGAGGCCTGTCAAGCTCAGCCAGTTATGTGGCAACTGTTCTTTGATGGAGCATCCAGAACGGAGACAGATTCCGATGGAAAGACCAGAATACGGGCTGGAGCCGGTATTGTGCTGAAATCACCAGAGGGGGAGGTTGTGCATACTTCCTGTTCTATAAACAAGCCATGCACCAATAATGAAGCCGAATATGAAGCTCTGATAATCGGACTCAATATCAGCCTCAACATGGGTATCCAAATGCTTCAGGTATTCGGGGATTCGATGTTGATAATAAAGCAAGTCCAAGGGGAGTTCGAAGTGCGGAAGCCAGAACTAAATCCCTATCACCAGAAAGCTGTACGCCTCATGGCAAAGTTCTATCATATTGAACTCAAACATGTGGGCCGTGGACATAATGCCCAGGCTGATGCACTGGCAAAGCTGGCCAGCTCGCTAGCAGTCCCGCCAGATGAAACACTGAACATTGTTGTTATGAACCGGCGGCAAGTCCCCAGTATGCTAGAAGGGTGCCCCGAAGAGGAAGAAGTTGCCACTATCAGCGCAGTACAGGCGTCTGATTGGAGACAGCATTTGCTACAGTGGTTTCTGCACCAACAGCTGCCACAGAAAAGGGAGGAAAAGATGAAACTCCTGAGAATCAAAGATTCCTATGAATTCAGAAATGGAACTTTATTCCGAATAATGGCGGATGCACGCAAAAAGATTCTACTCCGCTGCCTGTCCACTGAGGAAGCTTGGCAAGCGATGAAAGAAATACACGCTGGGACAGCAGGCGCCCACCAGGCTGGCCCCAAAATGAAGATAGAAATCAAAAGCTGGGCTACTATTGGCCTACCATGTTTGAAGACTGCTGTAAATTTGCAAAGTCATGCCAGAAGTGTCAGGAGCATGCTACCGTGCCTAGAAGGCCACCTACAACTCTGCACCCTACAGTTCCTAGCTGGCCATTTGCACAATGGGGAACTGATGTAGTCGGGCCACTGCCGACTTCCTCGGCCGGTCATAAGTACATATTGGCCATGACAGATTACTTCTCCCGATGGGCGGAAGCTGTAGCATTAAGAGAAGTGACTGGTGAACTGGTCGCCAGATTTATCAAGCAGAATATTATCTTCCGGTTCGGGATCCCCAACCGAATAATATCTGATAATGGAAGTCATTTCAGAAATCAGAAAATCTATCGACTTGCCGAGAAGTATAAGATTGAATGGAGAACCTCCACTCCCTACAATCCCCAGGCAAACGGATTGGCAGAAGCTTTTAACAAGACTTTGTGCACCTTGCTAGCCAAGGTTGTCAGTTCTAATAAAAAGGACTGGGAAGAAAAGATGTATGAAGCTCTGTGGGCATACCGCACCGTCTTTAAGACACCTACAGGGTGCTCACCATACTCATTGGTATACGGCTCGGAGGCAGTGGTTCCACTAGAGCTGGAAGTCCCGTCGCTCAGAGTGTCAATCCAATATGGCCTGGCCCGTGGCGAACAAACAAATGCTGAAAGAAGGTTAGAAGAACTGACTGAATTGGAAGGGAAGCGCCTCCAAGCTCAGAAGAATATCCAAATGTATCAGGCCCGCATGGCCACTGCATTCAATAAACTCGTAAGAGGACGAGAATTCAAGAAAGGTGACCTCGTCATGGTCAAGAAAAAAGAAGTCATGGTGTCCAACCCAAAAGGAAAGTTGAATGCTAATTGGGAAGGTCCTTATGTGATACAAAGGGTCTACGAAGGAGGGGCCTACGTAGTTGTTAACCATCGAGGGGAAATTCAGTTCTCGCCACTCAACGGTAAACACCTCAAGCTGTATCATGCTGCACAACCAATATTCCCCGAGTAATCGGGCCAAAACACCCTTTCCTTGGCTTAGTGGCATCCCGCCCTAGCCGAGATACTACCTTTCTGCGGCTTAGTGGCATCCAGCCCTAGCCGAGATATACCTTTTTCTTGGTCTAGCGGCATCCAGCCCTAGCCGAGATACACCTTGTCCTTGGCTTAGCGGCATCTAGCCCTAGCCGAGATACGCCCTTTCCTTGGCTTAGCGGCATCCCGCCCTAGCCGAGATACACCCTTTCCTTGGATTAGTGGCACTCCGCCCTAACCAAGCCACCTTTTCTTGGCTTAGTGGCATCCAGCCCTAGCCGAGATATACCCTTTCCTTGGTGTAGCGGCCTCCCGCCCTAGCCGAGCTACACCCTTTCTTGGTATAGCGACACTCCGCCCTAACCAAGCCATCCCTCGTCATGATCTAATGGCATTCCGACTTGTCACCCTCCCAAAAAAGAGGGGAAGAGAGAATAAAAGAATGAAAATAAATAAATAAATAAAAAAGATGGGGATAAAAATAGAGATACCCCGCCGGTCTTGTTCAGGTTTTCTGAGCAAGGGCAAAAATGGCTAAAACCCAGCTGTGGTGAAAACCCGAAAGGGCACTTCAGGCAAAATCGGGTACCCCGCCACGTGAAAACCGAAAGGGCGCGTGGGCAAAAGCAAGAGGGGGCTGGCCCCGGCGAAAACCCGAAAGGGCGCTTGAGTCAGTAACGTGGTGATCCTAAAGAAGCCTCACCTCCCGCCATAAACCTCTCGTCAATCGACCGGCACCTTGCCCGATCAACGATCAAACCCACCCAGTATAGACCCTACGTCTGTCCTGATAAAACCCCCATACCTTGTCCAAAGTCCCACCATGGTGAAGTTCACCGTTGATCGATCGGCATCCTGCCCGATCAATGATGAAACCTGTCCAGTTTAGACCCTACGTCTATCCTGATGAAACATATGAAATCTTGCATTGGTATAAACCCAATACCGATGATGAAACCTGCTGTTGATCGAGTGGCGCACTGCCCGATCAGCGATGAAACCTATCCAGGCTAGACCCTACGTCTATCCTGATGAAACATATGAAATCTTTGCATTGGTATAAACCCAATACCGATGATGAAAACCTGCTGTTGATCGGTCGCATCCGCCCGATCAGCGATGAAACCTGTCCGGGCTAGACCCTACGTCTATCCTGATGAAACATATGAAATCTTTGCATTGGTATAACCCAATACCGATGATGAAACCTGCTGTTGATCGATTGGCGCACTGCCCGATCAATGATGAAAACCTATCCGAGTTAGGACCTTACGTCTATCCTGATGAAACATATGAAATCTTTGCATTGGTATAAACCCAATACCGATGATGAAACTCGCTGCCGATCGACTGGCACACTGCCCGATCAGCGATGAAACCTGTCGGGCTAGGACCCTACGTCTATCCTGCTGAAAACACATGAAATCTTTGCATTGGTTAAACCCAATACCGATGATGAAACCTGCTGTTGATCGATTGGCGCACTGCCCGATCAATGATAAAACCTGTCGGGTTTAGACCTTACGTCTATCCTGATGAAACCTATGAAATCCTTGCATTGGTATAACCCAATACCGATGATGAAACTCGCTGCCGATCGACTGGCACACTGCCCGATCAGCTATGAAACCTGTCCGGGCTAGACTCTACGTCTATCCTGATGAAACTCATGAATTCTTTGCATTGGTATAAACCAATACCGATGATGAAACCTGTTGTTGATCGAGTGCGCACTCGCCCGATCAAGATAAACCTGTCCGGGCTAGACCCTACGTCTATCCTGATGAAACATATGAAATCTTTGCATTGGTATAAACCCAATACCGATGATGAAACCTGCTGTTGATCGGTCGGCATCCTGCCCGATCAATGATGAAACCTATCCAGTTTAGACCTTACGTCTATCCTGATGAAGCCTATGAAATCCTTGCATCGGTATATACCCAATACCGATGATAAGAGCAGCCACTGATGAAGCAGCACATCGCCTGATCAGTGCTAAAATCCCAATTCAAAAATATATATATATATATATATAAAAATAAAAAAGATGGGGTTAAAAATAGAGATACCCCGCCAGACTTGTTCGGACATTCTGAACAAGGGCAAAAATGGCCTAAAACCCAGCTGTGGTGAAAACCCGAAAGGGCACTGCAGGCAAAATCGGGTACCCCGCCACGTGAAAACCCGAAAGGGCGCGTGGGCAAAAGCAAGAGGGGGCTGGCTCCGGTGAAAACCCGAAAGGGCGCTTGGGTCAGTAATGTGGTAATTCGAAGTTCCATGCCAACCGGCACGCTGTCCTTTACCTCCCCTTCACTGATGAAACCTTCCGTCGGTCAGTTGGCTCCATTCCCCACCGATGATAAAACCCTTCCGGGGTAGACCTTACGTTTACCCTGATGAAATCTACATACCCTCTTTCAAACGTCCCACCGACAATGAAACCCATCACCATTCTGATGAAGCCTGTCCAGCTCAGACCTCACGTCTGTCCTGATGAAGCCTACGCATTTCTTGGCAAGCCCCACCTGCGATAAAACCTGTTGGAATAGACCTTACGTCTGTCCTGACGAGACCTACACCGTCACGTACGTCCCACCGTTGATCGACCGGCACCTCGCCCGATCAATGATGAAATCCTCTGTCCGGTTTAGACCTTACGTCTATTCTGATGAAACTCATGAAATCCCTTTGCATCGATATAAACCCAATATCGATGATGAAACCAACTGTTGATCGATTGGCACCTTGCCCGATCAATGATAATACCCTATCCAGTTTAGACCTTACGTCTATTCTGATGAAACTCATGAAATCCCTTTGCGTCGATATAAACCCAATATCGATGATGAAACCCGCTATTGATCGACCGGCACCTTGCCCGATCAATGATGAAACCCTACCCAGTTTAGACCTTACGTCTATTCTAAAATCCCCCTTGCATCGATATAAGCTCAATATCGATGATGAAGTCAACCGTTGGCTGATCGGTACATCGCCCGGCCAATGATACAATCTGTCCAGTTCGTACTTTATGTCGTTCTGATGAGAACCACATATCCTTTTCAATGTCCCACCTGCAATAGTCTCTACCCAGCCTAGACCATACGTCTACTCTGATGAGACCCCCTCATTTGCATTCCGGCAAATCGTCTCCCTTACGGCACACATGGCCAATAGGACGTTTGCTGCCACCAACAAAATTCGGTTCAAGCACCTCCTCGGATGCCGTCACGCGGTGGAGCGAGTTCCCCATCCTTTCTCTGAAGGGGTGGACGCTCTCCTGCCAAGGTACGAGCCATTCGCATGAGGGATTGTCAAAACCGCTACCCCACCTTCCAAAGTGATAAAACCACATGCAGAATAAGATGGAGACGCATGAAGCCAAGAGATTCCTTTCCATTAAAAAGGGAGTACATAAAGGGCCCCGAGGGGACACCATATCACAAAAGAGAACAAAAAGAAAAAGAAGGGATAGACAATTTATGGCCGCCGGAATATATCCTCGAAGGCCAGAAGACCCACATAAGGAGCGGCCCCCAGCTCATGAAGGCGCGCCTCCTCCTCCTGAAGTCCAATGGACATGTCTTGGAGAGACATCACTCGTCCCTCCAGCGAGGCTACCTCCTCTTCGGACCGCGGCCGGATAAAGGATAATTGCTGCAGTTCGGCTCGAAGTCCAGAGAGCTCCGTCTCCAAGATGGCCATCCGGTCCCGCACAGCTTCTTCCCGCTGAATAGCACCTTGTAGCTCGGCTCGGCGTTCATCAAGCATAAGCGTCAGCTTCCCCAGCTCAGATTTATATTCTGACCTCTGCAGCTTCAACGCCGTTAGCTTATCAACCATGGTCCGTGCTAGGAAGTCTCTCCGATGCACGAATTTCAGTAGAAGCAGCACCCGCTGAACCCATATGTCCAAAGGGCAGCCCATGGCCTGCAAGCCAGCGGTGAAGCGATTGGCGATTTCCTTCAGTTGCAGATACGTCAAGCCAGGCTGGGATTCTACCAGCTGACGTAGCATGTCCAGATGCTGCCAGACAAAGTTGTCAGAGGAAGCGAAGCCGAAGGAGGCAGAGGGGACGACTTCAAAGGTCACCTCGCCATCGATATCTTCCCACAATGCAACGTCCGGCTGAGAGGACGAAGACGGCAGATCTGCTGTAAGGGCTGGCCAGTCCTTTTCTGTGCTCTCCTGCTGAGCTGAAGATTCCTCCCCTATCGCTGTATCGGAAGCTATAGCTTGAACATCCACAGGGGGAGAATCGATGAAGGATGGAGCTGCCTCTTCATGAGTCTCTTGAATAGGGGCTTCATCTTCAGCTGCTCTTTCTGGTGACAGGGAAGGAGCTGCTATAGGCGGAAAAGGCAGAAGTCCAGTCTCTATAGCCACTATGGCAGGGACTGCTGACTCGGGCGCAATTGACATTACTGCAGCCGGTATAAAAGCGGAGCTTCTAGATGGATCGGCTTCGGCTCTGAAATCTGAAGCCCTGATAGGAATGCAACTCTCTCCTGAGGCCCCTAAGTCCAACGATGCTAAATCGTCGAAGACTGTATCCGCACTGGCACAGGGCGAATGACCTCAGGGACTCCCATGCAAGTTAAAGGCAGAAAAGGGACAATAGCCCAGTTTGTAGAGGAAATGTCCATGATAGCTGCGGTTGTGTCTGAGCTAGCAGTGGCAATGCCCTAAGACCAAAGCAAAGCAACTTTCAGCACTAGATGAAAGAAACAGATGAAGCAACAAACATGAAAAGGAACCCACCTTTGAAGCAGGGTCCACACCCTCGAAGTGGGGTGAAAGAGAAGGAAGCTCCGTAGTCGGAGTGACAAATGGTGGAGTTATGTCGATCTCGGTGTCGAGCCCGGCAAACTCCTCTTGCAACTCCTCCTCAGAAGATAGCACCAGCAGCTTAGCAGGCTGAAAAGGCAGAGCACCTTTTGCAAATACAAGCGGGGCCTCTGATTCAGGAGCATCCCCCTCACTGCCGCTGAAAGTCGCTTCCTCCTCATCAGAGACGGTCTTAGAACTGCCTGAGGATATTTCCACACTAGCTACACGCTGTGGGGCCACCTCTAAAACATGTCGGGATGTAGACCGGGTAATTATGCGCCTGGCCGGAACAGTACTCTGCTTCGACTGAGTCTTGTGACCCTCCTGTGGTTGAAGCAATTCTTCTGTCATCATAGCTTCAGTCTGCTCTTCGCCTGCCACTGCTGCAAAAGAGACCTCTGAGGAATATAGCAAAGAAGACAATGCAAGTATGAAACAGATGAGAAAAAACACACTTACCCTCCGCCTCACTAGCCGGCGTGGGAGAAGGCAACCTGGTCTCCACCACAGAAGGTGCTACAACTGGCTCTTGGGCTGTGCAAAAGGAAGGGGTCAGATTCAAGGACTTCTTTGAAATCCAGCGAAAGAGAATGAGGAATGCAATTGCAGGCTATTGATGTTACCCTGAACCGATGTCTGAGCAGCCTCCCTTTCAGATTCAAACTCATCAAATGAGGGAATATCAGGGAGAGGGGTCCCGGTGTCCATAGCTACCGAAGCCGATTGCTGAGCATAAACCTTCTTGGCCTTCCTGGCCTTCCCAACTGCAGCCTTAACTACGGAAGCCTTTCTCTTCTTGCCAGGAGGCAGGGGAGTAGTAGTCGGTGCTGCTGCAGGGATTTCAAAATAAGTAGGCTTCTCAGCCTGCGCAATGATTTTTCTATAAAGCCCCTGTCGCTTTATATCAGGCCTGTCTGTTGAAGATGTCAGAGAGGTAATGTGATCAGTGGATGCAAAGTGTGAATACTGAGCAGAAATCACTGCAGTCAGGAAAGAAGAGATCATACCTGCTGGGCCGTCGTAAAAGATAGAGAGCGGCCAGTACAGATAAGCTACCTCCTTGGAGCGTGAAGCAGCCTCCTTGATAAGCCAGCATACATCGCCAAGTACCTGGCACTTCTCCACTAAAGCTGCCAGGTCACTATGACCATGAAGGTCAAGACACCGAAACAAGTCGAGGTGGTCCATACCCCAGCCGTCGACATAATGAAAAGAGATAAACAACGGCTTGTTCAATATGCCGGCTATCGGGTTTTCTGCAGATAACCCATGTAAATTCAGCAAAATAAACAACCAAGACGTCTGCTTGTAGTACGTCTGGGTTCTATCTTCCCGGCGCACAAACGTCCTATATGGGTGAAATCTATCTGTCGGACCCCTCCAAGAAACTACTGCCGGGAGCGGCTCTTCGACAGGAAATGGATATTGTTGCGCCTCCAAACGAGCGTCCCCTACACGGCTCAAATGTTTCAAGTTCTGCATGAAAGTGTCCTCATTGATAGCAGCAAAGACAGGAGCAGGCGGGTCGGAATCCTTTTCCTTCAAAGCCCGACGCTGGGCCAGATAGTTCTCAGCCTCCCTCTGGTGCTGTGAATAAAGCCTTCTCAGGTGGGCCTCGGGATGTCAAACACTGGCCCGGGCTGTTGTTTCAGAAAGGAACGCTCGGCCACGTCCCAGAATGCACCTCTACTATCCCTGTAGAAGCTGGTTCGAATGTTCCACCATTTGATATATTCTGATGTTACCCGGGGAACACGGTTGAAACTGTGGGAACTCTGAAAACTGCACCGTCCTGGCGATGGTAGAAATCCCACCACAACCGGCCATCGCCGACAATGGTGGACCCATGCTTAGCCCGGCTATCCAGGGGAAATTGAGCAACCGTTGTGGGGATATGCTGGTCATAACCAAAGTTCGCCCAAAGCGGAATGGATAGTATGGTTCCAGAAGGAGCAGGCCACCCTTTCTGAAAACTAAGACACTAGGACGGATGGCCATGGCCCATCTGACCAGCTCCGGCTCCAGGATTGGCCGGGCAGTGTTAACCCCTGAGACAGGATGGATATATGTCTCTACCTCTTCCAGCTTGCACTCTCTCTGAGGATCAATCAAAGGAGCTGAACCTGCCGCCAAGCTCCAGAAATGAATACTGCCAGGGGCATCCACCGGCACCTTTATCAGTCGACCCCTTACTTTGAACAGCTGATCATAGAAAGGACCAGGTTCAGCACTGGCAAACTCAATCATTCTGGGCATACTGTATCTGCCTGCAAAGTTCTGGGAGCCAACTCAGGAAATAAACTGCAGACCCAGGCGTTGAAGAAATGAAAAGGACCCACGGTCCTCAAAGAACGGGGAGTCCGGTGCTTGTACAGATCCCCCAAAGACTTGTATATCAGACACAGGGCCACTGGGCAGAGCGACAGCCTCATTCCCCAGGCCATCTGACAGGCCGGATATATAGCTTCTGGCCGGATGATTGTCTCGTCCCCTTGAGGGAGAGCGAAAGTGCACAGCCAGAATGTGAAATAAGCCGCACAATGTGTGATGGGGTCTACGCCTGCTGGGTTGGGACCACCGCTGCCTGCACGGCGCAATGAAGATGGCAGCGCCGACTTATAACGGGGAGCCCTTACCTGCTTGCTAGCAGTCGGACCCACGGAAGGGAAGTCTGCATATTTCAGGGGGCCGTCAAAGAAGTACTGAATCCACTGCCCTACCCGGATCCGCAGCTTGCTGCCCTTCTCTCGGGGATGATAACCTTTGGAGGACCCTCTACTGTACGCCAGACAAATGGAGCGATATGCCTTCATCAGGTACCGGTATGAGAAGCCAATGGAATATCTGCCTTCACCATCGGAGCTATCCTTCTCAGAATCTGCCAAGCAGACTTCTTCATACGGCTCGCCGTCAATAGGCAGTCCGGAAAGCTGTGACAGACTCCAGAGGTCAAG
The DNA here is from genome assembly GCA_022559845.1 of Amorphophallus konjac. Taxonomy (NCBI): domain Eukaryota; kingdom Viridiplantae; phylum Streptophyta; class Magnoliopsida; order Alismatales; family Araceae; genus Amorphophallus; species Amorphophallus konjac. The sequence continues at coordinate 208,286,730 of CM040124.1, forward strand.
AGATGTCTCACCCTCTGCTGTATAGAATATGTTGAATAAGGGGCAGAAGACCTCGAACATCCCACAGCATAACCCTCGGGATATAGGATACCGAAATCGGGAAGCAAAAACACTATGATATACCCCGGCTCTGATCAGCAGAGGGGCATATTCCTTCAGAACAAACTCAGTAAATTCCACGGCTCCTGCTCGAAATAGGTGGGCGTCAGTGATCTTGGTATCCCCAAACCAACCAGCGGCCAAATGATACTTGAACTGAATGGCCGAACAATTCAGCACAAAAGGCTCTTCGCGGTACCCCCACTTCACTGGCGCCAGGAAGAGACCATAGCCGGGCTTCTCCCTATTGACTCGGCCACTGGCATTATCCCACCGAGCAGGTGTGAACTCCGGGGCCCGGGTCAGCATTTTCTTTTCCGGCTCCAGCTCCGATATGCCAAGGACTGCATCCCAGTCACGCTTCTCCCCGGGAAGATATATAGCCTTTCCGCGATATACTGAATCTTTCAGGCTGTCTCTCTCAACCAGAATTGCGGCTTCAACTGTACGAGCTATTCGGTAGTTCCGCATTCCACCCACGGTGAAGGTCCGGATAAACGGCAGCAAGTGTTTGTCCTTCAGGAAATCCGGGCGATAATCAGTGCCCCGTCTGAAGCATGTTTCCATGGCAGTGGAGTATACCCGGGATGTTGACACCGTATCGGTGTCAGAATCGGATGATTCATCAACGGAAGCGATCTTGTCGTATCCGAAGTCGAGGCTGTGCACGTTCAGCCAGTTTACTGTGGCCCGTGATATATCTGGCTGGGCCGACGAACTGGCCCGACACCTCCAGGGATGCCGCAGCAGAGCCTGAAGCCATTGCAGTGTCTGCAGTCAAAGAAGAAAAGTGAATTAAAAATCCTAGAACAATGGGCAGTCTTATAAAGATTGTAACATGAGACCCTATGAAAATTTCGGCAGCATCTCCCCTTATTTGGGGTCTGCGCAAGAAGAATAGGGAGTCACCAACCAAGAGGGGGTGATCCCGGAAACAAAAGGGATTAAATCCCAAAGATCGTCATACCCAGGCGAAATCAAATGAGACGGGAAGAAGCCGGATGGTCGGAGGGGAGGAGCTCGCCGCCACCGCCGAGAGAGGAAAGAAAGTGAAGAGAGAGAAGGGGCTGAGAATAATGAGAAGCCAAGAGGCTTCGGCACCTCAAATAGAAGGCCGAAGAGAAGGGCTCTCGGCGCGCCGAGAACCCCCAAGCCGAGAGACCCCCCTCGGCCGAAAGGCGCGCCGAGAAGCCTCCGCGCTGAGAAGCACCCGGCGCCGAGAAGCCCTCCGCGCTGGGAAGCTAGGTGCGCCGAGACCCCCCGTCTTCACGACCGAGAGGTCTTCACGCGCCGAGAAGCCTATGGCCTCATGCCGAGAAGCTCCAAAAAGCTGAAAATAAAGTCAAACAATATGAAGATAGAAAAGAAAGATACATGTGCAGAATATTGTTGCAACGAGATGATCAGGTCTGAGAACCGGATTGAAGAGAAATTGAGGAAGATGCCCTCGAATAATGAACGTCACCTGTAGGCCCCGTGCCGCCCATTCTGCGCTTACGCCGCCCGCAGGTGGGGGGCATTTGTTGACACCTTGAAAATGAACAAGGGTGAAAGCACAATTGAAAAGAGGATCAGACCAACAGCGAAAGACCAATGATGAAGCCCGTCAACCATTTACCCGGCTGAAGCCTTTGTCGGCCAAGCTGATGACCGGTGCCGATATCATTCAGACGGCAACACTGATAAAGCAGCAGTCACTCGACTGATGGGACCTCCTAGCACACTTTAATGAGAGCTGTACTACTGCCTCATCCAAGAATCCACAGATGACATGTCAGGGTAAGTCAGATGTCGGCTTATTGACAGATGTGATATGAGATAAAGATGAAGCCGGTACCGGCAGATGAAGATTGTAAAGGCTTTTGCAAAGTCAGAACTCAAGAAGAATCGTCTCCACAGATTATACACCCGGCTGAAGTCTTCCCAGACTAAAGCTGATGTCCGATCTCGTCACCATTCAGGTGACGATATCGATAAAATGATGCCCGGTTTTGTCATCATTCAGATGGCAATACTGATGAAACCCCTGTCCGCGGACTGATGAAAACCCTGCTAATGATCTCAATACAAACTATATCACCAACGGAGGACCCTCTTGGGTACTGATGTACGTGAAGGGCCTATCAAAGGCCTGGTCAAAGAGACCTAAATGGGCCTTTAATGGTGGCGCCGGGAGCCACTTTGTCAAAGCCCAAATGCTGCACAAGGTTGGAGTCCTGCGCGCCGGGAAGCCTTCAGCTGAGGCGCGCCGTGAGGTGTCTGCCGAGAAGGCAAGGAGGGACGGCTATAAAGCCCCTTCCCTTCGAAAGGCTGATGGTCGGGGGGTCAAAAAATCAGAGATAGAAAAAAAGAAAGGAGAGTAGAAGCGAAAACCAGATAAAGAGCCAGAAGAGAGACCGAGAGGGAAAGAAAGAAGAAGCTTAGAGAAGAAGAAGAAAGGGAGACTCAGGTGGGTAGCCCGGGGAGGGAGAGGAGTCAATGCTCCGCCCTCCCCCCATGCTTTCTCTTTTTATTTTCTTTTCTGATGTAATCTGGCGAGGCTTTCTCGATGTATCAATGTAGCCGGAGGATTCCGGTCTCGATTTCCATCTCTCTGTCTTTCGTTTACCTTCTACGATCTGTACAGGTTTGGGATGATGCAATAATATGAAAGATGAACATGGCTCGTTTGGGCATTCGATCGATTGAAATATCTGCTGTATTTCTCCCCTTCTTGCATCGGCTGTTCTTCTGAATGTCATTTTGCCTAGATGTTATAGCTTTCCGATTCATGTTTCGACCTCCCCTCCCTAGCCTGTCCTCTGGTGGAAGACGAAGATGGAGTCTCAACCCTCATCCAGTGGGTTATTAGGCTCTGTCCCTCCTCTTCCTCCCCCTCGGATCATGGTTTCCCCGGATATCACAGATGTCTGTCGAGCTCCCATCTCGTTCAGGGTCAGAGACATCAATCTCTTGACCGTCTGAGCAGCAGGTGAGTATAGAAAACGCCATACGTCCCATGAGGATTCGATAATGGCGACTGATGCTAACCCCCGCGTAAACCCCTTCTGCAGTCCAGATCTTGACTCAATCCGAGCCAGAAATCCCAGAAATCTCCTGAGCAGAGTATCGCAGCCAAGCCAGAAACCCCTTTTAGCCCCTTCCCGGCGTGGCCATTTCCCCGCCGAGAACTACTCTGCCGAGAGATCCCCCTTGCTTTAGCCCCTTCGGCAAGGCAAATAAGCCTATCCCAATACAGCCTTCCCGGCCCGGGGGCCTCCCGGCGCCGGGTTCCCGGCGCGGTCATTACCGCGCCGAGAACCCTTGCGCCGAGAGCATTCCCCCTTGGCCAATAAAACCCACGCCGGGAACCATGCTTCCTGCCACCCCTGCTTTACGTTGTGAATCCTCCATTCCTTGAACCCCGGAGGAAAGCCTTCCTGCTACAGGCCAAGGAACCACACAGATGCCCTCTGAAGTCCGATCAACCAAGCCTTGCATCTTGTCGAAGGATACTCTAGATCATCATATGTGCCTAAGGGATAAACATCATTGGGGATAACTCCCCTACATAACCTTACGAGCCAGAGAAACTCTGCCACTGCATAAGTTTCAATGGCCTCAAAGGGATATTAAGTTGGTGCTGTGATCACATACACGGGCTAGGGGTCCCATACCCCCCTTATTCTGGCTTTCATCCCGGCACTCTGTGGGTGATCGTCTATTACTCCCTGGCATACGCTAGGTACGGGGGAGGTGCTGCTGAAATCCTCCCAGCCGATGAAAAATAATACTGAAGCTGTCCTCTGGGCTCCGTATGGTGATGGTGAAAAGGACCTCTGTGTGGGGCTCTTCCCCTCCAATCCCTCTCAGTTCTCGGCCTCCTTTGAAGCATATACAACTAAAACCAGTTGAACCCCATCTCTAGTCTCCAGAGCCAATCTACTCTGATATAATTCCCAGAAAACTCTCAAAATCCTAAAAACAGGGTACCGTAAAGTCCTAAACCCCTCACGGCGCCCAAACACCCCTTCTCGGCCAGCTACCTCTCGGCGCCACCAGCTCCCGGCGCGGCCTTCAGCGCGCCGGGAACCCCCAGGCCGAGAGCTCCTCTTCCCCCTTTAGCCTACGCCGATAACCCCCTTGGAGAATCTTCAGCGCGCCGGGAAGTCGGCGCCGGGAGCTTCCTGGATTCTTCCCTTTGGCTACGCCGAGAACCTCCATCTCTTGCTACTCACGCCGGGAGCCTTAGCCTCCCATCTGTGGTCATGCCGAGAGCCTAAGTTGCCACCCTGTGAGCCCAAATGCCCAGAGCTAACCTACACAGAGATATTCGTGGATCACCAGATGTGTCCCGAGGATAAAGTTAAAGGGAGGTAGACTCCCTTATGTTCCATCGATTCGTGTCGAAGTCACAACGACGCGCCTCCCTCTTAGCTCCGGTGAGCCATGCCAATGCATGAGTGCCACCAGCTCCTGTGAGGGAAGAATCAAACATTGCCTTAGGGCATACGTGTGTAACGTGGAGAGGCCCGACCTCTCTCTTTCTTTCGGCTTTCACCCCGGCACTCCGTGGGTGATAGCCTATTTCCCTCTGGGCATGATCCAGACCATGGGGAAGTGCCGCCGAAATGTTAACCGATGCTTTAAACCTCCGTCATGATCGCGGCTCATCCTGTCCGCGATTGATATCCTCTGTTTTACCTTTCCCCTGAGTCTGATTGTTTTTCGAGCCGTCGATTCAGCGATATCGTCTGTTTCTACAATCGATATTATTATCTTGCCCGCCTTCCTGGCTCTGGTATGAAATTCAAACTGCGCACATAAAAAGAATATCCTTTTTATTATTGCCTCTCGAGGCCTCCTATTTTGGCGTTTAATCAAGGGTTGTCCTTCCTTGGAAGGGCGTAATTAACGTCATAGCCTTTATGGTATGACGGACTTCTGGTCCCGACTCGGACTTCACAATCGACTGACCAAGTCAGATCGAGCGCACAATAAAATCGTCACACACGTGACTGGCACGCCTAATAAATCAATAAATCAAAAATCCAAATAAAAAAATAAAAAATATAAATAAATAATACAATGAAATAAGATAAGATCCACGTTCCACAAGCTGGCACGCCCGGTGGGACCTAGTCTCCCTTCATCTCTACGCCAAAATAGGAGGCCCAGCGGGCCCCCCTCAAATTTCTGATCCTGTGCGCTTTCCTTATTTTCAGGAAGATGACTACTGGACTTATGTCTGTACGCTTCGGCCAACAACCGATCGATATGCATGTGCGAGAGGGTTACCTGGCGGTACCCCTGTCATTCGGAGCAATGCCCCCTGCTGTCGGGCTGCCCAACTGTCTGGGCCTCGTCTTCACCGACCTTCTGCAGGTCAACAACGACGAGCAAGGCACCGCTGCAGGTGCCCCTATGAAGACTACTGGTAAGAAGGCTGGCTTACCGGAGAAGACGACCTCGACGGCCGTCGCCTGCTATGTACACCAAGTTCAAAGGAGGGATACGGTTCCCGCTGCTGCCCAGAGGGGAAAGAGAAATAACCGGAGAAGCCGGTATGCTGCTGCTGAGCGTCGTCTTTCCAATTCTGGGAAGACAATGATGATGGGAGATGTTAGGGTGAACCTCAACGGTCGCCCCAGAGAAGTCCGGCCGGACAGGATTGTCCCGACTGTCCAGACCGACAACAGGTTCCGCGTCTGGCCGCTAGGAGGGCCAACTGGGAAGCTGATGAAAGGAAGCCGCTGGCGCCCAAGCCAGCAAAATATAAACAGGTCTGGCGACCAAAGAAGATTCAGAGCTGGGCCCCAGCTCGATATGAGAAGAAGGCTACTGAGGATGCTGTTGCCCGCTTCAGGGCAGGAAGCAGAAGAGAAGAAAGAAACTACAGAAGAGATGATGTTGCTGCTTACCCCAAGGCTCGGGGGAGGAGAGATGAAAAAAATGATGAAGGAAGGAATCTGATTACTACTCGCCCCGTGATGAAGGGCAAAAGATATCAAAAGAATGAAGACCTTACTATCACCCATCCCAGGGCCAAAGGCAAAAGATGGCAAAGGAAGAACTATGATGACACTGCCAACTGCTGCCAAGATGGCGACATGGGAATGAGCGAACCAGTCACGGTTGCCATTCCAAGAAGACCAAGAGCCTGTGCCAGACAGGCTGACATATTCAGATATTCTAAAGCCGAGCATTTGAATGCTCAGATGACAAGACTGGCTCATCAGCAGAAAAGTCAGGAAAGATTGATACTCCGACCAGAGCCACGAAGGCACGATCCAGAGGAGATGAAACAAGTGGTCCAAGACTACTTCCACTACCTGGGGAACTCTGCCCTCGGTCAGCAAAGATTATCCCGTGCTCTGGGCACCGTGGATGAAGAAGAAGGAGAAGCCCTTCAAGAAGTGATGCTCGGAGTCTCCTCCTCCGATTCAAATGATTATGAAGAAGGCCGCAAGGCCGGATATGATAAAGAAGACCTGTATAGGGAAGAGGCTGAAGAAAGAGTATCGGTCTTCGACCGACTCAAATACCCTGACCAGGCAAAAAGAAAAGTTTGCAGGCAGAAGGGAAGAATGCAAATCTTCGCCTGTAACATGGCTGGAATCGCCAGGGGGCAGAATATGCTACCAACTCAGCCAGATGAACTGCTCAGGCTGGCTACCAGACCAGGCCCCGTCACAAGAAGAGGTCAGGCTGCAAAAGATAAGATGAAGAATGATGAGGAAACCCGCAAGATCACCACCATGACAGTCAATGTGGTGACAACAGAAGAAGAAGACAATCCCTTCGTTGATGATGCTGAAGGGACTTCAGAAGATATACAGATCCCATCGACTCTGGATCCCATGATCCAGATGATGTTTAGAAGATATCAACAGGAGATCAGTGCTCTCAGAAGACAGCTAAATGAGAGGCATGAAGCCACACCGATCTCCAAGCAAGCCGAACCTGTGGGGCAGACTTCCAGCTCAGCAGAAATGGCTGTCCCAACTAATCCCTTCCAGCTGATAAGGGCAAAGCTCCGAGCCAGCCTGTTCTGCAGCAAGCAGCAGCTCAGCCCTCTACATCTCAGACGCAGCCCGCCGCGCCCACCTTGCGCGCAACTGTGATGACGACTCCCTACAGCCAGCAGCAAGCTCACTTCTTCCCAGAAGAGATAGATCCAGCCCTGGCCCACAAGCTGATGATTGAAAGAATTGTGGAGATGAAGCTGTCTGAAAAGACCGGTGATGGTGTAAGTACCTATGACGTGTACAAAGTACCGTATCCTCCCCAGTATGCTGCTAAAAGACTACCCCCAGGCGTCAGTAAGCCGCCGAAATTTGAGAAATTCAACGGCCAGGGCTCTCCCAGGGAGCACATTGCTTACTATACCACAATTATGGGCGACCTGGCAGCTGATGAAGCCTATCTGCTTAAGTTCTTTGGCTCGTCCCTCACTGGGATAGCCTTTGAATGGTATTCAAGCCTGCCCGCTGGATCAGTGGTTGATTGGCCTGATATGCAAAGAAAATTCCGCGATAGATTTCATGTCACTGAAAGAGAAATTACAATAGCGGAGCTATATGCAACCAAGCAAAGGCAGGATGAAACAGCACTGGACTACATCAAAAGGTGGAGAAACTTAGCCATGAGATGCCGAAGACCTCCTCATCAGGAAGATGCAGTGCAGATATGTAAACAGAGCCTCAAGAGAGAGGTGCTAGAAAAGATGATCGGTGCAGATGTCAGGACATTTGACCGGCTGAACAACATAGTGGCGGAAGTCGAGACGTTCTTGTCCAAGCGTCCGACCGCCAATGTTCCCACTATTTCGAAGGGTAAAACCAATGACCGACGGCCATCACATACTGAGGCTAACGCCGTCGATTTTAGAACCTTTGAGCAACAGAAAGGGAAAAAGGAGGCAGACGAAGCTCCCCCGCCTGAGGGTGCAACAGAAAGAAAAGATAAGGTCTCTCTGAGAGACAGAATGAGAAGGGCTTACTCTTTCCCAAAGATAAGACATCAGCACTATTTAACTGGGCATATAAGTTCAACAAGGTAACATTGCCCGAACCGAAGAGACCTGCGGATGCGACAAAGAAAGATGATCCGCTGTTCTGTCCATTTCACCGTGCGCTGGGGCACGCAATTGAAGATTGTTATGTCTTCAAGGATATTATGGAAGGAATGGTCAAAAAGGGTGAGCTACAGTTGGGTGATTACCAGGTGAAGCCACCTCATCCGCATGAGCCTCCGCCCTGGAGGATGGCCGCCAATATGATTTCAGTCTATCAGCAGCTGCCTGAGGAAGCCGTTGAAGAATGTACCAGGCATACTTATGAAGCTTGCCTCCTCACCCCACTGAAAGATCAGGGAGGATGGCAGACGAAGCCCATAAAGAACAGGAAAAACACTCTTGCAGCCAGCACCAGTGGGGCAACTATTCGGGGTGTCACCCCAAGGCCTGAGCCGCCTCCAGTAAAGCCAGTATGGCATACAGCTGAGACCGGGCCAGTCATCCGGATCCCTACTCACAACCGGAGGAGACAAACTCCCCTACCTGCACATAAAGAAGTAAGTCCTGCAGCCAGGCGTCTACAGCAGTATATCAATGAGCTCGATGAATATGAGCAGAAAAAGCCCAAAAACCTGCTGGTAAAAGATTGTATACTCTGGGAGCAGCTCGAAGAATTGAAAATTGAAGAGCAGCCAGAGGCAGAGCAAAGAAAAGATGAGACTGAGCCCTTCTGGGGGCAGGAGCCGCAAAGCCGAATTCCCAGAAGAAGAAGAGACGGCCCAAGTCCAAAAGGGGAAAGAAAGTCACGACAGTACAATGCAACACCCTGTCGGTACTCTTTTCCTTGCCCGGGGAGAATGATGAGGATGAAGCATCAAATGCCCCGCTAGAAGCCAACCATGCTGAGGCCTCTACCTCAGCCCATGCAACACGTTCTGGGAAAAGATGGGGGCGCCCGCCACCAGCCAATCATAATATTATATTCAGAGGGGAGCAACCCTATCAGATCCCCGAGCCAGAGGTACGAGGTGTCCAGGTTCCTCCCCCTGCCAGCTTGTACCAAGAAAAAGAAGAGGCTCCTTCATTCCTGGAATTCTTGTCCAGTTTGGAAAATGAGCAGCTGGCTCACACTGCTTCAGCTGAAAACAATAAATGCCAGCAGACTGCAGTTAGAAAGCAGAAGCAGCATGAAGAAAATAAAGGAAGTAACCCTCTAGCAGAAACAGGGGTCGTTACTACAGAAGAAGCCTCCCGGGAAACCGATCAAGAGGGTAAAACCGGCACTGGGCAGCAAAGGCCACAGGCACCACATGAACCTCCAAGACCCCGTTGGGTGGAGGAGATGAGACTGTCTAACGTCCGGGTGGGCAGCCGGATCATGAAAATGCTAAAGAAGCTCCCTACCAGGTTCTCCATCTGGGAAATCCTCTCTCTGAGTGAAGAGGCTCGCCAAGCCATTATTGATGCCTTGCAGTCGCCGGCACAGTATGAAGCACTCTTGACAGAAGTGAATTCTGGTCCATCAGTCACATTCACAGAGGATGATATGCTAATCCCAAATTCCGGCCATAACAGACCGCTGTATATGAGGGGTTCCCTGAACTGTCAGCCGATAAGCAGAATACTGATAGATCCCGGGGCTGCTGTGAACATTCTCCCATACCGCATCTATCAGAAATATTACTTTGATCTGCAGCTCACCAAGGTCAGAGACATGAAGATTGCAGGATTTAACCAAAAGTGTGAGACACCTCTTGGGGTAGCTGATTTCAACCTCACGTTGGGAGACCTCACTACAGTGGTACGATTCTATGTGATCGACTCCAACACCACGTATAAAGCCCTGCTGGGGAGACCGTGGCTGCATGAATATCAAATAGTGCCATCCACGCTACATCAGTGCATCAAATACTGCCATGAAGGAAAAGAAGAGAGGGTGTTTGCGGATCTGCATCCTTTCGAAGTGTTCGAGTGCCATATGCTCGATGCATCCTACTATACCGAGGTGTCGCAAAAGTGCGAAAGGAAAGAGGCTGTGGTCAGCCAGAAAAAGCCCGCGACAGAGGCAAGGAATTGGTCTCCACCGCCACCAAAGGGCTATGTTAAAAAGCATAATGTATCTCACATCTCTTATGCCGGTGACTTTGCTCGGGTTACCCCTCCTAGCGTCCACCCGGATAATGCCGATGAAGAAATGAAGCAAAAGTACACTCAGGTGGAGGTGCCGCAGGGTTTATTTAAACCCATCGTCAGCCTTGAGTACCAAACGGTGCTACCACTGAAGACTATGGAAATCCCTCGCTTCTGCGAGCCTCCTATTATATTCTACACCGGGGAGCCAGTCGAAGAAGATGATCAAGACTGTATGGCCCCTGAAGAAGCCGCAAACCGGATGGTACCGATTACAGGCTTGGATTATACTACCCAACGGGTTTCACAAATGTTCTCCAAGATGCAAATGCCATCAATGCAGCCTGCTGCTCAGAAGAAGGCATTCAAGGAACTGTGGGATCCGCCTCGAGATAGTAAAGAAATGAGGAAGATCACTCAACACCCAGGATTGGGTTATACCCTCCAAGAATACTATGAGGCTGAGGTAGACGTCATATCTGTCTCCTACCAGCATGACGATCCTCCCGAGGTAGGATATGACAAATACCCCTCGGAAGATGAAGAAATCATTTATCAATCCATAATAAGCAATGAAGCCTCAGACAACCTGCCAGAAACAGAGACATCTGATGAGACAAAGAAAGCTTGGTACTGGGAGGACCTATCTTCCAAAGAGGATCTGTTCCAGGCTGAAGCAAAATTTGATACGGGAACCCCGGATGAAGATCAAATAGCCAGAGAGCTGGAGGAGTGTCTGGAGTTCGGGCGCATCCTAGAAGAATTCCGGGCTCTACAGAATGATGACCTTTCAGGGGAGCCCACATTAGAAGAGCCTCTAAGGACGGAGGGGTCCACTTCTGAATTTCCTGCTGAACCAGTCTCGCCCTCGGAGCAGACTGAACAGGATCCGGTAGTATTGGCCCTATATGATGCGCCAGCATCCGCTGATGACCAGTATGATGAAGCAGAGGAGCATGAAACTGAAGAAGATTATATCTCGGGAGGCTTTATTGATTTGCAAGGAGCCCCGCCCAAAGTCGAAGACGGAGGCCAAGCCACCGTCGATGAGCTGATAGAAATAAATTTGGGGTCCGCAGATGAGCCAAGGCCAACATTCCTCAGCGCACTGCTGGAGCCAGATGTCAGGGAACAATATATACAGTTCTTGAAAGAATTCCGAGACTGTTTTGCATGGACATATGATGAAATGCCAGGACTGAGCTCTGATGTGGCACAACACCGATTGGCAATAAACCCAGAGGCTAACCCTGTAAAGCAGCCTTCCAGGAGAATGCGTCCTGAATTGATAAATCAGATTAACAAAGAAGTTGACAAGCTGATTGAGGTAGGCTTTGTCGAAGAAAACCAGTATACTACATGGCTGGCCAATATAGTGCCCGTAAAGAAGAAGAATGGGCAGATTAGAATATGTGTTGATTTTCGGGACCTTAATAAGGCTTGCCCGAAAGATGATTTCCCAGTGCCCATCACTGAGGTGATGATCGATGCGACTACTGGTCATGAAGCCCTGTCATTCATGGATGGATCATCCGGGTACAACCAGATTTGGATTGCTGAAGAAGACAGAGTGCACACTGCATTCCGCACTCCGAAGGGAATATTCCACTACAAAAGAATGCCGTTTGGCCTTAAGAACGCCGGCGCTACTTATCAAAGAGCTATGACAAAGATCTTTGATGACCTGCTCTTCAAAAAGGTAGAATGCTACATCGATGATCTGGTGGTAAAAACCAGCAAAAGAGAAGATCATTTGCAAGACCTAAGGATAGTATTCCAGAGGTTGCGCAGATATGAACTCAAGATGAATCCTATGAAATGCGCCTTTGGCGTGTCCAGTGGAAAATTCCTCGGATTTATTGTCCGACATAGGGGTATTGAAATTGATCCATCCAAGATTAAAGCTATCCAGGAGCTCCCTCCACCAAGGAATCTGCACGAGTTGAGATCCCTGCAAGGGCGTCTGGCCTACATCCGACGATTTATATCAAATCTATCGGGAAGATGCCACCCCTTTCACAAACTCATGATGAAAGATGTGCCGTTCCTCTGGGACGATGGCTGTCAGGAAGCCTTTGAGAAGCTGAAAGAATACCTCAAGACCCCTCCGGTGCTGGGGGCACCATTAAGGGCAGGCCCTTGATACTGTATATCGCAGCCACATACTGTTCCCTGGGGGCAATGCTGGCACAGATAAATGAGGAAGGCAAAGAACAAGCCCTGTACTACCTAAGTAGGAGGCTGATGAGAACTGAAGAAAGCTACAGCTACATAGAGAAGACCTGCTTGGCACTAGTCTTTGCTGTCAAAAAGCTCCGACACTACATGTTGTCACATGAAATCAGATTGATATCTGCAGCAGATCCACTCAAATACATATTGACTCAGCCAGTACTGAAAGGCCGGTTGGGCAAATGGGTAGTAATTCTGATGGAATTCGATATCACATATATACCCCAGAGGGCAATAAAAGGACAGGCCATGGCTGACTTCTTCGCGGAGCATCCTATGCCGGAGAATGATATGTTGGGGACTGAATTACCCGATGATGAGACACTCGAGGCCTGTCAAGCTCAGCCAGTTATGTGGCAACTGTTCTTTGATGGAGCATCCAGAACGGAGACAGATTCCGATGGAAAGACCAGAATACGGGCTGGAGCCGGTATTGTGCTGAAATCACCAGAGGGGGAGGTTGTGCATACTTCCTGTTCTATAAACAAGCCATGCACCAATAATGAAGCCGAATATGAAGCTCTGATAATCGGACTCAATATCAGCCTCAACATGGGTATCCAAATGCTTCAGGTATTCGGGGATTCGATGTTGATAATAAAACAAGTCCAAGGGGAGTTCGAAGTGCGGAAGCCAGAACTAAATCCCTATCACCAGAAAGCTGTACGCCTCATGGCAAAGTTCTATCATATTGAACTCAAACATGTGGGCCGTGGACATAATGCCCAGGCTGATGCACTGGCAAAGCTGGCCAGCTCGCTAGCAGTCCCGCCAGATGAAACACTGAACATTGTTGTTATGAACCGGCGGCAAGTCCCCAGTATGCTAGAAGGGTGCCCCGAAGAGGAAGAAGTTGCCACTATCAGCGCAGTACAGGCGTCTGATTGGAGACAGCATTTGCTACAGTGGTTTCTGCACCAACAGCTGCCACAGAAAAGGGAGGAAAAGATGAAACTCCTGAGAATCAAAGATTCCTATGAATTCAGAAATGGAACTTTATTCCGAATAATGGCGGATGCACGCAAAAAGATTCTACTCCGCTGCCTGTCCACTGAGGAAGCTTGGCAAGCGATGAAAGAAATACACGCTGGGACAGCAGGCGCCCACCAGGCTGGCCCCAAAATGAAGATAGAAATCAAAAAGCTGGGCTACTATTGGCCTACCATGTTTGAAGACTGCTGTAAATTTGCAAAGTCATGCCAGAAGTGTCAGGAACATGCTACCGTGCCTAGAAGGCCACCTACAACTCTGCACCCTACAGTTCCTAGCTGGCCATTTGCACAATGGGGAACTGATGTAGTCGGGCCACTGCCGACTTCCTCGGCCGGTCATAAGTACATATTGGCCATGACAGATTACTTCTCCCGATGGGCGGAAGCTGTAGCATTAAGAGAAGTGACTGGTGAACTGGTCGCCAGATTTATCAAGCAGAATATTATCTTCCGGTTCGGGATCCCCAACCGAATAATATCTGATAATGGAAGTCATTTCAGAAATCAGAAAATCTATCGACTTGCCGAGAAGTATAAGATTGAATGGAGAACCTCCACTCCCTACAATCCCCAGGCAAACGGATTGGCAGAAGCTTTCAACAAGACTTTGTGCACCTTGCTAGCCAAGGTTGTCAGTTCTAATAAAAAGGACTGGGAAGAAAAGATGTATGAAGCTCTGTGGGCATACCGCACCGTCTTTAAGACACCTACAGGGTGCTCACCATACTCATTGGTATACGGCTCGGAGGCAGTGGTTCCACTAGAGCTGGAAGTCCCGTCACTCAGAGTGTCAATCCAATATGGCCTGGCCCGTGGCGAACAAACAAATGCTGAAAGAAGGTTAGAAGAACTGACTGAATTGGAAGGGAAGCGCCTCCAAGCTCAGAAGAATATCCAAATGTATCAGGCCCGCATGGCCACTGCATTCAATAAACTCGTAAGAGGACGAGAATTCAAGAAAGGTGACCTCGTCATGGTCAAGAAAAAAGAAGTCATGGCGTCCAACCCAAAAGGAAAGCTGAATGCTAATTGGGAAGGTCCTTATGTGATACAAAGGGTCTACGAAGGAGGGGCCTACGTAGTTGTTAACCATCGAGGGGAAATTCAGTTCTCGCCACTCAACGGTAAACACCTCAAGCTGTATCATGCTGCACAACCGATATTCCCCGAGTAATCGGGCCAAAACACCCTTTCCTTGGCCTAGTGGCACCCCGCCCTAGCCAAGCTACCTTTCCCTTGGCCTAGCGGCATCCAGCCCTAGCCAAGATACATCTTTTCCTTGGTGTAGCGGTATCCAGCCCTAGCCGAGATACACCCTTTCCTTGGCTAAGCGGCATCCAGCCCTAGCCGAGATACACCCTTTCCTTGGCTTAGTGGCATCCAGCCCTAGCCGAGATACACCTTTCTTCGGCTTAGTGGCACTCCGCCCTAGCCAAGCCACCTTTTCCTTGGTCTAGCGGCATCCAGCCCTAGCCGAGATACACCCTTTCCTTGGCGTAGCGGCACCCAGCCCTAGCCGAGATACACCCTTTCCTTGGCTTAGCGGCATCCCGCCCTATCCGAGATACACCCTTTCCTTGGATTAGTGGCACTCCGCCCTGACCAAGCTACCTTTCTTCAGCTTAGTGGCATCCAGCCCTAGCCGAGATATACCCTTTCCTTGGTCTAGCAGCATCCCGCCCTAGCAGAGCTACACCCTTTCTTGGTATAGCGGCACTCCGCCCTAGCCAAGCCATCCCTCGTCATGATCTAATGGCATTCCGACTTGTCACCCTCCCAAAAAGAGGGGAAGAGAGAATAAAAGAATGAAAATAAATAAATAAATAAATAAGATGGGGTTAAAAATAGAGATACCCTGCCGGTCTTGTTCAGGTTTTCTGAGCAAGGGCAAAAATGGCTAAAACCCAGCTGTGGTGAAAACCCGAAAGGACACTTCAGGCAAAATCGGGTACCCCGCCAAGTGAAAACCCGAAAGGGCGCGTGGGCAAAAGCAAGAGGGGGCTGGCCCCGGTGAAAACCCGAAAGGGTGCTTGAGTCAGTAACGTGGTGATCCTAAAGAAGCCTCACCTCCCGTCAATCGACCGGCACCTTGCCCGATCAACGATCAAACCCACCCAGTATAGACCCTACGTCTGTCCTGATAAAACCCCCATACCTTGTCCAAAGTCCCACCATGGTGAAGTTCACCGTTGATCGATCGGCATCCTGCCCGATCAATGATGAAACCTATCCAGTTTAGACCCTACGTCTATCCTGATGAAACATATGAAATCCTTGCATTGGTATAAACCCAATACCGATGATGAAACCTGCTGTTGATCGGTCGGCATCCCGCCCGATCAGCGATGAAACCTGTCCGGGCTAGACCCTACGTCTATCCTGATGAAACATACGAAATCTTTGCATTGGTATAAACCCAATACCAATGATGAAACCCACTGTTGATCGATTGGCGCACTGCCCGATCAACGATGAAACCTGTCCGGGCTAGACCCTACGTCTATCCTGATGAAACATATGAAATCTTTGCATTGGTATAAACCCAATACCGATGATGAAACCTGCTGTTGATCGATTGGCGCACTGCCCGATCAATGATGAAACCTATCCAGTTTAGGCCCTACGTCTATCCTGATGAAACATATGAAATCTTTGCATTGGTATAAACCCAATACCGATGATGAAACATGTTGTTGATCGATTGGCGCACTGCCCGATCAATGATAAAACCTGTCCGGTTTAGACCTTACGTCTACCCTGAAGAAACATATGAAATCCTTGCATTGGTATAAACCCAATACCGATGATGAAACCTGCTGTTGGTCGATTGGCACCCTGCCCGATCAATGATAAAACCAGCCCAGTGTAGACCTTACGTCTATTCTGATGAAATCATGAAATCCTTGCATTGGTATAAACCCAATACCGATGATGAAACCCACCTTTGGTCGATGGGCACCCTGCCCGATCGACAAAGAAACCCGTCCTATTAAATTTGCATGTCTCTTTACGTCCCGCCGTGATGAAACCTATCATTGGTCGATCGGCACCTTGCCCGATCAATGATAAAACCTGTCCAGGCTAGACCCTACGTCTATCCTGATGAAACATATGAAATCTTTGCATTGGTATAAACCCAATACCGATGATGAAACCTGCTGTTGATCGGTCGGCATCCCGCCCGATCAGCGATGAAACCTGTCCGGGCTAGACCCTACGTCTATCTTGATGAAACATATGAAATCTTTGCATTGGTATAAACCCAATACCGATGATGAAACCTGCTGTTGATCGGTCGGCATCCTGCCCGATCAATGATGAAACCTATCCAGTTTAGACCTTACGTCTATCCTGATGAAGCCTATGAAATCCTTGCATCGGTATATACCCAATACCGATGATAAGAGCAGCCACTGATGAAGCAGCACATCCCCTGATCCGTGCTAAAAATCCCAATTCAAAATATATATATATATATATATATATATATATATATATATATATATAAGATGGGGTTAAAAATAGAGATACCCCGCCAGACTTGGTCGGACATTCTGAACAAGGGCAAAAATGGCCAAGACCCAGCTGTGGTGAAAACCCGAAAGGGCACTGCAGGCAAAATCGGGTACCCCGCCACGTGAAAACCCGAAAGGGCGCGTGGGCAAAAGCAAGAGGGGGCTGGCTCCGGTGAAAACCCGAAAGGGCGCATGGCTCAGTAATGTGGTAATTCGAAGTTCCATGCCAACCGGCATGCTACCTTTACCTCCCCTTCACTGATGAAACCTTCCGTCGGTCAGTTGGCTCCATTCCCCACCGATGATAAAACCCTTCCGGGGTAGACCTTACGTTTACCCTGATGAAATCTACATACCCTATTTCAAACGTCCCACCGACAATGAAACCCATCACCATTCTGATGAAGCCTGTCAGCTCAGACCTCACGTCTGTCCTGATGAAGCCTACGCATTTCTTGGCAAGCCCCACCTGCGATAAAACCTGTTGGAATAGACCTTACGTCTGTCCTGACGAGACCTACACCGTCACGTACGTCCCACCGTTGATCGATCGGCACCTCACCCGATCAATGATGAAATCCTCTGTCCGGTTTAGACCTTACGTCTATTCTGATGAAACTCATGAAATCCCTTTGCATCGATATAAACCCAATATCGATGATGAAACCAACTGTTGATCGATTGGCACCTTGCCTGATCAATGATAATACCCTATCCAGTTTAGACCTTACGTCTATTCTGATGAAACTCATGAAATCCCTTTGCGTCGATATAAACCCAATATCGATGATGAAACCCGCTATTGATCGACCGGCACCTTGCCCGATCAATGATGAAACCCTACCCAGTTTAGACCTTATGTCTATTCTAAAATCCCCCCTGCATCGATATAAGCTCAATATCGATGATGAAGTCAACCGTTGGCTGATCGGTACATCGCCCGGCCAATGATACAATCTGTCCAGTTCGTACTTTATGTCCGTTCTGATGAGAACCACATATCCTTTTCAATGTCCCACCTGCAATAGTCTCTACCCAGCCTAGACCATACGTCTACTCTGATGAGACCTCTTCATTTGCATTCCGGCAAATCGTCTCCCTTACGGCACACATGGCCAATAGGACGTTTGCTGCCACCAACAAAATTCGGTTCAAGCACCTCCTCGGATGCCGTCACGCGGTGGAGCGAGTTCCCCATCCTTTCTCTGAAGGGGTGGACGCTCTCCTGCCAAGGTACGAGCCATTCGCATGAGGGATTGTCAAAACCGCTACCCCACCTTCCAAAGTGATAAAACCACATGCAGAATAAGATGGAGACGCATGAAGCCAAGAGATTCCTTTCCATTAAAAAGGGAGTACATAAAGGGCCCCGAGGGGACACCATATCACAAAAGAGAACAAAAAGAAAAAGAAGGGATAGACAATTTATGGCCGCCAGAATATATCCTCGAAGGCCAGAAGACCCACATAAGGAGCGGCCCCCAGCTCATGAAGGCGCGCCTCCTCCTCCTGAAGTCCAATGGACATGTCTTGGAGAGACATCACTCGTCCCTCCAGCGAGGCTACCTCCTCTTCGGACCGCGGCTGGATAAAGGATAATTGCTGCAGTTCGGCTCGAAGTCCAGAGAGCTCCGTCTCCAGATGGCCATCCGGTCCCGCACAGCTTCTTCCCGCTGAATAGCACCTTGTAGCTCGGCTCGGCGTCCATCAAGCATAAGCGTCAGCTTCCCCAGCTCAGATTTATATTCTGACCTCTGCAGCTTCAACGCCGTTAGCTTATCAACCATAGTCCGTGCTAGGAAGTCTCTCCGATGCACGAATTTCAGTAGAAGCAGCACCCGCTGAACCCATATGTCCAAAGGGCAGCCCATGGCCTGCAAGCCAGCGGTGAAGCGATTGGCGACTTCCTTCAGTTGCAGATACGTCAAGCCAGGCTGGGATTCTACCAGCTGACGTAGCATGTCCAGATGCTGCCAGACAAAGTTGTCAGAGGAAGCGAAGCCGAAGGAGGCAGAGGGGACGACTTCAAAGGTCACCTCGCCATCGATATCTTCCCACAATGCAACGTCCGACTGAGAGGACGAAGACGGCAGATCTACTGTAAGGGCTGGCCAGTCCTTTTCTGTGCTCTCCTGCTGAGCTGAAGATTCCTCCCCTATCGCTGTATCGGAAGCTATAGCTTGAACATCCGCAGGGGGAGAATCGATGAAGGATGGAGCTGCCTCTTCATGAGTCTCTTGAATAGGGGCTTCATCTTCAGCTGCTCTTTTTGGTGACAGGGAAGGAGCTGCTATAGGCGGAAAAGGCAGAAGTCCAGTCTCTATAGCCACTATGGCAGGGACTGCTGACTCGGGCGCAATTGACATTACTGCGGCCGGTATAAAAGCACAGCTTCTAGATGGATCGGCTTCGGCTTTGAAATCTGAAGCCCTGATAGGAATATAACTCTCTCCTGAGGCCCCTAAGTCCAACGATGCTAAATCTGTCGAAGACTGTATCCGCACTGGCACAGGGCGAATGATCTCAGGAACTCCCATGCAAGTTAAAGGCAGAAAAGGGACAATAGCCCAGTTCGTAGAAGAAATGTCCGTGATAGCTGCGGTTGTGTCTGAGCTAGCAGTGACAATGCCCTAAGACCAAAGCAAAGCAACTTTCAGCACTAGATGAAAGAAACAGATGAAGCAACAAATATGAAAAGGAACCCACCTTTGAAGCAGGGTCCACACCCTCGAAGTGGGGTGAAAGAGAAGGAAGCTCCGTAGTCGGAGTAACAAATGGTGGAGTTATGTCAATCTCGGTGTCGAGCCCGGCAAACTCCTCTTGCAACTCCTCCTCAGAAGATAGCACCAGCAGCTTAGCAGGCTGAAAAGGCAGAGCACCTTTTGCAAATACAAGCGGGGCCTCTGATTCAGGAGCATCCCCCTCACTGCCGCTGAAAGTCGCTTCCTCCTCATCAGAGACGGTCTTAGAACTGCCTGAGGATATTTCCACACTAGCTACACGCTGTGGGGCCACCTCTAAAACATGTCGGGATGTAGACCGGGTAATTATGCACCTGGCCGAAACAGTACTCTGCTTCGACTGGGTCTTGTGACCCTCCTGTGGTTGAAGCAATTCTTCTGTCATCATAGCTTCTGTCTGATCTTCGCCTGCCACTGCTGCAAAAGGGACCTCTGAGGAATATAGCAAAGAAGACAATGCAAGTATGAAACAGATGAGAAAAAAACACACTTACCCTCCGCCTCACTAGCCGGCGTGGGAGAAGGCAACCTGGTCTTCACCACAGAAGGTGCTACAATTGGCTCTTGGGCTGTGCAAAATGAAGGGGTCAGATTCAAGGACTTCTTTGAAATCTAGCGAAAGAGAATGAGGAATGCAATTGCAGGCTATTGATGTTACCCTGAACCGATGTCTGAGCAGCCTCCCTTTCAGATTCAAACTCATCAAATGAGGGAATGTCAGGGAGAGGGGTCCCAGTGTCCATAGCTACCGAAGCCGATTGCTGAGCATAAACCTTCTTGGCCTTCCTGGCCTTCCCAACTGCAGCCTTAACTACGAAAGCCTTTCTCTTCTTGCCAGGAGGCAGGGGAGTAGTAGTCGATACTGCTGCAGGGATTTCAAAATAAGTAGGCTTCTCAGCCTGCGCAATGATTTTTCTATAAAGCCCCTATCGCTTTATATCAGGCCTGTCTGTTGAAGATGTCAGAGAGGTAATGTGATCAGTGGATGCAAAGTGTGAATGCTGAGCAGAAATCACTGCAGTCAGGAAAGAAGAGATCATACCTGCTGGGCCGTCGTAAAAGATTGAGAGCGGCCAGTACAGATAAGCTACCTCCTTGGAGCATGAAGCAGCCTCCTTGATAAGCCAACATACATCGCCAAGTACCTGGCACTTCTCCACTAAAGCTGCCAGGTCACTATGACCATGAAGGTCAAGACACCGAAACAAGTCGAGGTGGTCCATACCCCAGCCGTCGACATAATGAAAAGAGATAAACAACGGCTTGTTCAATATGCCGGCTATCGGGTTTTCTGCAGATAACCCGTGTAAATTCAGCAAAATAAACAACCAAGACGTCTGCTTGTAGTACGTCTGCGTTCTATCTTCCCAGCGCACAAACGTCTTATACGGGTGAAATCTATCTGTCGGGCCCCTCCAAGAAACTACTGTCGGGAGCGGCTCTTCGACAGGAAATGGATATTGTTGCGCCTCCAAATTAGCGTCCCCTACACGGCTCAAATGTTTCAAGTTCTGCATGAAAGTGTCCTCATTGATAGCAGCGAAGATAGGAGCAGGCGGGTCGGAATCCTTTTCCTTCAAAGCCCGACGTTGGGCCAGATAGTTCTCAGCCTCCCTCTGGTGCTGTGAATAAAGCCTTCTCAGGTGGGCCTCGGGGATGTCAAACACTGGCCCGGACTGTTGTTTCAGAAAGGAACGCTCGGCCACGTCCCAGAATGCACCTCTACTATCCCTGTAGAAGCTGGTTCGAATGTTCCACCATTTGATATATTCTGATGTTACCCGGGGAACACGGTTAGAAACTGTGGGAACTCTGAAAACTGCACCGTCCTGGCGATGGTAGAAATCCCACCACAACCGGCCATCGCCAACAATGGTGGACCCATGCTTAGCCCGGCTATCCAGGGGAAATTGAGCAACCGTTGTGGGGATATGCTGGTCATAACCAAAGTTCCGCCCAAAGCGGAATGGATAGTATGGTTCCAGAAGGAGCAGGCCACCCTTTCTGAAAACTAAGACACTAGGATGGATGCCCATGGCCCATCTGACCAGCTCCGGCTCCAGGATTGGTCGGGCAGTGTTAACCCCTGAGACAGGATGGATATATGTCTCTACCTCTTCCAGCTTGCACTCTCTCTGAGGATCAATCAAAGGAGCTGAACCTGCCGCCAAGCTCCAGAAATGAATGCTGCCAGGGGCATCCACCGGCACCTTTATCAGTCGGCCCCTTACTTTGAACAGCTGATCATAGAAAGGACCAGGTTCAGCACTGGCAAACTCAATCATTCTGGGCAGTACACTGTCTGCCTGCAAAGTTCTGGGAGCCAACTCAAGAAATAAACTGCAGACCCAGGCGTTGAAGAAATGAAAAGGACCCACGGTCCTCAAAGAACGGGGAGTCCGGTGCTTGTACAGATCCCCCAAAGACTTGTATATCAGACACAGGGCCACTGGGCAGAGCGACAGCCTCATTCCCCAGGCCATCTGACAGGCCGGATATATAGCTTCTGGCCGGATGATTGTCTCGTCCCCTTGAGGGAGAGTGAAAGTGCACAGCCAGAATGTGAAATAAGCCGCACAATGTGTGATGGGGTCTACGCCTGCTGGGTTGGGACCACCGCTGCCTGCACGGTGCAATGAAGATGGCAGCGCCGACTTATAACGGGGAGCCCTTACCTGCTTGCTAGCAGTCGGACCCACGGAAGGGAAGTCTGCATATTTCAGGGGGCCGTCAAAGAAGTACTGAATCCACTGCCCTACCCGGATCCGCAGCTTGCTGCCCTTCTCTCGGGGATGATAACCTTTAGAGGACCCTCTACTGTACGCCAGACAAATGGAGCGATATGCCTTCATCAGGAACCGGTACGAGAAGCCAATGGAATATCTGCCTTAACCATCGGAGCTATCCTTCTCAGAATCTGCCAAGCAGACTTCTTCATACGGCTCGCCGTCAATAGGCAGTCCGGAAAGCTGTGACAGACTCCAGAGGTCAAGAGATGTCTCACCCTCTGCTGTATAGAATATGTTGAATAAGGGGCAGAAGACCTCGAACATCCCACAGCATAACCCTCGGGATATAGGATACCGAAATCGGGAAGCAAAAACACTATGATATACCCCGGCTCTGATCAGCAGAGGGGCATATTCCTTCAGAACAAACTCAGTAAATTCCACGGCTCCTACCCGAAATAGGTGGGCGTCAGTGATCTTGGTATCCCCAAACCAACCAGCGGCTAAATGATACTTGAACTGAATGGCCGAACAATTCAGCACAAAAGGCTCTTCGCGGTACCCCCACTTTACTGGCGCCAGGAAGAGACCATAGCCGGGCTTCTCCCTATTGACTCAGCCACTGGCATTGTCCCACCGAGCAGGTGTGAACTCCGGGGCCCGGGTCAGCATTTTCTTTTCCGGCTCCAACTCCGATATGCCAAGGACTGCATCCCAGTCACGCTTCTCCCCGAGAAGATATATAGCCTTTCCACGATACACTGAATCTTTCAGGCTGTCTCTCTCAACAAGAATTGCGGCTTCAACTGTACGAGCTATTCGGTAGTTCCGCATTACACCCACGGTGAAGGTCCGGATAAACGGCAGCAAGTGTTTGTCCTTCGGGAAATCCGGGCGATAATCAGTGCCCCGTCTGAAGCATGTTTCCATGGCAGTGGAGTATACCCGGGATGTTGACACCGTATCGGTGTCAGAATCGGACGATTCATCAACGGAATCAATCTTGTCGTATCCGAAGTCGAGGCTGTGCACGTTCAGCCAGTTTACTGTGGCCCGTGATATATCTGGCTGGGCCGACGAACTGGCCCCGACACCTCCAAGGAATGCCGCAGCAGAGCCTGAAGCCATTGCAGTGTCTGCAGTCAAAGAAGAAAAGTGAATTAAAAATCCTAGAACAATGGGCAGTCTTATAAAGATTGTAACATGAGACCCTATGAAAATTTTGGCAGCATCTCCCCTTATTTGGGGTCTGCCCAACAAGAATAGGGTGTCACCAACCAAGAGGGGATGATCCCGGAAACAAAAGGGATTAAATCCCAAAGATCGTCATACCCAGGCGAAATCAAATGAGACGGGAAGAAGCCGGATGGTCGGAGGGGAGGAGCTCGCCGCCACCGCCGAGAGAGGAAAGAAAGTGAAGAGAGAGAAGGGGCTGAGAATAATGAGAAGCCAAGAGGCTTCGGCGCCTCAAATAGAAGGCCGAAGCGAAGGGCTCTCGGCGCGCCGAGAACCCCCAGGCCGAGAGACCCCCCTCGGCCGAAAGGCACGCTGAGAAGCCTCCGCGCCGAGAAGCACCCCGCGCCGAGAAGCCCTCCACGCCGGGAAGCTAGGCGCTCCGAGACCCCCCGTCTCCACGACCGAGAGGTCTTCACGCACCGAGAAGCCTATGGCCTCATGCCGAGAAGCTCCAAAAAGCTGAAAATAAAGTCAAACAATATGAAGATAGAAAAGAAAGATACATGTGCAGAGTATTGTTGCAACGAGATGATCAGGTCTAAGGACCGGATTGAAAAGAAAGATACATGTGCAGAATATTGTTGCAACAATATGAATAATGAAAGTCACCTGCAGGCCCCGTGCCGCTTATTCTGTGCTTATGCCGCCCGCAGGTGGGGGGCATTTGTTGACACCTTGAAAATGAACAGGGGTGGAAGCAGATCATACCCATAGTGAAAGACCAATGATGAAGCTCGTCAACCATTTACCCGGCTGAAGCCTTTGTCGGCCGAGCTGATGTCCGGTGCCGATGTCACTCAGATGGTAGCACTAACAAAGCAGTAGTCGCTTGACTAATGAGACTTCCTAGCACACTTTAATAGGAACTGTGTTGCTGCCTCATCTAAGAATCCACAGATGACATGTCATGGTAAGTCAGATGTCGGCTTATTAATAGATGTGATATAAGATAAAGATGAAGCCGGTACCGGCAGATGAAGATTGCAAAGGCTTTTGCAAAGTCAGAACACAAGAAGAATCGTCTCCACAGATTATACACCCGGCTGAAGTCTTCCCAGACTAAAGCTGATGTCCGATCTCGTCATCATTCAGGTGACGATATCGATAAAATGATGCCCGATTTTGTCATCATTCAGATGGCAATACTGATGAAACCCCTGTCCGCGGACTGATGAAAACCCTGCTAATGATCTCAATACAAACTATATCACCAACGGAGGACCCTCTTGGATACTGATGTACTTGAAGGGCCTATCAAAGGCCTGGTCAAAGAGACCTAAATGGGCCTTTAATGGTGGCGTCGGGAGCCACTTTGTCAAAGCCCAAATGCTGCACATGGAGTCCTGCGCGCCGGGAAGTATTCAGCTGAGGCGCGCCGTGAGGTGTCTGCCGAGAAGGCAAGGAGGGACGGCTATAAAGCCCCTTCCCTTCGAAAGGATGATGGTCGGGGGGGGTCAAAAATCAGAGATAGAAAAAAAGAAAGGAGGAGTAGAAGCAAAAACCAGATAAAGAGCCAGAAGAGAGACCGAGAGGGAAAGAAAGAAGAAGCTTAGAGAAGAAGAAGAAAGGGAGATTCAGGTGGGTAGCCCGGGGAGGGAGAGGAGTCAATGCTCCGCCCTCCCCCCATGCTTTCTTCTTTTTATTTTCTTTTCTGATGTAATCTGGCGAGGCTTTCTCGATGTATCAATGTAGCTGGAGGATTCCGGTCTCGATCTCCATCTCTCTGTCTTTCGTTTACCTTCTACGATCTGTACAGGTTTGGGATGATGCAATAATATGAAAGATGAACATGGCTTGTTTGGGCATTCGATCGATTGAAATATCTACTGTATTTCTCCCCTTCTTGCATCGGCAGTTCTTCTGAATGTCGTTTTGCCTAGATGTTATAGCTTTCCGATTCATGTTTCGACCTCCCCTCCCTAGCCTGTCCTCTGGTGGAAGACGAAGACGGAGTCTCAACCCTCATCCAGTGGGTTATTAGGCTCTGTCCCTCCTCTTCCTCCCCCTCGGATCATGGTTTCCCCGGATATCACAGATGTCTGTCGAGCTCCCATCTCGTTCAGGGTCAGAGACATCAATCTCTTGACCGTCTGAGCAATAGGTGAGTATAGAAAATGCCATACGTCCCATGAGGATTCGATAATGGATGATCTGCCCTTCGACGGATGCTAACCCCCGCGTAAACCCCTTCTGTAGTCCAGATCTTGACTCAATCCGAGCCAGAAATCCCAGAAATCGCCTGAGTAGAGTACCGCAGTTCAGCCATAAACCCTTTTAGCCCCTTCCCGGCGTGGCCATTTCCCCGCCGAGAACTACTCTGCCGAGAGATCCCCCTTGCTTTAGCCCCTTCGGCAAGGCAAATAAGCCTATCCCAATACAGCCTTCCCGGCCCGGGGGCCTCCCGGCGCCGGGTTCCCGGCGCGGTCATTACCGCGCCGAGAACCCTTGCGCCGAGAGCATTCCCCCTTGGCCAATAAAACCACGCCGGGAACCATGCTTCCTGCCACCCCTGCTTTACGTTGTGAATCCTCCATTCCTTGAACCCCGGAGGAAAGCCTTCCTGCTACAGGCCAAGGAACCATACAGATGCCCTCTGAAGTCCGATCAACCAAGCCTTGCATCTTGTCGAAGGATACTCTAGATCATCATATGTGCCTAAGGGATAAACATCACTGGGGATAACTCCCCTACATAACCTTACGAGCCAGAGAAACTCTGCCACTGCATAAGTTTCAATGGCCTCAAAGGGATATTAAGTTGGTGCCGTGATCACATACACGGGCTAGGGGTCCCATACCACCCCTTATTCTGGGTTTCATCCCGGCACTCTATGGGTGATCGTCTATTACTCCCTGGCATACGCTAGGTACGGGGGAGGTGCTGCTGAAATCCTCTCAGCCGATGAAAAATAATACTGAAGCTGTCCTCTGGGCTCCGTATGGTGATGGTGAAAAGGACCTCTGTGTGGGGCTCTTCCCCTCCAATCTCTCTCAGTTCTCGGCCTCCTTCGAAGCATATACAACTAAAACCAGTTGAACCCCATCTCTAGTCTCCAGAGCCAACCTACTCTGATATAATTCCCAGAAAACTCTCAAAATCCTAAAAAATAGGGTACCTTAAAGTCCTAAACCCCTCACGGCGCCCAAACACCCCTTCTCGGCCAGCTACCTCTCGGCGCCACCAGCTCCCGGCGCGGCCTTCACCGCGCCGGGAACCCCCAGGCCGAGAGCTCCTCTTCCCCCTTTAGCCTACGCCGATAACCCCCTTGGAGAATCTTCAGCGCGCCGGGAAGTCGACGTCGGGAGCTTCCTGGATTCTTCCCTTTGGCTACGCCGAGAACCTCCATCTCCTTGCTACTCATGCCGGGAGCCTTAGCCTCCCATCTGTGGTCATGCCGAGAGCCTAAGTTGCCACCCTATGAGCCCAAATGCCCAGAGCTAACCTACACAGAGATATTCGTGGATCACCAGATGTGTCCCGAGGATAAAGTAAAAGGGAGGTAGACTCCCTTATGTTCCATCGATTCGTGTCGAAGTCACAACGACGCGCCTCCCTCTTAGCTCCGGTGAGCCATGCCAATGCATGAGTGCCACCAGCTCCTGTGAGGGAAGAATCAAACATTGCCTTAGGGCATACGTGTGTAACGTGGAGAGGCCCGACCTCTCTCTTTCTTTCGGCTTTCAACCCGGCACTCCGTGGGTGATAGCCTATTTCCCTCTGGGCATGATTCAGACCATGGGGAAGTGCCGCCGAAATGTTAACCGATGCTTTAAACCTCCGTCATGATCGCGGCTCATCCTGTCTGCGATTGATATCCTCTGTTTTACCTTTACCCTGAGTCTGATTGTTTTTCGAGCCGTCGATTCAGCGATATCGTCTGTTTCTACAATCGATATTATTATCTTGCCCGCCTTCCTGGCTCTGGTATGAAATTCAAACTGCGCACATAAAAAGAATATCCTTTTTATTATTGCCTCTCGAGGCCTCCTATTTTGGCGTTTAATCAAGGGTTGTCCTTCCTTGGAAGGGCGTAATTAACGTCATAGCCTTTATGGTATGACGGACTTCTGGTCCCGACTCGGACTTCACAATCGACTGACGAAGTCAGATCGAGCGCACAATAAAATCGTCACACACGTGACTGGCACGCCTAATAAATCAATAAATCAAAAATCCAAATAAAAAAATAAAAAAATATATAAATAAATAATACAATGAAATAAGATAAGATCCACGTTCCACAGGATCCTAAAAGGGGTAGAGAGAGGAGGTCACCCAAGCTAAATGCAAAGATGAATGCAAAATTAATGCAAAATGAATGAACAATGTATATATGAACAAAAATATCACAAATATAGCACACAAAGCTAAATCTGTGAAAACCTCATGAAATTGGCGCCTAGGAGGCTGCCACCAATTCCTGAAAGGGCGCCCCTATATGGGGCGCCAATTACCTGCTTCCCAGAACCCGTAACAGTGGCCAGAAAGCTTAGAACGATGAATAAAAAGGCCAATAAAAATGAAGGAAACACTCACAAACTCAAAGTATGAATCATGGCACTCAAAAACTAAGAAACAAAGCATGACATGCTCTTTTTTTTATTTTTGTTTGAGAGGGATAGATAAATGGAATTTTTATAAAAAAATCTATCAAACCAACAATCACATAGGGAGTGTGCTACGTGGAGCACAAAGGGAGGTGCACTGTGGGTGCAAAGGGGAGATGGCACACGTGGGTGCCCAAGGGAGGGGTAATCCAAAGAAAAATAAAAGGAGGTCCCTCCGTGATCGTCAATTTGTAGATCTAATTAAAAATCCACTAAGAAATAATAAACAGCATAGGCAATAAAATGTGGGAAAGGGGAAAAAGGGAAAAGGGAGTATACGTGGATGCAATTTTGGAGGGTGATCGTCAGATACCGCGGGCCTCAAAGGATATAACAAATAAATAAAGGAGGGATCGCGAAATAATTACCTTAAGCGTGGGAGATGTGAGTGATTTCCTTCCCTTCCTATCGGTCGGCCGATGGAGAGAGTCTCTCTTCTTGATTACCCTTGCAAAATAATACAACACCAACAAATAAAATATGGAATTAGAAAATCGAGTGTAGTATCAAATCCAAATGAAATAAACGTAACGTGAGAACATGGACATGAACACACCTTTTGGGTGTTGCCCCATTAAACCCCAATGCAATGGGTAGAGAGATATGATGAATGAATGTAAGAAAATAAAGTGTGCAAGTGTTACACTATGGAGGCTCAACGTGGTTGAGAAATTGGATGAACATATGAATATAATGAATGCATGCATGCGCTAATGCAATGAAAGAAATAGAAAAGAGAAAGAAAAGGAAATAGAGGATCCTGGGATTTTTCTGTTGACGGCTATGGCTTTTAATGAGCGTTCGGGAGAGAGTCTCCGTGGGGATGAAGCTTTAGCCGCACAGGGAGCTCCTCCTTGAGCCAACAGCCCAGCAGCATCTCCCCCAGTGAATAAAAAAAATTGGCCTCTTTAAGCATGAGCCGCAGGGGCTCTATTTATAGGGAAGAGATGCGTGGGTTTAAATCCGAATAAAAATAGGGAAATTGATTTTTAGTAGGAGACAAATACTGGAAGGAGTCCTCTCAGTCATAAAAAGCCATTAGAGTCCTTTTCGAAGTGGAAATGGGCTCAAAATTGAGAAAGAACGGGGTTCTGGCACAGTTCGGAAATCTGGAGGAAATGACGACCCCTCATGCGGTCGTTATTTGAAATAACGACTTCCCGAGTGTCGTCAATCAAAAAAAATCCAAAAACAAATAGCGCCCCTTCCTCTGCCGTTAATTTGAATAGCACCCAAGTGATGGGCGTCATTTTCAGGGAATTTCCATTATTTTTAGAAAAGGCTATTTCTTATTTGTTATTATTTTTTCTCATTTTTTCGGTGGATGTGCATCTGAATATGTTGACTCTAATTCCTATGTTTTCGTATTTTTCTGACACCCAGAAGGCCACCAAAACAACCCTGAAAGGGCCACAAAAATATATTATAAAATATTACCCAATTGAATGGACGCCTCCTTATGGGGGTGTCATTTCCTTTTTATTTTTTTATTTTTTTATTTTTTTTCTTTAAAATCAAATGACGCCCCCCTCATGTCGTTAATTCTTAGAAAGTTCGTAAAAATGGAGAAAAATACTCAGAAAATCTAGAAAAATAGGAAAAAAAATGAATGGACGCCTCCTCAAAGAGACGTCATTTTCTTTTTTATTTTCTTATATTTTCTATAAAATCAAATGACGCTCTCTCTCGTGCCGTTAATTCTTTAAAAAAATTGATAAAAGTGGAGAAAAATACCCAAAAAATCCATAAAAATAGGAAAAAATAGGAAAAAGTAGAAAAATGGGAGAAATTCAAGAAAAATGGGAAAAACAACTTAAACAAAGTTAACTTGAGAGTCGAATTGGGGCATTATGAGGTAATATGAGACGTACTCATAGTAATATCAATTTTAGCCTATCTACAAACTTCAGAATAATCCTAAATCTATCTCTATTGATCAAACAACGCTTGATGGGTTGATCAATGATGTGGGGTTGTTCGAGGAAAATGAAATGCTGAAGGAACAAATAAATGTCTTGACAGAAAAGCTGGTTGTCTTTGAAAAAGGCAAGCATGTTGTCAATGTTGGCTCTGAGAAGCTGCAAGCCTTAGAATAAGAAATTGAAAAGTACAAAAGTGTGAATGACATGCTCAATGAACAACTGGCTGCCTACGAGGAGGACCTCGCTGAATCTGAACTGCACAACTCCTCTTTGGAGAATGAAATGAAAGATCTAAACAGCTCACTGTCAAAATTTGTTCAAGGCCAAGAAAATCTGGACAGACTGTTGGGAAATAAAGTCAACTTTCGGAGAGAGGGTTTGGGGTATGCACCTGTGAATAAAAATTCCTTTGGTAACAAGTTACATACCTCCTTCATCTTTGGCTCACATGAAGCCAGCACCTCCAGTGGTCCCCCGAAATAGTCTAGTGCCCAGAAAAATAAAGAACTAGACAGAAATCAGAGAAGGAAAACACAAAAACCAAAATAAGAAAACAAGTTTGTTCGTGTTGATATGCATGCTAGGAGA
Source organism: Amorphophallus konjac (assembly GCA_022559845.1). Classification (NCBI taxonomy): domain Eukaryota; kingdom Viridiplantae; phylum Streptophyta; class Magnoliopsida; order Alismatales; family Araceae; genus Amorphophallus; species Amorphophallus konjac. The sequence goes on from CM040124.1 coordinate 208,317,517, forward strand.
TACAATGATAAACACCATGCCTGCCATAAAATGGATGCTTACGATTTTTATTGTGGTAAGCATGGACATATTGTGCATGACTATTTTATCTTGAATAATGTTGAACTAAAAGCAGGCAAGATCAGGAGAAACAATGCAGGAAGCACTGTCAAAGGAAAGGTCTACGCCGGGAGGAAGCATGCTCAGCACACTTCCATTCAGAAGCCCAGAAATAGCTTGATGCGTCGATGTAGTCCTCAGGACAGGTCGATGCACCCTAAAGCCAGCAGAAGACCCTTTTCTCCTCACTGCTCTCACTATGGAAAAATTGGCCATACAGTCAAAGACTATTGGCATTTAAAGGGTAGAACCCACGTTCATGCCAAAAAGGGTACTTTCCATGCTCATCCCCAAAAGCTCAATGCCTACGCACACAAGAAAAATGGGAATTATAATGTGTGCTGCTTTTATTGTGGTGAGTATGGACATATGCTTGATAATTGTCATTCGATGAAAAGTGATGAACTGTATGCAGCAAAGAAGAGAAACATACATATTAGAAATGATGCTAACCATCAAGGACCCAAGAAAACTTGGGTACCTAAAGATCTCAAATGAGAACTTTGGATACAGGGTGCCTTAGAGTTGAACGAGGATCAGTAGGAAATAAAAGCTCAAGGCACAGGTTTGTGAATAAAGTTTTAGATCATATTAACTCTGCACGGTAGGTTTCCTTGATAGTTACTACAGTTAAGCCTTTTGTTGTTTACAATAAATTCTGCTCAACTCATGAAGAGTCTGTCATGCTGATGGAATTGTTATGATGATTGAGTTGTTGGTAATGCTTGCACGCTTGTGGTTCAGCTTATTGTTTCTCCCAATTTTGGCAGCCACATGAGCTTCATGACTATCATACCTGACCACTGTTTTGATGATGTCATGGCTGTATTCAACATAACTCATCATTCTCGTAGACATATAACTTGTTGCTTGAGTGTTTTAACTTCCATTCGCATTAGACTAAGGGGGAGTTTGAAAGTCTCCACTTCAGTTTAGCATGCATATGTTGGGAACGTTGAGCATCATCTTGTGGTCTCATGCACTTTCATGCATTTCATGATTAAGGGACCCAACACTCCATGACTAGCATGTCTTACACTCTCAATGCATTATCATGGCATGACCCTTTGGTATATAGAATGGTGACTTGTGAAGGTTGAATTAAATCCAACTGAAAGCTATCACTATGCGTGAGAGGATCCTCGGATCAAGTTCTACGCCAAGCACCATGGGTCAATTGCTCATATAAGTCAAGGCTGCAAACCCCCTTGGTTAATCCTTCAAATGCATTTTGAAGTTCATGCATAAGTTGAGGGGGAGTCATCATGAAATTTCTATTGGCATGCTTGCATATTGTCCAGTCTAAAATTCATCATGTTGATATCTAAGTTGATTGCATATTCTCAAAGGGAGTTTGATTCACTTTTGACAAATTGTTCATACTAGATGTGGTGTGCCTCATGACTAATGACCTTTTGATAAAAAGGAAAAAAGTGAGTTTCAGGGAAATGGTAAACTATGTTTGAATGCATATGTTTGACATGTGGTTTTCAACTATCTTGCATGAAGAATTAAAGTTAAAAAAAATGTTTGCTGCATGCTTTTGAAATCTGGAAAGATCTTATGCCATCAAAACTTCAAACTTTGTTGAAATCCTTCCGGCTGCTTGATGAGGTTGACCTAGCTTTGTTAGAAACTGCTTTGTTGAAAACTCTTTGTGTTGTCTACCAGACTGCGTCGATGCACAGGACTTACCACGTCGACCCAGCAGTTGTTTCTTCACGATTCATGCCTTCTGTTTGAGCCCTCTGCGTCGACCCCCTGACATATCTGCGCCGACGCATCATGCTATCTGACAATTCGTTCAATTCCTGCAATCCTATTTTTTGAATTGATCAGTGCTCACCTTGACTACAACATATGAGCTCACTGCACATACTCAGGGGGAGTGTTCTGTGTCTATCTCCATACCTCTACCCAAGTTCATTCCATGTATTCATCAACTCTTGCATCATATTTATGATTTACTGTGCTCCTTCTTGGGTCTGAGATGTCTTGATATATGAATCTCATTCATACCTGAATTTCCATGAACTGCTTTGAACTCTAGGGAGCATTCCTGTTGAAACTCTCTGATATGTCTATCTGCCATATGTCCTCATTTGCATGAGCTTGTTTTGAACATCATTTGGTTGCTCAGATATCTGGCTACCTACTCCAAATTCTTTGAATGCCTTGAATTCCTTGGGAGAATTTCTATCTATTGTTGAGTTCAATTATCAGAGTAAATCCTCAAGAGGAATCTTCTTTTATGGAGCTCTATGTTTACCCAGGATATAAAACTGTTGGTTTAAGTTTAATGAGTTCATGAGTCTCTTTTTTAACTGAACTGTAGCACCCCAGATAAAATTATAGGAATAAAATTTTCTAAATAAATAAATCTTATAAATAAAAAGACAACGGCCCAAATTGTACAAATTATAAAACCCAAATGATTAAAACAAAAGGCCTTAACCTCTATATGGGCCTTAAGCACAAAACCCTCTCATGTAACATACAGGCCTCACTTATGTGAGTTACCCCCAAAAGCAAAATGTGCCTTAGCAAGAACCCAAAAGTCTTTTATGTAGGGAACCGTATAAGCCTAGAACGAATGGGCCTCATGATGGGCTTTAGGTGTACATATATAAATACATCAACACTTAAGGGTTCTTGGCAAACACAAAGGCTAACCTCACGTTCGAAGCTTGCATGCCTTAGGGTTTCGAACCCAACAAGGAAGGTGGCTGCAGTTTTGGCAGTGGAAAAAATTAGGATGGGAAACATAACACTAACTAGGACTCTTACGTTGGAATTTAATTCCGAATAGGATGCAACAGGGTCATCGAAGCCAAAAGACTTATAAATAGAACTCCTTCTCGAACGAGCTCCGGCTATTGCTGCTGCTCGATCTATTCCCTGCATCAACGCCGTTGCTGCCATCTGCTACTACTTCCTCTTGCGGTTGTTGAACGTGGAGCGTGAAGAGCTCTGCTTCTTCATCTGCTTCCTCCTCTCGTACCGCAATTGCTGCATCCTACTACTGTGAACGAACGATAGGAGAAGACGTCTTCCCTGCTGCTTCTTACTCTTGCTGCAGTTGGTTCTGTTGCTAGTACCGACTACATACGTGAAGGAAGTTTCAATTGCTGCTATTGTTCTTATTATTTATCATACCTATCTTTGTTTCCATCGTCCGGATCAAGCCAAAAGGTAGGTTTTCTCAAGTTCTAAAGGCCAAGAAGATAGTTGATAGAACAGTACATGCATGTACGATCATAGCAACATGCTTACATCTTGTATTGGTGTTCATGATCTTGAGTTTTCTTGGTTTATAGTACTGGCCATCTATTAATGAACGACCTCGCAGAAGGTTGCAAGTTTCTAATTAGCGACAATCCTCATGGCGAAGTATAATGTGCGACACTACCCCTGTCGCTATTTCCTGTAAATAGAATTAATAATTACCCATGTTTAAATTTTAATATCTATGAAACCATGCGTTTAAATTCTTGCATGAGCATGATTTCAGATTCCCTGTATTTTTCTCCATCTATCCATGTCTTTAGTTTTGTAAAATTCCATGTAAATAGCAAAGTGGTACTATGCATGCTATGTTAAAAGAAACGAACAATAAATTGTGTCTGAAAATGTTCCTGCCCGATGCGTAGCATCAAAAAGAATGGACGATTGTCACACAGTCACCGATTAATGAATAAGTGCCCCCGTAAGGAGGCGTTGTTTTGTAAAAGAATTAGAAAAAAATAGAAAATACATGAAAACATGAATCTACGACCTAATAATGGACGTTATTTCAAGTTTGAGCGCCCTTTTAAAAGGTCGCTAATTATAATAAGTTTTATTAATTTTTGGAAATTCTAGAATTAGCGCCCATGCATAGTGTCGCTAATTATTGACATTTTCTTGGAAATTCTGTTAAAAATAAGATTGAGCGACCTTTCAAAGAGCCGTTATTTCTGGATATAGCGACTTCTGATTGGATGCAGATTCTTGATCTCTCAATTTTTATTGGTTTTCTGGCCCACATCGCGGGTTTGTTGACATTCTCATCCCACATATGTGGATGGAGTCTCTGTTTTGTTTCGATCGATTACACACTCAACTCTTGGTCATGATTGGACCCACCGCGGGATATTCCTTCCTTCGAACCAGTACTTTCTTCGTTGAGACCTCTGTGAGTCTACTCTACCCTTGGATTCCCTCAAGGCAGCTGTTGGCACTCAAAATATGCTCGATGGCGACCAAGCCTAAATGACAGAAATGATGCGGCCCGCTGAAGCGAAGAAGCCGAAAGAAACCAATGCACCGAGGCCTTCTCAAGCTATCAGAGCCTCAAGTCACCTGTTACAAACACCGGGCACTTCACCTCAGGAGGATCGAGAAGAATCCAAAATAAATCGGCAGTGTCGACAAGCCTGCCCAATGAACCGACATCGACTCGGTCATTCCGCAGGAACAACATCTGTCGTCCGACCAAGGACAAGGGTATACCTGGTGGCTCGCCACCTGAAAGAAAAATTCTCCCGAGGTGATAAAACATCCTTGACCCTTCAAAACAAGGGACCGAAGGCTCCGTCGGCAGAAGACCCAGATAACTCGACATGGGTACATCTTCTCAGTAAATCGGGTCCGTTAGTGATCAAATGATCGCCCAGTCAAGGCGAAAGTACCCGGGAGGTATTTCACTCCTCGAGAAAGCTACGAAGGCAAGTTAAGCCTAGCTGGCAGCACAAGCTATAGTGTCGAGGCCCGTATCAATGGAAAACCCGCGTGTCTGAGCTGAAGATGCACGAGATTCCGCAGGCGGTCATTTAGCGGCCTAAAAGCCTTATCGATGCCTCCCACCGTGGTTTGGCAAGACCATGATGAGATGAAAGATCACAGTGACTCCAAGAGCCACTCCGGGGCCCATCGTCTGGCCCGTGGTGAATGAACACAAGGAGTGGGGTTAATAAGCCGTGGCCCCTAATCCGGTGCACTACCCATTTCCGGCGCCCACATTCCCGGTGCGCAACAGGAACCCCTTTATCTGGCGCGCTACTCCCACGCCGGGTGAAGCTATGGCCAAGGGTTTTGCTATATATACCAATCCTCTGCCGAAGAAAAAGGAGGATGATGGATACATAGCAAAGAGAGCCGGCCGATAGAGGAGAGAGCCAGCATAGAAGAGAAGAAAAAGAGATAGAAGAAGAGAGCAGAGAGAAAAGAATCTTGGAGAGAAAGAAAGGAGATCGGAGAGCCCGTTTCCGATACTATGTTTCCCTACTGCAGACATCCGAGGTGGGTTTGCAGGAGTCGCCTAGGTTTTCCTCGTCTATCCTCCCTCCTTCTGATAAGATAGCTCCGCCGAGCGATGTAATGAAATGGGCAATGAGATAAGGACGTTGTACAAATCTGCAAGCAGAACCTCAGGAGAGAGGTACTAGAAAAGATGATTGTGATTGGAATCCGGTCATTCGACCTCTTGAATAATGTTGTGGTCGAGGTAGAGGCCTTCCTGGCAAGACCTACCCCGACATCAGCTACTGCCACTACACAGAAAGGCAAGGCAGCAGAACGGCGCCAAGCGCCTAAAGAAGTAAACGCCCTTGATATCAAGGCGTTTGAAGAGCAAAAAGACAAAGGCAAGAAGGCAGTTGCCCCTCAGCCTGCTAAAACCGGAGATGGCAAAGAGGGTCCCTCACTCCGGGATAAGATGAAGAAGGCCTACTCTTTCCCAAAAGAAAATACCAAAGTTTTATTTGACTGGGTAACCCAGTATGACAAGGTCACCCTGCCCGAGCCAAAAAGGCCGGAAGACCTGAAAAGAAGAGGTAGCACAAGATTCTGCCCTTACCACCAGATGCTTGGGCATCCAATTGAAGACTGTTATGTTTTCAAGGATATTATCGAAGGCATGGTGAAGAAGGAAGAGATAGACCTGGGGGAGTACAAGGTTGACCCTCTACAACCGCATGAAGCGCCTCTGAGAAGAGCCGCGGTCAACATGGCCTCTCTATATCAGGCATTGCCTGAAGAGATCACGGAGGTCAGCACCCAGCATACTTATGAGGCCTGCTTTCTAGCCCCAATAAAAGAGCAAGAGGGATGGCAACAGGTCCCTACAAAAATCAAGAAGAAAGGCACATCTCGCCCGAGAGTGGGAGTGCAAATCCGTGGCGTCACACCACGACCCACTCTGCCAGTGGTAGCACCTGTGTGGGCCAATCCACCTGCAGTCATCAGAATACCTACACACAACAGGAGAAGGCAGACTCCATTGCCAATGGTCAAGGAAATTAGTCCAGAAGCCCGGCGACTGCAAGACTATATAATTGGGCTAGATGAATATGTACAGCCCAAACTAGAGCCTTTACTGGTACGGGATTATGTCCCGTGGCAAGAATTATAACAACTTTCACTAAAGCAGGAACAGGAAGCTAACAAAGCACCAGACAAGGACGGCAGCCTGTTCTGGGGGTAGGTACCAGTCAAAGAAAAGAAAAGGAGACGAAGAAAGAAAAGAAGGGCCAGCAAGGCTACAAAGGATGCAGTCCTTTCTTGTAACACCCTCTCTACTCTATTCAATTTGCCTGGTGAAGAGGATGAAGAAGAGATATGCTTCACACCCGCCACCAGGGAAAGTCAGGTCGAAGCCGCAACTACTGCGCATGCAACCCGGTCAGGCCAAAAATGGGGGCGTCAGCCTCCCGCCAACCATAATATCATCTTCAGGGGGGAATATCCCTATAAGATACCTCCCCCGGAGGTCAGGGGAGTCCAAATCCCTCCTCCGTCAGGCCTATACAACCAGAGTGGGGGCAACACTGCCACTCGCTCCTTCCTGGAATTCCTGAAGATGTCGAAGGGGAACCACCCATGCGAGGATGCCGACCCTACAGTTGGGGGCATTCACCCGCAGCTCCAGCAATCTTCCAGATTTTCGGATGAAGATGAAGCTTGCCCGACGGCAGCCAATGAGGGACAACAGGAAGACGACACCAAACAGAAGGGTGCAACCTCAGAGCCTGATGAAGTAGGCCCATCAGGGGCCACGGTTCAAGACTCTCCCAAGCCCAGGTGGGCAGAAGAAATGAAGCTATCCAATGTCCGAGCAGGAAGCCGGGTAGTCAAGTTGTTGAAGAAGCTCCCAGCGAGATTCACTGTTTGAGAAATCCTTTCTCTGAGTGAAGAGACCTGAATGGCAATCATTACTACTCTACAGACGCCTGCCCAATATGGAGCATGTTTGGCTGAAACACTGCGAGAAGCCAATGTAACCTTCACTCAGGAGGACATGCTGCTCCCCACTACCAGCCACAACAGGCTGCTGTATATGAAGGGACATCTGAATGGTCGGGAGTTGAACAGAACCCTGGTGGATCCTGAGGCAGGTGTCAACATCCTACCATATAGGATATATCAGAGGTACTACTTCAACGTGTGCCTCAAAAAAGTCAGAGATATGTGTATTGCCGACTTCAACCAGAAGTGTGAAGTGTCCCTAGGAGTAGCAGAATTCACACTCACTCTGGCAGACTTTGTTGCGAGAGTGTAATTTCATGTCATCAATTCCCGCACCTCGTACAAGGCACTGCTTGGCCGTCCTTGGCTACATGAGAACATGATGGTGCCCTCCATGCTCCACCAGTGCATCAAATAAAATCTGGAAGGGAAGGAGGAAAGAGTATTTGCTGATCTTCACCTATTCGAAGTGTTTGAATGTCACCTGGAGGACGCCCCACTATATGCAGAACGGTCGCAGAAGACCTCTGAAGCCAAGACCTCTGCCGGTGCATCAAAAAGCACCTCCGGCGCTGACTGGTTCCCTTCGCCGCCGCGCGGGTATGTTAATCCCAAGACGGTCTCACACATCACCGTCACCAGGGACGTGGGCAAAGTAGCACCTCCTGTCATCTACCCCGAACCTAATGAAGCCAAGGTCGACCAGTAGCACGACCACATTGGGATCCCGGAAGGCCTTACCAAGCCAATTTTCGGCCTCGATAATATCATTGTCGAACCTTTCAAAGCTTGGGAGGTGGCACGGATAGATGGCCCCAGCAACTTGTTTTACATGGCTAAGGAGCACCCTACATGAGAGGATAATGATTGTCATTTGCCTGAAGATATAGAAGACCCGTCAGTTCCCGTTCAGGGGTTGGCATTTGTAACAAATCAGAAGGCCAAGATGTTCCAGAAACAGCACATCCCCTCTGGCCAGCCTCGCAATAAGAAAGAAGCATTCTAGAAGTTGTGGTATCCCGCAAGCTTGGACAAATAGCTGAGACGTGTCTCTCAACACCCATGGTTGGGCTTCACCCTCGAGGAATACTATTATAGCGGGCGCTATGAAGTGGACACCATCTCCGCTTTCTACCCAATTGAAGATAACTCATTGGGGGGAATTTTTGATGAACACCCAGCAGAGGCTGAGCATACTGAACCAGCTCAACCAAGAGACTTGGAATCAAAAACCATATTCCCCTGCCGGTGCTGGGAGTAGGTCTATCCCGAGGAAGCGGCTCTTCATGCAAAATTCGACACGGCTAGCAGTAGCAAAGCTGAAGATACTAAATAAACAGGGTCGCCATCTGATGCGGGACGGACACGCGACTTGGGACTCTAGCTCGCGATTGCCCCTAAGCGAGGGAAGACGTGGGACCGGGTGCGGTTGAGAAACAGGCCGTGATTCTCGGGTATCGACTTTCCACGTGTACTCGGATCGAGTCACGGGATGGGTCACTCACTTTCTCTCGCAGCAGTGATATAATTATGATCGAGCTAGAATAACCTATCACTCATGCAGCGGCATTCAAAAATATACGAGTAAAGCAAATGCGATAAGAGAGAGGGGTGAGTTTACCTCCACGCTCCGGGCGTGGGGAAGACGATCCCGGCCAAGACAGTAACTCTCGGTTAAACAATTATTACAATAATTACAGAAATGATTTCTACTGCCCACTCCACGCAGGGAGGTAACGGGCTACAAATCTGGCCCAGGAGGACCGAACTTGGGTTGACGGGCAGCGTTTTTGATGGGGACATCACCCAGAGTTCCCTCTGGCTCGGCACCTCTCTCCCTTCCGAAGACGGGTAGGATGCGACTGCACGACTTGATGGGTCCATGACGACACTGGGGTTTAGTACTGAGGACATATTGATGTATTTTCTCCTTTTCTTGAGTCATTTTGATGTACTTGTCTTTATTTTGAGTCATGTCCCTAGGTCGTCACGTTATTTACCTATGTTTGCTAGGCTAGGCGGTCATATGGGCCCAATTAGATGGGCCTGGCCCATGGGCGCCCCCTTCCTTCCCCCACCCCCTTGCTTATTTGCTTTTAGCATTTTCTCCAAAGACTTTTTGTAAATGTTGGGATCCCTATAAATAGGACCCCAACTCCTCTTGAGATGGTTAATGAACATTTGAATATTTTGAGCATAAGTGCATCCCTCCCTCTCTCTCTAGCTTTCTCATTCTCTCTCTCTCTCTCTAGAGGGCGAACCCCACTCTCTCCCTTCCCCTTCTCTCTCTCTCTCCCTTGGGTGAACCTGCCCTTTCCCCTTCCCCCCCCTTGCCACATCATCAGCCACCTCACCCTTCCACCCTTTTACCTCCCCAAGAGCATTAACACCCATCAATACCCCCACTTCCCCAAGCAACCCTTCCTATTCCCCATACACCCTCCCCACCTCCAAGACAACCTTCCCTCTCCCCCACACAACTATTCCACTCCCCCACACCCTCCCATTCAGGGCCCTAGTGCGACCCAAGCCCCCTCCCACTACTTGCTGCGCATCCATCATCCTCAAGCCCTCCCCCTCACCTTGGCTGACCCCTCCATCAGCCCCCCCCTGCATCTTCCCCCCATCCACCACTCCTAAGCACACCCCTCCCATCCACCATCACCCCCCCTTCCACCAACACTAAACCCCCTCTCCATCCCACTTAGTTCTTCCACTTTCGATTTCTCTCTGCCCAACCTGCAGGTAGCAGAAAGAAGGGACGACTTGCAGAGGCGGCCACGATTCCTCACGGCATCACCTGAAGACATATCATACATTGCTGGAAAGGTCATCCAGTCCCCTACGCAGGCGAGGCAGAATCGTACCATTCCGAGTTCGGGGCTGTCCGGGAGAGCCATTCTCCCCCGACTGCGCCAAGTTCCATCTGCAGAGCACCTGAGCTCAACCAGAAGCTGAACCACGAATAGCAGTGGAGGATTCAGACCAATGGACCTTCTTCAAAGTTCTTCCTCCACCTGTCCCCGACCAGAAGCAAGAAGCAGGACCACATTCGGCGTCTGGGAGCCAACGTTCCGATTTTTCCCCTTCAGTCGCGCGGGTCTGCCTCCCCCATTCTGCAGCGACCAGCTCCCACTCATCGGCGTCCCCCAGTCCACGCCGACATCGGACGGCTTCCCCGTCAGTTTTTCAGCGCAGAGACTTCGTCCACGGTTCCAACAACTCCAACGGTTCCAGATTTGGCACTCAGGAGCGGCCGGGGTAGCTTCTGCAAGTCACTGTTTGTGCCAGATAGTAACTGTGGCCAGAACCTGCCACTCTGTTCAAAGCCCGACCCGGACCAGAAGCTGCAGCAGAAGAAATCGAGGAAATTCAGGGCCATCTGCGTACCAGATACGAGGAATTCTAGGCTGTCTCGCCTCCAACATAATTCTAGAACGTGATTTACGGTCTCTACATCGACTGGCTGTCAGCCATCACAGTGAGCAGGGAGCTTCCGTTTTGGCTTCACCTACGCGTCTTCCGGTGAATCTCCCTCCCCCGCCGGGCCGGCTTATCGCCCCTCCCTGCGTGGAGGTAGTGTTTGAGTGTACTTAATTATCCCCACCCCAAGTTCACCCTCCTGCGTGAGGTGTAGTGGTTGTAATCATTTTACACAGGGTTGAAGCTTCACCGACGCAGTGTGCGGGGATCCACACTTCCCCGCTCGCCCTCGTCTCCGAATGGGGTTGGTTTCTTCAAACCAACCAGGTGAGCTCTAAACTTTGCTCCATTACTCTCTAGTGTTTGTTCATTTAATATCCGTAGACATCGCTCCGTTGAGCAAGTAAGAGAGTGTCCGACCCCACGTGCTCCACTTTCGAGCGGTCACCGTGGGCAGTGAGCGAGTGGGACCTTGTGCCCCAATTGGCACCGGCCAGGCCCTTCGGTGTGGGCTACGTACCCTTGGGAGGGCAACCCAAGCCTTGCTGGCACTCTACCAGCAAGGGACTTGATCCATCACCTCCCCTTAGCATCATCTAGTCACCCCGGGCTCGGGTGTGTGCGACGGCGAATTGGCCCCCGATTTATCAACTTAATTGCTATGTGGTTGTGCTTGCGGAATAGGTCCTAAGTTTTGTTTACTTGCTGCATACCCCATATTTGTGTCACATCAGTTGGTATCAGAGCAAGTTTTAGACTTGTCTCTACAAGCCTAGGTCCAAGGGCAATTGCATTTCTATCCCGTGTCGTCATCTTTGTGCATGTCCACCCGTAGGGGTACCATATACCGGGCTGATCCTTCTAATTCCAATCCACCTATGGATCCCAATTTACAAGGCAATCAAAACAACCCTAGGGAAGCTCCCCAAGCTCCTATGGATCGACTTGAGGCTGCCATTCAAGCCCTCACGGAGCAAATGAATGGTGTTTCCACCCGATTGGAGAGATTAGAAGAAGCTAGGGCCCCACCTAGGAACCATGTCCAAAGGGCTCCTCCCCCGCGGGCTGAACATGAGAGGGAAGACCTAGAGGATGAGTGGTATCGCGAGCAGGAGAGAGCCCCACAACCTCGGTACCATGAGAGGCGACCACGAGAGGATCCGGATGACTTCCTACTAAGAATGATCAAAGTGGAAGCTCCTAATTTTGATGGGTCACATAACCCTAGTGCCTATAAAGAATGGGAGGATGGCATGGACCAATACTTTGATTGGTACCCCATGTCCGAGGAAAGAAAGGTTAGGTTGGCCAAGATGCACCTTCTTAAATTAGCCAAGACCTATTGGCTAAAGGTAGAAAGCCAAAGGAGAATCAGGCGTGAGGAACCCATTGACACTTGGATGGACATGAAAGTCCAGCTTAGGAGCAAATATCTTCCCCACTCCTATAGCCATATTCTCTTTGATGAATGGCAAAGCCTTACCCAAGAGGGAAAAATCGTGGAAGAATATGTGGAGAAATTTGACTCATACCTCTTAAGGTGTGGTGTTGTCGAAGAACCGGCCATCACTTTGTCCCGGTTTAGGAATGGTCTCCTTCCCCACATCAAACGGGAGCTTTTTATGAGGGAAGCCCATAGCCTTGAGGTTGCCTATCAAATAGCCCGTGATGTAGAACGGTTTTCTAGGAACCCAAGGTTTGCCCCTCCCAAGGGCCCGAGACCCCGTCCCAACCTCCCTCCCCTGTTGAGAACACCCCCTCCCAGTGGGGGAACCCCCACTCGGCCCTACCCCCAACCAACCAATCCTACCCCCACAAAGGCCACCCCACCCAACCCTTCTCCTCGAAGGGAGGAAGCCTCCAAAAAGAAGACCCCAGGGAGTAGTACTGTTAAGTGTTTTCAGTGCCATGGTTATGGCCACATAGCCTCTCAATGCCCTTCCAAGGGGATGTCGAGCCTTGTTATTGAGGGCGGACCCATCACATCCCAGGAAACCCATGAGGATACTGTTGAGGAGTACGAGGCTGCTTTAGGGTGGGAAGAGGAATACGAGGAGCAATTCTTTGAGGAAAGTATAGAAGATGACCCCCACTCCACCCACCTAGGGGTGATAAGGTGCACCCTCACCCAACCTAAAGAGGACGACTGGCGGAGGACTTCCATTTTCCACACCTTCATCAAAATCGGGGACCATGTTAGGAAGGTCATCCTAGACAACGGGAGTTGTGTCAATGCCGTATCCCCGGACACCGTCAAGCTCCTAGGGCTTACCCCAACACCCCACCCCAAACCATACCGTGTGTCATGGATAAACAACCACTCCCTACCCATCAACACATGTTGTCTTATCCCCATCACCTTCTCATCCTACCAAGGGCAAATATGGTGTGACATCATACCTATGGCTGTAGGAAGCATCCTACTAGGGAGACCTTGGATATATGATGTCAATGCTACCATCCAGGGGAAAACAAACACGTGCACATTTGAACACGAGGGGAAGACCATTCACCTCAACCCTTCCCCACCCCGAAAGGAACCACCCCCCAAGGGAATTCTCCCTACACCACCTCAAAACCCAGGGGTCCCATTACCCCCAACCCAACCAACAAGTCAACAGTCCACCCCTAAGAGCCCCACCAAGGGCCTACACCTCATCACTAGTCAAGAACTCGAGGAAGAGGTAGCCCTCGGGACACCCATATACGATGTAGTCATATGCCTAGGGGAACCCACCCCCTCCAACCCTCATCCTGTGGAGATACACCCTCTCCTAGAAGAATTCAAGGATGTGTTCCCCGAGGAGCTCCCCGATCAACTGCCACCCATGAGGGATGTCCAACATGCTATTGACCTTGTCCCAGGGGCCACCCTCCCAAACCTTCCCCACTATCGCCTTAACCCCACTGAGCATGCTGAATTGAGGAGGCAAGTGGAGGAACTCATTAGAAAGGGCTTCCTCTGTCTTAGCAAAAGTCCTTGTGCTGTCCCAGCCCTCCTCACCGCAAAGAAAGATGGGACATGGCGAATGTGTGTCGATAGCAGGGCCGTCAACAAGATTATTGTCAAATATAGGTTCCCCATACCTAGACTTGGCGATATGCTAGACATGCTAGCTGGAGCCACCATCTTTTCAAAAATAGACCTTAAGAGTGGCTACCACCAAGTTAGAATAAGGCCCGGGGATGAATGGAAAACTGCCTTTAAAACGAAGGATGGACTCTATGAATGGCTGGTGATGCCTTTTGGGCTCTCTAACGCTCCAAGCACCTTTATGCGCCTTATGACCGAGGTCCTTAGGCCCTACATTGGAGTCTTCCTGGTAGTCTATTTCGATGACATCCTCATCTACAGCCAGTCCAAGGAAGCCCACTACCACCACCTTAGGCAAGTCTGCACCATCCTTAGGACAGAGAGCCTCTATGCCAACCCAGGAAAGTGCCACTTCCTGACTGAGTCCATTACTTTCCTTGGGTATATGGTTTCCACTAAGGGAGTGTCCATGGACCCCGAGAAGGTCCGAGCTATCCTTGACTGGCCTGAGCCCCGCACCCTCCATGAGGTCAGGAGTTTCCATGGTTTGGCCACCTTTTACCGGAGATTCATCCGTGGATTTAGCACGATCACGGCCCCTATCACCGACTGCCTTAAAAAGGGGACCTTTGTGTGGACCAAGTTGGCATCTAGGGCCTTCCAGGAGCTCAAAGAAAGGATGACCCAAGCCCCTGTCTTATGCCTCCCCGATTTCTCCAAAGTCTTTGAGGTGACTTGTGATGCCTCCGGGTAGGAATTGGCGGGATCCTCAGCTAGGAAGGACACCCAGTGGCCTACTTTAGTGAGAAGTTGTGTGATGCCAGGATGAAATACTCCACCTACGATAAGGAATTTTATGCCGTGGTGCAATCCCTCCGGCATTGGAGACACTACCTCTTGCCTAAAGAATTTGTCATATTTTCTGATCATGAGGCCCTAAAATACCTCAACTCCCAGCAGAAACTGAATGCTCGACATGCCCGATGGGTCGAGTACATCCAGTCCTACACCTTTGTGATCAAACATAAGGTTGGAAGCGAGAATCGTGCCGCGGATGCACTCAGTAGGAGAATCTCCTTGCTAGCTACCATTCGGGTGGAAGTCATAGAATTTGAAAGACTCAAGGAAGAGTACTCTGATTGCCCGGACTTTGGTCCAATCCATACCGCCCTGTCCACCCTCTCACCTAGGGAACACCAAGGATTCATCTTAGAAGACGGGTTCATCTTCAAAGGCCATAGACTTTGCATACCTAGGACCTCTCTGCGGGATTTCCTGGTCTGGGAGTTACATGCGGGAGGCCTGGCTGAGCATTTTGGGGTACACAAGACCATTGCTATGGTTGAGGGTCAGTTCTACTGGCCAAGTCTCAAGAGGGACGTAGCCAAAATTGTAGGACAGTGTCGGATATGTGCCTCAGCCAAACAGACAAGACAGAACACCGGCCTATACACCCCACTCCCTGTCCCTGATCGCCCCTGACAGGACTTAAGCATGGACTTTGTCTTGGGCCTACCTAGGACTCAAAAAAGGCATGATTCAATCTTTGTCGTAGTGGATAGGTTTTCAAAGATGGCCCATTTCATCCCCTGCTCTAAAACTTCCGATGCCTCTCATGTGGCCCGCCTATTCTTCGATGAGGTAGTTCGCCTCCATGGCCTACCCAAGATCATCATTTCTGATAGGGATGTCAAATTCACCAGCTATTTTTGGAAAACCCTCTGGCACTTAATGGGGACCCTTCTCAAATTCTCCACGGCCTATCACTCTCAAACTGACGGCCAGACCGAAGTCATTAATAGAAGTCTTGGGAATCTCTTACGGTGTCTTGTTGAGGATCGCCCAGGGAATTGGGATCTCATATTACCCCAGGCAGAGTTTGCATACAACAACTCAGTGAATAGGTCGATAGGGATGAGCCCATTTGAAGCTGTGCATGGGTACAAACTTAGAAAGCCTACAGATCTCATTCCTTTGCCTCCACATGCTAGAGTGTCTATTAGTGCTGAGTCCTTTGCCCAACACATGAAAGAATTGCATGAGGAAATCCGCAAACACATTAACAAAAGCAATGAGGTGTATAAGAAGTCGGCCGATTCCCACCGACGCCACCAGGAGTTTCACGTAGGTGATTATGTGATGGTGAGAACTGAGAGACTTCTCCCTGGGAATGTCTCCAAATTGAGGTCGCGTGGATCAGGCCCCTTCCAAGTTCCGAGGAGGATTGGCACAAACGCTTACGTGTTGGACCTCCCCGAGGAGTACGCAGTAAGTCCCACGTTCAATGTGGTTGACCTGGTGCCATACAGGGGTCCCACGGTGACGCCTAGTGAGGGAATTGAGCATGTTCCACCTTTTGAGAGAGCCACCACCCATGAGAGAGTTCCACCAGTCCAGAGAGGCCAACGGGAGCAAATAGAGCGGATATTGGATGAACAGGTCACTGTCACCCGGAGCAAAGCATACGAGCGATACTTGGTCAGGTGGAAGGGCCGGCCCCCTTCAGATGATTCATGGGTGAGCAGGGAGGATCTTCAGCAGCTGGACCCCGACCTCCTGGAGCAATACCGCAGTCGAGTGGACCCTTTCTCGACAGAGTCGAGCTCTTCACAGCCCGGGGGAGTTGACGGGGACATCACCCAGAGTTCCCTCTGGCTCGGCACCTCTCTCCCTTCCGGAGACGGGTAGGATGCGACTGCACGACTTGATGGGTCCATGACGACACTGGGGTTTAGTACTGAGGACATATTGATGTATTTTCTCCTTTTCTTGAGTCATTTTGATGTACTTGTCTTTATTTTGAGTCATGTCCCTAGGTCGTCACGTTATTTACCTATGTTTGCTAGGCTAGGCGGTCATATGGGCCCAATTAGATGGGCCTGGCCCATGGGCGCCCCCTTCCTTCCCCCACCCCCTTGCTTATTTGCTTTTAGCATTTTCTCCAAGGACTTTTTGTAAATGTTGGGATCCCTATAAATAGGACCCCAACTCCTCTTGAGATGGTTAATGAACATTTGAATATTTTGAGCATAAGTGCATCCCTCCCTCTCTCTCTAGCTTTCTCATTCTCTCTCTCTCTCTCTCTCTCTAGGGGGCGAACCCACTCTCTCCCTTCCCCTTCTCTCTCTCTCTCCCTTGGGCGAACCTGCCATTTCCCCTTCCCCCCCCTTGCCACATCATCAGCCACCTCACCCTTCCACCCTTTCACCTCCCCAAGAGCATTAACTCCCATCAATACCCCCACTTCCCCAAGCAACCCTTCCTATTCCCCATACACCCTCCCCACCTCCAAGACAACCTTCCCTCTCCCCCACACAGCTATTCCACTCCCCTGCACCCTCCCATTCATAGCCCTAGTGCGACCCAAGCCCCCTCCCACTACTTGCTACGCATCCATCATCCTCAAGCCCTCCCCCTCACCTTGGCCGACCCCTCCATCAGCCCCCCCCCTGCGTCTTCCCCCCATCCACCACTCCTAAGCACACCCCTCCCATCCACCATCACCCCCCCTTCCACCAACACTAAACCCCCCCTCCATCCCACTTAGTTCTTCCACTTTAGATTTCTCTCTGCCCAACCTGCAGGTAGCAGAAAGAAGGAACGACTTGCAGAGGCGACCACGATTCCTCACGGCAACACCTGAAGACGTATCATACATTGCTGGAAAGGTCATCCAGTCCCCTACGTAGGCGAGGCAGAATCGTACCATTCCGAGTTCAGGGCTGTCCGGGAGAGCCATTCTCCCACGACTGCGCCAAGTTCCATCTGCAGAGCACCTGAGCTCAACCAGAAGCTGAACCACAACTAGCAGTGGAGGATTCAGACCAAGGGTCCTTCTTCAAAGTTCTTCCTCCACCTGTCCCCGACCAGAAGCAAGAAGCAGGACCACATTCGGCGTCCGAGAGCCAACGTTCCGATTTTTCCCCTTCAGTCGCGCGGGTCTGCCTCCCCCATTCTGCAGCGACCAGCTCCCACTCATCGGTGTCCCCCAGTCCACCCTGACATCGGACGGCTTCCCCGTCAGTTTTGCAGCGCAGAGACTTTGTCCACGGTTCCAAAAACTCCAACGGTTCGAGATTTGGCACTCAGGAGCGGCCGGGGTAGCTTCTGCAAGTCACTGTTCGTGCCAGATAGTAACTGTGGCCAGAACCTGCTACTCTGTTCAATGCCCGACCCGGATCGGAAGCTTCAGCAGAAGAAATCAAGGAAATTCAGGGCCATCTGCGTACCAGATACGAGGAATTCTAGGCTGGTCTCGCCTCCAACATAATTCTGGAACGTGATTTACGGTCTCTACATCGACTGGCTGTCAGCCATCACAGCGAGCAGGGAGCTTCCGTTTCGGCTTCACCTACGCGTCTTCCGGCGAATCTCCCTCCCCCACCTGGCCGGCTTACCGCCCCTCCCTACGTGGAGGTAGTGTTTGAGTGTACTTAATTATCCCCACCCCAAGTTCACCCTCCTGCGTGAGGTGTAGTGGTTGTAATCATTTTACACAGGGTTGAAGCTTCACCGGCGCAGTGTGCGGGGATCCACACTTCCCCGCTCGCCCTCGTCTCCAAATGGGGTTGGTTTCTTCAAACCAACCAGGTGAGCTCTAAACTTTACTCCATTACTCTCTAGTGTTTGTTCATTTAATATCCGTAGACATCGCTCCGTTGAGCAAGTAAGAGAGTGTCCGACCCCACATGCTCCACTTTCGAGCGGTCACCGTGGGCAGTGAGCGAGTGGGACCTTGTGCCCCAATTGGCACCGACTAGCCCCTTGAGTGTGGGCTACGTACCCTTGGGAGGGCAACCCAAGCCTTGCTGGCACTCTACCAGCAAGGGACTTGATCCATCACCTCCCCTTAGCATCATCTAGTCACCCCGGGCTCGGGTGTGTGCGACGGCGAATTGGCCCCCGATTTATCAACTTAATTGCTATGTAGTTCTGCTTGCGGAATAGGTCCTAAGTTTTGTTTGCTTGCTGCATACCCCATATTTGTGTCACATCAGTTTTGACGTAGCTTTAGCGCCACGCGTATTCACGAACGTGGGGCCCACGTGCTCATCGGCGGGTCCGAGTGGGCTCAGAGTGGTACCGCTGTGACGTTGGCTTCTGGAGAGGCGTTCCCTGGGACGGCGGCACGCTGGTTCGCCTCGTGGGAGGCGAGTCGGCTCCGACCTCACTTGTTGACTTTGCTGCCCACGGATCTGAAGCTACTGTTGTACAGCGCGTGACCCGGCGAGATCTGCTGCTGCGATCACTCCCGATGTCGGATCGACGCACAAGAGGTATCGTTGGAAAGCTATTTCAAAATTGCTTTGATCTGGGGCCAGAGAAATAATTGTGAATTTCTCGGATCTGCCCTTAATCGATTTTACAAGTTGCTGTTAAACATGACCCGAAATCTCATGACATAAGTTATTTTTCCTGAGAACTGACGTTGACCATGAATCAAAGGTCAGATCCGGAAGTTGACTTCTTCACGAAAGTTGTAGAGGTGGAAACAAGGGAAATGGAGATAATTTTTGTGACAGATTTGGTGGAGGTTTGGGTGGAGAAAGGTATTTTATACTGCTGGGTGGTCGGATCTGGACAGAGGCAGACATACTGAGTTGGGATCTGAAAGTGATTTTTTTGAAAATATAAATTGGATCCTAAATTCACAAGAAAATTTTTAGAAAAGGTAATAGATGGACAGAACTCCCAATAAAATTAGTGACCCAAGAAAATAAGGGAAAGGGGGTCGAAACTTGAAAACACAGGGTTGCTGTGACAGGATCTGAACCGAAGACAGAACTGAAATACTGAGGGACACAAAAATGGAAAAATACTTAACGACAGGTAAATGACTGGATTTTTTTTGGAGGCTGGGGTGGACGTGGAGGACTCACCCTCCAAGTTTGGACTCGATCTGAGCTCCTGATGGAGAGCTAAAATTTGAGCTTTGAGGATCTATCTTGATGTTGACAGAACTCCGATGTTGATGACGGTGGCGCGATGGCGGTGCGATGGCGGCGGTGGTAGAAACAGAAATCAAAGGGGTAGAGAAGAAGGTAGAAGGACATCACACCCTAGATTGAGTAGAAATCCATCTGCAACGCGGGGGGAAGAGAGGAGGAGGGCACACCCTTCTTTGGCTCCAACCAAATTCACAAATTTTTCATCATTAAACCTTACAAAACACTATACATGGGTTTATATAGAAGGGGACGAAGGGGGAGGGTGTTGGAATTCGTGGGAGAGAGGGGAGGGGTAGCATAATCTTCACCCATGTGGTCAATTAGTCTAATAATATAAAATACAAAATATCATTTTAATGGGGGGGGCACCCCATTAACTTAAGGGGAGGCATCTTGGACATTTTTCACCCATTGTCCCCCTTTGAATGGTCAATCATCTAGAAGCCCACCTTGGACCTTTGACTGGCCCCACATGGGCCCTAAGACTTAGGTGTACCAATAGGGAAGGAGATGGGGGCCCCTTGCTGGTCCTACTAGACTCTTGCACAAAAACCCAAAGAATCCTAAGGAATGACAAGTTGGCTTATAAAGCCTTACAATTGCACATATACTTTCCCAAGGATATAAAAGTAAACTAAAGGACACAAATGCAAATTAAAAATGTCAGTGCTATTGCTCTGATGTCCCCATCAATTCTCCCCAGGTGGGAAGAACTCGACCCCGTTGAGTAAGGGGTGTGGCTGCTCGAGTAGTTCCGGCGGATGCGTCACCGAACCTGGTGATAAGTGTGCATTTGTATGAGTTAATTTATGATATTCACATTTTTTATGAGCTTTAATGTTACTAATTATGCACTTATCACACTTAATATCAATTTTTGATCAAAATGCTTAGTTTGATGAAATTATTATAATTTGATCAATAAATACGTTATTATGCAGGCACTCACAAGTCTGCGCAAGAATGAGCCAAAAACTCATGCCGACCAAGCCCAATCTTAGTCCAAATAAAACAAATGAAAAATAAAAAGAAGAAAAAAAGAAAAGAAAACCAAAAAAATTATGTATATATATATATGATATATATGTAGATATATATATATAGATATAATATATATCGATATATATATTTGGTATATATATAGATATGTATATATAGATATAGATATGATATATATATATATTTGATATATATAATATATATTCATAATTTATATTCTCATAATATCTATATATATGCCATACATATATATAAACACCTCATTATATACCTATTATCATATAATATATATTCACTTATATAT
Source organism: Amorphophallus konjac (assembly GCA_022559845.1). Lineage (NCBI taxonomy): Eukaryota > Viridiplantae > Streptophyta > Magnoliopsida > Alismatales > Araceae > Amorphophallus > Amorphophallus konjac. The sequence continues at coordinate 208,338,548 of CM040124.1, forward strand.
AATATATACATATTCATATAATATATTCTTAATATATATATACCTATATATCGATATATGTATAAATATATTAGATATGTAGTGATATGAGTATAGCATGTTCACTAAGAATATAGGAATATCACTACATATCTAATATATTTATACATATCTAATATATATATATATATATATATATGATCAAAAGCATGCAACAGTGGATGAGCCACGTTCGAGCCTTAATTTCCCTCACATAACATAATCATACTATATATATCTCTATTCTATATACACATCTAAATGCTTCTCATGGCAGGTGGCCTTTTTCACGTGATGGAGGCTCACGTGAGGCATCTTCTTCACGAGCATGGGCCATGCAACATCTTTCCACGCGGTTGAGGGCCTTCGCAAAGCTGCAGACGGGCTCCTTCTCAGCGTGGTCTTCAACGCGTGAGGAGGCATGGCGGGTCCGGTGGACGGGGCTTCACGCTGGTGGCTTCAACGTGGGCCAGCTTCCACATTAACGCATGCATGGCCTCTTTCGGCGAAGTCGGCTTTGGCAGTGGCTCTTTCACACGCCTCACAGGCGGGCGGCCCTTCATATGCACGAGAAGCCCATTCGCACTAGCAATGCACAGACGAGACAGCAGCCTTCGCACAAGCCCTTGGTCGGTGAAGGCTTCATGCATGGAGGGGTCTACGGTTTCTCATGCGTCAGGCGGCTGAAGACTTTGGACGCAGGGGTTTGGCAGGTCGGCCAAACGTGAAGTGGCCAATCCTTCATACGCGGTCAACACGCGGGCGGCTTCATTGGCGAGGCTTCTCACGCAGCGCCATTCACACAAGGCAAAAGCAGAGAACAACAGAGAGGGAATGGGCTAGTTTAGAGCCTATAAAAGGGGTTGAGATGAGGTTGAAGGAGAGAATAAGCTTTGTACTACATTTTTAGTTCTTTTGCTGTTATTAGTTTTTGTGAGAAAGTTTGTGAGTTTTTGGTGTTATCGAAGAAGCAAGGAGAGAGAGAGAGGCAGGAGGCCTCTTCAAGTTTCAATTTCATTGACTGTTACAGTATGTTTTTAAGTATTTTAGTCTTGTTTAGTCATTTACATACTTTTATGATCTTCATTTAAATTTATTGTCTTCTTTAAAGTTGTTCATCTTTCAATTCTCTACATTTTCTCTTTCTACCATTTTCTCTAATTCATCTCTATTTTTAAGTTATTACACATTTTTCTAAGTTCTATCTTAGCACGTTACTATTTATCCAAGTTGATATCTTATTTTGTTCCTCCATTTTGAAGCCCTTCCAGTCTTATTTTCTTTCTGAGTTCTTCATAAAAGTTGTTCCTCTCTTGTATATATAGATTGTCTTCTTCTACTATTATCTCTAATTCCTCTTCATTTTTAAGTTATTTTTATTTTTCCACGGTTCTATCTTTTACGAGTTTACTGTTCATCCACGCCGATAGATGTCAGTGTTTCATATTTTTCACTGTCCTCCTCTCATTTTCTGCCTTTACACTCTTCATAAAACTTCTTCTTAACTCTTAGATCTTCAACTTTATCTATTATCACTTCTTCTAAATTTGTCTGGTTTGAAAGTTATTTCTCTTCCTACTCACCTTATTTTCATTATAATTCTCTATGTGTTCTTCTATCAATTCCACCCCTTCTAAATTGCATCGAAATCTCTCTAAGGCGGTTTCAATTCAATTTTCATGATTTTTAAATCTTAAAAATTTAAGGTTTTCAACTTTCAAATCTACTTCTCCATGTGGATTCGACTCAGTCTCATCACTTAACTATTCTATTTATTTAATTTATGGGCCGGATATTTAAATTTGGTAGCGGGACGTATTAACGACGTGCATTTTCCCTCCATCAATTTTGGCGCCGTTGCCGGGGAGGTTTGAATTTGAAGTTGATAACTTTGTGATTTATTTTGTATATATATTGGTGCTCTGTAGCAACCCTGGTAAATTAAAGGACTAGAAAGTCTAAATAAATTAAAAATAATAATTAAACAAGGCCCAGACCTTGTACATGACCCTCTTACGTCCTAAAAAGTCTAACAAAAGAACTTATGGACTCTACTATTGTATTATAATAAATTTAAGAATGACATGTTATTTTTAAGTAAGCATTTAATGCACAACGTAATTTTAATTGAATTAAGAATCATTAAATCTTGAAGAAAATGTCAATTTATATTTTATTTCTAATTTAGAAGATTTAATATTCCACATGTATTACATTATAATCTTATTAGAAGGGAGAAAGATATATATATAAGATTTAATTACATTAAAGATATGTAAAAGATAAAAGAATGAGTATATGTGCAATTTCGGTTCTTTCAAGGGGATTGAGAAATGGTCAAAACTCAATTGACGCCACTTTGTGCAGGCGTATCCAACGTGAAACGCGACTTAACACACGTCTTTATTTATGAATTAGTGAAAATCAAATAAAGTGTATAGCTAAAGAGTTATAGAGATAGTACGGATATATACATAATATTAGTTTTTTGAAGATTAAGTGAAAATGCCAAAAATGAAATGACGCCATACCAATGGGCGTGTATAACATAAGAAACGACTTAAACAAAGTCGTTATTTTATTATAAATGAATAGTGCCAATTTTTCAATTAAAGAATTTTGGGAAACTAATTATATGAAAAAATAGAGAAAATGGAAAACTCGTAACCCTAAAATTTCCCATCTAGATCACATCAACAAAAAAAGATAAAAATTCAGAAAGATCGTTACACCTTAAAATCAACAAATAGGGAAAGGTGAATGACGCCTCCGAGCAGGTCGTCATTTAATTTTGACGACTGTGTATACACGCGTCATTTATTGAAATAATGCCCCAACCTTAGGCGTCATTTACAAACCGACCCGTTGGTGTTTGGTTCGAACAGAGATGTTATCTGAGTAAGTTTAGATTAAGGAAAGGGATCCATACGTGGATATATGTGGTTTTAGTCCTAATCGAACTCCTAGAACCTATTAGGATTCCTTCTCCTATAAATACCCACCCTTCCGTCGAACTTCCTGTTGACAATAGTAATCAAAGAAGTCCTACTGTGGAAGTTCATCTTCCTCTTGCTCAAGAACGCATGAGTTCTTCATCTATCTTCTTCTTCTTCCTTGCTGCATGAAGGCTTGAAGGGAATGGGAAGGCCGTTCTCTCTCTGCTACTTAAATCCTTTGAACCAAAGGAGCTACTGCGTGCTATTCTTCAGATCATCCTTCAGGCTTCATCCTGATGCGTCCTCTCTTCTGCCGTCTGCTGTTATTGCGCATGATAGAGCTACTGCTCTTGTTGGTTTCATCCAAGCTTCTTCATCTTCTTCTACCTACTGCTGCTGTCTCTGTTTGTATTCAGAACAGAGTATCGTGCGTGGTTCTTTTCTTCACGTACTTCATCTATCATCAACCCAAATCACCCAACCAAGGTAGGTTTTCTCAAGTGTTAAGCAAAACATATGGTTATTAGGCCATCTGCATGCATGTAGGTTGTTAGTGGTGATATTGATATATCGGTTTTCATGATTTCAGTTTTTACATTAAATGACGCCCTAACTTAAGGCATTATTTTTATTTAACGCCCTTGCGAATAGTCGTCAATTGAACTAGTCAATTAATAATTACGCATGATCAAATTTTAATAACTATGAACTCCTACATGTAAACTAATGCATGACCATGTCCATAACTTCCTGCTATTTTTCCCTCTCTGTTCATGTCATTTGTTTTTTGATCGGACATATTTTATAAAGCCTGTGTCTGTGATTGTACCTATTAGGTACAAATCAGATGACAGGAATTTGCGACCCTGACTAAGTCGTTATTTGAATGGACGCCCCTACACATAGGCGTCAGATTCGTGATAAATAATGAAAATGGAAGAAAGACATAAATTCATGGACTTGATAATTGACGACGTGTATACTGCCCTTAAATTTGATATATGACGCCCCTGACTAGGGCGCTGTTTACGAAATTGAAGCCTTAATGTAAGACGTCATTTATATAATATCTGAAATTTTAGAATGTTTATAGATTTTAATATTAACAAGACCTGGATATAACGACTACGTGAACAGTCGTCATTTACTGAACTGATGACCCTGACAAGGGCGCCAATTCATAAAATGAAGACTTAAGCCCAGACGCCAATTGACTGATTTCCTAATTTCGTGGCTTTTGTAACCCTTTTACGGTGGGTTAGTTATTAGGCACTATATTCCATTCCGTGAATATAGTCCCATGTTTCACGTTGTTTTATCGATTACCCACTATTTCTCGGTGATAGGCGAACTCTCCATGGGACATTCCGTTCCTTTGGACTAGTGACTTTATCATATAGACCTCCGTAAGACTCCACTAGCCTTGGATTCCCTCGAGGCAGCCGAGCTGGCTGTACCCTTAAAACCTATGTCACTATTTGATTACCATGTCACTCTAAAGAAACATGGTATACCGACCCTCATGACTTGCTAAGAGGATGTCATGAGAATACTCTAAATTAATGGAATGGGAAACCATGCCATTAGTGTTCTTATGAATTAAGTGCCACACTTGTGGACCTCAATTCTATCTAGCTTATCATGTCCAAGAATGAGCGACCATCGCTATATGAGCGCTTATTCTTATTATCATGGCACCTAATTAGGGAGTCGATTCCACCTAGTTTTATCGTTAATCGTGATTGTTCCGTTATTGTTTACTTTATACATCATGTTTTGAAATTCTACTCCACAAGATCTATCTTAAAGTCCCTACAAGCTTATTCCATTGAAACTCTATATTGGCTATAACCATAGTGGATGTCGAAAAATAGACAATCAATGCCTGCGCATATAAGGGCCTGATCTGGTCCTGGGAGGAGCACCCGAAAGTACTAGTGCCCATGGGAATTGTAATGATCACGGTGTGGCATTGCACCGAAGTGCATGACTAGCTTGATTAGACATTCCACAATCTCGTACTTGACTCGACTTGACATGACATGACTTGCGTGACCCGAAAAGGGTATTTATATACTTGCTTGAAACGTGATAGCCAATTCCCGACATGACATGATGAATATACTTGCTTGAATCTCTTGACATTTATTGATATAAGTTCTTGAAAGACATGCTAGTTCACTCAATTATCTCTTGTTATACTCTATCTCTCTTATCGTTTTACGTAAACATGCATAGCTTTATTACATTCATGTAACATGTAATTTACTTAAAGTAAGCTAGCTCTTGAGATATAATTCCTACTGAGCGTTCGCTCATCTAGTGTTTTCCCCTATTTTTCAGGTAAGTCCGATGACAAAACTCAATCGGATGGGGAAGGTCAAGAGTGAAGAGATTAGAGCTCTCCGTCTATCCAAGCGTCTACTAATCTTATCTTTCTATATTTTTGAGTCAATCGTTGTACTTTTCCCTTTATTGAGTCTTAGCACTTTCATTAAGTGGATTGTAATAGAAATACCTTTAAGGTTGTGATTGAATAAAGGATTGAGTTATCTTTACTTTTGCGCACTCTGTCTTTGTGTTGAATACACTAACGTTCTGATTCACATGGTCGATATAAACTCGTCACGCGTCTCTGAGTTCCTTCCGCGCTCGGGACGTGACATGCTCACTCTTATTTTTGTAGAAAAATAAAAGGATCAACAAAAGCACAAAAAAATAGAAAATTTTGAAAATGTCAAAAAATGTTGTGTCTCCCCGAGGTAAGTCTTCTTTATCTTCTACTCTTGTTATTTTTTATTTACCAAATAAAGAACGAGGGAATGCGATTAAGGTTAGTACTCTTACCGTCATTCCATAGATTTAGTTTCTTTATTTTTACTTTCAATATGTAATTAGTTTTTATGCTTAGAAATATTCATAAAAAATAAAAAAAAGAAGAAATAAAAAATATATGGTGGACTAGCTCAGTTCACTAACTAAAAAATAAAAATACAAAAAAGGCACAACTTGGGCTCACTATCATCTTTGAAACCGGTGTCTAAGGTTAGAGGTCAACGGCAAACGCTATAAGCGGGAAAGTGGTTACTTAATTAAGACCTTATGAAAGCAAGGGGAGCCTCCCACTTCCATACATGTTACCTGGCCGGTGGATAAGTTTGATGGTGAATCTAAGTTGGACTTTGTTTGATAATTTATTTGTATAAAAAAATCAAAAAAATAAAATCTACAAAAAATGGTGAGATCATAATTTTCATCTATGGATTGGGCACACAACTTAGCTAGGTTTGACCAATTGGCTCATAAATTTGATCAATTTCTAGCTATGGATCAAAACTCTTCTGTACCACCTAGTTACCATGACAATGATCACATGTGGGATAACTCGGCCCATTATATAGGTGGTTGCCAAAACCAAATCCCATTTCTCACCAAAAATAGCCCGCCCTATTATGAAATTCCATACTCTTGGTCGGCACAAAATGAGATCCCGTCACCTATGATGGCCCAGTCTCCATCGTTTACCCAAGATCGGGCTCAAACCACTTAGTTCTTCCAAGGGGGCCATGATCTACCTTTCACCCCAGAGCAAGGCCAATATGATCAACGGTTTTCTCAGCCCGATTATGAATCACCTTCAGATACTTATAACTCTAGTTGGGAAGATCATTCAAAAATCTCTTGGATGGACCAAGCAACACTAACCCAAATATCTCCAGAACTCTCCACACCTTATTGTGACCCATGTCCAAACAACTTTAATTCTGATTGGAGAGATCAACATGATTTTTCTTGGGAGTCTTATCAGGATCAAGGCCAAAGTCCTCAAGAATAAGATGTTCCAAATTGGGGTTCATATCCAAATGATGATTCTTACGATCAACCCTATTTGTTTGATCAATTGACACGGCTCTTCCAAACTCAACAACAAGCCTTCCAGGAATAGCTGTAAAACTTTGAGGCCCAATTGAGCAGGGTTACTAAAAATATCATAGAAACGGAAGTGGATCCAATGCCTAGCAACTCCACTACAAGTCTTGAGGACCAACTTCCTGCATTTGATGACAATAAAAGTCCATATGATCAATCCATGATTCCCTAGTCTAACAGTCATATCCCTTTTGATCTTGAGAGGATAATGGGAGAGTTTCATAATGAGGACTTAAAGAAAGATCAGCCTGAGATGCCTAAACCCAACTCTATTTGTGAAGAGGATTATGATGAATCTAATGATCTTGAGTCGGGGGGAGAAGAAGAAGAAGAGGATTTGTTAGTCAATGATCAAATTTCATTACTTTTCCCTCCTGAATTTGATGAGTCCTCCTTCCAAGTGAATGACGAAGAAAATGTGAGTGTGGAGAGAGAATTAAGTGATTGTATGGATCAATATTCTTGGGTAATTGAGGAACCATGTACTCTATTTAAAATTCAACCTAGCCAGGCATCTCATGGTTTAGGGGAGGATGTGGATCTTTTACCCATCCCTGACCTTGGTGAATCCATAATCATTTCAAATATTTTGCAACTCACCAACTGGTTAGATCCATATGAGCCTTATGAGAATCCTTGTGCTAAGGAGCCAACTTATTTCATTCCAAATCCTCCTTCTCTCCTTGACACTAGCCATGTGGTGGACTCCCCAAAAATCCATAACAACCCCACTCTTACTCTTCCTCACCTCAACATTGTGCTTGAAACTCCTAAGAGTGAGAATGATGAAGAAAAGCTGGGGGAAATTAAGGTCCGGATTGATGTGTTTAACACTTATAAAGACCTTAAGAATACAGAGGAATATTTTGTAATTGCAGATATGATAATTCCCTTGTCATTCTCTGACCGTGGAGGTCCATGCAAATTCCTAGACCCACCTTGGGATGTTTCTAGCCCACATGCACATGCATATAATCTTTTCCTCCAATGGTCCAAAAGTTGGAATTTATCGGAGGATAAGATTAGTTGGTGGCTCATACTGAATGCCACACGTTGGTTAATGAGTTACATTGCGTCTGGCTGAAGACGTTAAACGTAGCACTTTTTGGGAGGTAACCCAAAGTTTTAATAGTTTTTTGTGCTAATAAATGGCTTCTTGGGAGGCAACCCAAGTTTTTATTGTGGTTTGTGTTTTTATTTTGCAGGTTTGAATAAGGATAAGTTAGGGGGAGAGAGCAGATTGCTTCCTCTGTTGCTCCGATTTTCAACGCCGAGTGCCGCCTCTCATTCCAGCCAGGATGCCCGTCGACGTTCACTTTTGTCAGGTTGTCCCGTTCCTTCACAAACTATCATGTTTACATTGTTCGTTATTCTATATTGTTCATGCCATTGAGGACAATGTCATTTAAGTTGGGGGGACAGAAATTATGTCATCATCTTATACGACCTTATTTCGCCTAAAAAATATTTTTCAACCAAAATCCCATTTGAGTTTCATGATTCATACTTTCATTGACAGTAATTCTGGATTAGAAATACTGGGATAAGGATGATGGAAGATTATTTAATCTAGCCATGGCTAACTGATATAAGAATCTTGTTAAAGTTCATGTGCACTTTTAGAAAAATAAATCACGTTGCACGCTAATGAAACAAGTAGGACAAGCCTTCTGTTATTTTAGGTATATTGTCTGATATTTAGCACTTCTTGAAGAAGAGATCTTTTATAAGCTTTCTGTCATGTTATCTATTGGAATTTTTTTTTTGAGACAAACACCATGAAAAATGCTCCGATTCTAAGTAATCGGGCCTACTTCACCTAAGATGTGTTGAGGTTCGCGTCAAAAGGAAAAGAGAACCTTGATCTGAGTAACCGGGCCTACTTCACCTAAGACGTGTTGAGGTTCGCGTAAAACAGTGAAGGGTAGTGCAGCATCATGTGTGTATAGAATAGAAAAGAAAAAAAAGAGAGAGATCCCAAAAAGGGACATAGTAATAAGGCAGACAAAAAGCTATTATGCTGAATACTCTGTTTAAGAAGTGCAGGATTGAAAGGCACTTGTTCGGAATAGTAAATGTGGGATGTAATTGTCTTCATTGTGCACTTAGCATTACACATGCATAAGTGCTATTGACCTTTAAATAGAATCTTGATCATGTACATTAATTTCCTACATAAGGATAGTGTGTGTTAATGATTCCAGATTCCTAATCCTTAGTTGACTCTATGAAAGATGCTCTGGAAATGAGGCATGAATATTTTAAATTCTTGTTGGTCCTTAATTTTAAAATTATTTGCATTGCTAAGGGACTAGCAATGAGTAAGTTGGGGGGTGTGATAAGTGTGCATTTGTATGAGTTAATTTATGATATTCATATTTTTTATGAGCTTTAATGTTACTAATTATGCACTTATCACACTTAATATCAATTTTTGATCAAAATACTTAGTTTGATGAAATTATTATAATTTGATCAATAAATACGTTATTCTGTAGACACTCACAAGTCTGCGCAAGAATGAGCCAAAAGCTCATGCCGACCAAACCCAATCTTACTCCAAATAAAACAAAAGAAAAACAAAAAGAAGAAAAGAAGAAAAACAAAAAAATTATGTATATATATATGATATATATGTAGATATATATATATATATTATATATAGATATAATATATATCGATATATATATTTGGTATATATATAGATATGTATATATAGATATCGATATGATATATATATATATATATTTGATATATATAATATATATTCATAATATATATTCTCATAATATCTATATATATGCCATACATATATATATATAAACACCTCATTATATACCTATTATGATATAATATATATTCACTTATATATAATATATGCATATTCATATAATATATTCTTAATATATATATACCTATATATCGATATATGTATTCCTATATTCATAGTGAACATACTATACTCATATCACTACATATCTAATATATATATATATATATATATATATATAAGATCAAAATAGATATAGATATGATATATATATATATATATATATATATGATATATATAATATATATTCTCATAATATCTATATATATGCCATACATATATATAAACATCTCATTATATACCTATTATGATATATTATATATTCACTTATACATAATATATACATATTCATATAATATATTCTTAATATATATATACCTATATATCGATATATGTATACATATATTAGATATGTAGTGATATGAATATAGTATGTTCACTATGAATATAGGAATACATATCTAATATATATATATATATATATATATAAGATCAAAAGCATGCAGTAGTAGATGAGCCACGTTGGAGCCTTAATTTCCCTCACGTAACATAATCATACTATATATATCTCTATTCTATATACACATCTAAATGCTTCTCATGGCAAGTGGCCTTTTTCACGTGGTGGAGGCTCACGTGAGGCATCTTCTTCACGAGCATGGGCCATGCAGCATCTTTCCATGTGGTTGAAGGCCTTCGCAAAGCTGCAGACGATATCCTTGTCAGCGTGGTCTTCAACGCGTTAGGAGGCATGGCGGGTCCGGCGGACGGGGCTTCACGCTGGTGGCTTCAACGTGGGCCAGCATCCACATTAACGCATGCATGGCCTCTTTCGGAGAAGTCGGCTTTGGACATGGGTCTTTCACCCACCTCATAGGCGGGTGACCCTTCATATGCACGAGAAGCCCATTCACACTAGCAATGCATAGATGAGGCAGCAGCCTTCGCACAAGCCCTTGGTCGGCGAAGGCTTCGTGCATGGAGGGGTCTACGGTTTCTCATGCGTCGGGCGGCTGAAGACTTTGGTCGCGGGGGTTTGGTAGGTCGGCCAAATGTGAAGTGGCCAATCCTTCATACACGGTCAACACGCAGGCGGCTTCATTGGCAAGGCTTCTCACGCAGCGCCATTCACACAAGGCAAAAGTAGAGAACAACAGAGAGGGAATGGGCTAGTTTAGAGCCTATAAAAGGGGTTGAGATGGGGTTGAAGGAGAGAATAAGTTTTGTAATACATTTTTAGTTCTTTTGCTGTTATTAGTTTTTGTGAGAAAGTTTGTGAGTTTTTGGTGTTATCGAAGAAGCAAGGAGAGAGAGAGGGGCAGGAGGCCTCTTCAGGTTTCAATTTCATTCACTGTTACTGTATGTTTTTGAGTATTTTAGTCTTGTTTAGTCATTTACATATTTTTATGATCTTCATTTAAATTTATTGTCTTCTTCAAAGTTGTTCATCTTTCAATTTTCTACATTTTCTCATTCTACAATTTTCTCTAATTCCTCTCTAGTTTTAAGTTATTATACGTTTTTCTAAGTTCTATCCTGGCACATTACTATTCATCCAAGTTGATACCTTATTTTCTTCTCCCATTTTGAAGCCCTTAAAATCTTCTTTTCTTTATGAGTTCTTCATAAAAGTTGTTCCTCTCTTGTAGATCTAGATTTTCTTCTTCTCCTATTAACTCTAATTCCTCTTCGAGTTTAAGTTATTTTTATTTTCCCACGGTTCTGTCTTTTACGAGTTTACTGTTCATCCGCGCCGATAGATGTCAGTGTTTCATATTTTTCACTGTCTTCCTCTCATTTTCTATCTTTGAACTCTTCATAAAACTTCTTTCTAACTTTTAGATATTCAACTTTGTCTTCTATCACTTCTTCTAAATTTGTCTGGTTTGAAAGTTATTTCTCTTCCTAACTCACCTTATTTTCATTATAATTCTCTATGTGTTCTTCTATCAATTCAACCTCTTCTAAATTGCATCCAAATCTCTCTAAGGCGGTTTCAATTCAATTTTCATGATTTTTAAATCTTAAAAATTCAAGATTTTCAACTTTCAAATCTACTTCTCCATGTGGATTCGACTCGATCTCATCACTTAACTATTCTATTTATTTAATTTATGGGTCAGATATTTAAATTTGGTAGCGGGACATATTAACGACGTGCGTTTTCCCGCCATCACCTGGAAGCGCAGAGTACGCTCCACTCCAAGTAATCGACACCTGCTCATCTCGTATAGATTCAATATGCACACACTGCTGGGGAGAGGCTAGAGGTGGACACTCCGGGGTGGGGTCACTCTCAAATGAAGGAAGGCGGCTCGAAGACTCACTAGGAATCACTGCTTGTCCCTTATGTGACCAGATCCGATATGAAGTAGAACCGATCCCAAAGTCTGACCAGTCTCAAACTCGAAAGGGACTAACAACGCGAGCGTACAAAGACCGACTCGACTCGATGCATGCAGACTCACTATGAACTCCTAATATGATGGACACATGCATGGACAGGCACACAACACCCTAGACACACCTAATGTTAGTCTGACCTACGCATAGGCGATGGTGGACCAGGACACCCGAATATGTGCCATGCATATATGTTATGCAACTGGCGGTTGGGGGTATGGGGAACATCTAGACGTTCAAGTATGACCCAGTCATGCATGCACGCCCCTTTGGAATTGGGAGACTTGAGAGGGCTAGGAGAGCCGGGTGTGGAAGAGTCGGGTGTGGGTGTATCGAGATTGGGCTTAGTGGGTGTAGATGACTCGGCCCGTGGGGTAGGGGTGTGGTAGTGGACTCCCTCAAAGGAGTGAAGTATATATGGTGGGTCAAGGGGCCCACTAGGGAATGGGTCAAAGGGATCAAAGAAGGTATGACCCCTTGTGGTGGGTTCCCACAAGTCACGGTCCCACGTATGGAAGTCTTGAAGTTGTAGATGGTCACCTTCATGTAGTGTGGTAGGTGGGACGGTGATCATATGTAGGAAGTATGATTCCTCCCTCGGACAAAAGGGTATGAAGTTGGGCTCGATTGACATGGGGAGGAATAAGAGAATCTCCGTGGTGACACAACCCACGGTGCATAAGGAGGTAATGGACCCTAAGGCCGGATGGGTGAGGCTAAGACTAGTGGGTTGGTCGAAGCCTCGGGTCAATAAGTGCGTCAACTTCCATTGCCAACCTGAACCTAAAAAAGGTCACCCAATGTATCAACATGGTGACTAGACCGAAATGTCATATGGTAGGAGTTGACTGGCACTAATGGTAGGGTGGGGTCCATGGATGGGTAAGGAGATGGGACCAAGCCATCCTTGAGCCAGATAAGAAGTGGCTCGGCTATGAAAAGCGTACCCGTTAGAAACACGGGTGGCTCGGGCTGAGGTGGCTCTGAATAAACATCGAAAGGTGAGGGTGATGACAATGAAGCCCTCCTGGGTGGGGAAGGACTGTCCTCCTTGAGGAGAAGAGGTCCTTGGGGTGGCACCGGGATGTGAGGCTCGGGCAGGCCTAAGCCATCAACTCGCGTACTCAACCCTTCCAACCGATCTACCGCTGTGGTCAACACATCCAAGCATGTACTCAACCCATCCATACATGTAGTCAACCCTTGCATTTGTCCCATAATGGCTTGGAACATTGCGGCCACTTCATCGAACTATGGGCTCGGGATTCGGCCATGGGTGCAAAGATGGGGTTGGATCCCCTAGGCAAGGATATGCAAGGCTATTTTTTTTTGTTTTATAAGCAAAATGTTATGCCAACTAATGCAAGCACCTAGACACGACTCAAAATGCGATGCAAAGTTGAAATGTCGACTCGACTACACACCTAGACACAACCAAGATTCGGTACCTGGCGGAGTCCGGGGATCCGAAGATCCTCTCACGCGAGTGAATCATCTCTCCAATAGGCATGACCTAACGGTCGGGCGACACCTTTTTATATATCGAGCAATGGTATGCAAATGAGACACCAAGACTTAGACACTTTTTTTTATTTTAAAACAATGATGATCCTAGACTCGACTTAGACCATGCTATGATGACTACCCTAGACTCAACTGGTGCTCTGATACCAAATTGATGCGGGATGGACACGCGACATGGGACTCTAGCTCACGATCGCCCCTAAGCGAGGGAAGACGTGGGACCGGGCGCGGTTGAGAAACCGGCCGTGAGTCTCGGGTATCGACTTTCCGCGTGTACTCGGATCGAGTCACGGGATGGGTCACTCACTTTCTCTCATAGCAGTGATATAATTATGATCGAGCTAGAATAACCTATCACTCATGCAGCGGCATTCAAAAATATACGATTAAAGCAAATGCGATAAGAGAGAGGGGCGAGTTTACCTCCACGCTCCGGGCGTAGGGAAGATGATCCCAGCTAAGACAGTAACTCCTGGTTAAACAATTATTACAATAATTACAGAAATGATTTCTACTGCCCACTCCATGCAGGGAGGTAACGGGCTACAAATGGGGCCCAGGAGGACCGAACTTGGGTTGATGGGCAGCATTTTGACGTAGCTTTAGCGGCACGCGTATTCATGAACGTGGGGCCCACGTGCTCATCGGCGGGTCTGAGTGGGCCCGGAGTGGTACTGCTATGACGTTGGCTTCTGGAGAGGCACTCCCTGGGACGGCGGCACGCTGGTTCGCCTCGTGGGAGGCGAGTCGGCTCCGGCCTCACTTGTTGACTTTGCTGCCCACGGATCTGAAGCTGCTATTGTACAGCGCGCGACCCGGCGAGATCTACTGCTGCGATCACTCCCGATGTCGGATCGACGCACAAGAGGTATCGTTGGAAAGCTATTTCAAAATGTTTCGATCTAAAGCCAAAGAAATAATTTATAATTTCTCAGATCTGGCCTTAATCGATTTAAAAAGTTATTGTTGAACAGGACCCGAAATCTCAGGACAGAAGTGATTTTTTCTGAGAACTAACATTGACCGTGGATCAAAGTTCAGATCTGGAAGTTGACTTCTTCATGAAAGTTGTAGAGGCGGAAACAAGAAAAATGGGGATAATTTGTGTGACAGATTTGGTGGGGGTTTGGGTTGGGAAACATATTTTATACTGCTGGGTGGTAGGATCTGGACAGAGGCAGACATATTGAGTTGGGATCTGATAGTGATTTTTTTGAAAATATAAACAGGATCCTAAATTCACAAGAAAAATTTTGACAGAGGAACTAGAATGACATAACTCCCAATAAAATTGGTGACCCAAGAAAATAAGGGAAAGGGGGTCAAAACTTGGAAACACAGGGTTGCTATGATAGGATCTGAACAGAAGACAGAACTGAAATACTGAGGGACACGAAAATGGAAAAATACTTAACGATAGGTAAATGACTAGATTTTTTTTTGGAGGCTGGGGTGGATGTGGAGGACTCACCCTCCAAGTTTGGACTCGATCTGAGCTCCTGATGGAGAACTATAATTTAAGCTTTGAGGATCTATCCTGATGTAGACAGAACTTCGATGTTGATGATGGCGGCGCGATGGCGGTGCGATGGCGGCGACGGCAGAAATAGAAATCAGAGGGGTAGAGAAGAAGGTAGAAGGGCATCACACCCTAGATTGAGTAGAAATCCATCTACAAGAGGGGGGGAAGAGAGGAGGAGCGCACACCTTCTTTGGCTCCAACTAAATTCACAAAATTTTCATCATTAAACCTTACAAAACACTATACATGGGTTTATATAGAAGGGGAGGAAGGGGGAGGGGGTCGGAATTCGTGAGAGAGAGGGGAGGGGTAGCATATTCTTCCCCCATGTGGTCAATTAGCATAAAAATATAAAATACAAAATGTCATTTTAATGGGGGGGCACGCCCTTGACTTAAGGGGAGGCATCTTGGACATTTTTCATCCATTGTCCCCCTTTGAATAGTCAATCATCTAGAAGCCCACCTTGGACCTTTGACTGGCCCCACATGGGCCCTAAGACTTAGGTGGACCAATAGGGAAGGAGATGGGGGCCCCTTGCTGGTCCTACTAGACTCTTGCACAAAAACCCAAAGAATCCTAGGGAATGACAAGTTGGCTTATAAAGCCTTACAATTGCACATATGCTTTCCCAATGATATAAAGGCAAACTAAAGGACACAAATGCAAATTAAAAATGTCAGTGCTCTTGCTCTGATGTCCCCATCACCTTCCTCCAGTGACCCTCCTTTGATGATGATGTCAACGCCTCTCATACCGATCAGGGAAGCTTCCGCCAAGGCTGATTAAGAGATGAATGCTACTAGAAATAAAAAGGCTACCTCTACCGGGGATATGGTGATCCAAGAGGGAAGGACCTTCTCACCTTGTGCCGTAAAGTTGAAATGCTGCTCTAGCTCAATAATAAATGATTACCAGTCCTTAACGACTGCAAGCCCATCAGCAGGGGATCAAGCTGCCGACTCACCCCTCGGAATTACAAGCGAGGTGGATCTGCAGGCAGAACAATTCACACAGCCACTACCGGCCGAGTCGGAGATTCCTGATGAAGCCCAGATGAGGCAGAATGAAGGATCAAGGTCTTCGACCTTGAAGATGATATACCAAACTTCGTCGACCTCCAGCCGGTGCCCCCGGAGATAGAAGACGAAGGCTAAGCCATAGTCAATGAACTGATAGAAATCAACTTGGGAGACGAGGACGACCCTAGGCCGACCTTCTTCAGTGCCCAGTTATCTGCTGAAGAACAGATGTCGTACATCTAGCTGCTACAAGAATAATGGGATTACTTTGCCTGGACCTACAAGGAAATGCCAGGGTTGAGCCCCGCAGTCTCACAGCATGAGCTAGCCATAAGCCCCAAAGCTGAGCCGGTGAAACAGCCACCGTAGCGCATGAGGCCAGAGCTCATCACTCAAATATGCGAAGAAGTTGACAAGCTCATTGATGTGGGTTTCGTCGAAGAAAATCAATACACCATGTGGCTGGCTAATATCGTGCCCGTGAAGAAGAAAAATGGGAAGATCCGGATATGCGTTGATTTTCGAGATTTGAACAAGGCCTGCCCCAAGGATGACGTTTCAGTACCAATAACGGAGGTCATGATTGATGCCACGACTGGCCATGAAGCTCTGTCATTTATGGACGGGTCTTCCAGCTACAACCAGATATGGATCGCAGGACATGACCGGGTCCACACGGCCTTCCGAACTCCCAAGGGCATTTATCACTACAAGAGGATGCCGTTCGGACTAAAGAACGTCGGCGCAACTTACCAGTGGGCGATGACCAGAATATTTGATGAACTGCTCTACCACAAGGTCGAGTGCTATATAGATGACCTGGTAGTCAAGACCAGAAAGAAAGAAGACCATCTGCAGGACCTCCGAGTTGTATTTCAGAGGCTCAGGCAGTATGAATTAAAGATGAACCCCATGAAGTGTGCGTTCGGAGTATCGAGCGAAAATTCTTGTGATTCATTGTCAGATATCGGGGAATTGAGATAGACCTCACAAAGATCAAGGCAATCCAGGAGTTACCCCTGCCAAGGAACCTCTCTGAGCTGAGATCTCTACAAGGTCGCCTGGCATACATCTTGCGGTTTATATCTAACTTGTCAGGGTGATGCCATCCCTTTCACAAGCTAATGATGAAAGATGTTCCCTTTTACTGGGATGAAGACTGCCAGATGGCCTTTGACAAGCTGAAGGATTATCTGAAGACTCGTCCAGTGCTGGGTGCACCGGTAAAAGGACGGCCACTAATCCTCTACATAGCAGCCACATACAACTCCCTGGGGGCAATGCTAGCCCAGAACAATGGAGAAGGGAAGGAACAAGCCCTCTACTACCTCAGTCGGAGATTAGTTAGAACTGAGGAGAAATACACCTTTATCGAGAAGATCTGCCTGGCACTGATCTTCGCGATCAAAAAGCTTCGACACTATATGCTGTCGCATGAAATTAAGCTGATTTCCACGGTGGATTTGCTTAAATATATCATGTCCCAACCGGCACTCAAAGGCCGCCTAGGCAAATGGGCGGTGATTCTTATGGAGTTTGATATCTCCTACGTGCCGCAAAGGGCCGTCAAAGGCCAAGCCATCACAGACTTTTTCGCTGAGCACCCAGTACCAGAAGATTGTCCGCTGGAGCCAGAGCCTCCTGAAGATGAGACCCTAGAAGTCAGCCAAGTGCAACCCTCATTGTGACAATTATACTTTGACGGCGCATCTAGAATTGATACCCTGGCAACTGGGTCAGCCAGTGGCAGGGCAGGGGCAAGCATCCCGAAAGAAAAAGAACAAGAACAAAGAATGAAGCGGCAGTTGTAGAAGAAATCCAACAGCCTGACTGGCAGGAGCATCTCCTACATTGGTTTCAACACCAGCAGCTCCCGAAAGAAAAAGAACAAAGAACGAAACTCCTACGGGTCAAGGACTCCTATGAGATGAGGAAGGGAACCCTATTCCAAATAATGGCAGATGCCCAAAAGAGAGTCTTACTCCGCTGCTTGTCTTCAGCAGAGGTTAGGCAAGTAATGCAGGAAGTCCATGCCGGATCAGCCGGGGTACGCCAGGCTGGCCCGAAAATGAAAATTGAAATAAAGAAATTGGGCTACTACTGGCCCTCTATTTTGATGACTGCTGCAAGTTCGCCAAAGCCTGCCAGAAGTGTCAAGAACATGCCACTGTGCCAAGGAGACCACCGGCGCCACTGCATCCTACCGTACCAAGTTGGCCGTTTGCTCAATGGGGTACAGACGTGGTAGGCCCGCTACCAGCATCCTTATCAGGATGCAAATATATCTTAGCAGTAATAGATTACTTCTCCAAATGGGCAGAAGCAATAGCACTAATAGAAGTGATGGGGGAATTGGTCGCCAGATTCTTCCAGCAAAATATAATATTCCGGTTTGGGATCCCCAGTCGAATTATCTCTGACAATGGCAGTCACTTCAGGAACCAGAAGGTGTGCCGACTGGTCGACAAATACAAGATTGATTGGAGAACGTCATCTCCCTACTACACTCAAGCCAACGGACTTGCAGAAGCCTTCAATAAAATGCTATGCACCCTGGTAGCGAAGACTGTTAAGGCTAATAAAAGAGATTGGGAAGAAAGGATGTACGAAGCACTCTAGGCTTATCGTACAGTTTACAAAACCCCAACTGGTTGCTCACCTTACTCCCTCGTGTACGAGTCGGAGGCTGTGGTGCCAATTGAATTGGAGGTTCCCTCATTGCGAGTCGCCATCCAACATGAGTTGGTTAGCATCGAGAAGACTAACATAGAAAGAAGATTGGAAGAGCTCTCCGAGCTCGAAGGAAAGCATCTCCACGCGCAACAAAATATCTAATTATACCAGGCTCGCATGACCCGTGCTTTCGACAAGCTGGTCAGGGGGCGAGAATTCAAGAACGGAGACCTAGTAATGGTCAAAAGAAGAGAAGTAATGACCTCCTATCCTAAAGGGAAGTTGGTCAAAAATTGGGTAGGCCCGTATGTCATCTATCGGGTCTATGAAGGGGGTGCTTATGTTCTGGTCGACCACAAGGGCACAATCCAGTTCTCTCCTCTTAATGGGAGGCACTTGAAGTTATATCGGGTGGCTGAACCGGCACCTGAAGAATGAACAAGACTGAAGGCATCGCAGCAAGCCATAAGTCCCACCATAATGGAACTGCCTCTACGAACCTTATGTCTGAATCGGTGAAAACTCTTCCTTTACGTCAGGATTATCCCTTGCTAACGAATAAACCCCTTTTCGGCGCAAGACTTCGTGTCCCAGCCGACTCTCTTGCAATACTGCCTTTACGGACCTTACGTCTGAATCAGCGAAAACCCTTCCTTTACGTTAGAATTATCCCTAGCTAACGAATAAACCCCTTTTCAGTGTAAGTCTTCGTGTCCCAGCTGACTTTCTTACCATATTGCCATTACGGACCTTACATATGAATCGGTGAATGCTCTTCCTTTGCGTTGATATTTATCCTTACCAAAGAATAAACACCTTTTTCGGCACAAGACTTCATGTCCCAGCCGACTCTCTTACAATACTTCCATTACGGACCTTACATCCGAATTGGCGGAAATCCTTCACTTGCATTAGCATTACCTTCTTGCTAACGAGTAAACCCATTTTCGACAAAAGACTTCATGTCCTAGCCAATTTTCCTACAATATTGCCATTACGGACCTTATGTCTGAATCGGCGAATGCTCTTCCTTTGCATTGGTATTTATCCTTATCGACGAATAAACCCCCTTTTTGGTGCAAGGCTGCATGCCCTAGCCGACTTCTGCACGTTATCGCCATTATGGACCTTACGTCCGAATCAGCGCAAAAACTCATCCCTTGCATTGGGATTTGTCCTTACCAACGAATAAACCCCTTTTTCGATGCAAGGCTGCATGCCCTAGCCGATTGTCATATGCTACTACGTAGGGTCAAACATTGCATGATTGATCCATCCTCGTTTTCTCACTCTATGTTCGAAAAATGATGAATGAAATGATAAAAAATTATATGAGAAAGAAAAATGGGACTTAAAATAGAGGTGCTCCGTCGGCCTCGTTCCTACACTAAGGCGAGGGCAAAAATGGTTCTAACCCAGCTGAGGTGAAAACCCGAAAGGGTACTGCAGGCAAAATCGGGTATCCCTCCACGTGAAAACCCGAAAGGGCGCGTGGGCAAAAGTAAGAGGGGGCTGGCTTCGGTGAAAACCCGAAAGGGTGCTTAAGCCAGTAATGTGGTAATTTAAAGTTCCTCTTCACCCTCATCCTAATGAAACTCTGAAAAGGATGATCAGCACAAGTCCCGTCGGAGATCTTTCCTCTCTACAAACCGTGTTTGACCCTTGTCATCATCGACAAGATCGGTCGATGTTTTCCCTTAACTTGGACCCTTTGTCCTCATTAATGAATTAACCTCCTTTGCTTCAACATTTAACCAATGTCGATGAACAAACCGTGTTCGACCCTTGTCATCATCGGCAAGATCGGTCGACATTTTCCCTTAACGTGGACCCTTCATCCTCGTTAATGAATAAACCTCCTTTGCTTCGGCATTTAGCCAATGTCGATGAACAAACCGTGTTCGACCCTTGTCATCATCGGCAAGATCGGTCAACGTTTTCCTTAACTTGGACCCTTCGTCCTCGTTAATGAACAAACCTCCTTTGCTTCGACATTTAACCAATGTCGATGAACAAACCGTGTTCGACCCTTGTCATCATCGACAAGATCGGTCGACGTTCCCATTAACTTGGACCTTCCGTCCTTGTTAATGAATAAACATCCTTTGCTTCGGCATTTAACCAATGTCGATGAACAAACTATGTTCAACCCTTGTCATCATCGGCAAGATCAGTAGACGTTTTCCCTTAACTTGGACCCTTCGTCCTCGTTAATGAATAAACCTCCTTTGCTTCGGCATTTAGCCAATGTCGATGAACAAACCGTGTTTGACCCTTGTCATCATCGACAAGATCGGTCGACGTCTTCCTTAACTTGGACCCTTCATCCTCGTTAATGAATAAACCTCCTTTGCTTCTGCATTTAACCAATGTCGATGAATAAACCGTGCTCGACCCTTGTCATCATCGACAAGATCGGTCGACGTTCCCCTTAACTTAGACCTTCCATCCTTGTTAATGAATATACCTTTGCTTCGACCTTTAGCCTGTGTCGATGAACAAACATGCATTTGACCATTGTCATCATCGGCAAGGTTGGTCAACATCTCATTAGCCCTCATCCATTCCGAATTCGTTCCATGAATCAAGTACAAAAAAAATGAGGCTTAAAATAGAGGTGTCTCGCCGGACTTACTCAGATATTCTAAGTAAGGGCAAAAATGGCTCTAACCCAGCTATGGTGAAAACTCGAAAAGGCGCCGCAGGCAAAATCGGGTACCCCGCCACGTGAAAACTCGCAAGGGCGCGTGGGCAAAAGCAAGAGGGGGTTGGCTTCGGCGAAAACCCGCGAGGGCGCTTAAGTAAGTAATGTGACAAAAAAATGAATAAAAAAAAGAAAAGGCGAATGATGATGATGAAATAATGAGGTCATATTCTCATTTGTCACTTAATTCCTACAAAGGTTCCCATGCGAGCCTCATGCCTATGAACCTATCTTTGCTTCGACATTTATCCAACGCCGATGAACAAGCTCCCATTCACCCTTTTCATCATTGAAAAGACCGTCAATATTCTCGTAACCTGGACCTTTCATCTGCGTTAATGAATAACCTATCTTTGCCGAACGAACAAGCTACTGTTGACCCTTGTCATCATCGACAAGACCGGTCAACATCCCCTTAACCCAGACCTTACGTCCGCGTTAATGAATAAACTATCTTTGCTTCGACACTCATCCAATGCTGATGAACAAGTTGCCATTGACCCTTGTCACCATCAGAAAGACCGGTCGATATCCCCTTAACCCGGACCTTACGTCAGTGTTGATGAATAACCTATCTTTGTTTCGGCACTTATCCAATGCCGACGAACAAGCTGCCATTGACCCTTGTCACCATCGACAAGACTGGTCAATATCCCCTTAACCCGGGCCTTACGTCCGTGTTAATGAGCAATCCTCCCTTTGCCTCGGCATTAAGCCCGTTCTGATGAACAAACCTACCGTCAACCTTTGTCGCCTACGGCAAAGTCTACAAAGAAACTTCTGGTTCTACCCTTCGGCCCTTGATGGCCCGCAAACCTCTCTCCTTGTCCCCTGGCGCTCGGCCTAGGCGGATCAGTGGCCCTAATGAGAAGTTGCGCCATGGTGGAGTGAACCTCTCACCCCTTCCCTGAAGTTGTGAGTGCTCTCTTGCGTTAGCAATTGATATACCTCGGACTAAGTAAATTGGCTCGGCAAGCAGATGCACAAAATAAGGCAACAAAATTTTTCCATTCAAACATAAAGGGAAAGATACATGTTACCCTGGGCACACCCCCCGGAATACGTGAAGGCTCACAAAAAGGAGAGAAGGTGATAAAGCTATTGTAGAGAGCGGCGGAAGATGTCCTCAAACTCAAGCAGCCCTAAGGACGGGTAACGAACCAGCTCCTATAGACGGGTTTCCTCGGCCTGCAATCACAGTAATTTCTCCTCAAGCGATGTGGCATGCCCTTCTGCCAGCTCAGCTGCCTCTGTATGTTTGACCCACAGTTGGTCGGACAGTGCCAATTCTGCTTCGGCCCGGTCAAGTTCGACGCGAAGCTCAATTATCCGAGTCTTCAAAGAAGTCTGGCGTTGGCTAGAATATTCGACAGCATTCCGCATCTGCTGGGCAGTTCCTCTTGATAAGGGAAGGGCAGTCTGACACTCTGCCCTTTCAAGTTTTGATGGAGGCATCACCTACGACTCCTTCTAGCTCGGGTCATCGTCACACTCCGGAGTTGTGTGAGCTCGGGCATCACTCTATGTGGGCCCAATTATCCATTTTTAGCTTTCTATTTGAGTCATTTGATGTATTTTTCCTTTTATTTGAGTCATTTCCCTATGTCTTTGATTTATTTACCTAAGTTTGAGTGTCATTAGGTTGGTTAGTTGGTTAATGGGCCCAATTCATTAGGCTAGGCCCAAGGGCGCTCCCTACCCCCTTGGTTATTTGTCATTATATCAAGAGTCGGGGACTTATTGTAAAATGTGGGTTGCCTATATATAGGACCCCATTCCCCCTATTTTATGTTAATGAAAGTTGCCATTTTGTGAGTTCAAAATGCAAGTTTCTTGTGGAGAGAATCCATTAGTGGGGTGAGAATCCCTAGGGAGAAAATCCCACCTACCCCTCTCTTTCTCTTTCCCCCCTTCCCCAAATTCAAATCCCACCTCTCTCCTCCACCTCATCCTCCACCCAAGCTTCCACCTCCACTACTTTTCCACTCCCCTAGGTGCCATCATTCCCCTCCCACCAAATCCCACCAAATATCTCCCCTCCCTAGGAGAATATTGTTCTTCCCAACATAATCCCACTCTCCCCAACACAATCCTCTCTCTTCCCCATGCAATCTTCCAACTCCCAAGAGAAGTTTGAATATTTTCCCCTCCAATCTCTCCTCCCACAAGCCCTAGACCACCCCAAATGGGGAAACCATCATCCCTCTTCCCCTTCCTCCTAGTCCCAAATTCATAGCTCACTCTCTCACCACCTGCTAGACCACCTCCCTGCCCCCATTCTCTCCCTCCCTCACCTTGGTTTGCCCCCTTCCATACCCCCTAACACCCAAGGGTTGCCTCCACACCCATCCACCCCCTTTTCCCTCCCATTTACCTCATCTCCCACCTCCCATTTCCAACCTGCACTTCTCAGTTCGCAGGTAGCAGAGTACCAGCATCTTGCAGATTCAGCCACGACATCATTCCGATGTCCCTGGAAGTCCAAGTGGCACCGTTGCAAGCGTCTCTTTGTCCTCTTCGCAACGGCAGTGGTCTCGTTCCATTCTGAGCTTGTGGCTGCCCGTAGGAGCTGATCTCCCCAGACTGTGCGCCTTCCTCCAGACTACCAACCTGAAGCAGCTTACAGAGGCTCCCATAGCCATCATCTTGAAGATCTGGAGGTAGGACTTGGCTGAGATCTTCTATGACAAGTCTACTTCATGAATCAAAAAGCGGCACCACGTTCGGCATCCGGAGCTAAGAGTTCTCATTTTTCTCCCCCGGGTGCGCTGTTCTGTCCACTCTGGGACTGATCATACCCCCGATCATTGTTCAGGCTGTTTCTATCTACTCCGATCTCCTATGGTGTCCCCATAGATCTCCGTTCAAAGAGGACTCGACAATGAATCCAGTGAATCCAGCCCCGCCTGAATCAAAGCTCAGGAGCGCCCGTGGTGACTTCTTCTTCCTGCTGCTATGGTACCGTAGCAGTCAAAACCAGAACTCAGGGATAATGTTCGTGGCCCTTCCTTGACCAGCACCGCCAACCAGGAAATTCCACAGAAATTGGACGTTATCCTGATCCAATCCCGAAGAATTTGCCACTGGTCTCATCGAAACAAAATTTGAAAGTGGTCGCAGCGGCGCCGACATCGATTACCTATCCTCTGTTCCAGAGCGTGGATAGAACCGACACCCTCCGTTTAGTTAGTTCTTAGTTCAGTCTCCCCTCCCCGCCGGGCCGGCTTACTGCCCCTCCCTACGGGTGGTAGTGTTTGAATGTAATTTTGACTTCCCTTCCCCAAGTTTAACCCCCTTGCATGGGGAGTAGTGTTGTAATCCCTTAAACAGGTTGAAGCTACACCGGCGTAGCGTGTGGGGAATCCACGCTTCCCCGCTCGCCAACGTCTCCGAGCGGGATCGGTTTCTTCAAATTGATCGAGTAAGTGCTCTATTCCTTGCTCTCATTTGGTGTTTTGTTCATTCAATATTAGTTCATAGCTCCGCTGGCCTGAGAGAGTGTGGGCCCGATCCCGTTAGCATCGTTGCTTTCGAGTGGCCGCCGTGGGGAAGAGTCTATGACCCGTGCCCTCGGCACAAAGTCAGCCCCATTGAATTGGGCCATCATACCCTTGGGAAGAACCTTGGCCTTGCTGGCCCTCTACCAGCAAGGGCCCAGCCCTCACAACCTCCACTCGGCATGGCCGAGTTACCCCGAGTTTTGGGCGAGTGTCGGTTAAGTGGCCGCCAATATCGGTCCATTTCTTTTGCAAATTGTGCTTGCTTGTTAAGATCCAAGGTACATCGGTCTTGCGACTATCACCCCAAGGTGGTGTCACATCAAGTTTTGTGGCCGCCATTTCATCTATCAAGCTATGGTCGATGAATTCCCTCTTGTTCACGTGCTTCAGAGCAGAATTACTCGCTGCACCCAATCCTCCATGTGGCAGCCAAAAGCCAGCAAGGAGCGGGAGAGGTGTTCGGCAAGGCCCCTCAACTGCACATAGGTCAGCTCTGGGCGAACTGTCACAGTCTCCCGTAATGTCTCCAAATATTGCCACACTAGGTCACTCGATGATTGCAAACCAAGTGATGGCGTGTTAGGGAGATGAAACTCTACACGACTGTGAACTGCAGCCCAAATATCATCGCTCGATGCAAAACATGAGGATGGTATGTTTTTCAAGGCGCCCACATCAAGACTGGCCCCAGCAAACAATGCAACAGGGGACTGTCAATGATAGCGACTTCTCTCCCAACCTCTGGCGAGAGCGCCGCGTCTCGACCCTCAATAGCAGGAAGCAGTTGGTCACTATTTTTGGCCCCTCCAACTGCCACCAACGATGATTCGATGTAATGGGATGGGGTCATCGAGTCCCCGGTCACTTCTTCCACAATCTCACCCTCTTCTACCCCAGGGAGGCCTTCTCCACTCTGAAGCGGCTTATCAGCGATGACAAGTTGTTGCTGCTCCAAAGTCACAGCTGACGGCTCGGACCCGACAACCATTCCTGACGTTTTCGAGCCCGCTACCATGATATAATCCTTTGGATACCGCAGGGATATGGGCCTCAAGACCGGCGGGAACAATGGTGGATCTGCACAGAGAGGTGACAGAGGTACCTTTACCGCGATCACCAGCAAGGTGACCTTGGCCTGACCAGCAGAAGCCTGCAAGAGAAAGAGAGCATAAGGATCTCAGAAAGCCAGCATGATGGCCAGACGAGAATAAGCACGAGACTAAAAAAAATGCAACTTTTACCTCAGCTGGCATTAAGCTTAAGTCTGCAACAGCGGGAGCTACCATCTCCGTCACCTCTTACCCTTCTCCCACCGAAGGACCTGGTGGCCCGAAGCTGCTCCACATTAGTCATGGAGGACTAAAAGTCGTGAAGTCGCTCTCATAGGCGGAAGACACCCCGGCGTCCTCGGCCTCTGTTCCCGTCAAGAGGAAATCCTCGTCACTCGAGCCACTGCCATAGTCCACCTGCTTCGACAAGGATGAGCTTTGAACCAACATCATTTCTTTCTCTCTCAAAACAGGTGGTCCTTCACTTGAAAGGCCTCCCGCTAGAGCCTCTTGCTCAATGAGAGCCTGCTCAGCCAACTCTGTGGCGGGGATAACAGGCGAGCGATCTTTAGGAGTAAATTGAATTCCTGGAATTACCTCTTGCTCCGCAGAGACTCCCTCGGTTGATTTCACGACAGGGGGAGAAGGTGGCCAAATCTCGACTGAAGCTGAGAAAAGGGGAGCACCCATGTGAACCCGGGGGATAACAAATCATAGAAATCTGCAACCGGATATACCATCAATTACCTTCTATCTCGTGGCTGGGCATGGGGAGGGTAGATCTGCCTGCACTACATCCACTCTCTCTTTGGCTCCCGCAGAGGTGGCAGCCGCTTGCGCGGCCATTGCAGACGAAGCAGCTGCGTTTACAAGAATAAGAATGGACCTATGTTGCAAAGGTAATGGCGGGGCACAGGATGAGAAGTATTCCTCGGGTTACGCAGGCTGAGGGACTGGAGACCTTGAATTCTTCAAATGAGACCACACTCGGAAGTACAATTGCTGGTGCTGGGTCTACAGTCTTCTTCCGACGGGCCCGCTTCGCGCGAGTAATTGCTTCTCGGACTTGGGACCTCGTCCACTTTCATGAATCACCCGGAGGAAGTAGTGTCATGGTCGGGGCAGCTTCCGAAACTTCAAAATATGTCAGCTTCTGAGCTTTTATTATTAGCTCTCTAAAATGTCTAGTCTCTTCCGAAGAGAGCTGAACTGCGCATACGCGAAGGCGAAAGAAAAGAGGTGACATACACAACAGTGAGTAGGGAAACCCAAAGCTGAAGACAAGAGAAAGAAAGACACCGGCTGGTCCTGTATAAAAGAGAGAAAGTGGCCAGTATAACAGCGAAGGCTCCTTATCCTTGGAGGCGGCTTCGCGAATCAACCAGCATATGTCCCCTATCACCTCGCACTGTTTGGCCAGCAACGCAAGGTCCGCATGGTCACGTGAAGAAAGATGATAATACAGGCTGAGGTGGTCTAGCCCCCATCTATCGGCATACTTGAAAGAAAGGAGAATGGGTTGGCCCAATATGCTTTCACTAGGACCACCCACTGAAAGTCCATGAGAGCACATCAATGCGAACAACCAGGGAGTGCCTTCGTAAAGCGCCGGTCGTCGGTCTTCTTTCCTGATGAAAGTCCTGTAGGGATAAAGCTGATCATTGTTGGGACGCCAAGAAGCTATAGAAGGCATCGGCTCCTCCACTGGCAAAGGAATATGTTGGAGGATCAGTCGCTCTCCGCTCACGCGGCATTGGCCTTGAAGTGTCTTCAAGAAACCATCCTTGCTGATCTCTGGCAATTTCGATTCGATCTTGGATGAACGTTGCTTGGCAGCCTGGCGCGCCTCCACATAGCTCGCTACTGCAGTGTTCGTCTAAGATTTCAATCTATTCAAGTAAGTCGGGTCGATATCTAGAGCAGGCACCAGCTGGGAATCCATGAATTTACACTCTGCCACGACCCAGCATTCTCTCCTCGAGTTCCTATAGAAGCCCGTGTGTGCATTCCACCATTTGATGTATTCTGTAGTTACACAGGGAAAGCATGCAGGGGCCAGAGCTCTGAATGAAGCTGCCGCTGGGCGATGAAAATAGTCCCACCATATGCGAGCTTCATCATTTGATACTTGGCTAGCCCGGGCCCTGTTCGGAAGCGCAAACTGAGTGGAGGTGGCAGGAATATGCTGGTCATAACCGAAATTTCGACTGAATCGGAATGGGTAGTAAGGCTCCAGCCATAAAATGCCGCTCTTGCGAAAAACCAGGACACTCGGTCATATGGACAGTGTCCAATCAATCAACTCTGACTCCAAAATTGGCTTTGCACACTTGGCGTCAGAAATGGGGTGAACATATTCTTCCACCTCGCCGAGACGACACTCCCTCATCCTGTTCACCAATGGACTGGAGTCAGCAGCCAGACTCCAAAAGTGCATAACCCCCGGGGAATCTAGTGGAACTTTTGTCAGCTTGCCACGAATAGCGAAGAGCTGGTCTGCCACTTGGGTCGGCTCAACACTGGCGAATTCTATCATCCTGGGAACCAGCTGCACCGACTCAAGCGACCGAGGAGCGACCTTCGGGAAATGAGTGCTGACCCAAGCATTAAAGAAATGCAGCGGGCCAACCCCCTGAAGATTCCTGGGAAGGCGTGAGTGCTGCAAGTCTCCCAACAATTTATATATCAAACACACCGCGACCAGGCAAAGTGAGAGCTTCATGCTCCAGGCGATCAAGCAGGCAGGATAGATAGCCTCTGCCCTGATCACGCTCTCGCCACCTTGCGGGAGAGCGAAGGAGCAAATCCAATAAGTCAGAAACACAGCGTAATGAGTAACTACGTCAACGCCCCTCGAGTTGGGCCCTCCTGGTTGTCCTCCCTCCGAAGTTGAGGGGAAAGCAGCCTGTCGCCGAACCCTTTTCTTCCGTTGAACAGGAGTCAGCACTACCGAAGGGAAATCAGTGTATTTCTGCTCCCCTCTGATGAAATGATGAAGCCATGTGCCCATCCGAACACGCCTCTTCTCTCCAGGCTTCTGCACCCCCTTGGCATCATACGAGGAGCGGTAGAGGCTACGATATGCCTTCATCAGATAGCGGTAGGTGAAACTAGTCAAATATCGCTCCTCACCGTCCGTCTGATCTTTCAGCCAATCCGGCCAGTAGACTTCCTCATACGGCTCACCGTCAATCGGGAGGCCGCTTAACTGTGAGAGACTCCAAAGGTCTAGTGACGTCTCTCCTTCTGAAGTGTAAAAGGTGTTGTACTCCGGACAGAACACCTCAATCATACCGCAGCAAAGACCCTTTGAGATGGGATAGCGGTATCTCGATGCATATATGCTGTGATACACACCTACTTTGATTAAGATGGGTGCATAGTGCTACAAGATAAAATCTATAAATTCTACTGCTCCTGGCCTGAAAGCGTGGGCGTCAGTGGCCTTCAAATCGGTAAACCACCCCACAGAAATCTGGTGCTTGAACCGAACTGCTAAGTAGTCTAACAAGAACGGCTCATCTCGATACCCCCACTTTAGCGGGGCCAAGAATAGACCAAAAGATGGCCTCTCCTAGTCTACGCGACCCGCAGTCTCGTTCCACCTGGCAGGAACAAACTCAGGGGCCCTGGTCAACAACCCGTCATGTGGGGACAGTTCTTGGAGTCCAAGCACAGCACCCCACTTCCTAGGTTCACCAGGCAGATATATGGGTCTTCCCCTCACAACAAAATCTGTAAGGCTGTCCCGCCTTGCAAGCAGCGCCTGCTCAGCCTTCCAAACAAGGAACAGATCCCACTTTCCCTGGAGATTGAACCACTTCAGAAAAGATATCAAGTGCTTGTCCTTGGGATGATCTACTGTGAAGCCATCAGGGCGTTCATACTTGAAAGAGTCACCCCCGATGACCAACAGGCGATCAGTGTCCACTATCTCGGTCTCCGAATCAGAGGACTCTGCCACTATGGCCAGCTTGCCATGGCCTCTGTTCAGAGAATGAACATCCCTCCACGTCACCATAGCACGGGAGGAGGAAGAAGAATCAGATGGCATGGTATCTGCATCAAAAACAAAAGAAAGCAAACAAAGTCAGAAAGCAGCTGTTGAAGACAAAGTCTTTATGACAAAAATTTGGTAGAGTCTCCCCAGCTTGGGAGTTTGCCAGAAGGAAGCAGGAACTCGTCCACTAAGTGACGGTCCCTGAAAAAGGCCGTGGGCATCACGCCGGGGCCGAATAGGACACCCAGGGGTGCAGCTCGGAGGACAAGCCTACAAGGAGCCTCCCGGGGCCTGGAAAATAAGGGGTTAACCCCAAATCCTCACTCACCACTCTCCACTATCGCCACTGCGCTCAAGAGGGGGAGGAAGAGAGAGAAAGTTGAGTTGCAAATGAGCTGAAGTGGTAAAGAAAGAGAAGAAAGAAGAGAAGTTATAGGGGGCCTTCAATGTGCTTAATCCGGCGCGCTAAATAGCACGCCGGTTTAGCCTCTCCCACCCTATGAATTCAAAACCCAAGAGCCTTGGGCTAATCCGGTGCGCTAAATAGCGCACCGTATTAACCCCTTTCCATTCAAAGGGCACGCCGCTAAATAGCGCGCTGTATTAACCATGATTTCTGGCCGCGCCGGATTAACCACCGCGCCGATTTAAGGGCCATTCCGGGTCTCTACCAGCCAGATGAATAATCTGCTCAGTCGGAGTTCACCCACCGGTCCAGCATCACTCGTGCCCTGCTCGCAACACCCGCGGCTGGGGGGCATTTGTTGGCACTCAAAATATGCTCGATGGTGACCAAGCCTAAATGACGGAAATGATGCGGCCCGTTGAAGCAAAGAAACCGAAAGAAACCAATGCACCGAAGGCTTCTCTAGCTGCCAGAGTCTCAGGTCACCTGTTACAAACACCAGGGACTTCACCTCAGGAGGATTGAGAAGAATCCACAACAAATCGACAGTGTCGACAAGCCTGCCCAATGAACCGGCATCGACTCGGTCGTGCTGCCTGAATAACATTCATTGTCCGACCAAGGACAAGGGTATACCTTGTGGCTCGCCACCTAAAAGAAAAATTCTCCCGAGGTGATAAAACATCCTTGACCCTTCAAAACAAGGCACCGAAGGCTCCGTCGACAGAAGACCCGATAACCCGGCATGGGTACATCTTCTCAATAAATCGGGTCCATTAGTGATCAAATGATCACCCAGTCAAGGCGAAATTACCCCAGGTGGTATTTCACTCCCCGAGAAAGCTACGAAGGCAAGTTAAGTCGAGCCGGGAGCACAAGCTACAGTGCCGAGGCCCGTATCAGCAGAAAACCTACGTGTCTGAGCTGAAGATGCACGAGATTCCGTAGGTGGTCATTCAACGGCCTGAAAGCCTTATCGATGCCACCCACCGTGGTTTGACAAGACCATGATGAGATGAAAGATCACGGTGACTCCCAGAGCCACTCTGGGGCCCATCGTCTGGCACGTGGTGAATGAACAGAAGGAACGGGGTTAATACAGCGCCCCCCCTAATCTGGCATGCTACCCATTTTCGGTGCCCACATTCTCGGCGCGTAATAGGAACCCCTTTATCTGGTGCGCTACTCCCACGCCGGGTGAAGCCATGGCCAAGGGTTTTGCTATATATACCAATCATTTTCTGAAGAAAAAGGAGGACGGCGGATACATAGCAAAGAGAGCCGGCCGATAGAGGAGAGAGCCAGCATAGAAGAGAAGAAAAAGAGATAGAAGAAGAGAGCAAAGAGAAAAGAAGCTCGGGGAGGAAGAAAGGTGAGCGAAGAGCCCGTTTCCAATACTTTATTTCCCTGCTGTAGACATCCGAGGTGGGTTTGCAGGAGTTGCCTGGGTTTTCCTCTTCTGACCTCCCTCCTTCTGCCAAGATAGCTCTTCTGAGCAATGTAATGAAATGGGCAATGATATGAGCCCGTAGATTTTTCTTTTTTGCCGCTGTGCTCTGCCCTTTTTTTTTATTTTCTCTTCCTCCCCAATCCAGGAGTCGGCTTCGTGCGACAACGCCGAGCCACAGTTGTACATAGTATTCTACATGATCCCTTTGGGTTTGAATGAACGCGTTGATGCATGTTTGAGCTATTTCTTTCCATCCGATTGCACTCCCTTTCCCTATGTTCTATGTGCGATTGTCTGATTTTTCCTAATGCCGAATGTGCCCTAATTCTTTCTCTAGGCAATATTAATATCATCACCCCTCTCCCCGGGGTTGCTTTCCAATGATATGCCTGTATCAGATTCCCACCGTCTTGGTGGAAGGTTCAATTGCCAGAGGAACATGCATCTGTGCCTCTCTGGTTAAACCCCGGGACCGACCTTTTATTAGCCCCTTTATCCCTAGTCGTGGGCTGAGGAGGACGGGACTGTCCCTACAATCTGGACGTATACTTTCCCTCATATCATCGTCTTCCCTATATGCTGCACATCAACTGTATGAAGGGTTGTCTTCTCCAGTTGATCCAATTTAGTTTATGATTTCCGGAGGCTAATTTGCTAATCAGCTAATCAGCTAACCCCTACAGCTATATATACTTATATGCATATGACTTTCTATAGTCGATTTATTGGCCGAACGCATTCTGCATATACCTTTTGTGCGTCTGCTTTCCTCAAGGAGTCTGGTGCCCGGGGAGAGGGGACATTCCCCATTGATGTTTTTAGTCACCGTTAGACCATAGGGTCATGTCCCTTGATGACATGTACCCCATGAACTGCCAGGTGAACATTAACGGGGTGCTTAGCTCGATATCAAATCCACATCCCCTCTGGAATGGTGGTGGCTGTGCGTAAGGTACCTCTTGTTGGCTAGCCCTCGAGGTATCATCTCATCTCGGCCGTCCCTCAGATTGATATTTTTGACTCATGGAGTGTTGGTCCCCCTCGCAGGCTAGCCCTCGGGGTTTCCCTCCATTGAAGTCCGCCGGTAACCGTTTGGCACTCCCGACTTTATGGAGCACACCCCATATACTGTGGGACTGTCTCCACATCGCCCCCACAATCCTCTCGGCATGGGGAGGTGCTACCCAATTTTTGATTGAGCACTTAGTCTGAATTATGATGAACTTTAGGCCATAAGTCTATGTTGGACTATGCTCGAGTAGGAACCTCGCATAAGTCTGGACCGACTATGTATGCAGGATAATTGGGACCTGAATAAACTCTTTAATCTTCTTAATTAACATCAAAGTTCCAAGAAAACCATTTGGCCTTTCATTTTCACCCAAATTAACCAAACCCGCCCTAATCCGGCGCGCCCTTAATCCGGCGCACCATTTCCCGGCGTGGTACCCCCCCACGCCGCTTTAGCCCTACACTCATAAACCTTTTTTTCCCTTTTAGCCTCTATCCGGCGTGCCCTGGGCGCACCGTTTTAGCCCCAACAATACCCTGCACCGTTTTAGGCCACCTCACACATGCATCGACCTCTGTTTATGCACCGACCTTCTCTCCGCTTGCACCGACCTCTTCACTACGTGCACCGACCTCCTTTCCGCTTGCACTGACCTGCCCCAGCGTCGATGCACATCCTGTACCGACTTCACATCCTCCACCTTACACCGACCTCTTCACTACGTGCACCGACCTCCTTTCCGCTTGCACTAACTTGCCCCAACGTCGATGCACATCCTGTACCGACTTCACATCCTCCACCTTACACCGACCCTTGCATTGCATAAACCTTAGCCTACATTGACCTGCCCCAACGTCGATGCACATCCTGCACCGACTTCACTCCCTTCTCTATGCATCACCCTCCATTTATGCACCGACCCTTAAACATGCCTTGACCTCCTGCATGCATCGACCTTCAAATCATGCACCGACTTCACCCATTTGTGCATCAACCTCGTCCATCATGCACCGACCTCACCCGTTCGTGCATCAACCTAATGCATGCACCGACCCTCCAACGTGCATCAACCTCATACTAGCATCGACCCTTGGTAGTGCATGAAGTGCACTGAGGTCGACCTTAGTCCAAGGAGGGCAGTGACTTGATGTATGAAATAAAATAATGCTTTGACCAAAATAAAAATGATGCATGCTGAGCATTCATCTTGAAATCATGGACATACACTTGCATTAGCATGCATTGCTATCTAAATGAGCATGACTGAACCTTTAATTACATGAATAAATCAATTAATAAACCCATTCCATTTTTGCATGAATGGCCAACTAAATAAACTCATTCCACAACATCGATTGGTGAATTTAGTCGATATTCTTTATGCCTTCGTATCATCCCTCGAGGCATCTCCATCTTGACAATTAATCAAGGGTTGTCCCCTTTCTTAGAGGACGTAATTAACGTCATAACCTTTATGGTATGACGGACTCTAGGTCCCGACACGAACCTCACAATCGACTGACCAAGTCAGATCGAGCGCATAATAAACTTGTCACTCAGTGACTGGCACGTCGACGCAAATAAATAAATAAATCAAATAAATAAAACCCCAAACGAATAAAAAAATGTTCCACCAGCAGCCAAGTAGGTTGTACCCTAAAAATATTGGAACCATTACTTGTCACGTCACTCTGAAGAAACGTGATGCTTTAGCCCTCTTAGAGCGCTATTTCTGACCTCTTTGCGAAGTCTGTTACCTGTCTGGAAACTGCGACCATGTCCTAGATGCCAAATGGAATTCGCAACTAGGCAGGAGGCGCAAATTACTGATTTAGCAACCGTGAGGTGGACACTATTTCATCATGCCTGGACTGTTCACAGGAATGAGCGACCATATAGTGGATGATGTTTCTGTAATTGATGGCGACTGAGTGGACGCCAATTACAGAGTTTCATGATATGTCATCTGTTTTATGCAATTTATCGGTATGTCATACTTGTTCAAGTTCTTTCTTTGAACTCCTTCATTTTGTGAAATCTACCTTATTATCCTACAATGACTCATTCCTTTGGAACTCTATTGGCTATAAACTATAGTGGATGTCTAAAAATATATACATGACTCAATGCTTGTGCATATAGGGCCCGATCTGGTCCTGGGAGGAGCACCTGAAAGTACTTGTACCCATGGGAGCTATATTGATCATGGTGTGACATTCCACCGAAGTGCGTGACTTGCTTGGTTGTTGACATTCCACGATCTCGTGCTTGACTTGACTTAACTTGACATGACTTACGTGGCCCGGAATGGATATTTTCTTGCTTAAAATTATATTAGCCAATTCACATGACATGACTTGATATTTACATGCTTAGCAATCTTGATATACTTCACATGATTATCTTGAAATCTTGCTAGTTCATCTACATTGCTTCTTGATACTCTACTCTCGTCATTATCTTGCGTTCATGCCTCGCTATACTTGCATAGTTCATGTAACATGTAATTTACTTAAAGTAAGCTTGATCTTGAGATATAATTCCTACTGAGCGTTCGCTCACCCTAGATTTTCTCATATTTTTCAGGTAACTCCGATGACGAAGATCATTCGGATGGCAACAGACACGAGTGAAGAGTTTAGAGCCACCCGAATATGGAAGTGTCTACCTAGTCTTGTCTTTTCATCTTTCTTGAGTCTAGTTTGTCATTTACTTTGAAGGATTATGCATGGAACTAGTTGAAGTTATTAATGGAATAAAAGATTTGGTTTATTCTCTCTACATTACGTGCTCTGTCTATTTGTCGAATTCCTTATGCTCTGATTGACATGAATGATATATACTCATCGCGCATACCGAGTTCCTTCCGTGCTCAGGGCGTGACATGAACTTTCATGAAAGTGGATGCATTCAGACTTAATGGACTTAAACCATTGTTTCAAGTTTTGACATGTTGTGCCTTCTTAAATCTGAAAGTTTACTTTTAATACAAAGGCATCCTTAGTTAAGGAACTTCATTATAGTATTTTTTTAAACATTTATCAAATCTAAATATTTCAAAAGAGCTACAATGAAAGTAATGAACTTAAGTTATGCTGAGTAATTGGGGATATTGGCGTCTATTAACGTATATCCTTGTGTAAAAAGGTGTGTGCTGGGTTCAAGTGCTCTTAGGCAGAGCAATGGCAATTGTTTCACCGAGAAACCGAGTCCCTTCATCAATGAAGTGGAGTGGACAAGGTCATGAAATGCTTTGCTACCTTTGTTCCATGTGAAGCAGAATGGTGAGCTACACTGAGTAACTGGGGATGCTGGCGTCTAATCAATGTGTATCCTCACGTCAAAAGGTGCTACCACACCTGAATGCTCTTGAAAAATGAAAAGCAATAACAGTTGGTATCAAACAGTGGTTTTAAAAGAAAAATTTGAACTTGTAGTGCCCATAGATAAAATTAGAAACGTCTAGGTGTTTAACCTCAATACTATATGTAGCCTTCCTTCAAATGGGCTAATGGAATTGAATGAGTAAGCTTACAGGAGGTTAACCTGGTCTCTATATGTATTTCTAGTTCATTTCTATTAATTTTGAATGCAGAAATTTTCAAATACTTATTATTGAGAAACTAAGAATTCATCAATTTTTAAACCAATCTGAATATAGGGGCTTTATCTTTGGAGTTCTATAACTAGAAATTCTGAAAAATCTGTAACTCTGTATTTATGTACTTGGCGTCAGACTGAAGATCTCCTATCCTAAGATTTCTTGAATCTGATCCTTGTGTCCAAATTTCTTGTTGATCCATGCTCCTGGTTGCATTGAAAACATCTCTACTCTCAACAATTGGTATCCAGTTCATCTCATCTATTTGGATGGTTTGCTTTTTCCTTCCTCCATGCATTGCATAGAAAACAATAAAAATCTGGAAACCAGAAAATCAAAAAATATGAGAATCCCGAAAAACTAAATCAGTTCTATGGCTGTCACACTGCTATCTGATTGCATCTTCCTGCTATGTTCAATATATTGCATAAATATGTCTCTCATGATTCAATCTATGTTACTTTGCTATGACTTCATGGTATCCGTAGCCAACTTATGTGATCTGCTTACACCATGCCTTGGGACCCAATACCAAAAAAGAACACATCAATCTGGCTCTTCATTTCTATGTCACTATTGAAAGAATACATGCCCTATCTGCTCGCTTGCTTGTTTTGTATTGGCTTTAATCTAAGCCCTCTTTGCTGATGGCAAAGGCGGAGAGATTTCTTGATGAGTCATCATCTATTTCATGATTCAATTATTTAGGTGACTCATAATGTCTGCATAGTTGTCATCATCAAAAATGGGGAGAATGTTGGATAAATGTTGTTTTGATGATGTCTGGGCACGATTCACTATAATATCAATGAAATGATTCAACTATACTCTAACATGCATGATAATGCTTTTGATGCTCCCAAGCTATGCTCATCATGAAAAGACTCTCTTGTGTAAACATCTCAGCCAAGTGGATTGGGAAGCAACAGCAAGCAACGATAGATCAGAAGTAGCATTAGCCACAGTAACATGCCTTAGCATGAGAAGCAGAAATAGGTTTGTAGTAAGGAGCATTGAAAGTGTTTTCTCAAAGGAATAAGAGCCAACCAAGGTTGAAAGTCACTCAAGGTGCGAAGGCACTTGGTTGCACAGAAACCAAGAAAAGGTTGGCTAAAGAAAGGGAAACCAAACTGACAACAGAATTCAGTTGAGTATTACAAGTTCTAGAAGGCTGCATCGACCTCACGGTCTGGCTGCTCCGACCTCAGGTCTAGCTGGTCTAACCTCAGGTCTAGCTCCTCCGACCTCAGGCCTTCACAGGAAGAAGAAAGTCCAAGCGGTTCTCTGATGGTCCGACCCCTCCATGCTGATGCTCCGACCTTAGTTCTAGCTTGTAGTGCGCCAAAATTTATATAAATAATTTCTGGATTATTTATGGAATTTTCTAGAATTTATAAAGGCTAAATAGATTATTGAACTAATAAATGGGTTATAAGGCCCAATAGTGTTAAATAAGTAGCCTAGCCTATTCAATTAAGACTCAAAAGGTTTAAGGACCAAGCCCATTAAGTTTGGCCCATATTCTAGAAGGTTATTTAGCTTATTTACGAATTTTAAGGATAAATACTATTTTATATATAGATAAAATGAATAAAAGAGTTTTATTAAATTGAAACTCTACACACGTTGGATGTAACGGTCTATCGGGCGACCGCTACAGTGGTGTAACGCACCTAGACACGACCGTTACACCCTGCTGATTCCGTAAGTTGAAGAACTTGCAAAAAGATTGGAACTTTGAGATCCTATCTACTAGAGACCTAATTTGAAGGATGTGTAAGGTTACTAAGGACTCTTAGGGATCAGGTTTTGGCCAACTAAGAAACTCTAGAATCGATCTAATCCTCAAACCCTAGCCAAATCCCTATAAATAGAACCCAATTCTGAACTGAGCAACCCTTACTTTTGGCTCGTGAAGAAACAAGGTAAGCAGATAGAATCTCGGGTAAGTTCTTTAGAGTATTTTGTTCTTAATACTTTAGACTAACTACTCTCAAAATTTCATGATAGGAGGTCGAGTATCCAAGGAGTTAGGATCTTCTAAAGTTGCTGGTTTCATCACTCCAACCCAAGAAACTGTGCAACGGGGTGCTGAAGATCAGGAAATTAGAGAAACTAAACTAGGTAATTAGAGATAGATGCTTTATAACTTTTTGTTCCCAATAGTTTCATCTTCTTAACCTCCAAATTTCACGTCCTTAGGTCAAGAGACTGAGGAGTTAGAGCGACGTGAAGTTGCTGAAAAATCTCAGGAATGGAAGAACTAGGGCGTATCTTGAAGACCAAATTGAAAGTCTAAAGCCCAGTTAAGAGGTAGGTCATCTCATGAACATCAAAAAGATCTCGTTAGGGATAAAAGCCCTCTAATTTAACTTGATTTCATGCATTATAGAATAGGAATTTCATGTTTTAGTAAGTTCATGTATACATGCATACCTTTAGCCTAACCAAAGATAAAAGATATCATCTTGATCATTCACTGCAACCTATGCATGTATCTGGCCTTTACTTCGTTTATCATGACTAGACTAGTTAGTGATTATGATTCTTCTTGCATGGACATAGTTCCTTATCTTTACTGTCAGCAGAAGCTCTGACGGATTAGGGTACGACCGTCACATTACTGTAACGACCTTACGATAACCCGTCACACTCTCTGTTGTGATTAAATTGTTCCGTTGTCTCTGACGCCCCATAGCAGGAGCGTTACAATACTGTAACGGCCCCTCGACAAACCGTCACACGGGCTGTAACACACCTATGCTAGACCGTTAGAACACTATTTTCTATCAACTCGAGACGGAATGGAAATTAGTCAAGTCTATTTATAAATAAGTCTAGTTATCTAAGTTTTGACATGATATCATGACCTTCAGTTTATGATAGGAATTGCATGATTACAAGCATTTTAAGTTATTTTGAGTTATGTTAATTTTATTGGCTAAACTCTAATAGTTGTACTTAAAGTATGATTTCAAATGATGTATTGACGGAGTTTCACATCGTTTCACAGTCTTTCCTATATATAGAGTCATTTTCTTTAAGTACATGGCATATATTCCGGTATATGGCCATTAGTTTACACTTCGCACTATAGGAACATATTCTTGAACATGAGGACCTCTCTATTGGATATTCCTTCCAATAGACTAGGAAATCTTGTTTCAAGGCCTCCGTAATTCTCTGCGAGCTTGGGATTCCCACTAGGACGCCAAGTTGGTTGTACCATGAAAGCTCAATCATTAGAAAACACTATCGATGGTTTCTTATTTTTGGATATGTAACGGATCAATGTTGGGCCGCCAGGCTCATCTAACAGCCCAATAAACAATCGTCACATTGTACTGAGTCCAATTTCTTTGTTTCGGGATTCAGATCATTGTAACGACCCGATACTGGAGCGTCACGTTATGTAACGGCCCAGTATAAGACCGTCACAGTTCTTGAGTACATTAACCAAGGTTTCACCAAAGGGTTAATATTCTAAAGTTCCTAGATGGATTATTGATGGTCTAGGAATTGTCATATTGTCTAAAGAAATTAAATTTAAATTATGAATGTTAAGAAATGTACTGTTATGCTATCGAATTATTTCAATAAGCATAACCTTGTTTTAAGTCATTCTTGACCTCGCATTTCTTCGTTGAAGCATTCATTCAATCGAATTATTGTTATCATGAACTTATTGGAATTGTACATTCTTGGCCATATTTTATTACTTGAAACGTGGAAATAGCTTCATTTATACTTGAAGATGCGATTGAGCACTGATTGTGTTCAAGGGCTCTATGCTAGTTCCCTCGGTTGATTGTCGGAAACATACTATTATAAACTATGGGGTATGATGCTACTGGCGTCGCATTGCGCTGGGAGTACTTTCTCTATAAATAAGTGAAAATCCACGGAATCGTGAAAAATACGTGTACATGACTTTCTTGCTTGTTACATGATATTCCATAGAAATTCACCAAATACTTGCTCATAAGCAAAAGATGTTTGGATGATGACTACGTGGTATTGCTAGTACATTCTCGTTACACTCTTGTTCATGAAAGGCCATATCATGTTCTTGTGACATTCTTGCAAGTTCTTACTTGTTCATTCTATCATCTCTGTTACTTTGGTTATTCACATGATTGATCGCATTTCACATGATTTTACCTTATTCTTCTAGAGCTAAAAAGTTAATCACTGTAATAATGATAATCATGTTGATGCGAAGATACCTACTAGGGAAGTGTGCTCATTACCTATTTCCAATCTTTTCAGGAGATGGAAGTGAGTCTGGTTCGAATTCAGAGTATTCAAGTAGCGGATCCGAGAGTGAATGAAGAATGAGCGAAGACTTAGGAAGTCTATATTGTTTCGATTGAGTCTATGTAATTTTTCTTATTCTTGAGTCTAGTATGATGAAAGAGTGAATTAGTGGTTGTATTTGAATATTTGATTATTAATGAAATAAAAGTTGGAGTTTGAGTTAATCATTGTGAAATTGCATTATTCTTATGTGTGATTGTCTTGCGCTCTGATCATTCTTGCTTGCAAGAGGCTTACCATGCCGGCTGTTCGCATTCCTCGAGCGAGTCCTCTGCTGTAATAAAGGCTCGGGGCGTGACAGTTAAGTTGGTATCAGATCCTAACTCTCAGGACTTAGCGAGAAGAATCATGTCATAGGATAAGTCCAAGGTTAAGGACCCCTACCTATGAACTAAGGAAGAAATTTCCATACCCATGTAAGAATTGGGTAGAGCCCGGGATGAGATAATTAATTAGCTTTAAGATTGATTTTCTTCCAATTCCATGAGAAATAATAAGTTGTTATATTTCTCTCAGGTACCTTATTTTACAAATGGCTCATCGTGTAGATTGGAATGGCATGCAACAAACTATTGCCGGCCTTACGCAGGCATTGCAAACTATGGCCCAGGCTGGCGTAGGGGCAAGGGCTGGTGACTTACATCGTAATTTCCAGAGTTTAAACCCTCCGCGTTTCTATGGTTTATCTAATCCGGACGAAGCAGAAAATTGGATTGACGAGATGAACCATATATTTGACGTCATCCAGTGCACCGATCATGAGAAAGTGCGTCTTGCAACTTTTCAACTCAACAAGGGTGCCCGTACATGGTGGAAGTTGGTTCCGGCACCTCCGGCCGAAGCACCTCATACATGGGATGGTTTTCTCACCTTGTTCCGTGCAAAGTATTTCTCTGAGCATGTGAAAGAAAGAAAGGCTATGGAGTTCGCCTCTCTTCGACAAGGAATGATGACGGTTGCAGAATATGAACTTCAGTTCTCCAGGCTAGCACCTTATGCACCGCATTTAATCATCACCGATCTATTGAAAGCCAATCGATTTATGGACGGGTTACGTCCTGGTTTCATTCAGTAGCTCGGGACCCAAAACATCTGTACTTATGTGGAGATGGTTCAGCAGGTATACTTATGTGAAAGGACCTTAGAAAAGGTCAAAAAACTGAAAGGAAAAGGAGAAGAGTCTAGCCGACGATCTGATCGGCGTTATAAGAAAGAAAAGTCCAGTATCACGGAGCCTCATAAAAGCCGTGATGGTAAGAAGCGATCTAGGAGCGGGAACAGTGGAAGTTCCCAGAAG
Source organism: Amorphophallus konjac (assembly GCA_022559845.1). NCBI lineage: Eukaryota > Viridiplantae > Streptophyta > Magnoliopsida > Alismatales > Araceae > Amorphophallus > Amorphophallus konjac. The sequence continues at coordinate 208,380,742 of CM040124.1, forward strand.
AATAAGAAGATTAAGCAGAAGGAACAAGTCATCACGGCTTGCACTTTTTATGAAAAGTTCTACCATTCGGCTGAAGAGTACTGGAAGCGCCTCGGCGCTTGTTTACGTTGTGAAAGTAGGGAGCATCGCATGTCAGATTGCCCCCTTATGAAGGTCTAATCATCTTGTGGTGGACGCAGGAGGCAGGCTTGCCTCAATGCCGTTCTAGAAGAAGAGGAAGCACCCAGGGATGGTGGACTTATGGAAGGTACTCCTCAAATTTATTCTCGTCCTGCATTTGTGCTATTTGATACTGGTGCCTCTCATTCTTTTATCTCCACTACATTTGCCAAAACATTACAAATTGCATCAGTTTCCCTACCTTCAGATCTTGCTATAACCAGACCTCTAGGTTCTAGAACAAAGCTTACCGAGTATTACCCTGATAGTGAGGTGATAGTGGAAGGTCACAATCTCCCCGCAAACTTAGTATGCCTTGATATGAAATGTTATGATGCCATTTTAGGGGTAGATTAGCTTGTAGACTATGATGCTGATATTAACTGCCAAAATAGGATTATATCCTTCCGGAAATCAGGTCTTCCAAGATTCTCTTTTCTTGGCATTAAATACAAGAAACACCCCACTATCATATCTTCTCTTCACGCTTGCAAACTTATCTCGCAAGGATGTGAAGCTTTTCTTACTTCTGTCATTGTTACCGAATCCAAGGAGATTATCCTAGTAGACATTCCCACTGTAAATGAATTCCCTGATGTATTCCCATCCGAATTACCCAGTTTACCACCTGAGAGGGAAGTGAACTTCACTATTGAACTCATTCCAGGAGCAGCACCTGTTTCTATAGCCCTTTATAGGATGTCCCCCACAGAACTCAAGGAACTAAAAAGGCAGTTGCATGAACTACTAGACAAGAGTTTCATTAGACCTAGCACATCCCCTTGGGGTGCGCCGATGCTATTTGTCAAAAAGAAGGATGGCTCTCTCAGGCTATGCATCGACTACCGGCGATTTAATCAACTTGCAATCAAAAATAAGTATCTGTTGCCGCATATTGATGAGCTCTTCGATCAACTTTCGGGAGCAGAGTATTTCTCCAAGATTGACCTCAGATCAGGTTATCATCAGCTTACAATTAAAGAAGAAGACATCTATAAATCCACTTTTTGGAGTCGTTATGGCCACTATGAATTCGTGGTAATGTCGTTCGGATTAACTAATGCCCCAGCAACATTTATACAACTTATGAACAATGTTTTCCAACTATATCTGGACCAGTTCATCGTCGTCTTCATTGATGACATCTTGATATACTCCAAGATAAAAGAGGAATATGAAGAACATCTGAGGATAGCTCTGCAAACACTTAGAGAACATAAACTTTATGCAAAGCTTAACAAATGTGAATTTTGGCTCAAGGAAGTTTCATTCCTAGGCCACATTATTTCCAAGGAAGGTATCGCTGTGGATCCTTCAAAAGTGGAAGCTGTCAGAAATTGGAGTCGGCCAACGACTGTATCAGAAGTACGGAGCTTTCTGGGTTTAGCTGGTTACTATAGAAGGTTCATTAAGGACTTCTCAAAGATTGCAGTTCCTTTAACAAGACTCACAAGAAAAGAAAATCCTTTTGTTTGGTCCAAGGAATGTGAAAAGAGTTTTCAAACTCTTAAGAACCATCTTACTACGGCTCCTATTCTATCACTACCAGTGGAAGGTGGTGGATTCGAAGTATATATGGATACGTCTGGTATTGGCTTAGGATGTGTCCTCATGCAGAATGGAAAGGTAATCTGCTATTCTTCAAGACAATTGAAATGTCACGAGAAAAATTACCCCGTGCATGATTTAGAATTGGCAGTAGTTATTTTCACCTTAAAAATTTGGCGTCATTATCTCCATGGAGAAACGTTCACAGTCTACTCGGACCACAAGAGCTTGAAATACTTATTCTCTCAAAAAGAGCTAAATATGAGGCAGAGGAGATGGTTAGAATATCTCAAAGACTTTGATTTTGCTATTCAATATCATCCTAGCAAGGCGAATGATGTAGCAGATGCACTCAGCAGAAAACTAATGGGAATGCTATCAAGTCTTATGATTAGTATGACTAATCTTATTCCTCAATTTGCTCAGTTGAATCTAGATATTGACAGGAAGGAAGAAGATTGTTTCATAGCTAATATCCTAGCTCAACCTACATTGATAGAGGATCTGGTCAAGCTGTAAAATGATGATCCCGCATTACCAGAGATTAAAGCTAACATAGATCAGAGGCCGGATTTCTCTGTTTCCAATGATGGAAGATTGCTATTTAAGGGCCGAGTATGTGTACCGGATCATGAGGATACGAAGAAATTGATCCTAGAAGAAGCACATAATTCCAAGTACACCATTTATCTAGGAGGTACAAAAATGTATCAAGATCTCAAAAGAAACTTCTAGTGGCCTAATATGAAGAGAGAGATAGCAGATTTCGTGTCTCACTTGCCAACAAGTTAAGGCAGAGCATTTTAGACCCGCAGGTAAATTACATCCCTTAGACATTCCAACATGGAAATGGGAGAGTATAGGGATGGATTTCATCATGGGTTTACCTAAGACCAGAGGAGGCCACGATGGTATATGGGTGATCATAGATCGATTGACTAAGTCTGCACATTTCATACCAATAAAAAGTCGATGGTCTGTGGATATTCTAGCAGCTTTATACATAAAAGAAATTGTTAAATTACATGGTGTCCCCAATACTATTAAATCTGATAGAGATCCTCGATTTACATCGCAGTTATGGAAGGGTCTACAACATTCACTAGGGACTAGATTGAACTTTAGCACAGCCTTTCATCCACAAACTAATGGCCAAACTGAAAGGACAAATCAGGTAGTAGAAGATATGCTCAGGACTTGTGCTATGGACTTTGGAGGGCATGATCACTTACCTCTGGTAGAATTTGCATATAATAACATTTATCAGGCCAGCATACAGATGGCACCCTTTGAAGCGTTATATGAAAAAAGTTGTAGATCACCTATCTGTTGGAATGAAACAGGGGAAAAGCAATTTCTAGGCCCCAACCTTATCAGGGATTCTACATAGAAAATTAAGCTCATACGAGAAAGACTGCAGATGGCACAAGATAGGCAAAAGTCTTATGCTGATAATCGAAGGCGCGACTTGGAGTTTCAGGTTGGAGATCATATTTATCTGAAGTTTTCTCCAGGTCATGGTATTCGAAGATTTGGCATCAAAGGCAAGCTAACTCCAAGGTTCATAGGCCCATTTAAAATTCTCGAAAGGGTCGGTGAAGTTGCTTATAGACTGGCTTTACCTCCACAATTAGCAGGAGTTCACGACGTATTTCACGTAGCTCTGCTGAAAAAGTATGTATATGTTCCTGACCATGTTATCACCTATGATAATTTGGAAATTCAGAAGGACATGACGTACGAGCAAACACCAATAAAGATTCTGGAACGAGAAGTGCGTCAACTAAAGAATAAAGCTATTCCTATGGTCAAGATTCAATGGAAGAAAACATGGCCATATGAAGCAACATGGGAAACTGAAGAAGCTATCAGAAAAGATTCTCAGAATTGTTTAATTGTAAGTACACTCTCCATAATCCATGTAGTGAATTTGGGGACCAAATTCTTCTATGTGGGGGAGGGTGTAGTGCCCCAAAATTTATATAAATAATTTCTAGATTATTAATGAATTTTTTGGAATTTATAAGGGCTAAATAGATTAATAAATAGATTATTGAACTAATAAATAGGTTATAAGGCCCAATATTGTTAAATAAGTAGCTTAGCCTATTCAATTAAGACTCAAAAAGTTTAAGGACCAAGCCCATTAAGTTTGGCCCATATTCTAGAAGGTTATTTAGCTTATTTACGAATATTAAAGATAAATACTATTTTATATATAGATAAAATGAATAAAAGAGTTTTATTAAATTGAAACTCTGTACACGTTGGATGTAACGGTCTATCGGACGACCGCTACAGTGGTGTAATGCACCAAGACACGACCGTTACACCCGCTGATTCCGTAAGTTGAAGAACTTGTAAAAAGATTGGAACTTTGGGATCCTATCTACTAGAGACCTAATTAGAAGGATGTGTAAGGTTACAATGGACTCTTAGAGATCAGGTTTTAGCCAACTAAGGACTCTAGAATCGATCTAATCCTCAACCCTAGCCAAATCCCTATAAATAGAACCCAGTTCTGAACTGAGCGACCCTTACTTTTGGCTCGTGAAGAAACAAGGTAAGGAGATAGAATCTCAGGTAAGTTCTTTAGAGTATTTTTTTCTTAATACTTTAGACTAACTACTCTCAAAATTTTATGATAGGAGGTCGAGTATCCAAGGAGTTAGGATCTTCTAAAGTTGCTAGTTTCATCACGCCAACCCAAGAAACTATGCAACGGGGTGCTGAAGATCAGGAAATTAGAGAAACTAAACGAGGTAATTAGAGTTAGATGCTTTATAACTTTTTATTCCCAATAGTTTCATCTTCTTAACCTCCAAATTTCACATCCTTAGGTCAAGCGACTGAAGAGTTAGAGCGACGTGAAGTTGCTGAAAAATCTCAGGAAGGGAAGAACTAGGGCGTATCTTGAAGACCAAATTGGAAGTCTAAATCCCAGTTAAGAGGTAGGTCATCTCATGAACAACAAAAAGATCTCGTTAGGGATAAAAGCCCTCTAATTTAACTTGATTTCATGCATTATATAATATGAATTTCATGTTTTAGTAAGTTCATGTATACATGCATACCTTTAGCCTAACCAAATATAAAAGATATTATCTTGATCATTCACTGCAACCTATGCATGTATCTGGCTATTACTTCGTTTATCATGACTAGACTAGTTAGTGATTATGATTCTTCTTGCATGGACATAGTTCCTTATCTTTACTGTCAGCAGAAGCTCTGACAGATTAGGGTACGACCATCACATTACTGTAACGACCTTACGATAACCCATCACACTCTCTATTGTGATTAAATTATTATGTTGTCTCTGACGCACCATAGCAGGAGCGTTACAATACTGTAACGGCCCCTCCACAAACCGTCACACGGGCTGTAACGCATCTATGCTAGACCATTAGAACAGTGTTTTTTGTCAACTCGAGACGGAATGAAAATTAGTCAAGTCTATTTATAAATAAGCCTAGTTATCTAAGTTTTGACCTGATATCATGACCTTCAGTTTATGATAGGAATTACATGATTACAAGCATTTTAAGTTATTTTGAGTTATGTTAATTTCATTGGCTAAACTCTAATAGTTGTACTTAAAGTATGATTTCAAATGATGTATTGACGGAGTTTCACATCGTTTCACAGTCTTTCCTATCTATAGAGTCATTTTCTCTAAGTACATGGCATATATTCCGGTATATGGCCATTAGTTTACACTTTGCACTATAGGAACATATTCTTGAACATGAGGACCTCTCTATTGGATATTCCTTCCAATAGACTAGGAAATATTATTTCAAGGCCTCCGTAATTTTCTGCGAGCCTGGGATTCCCACTAGGATATCGAGTTGGTTGTACCATGAAAGCCCAATCATTAAAAAACACTATCGATGGTTTCTGGTTTTTGGATATGTAACAGATCAATGTTGGACCGTCAGGCTCATCTAACGGCCCAATAAACGACCGCCGCATTGTACTGAGTCCAATTTCTTTGTTTTGGGATTCAGATCATTGTAACGGCCCGATACTGGAGCGTCACGTTATGTAACGGCCCAGTATAAGACCGTCACAGTTCTTGAGTACATCAATCAAGGTTTGACCAAAGGGTTAATATTTTAAAGTTCCTAGATAGATTATTCATGGTCTAGGACTTGTCATATTGTCTAAAGAAACTTAATTTAAATTATGAAAGTTAAGAAACGTACTGTTATGCTGTCGAATTATTTCCATAAGCATAACCTTGTTTTAAGTCATTCTTGACCTCGCATTTCTTCATTGAAGTATTCATTCAATTGAATTATTGTTATCATGAACTTATTGGAATTGTACATTCTTGGCCATATTTTATTGCTTGAAACGTGGAAATAGCTTGATTTATACTTGAAGATGCGATCGAGCACTGATTGTGTTCAAGGGCTCTATGCTAGTCCTCTCGGCTGATTGTCGGAAACATACTATTATAAACCGTGGGGTATGATGCTACTGGCGTTGCATTGCGCTGGGAGTACTTTCTCTATAAATAAGTGAAAATCCATGAAATCATGAAAAATACATGTACATAACTTTCTTGCTTGTTACATGATATTCCATAGAAATTTACCAAATACTTGCTCATAAGTAAAAGATGTTTGGATGATGACTATGTGGTATTGCTAGTACATTCTCGTTACACTCTTGTTCATGAAAGGCCATATCATGTTCTTGTGACATTCTTACTAGTTCTTACTTGTTCATTCTATCATCTCTGTTACTTTGGTTATTCACATGATTGATCGTATTTTGCATGATTTTACCTCATTCTTCTAGAGCTAAAAAGTTAATCACTTTAATAATGCTAATCATGTTGATGCGAAGATACCTACTGGGCAAGTGTGCTCATTACCTATTTCCAATCTTTTCAGGAGATGGAAGTGAGTCGTGTTCGGATTCAGAGTATTCAAGTAGCGGGTCCGAGAGTGAATGAAGAATGAGCGAAGACTTAGGAAGTCTATATTGTTTCGATTGAGTCTATGTACTTTTTCTTATACTTGAGTCTAGTATGATGAAAGAGTGAATTAGTGGTTGTATTTGAATATTTTATTATTAATGAAATAAAAGTTGGAGTTTGAGTTAATCATTGTGCAATTGCATTATTCTTATGTGTGATTGTCTTGCGCTCTGATCATTCTTGCTTGTAAGAGGCTTACCATGCCGATTGTTCGCGTTCCTCGAGTGAGTCTTCCGCTGTAATAAAGGCTCGGGGCGTGACATAGCTGCTCCGACCTCAGGACGTCACAGAAACGCTAAGGCCAGTGGCGATGGCTAACCAGCTGATAAGGGTGACAAATAGGTATATATGGCTGACAAATAGGCATTAGCCGTGACAAATAGGCATTGACACAGCCTATGTGAATTTGCTCATTTCTACTCCACAAGTCATTTTTTGTGTTGACGCCGTCAAGACCAGCTCGCCAGTAAACGGTGAAAAGCTCTTAGCTGCGTCAATGCATCGCCATTACTGCATCAACGTAACCAGTAAGGGAAGCAAAGGAGTCGACCCCGTTCAACTGGCGTTCAGCCACGCCAGGATGCGTCGACCCTTTCCTCTCACGGCGTCGATGCAAGGCTCTCCCAGAGAGCATTGTAAATGCATCTGTAAGCAGATGCATCGATGAACTTCTGTCAGGGCATCGACGCTAGGGTCTTCCAGAAGCTGTCTTCAAGGCCACCATCAACAGCTACGTCGACGGATTAGTGAAGCCGAGTCGATGCACCCAAGGCTCAACTGATTTAATTCATTGAACATGTCTTCTTCGAAAACCGTCCAGAGAGCAAATATAGCAACCGTAAACCTCTAGAATCATAGATTTCGAGGTCTGGAGGCTGTTTCCTAGGTCAGAGGTCATGCCATCTCATTATGCCATAGTAGAGCATCCTTTTAGATGAAGACTTGTCAGGGACCAAATCTGTGAAAGTCTTCTCTACCAGAAGACTACCTTTTTTGTCCTGTGGAAGGACTGGTCAGGTGGTATGCACTTCATTACACACTGGACAAACCCACAAAATCTCAAAAAGTTTTGCTCTCTGCCTACCACCGTCCTATCCTAGGACTAGGTTGAAAAGCCATCCAGATCATGTCAACACCGTGTAGAATATCTTCTTCAAACCAAGAAAAGATTTTTGGAGGGAATCTATTTTCTTTTTGTTCTTCTACGCTGGAACCAGTCAAGCTCTATGGTCCAAGGTTTTTCAAAAGAACCTTAAATTAATCCATCCATTCAAATTGAAGGATTCTTGGAGGGAATTTTTTCCACTGGCTCCTCTATATACATGGAGCTCTCTACATGAAGAGAGCTACTGCCTCCCTAAGAAGCCAACATCCCTTGAGCGTTCAGCAGAAAACCTGTGAGAAAGAAAGGAATAGATGATGCGGTACGGGACGTGACTCGACGCCAATTTGAATGCAAACCTTGGACTCTAGGCAAACTCCCGACTCATCCCAAGCAAGGGAAACGTGCGGATGTGCACGGTTGAGAAACTGACAATGAGCTAGGGTGGTCAACTCTCACTTTCATGCCCGGATCGGGTCACGGGACAGGTTTCGCTCTCTCTCGCAGCGGTGATTAAAATTATTTAACGAGTTAGGACCTATCACATGCAAGCAACGGCATATAGAAATATATACGAGTAAAGCAAATGCCAAAGAGGGGAGCGGAAATGATACGTCCACGCTCCGGACGTGGGGAAGGCGATCCCGCCCAAGACTCGTACTCCTGGTACAAATATTTGACAATAATTATAGAAATGATTTTACTGCCCACTCCACACAGGGAGGTAAAGGGCGGTACAATGACTCCGGGAGTATCAAACTCAGGTTGACGAGTGGCACGTCCGTGAAGCACTCGGGATGGCGGCAGTTGCCGGTTCGGTTCGGTTCTGCTCGGGCGCACAGGACAGCAGGCGGGTCCAGCTGTTAGGACGGCTACGTCCAGGCATCTCCTTGCTACTGCGGCTGGCTGGGATGCTGCTTGGGGGTTGCTGGTCGATCCCCGGGAGCGGAGGTCGCTGGATTGGAGCCGGGGATTTATGGGAGAATTAACTCCCAACTCTGTTCTGCAGTCCTACCTCGGGATAAATCTGCGTGACCCGGCGAAAAGAATTGTTGCGCCCAGATCCGAAGGCGGATCGAGGCGAGGTTGGCGCCGTTGGAAAGCAAACTCGAAGGGCTACAACATATATTAATTTCACAATCATCCAACAAATGGATTGGTAATGAAAACCACTGTGGCACAGTTGTTTCTGCTGGGTCAGATTACAGACAGTCAGGATAGACAAGGATCTGCCTAAAAATGAAGTTTGATCGACAGGAAAGTGGTAGATCTAGGACTTGAGAATTTTATGGGTGATGGAGTAGGAAGTGAGGATCACGCATGAATCTTTTGGGATTTTTATGACATGTTTTGAGGTGCGGGAAAAATAAACTAGTAGACTACTATCCCGTAGACCTGCTGATTGGCAGACTGTCAAGGGTGGAACTAAATGACTGGGAAAAATAGCAAACATAGGCTAATTGGCCTGAAACTTGTTGTCGAGAGTGGGAACAACGTGGGGAACTCACCCTCCAATTTTGAGCTCGATCAGATCTCCTGATTGGGAGATAAAAATCAGGTTCAAGCTTCTGTCCAGAGGTGGACAGAACTCCGACGATGTGGCGGTGGTGGTGCGACGGCGGCTCGATGGTGGCGGCGGCGGTGCTGAGTTTCTCACTCAGAGAGGGGATGATACGGAGGCCTCACACCTCAAGAAATTCACAGCAATCCAGCTGTAAGAGGTTGGGAGAGAGAGGGAGAAGGGCTGCGCCATTAGGCTGCTCTAGGCGAATTCTTGATTTTCTTCACATTAATTCCCAAAATAATGAAAATACATGAGTTTTATAAACCTAACTAAATGGACATCACTACCCTCAGATCTAGGGTTAGGGAGGGGAAATTAGGAGCTGAGAATATTTAATTCCTTTTCCCTTCTCCCATGTGGTCAAAACAACATAAAAAATGATAAATGGGGGGAATTGTTTAATCCCCCATATGAGGACAAAAGAGGGGGGGGCCCCCTCTTGGAGTCAACAAGGGTGGCTAGTCCACCTTGGACCATGGACCATCCCTATGGGCCCTAGAGAGTCTAGGTGGCCCAATGAGAGAGAGGGTGGGGGTCCCGCCGAGCCTATGTTGCCTTTTTGCAAAGAAACCCACTAATTCCTAATGACTAACCCATTGGCTTATAATTGCCATACAATTAAAAACCCAATTAACTCAAGGAAATAAATGCAAATAAAAAAGTTAGTGATCTTGCTTCAATGTCCCATCAATTCTCCCCAGGTGGGAGAAACTCGACCCCGTCGAGTAAGGGGTGCGGCTATGCATGTATCGCTCCTGCGGATCTATCGGATGTGGACCGTGCTCTCCACCGTACCAGGTAACGTGGGTACGCTCCACTCCTTGTAACCGTTACCTGCTCATCCCGTATATGTTCGATATGCTCGCGCTGCTGTGAGAATGAGGCCAGTGGTGGACACTCCGGGGTGGGGTCACTCTTAAAGGGAGGAGACGGCTCAAAGACTCACTAGTAATCACCATTGGGTCCCTTTATGTGACTAGATTCGAGACATTGTGGTAGAGCTGATCCTAAATTCCAGCAAGTCTACAATGTACGCATGAGATCCGACTTGCCTCACATTCAAAAGGGACTGACACTTGCGAGCTTGCATTAGACCAACTCGTATTCAGACTCTCACAGGCTGTACGAAACAAAGACTCACACATGACCCTAGGCCATACATGACCCTAGGCAAACTTAGACACTCATAGTAATACTATGATTGACGACGAAGAGACACAAACACAAAGGACATACTAAAGAAGACTCGGTAAGGATGACGGACACCGTCTACATACACTAAGTGTAAAGAAAGACTGACCCACAATTTAAGGTCGTGAGTTTCAACTCTCGTCAACCGTCTCCGATTGGAGAAGACTCATCCTCGGGTACAGAAATGTGTGAGGACAAGGAGGTGGGTGATGGGAAAGTCATCCGGACATTTGGTGTGAATCGCGACAAAAAGGAAGTCCAGATATTATCTCTCGTACGCATGGCAGAAATCCGACCATATTGCGTCAACATAGGACGTTGACAACAGTGCGATAGTCACAAGTGGATGCGCTACCGTAGGAGAGACGGGTAAAAGTGGGACAGCTGACTGCATGGGGTCGGCGGATGGCACATTCACCGAGGACAAGGTGGGTTGGACAGATAGCTCCGGGATGGACGGTGGGGTTGGGGTGACTAACATAGCGGGGTTGTTGGCTAGCGCCTCACCCTGGCCCACTAGGCACTCTATGGGATCACTCTCGAACCCCTCAACCTCTACATACTCACTAGAATAAGTCCTAGTGGGGCATCCTCTGAATGGTTGTCCTCTAAGGTAGGGGAATGTGAAGGACATTGGTCAGAGAAATGACTACTCCCACTATGGGTGGCCAGAGGGGCGGGCTGGGCAGCCCGCGCCTGAGGGGCGGAATAGCTCCGGGGAGCTCCTGGCGGGGGATTCTTCCCACACTCTCTAACTTTCCAACCAGACCTTGGACAGATCAGTCGAAACGTCCTCCATGGCCTTGAAACTGCCCACCAAGCGGTCGGTATGCTCCCTACGAGTTTGGTCGGACCTATCCATGCGCTCCATGAGTAGAGAGAACAAGTCATCTAGAGATCGGCCTCCCTGGGTGGCACCTCGGGGTTCACCCATAGTGTCAGGGTGATGGTACTGGGTACCCATGGGGAATTGGGAAAACTTATGGGTGGGTTGGACATGCAAACACTCGAGACAAGACAAACTGACTCCCTAATGGACTAGACACGACCCTAAAACAACAATGCAAAGTTGGAATGCAAACTCGACTATAAACCTAGACTCAACTAGTATCCGGTACGTGGCGGCGGTTTGATCCAAAGATCGCACTCACGCAAGTGTGTTACCTTCCCAATTGGCATAACCTATCGTTCCAGAGGCACCTTTTAATATACTGGGTATCAGAATGCAATGCAACCAAAGACAAAACTACCCTAGACTCAACCCGCTATGATACCAATTTGGTGCGGGACGGGATGCGACTCGACGCCAATTTGAATGTAAACCATGGACTCATCCCTGGCAAGGGAAACGTGCGGATGTGCGCAGTTGAGAAACTGGCAATGAGCTAGGGTGGTCAACTCTCACTTTCGTGCCCGGATCGGGTCACGGGACGGGTTTCGCTCTCTCTCGCAGCGGTGATTAAAATTATTTAACGAGCTAGGACCTAGCACATGCAAGCAGTGGCATATAGAAATATATACGAGTAAAGAAAATGCCAAAGAGGGGAGCGGAAACGATACCTCCACGCTCCTGGCATGGGGAAGGTGATCCCGCCCAAGACTCGTTCTCCAGGTACAAATATTTGACAATAATTACATAAATGATTTTCCTGCCCACTCCACGCAGAGAGGTAAAGGGTGGTACAATGACTCCGGGAGTATCGAACTCGGGTTGACGGGCGGCATGTCCGTGAAGCACTTGGGATGGTGGCGGTTGCCGGTTCGGTTCGGTTCTGCTCGGGCCCACAAGATAGCAAGAGGGTCCGACTACTGGGACGGCAGCGTCCAGGCGCCTCCTTGCTACTACGGCTGGCTGGGATGCTCCTGGGGGGTTGCTGGTCGATCCCCGGGAGCGGCAGTCGCTGGATGGGAGCCGGGGATTTATGGGAGAATTAACTCCCAACTCTGTTCTACAGTCCTACCTCGGGACAGATCTGTGCGACCCGGCGAAAAGAATTGTAGCGCCCCGATCCGGAGGCGGATCGAGGCGAGGTTGGCGCCATTGGAAATCAGACTCGAAGGGCTATAACATATATTAATTTCACAACCATCCAACAAACGGATTGGTAATCAAAACCACTGTGGCACAGTTGTTTCTGCTGGGTCAGATTACAAACAGTTAGGACAGACAGGGATCTACCTGAAAACAAAGTTTGGCCGATAGGAAAGTGGTAGATATAGGACTTGGGAATTTTATGGGTGATAGGGTGGGAAGTGAGGATCATGCATGAATTTTTGGGATTTTTCTGACGTGTTTTGAGGGGCGGGAAAAATAAACTAGCAGACTACTATCCCGTAGACCTACTGATTGGCAGACTTTCAGGGGTGAAACTAAATGACTGGGAAAAATAGCAAATGTAGGCTGATTGGCCTGAAACGTTTTGTCGAGAATGGTAACAACGTGGGGAACTCGCCCTCCAAGTTTGAGTTCTATCAGATCTCCTGATTGGGAGATAAAAATAGAGCTTCAAGCTTCTGTCCAGAGGTGGACAGAACTCCGACGATGTGGCGGTGGTGGTGTGACGGCGGCTTGATAGCGGTGGTGGCGGCGGTGCTGAGCTTCTCACTCAAACAAGGGATGATAAGGAGGCCTCACACCTCAAGAAATTCGTAGCAATCCTGCTGCTAGGGGTTGGGGGAGAGAGGGAGAAGGGCTGCTCCCTTTGGCTGCTCAAGGCAAATTCTTGATTTTCTTCACATTATGTCCCAAAATAATGAAAATACATGAGTTTTATGGGCATAACTAAATGACCATCACTACCCTCAGATCTAGGGTTAGGGAGGGGCTATTAGGGGATGAGAATATTTAATTCCTTTTCCCTTCTCCCATGTGGTCAAAACAACATAAAAAATGATAAATGGGGGGAATTGTTTAATCCCCCATATGGGGACAAAAGAGGGGGCGCCCCCCTCTTGGAGTCAACAAGGGTGGCTGGTCCACCTTGGACCATGGACCATCCCTATGGGCCCTAGAGAGTCAAGGTGGCCTAATGGGAGAGAGGGTGGGGGTCCTGTCGGGCCTACACGGGCTTTTTGCAAAGAAACCCACTAATTCCTAATGACTAACATATTGGCTTATAATTGCCATACAATTACAAACCCAATTAACTCTAGGATATAAATACAAATAAAAAAGTTAGTGGTCTTGCTTCGATGTCCCATCAATAGAGAGAGAACAGCCTAGCATCTGGCCATCCCAGTCCAATGCTGTAAGAGAAAAGGAAAGAAGAAGAAAGAAGAGAAGAAGAAGAAAAGAGTGAGTAGCCCTAAGCCTTCCACCGTGAGCTTCTGAGAGAAAGAAAAGGAAGAGAGCTTGAAAGAAAAGAAGAGAGCCACCTTAGTAGAAAATTTGAGAGGAAAAGAAGAAGAACGGAGTGTAGCCCTCCTTCAGCCGTGCCAAGTTTTCCAGTGCTTCATGACATTGATCTAAAGCCACAGTTTCCTTCTTCCTACCTTGCTTCATGCTTTCATTTTCATTTTACAATCGGATTAACAGTGTGTGTCCGGGGCTCTATTTAAGAGACTAGAAGTGTTTTTCACTGCACTTGCAGCTTGTCTTCTTTGTGTGTGTGTGTGTGTGTGTGTGTGTGTGTGTGTGTGTGTGTGTGTGTGTGTGTGTGTGTGTGTTGTTGGAACAGATGGTATGCTCTGATACCAACTGATGGGTGAGCTAGGCCCGGATTCAGTGGGGGGGGGGGGTGAATGAATTCCTCTTAAAAAACTTCGCTCAATTGACACTTAAAGCAATCAGAGTTAACGAATAGAAATCAATTGAGATCTTCCAACTAAGAGATTCGCAGAAGCACTTGATCAATCAGTTGGGCTACTGAACAATGGACACCTAGCCAAGTCTGATCGTATACAGAGTCAAGTACAAACAGCGTGTGCCTTAAAGCATTCGGATAGAATACTCAAATGAAACGCTCCTAGCCATTCATCTATCGATAATCAGATAAGAAATCAAACCACGGAGACAATAGATTTTAAGGTGGTTCGGTCCACTAACCTACGTCCACCCCACACTCCAACTAGAGTGTGGATTCCGCTGATACACAGCTTAACAGCTGGGCCTCATAGCTTGCCAACATCAGCTGAGCATCACAGCTTGCTTCCGCTGGGCAATACAACTTAGCCATCCGCTGACTCACAGCTTGACTGCTGGGCGTTACAGCTTCGCCGACCAGAGGAGTCCCCCTCTGCAACCGCTGGGGCTTACAGCTTAACCCATCCAGAGGAGTCCACCTCTGCTACCGCTGACAAACAGCTTGAAGCAAAGATATAAGAAAAACAACGACTGAAGTAACATCATCGGAAAGCTGCAAAACTCTACAAACCAAAGTTGCTCTCGCAGGAGCTAACTGGCCTGGATTTGATCCAAGGTCCAGTAGAACCAGATCTTCAATGAAGTCTTCTGTCTTCTTCTCCACGAACTCTCTCTCTCTCTCTTTTTCTTCTACTGTTGGTCTATGTCTCTCTGCCTCTCTTTTTCTTTTCTTCTCACTGTCTCCTCACTCTTTCTTTTTCGAACACTTATCTCTTCTGCTCTTCTTCTGCTCTCTCTCTGATTTTCTCCCCTTTCTTCTTCTACTGCTTTCGAGAGAGATGTTCTTCTGATTGCAGGAAGCAGACTATATATATATATATATATACTCCATCATGTCAAGTTGACGAGCTCTTTCCCTAGGAGTGTGGAGGGAACGCTCCGGCCTGGAAGCTTCAAGAGACACTCGCCACTTGTCAGAATCTGGGAGCTTCAGGGTCCACGTGGCAGCATCTTTGAGTGAGGATCGTCATTGGATCACGTGCCCTTCATGAAGAACAAGAGCTATTGACCTGTTGTATAAGTGTCTTTCAGTTATGTATAAAATATGCATAGACTTCATTCAATCACGAAAGATGTACACGGACATAGGGTATTATATGCACGAGTTCAGTACTGTCACACTAGCATATGCACAGACTTATTTGCAACACAAGACTAACAGATGCACTGACTATGCAGGCTATAGACATTTCATGGACTAAGATGCATGAATCTCTTATGCACTGAATTGGTTACGAGGTGGGCAGAGACTTGATTTAGCATGAGATTATGTATGCACGGGCTCAAGTTTAACAAAGCAGATATATGCACAGACTTGAGAATGCGAGGTGGCAAGCGTGCATGGACCTTGGTGAGATGTGCACCGACTATGTACCAACTAGCATGAAAATGAGCACAACAATAGGAGAATGCACCGATGTAGTGCTTGCCCATAGCAACCATTGCATTGCACCGACCGTGAAGGCTCATGTGCATCGACTTAAGGTGTGTGTGAGATGCACACATGCACCGACTCCAGGCCACCATGAGACGTAGAATAAGCAATGCACCGACCTAACACTTGCCAAGACTGCGTGCACAGAGAGTGGAATGCACAGACCTTAATGCCTATGAACGGTGACATGCACCGAGGTTGTTGAGCAGCCTGACTGACAAAAATGCACCAGCCTTAGACAAAACATAAGTGCACTGACTTAACTGATGCGTAGACATGTTTAAACCCAATGCAGCAAGCAAAAAAGTGCACTGAACAATGCACCAACCTAAAGCAGTAACTGAATGCTCATCAGTTAAATCATCATCAAGGCATACAGATCAAGCACTCAATCATAGATTAATCATGCAATCTTATGTGGTGACACTAATGTTGCTATCATCAAAACATCACAGCATCATCAAGGCACAAGGGGCATCACAATCTCCCCCTTTTTGATGATGGCAACATAATGAGTCACACGAAATCGACAAATCAGCTATTCTCCCCCTTTGACTTCAGCAAAAAGAAGGTTGTGTTAGCGCAGCGAAGAGTGATATAGAAGGGGGGATGAATAGATCACTCCCGATTTAGAGAACTTCAGTAGAAAATCACTACTTCTAAATTCAACCCTTCAAATACAGCTAAACAATATAGCTAACGCAGTGAGTAATTAAGACAGAATAATAAGGTGCGATTGAAAGAGGCTATCCACACACAAACACAAAGCCAAGCAGATGGAGAGCACAAATGATAATAGCAAACCACAGAGGAGACAAGAGATTTTAAGGTGGTCTGATTGTAGTTCACAATCTACATCCACCCCTCACTCCAACTAGAGTGAGGATTCCACTAGCCACTGCTAGAAAACTGCAGACTTAGTCTGCGAACAAGATGCTGCCACACAGCTTGAACAACCAAGGGAAACAAATCCCTCAACCAAACTCTGCTACCCACAGAGCTTGACACTTGGACCTGCTACCAGCAAGACCAGAACCGGAGATGGCTCTCCCTTCCTCCAACCTGGAGGGAACCTGCTAATGACAACCCGTCACTGGCAAAACTAGAGATCACAGATCTCTCTTCCTCTACAACCCAGAGGGGAACCGGAGTAACTCTCCCTTCCTCCAAACACTGGAGGGTAACAACTCGGAATCAGAGATATGAAGAAATGAAAGGATAAACATAAATGTAAACAGGACCAGCGATGAACAACAATTGTTTCAGAAAACCAAAATCAAATGTAGCTTCCGAAGAAGCAAATTAGACTCTTCTCTCTCACTCAGACTTTTCTCTCACAGTAATACTCTCAAATCTTTTCTCTCTATCTTCTTTCTGGAACGTGGAGGCTCTCTCTCTTTTCTTCTTCTGCTCAGGGATTCTTCTCTTCACCTTTTTCCTCCAGTTCAATCCATCTAATCGCAGAAGACACCTTTTATATGGCATTCGACCTGACTTTCAAGACTTCACACAAGTGGGTCTCGTTCCCTCCTTTTCCAGAGCATCCTCAGATCACGTGCCAGGCATCATCCTCGGTTCACGTGCCCAATCATTAACCTGAATCATCTATAGGCAGAGACAAAGGAAATGTGATTAGTTAGTTCAGTCATATAACAGCGAATATATATACTTTAGAAGCAGTAACTGAGTAAGTGTGTACACTGAGAGAGTGTATAGACTTGTGAGTCTTCATGTGACCTCAGTGTATATACTTACTGAAGAATGCATTAACACAACAGGGGGAATGTGTGGACTTCTGTGAAATGTATGAAGCCATCGAGTGTATAGACTTGGAGATGTCAATTAGGCAAGTGTGTCAAATGTGAGAGTGTATACACTTGAAAACAGCATATAGACAAGTATGAACAACGTGAGAGTGTATACACTTGAAAACAACATATAGGCAAGTATGAACAACGTGAGAATGTATACACTTGAAGGCCTTCAGCGTCCTCAGTGTATAGACTTGAAATCTGATGCATTAACGAGCCTATCCAATGTATAGACTTGAAACATTTGAACACATGGACAATGTATACACTTGGCCTTTGAGGAATGATGTAGAGACTCTGAACGATAAGGCAGGTTGTACAGACTTTGAGAATATTGAAGCAATGTATAGACTTGGTAAACCTAAACCAATGTACAGACTTGGGATGCCTGAGGACCAGTGTACAGACTTTGAATCAATGAATGCGTTGGCTGTACAGACTTTGAATCAAGGCTTGAATAGTGAATCAGTGTCTAGACTTGGATGCCCAACGCCAAAGTATAGACTTGTGCAGTGCTGCCAATGTATGGACTTGTACAGTGCTGCACAATGTACAGACTTTGAAGTGCGACCTATCAGGATGTGTAGACTTAGAATGCAACCAGGATGTCTAGACTTGTTATGAAGCAATGCACAGGCTGTATGTACTTGAAGAATGCTTGCAGAAGGCGATGTATAGTCTTGGATGATGTGAGGCGATGTGTAGACTTTGGCAAAAGAAACGGCTGTACAGACTTTAGCTCAGCAGCGATGTATAGACTTTGATGACTGATGCATGAATAGTACGCCAATGTATAGACTAGGCCAATGAAGGATGTATAGACTTCAGTTGAGCAAGCTACAGTGCCGATGTATGGACTTGACCTCAAGGAATGGCTGTACAGACTTTGAAGGCTTAGCGGAGGATGTACAGACTGTGAATATGAAGACCAATGTACAGACTATGAGAGCTAAGGCCAATGTATTGACTTGCGAAACTGGGGGGTCGACCCATCAGTAAGGGGGGTCGACCCACAACTGTCCAGTCAATGCTGACAGAGTGTAGACATGATCAAGTAGTGCATATCTATCTGACAACCACATGAACTGCACAATCCTACATGATAGAGCATGAATAAATCTAGAAATAGTAGATTGATTTATAGTATAAGACATCATCAAAATCGTAGGGATGCAACAATCTCCCCCTTTTTGATGATGGCAACACTATGAATCAAGCAATATCAAAGCTTAATAAGAAATTAACTGCAGCTTCAACAATCAAAGCAAATTCAAGGCATGCTCATGCAAACGAATTAAACACTACTACTGAACTCTCCCCCAAAGCTCATGCTCAGTTATTTCCATTACATGAATTCTCCCCCAAAGCTCATGACAATTCATGACTTACAGATATTGCAGAACTCTCTCCCCCTTTGACATCAGCAAAAGGAAATGCAGAATATATGAAAGTGCTGGAGACATGAAGAAGAAGTATAGTAACTTCTTAGTGCAGAAAGGCACGAGCAAGTCTTAAGAAAATAAGTGAGGTGCTAAAGTCAAGTGAAGATTCTTTAACTCCAGTACGCACTAGAGAAATAGAATGATAGAAAAGTTTATCAGCATACATAGTGTATGAGTTAGAGCAGGAGGTAACAAGTATGGCCAGATATAGCTGAACAGTCAACAATCCCAAAAGACAGCAAGAGACAAAGTCAGAGAGGTGTTCTCAAGGTATTGAAGACAAGCAATCCATTAGTTGCATAACAACAAGGAATTTGTGAGATGATTTTCAAGAAGATCAATGAGTAAGTTGGTAATTCACTCTTTTGACATTAGGGAGACACCTTGATTAGAGGCCTGAATCCCCAGTTACTAAGTGTGAGTACCTCATTACTTCCTCTTTTTTTTTATTAAAGGAACAGAGTTAGTAACTATGGCTTTTGACATGAGGAAACACCTTGATCAGAGGCCAGAGTCCCCAGTTACTCACCAGCAAGCCACCATTGCTCTGTCATGACTTTTCATTCATTTTAAGCATTTGACACCTCATGACATAGGAGAAAACTTCATTTCATTGATGAAGCTCCCAGTTTCTCAGTGACCATAACAAGACATGTTTGTTCAGTTAAGCCCTTGTGTTGAAGAGATGGAATGATTGAAAACAATACCAGAAGGACTATTTCTTGAAGTGAATCTTGAAGTCTAGATTTCAAGCTGATTGGGTCAGATATCAAGACATACAAGTTTTGGCCTGAACCAGAATCATTGACAATGTAGGAAGATATACTTTATACAATTAATCCAGATCTCTGAAGGAATACCAGAGGAAAGATTCTAACTGGACTTTAGTATCATTGACTTATAGACTTAAGAAATAAGTGACATTCTAGTGTCTGAGAGAGCCACACTAGATCTGTCATGAAAACCAGCAATGACACACATCTGGTCAATCTTTTTGAATCTATCAAAGAACTCTTCCTCTTACAGCTCAACCAGCTCCCCCTCACTTAAAGCATTCCTGAAATCTAACCAACAGACATACAGAACTCCCCCTCACAAAAAGAACAGACTTGACGTTTAAGACAATTTGCATACGCCTAATTCTCTTCTTAGTGTTGTGAATTTTTCATTATCCAGAGGTTTAGTGAAGATGTCAGCAATCTGATTATTTGTGCCTACATGAATCAGTTCAAAATTATTTTTAGAAACCTCATCTCTTATGAAATGATGCCCTATCTCTATGTGTTTGGTGCGTGAATGCAAAACATGATTTTTGGCAAGATTAATGGCACTGGTATTATCACAATAGATAGGTGTGCACCCCAGGTCTACTTGGTAGTCTTGAAGCTGGTGTTTAATCCAAATGACTTGTGTTCCACAACTCCCTGCAGCCACATATTCAGCTTCTGCAGTGGAGAGGGCCACAGAATGTTATTTCTTGGAACCCCAAGATAATAAACACCCACCCAAAAATTCACAATGACCACTAGTGCTTTTCCTGTCTAGTTTACATCCTGCATAATCAGCATCTGTGTATGCAACTAAGTTAAATGTGTGTGATGCAGAAAACCATAAACCAAGAGAATGAGTAGCTGACAAATATCTGAAAATTCTTTTCACTGCAGCTAAATGTAATTCAGTAGGTCTAGACTGATACCTTGCACACATTCCTACACTGAATTGTATATCAGGTCTAGAAGCTGTCAAGTAAAGAAGAGATCCAATCATACCTCGATAGAGCTTGGCATTTACTTCCTTACCTGTCTCATTTGTATCCAGTGAGGTATTGGTACCCATGGGTGTTGTAATGTTCTTCAGGTTTTCCATACCAAACGTCTTGAATATTTCCATTGTGTATTTGGTCTCGTTGATGAAGCATCCATCCTCTGACGGTTATACCTGCAAGCCAAGAAAGTACTTTAGTTCACCAACCAAACTCATCTCAAATTCAGCAGACATCATTTTAGAGAATTCATCATATAGTTCATGCTTAGTTGATCCAAATACAATGTCATCTACATATACCTGAACTATGATGAGATCTTTATTTGTACCCTTGGTAAATAAGGTTTGATCAACTTTACCTCTTTTGTAGCCCTTGCTGATCAGAAATTCAGTCAATCTTTCATACCATGCTCGAGGAGCCTGCTTTAGACCATACAAGGCTTTGTTTAACCTGAAAACTTGGTTAGGTTGAGGAGAGAATTGAAATCCGGGGGGTTGTTCAACAAAAATCTCTTCTTTAATGACTCCATTTAAAAAGGCACTTTTAACATCCATTTGTTGGAGTTTTATATTCTTTGAACATGCAAAGGCAAGCAACAATCTTATAGCTTCCATCCTAGCAACAGGTGCATATGATTCATCGAAATCTACACCAAATTCCTGGCAGTAGCCCTTGGCTACTAATCTGGCCTTATTCCTAGAAATGATTCCATCTTCATTCATTTTATTTTTGAACACCCACTTAGTTCCTATGATATTAACATTATCTGGTCTTGGAACAAGTTCCCAGACATTATTTCTTTCGAACTGGCCCAATTCCTCACACATAGCATTGACCCAAGCTTGATCAGCTAAGGCCTCATCTACTGATTTGGGTTCAATTTGTGAGACTAAAGCAATTAAGTCTTCATTATTTACATTCCTAAAATGAGACCTAGTCCGAAGAGGATCTTCAGGATTGCCTATGACATTATCTATCGGATGATCTTTACGAAATCTAGCATTTATTGAAGACTCACCTGTTTCTCTTAGCTCTTCCGGGTCGGGAGTATTTGCTGTTCCACTCGGCTGAGTCTTCTCTTTTTCTTGGTCTTCTAGGAATTCCCCATCATGATTGGAATCCCTGTCAAAATTTTCAATGTTAGAAGCACCTTTCTTTTCACTAAAAATGATGTGTGGAGACTCTTCAACTTTCTGGTCTGTTATGTTAAAGACCCTATATGCTCTAGACACTTCAGAGTACCCCAAAAATATTCCAGGGGAGCTTTTAGCTTCAAACTTGTCTAAATCTTTCTTGTCATTGTTATGAATAAAGCATTTAGCTCCAAAAATTCTGAAATGAAACAAGTTTGGTTTCTTACCTTTTAGAAGCTCATAGGGTGTTTTCTTGTGAATGGGTCTTACCATGGCCCTGTTGATTATGTAAGTTGCTGTATTGGCCGCCTCTGCCCAAAACCTCCTTGGTAATTGACTTTCAATTAGCATGGTTCGGGCCATCTCCACAACAGTTCTATTTCTTCTCTCCACAATTCCATTATGTTCAGGTGTCCTGGGAAAAGAAAATCTATGTGTTAGTCCCTCTCTCTCACAAAGATCAGAAAACATGGAGTTTTCAAACTCACCTCCATGATCAGATTGAATAGAACAGATCTTGTGTTTTCCTTCTTGTTTGACCTTATTGAAAAACAGATTAAACTTTTGAAATGCATCACTTTTATTTGCTAAGAAAAAGATCCATGAAAATCTAGAGAAGTCATCAATGATGACATAGCCAAACCTGTTCCCATTAAGACTCTGAGTTCTAGTGGGACCGAAGAGGTCCATATGGAGAAGTTCCATTGGTCTAGAGGACAATGGCTCAGATCTTAATTTGAAAGAATTCCTGGTCTGTTTGCCTAGAGCACAGGCATCACAAGATTTTGAAATAGAATTGAATTTAATTCTAGGCATGCCTCTCACTAAATCATGCTTGACCAATTTATTTAAAGTAGTAAAGCTAGCATGGCCTAGACGTCTATGCCATTCAAAAGCATCATTTTCAGAATTGGCAGATAAACAAATATTAGATTCAGATTCCTCATCTAGGTCTACCATGTAGACATTATTAATCCTGTTGGCTACAAAGTTAACCACATCAGAATTTATTTCAAAGATTTTGCATGAATTATCATCAAACACAACCCTGTGACCCTTGTCACATAACTGACTAATGCTAATTAGGTTGTGTTGAAGACCTTCCACAAGTAGAACTTTTTCAATGGAGTTTGTGGAAGACTTACCTACTGTACCAACTCCAATTATCTTACCTTTGTTCTTTCCTCCAAACTTGACCAGACCCCCTACCTTCATCTCTATCTTGCTGAACTTGGATCGGTCTCCTGTCATGTGCCTGGGGCAACCACTGTCGAGGTACCACTTGTTGTCTTCAGCTGCCAGGCCGACCTACACAAACAAAATCAAGCAAAGTGATTTGGAACCCAAGATGAGTTGGGTCCAAAGACATTGTTCAAATCTCTGATCAAATGTTTAGGTATCCAGATTTGCTTCAGCATGGTTTTCTCTGGCACCTTTACTTCTGGTTTATTAAAATTAAGTCCAGCTGGTTTGGGGAAGTAAGTTCTATTCCATTCATTAGGCTTCCCATTCCTAGGAAATCTCCTGTAAGCTTGTTGATTAACAGATTTTTTAAGATTATAATTATTTCTCCAGTAGGTCCTGTTTGGATCCATCTGATTGTAGTAATTCTAACTTTTCTTCTGATCCACTTGCTTGGTATATTTACCATTTATGTTCTGATGAGTGGGCTTAGTGAAGTTTTTCACAGAATTCATTCCCATTTTAAATGGTTGACCAGCTCTATTTTTAGAACTTTCTTTCGGACCTTGAGTTCCTTTACTGCTGTTTGAGTTGGATGGTGTGTCCAGCTTCTCTTTCCCCTTCTCTGGGCAGAAGGTAATGGTTTTGAATTGTAAGGGTCTCTTGTTAGTTGGGTCATAGCCTAGACCCTCCTTATTAAAGTTAACCCTAGTACCTAGTATAGCATCCAGACTAGTTTTTCCTTGGACAAACTTTTCCAAAACTTTCTATTTGTCTTCCAGCTCTTTTTGCAGAGACTTAGAGTTTTTTAAGAGTTCGGCATTCACTTTCTTAACAGCTTCATACTTCTCTGAGATTACTCCATTTTCTTTCAGGCTTTCTTCCATTTTCATTTTGAGTTCATTAAGCTGGGTTTGACTCTCTTGGTTTTCTCCCTTGAGTTTATCATTTTCTTTTCTTAGTGAGGTCATTTCTTCTAGTTGCTCTTTTAGTTTCTGATTTTCCTCACAGACCTGGGTTTGTTCTTCAACATTAGTATTAAATTTTCTTTTCAGAACCCTATGCTCTTTACTAAGAGAATTGAACTTATCTAATAACTCAGCATAAGCATCTTCCCAGTCATCAAACGTAAAGTTTTCAAAAACATTGGTTACCTCCTATTCACTGTTTGCCATTAGGCAAATTCCTTCTTCATACTCCTCTGAGGAAGTGTCTTCAGGATCTTCTTCCTCCTCGCTCCATGTGCAGACCATCGCCTGTGGCTTCTTCTTCTTCTGCACCTTTGTGTTCTTCTTCTGAAAGTAGGGACCCTTCTTTTGGAGATCTGGGCATTCACCTTTCATGTGTCCCTGTTTGTTACAGTGATAACAAGTCAGTCTCTTAGGATTTCTATCCCTATGATTGGTAGATTCAACATTCTTGTTAAAGGAGTATGGCTTTTTCCTCCTAAAGGTCTTCCCCTTTCTCCTTAAAAATTTACTGAACTGACGAGTGAGCATTGCCTGCTCCTTCTGGTCGAGATCGCAGAAGCCATCAGACTCACCGCTACTGCTGCTGCTGCTGCTGCTACTGCTACTCTTGTTGCGGGATGCCTTGAGAGCTACATTTTTAGCCTTCCTATCACTTCCTTCACCACCTCCTTTGAAATTCATCTCATAGGTCATGAGGGATCCTATGAGTTCATTCACTGTCAAGGTCATCAGATCTTTTGACTCTTCAATCACGATGGCCTTAGTGTGCCATGCTGGGGATAAAGATCTAAGAATTTTCCTGACTATATCTGCCTCAGCTAGATCCTTCCCTAGCCCCTTAAGAGTGTTTGTGATCAAGGACAACCTGGCATACATTTCAGCAATATTCTCCTCTGCATTCATCCTAAATAGTTCATACTTAGAGGTGTAGAGGTTTACCTTCGAGGCTTTCACTTGAGCTGTACCTTCGTAGATTAATTGCAGCTCATCCCACATTCGCTTGGCAGTCTTGTAGGTAGATATACATGCATATTCCTCTGGGTAAACTGCACACTAGATGATGTTCAGCGCCGTCCAGTTGAGTGAAGATAGCTTGACATGATCATCTGTCCACGCGTCCTCGTTCGGTGGCAGATCATACGGCCCAATAGTAATTACCCTCCACAGCTTGTGGCTCTGTGCCCTGATAAACACTTCCATCCTGTTCTTCCAAAAGAGATAGTTATTACCATCAAAAAATGGAGGGCGACTAATGGATTGACCTTCAGCCATGAAGCTTCTAGGACCATTAGCATTTCCCTGACCGTTCGTCCACATGATGCAAACCTGCTCTGATACCAAATGTTAGCGCAACGAAGAGTGATATAGAAGGGGGGGATGAATAGATCACTCCCAATTTAGAGAACTTCAGCGGAAAATCACTACTTCGAAATTCAGCCCTTCAAATACACCTAAACAATATAGCTAACACAGTGAGTAACTAAGACAAAATAATAAGGTGCGATTGAAAGAGGCTGTCCACACACAAACACAAAGCCAAGCAGATGGAGAGCACAAACGATAATAGCAAACCATAGAGGAGACAAGAGATTTTAAGGTGGTTCGATTGTAGTTCACAATCTACATCCACCCCTCACTCCAACTAGAGTGAGGATTCCACTAGCCACTGCTAGAAAACTGCAGACTTAGTCTGCGAACAAGATGCTGCCACACAGCTTGAACAACCAAGGGAAACAAATCCCTCAACCAAACTCTGCTACCCACAGAGCTTGACACCTGGACCTACTACCAGCAAGACCAGAACCGGAGATGGCTCTCCCTTCCTCCAACCCAGAGGGAACCTGCTAATGACAACCTGTCACTGGCAAAACCAGAGATCACGGATCTCTCTTCCTCTGCAGCCCAGAGGGGAACCGGAGTAACTCTCCCTTCCTCCAAACACTGGAGGGTAACAACTCGGAATCAGAGATATGAAGAAATGAAAGGAAAAACAGAAATGTAAACAGGACAAACGATGAACAACAATTGTTTCAGAAAACCAAAATCAAATGTAGCTTCCGAAGAAGCAAATTAGACTCTTCTCTCTCACTCAAACTTTTCTCTCACAGCAATACTCTCAAATCTTTTCTCTCTATCTTCTTTCTGGAACGTGGAGGCTCTCTCTCTTTTCTTCTTTTGCTCAGGGATTCTTCTCTTCACCTTTTTCCTCCAGTTCAATCCATCTAATCGTAGAAGACACCTTTTATATGGCATTCGACCTGACTTTCAGGACTTCACATGAGTGGGTCTCGTTCCCTCCTTTTCCAGAGCATCCTCGGATCACGTGCCGGGCATCATCCTCGGTTCACGTGCCCAATCATTAACCTGAATCATCTGCAGGCAGAGACAAAGGAAATGTGATTAGTTAGTTCAGTCATATAACAACGAATGTATATACTTTAGAAGCAGTAACTGAGTAAGTGTGTACACTGAGAGAGTGTATAGACTTGTGAGTCTTCATGCGACCTCAGTGTATATACTTGCTGAAGAATGCATTAACACAACAGGGGGAATGTGTGGACTTCTGTGAAATGTATGAAGCCATCGAGTGTATAAACTTGGAGATGTCAATTAGGCAAGTGTGTCAAATGTGAGAGTGTATACACTTGAAAATAGCATATAGGCAAGTATGAACAACGTGAGAGTGTATACACTTGAAAACAGCATATAGGCAAGTATGAACAACGTGAGAGTTTATACACTTGAAGGCCTTCAGCATCCTTAGTGTATAGACTTGAAATCTGATGCATTAACGAGCCTATCCAATGTATAGACTTGAAACATTTGAACACATGGACAATGTATACACCTGGCCTTTGAGGAATGATGTAGAGACTCTGAACGATAAGACAGGCTATACAGACTTTGAGAATATTGAAGCAATGTATAGACTTGGTAAACCTGAACCAATGTACAGACTTGGGACGCCTGAGGACCAGTGTACAGACTTTGAATCAATGAATGCGTTGGCTGTACAGACTTTGAATCAAGGCTTGAATAGTGAATCAGTGTCTAGACTTGGATGCCCAACGCCAAAGTATAGACTTGTGTAGTGCTGCCAATGTATGGACTTGTACAGTGCTGCGCAATGTACAGACTTTGAAGTGCAACCTATCAGGATGTGTAGACTTAGAACGCAACCAGGATGTCTAGACTTGTTATGAAGCAATGCACAGACTGTACATACTTGAAGAATGCTTGCAGAAGGTGATGTGTAGTCTTGGAAGATGTGAGGTGATGTGCAGACTTTGGCAAAAGAAACGGCTGTACAGACTTTAGCTCAGCAGCGATGTATAGACTTTGATGACTGATGCATGAACAGTACACCAATGTATAGACTAGGCCAATGAAGGATGTATAGACTTCAATTGAGCAAGCTACAATGCCAATGTATGGACTTGACCTCAAGGAATGGCTGTACAGACTTTGAAGGCTTAGCGGAGGATGTACAGACTTTGAATATGAAGACCAATATACAGACTATGAGAGCTAAGGCCAATGTATTGACTTGCGAAACTGGGGGGTCGACCCATCAGTAAGGGGGGTCGACCCACAACTGTCCAGTCAATGCTGACAGAGTGTAGACATGATCAAGTAGTGCATATCTATCTGACAACCACATGAACTGCACAATCCTACACGATGAAGCATGAATAAATCTAGAAATAGTAGATTGATTTATAGTGTGAGACATCATCAAAACCGTAGGGATGCAACATGTTGTTTGCGTGAAAAATAATGTGATGCATGAACCTATTCTCCCCCTTTGAAAGACAGACCTCCCCCTTTGACATAAACATGAATATCTATAATGCCCAGAACTCCCCCTGAGAGCATGAAAGGAATCGAAAATGCAAGCACAGGATGTATCCTCAGGGATGAACTCTGGTCATCCAATGAATCAATCTGGAATCCACCACCACAAGAATTCTGAAGCAAAATTGGTTGTGGCACACCTTACATTCGTATGGACAGAACAATGCAGGTGAAAGGCCGACAGAACCAGAACCAGTTACAAGAGTCATTCGTCAGGGATACAGAAACAAGATGGAAGATTCCAACAGTTTGGAGAGTGAAACTGATGATGTAAATGAAGTAGATGTGGCCAAGGGTAGGAGTAAATAAGAGCAAGCAAGGCACAGGATCTCCAACAGGTAAGTTAGTATGATGATTAAGTTGCTAGCGGTGAACCTGATCAGAAGAAATTGTATGGTAGGTACCACAGTAATAAGTCCTCACAAGGAAAGACTCTCCTATCATAGGGGGTTATGAATTAACCGACATGACCCAATTGATTTAACCATGATGTATACCAAATTTGTCAATTAAAATCAATTCTCATATCTGAAGCAAGTTTTAATAAAACTGAACCAGCTAATCATGCAATATACAAAATCAATCAACTTCCAATTTACTCAAATAACTTTAATGACTCCTTTGAGAGTCACATAGAACAGTGTTGAAATTAAACACCCTTACTAGAACATGAGTTGATAGTTTTTGCAAGATATTTTCTTTTGATTAGCACACAATATTTCCTGAGCAATTTTTGTTGATCAATACCTTTTTACATGAGGCACAACACGTCTCAGGTGAAGTGACCCAGTTACTCAGTGTGATAACAGTCATTGCCTCTCAATTGTGAGAACAGAGTTAGCAATAGGAGTGCCTTTCACATGAGGAGACACCTTGATCAGAGGTCAGAATCCCCAGTTACTCAACTCAAACATGCCATTGCTCTGTCAGGTTTGGCAATTTTCCTTTACTGCAGAGGTAACTATGGCACTTCATGACTTAGGTTTTACTCCATTTCTTTGATGGAGGACCCAGTTTCTTGGTGACCAAAGTCATTGCTCTGACTTCAATTTTTCCTTCTTAGCCAACATTTTTCAAGTTGATGTTTAAAAATGATACCCACTCTATGTATCTCTACCAGTGGTCTTGAGATTATATTTTCAGATTTCAGATGAGTTTAGACATTACATGACATGATTGGTTAAGATTTATTGGAACTTTTCATTCAGATATTTTCATTCATTTGAATACAAATCCGAGAATACATTAAGCTCATACCAAATTGAAACAGTGGTCATTCTTAAACCTGTATGATAAGAATTTCTTTTATATTAAAAACATGGTACACAACTTGAAGTTCTCAGATCAGTCCAATCAATGCAACTTAACAACTTATCATTCTTGGAACAAGAATCAGATTAATCAGACCAGCTTGAAAGGATGTGAGTGTCAGATGGGTACAAGATGGTAGAGCAAATAACGGCAGGATAGAAGACCATCAAATGTATGTAGAGCAGAATCAATTTCAATAGCTGGGTCTGGAGTACAGACAGATCAGCTTAACAAGTAGAAGCATCAGAGAATTCAAGTGAACCACACATTGGCAATGGAATGGATAAGATTGCTAGACAGAAGGAGTTCAAGAGGTGAATAAGTGATGAAGCATGTATGCTCCCCCTGTCTAGATGCAATGGAATATGTTTTTAGGATTTTTCAAATTTTATGACATGCACTAATTTAAATCAAACATGAAGCATACAATGCACGACCTTGGCATGTGAACAACACGAAGTGCACGGACCTGTATGCAATGTAGACATAAGATGAACCGACTATATGCAATACATGCAACAACCTATACTCAGTGCAATAATTATTCAAGCATCAGAACATTCTTTATTCAGAGAGCATCATGCGAGAGCAGTCAAATTTTCAAGAGATGTCAATTAAGCACAGACGGATTAATATGATATGCAAACATCTAAAGCAAACAATTTCAGATAGCAGAATTTAAGGAAAGTTTTCAGTACTGACCTGTACAGCGCAATCATGGGGTTTTCATTCTTGAGTGCCTTGGATTATTGACCCCTTTATTCATCAGCTTCCAAGGCATACCTGCAAAGATTTGATCACTCTGATCCAGCAGGAACCCAAGCAGTCTTGGGTCCTGTACTAACCCCAACAGGTGTTCTAAACAGTTCCTTAGCAACATTATCATCAAATTCCATCAAGTGACAGTTGGCTATGGAGTGTCCAAATTTACCACAATATTTACAATAAGCAGTATATTTTCTAATATTGTGATGCACATTAACAAAAGCATGAGGCCTATGTGCATAAGCATGAAGTGATCTGTTGTTTACATGGACATTTTGTTTCTTGTTTTTAACTAACCAACATTTAGCATATTTGTGACCTGGCTTGCCACAGTTAAAACATGAAGAGTTCACAAGTCGTTTTGCAAGAAATTGGACAGAGTAAGGACTGACAGAATTTTCCTTAACATGCCAACAGTCCTCGAATGTATGGCCACGCTTCCCACATTCAAAGCACTTGATGTGCTTACCTTTAGAACCCTTTTTGCCCCAAGTGGATCCAGACCAGCACTCAATGGCTTTGTGATCCAGGTTTATTACAGTTGAAGCAAATGATATGCTGGTTCAAAGTAATTCTGTTTCTTTTAGAGCCATGATGATTTGCAGAATATCTAGCATGAATTTTATGATGAAACATGCATCCATAAGATGACCATGCCTACCACAATAACGACAAGACACCTGTGACTTTCTCACGGCATGGTTACTAACACACTGACTAGATGCATGTGAATGAGTAAATGAGGCATGAGCAGTGTGCATCGACCCATCAAATTCAACTAAGCTAGTAGATTTTAGGGGATGAACAGGAACAGTCTCTGCCTTCTTCGTTTGACCCTTCTTTTTCAATTTCTTATTATTCTTAACAATTTTTATTTGTTTTTCATTTTTCTGGGCCTTGAACTGAAATACAGATGATGAAGGTGATTTCTGATTTTTATTGTGTTTTGGGGATTGATTTGTGGTACCAGCTACATCAGGGTTTTGCACGAAAGTGGTGTATAGCTGGTTTCTAATAGTTTCATTAACATCAGAGCTACAATTTATCCCCTTTCTTGAATTATCATCCTCACCTTTCATGACAGCTTTCATTTTTCCTTTATTTTTAGCAGACTCGGATCTTGAGTTTTCCAGATCATGAATTTTAGTTTCCAAAGAGGCGGTGTGAAGTTCATAACTGGCTATCTCCTGTTCACTGCAATTAACACATTCACTTAGGACTTTGTTTGTAATTTTATACTTCTCAATTTCTTGTTCCAGATTGCTCAATATGTTAGTCTCTTCATTGTAAGTAGTTTTTCCTTTCTCTAATGTGAGAAGTTGTTTGGACATACCCGTGTTTAATTATTTTAACTTCTCAATTTCAGCTTTCAATTCATGGTTTTCCTCCTCGAGTTTTCCAGCTTCAATTTTCGTACTAGCACACCTTTCTCTCTCTATAGCCAGAAGCCTCTCTGAAATAATAGTATTTAGGACCTTGAGTTTTTTGTTTTGTTCATTCAGTTCATTGTTCTCATTGGTTATGTAATGTCCCGGATTTTTCAGATCCTTGTTCGTGGGTCCCGGATTTGGTTTCTCGGAGTGTCTAACTCCGTTGTATCCAAAATTTCATTTCGGACATCTTTTGTGTTCGGATCGGCGCGATCCGGAGTTGTTTCGGAGGCCCGGAAGCGTTCCGTGACTTTTCTGCGTGTGTTTTTTGATTCCCGGTGTGTGTTTCGATAATTCCTTCGGAACCTCGTTGCAGGTGAACCGGGCCGTTCAGCTAGGCGAGTGTGGTACCGTTGCGATCGGTGCGTTCCGGGGATCGCGGAAACGTGATTTTTCCTTTTTTGGTATTTTATGGATTTTCCTATATATATAACCCTTTTCTCTCTCTCCCCTCTCATTTCTCTCTTCTCTCCCTCTCTCTTCTCATGCTCTCTCCTCTCTCCCTCTCTCTTCGGCGGCCGACGGGGTGGAGCGTGGGCGAGGTGGGGACGGCGCGGGTGAGGCACGGGCGAGGATGGGTGAGGATCGAGGCGGTGGAGGCGCGGTGAAGCTCGGCCATGGGTTCGTCGAACAGAAAGGCTTCAACGGCATTTTCTTCGTGGATCGGTGTCGACGGTGCGTCGAATCTTCGATGGAGGTAGGGAGATGGACCCTCAACCCGCGTACTTCATTTCTCGTGAGTTTTGTCGGCCAGGGTGAGCCGAGCGGGCTTATTCGAGGGATTGGGGGGAAAACTCATATTTTTGGGGTGTGAGCCGGATCTCCAGTTTTACTGTGTTTTTGGCCGTTCCAGGGGTTTAGATGCATGCCTAGGGGCTTGGGGGAAGGTTTCCCCTTTTGTTTCCCCTTCACCTGGGGGTGAACGGGGCATGGAATGGGTTTTTGCGATTTTCGCCATTTTTGGGCGCGGACTGAGAATGCGCTAGTCTCAGGTAGCGTGTTCTTGAGGGTCGCGCCACCCCGATAGGGCCCGTTCATCGGAGAAGATGAATAGTTAGGCGGTTCCTGTCGCGCTATAGGGTCCTAGCGTGTTCTGTCCTTGTCGTGCTATAGGGTCATAGTGCGATCTGGCATGGTCGCGCTATAGGTCTATGGCGCGTTCAGTCTTGTCGTGCTATAGGGTCCTAGCGCGTTCTGTTTGAACGCGCTATGGACCTATAGCGCGTTATGTTTGAACGCGCTATGCAAAGATAGCGCATTCTTGGGGTGGCCTACCAGGCTGCCCAGGGCGGGCAGTCTACGGCTGATCGTGCTCCCGTTGGGCCGTGTGTGTCCCGGACACCCCGTGGAGTTCCGTGACCGTGTCTTTGGGTGTCCGGAGGTTCCGTTTACCTTGATAAGCATGCCCATGGGCTTGGCGGGTCCGGGTGACCCCAAGTGTTCCGGGCTTCCATGTTCTTGCTAGATCGAGTCGCCGTGTATCGGTGTGAGTGCGGTGAGGTTTCCCCGCAAGTCGTTGCTTCTCTGGAAGGTGGCTTCCGAGTGGGCCATGTGTGTGGCCTTGGACTGTGAGTCCAATCTCCCAGCCTGAGGCTGGAGGTCTCTTACGTTTCCCTCCTCGAGGGATGGGTCTTGGTAGTGGTGAACTACCTTGTGAGTCTTCCCATCATTATTTTGGACTTAGGGATTAGGCCAGATTGACGGCTCAATGCTGTCATGTGCAACGGTCTTGACCCCGAGTCTTGTGACTCAAAGGTCGATGGGTTTAGTAGGTCTAGTGGGTCGTCCAGAGTCGGGTGGCTTTGAGTCACCTGTTACTCCGTGTTACTCACAATAGGTGCGTGCGTGGTTTCCAGTGTTCACGTTCTGTGACACGTCCACTAGTCGTAGCTTCCTGCGCACGCGAGTGCGTACCCACCTGGGAGTGGTGGAGAGCGAGACCCAGTGAGAGGCTATTTTTAGGCTGGTTTCCGTAGGGCCCTTGCCTTTGCCACCAGAGTCCGGTGGGGGGGAAAACTAGCTAGAGGACCCGACCTAGAGTAGATGGTCTGTGTGTGCACACGTAGTTGGGGGCTTAGGACATGCGCTGATGAGCGTGACCCCATCTAGTCCTTGTTCTGGTACTTGTTGCATGTCTAAGTCTCACGCCCGGGGCGTTGTAGCTAGACACTTGTGACACGGTGTAAGACGTCAGGGGACGCATCCGGCCGTTCTCCTAGTGGGTGGTGCTCCTGTCACGTGACGTGAGTCGTCGTGTACCGAGTTCTATTTCCGTTCGCGAGACAGGACTTCGTGAGTGGTTTCAGGAGTGTTCCTGGAGTCGAGGTCTGGGGTTTTCGGTGAGCGTCACCGAGGGCCTTTCCCCAGACAGCGTTGTGTTCATGACGGTGAGGTCGTGACCGTGTTCCCTGACCGTGTGGTTTTGGGTCGGGCCCTTTTGAGGGCAGGCCGCCGTTACGGAGGTATCATGGCATTTTTTCTAGTAGCGTGGCTAGGGTGGTTCGTGTCTGGTGGTCCCCGATCGTGGAATCGAGTGGTCGGTTGCGTGGCTTGGTTGTCCCCCGATGGGAGACTTGGTCGTGTTTTCTGGTACAGTAGGAGTAGCTGTAGAGCCGAGGTTTTACCGGCCACCGTAGTTACTTTCCTGCTTTAGTAGTTACTTCTTTCCGTGCCGTCGTTGTTTCTCAGTTGGGGTTCTGCGGGATCCCTATTGGGCCAGTGACAGGAGGGTCACCCCTGCGTTTCAGGTGCGTCGGTTCTTCGTCGGGGTTCGAGGCTGCTGCACGGAGGTTCTTGGTTGCCAGCTTGTCGGGTCGAGTGTTCACTTGGCATGTGGTACGTTTTACTGCTTTAGACTGTACTTTCTATTGGACTGGACTCTGTTGTAGTTGTTTATTTATTTCTGTTAATTGTTGAATTGTCCTGCCTTATTTCCTATTTCTTTGTACCTCCACACTCCTTTTTAGCCCTTCCGAGCCTCCCGCTCGTGGGCGGCGGGCCGGGATTCGAATGGTATCGGGCTCCTCCCGATATGCGGATCTCGGGTCATTACAGGTTAGCTTCTCAATTTCTTTACTACAGGATATAGATTCCAGTCTTTCAATTAGTTCATCTTCTCTTTCTTCAACTTTAATTTTCTCAATCAACAATTCTTTGTTTTCTTCTTTTAGAGATTCAATCAATTTTATCTGCCCCTCATTTTCATCATACAGATCTTCATTGCGTTCTTTTAGAGCCAAGCACTTGTTGCAGATCGATTTTAGAGAGGAACCCTGCACACCTTCCTTGTTAACTTTCTCTATTTCAGCTTTTAGATTTTTATTATTCCTCTAAATTTCTCCATTCTTAGCTTTCAATTTCTCCAGATCAGAATTAATCCTTTCCAACTCTTCCAGGTTTATCAGATGTTCGTCAGTTTTCAGCTTTAACTGATTTTCTAATTCAGAAATTTTATTGGCATATTCTTGGTTTTCATTTTTCAGCAAGCACATTTGCTTCATATTCATGTGAGTCTCAGATAGACATTTATCATATAATTCATTGATATTCAAGCACTTTTCACAAGATGAATTAGAATCATTTTTGTCAATTTTCTTTTTCATCTTCTTATATTATTTTCTTAGATGATCATGAGACTCTAGCAATTCATTATATGCAGCAATCCAATCATCCAGGGCATAGTCTTCAAAGATGTTTACCTGATCATAGTCCTGTTCTTCATCTTGATTGCTGCTATGTTCACTTCCTTGAGCCATCATGCATCGATTATCATTTTTGCAGCTGCCACCCTTCAGTTTGTTCAAGATTTCTTTGGCAGACCTGCAAGATGAGACGTATGAGATTAGTGCTTTGTCAATTGATGCTTTTACCATGTTCAATGCTGTAGAATTGACGAAGTCTTTCAATGTGTCATCCTTGGTCCATTTGGATTTATCTTTTGATAAATTGTGTGAACCGTGAGTCATTACCTTCCAAAGATCAGATCGCTTGTTTTTACGTACCGATGCAACTTTTCCAGCCATAGATCAAAGTCATCACCTCTGAAGATCGGTGGATGAGCCATCGAGAAATGACTTGATCAATTGAAGGAGATGAGAAATGGACCAGAATCAACAGAGGTACAGCAAGACACCAACGCTGTGAGACTGAAGCACTGAAAACAACAAAACCAAACCCACTCTGAAATGCACCACGGAAGTAGCCGGATCCCCTGTAGATCGTTGGATCTGAATGCACAGAAACCTGGCTCTGATACCAATTCTTGGAACAGATGGTATGCTTTGATACCAACTGATGGGTGAGCTAGGCCCGAATTCAGGGGGGGGTGAATGACTTCCTCTTAAAAAACTTCGCTCAATTGACACTTAAAGCAATCAGAGTTAACGAATAGAAATCAATTGAGATCTTCCAACTAAGAGATTCGTAGAAGCACTTGATCAATCAGTTGGGCTACTGAACAATGGACACCTAGCCAAGTCTATCCGTATACAGAGTCAAGTACAAACAGCGTGTGCCTTAAAGCATTCGGATAGAATACTCAAATGAAACGCTCCTAGCCATTCATCTATCGATAATCAGATAAGAAATCAAACCACGGAGATAATAGATTTTAAGGTGGTTCGGTCCACTGACCTACGTCCACCCCACACTCCAACTAGAGTGTGGATTCCGCTGATACACATCTTAACAGCTGGGCCTCACAGCTTGCCAACATCAGCTGAGCATCACAGCTTGCTTCCGCTGGGCAATACAACTTAGCCATCCACTGACTCACAGCTTGACTGCTGGGCATTACAGCTTCGCCGACCAGAGGAGTCCCCCTCTGCAACCGCTGGGGCTTATAGCTTAACCCGTCCAGAGGAGTCCACCTCTGCTACCGCTGACAAACAGCTTGAAGCAAAGATAAAAGAAAAATAACGACTGAAGTAACAGCACCGGAAAGCTGCAAAACTCTACAAACCAAAGTTGCTCTCACAGGAGCTAACTGGCCTGGATTTGATCCAAGGTCCAGTAGAACCAGATCTTCAATGAAGTCTTCTGTCTTCTTCTCCACGAACTCTCTCTCTCTCTCTTCTTCTGATGCTGCTGGTCTATGTCTCACTATCTCCCTCTTTCTTTTCTTCTCACTGTCTCTCACTCTTTCTTTTTCGAACACTTCTCTCTTCTGCTCTTCTTCTGCTCTCTCTCTGATTTTCTCCCCTTTCTTCTTCTACTGCTTTCGAGAGAGATATTCTTCTGATTGCAGGAAGCAGACTATATATATATATATATACTCCATCTTGTCAAGTTGACGAGCTCTTTCCCTAGGAGTGTGGAGGGAACGCTCCGGCCTGGAAGCTTCAGGAGACACTCGCCACTTGTCAGAATCTGGAAGCTTCAGGGTCCACGTGGCAGCATCTTTGAGTGAGGATTATCATTGGATCATGTGCCCTTCTTGAAGAACACGAGCTATTGACCTGTTTGGATCACGTGCCCTTCTTGAAGAACAAGAGCTATTGACCTGTTGCATAAGTGTCTTTCAGTTATGTATAAAATATGCACAGACTTCATTCAATCATGAAAGATGTACACGGACATAGGGTATTATATGCATGAGTTCAGTACTATCACACTAGCATATGCACAGACTTATTTTCAACACAAGACTAACGGATGCACTGACTATGCAGGCTACATACATTTCATGGACTAAGATGCATAAATCTCTTATGCACTGAATTGGTTACGAGGTGGGCACAGACTTGATTTAGCATGAAATTATGTATGCACGGGCTCAAGTTTAACAAAGCAGATATATGCACAGACTTCAGAATGTGAGGTAGCAAGCGTGCACGGACCTTAGTGAGATGTGCACCGACTATGTACCAACTAGCATGAAAATGAGCACAACAATAGGATAATGCACCAATGTAGTGCTAGCCCATAGCAACCATTGCATTGCACCGACCGTGAAGGCTCATGTGCATCGACTTAAGGTGTGTGTGAGACGCACACATGCACCGACTCTAGGCCACCATGAGACGCAGAATAAGCAATGCACCGACCTAACACTCGCCAAGACTGCGTGCATAGAGAGTGGAATGCACAGACCTTAATGCCTATGAATGGTGACATGCACCGAGGTTGTTGAGCAGCCTGACTGACAAAAATGCACTAGCCTTAGACAAAACATAAGTGCACTGACTTAACTGATGCGTAGACATGTTTAAAGCCAATGCAGCAAGCAAAACAATGCACAGAACAATGCACCAACCTAAAGCAGCAACTAAATGCTCATCAGTTAAATCATCATCAAGGCATACAGATCAAGCACTCAACCATAGATTAATCATGCAATCTTATGTGGTGACACTAATGCTGCTATCATCAAAACATCACAGCATGATCAAGGCACAAGGGGCACAACATGTGTGTGTGTATGTGCGTGTGTGTGTGTGTGTGTGTGTGTGTGTGTGTGTGTGTGTGTGTGTGTGTGTGTGTGTGTGTGTGTGTGTGTGTGTGTGTGTGTGTGTGTGTGTGTGTGTGTGTGTGTGTGTGTGTGTGTGTTGAGGACTTCGTCCTCATGTGGAAAAGCCTCATCGGTTTGGTGAGGGGTGGACGTAGGTTGCGGGTCTACAACCGAACCACCTTAAAAACATCTGGTGCAGTGGGTGTGCTTTTGTGCGATTAATCCATCTCCTCTATCCCCATTCACAGATATTTGCATATTTCAGATCTTCACAGTTTGTGCCGTATATGTGAACACTAAGCTTATACTCTAGCTAGCTCGCTTCCCATACATACTTATATTCTGTTCACACTTTCATCAGGAGCTTGATGTATAACAGTTCAGTCAATCTGCTGTAAACACAAGAAGGTTGCATCGACGGCAGTAGTCCACTGCGTCGACTCCATCTTGCTTGCAAAACCTAACAGCCTGTGAAATGTGTATTGTGTAGTTGTCTTTAATTGTCGTAGTTAGATCCTCTGTGCATTATGTTTTAAGGGCTCTTCTTGCATTATAGCAGTAGCTTGTGTTCTTATGAGTTAAGTCTTTAATTGGGCAAAGTTTTGGAAGGATCTATTCAACCCCCCCCCCTTCTAGATCCGTTTGCACCCAAGGGACCCAACAGTCCATTCCTATGTTCTCCCACTTCCACTTAGGAATGTCTAAGGGATGCAATTTACCAACGTGTCTTTGATGTTCCACCTTTATACTTTGGCTAGTAAGGGAGTGAGGCATAAACTCTGCTACCTCTCTCTTCTTGTTGGCCCACCAAAAATTTCACTTCAAGTCTTGGTACATTTTGGTGGCACCAGGGTGAATAGTATATTTTGATCGGTGTGCTTCTTCTAAGATCTTGTTCTTTAACTCTGGGCAAGCCGAAACACAAGTTCTTTCATGAAACAACAACCTTCTGTCAAATGCTAGCTTGAATTCGGGTTGTTGATCTAACTTGCCTTTGATTTCTACTAGTACCGGGTTATCATCTTGTAGTACCATAATCTCGGGGAGTAGATCCGGATGTAAACTCTTGTGCGACAGAGTAATACACCCTTTTTCCTCGTCCATATTTATGTTCAGCTTGGAGAATTATTCTAGCATCCTCCATTCTTGAATCATGTAGCTAGCCAGTAATGCTCTCGGTTTCTAACTAAGGACATCGGCTACAAAATTACCCTTTCCTAGATGATATTGAATTGTGAAGTCGAAGTCCTTGAGATACTCTAGCCAGCGCCTTTGTCTCATATTCAATTCTTTTTGAGAAATTAAATACTTGAGACTTTTGTGATCGGAGTACATGGTGAATTGTTCTCCATAGAGATAATGTCTCCAAATCTTCAAGGCAAACATTACTGCGGACAATTCTAGGTCGTGAACCAGGTAGTTCTCCTCATGCTTCTTCAACTGTCGGGAAGAGTAAGCAATAACCTTCCCTTGTTGTATTAATACACATCCGAGGCCGATACTAGACGCATCGGTATACATCTCAAATTTCTCTCCTTCTATGGGTAGTGCTAAGACAGGGGCAATAGTTAGATGGTCTTTTAAGGTTTGGAAACTCTCCTCACAATCTTCGGATCATACATACGGATTCTCCATTCGCGTCAACCTCGTAAGAGGGACAACAATCTTGGAGAAGTCCTTTATAAATCGTCGATAATAACGAGCTTGACCCAAAAAGCTACAGCTCTCTATAGCATTGGTAGGTCTTTCCCAATTCTTCACTACCTCGACCTTCGATGGATCAACAGAAATCCCATCCTTTGAAATTACGTGACCCAAGAAAGATACCTCCTCGAGCCAGAAATCGCATTTGCTAAATTTGGCATAGAGCTAATTATTACTCAATATTTGTAATGCAATCCTCAAGTGCTCTTCATGATCTTCTTCGGACTTCGAATATATCAATATATCATCAATGAGAACCACAACAAACTGATCCGGATGAGGCCTAAATATACTGTTCATTAACTACATAATGGCTGTAGGGGCGTTTGTTAGTCCAAAAGGCATAACAGTAAATTCATAATGCCCATACCTGCTCCGAAATGCGATCTTATTAATATCCTCATCCTTGATCCTCAATTGGTGGTATCCCGATCTGAGATCAATCTTTGAGAAATATTTAACTCCTGATATTTGATCAAATAACTCGTCGATCCTCGGCAGCGTGTATTTGTTCTTGATAGTAAGTTGATTCAATTGTTGATAATCGATGCAGAGTCTCATCGATCCATCCTTCTTCTTGACGAATAGCACAGGTGCTCCGCACGGGGAAGTACTCGGCCTAATAAATCCTTTTTTCAAAATCTCCATCAATTGCTCCTTTAATTCCTTTAACTCAGCGGGGGACATTCTATAGGGTGCCTTAGAGACAGGACTAGCACCTGGGATAAGGTCGATGGTGAATGTCACCTCCCTCTCCGGGGGTAGACCAGGTAAATCTTTCGAAAAAACAATGGGAAAGTCCCGAACCACGTGGATATCTTCTAGCTTTGCTTCCTTGACCTCCCTTACTGTGACCAGAGCAAGAAAGGCCATGCAACCTTTCCTTATAAGTTTACAGGCTCGAAGAGCCAAAATAAGAGATGACTTGTTTCGACATCGAGGACTGGTGTAGACAAGTTCCGAATAATCACTAAAAGTTATCTTGCCATTTCGACAATCTATAACTGCCTTGTGTGTGGATAACCAATTGGCACCTAGTATGACATCATAACCATCCATATCTATGCGTATTAGATCGGCAGTTAGATTATGTCCTTCAACTAGAACTTCAATATCCGGGTAATGGTGTGTAATTTCAGATCCGCTTCCAAGAGGAGTAGAGATAACGAGATCTGATTCTAGCCAAACAGGTTTCACGGATAATGACGCAGCAAATCTCTTGGAAATAAATGAATGAGTCATGCCGATATCAAATAGAACATGAGCAGTCTTGAAACATATTTTTAATGTACCTTCCACGATTCCTCCCTCGCTATGTTGCGCCTCTTGGAGAGCTTGGAGACGGCCTTGCTTCTTGACTGGGCGCTTCTCGTTGCTAGCTTGTTCGTTTAATAAAGGACAATCGGGGATCCTATGATCATGGCTCCCGCTTCGGAGACAAGCTCCTAACCTTCGCCAGCACTCTTCGGCCATATGTCTGGCCTTGTCGCAATGTTTGCAGACCTCCTTAGATGGTGTGGTGATGGAGAAAGGTTTGTCATTCTTCTTAGACTTCTTTTCTTTGGAGGAATCACCTCCATTATTGGACATCTTCTTATTAAAGGAGGGTTTGAACGCTCCCAAACTAGTGACTTATTCTTTCTTGTCTCGCCCACAGATTTTGTCGGACAATTCCGTGGCATCTTTAAGTAGTTGGGATCGCCTTACCATCTCCGAATAGACTTGTATGTCCATCGACGCCAATTGTGTGATATATTGGGGTCGAAGCCCATTAAGAAATCTTCGGGCCTTCATCTCTTCCGTACACACCAGATGTGGTGCATACCTTGACAGCCTGGAGAATTGGGCCTCATACTTGACTGCTGATAAACTCCTTTCTTTTAACGTGGTAAATTTCGCGGCCTTCTTCTCTTGTATACGGTCCGAAAAATATTTGTCATTAAAGTAATCTACGAAATCGCCCCATGTGATGTGATCATGTGGCAGAGTGGCTTCCACAGATTCCTACTAGACTCGAGCGTCCCGCTGATGGGAATCAAGATCGGGCACTAACATTTTTATTTTATATTTGTGTCCATTTGTTTGTATTTATACCCTTGGTTAATTTGGTTTGTAATTTTAAGGCATTATAAGCCAAAGGGTTAGTCTTTAAAGTCTTTGGGTTTCTATGTAATATGTCAGTGGGTCCAGCAGGGTCCCCCACCCTTTTTCCCATTGGTCCACCTAGGTCATAGGGCCCATGTGGGGCTGGTTCAAAGTCCAATATTGGACTTGGACCAAGGGGGGACAAAAAAAATGGAAAATTCAAAATTGATGGCCTTAAGTCAAGGGGGCACCCCCCTTTAATATATTATATTCCATGTTTGTATTTTATTTAATGTGGCCATTTGACCACATGGCGGATAATTATTCTATCTCTAGTTTACCCCTCCTCAACCCTAGATCTAGGGATAGTTTAGGTCATTTTTACTTTTCTATATAATCCATGTAATTTCCATTTGATAGAATTAATGTGGGAAAATTTTAGAAATTGACAAGAGCAGTCCAAGGGCGCCCCTCTCTCTCTCCCACCCCCTTGCAGATGAATTTCTACAAAATTCTTAAGGTGTGAAGCCTCCTCCCCTCCCCTTCTCTGAGTGTGAAGCTCAGCACTGCCGCTGCCGCCGCCGTCGCGTCGGAATTCTATCCACATCAGGATAAGAGGTTGAAGCCCGATTTTTATATCCACACTAGGAGATCTGATCAAGTTGCCATTTTGAGTGTTTGTTCTTCTTGTTATCCCTAGTCTCCATGTTACATTTCGTGCCAATCCGAGGTCATTTGCTATTTTTCCCGTAATTTTTGTTTCACACCTGACAGTTTGCCAATCAGCAGATCTGCGGGATAGAGTCTGGTTGTCGTATTTTCCCCCACCCTTATATATCTCCATAACTCCCCCAAAAAATCTTATGTGTTCCTCACTTACGCCCCTTCAACCCATAATTTTTCTGGAGTTTAGATCTATTTTTTTCCTATCGGTCAAAATTCATCTTCAAGCAGTTATTGTTCTTCCCTGTGTGTCTGTATTTCCAAGCCAGAAAGAAACTACAACCCACAGTCGTTTTCATTTCTAATCCGTCTACTGGATGGATCTAAAATAATTATATGTTGTAGCCCTTTGAGTCCTATATCCATCGGTACCAACTTTGCGTCGATCCAACTAAGGATCTGGCCGCATAAATTCTTTTTGTGGAGGCGCGCAGTTCAAATCCGTGGACAGGCCAGTAAATCAGTCCACCGGTAAATCCCAGTAAAATACGTCGGGATACCTTCGGCGACTGCCGCTCCCGGAGATCGCTCGGCAACCTATCAGCAGCATCATAGCAGGTCGCCGCAGCAAGGAGATGCCCGGGCACCGCCGTCCCAGCAGCCAGACCCGCCTGCTGTCTCGTGGGACCTGTAGAACCGAGCCGAACCCGCAGTTCGTCTCCGGCCCAGGAGCATTCCAAATTGCTGCCCGTCAACCAAAGCTTGGTATTCCCGGGTTATTCTTGTCACCCTTTACCTCCCTGCATGGACTGGGCCATAAAATTACTGTTGTACTAATTTAATTATTGTGTACCGGGAGTACGAGTCTTGGCCGGGATCGCCTTCCCCACGCCCGGAGCGTGGAGGTAATCTCGCCTCCCTCTTTATCGCATTTGCTTATCTCGTATAATTTTGAATGCCGATGCTAGAGTGATAGGATTACTAGTTCAATATTTATTTTTATCACTGCTGCGAGAGTGAGTGAGTAAACCCGTCACATCACTCAATCTGAGTACACGCGGAAAAATCGATACCCTCGACTCATTGTCGATTTCTCAACTGCGCACGATCTCGCGTTTCCCTCGCTTAGGGACGCCCGCGAGTTAGAGTCCCAGGTTCGCGTCCCGTCCCGTATCAAATTGGTATCAGAGCGAAAGGTTAAGTCTTGGGTAGTCTTTGATTAAAAAAAAAAAGAGTCTAAGTCTAAGTCAGTCTAAGGTTGCATTTGCATTCCTTTATTCAGTATATCAAAAGGTGTTGCCTGAACGTTAGGTTACGCCTATCGGGAAGGTCGCACATTTGCGAGAGAGGATCTTCAGATCCTGTTGTTGACACCCATTTTATGACCAATAAGTCGGGTCATCTCCTTATTCATTGTATATGATGCTCCGAGTTGCTCATCTTTGTTGAACCTTCTTGATCGATTTGAGGTTTATTTCTTGAGTCATAACTCCTTGGTTGGGCTTAATTTCTTATGGCTTGTCATTGGATGAAACTTAGCAAACTTTCATTTCATTTGAATCCTTATTGTCTCTAACGGTCCATCATGGGGGCGTTACATCACTCTGACGCATCAGCCCTGGTCCGCTACGTCTTGAAGAGTCCTAAAGCTTAAGGCTTTCTTTCCAATGTTTATCCTGTTGTTATCCGTTGACTGTGACGGTTCATCGTGCGACTGTTACCTCATTGTAACGCGTCTTCATTAGGCCGTTACATCCTTCAAGAGTCCAACGTTTGAAAACTTCCCCGTTGATCTTATCTTCTTAAGGGATAAGGTTGTGTGACGGTCTATCACCGGAGCGTTACATCCCTGTGACGGTCTGTCGTGCAGGTCTTACATCAAGCAGAGAGTCCTGGCCAAGTCTGCTCCTTCTCTGCTATTCCGTGGTCGAATTGAGAGTTTGATCTTGTGATTTCTCTTCCAAATCTAATCCTTAGAACCTTCTGTTTGTTTCTATGGACTCTTGGGAGTATTATCTTCAAGAGTTTGCTAAGAATCCTCCTCCTTTTTGGCTAGATTATCCTCTGCTCGACCGGAGAGTTTGAGGGTCTATAAATAGAACCCTTGACTTCATGACCTGAAGAGGAGGAATCTGAAGTTTGCGTCGAAGAGCTGCCGTATCCTGGAGCTAGAACCAACCAAGGAGAGCTACTTCCCACGTTCATCTACTTCCAAAGTCCAGGGAGTATCGGTTTTCAAGGGTTTACTGCAGTCACATCATTGTTCTTAGTGTTTTCCCCTTTCTAAGCAATCATAGCATTGTCCCACTCTTCTT
Source organism: Amorphophallus konjac (assembly GCA_022559845.1). Lineage (NCBI taxonomy): Eukaryota > Viridiplantae > Streptophyta > Magnoliopsida > Alismatales > Araceae > Amorphophallus > Amorphophallus konjac. Next base: position 208,425,476 of record CM040124.1, read on the forward strand.
CTTCCACGTTCTTCCACTCCTTTCAATCATTTAAACATCCTTCCTATATTTTAAAATGCCCAGAGGGGTTAAAAAAACCAACTCCCGGTATTCCCCTTTCCTTTTGCATGCTATTGAGTTCATTGGGTTATTGATACTACGCTTGATTGAAAGGCTAATTTGGGGTTGTTTTTCTTGTGTTCCACGTTCTTTGGCAGGTTTACAGGGTTCATAAGGCGAGGCCCAAGCTTTCTGGCCGGCTGGAAAGTTTGGAGTTTGAAGGATTCACAAGCTTGTTCTGCAGACAATCTGACGGTCTTCATCAGACGTGTCAGGTTCCTCTAGCGGTCTATCGGGGGACCATCACACTCGCTGTGACGCGTGGGCATTGGACCGTCACACTCCCCCTATTCCAAGGTATTTCTCAAGTCTTTGGCTTCTGTTTACCTTGGTGGTGATCACGTTCTTTCTTGGTATTGGGCATTAGCTTCCTCTCTCATATCTCTTATTTACTCTTGCTTGCTCCACCTCTACGGTGTGTTTTTCTTTATTCTTTATTCCACGCCCCGGCGTGTGTTTTTCTTTATTTGTTTAGCTTAGTTTTGATGATTGAGATAGCATGCCCATGCTAGAGCTTATGCTGGTTGCCTAGGTTCATGGCTCACATGTTCATAGGTTGATTGACTTTATCACTTGGCTCATATTTCTATTTAGTCGGCATCATAAGCCCATCTGGCAAAAGAAGGGACACATTGAAACCAACACCTGTAACTCCGCCAAGTACCGTCTATTGGTTAAGTCTAGGTTTGTAGTCGAGTCGGCATTCCAACTTTTCAACGCATTTTAAAGTCGTGTCTAGTGTCTTGTCCAAGTGTCGGCATGTCCATATTGTAGTTCTCCATTTCCAATGGACTCCCGGTCGCCCAGGCGATATGACCGTTGGCACACCCATGGGTTTGAAAACCATCCCATCTCCTTCATTAGGCCCGAGGCCTCGAACTTTCATGGCTCCAAGGTCCCGAGCGACTACCGACATTGGGAAGCTGCTATGGACAAATACTTTGATTATTACCCCATGTCCGAGGCCGCGGAATTCACTTTTGCTAAGGAGCGGCTTCTTCATGAAGCCGCCAAAAAATGGGACGACATTGAATGCTTAAGGGAAGTTAGGAGGCAATGTCCCATCGAGTCATGGTGGGACATGAAGAGGGAGCTTAGGAGGGTCTACCTTCCCCACATGGTCCTCCCCAACCAGCCCCACCCAACCACCTCCAACCTTCCTCACCCAGTCACCTCCCACTGGGGTTATCATAGTCGGAGGAAAAGAGCCCCACACATAGTAGAGCCTAGACCCAAGCCTAGGCCGGTTGATTACGGGCGAATCCACCATGATACCCCTACTCCAACCCGCACTGTTGCCGAACTTGTACAAATGATCTCGGATCGGGTGGATAGGAGGTGTGCTTATATTGAGCCATTGATCTCCCCTTGCCCACCTCCGAGATAGGAGGTAGCCATACCCGAGCCTAGGGAGGTCATAGCCAGTAGCCCCAACCCGGCCCCACCTACGGGTTCCCAAGGACCTCTTCCCATATGGGAGAATAGTCCTTCCACACCCATGAGAGCACCTTTGCCCCCACCCACACCTTCCGATCTTTATTCGGAGCTACCTCAGTCGGAGCCACCCGTGTTTCTAACGGGAAATTTTTCATCACCGAGCCGCTACTTAGTTGGCTCAAGATAGGCTTGGTCCATAGAGTATTATGCTATCCATCCATGGACCCCACACTACCTTTAATGCCAGTCAATTCATTCCATATCACATTCCGATCTAGTCACCATGTTGATACATTGGATGACCTGCTTAAGGGATGTGGACGCAGGATTTTTTATTTATATTTATTTATTTTATTTTTTATTGGATTGATTTATCATTTATTGATTTATTTATTTATTGGTTCATTGGCGTGCCAGTCACCGAAGTGACAATTTTATTGTGCGCTCGATCTGACATGGTCAGTCGATTGTGAGTGATCGTGTCTGGACTAGAAGTCCGTCATACCATGAACGTTATGACGTTAATTATGCCCTTCTAAGGAAGGACAACCCTTGATTAAACGCTAAAAGTAGGAGGCCTCGTAAGGCGAACAGATGTTCACATGCTTAATTTTAAACTTCATACCAGGGCCGGGAAGGCGGGTAAGAGAATAACATCAACCACAAAAAGAGACTGTAGCGTTGAATCGGCGGTTCGAAACAACTAGACTTGGGGGAAAAGGGGAAATGGAGGATATCAATCACGGACAGGCTGAGCCATGACCGTGATGGAGGTTCACGGCATCGATCAACATTTCGACAGCATTTCCCCTTTATCTGGATTATGCCCAGGGGGAAATAGGCTATCACCCACGGAGTGTCGAGGTGAAAGCCGAGAGAAAGAGGGAGATCAAGCCTCTCGACCCCTATATACGGACTATAGGGTAATGTGTGATCTTCCCTTCGGAAAGCTAGCGGGACTCATGCAGTTACAGAATCCGCACGAGTAAGAGGGGTTGTTCATAAATCCGATGGCGGAGGATAAGGGAATCCAGTTTCCTTTTAAATTTATCCCCGGGCCAGATATGATGACTCATAGGCATCCCTGGATGGGCTGAGTTAAAGTAATGGGGGGAAGGGTTCAATTATATGGTGGAGTAGGCTCTTGGGGCAGATTGGGTGTGCATATAGGTTCCTGGCGCCAGAAGAATGCCAGTGGGTTAGGTTCTCGGCGCATGAGGATGCAAAGGGGGTTAGGTTCTCGGCGCATGAGGATGCAGAGAGGGCTCCCGGCGCGCAGGGAAGAAGGCCAAGGCGTAGGGGCTCCCGGCGTGCAGGAGAGGAGATATTCCTGGTGGTTCTCGGCGCCTGAAGAAGTGGCACCGGGAGCTGTTCACCCGGTTCACTGTAGGCTGGGCCGAGAGGTGTGAGGGCGCCGGGACAAGAAACAGAGCTTACGGTACTCTGTTTTGGGTTTCATATTGGTTAGGGTTGAGGCAAATGGGCCCTAGGGCATTAAATGGCTCAATTCACTGGACTTCGACCTGTTTTGGTATAGGTTCCCAAGGAAGGCCGGGAACATAAAAAGATTGGGAGGGGAACAATAGGGTATAAGGAGCCTCTGTCACCACTGATAGATAAGGTCCCGGGGATGGGTTTCATGTCATCTCTGGCATCCTGGGAGAATTTTGATAGCATCTCCCCTGGACTTAACATTTGCCAGGGAATGATAGACGATCACCCACTGAATGTCGGGGTGAAAGCCAAAATAGAGGGGTATGGAACCCCTGGCGCCCGTATGTGCTCGGAGCAATATCTTGATATCCCTTTTGAGACCGTAGAAGCTTATGCAGTGGCAGAGCTTCCTTGGTCTTAAGGTTAAAAGGCCGATCGAGTTCGAGAAACCACATAGAAAAAGGGGAGTTGCTCCCACTAGTTGTCGTCCCCGAGGTGCATGTGACGACCCAAGGCATCCCTTGACAGAAGGTGGGATTATGTTGAGCAGCTCACAAGGATATTTGTAGGGTTTATCAATGGTAGCAAGGGTTTTACGGCTTGAGGTAGTTTTTTGGCTTGCAGAAAGGGGGTTCCCGGCGCCAAAACCGTCGTGCCGGGAAGAGTCCTTCAGAGCAACTGTTGGGCGCGCCGGGAGCACACACTAGGGCTCTCGGCGCCTGGAGCCTCGCGCCGGGAAGAGTCCTAGCGGGCTACTGTTAGGTGCGCCGGGAAGGCTACTTCATGGGGGCTGGGCGCTGGTAACCGGCCAAAGGGAAGCTCTCGGCGTGGGTAGAATGGGGTTATCGGCACGGGAAGACCCACGCCGAGGGCTGTTCACCTATTTCACTATTCTGGAGGCCGAAATGGTGAGGGCACCGAGATAGGTTTAGGGTTCTACGGTGCTCTATTTTTGGGTTTAATGGTGATTCGGGCCAGAGCTGACGGATTCTATGGGCTCTAAACTGCTCAAGGCATCCACTATAAGTTGGATCAGGTCTGGGTTTCACAGGAGTATCAGGGTTCAAGAGGCATCTGGGAGGCCGAGGTCTGAATGCCCCTATCTATCGCCATTATCACGCAGGGCCTGGGGACAAGCTTGATATGGTCATTCGTCGCCCTGGGAGCCAAGAGATGGCTGTCTCTGGCCCAAGAGGCGACTTCGATGACATCAACGGATGAAGCACGTACGCTTAGAACCCCGGAGTTTCTCAAGCTTCGATCATTGCACAGCACGGCTTCATCCCAGCAGCCAAGGGATAGTCTGTCCCGGGCTCTGAGGTGAGCACTAATGGTGCTACGAAGCAGAGAAAAGAAACAGACAAATCGGATCATCATGCTACTGGTTTACAGATAACACGGGGAATGGCAATAGGGCTTCAGAGGAATCAAAAATTAGGCTTAAGCTATAGCCCATCATACATATATATCCATTCGTTTGATGATGTCCATCAGGAAGACACATGGTGAGAAAACCGAGACGATACACCATTCCAATACTCAAACCGATTATAGGGAGAGAGTGAGGGAAAGGGGGACAAACAGATGCCGAGATGTCTCGGCTACATTGCATGAATCAAGATAAGACTTGAAACGATTACATGAAATAGAAGAAAAGAAAACAAGGGGGAGGGCGGAGCATTGACTCCTCTCCCTCCCCAGATGCCCACCTGGAGCTTCTTCCCTTTTGATCGGTCTCTTCTCTCTTTCTTTCTTTTTAGCGGAGGAGGCTCTCTCTCTCTCTCTGGTTTCTTCTCTTTTCTTTCTTTTCGATCGATGGCCTGGCTTCCGATCCCCTCCCCATTTCAAAGAGGGTTTGCTTTTATAGCTCTCATCCCTCTGTCCTCTCGGTGGAGGGCAGTCGGTGCGGCTTGCTTCTTAGCCACAGCTCCCGGCGCGTCCAGCGGCCCTTCGTTGGGGTTCCCGGCGCCATGGTCAGAAGCCCAATCGGCCGGCCCATTTAGTGCTTCTAGGCCGCATAATTGCCTTGGCTTCTCTTAGTTATTTTGTATTGACTTTTATCAGAACCGAAAGAGGCCCCTTTAGTAGTGACACAGCTTTGTTGAGATCATCTCGAGGTTCCATCAGTGAACAAACTGGGGTTTTATCAGTATTGCCGTCTGAATGACGACAAAACCGGGTATGTTTCATCGGCATTGTCATCCGAACGGTGACAAGACCGGACATCAGCTTCAGTCTAACAGACTTCGGCCGGGTGTGTAATCTGTGGAGAGGATTCTTCATTTGTCCTGACTTTGCAAAAGCCTTCGCAATCTTCATTTGTCGGCTCCGGCTTCTCATCAGAGTGTGCTTGGAGGTCTTATCAGTCGAATGACTGCTGCTTTATCAGTGCTGCCGTTTGATTGACGATGGCACCGGACATCAGCTCGGCTGGCGGAGACTTCAACCGGGTAAACGGCTGTCGAGCTTCATCATTGGTCTTTCACTGTTGGTCAGACCCTATTTTCAATTGTGCTTCCACCCTTGTTCATTTTCCAGGTGTCAACAAATGCCCCCCACCTGCGGGCGGCGTAAGCGCAGAATAAGCGGCACGGGGCCTGCGGGTGACTTTCATCATTCGAGGGTATCTTCCTCAATTTGTCTTTCAGCTTAATCATGTCGCTGTAGTAACCTTCTGCATATCCATCTTTCATTTTGATGTTTTCATCTTTGTATTTTCTTTATTTTCAGCATTTCGGAGCTTCTCGGCATGAACCTCCCGGCGCGACGGATATCGGCGCGAGTGGGCGCATGGGCTTCTCATGAGACTATATCAAGTGGTGGAACATACGCACCAATTTTTATAAAGATGGCAGAGGCGCTTTCTGGGATGTGGCCGAGCGCTCCTTTTTGAAGCGGCAATCAGGGCCTATATTTGACATTGACGAGGTCCATCTGAGGAGGCTTTATTCCCAGCACCAGAGGGAGGCAGAAGCTTATATCGCTACCCGTCGGTCTTTGAAGGAGGCGGGTGCGGAACTACCCACTCCTGTCTTTTCTGAAGTTGATGTAGACACTTTCACCAAAGACTTGAGACAGCTGGGCCACATAGGGGACACTCATTTGGAGGTGCAGTATCCATTCCCCCCGGAGGAACCACTCTCGAAGGCTACTTCTTGGAGGGGTCCGACAGACAGGTTTCATCCTTACAGGGCCTTTGTGCAGAGGGAGGACCACACCCAGTCATATTATCAGCACACCTCCTAGCTTTTTGTACTGTTAAATGTCCACGGGCTGACAGTGGAGAGCCCGGTAGCTGTCATTCTAAACAAGCAGCTTTTTGTTTCTTTCCATTATGTTGACGCCTGGTGCATAGATTACCTCGGCCTATTTCATTGCCTTGATTTCCATGGCCATAAGGACTTGGCCACCCTGACGGAGAAGTGTCAGACTATTGGTGATGTATGCTGGCTTGTGAAGGAGGCCGCCTCCCGATCAAAGGAGGTAGCTTATATGTATTGGCCGCTTTCCACATTTTACGATGGCCCAGCAGGTGTGCTCCTTGTTTGTTTGATCATGGCTTCTTTCTTCTTATTGTCATGTTTCACATATGTTGACTATGACTGTCTTTCTCGTGTCTTGCACAGATAGACCAGACATAAAGCGGCAGGGGCTTTACAGGAAGATAATTGCTCAAGCTGAGAAACCTGCCCACTTTGAAATTTTTGAAGCAGCACCTACGACCACTCCCCTGCCTCCGGGCAAGAAGAGGAAGCCTTCTGTGGTGAAGGTTGCAGTCGCCAAGGCCAAGAAGGCCAAGGTTGCTCGGACCCGGAAGTCGGTTTCGACTGCGAAGGAAGCTGGAACCCCTCTTCCGGATATCCCTTCATTTGACGCATTCGCATCTCAGAGGGAGGCCGCACAGGCATCTGCCGAAGGTGACGGTGATAGCTTGTAGCTGGAACTTCCTTTGTCGTCTTGACCAATCTCCTAGGGAGTTCTTTGAGGCTGAGCTTCCTTTTATCTGATACAGCCCAGGAGCAGGTTGAAGTGCCTGTGGAGACGGACACAAGACTGCCTTCTCCCACCCCGGTTGGCGAGGAGGAGGGTAAATGTGCTTTTCCCATTTGTTTCATACTTCCGTTGTTTTCTTTGCTATACTTCTCAGAAGTTTTCTTTTCTTGTAGCAGTGGCAGTCGGGGCGCAAGTCGAGGCCATGATGATGACGGAAGAGCTGCCTCGACCACAGGAGGGTCACAAGACTCGGCCAAAGCAGAGTACTATTATGGCCAGACGCATAATCACTCGATCTACATCCCGCCATGCTTTAGAGGTGCTGGCCCAGCATATAGCTAGTGTGGAAATATCTTCGGGCAGCTCCCAGGTCGTCTCCCATGAGGAGGAAGTAGATTTCAGCGGCAGCGAAGGGGAAGGTATTTCCAAGTCAGAAGCCCCTCCTGTACTCGCGAAAGGTGTTCCGTCTCTTCGACCCACCAAACTATCAGTGTTATCCTCTGAGGAAGAATTTCAGGAGGAGTTTGCCGGGCTCGATACTGAGATTGACATAACTCCACCACTCGCCATTTCGGCCACGGAGCTTTCTTCTCTTTCGCCCCATTTCGAGGGTGCGGACCCTGCTTCAAAGGTGGGTTGTTCTTCATGTATGCTGCTTCATTTGTTTCTTTTATTTAGTGCTGAAGGTCGCTTTGCTTTGGTCTCAGAATATTGTCGCTGCTACCTTGGCCACCTCCACATCCTTCATGGACATTTCTCTTGTAGATTGGGCTATTGTTCCTTTTCTGCCTTTAACTTGCACGGGGGCTCCTGAGATCATTCGCCCTGTGCCAGTGCGGATACAGTCCTCGACAGACTTGGCATCATTAGACTTGGGGGCTACAGAAGAAAGCGTCATCCCTGCCAGGGCTTCAGATCTTAGAGCCGAAGCAGATCTGGCCAGGAGCTCCGCTTTCATACCGGCCGCAGTAATGTCAATTGCGCCCGAGTTAGCAATTCCTGCCATAGTGGCTACAGAGTCCGAATTCCTACCTGCACAGTCTAAGGCACCTCTGTCCCCATCACCAGAAAGAGCAGCTGAAGGTGCAGCCTCCATTGCAGAGATAACCCCATTATTCATTGATTCTCCTCCCGCGGATGTTCAAGGTGTAGCTCCCGAGGCAGCAGCAGAGGAGGAGTCTTCAGCCCAGCAGGGGAGTACAGAGAAATGCCGGCTAGCTCTTTCGGCAGATTTGCCTTCTTCGTCCTCCCAAGCGGGCATTGGACTATGGGCAGATATTGATGGAGAGGTGACCTTTGAAGTCGTCGCATCTGCTTCCTTTGGCTTTACTTCTCCTGACGGCTTCGTCTGGCAGCATCTGGACATGTTACGCCAGCTAGTAGAGTCTCAGCCTGGCTTGACATATCTACAGCTGAAGGAAATCACCAATCGCCTCACTGCTGGCCTGCAAGCCATGGGCTGCCCTTTGGACACATGGGCTCAGCGGGTCTTACTTTTGTTGAAATTCGTGCATCGGAGAGACTTCCTAGCACGGACCATGGTTGACAGGCTGACGGCGTTGAAGTTGCAGAGGTCAGAATGCAAATCCGAGGTGGAAAAGCTGACGCTGACACTTGATGAACGCCAGGCCGAGCTACAGAGCATTATTCAGCGGGAGGAGGCTATCCAGAAACGGGTAGCCGTTTTGGAGGCGGCACTCACTGAACTTCGGGCCGAGCTGCAGCAATTATCTTCTATTCGGGCACAGTCCATCGAGGAGGTGGCTTTACTGGAGGGTCGGGTGATGTCTTTCCAGGACCTGTCCATGAGGCTTCAGGAGGAGGAAGCGCGCCTTCATGAGTTAGGAGCCGCCCCCTATGTTGGTCTTCTGGCCTTTGAAGATATCTTTCGGCGGCCATGAATTATCTTCACTTTCTTTTCTTTTCTTTCTTCTCTTCCCATCTCTTTCTCTCCCTTTTTTTTTGTGACACAGCGTCCCCTCGGGGTCCCTTATGTACTCACTTCGTAATGAAAAGAAATCTTTTGGCTTCATGTGTATCCATCTTGTTTACCATGTGGTTTCATCACTTCGGGGAAGTGGGGTAGTGGTTTTAGCAACCCCTCATGTGAATGGCTCGTATCTAGCAGGAGAGCGTCCACCCCTTCAGAGAAAGGATGGGGAACTCGCTCCACCGCGTGACGGGCATCCGAAGAGGTGCTTAAACCGGATTGTGTTGGTATCAGCAAACGTCCCTCTTGGCAATATGTGCTATGAGGGAGACAATTTGCAGGAATGTGAAAGAAGGGGTTTCATCAGAATAGACGGAAAGTCTAGACTGGGTAGAGGTTATGGCAGGTGGGACATTTGAAGGATATGTGGTTTTCATCAAGACAGACGTAGGGTCTGAACTGGATAGGGTTTCATCCTTGATCAGGCGAAATGCCAGTCGATCAATAGTTGGTTTCATCATCGATATTGGGTTTATATCGATGCAAAGGGTTTTATAAGTTTCATCAGAATAAACGAAAGGTCTAAACTGGGTAGGGTTTCATCATTGATCGGGCGAGGTGCCGGTCGATCAACAATTGATTTCATCATCGATATTGGTTTTATATCGATGCAAAGAGATTTCATAATTTTCATCAAAATAGATGAAAGGTCTAAACTGCATGGTTTCATCATTGATCGGGTAGGGTGCCCGTCGATCAACAGATGGTTTCATCATCGGTATTGGGTCTATACCAATGCAAAGATTTTATAAGTTTCATCAGAATAGACGAAAGGTCTAGACTGGACAGGGTTTCATCATTGATCGGGCGAGGTGCCAATCGACCAACGGTGGGAAGTGTGTGAAGGTGTAGGTCTCATCAGGACAGACGTAAGGTCTATTCCAATAGGTTTTATCGCAGGTGGGGCTTTGCCAAGAAATGCGTAGGTTTTATCAGGACAAACGTAAGGTCTGAACTGGATAGGCTTTAGTAAAATGGTGATGGGTTTCATCGTCGGTGGGACGTTTGAAAGAGGGTGTGTAGATTTCATCAGGACAGACGTAAGGTCTATCCTGGAAAGGTTTTATCATCTGTGGGGCGTGGAACCAGTTGACCGACGGAAGGCTTCATCAATAGAAGGGAGGTAAAGGTAGCGTGCCGGTTGGCATGGAACTTTTAAATTACCACATTACTGACCCAAGTGCCTTTTCGGGTTTTCACCGGAGCCATCCCCCTCTTGCTTTTGCCCACGCGCCCTTTCGGGTTTTCACGTGGCGGGGTACCCGATTTTGCCTGCGGTGCCCTTTCGGGTTTTCACCACAGCTGGTTTTTTTGGCCATTTTTGCCCTTATCCGGGATGTCCGAACAAGTCTGGCGGGGTATCTCTATTTTTAACCCCATTTTTATATATATATATACATATGTTTCCTGAATCGGGACTTCAGCACGGATCAGGCGATGTGCTGCTTCATTAGTGCATGCTCTTATCATCGGTATTGGGTATATACCGACGCAAGGATTTTATAGGTTTCATCAGGGTAGACGTAAGGTCTACACTGGGCTGGTTTTATCATTGATCGGGCAGGGTGCCGATCGACCAATGGTAGGTTTCATCATGGCGGGACGTAAAGGGATATGCAAATTTGATAGGACGGGTTTCTTTGTTGATCGGGCAGGGTGCCCATTGATCAAAGGTGGGTTTCATCATCGGTATTGAGTTTATACCAATGCAAGGATCTTATGAATCTTCATCAGAATAGACGTAAGGTCTACCCTGGGCTGGTTTTATTGCTGATCGGGCAGGGTGCCAATCGACCAACAGCAGGTTTCATCATTGGTATTGGGTTTATACCAATGCAAAGATTTCATAGGTTTCATCGGGATAGACGTAAGGTCTAAGCCGGATAGGTTTCATCATTGACCGGGCAGTGCGCCAATCGATCAACAGCTGGTTTCATCATCGGTATTGGGTTTATACCAATGCAAGGATTTCATGGGTTTCATCAGGATAGACGTAGGGTCTAAACTGGATATGTTTCATCGCTGATCGGGCAGTGTGCCAATCAATCAACAGCAGGTTTCATCATCGGTATTGGGTTTATACCAATGCAAAGGTTTCAGGGGTTTCATCGGGATAGACGTAAGGTCTAAGCCGGATAGGTTTCATCATTGACCGGACAGTGCGCCTAATCGGTCAATTGCTGGTTTCATCATCGGTATTGGGTTTATACCAATGCAAAGATTTCATAGGTTTCATCGGGATAGACGTAAGGTCTAAGCCGGATAGGTTTCATTGCTGATCGGGTGAGTGTGCCCATTGATCAGCAGCATGTTTCATCACGGTATTGGGTATATACCAATGCAAGGGTTTCATAGGTTTCATCGGCATAGACGTAAGGCCTAAACCGGACAGGTTTCATTGGTGATCAGGTGAGTGTGCCCACTGATCAGCAGCAGGTTTCATCACGGTATTGGGTATATACCAATGCAAAGATTTTGTAAGTTTCATCAGAATAGACGAAAGGTCTAGACTGGACAGGGTTTCATCATTGATCGGGCGAGGTGCCAATCGACCAACGGTGGGACCTGGGACAAGGTATGAGGGCTTTTATCAGGACAGACGTAGGGTCCGTACTGGGTGGATTTGATCGTTGATCGGACAAGGTGCCGGCCGATCGACGAGAAGTTTATGACGGGAGGTGAGGTTTCTTTAGGATCACCATATTACTGGCCCAAGCGCCCTTTCGGGTTTTCACCGGAGCCAGCCCCCTCTTGCTTTTGCCCACGCGCCCTTCCAGGTTTTCACGTGGCGGGGTACCCGATTTTACCTGCAGTGCCCTTTCGGGTTTTCACCACAGCTGGGTTTTAGCCATTTTTGCCCTTGCTCGAAAAACCTGAACAAGACCGGCAGGGTATCTCTATTTTTAACCCCATTTTTATTTATTTTCATTCTTTTATTCTCTCTTCCCCTCTTTTTGGGAGGGTAACAAGTCGGACTGTCATTAGATCATGATAAGGGATGGCTCAGCTAGGGCGGAGTGCCGCTAGACCAAGGAAGAAGGGTAGCTTGGTTAGGGCGGAGTGCCGCTAGGCCAAGGAAGAAGGGTAGCTTGGTTAGGGCGGAGTGCCGCTAGACCAAGGAAAAGGGTAGCTCGGTTAGGGCAGAGTGCCGCTAGACCAAGGAAGAAGGGTAGCTTGGTTAGGGCGGAGTGCCGCTAGACCAAGGAAAAGGGTAGCTTGGTTAGGGCAGAGTGCCGCTAGACCAAGGAAAAGGGTAGCTTGGTTAGGGCGGAGTGCCACTAGACCAAGGGAGCAGGGTAGCTTGGTCAGGGCGGAGCGCCGCTAGACCAAGGGAGCAGGGCAGCTTGGTTAGGGCGGAGTGCTGCTAGACCAAGGAAAAGGGTAGCTTGGTTAGGACGGAGTGCCGCTAGACCAAGGAAAAGGGTAGCTTGGTTAGGGCGGAGTGCCGCTAGACCAAGGAAGAAGGGTAGCTTGGTTAGGACAGAGTGTCGCTAGACTAAGGAAATGGGTAGCTTGGTTAGGGCGGAGTGCCCCTAGATCAAGGAAAAGGGTAGCTCGGTTAGGGCAGAGTGCCGCTAGACCAAGGAAGAAGGGTAGCTTGGTTAGGGCGGAGTGCCGCTAGACCAAGGAAAATGGTAGCTTGGTTAGGGCGGAGTGCCGCTAGACCAAGGAAAAGGGTAGCTTGGTTAGGGCGGAGTGCCACTAGACCAAGGGAGCAGGGTAGCTCGGTCAGGGCGGAGCGCCGCTAGACCAAGGGAGCAGGGTAGCTTGGTTAAGGCGGAGTGCCGCTAGACCAAGGAAAAGGGTAGCTTGGTTAGGACGGAGTGCCGCTAGACCAAGAAAAAGGGTAGCTTGGTTAGGGCGGAGTGCCACTAGACCAAGGGAGCAGGGTAGCTCGGTCAGGGTGGAGCGCCGCTAGACCAAGGGAGCAGGGTAGCTCGGTTAGGGCGGAGTGCCGCTAGACCAAGGAAATGGGTGACTTTTAGCCTGATTACTCGGGGAATATTGGTTGGGCAGCATGATACAGCTTTAGGTGTCTACCGTTGAGTGGTGAGAATTGGATTTCCCCTCGATGGTTAACAACCATGTAGGCCCCTCCTTCGTGGACCTTCCCAATTAGGATTCAGCTTTCCTTTTGGGTTGGACGCCATAACTTCTCTTTTCTTGACCATGACGAGGTCACCTTTATTAAATTCTCGTCCTTTTACGAGTTTGTTGAATGCAGTGGCCATGCGGGCCTGGTACATCTGGATATTCTTCTGAGCTTGGAGGCGCTTCCCTTCGAATTCAGCCAATTCTTGTAATCTTCTTTCTGCATTGGTTTGTTCGCCACGGGCCAGGTCATATTGGACTGCCACCCTGAGTGACAGGACTTCCAGCTCCAGTGGAACTACTGCCTCTGAGCCGTATACCAGTGAGTATGGCGAGCACCCTGTAGGTGTCTTGAAGACAGTGCGGTATGCCCATAGAGCTTCATACATCTTTTCTTCCCAGTCCTTCTTATTAGAACTGACGACTTTAGCCAACAAGGTGCATAACGTTTTGTTGAAGGCTTCTGCCAATCCATTTGCCTGTGGATTGTAAGGAGTGGAAGTCCTCCACTCGATCTTATACTTCTCGGCAAGCAGATAGATCTTTTGATTTTTGAAATGACTTCCATTATCAGATATTATTCGGCTGGGGATCCCAAACCGGAAGATAATGTTCTGTTTGATGAATCTGGCAACCAGCTCACCAGTCACTTCTCGTAATGCTATAGCTTCCGCCCATCGAGAGAAGTAATCTGTTATTGCCAGTATGTACTTATGTCCGGCTGAGGAGGTTGGTAGTAGGCCGACTACATCGGTTCCCCATTGTGCAAACGGCCAGCTAGGGACTGTAGGGTGCATAACGGCAGGTGGCCTTCTAGGCACAACAGCATGCTCCTGACATTTCTGACATGACTTCGCAAACTTGCAGTAACCTTCAAACATAGTGGGCCAATAGTAGCCCAGCTTCTTGATTTCTATCTTCATCTTAGGGCCAGCTTGGTGAGCACCTGCCGTCCCAGCATGTATTTCTTTCATTGCTTGCCAAGCTTCCTCAGTGGACAGGCAGCGGAGCAAAATCTTCTTGCGTGCATCTGCCATTATTCGGAACAGAGTTCCATTTCTAAATTCATAAGAATCTTTGATCCTTAGAAGTTTCATCTTTTCTTCTCTTTTCTGTGGCAGCTGTTGGTGTAAAAACCATTGTAGCAGGTGCTGTCTCCAATCAGATGCCTGTTCTGTACTGATCGTGGCGACTTCATTTTCTTTGGGGTAGCCTTCTAGCATGCTGGGGACTTGCCGCCGATTTATAACAACAATGTTCAGTGTCTCATCCGGTGGGACTGCTATTGAGCTGGCTAGCTTTGCCAATGCATCAGCATGGGCATTATGTGCACGGCCCACATGCTTGAGCTCAATATGATAGAATTTTGCCATGAGGCGCACAGCTTTTTGGTGGTAGGGGTTCAACTCCGGCTTTCGCACTTCGAACTCACCTTGGATTTGCTTTATTATCAACATTGAATCCCCAAATACCTGAAGCATTTGGATGCCCATGTTGAGGCTGATGTGCAACCCGATTATCAGAGCTTCATACTCGGCTTCATTATTAGTGCAGGGCTTGTTTATAGAACAGGAAGTATGCACAACCTCCCCCTCTGGCGATCTTAGCACAATACCGGCTCCGGCCCGTATTCTGGTCTTTCCATCAGAGTCAGTCTCTGTTCTAGATGCTTCATCAAAGAATAGCTGCCACATAGTTGACTGAGCCTGGCAGGCTTCTAATGCTTCATCATCGGGTAACTCAGTCCCCAACATATCATTCTCTGGCACAGGGTGCTCTGCGAAGAAATCGGCCACGGCCTGTCCTTTTATTACCCTCTGGGGTATATATGTGATATCGAATTCCATCAGAATTACTGCCCATTTGCCCAACCGACCTTTCAGTACTGGCTGAGTCAATATGTATTTGAGCAGATCTGCTACAGATATCAATCTGATTTCGTGTGACAGCATATAGTACCGGAGCTTTTTAACGGCAAAGACTAGTGCCAAGCATGTCTTTTCTTTATAGGTGTAGCTTTCTTCAGTTCTAATCAGCCTCCGACTCAGGTAGTATAGAGCCTGCTCTTTGCCTTCTTCATTTATTTGTGCTAGCATTGCCCCCAGGGAACAGTGTGTGGCTGCAATGTATAGTATCAGGGGCTTGCCCTTAATAGGTGCCCCCAGTACTGAGGGGTCTTGAGATATTCTTTCAGCTTCTCAAAAGCTTCCTCACAGCCATCGTCCCAGAGGAACGGTACATCTTTCATCATGAGCTTGTGAAAAGGGTGGCATCTCCCCGACAGATTTGATATGAATCGTCGGATGTAGGCCAAACGCCCTTGTAGAGATCTCAGCTCGTGGAGATTCCTTGGTGGAGGGAGCTCCTGGATAGCTTTAATCTTGGATGGGTCGATCTCAATGCCCCTATGACGGATAATGAACCCAAGGAATTTTCCACTGGACACGCCGAAGGCACATTTCATAGGATTCATCTTGAGTTCATATCTGCGCAGCCTCTGGAACACTATCCTCAGATCTTGCAGATGATCTTCTCTTCTGCTGGTTTTCACCACCAGGTCATCGATGTAGCACTCCACTTTCTTGAAGAGTAAATCATCAAAGATCTTTGTCATAGCTCTTTGATAAGTAGCGCCGGCATTCTTGAGGCCGAACGTCATCCTTTTGTAGTGAAATATCCCTTTCGGGGTGCGGAATGCAGTGTGCACTCTATCTTCTTCAGCAATCCAGATCTGGTTATATCCGGATGACCCATCCATGAATGACAGGGCTTCATGGCCAGTGGTTGCATCGATCATTACTTCAGTGATTGGCACTGGGAAATCATCTTTCGGGCAAGCCTTATTCAGGTCCCTGAAATCCACACATATTCTGATCTGCCCATTTTTCTTCTTCACGGGCACTATATTGGCCAGCCATGTAGTATATTGGTTCTCTTCAACAAAGCCCATATCGATCAGCTTGTCGACTTCTTTGTTGATCTGATTTATCAGTTCGGGACGCATTCTCCTGGCAGGCTGCTTCACAAGGCTTGCCTCTGGGTTTATCGCCAATCGGTGCTGTGCCACATCAGAACTCAGTCCCGGCATCTCATCATATGTCCATGCGAAGCAGTCTCGAAATTCTTTCAAAAATTAAATATACCGTTCTTTGACAGCTGGCTCTAGCAATGCACTGAGGAACGTAGGCCTTGGCTCATCTGCTGACCCCAGAGTCACTTCTATCAGCTCATCGACGGTGGCCTGGCCTCCGTCCTCAACTTCGGGTGGGGCTTCTTGCAAATCAATAAAGCCTCCCGGGATATAATCTTCTTCATTCTCATGATTTTCTGTTTCATCACACCGATCATCAGCAGATGCTGGTGCATCGTATAAGGCCAATATGGCCGGATTCTGTCCAGTTTGCCCCGAGGACGTGACTGGCTCAGCGGAAAACTTCGAAGTGGAGTCTTCCGTGCTTAGAGGCTCTTCTGATGTGGGCTCCCCTGAGAGGTTATCATTATGTAGAGCTCAGAACTCTTCTAGAATGCGCCCAAACTCCAGGCACTCTTGCAGCTCTCTGGCTACTTGGTCTTCATCCGGGGTTCCCGTGTCAAATTGTGCTTCGGCCTGGAACAGATCCTCTTTGCAAGATGGATTCTCCCAGCACCAACCCTTCTTGGTCTCATCAAACATCCTTGCCTCCGGCTGGTTGTCTTGGGCTTCATTGTCTGTTATGGATTGATACATAATCTCTTCATCTTCAAAGGGGTATTGATCATACCCTACTTCTGGGGAATCTTCATTCGGGTAGAAGGCTGAGATGACATCCACCTCGGCTTCATAGCATTCTTGCAGGGTATAACCCAGTCCCGGGTGCTGTGTGATCTTCCTCAGCTCCTTGCTATCTCGAGGCGGATCCCATAACTCCTTGAATGCTTTCTTCTGAGCAGCAGGCTATATCGATGGCATTTGCATCTTGGAGAACATTTGTGAAACCCGTTGGGTAGTATAATCCAGGCCCGTAATTGGTACCATCAGGTTTGCAGCTTCTTCAGGGGCCATGCAATCTTGATCATCTTCTTCGACTGCCTCCCCGGTGTAGAATATGATAGGGGGTTCGCCGAAGCGAGGGATTTCCATAGTCTTTAGGGGCAGCACTGTCTGGTATTCTGTGCTGGCTATGGGCTTGACTAGACCCTGAGGAACTTCCACCTGTGTGTATTTTTCTTTCATCTTTTCTTCAGTATCATCTGGGTGTATGCCAGGAGGAGTGATCCAAGCAAAATCACCAGCATAAGAGATGTGAGACACCCCATGCTTTTTAATGTAGCCCTTTGGCGGCGGCGGCGGAGACCAATTTCTTGCTTTCGTCGCCGGCTTTTCTTGGCTGACCATAGTTTCTTTTCCTTTATCCCTTTGTGACACCTCGGTGTAATAGGATGCATCGAGCATATGGCACTCGAACACTTCGAAGGGATGTAGGTCTGCAAACACCCTTTCTTCTTTTCCTTCATGGCAGTATTTTATGCATTGGTGTAGCGTGGATGGCACTATCTGATATTCGTGCAGCCACGGTCTTCCCAGCAGGGCCTTATACGTGGTGTTGGAGTCGATTACATAGAATCATACCACGGTAGTGAGGTCGCCCAGTGTGAGGTTGAAATCAGCTACCCCGAGAGGTGTTTCACATTTTTGGTTGAATCCTGCAATCTTCATATCTCTGACCTTGGTGAGCTGCAGATCAAAGTAATATTTCTGATAGATGCGGTATGGGAGAATATTCACAGTAGCCCCTGGATCTATTAGTATTCTGCTTATCGGCTGACAGTTCAGGGAACCCCTCATATACAGCGGTCTATTATGGCCAGAATTTGGGATTAGCATATCGTCCTCCGTGAACGTGACTGATGGCCCAGCAGTCACTTCTGCCAGGAGTGCTTCACATTGTGCCGGGGACTGCAGGGCATCCACGATTGCTTTGCGAGCTTCTTCGCTCAGAGAGAGAATTTCCCAGATGGAGAATCTGGTAGGGAGCTTCTTCAGCATTTTCATGACTCGACTGCCCACCCGGACATTAGATAGTCTCATCTCCTCTGCCCATCGGGGTCTTGGAGGTTCATGTGGTGCCTGTGGCCTTTGCTGCCCATTTTCAATTTTATCTTCTTCATCGGTCTCCCGGAAGGCTTCTTCTGTAGCGACTGCCCCTGGTTTTGCTAGAGGGTTACCTTCTTCATCTTCTTCATGTTGTTTCTGCTTTCCAGCCGCTGTCTGCTGGCATTTATTGCTTTTATCTGGAGCAGTATGAGCCGGTTGCTCATTTTCTAAGCTGGACAGGAACTCCAGGAATGAAGGGGCTTCATCTGCCTTCTTTTTGTCCTGGTACAGACTGGCAGGGGGAGGAACCTGGACAACTCGTATCTCTGGTTCTGGGATTTGATAGGGTTGCTCCCCTCTGAACATGATATTATGGTTGGCTGGTGGTGGGCGCCCCCATCTTCTCCCAGAACGTGTTGCATGGGCCGAGGTAGAGGCTTCGGCATGGTTAGCTTCTAGTGGAGCATTGGATGCTTCCGGCTCATCATCCTCCCCGGGCAAGGAGAAGAGTACTGATAGAGTGTTACATTGTACTGTCGTGACCTTCTTTCCTTTCTTGGATTTGGGCCGTTTCTTCTTCTTTTGGGAATTTGGCTTTGCTGGCTCCTGCCCCTAGAAGGGCTCATTTTCAGCTTTTTCTTGTTCTGCCTCTGGCTGCTCTTTAATTTTCAATTCTTCGAGCTGTTCTCAGAGTATACAGTCTTTCATCAGTAGATGCTTGGGCTTCTTCTGCTCGTACTCATTGAGCTCATTAATATATTGCTGCAGACGCCTGGCTGCAGGGCTTACTTCTTTATGTCTAGGGAGGAGAGTTTGTCTCCTCTGGTTGTGAGTAGGGATCTGGATGACTGGTCCAGTCTCAGTTGTATGCCATATTGGCTTTATCGGAGGCGGCTCAGGCCTTGGTGTAACACCCCGAATAACTGCTCCACTGGTACTGGCTGCAGGAGTCTTCTTTCTGCTTTTTATGGGTATCATCTGCCATCCTTCCTGATCTTTCTGCGGGGTGAGGAAGCAAGCTTCATAGGTATTCTTGGTGCATTCTTCAACGGCCTCTTTGGGCAGCTGTTGGTAGACTGAGATCATATTGGCAGCCATTCTCCAGGGTGGAGGCTCATGTGGATGGGGCGGCTTTACCTGATAATCTCCCAGCTGCAGCTCACCTTTCTTGACCATTCCTTCCATGATATCTTTGAAGACATAACAATCTTCAATTGTGTGCCCCAGCCCGCGATGAAATGGACAGAACAGCGGATCATCTTTCTTTGCTGCATATGTTGGCCTTTTGGGTTCAGGCAGTGTTACCTTATTGAACTTATATGCCCAGTTGAATAGTGCGGCCGTCTTATCTTTCGGGAAGGAATATGCTTTTCTCATCTTGTCTCTTAGAGAGACTTTATCCTTCCTTTGTGCTGTATCTGCCAGCGGGGGAGCTTCATCTGCCCCTTTCTTCCCCTTCTGTTGCTCGAAGGTTCTGAAATCGACGGTGTTGGCCTCGGAGTGTGATGGCCGTCGCTCATTGGATTTTCCCTTCAGCATAGTGGGAGCATTGGCGGTCGGACGCTTGGACAAGAACGTCTCGACCTCGGCCACTATATTGTTCAATCGGTCAAATGTTCTGACATCTGCACCGATCATCTTTTCTAGCACCTCCCTCCTGAGGCTCTGCTTGCATATCTGCACCGCATCTTCCTGATGAGGAGGCCTTCGGCATCTCATGGCTAAATTCCTCCACCTTTTGATGTAATCCAGTGCAGTCTCATCTTGTTTCTGCCTGGTTGCATATAGCTCTGCTATTGTGATTTCCCTTTCCGTGACATGAAATCTGTCGCGGAATTTTCTCTGCATATCAGGCCAATCAGCCACTGACCCAGCTGGCAGGCTTGAGTACCATTCAAAGGCCAACCCAGTGAGGGATGAGCCAAAGAACTTGAGCAGATAAGCTTCATCGACTGCTAGGTCGCCCATAATTGTAGTGTAGTAGGCTATATGCTCCCTAGGGGAGCCCTGGCCATTGAATTTCTCAAACTTTGGCGGCTTACTGATGCCTGGAGGCAGTCTTTTGGCGGCATACTGGGGAGGATATGGTACCCTGTACACATCATAGGCACTAGTATCATCTCCAGTCTTTTCTGAAAGCTTCATTTACACAATTCTTTCAATCATCTGCTTGTGGGCTACAGCTGGATCTATATCTTCTGGAAAGAAGTGGGCTTGTTGCTGGCTGTGAGGAGTTGTCATCACAGTGGCGCGCAAGATGGGCGCGGTAGGCTGTGTCTGGGACACAGAGGGCTGAGCCACTGTCTGCTGTGGAACAGGTTGGCTTGGTGCTTTGCCCTTATCAGCTAGGAGGGGGTTAGCTGGAATAGCCGCCTCTGCTGAGCTGGATGTCTGCCCCACAGGTTCAGCTTGCTTTGAGACTGATGTAGCTTCCTGTCTTTCATTGAGCTGTCTTCGGAGAGCATTGATCTCCTGTTGGTATCTGCTGAACATCATCTGGATCATGGGATCCATGGTTGATGGGATTTGTATATCTTCAAAAGTCCCTTCAGCATCATCAACGAAGGGGTTATCTCCATCTTCTGTTGTTACCACATTAACTGTCATAGTGGTAATCCTGCGGGCTTCATCATCAATTTTCATTTTATCCTTTGCGGCCTGGCCTCTTCTTGTGACAGGACCAGGTCTAGTTGCCAGCCTGAGCAATTCATCTGGCTGAGTTGGTAGTATATCTTGCCCCCTGGCCAGTCCAGCCATGTTGCAGGCGAAGATTTGCATCTTTCCTTTTCACCTGTAGACCTTTCTTTTTATTTGGCTAGGATATCTGAGCCGGTCAAAGACCGATATTCTTTCTTTGTCTTCTTCCCCGTGCAGGTCCTCTTCATTATATCTGGCCCTGAGGCCTTCTTCATAGTCATTCGAATCGGAGGAGGAGGCTCCGATCATCATTTCGTGGAAGGTTTCTTCTTCTTCATCATCCCTGGTGCCCAAGGCACGAGATAGTCTTTGTTGACCTAGGGCAGAGCTCCCTAGGTAGTGGAAGTAGTCTTGGACTACTTGCTTTGTCTCCTCTGGGTCGCGCCTTTGCGGCTCAGGTTGGAGCATCAGTCTGTCCTGGCTCTTTTGCTGATAAGCCAGTCTTGCCACCCGAGCATTCAAATGCTCAGCTTTGGAGTATCTGCAGATATCAGCCTGTCTGGCACAGGCTCTTGGTCTCCTTGCAGTGACCACAGCGACTGGTTCGCTCACATCGCCAACTTGGTAGCAGTCGGCAGCAGCATCATAGATCTTCCTTTCCCATCTTCTGCCCCTGGCCATGGGATGGGTAGTAGTGAAGCTTTCCCTTGTATGGTATTTTCTGCCCCTCATCATGGGGCGAACAGCAGCCATATTTCTTTCCTGACCCTCAACCTCATCTCTCCTCCCCCGGGTCCTGGGGTAGACGGTAGTAGCATTTCTTTCATTTTTCTTCACTTCCCTTCTGCCCCCTGCTCTGAGGCGGGCAATAGTGATATCAGTAAGGTTCTCCCTGTCCTGAGCTGGGGCCCAGCTTTGGATCTTTTTCGGCCGCCAGACCTGTTTGTATTTTGCTGGCTTGGGCGCCAGCGGCTTCTTTTCATTAGCCTCCGAATTGGCCTGCCTGGTGGCCAGAGTTTGGAATCTGTTGGTAGTGGGCACCATCGGGACGATCACGTCCGGGTTGACCTCCCTCGGGCGGCCGTTGAGGTTCGTCCGGATCCCTCCGATCATCATGGTCTTTCCGGAGTTGGAAAGACAACGGTCAGCAGTGACATACCGGCTCCTCCGGTTGGTCCTCCTCCCCTTCTGAGCAGCAGCGGGGACCATGTCCCTTTTCTGGACATGATGGACGTAGCAGGCGACGGCCGTGGGGACCGTGTTCTCCGGTAAGATGTTCTTCTGGTCGGTGATCTTCACTGGGGCACTTGCAGCAGTGCCTTGCTCATTGTCGTCGACCTGTAGAAGGTCAGTGAAGACGACGCCCAAGCAGTTGGGCAGCCCAACGGCAGGCGGCAGTGATCCGAACGCGAGGGGTACCGCCAGGTAGCCTTCGCGCACATGCATGTCAATCGGCTGCTGGTCGAAGCAAACGGACATGATTCCAGCTGTCATTGTAGATTCCTGAAAATAAGGAAAGTACACAGAATCAGAAGTTTCAGGGGGGCCCGCCGGGCCTCCTACTTTAGCGTAAAGATGAAGGGAGACCAAGTCCCACCGGGCGTGCCAGACTTGTGGACGCGGGATTTTTTATTTATATTTATTTATTTTATTTTTTATTGGATTGATTTATCATTTATTGATTTATTTATTTATTGGTTCATTGGCGTGCCAGTCACCGAAGTGACAATTTTATTGTGCGCTCGATCTGACATGGTCAGTCGATTGTGAGTGATCGTGTCTGGACTAGAAGTCCGTCATACCATGAACGTTATGACGTTAATTACGTCCTTCTAAGGAAGGACAACCCTTGATTAAACGCTAAAAGTAGGAGGCCTCGTAAGGCGAACATATGTTCACATGCTTAATTTTAAACTTCATACCAGGGCCGGGAAGGCGGGTAAGAGAATAACATCAACCACAAAAAGAGACTGTAGCGTTGAATCGGCGGTTCGAAACAACTAGACTTGGGGGAAAAGGGGAAA
Organism: Amorphophallus konjac; assembly: GCA_022559845.1. Taxonomy (NCBI): domain Eukaryota; kingdom Viridiplantae; phylum Streptophyta; class Magnoliopsida; order Alismatales; family Araceae; genus Amorphophallus; species Amorphophallus konjac. Next base: position 208,448,256 of record CM040124.1, read on the forward strand.
TGGAGGATATCAATCACGGACAGGCTGAGCCATGACCGTGATGGAGGTTCACGGCATCGATCAACATTTCGACAGCATTTCCCCTTTATCTGGATTATGCCTAGGGGGAAATAGGCTATCACCCACGGAGTGTCGAGGTGAAAGCCGAGAGAAAGAGGGAGATCAAGCCTCTCGACCCCTATATACGGACTATAGGGTAATGTGTGATCTTCCATTCGGAAAGCTAGCGGGACTCATGCAGTGACAGAATCCGCACGAGTAAGAGGGGTTGTTCATAAATCCGATGGCGGAGGATAAGGGAATCCAGTTTCCTTTTAAATTTATCCCCGGGCCAGATATGATGACTCATAGGCATCCCTGGATGGGCTGAGTTAAAGTAATGGGGGGAAGGGTTCAATTATATGGTGGAGTAGGCTCCTGGGGCAGATTGGGTGTGCATATAGGTTCCTGGCGCCAGAAGAATGCCAGTGGGTTAGGTTCTCGGCGCATGAGGATGCAAAGGGGGTTAGGTTCTCGGCGCATGAGGATGCAGAGAGGGCTCCCGGCGCGCAGGGAAGAAGGCCAAGGCGTAGGGGCTCCCGGCGTGCAGGAGAGGAGATATTCCTGGTGGTTCTCGGCGCCTGAAGAAGTGGCACCGGGAGCTGTTCACCCGGTTCACTGTAGGCTGGGCCGAGAGGTGTGAGGGCGCCGGGACAAGAAACAGAGCTTACGGTACTCTGTTTTGGGTTTCATATTGGTTAGGGTTGAGGCAAATGGGCCCTAGGGCATTAAATGGCTCAATTCACTGGACTTCGACCTGTTTTGGTATAGGTTCCCAAGGAAGGCCGGGAACATAAAAAGATTGGGAGGGGAACAATAGGGTATAAGGAGCCTCTGTCACCACTGATAGATAAGGTCCCGGGGATGGGTTTCATGTCATCTCTGGCATCCTGGGAGAATTTTGACAGCATCTCCCCTGGACTTAACATTTGCCAGGGAATGATAGACGATCACCCACTAAATGTCGGGGTGAAAGCCAAAATAGAGGGGTATGGAACCCCTGGCGCCCGTATGTGCTCGGAGCAATATCTTGATATCCCTTTTGAGACCGTAGAAGCTTATGCAGTGGCAGAGCTTCCTTGGTCTTAAGGTTAAAAGGCCGATCGAGTTCGAGAAACCACATAGAAAAAGGGGAGTTGCTCCCACTAGTTGTCGTCCCCGAGGTGCATGTGACGACCCAAGGCATCCCTTGACAGAAGGTGGGATTATGTTGAGCAGCTCACAAGGATATTTGTAGGGCTTATCAATGGTAGCAAGGGTTTTATGGCTTGAGGTAGGTTTTTGGCTTGCAGAAAGGGGGTTCCCGGCGCCAAAACCGTCGTGCCGGGAAGAGTCCTTCAGAGCAACTTTTGGGCGCGCCGGGAGCACACACTAGGGCTCTCGGCGCCTGGAGCCTCGCGCCGGGAAGAGTCCTAGCGGGCTACTGTTAGGTGCGCCGGGAAGGCTACTTCATGGGGGCTGGGCGCTGGTAACCGGCCAAAGGGAAGCTCTCGGCGTGGGTAGAATGGGGTTATCGGCACGGGAAGACCCGCGCCGAGGGCTGTTCACCTATTTCACTGTTCTGGAGGCCGAAATGGTGAGGGCACCGAGATAGGTTTAGGGTTCTACGGTGCTCTATTTTTGGGTTTAATGGTGATTCGGGCCAGAGCTGACGGATTCTATGGGCTCTAAACTGCTCAAGGCATCCACTATAAGCTGGATCAGGTCTGGGTTTCACAGGAGTATCAGGGTTCAAGAGGCATCTGGGAGGCCGAGGTCTGAATGCCCCTGTCTATCGCCATTATCACGCAGGGCCTGGGGACAAGCTTGATATGGTCATTCGTCACCCTGGGAGCCAAGAGATGGCTGTCTCTGGCCCAAGAGGCGACTTCGATGACATCAACGGATGAAGCACGTACGCTTAGAACCCCGGAGTTTCTCAAGCTTCGATCATTGCACAGCACGGCTTCATCCCAGCAGCCAAGGGATAGTCTGTCCCGGGCTCTGAGGTGAGCACTAATGGTGCTACGAAGCAGAGAAAAGAAACAAACAAATCGGATCATCATGCTACTGGTTTACAGATAACACGGGGATTGGCAATAGGGCTTCAGAGGAAGCAAAAATCAGGCTTAAGCTATAGCCCATCATACATATATATCCATTCGTTTGATGATGTCCATCAGGGAAGACACATGGTGAGAAAACCGAGACGATACACCATTCCAATACTCAAACCGATTATAGGGAGAGAGTGAGGGAAAGGGGGACAAACAGATGCCGAGATGTCTCGGCTACATTGCATGAATCAAGATAAGACTTGAAACGATTACATGAAATAGAAGAAAAGAAAACAAGGGGGAGGGCGGAGCATTGATTCCTCTCCCTCCCCGGATGCCCACCTGGAGCTTCTTCCCTTTTGATCGGTCTCTTCTCTCTTTCTTTCTTTTTAGCGGAGGAGGCTCTCTCTCTCCCTGGTTTCTTCTCTTTTCTTTCTTTTCGATCGATGGCATGGCTTCCGATCCCCTCCCCATTTCAAAGAGGGTTTGCTTTTATAGCTCTCATCCCTCTGTCCTCTCGGTGGAGGGCAGTCGGTGCGGCTTGCTTCTTAGCCACAGCTCCCGGCGCGTCCAGCGGCCCTTCGTTGGGGTTCCCGGCGCCATGGTCAGAAGCCCAATCGGCCGGCCCATTTAGTGCTTCTAGGCCGCATAATTGCCTTGGCTTCTCTTAGTTATTTTGTATTGACTTTTATCAGAACCGAAAGAGGCCCCTTTAGTAGTGACACAGCTTTGTTGAGATCATCTCGAGGTTCCATCAGTGAACAAACTGGGGTTTTATCAGTATTGCCGTCTGAATGATGACAAAACCGGGTATGTTTCATCGGCATTGTCATCTGAACGGTGACAAGACCAGACATCAGCTTCAGTCTGACAGACTTCGGCCGGGTGTGTAATCTGTGGAGAGGATTCTTCATTTGTCCTGACTTTGCAAAAGCCTTCGCAATCTTCATTTGTCGGCTCCGGCTTCTCATCAGAGTGTGCTTGGAGGTCTTATCAGTCGAATGACTGCTGCTTTATCAGTGCTGCCGTTTGACTGACGATGGCACCGGACATCAGCTCGGCTGGCGGAGACTTCAACCGGGTAAACGGCTGTCGAGCTTCATCATTGGTCTTTCACTGTTGGTCAGACCCTCTTTTCAATTGTGCTTCCACCCTTGTTCATTTTCCAGATGTCAACAAGGGATTAGACCGAAAGTTACAGTTGACGCACTTATTGGCCCCAGGCTTCGACCGACCCACAGGTCGTACCTTCACCCATCCCGCTTTGGGGTCTATTACCTCCGTGTGTACCATGGGTCATGTCACCACGGAGATCCTTTTATTCCTCCCTATGCCGGCCAAGCCGCATTTCTTTCCACTTTTCCCGAGGGAGGAACGATATTGTCTACATGAGATCACCGTCCCACCCACCACAATGGATGAAGGTGACCATCTACACCTTCAAGAACTTCCGACATGGGACCGTGACATGTGAGAATCTAGTTCGTGGGGTCATACTTTCCTTGATCCCTTCAATCCCTTCCCTAGGGAATCTTATGACCCACCATATCTACTCCCCTTCTTCCTGGGAGGCCACTACCACACCCCTTCCCCACGGGCTAGTCCACCTACACTCTCGCAAGGAGTCCGTTAATTGGGGAAAGGAAGAAGGAAACTTTGGATCTCCTAGCCCTCCCAAGTCTCCCAAGTCTAACAGGCAGCCACATGCTAGGGGCATACTTGGATGTCTTGGAGTTCCCCATTCCGCCAACAATCGATTGCATCTAGTGTATGCATGGAACACATTCGGATGTCTTGGTCCACCATGGCATGTGTATGGGTCGGACTAATAGTAGGTTTGTTTAGCGTCATATGTGAGTCATATGTGAGTCTTTGTTTCATACTATTTGTCTGTCGAGTGCATAGTGAGTCTGCATGCATCGAGTCGAGTCCGTCTCATGTTAGGTCACGTTGGCAGTCCCTTTCGAGTGTGAGGCAAGTCGGATCTCATGCGTACGTTGTAGACTTGTCGGAATTTGGGATCAGCTCTACCTCAACATATCGGATCTAGTCACCTAAAGGGACCCAGCGGTGAACCCTAGTGAGTCTTCGAGCCGCCTCCTCCCCTTTGAGAGTGACCCCACCCCAGAGTGTCTACCACTAGCCTCATTCCCACAGCATCGTGAGCATATCGAATATATACGGGATGAGCAGGTGTCGAATACTTAGAGTGGAGCGTACTCCGCGCTTCCTGGTTTAGTGACGGATCCGCAGGAGCCACACAAGTAGCCACACCCCTTCTCGACGGGGTCGAGTTCTTCCCACCCGGGGAGAATTGATGGGAATCAACACCGAGCCCTAACATTTTTTTTGCATTTGTGTCCTTTTATTTGTATTTATACCCTTGGTTAATTGGGTTTGCAAGTGTAAGGCATTATAAGCCAAAGGGTTAGTCTTTAAAGTCTTTGGGTTTCTATGTAATATGCCAGTGGGTCCAGCAGGGTCCCCCACCCTCTTTCCCATTGGTCCACCTAGGTCCTAGGGCCCATGTGGGGCTGGTTCAAAGTCCAATATTGGACTTGGACCAAGGGGGGACAAAAAAATGGAAAATTCAAAATTGATGGCCCTTAAGTCAAGGGGGCGCCCCGCTTTAATATATTATATTCCATGTTTGTATTTTATTTAATGTGGCCATTTGTCCACATGGGGGATAATTATCCTATCCCTAGTTTACCCCTTTCTAACCCTAGATATAGGGATAGTTTAGGTCATTTTTATTTTTATATATAATCCATGTAATTTCCATTTGATAGAATTAATGTGAGATAATTTCAAAAATTGCCAAGAGTAGCCCAAGGGCGCCCCTCTCTCTCTCCCACCCCCTTGCAGATGGATTTCTGTAAAATTCTTGAGGTGTGAAGCCTCCTCCCTTCCCCCTCTCTGAGTGTAAAGCTCAGCACTGCCGCCGCGGCCGCCATCGAGCCGCCGTCGCACCGCCACCGCCGCCGCGTCGGAATTCTGTCCACATCAGGACAAGAGGTTGAAGCCCGATTTTTATATCCACACTAGGAGATCTGATCAAGCTGCCATTTTGAGTGTTTGTTCTTCTTGTTATCCCCAGTCTCCATGTTACATTTCGTGCCAATCCGAGGTCATTTGCTATTTTTCCCGTAATTTTTGTTTCACCCCTAACAGTTTGCCAATCAGCAGATCTGCGGGATAGAGTCTGGTTGTCGTATTTTCCCCCACCCTTATACATCTCCATAAATCCCCAAAAAAATCATACGTGTTCCTCACTTACGCCCCTTCAACCCATAATTTTTATGGAGTTTAGATCTATTTGTTACTATCGGTCAAAATTCATCTTCAGGCAGTTCTTGTTCTTCCCTGTGTGTCTGTAATTCCACGCCAGAAAAAAACTACAACTCACAGTCGTTTTCATTTCTAATCCGTCTACTGGATGGATCTGAAATAATTATATGTTGTATCCATTTGAGTCCTATATCCATCGGTACCAATTTTGCATCGATCCTACTCCGGATCTGGCCGCATAAATCCTTTTTGTGGAGGCGCACAGTTCAGATCCGTGGATAGGCCAGCAAATCAGTCCACCGATAAATCCCAGTAAAATATGCTGGGATACCTTCGGCAACCGCCGCTCCCGAAGATCGCTCGGCAACCCATCAGTAGCGTCCCAACAAGCCGCCGCAGTAAGGAGATGCCCGGGCGCCGTCGTCCCAGTAGTCGGACCCGCCTGTTGTCCTGCGGGACCCGTAAAATCGAGCTGAACCCGCAGTTCGTCTCCGGCCCGGGAGCGTTCCAAATTGTTGTCCATCAATCCAAGCTTGGTATTCCAGAGTTATTTTTGTCGCCCTTTACCTCCCTACGTGGAGTGGGCCATAAAATTACTGCTGTAATAATTTAATTACTGTGTACTGGGAGTACGAGTCTTGGCCGGGATCGCCTTCCCCATGCTCGGAGCGTGGAGGTAAACTCGCCTCCCTCTTTATTGTATTTGCTTATCTCGTATATTTTTGAATGCCTCTACTAGAGTGATAGGATTACTAGCTCAATATTTATTTTTATCACCGCTGCGAAAGTGAGTGAGTGAACCCGTCCCGTGACTCAATCCGAGTACACGCGAAAAAGCCGATACCCTCGACTCATTGGCGGTTTCTCAACCATGCACGATCCCGTGTTTCCCTTGCTTAGGGATGCCCACGAGCTAGAGTCCCAGGTTCGTGTCCCGTCCCGTATCACCCGCCCTTGTTAGAATGTAGATAGTAACACCTTCTCTTCGTTTGTGCATTGCATGACACGGAATATACGTTCTATCTCCTTCATCCAATTCTCGGCATCGTCGGGATCGGACGAGCCGATGAACTTAGGCGGGTTCATGTTCCTAAAGCTTCGGTGGAGATCTCCGGCTCCACAGTTCATACCACCTTGCGCCACTTGTTGCAGTGCCTGGGTGTGGCCTTGGACAGTCCGTTACATATCTCACCACTGAGCTCTCTTGGCGGCCATGATCCTACAAGGGAATTAAACTTAATTAATATTTAACTAACTATAAGTTTAACGTCCTATATTGACTTAACCCATGGTTCTACCCATCTCACCGGGTAAAGGAATAAACCTATATCTGGACTTTGGTAACCTAGGTAAATTGAACAACCTAGGCTCTGATACCACAAAAATTGTCACGCCCCGAGCGCAGAAGGAACCCGAGAAATGCGCGACGAGTTTATATCAATCATGTCAATCAGAGCACGAGGTAATTCGACACATAAGACAGAGTGTGCCAAGCAAGATAATACCAAGTCCAATTTATTTATTAATAACACTAAGACTTTATTACATAATCGACATAGTAAAGTGCTTAATGACACTATAGAATCAATAAAGAGAAAAATTACAATAATGACTCAAGAAATAGAAAAGACTCGATGTAGATAGCTTGGACATCCGAGTATAGCTCTACGCTCAACTCTCATGGTCATCCCCGTCCGATTGAGTCTTACTATCAGAATTACCTGAAAATTAAGGGAAAATACTAGGTGAGCGAACGCTCAGTAGGGATTACATCTCAAGATCAAGCTTCCTTTAAGTAAATTATATGTTACATGAAATGTAAGTATAGCAAAGCATGAACACAAGAAAATGTCGAGAGTGGAATAACAAGGAGTAATATAGATGAACTAGCAAGTTCAAAGATAATTATGTAAAGCCTTCAAGGAATATCAAGCATGTAATATCAAGTCATGTCACGAGAATTGACTATTTAATGTAGCAAGTAAATACCCATTTCGGGCCATGCAAGTCACATCATGTAAATATCATGTTAAGTCAAACACGGGATCGTGGAATGTCATAATCTAGAAAGTCATGCACTCCAGTGCAATGCCACACCGTTGTCAATATAGCTCCCATGGGCACAAGTACTTTCGGGTGCTCCTCCCTGGACCAAATCGGGCCCCATTAACGCCAGGCATTGAGTCATGTAAATATCTCGACATCCACTATAGTTTATACCCAATATAATTCCAAAGGAATAAGCCATTGTAGGATAATAAGGTAGATTTCACGGAATGGAGATTTCAAGGATAGGACTATAAGTAATGATGACATAGTGATAAATCTCATAGAACCTAGACATTCATGAAACTTGATAATTGGCGTCCACTCAGACTGCCGTCAATTACAGAATCTGCATCCACTACGGTGGTCGCCAATTCTGTGAACAGTACAAGCATGAAGAAATAGCGTCACTTTAAGTGGTCGCTAAATCAATTTAGCGTCCACTGTCTGGTCGCAAATTCCAGACAGAGGCAGACTCTTACAAAACACCTTAAGCGCTCTTTGACGGCTAGCCGTCATGTTTCTTCAAAGTGACATGACAATCAGGGTTCTATGGTTTTGAGGATACAACCCGCTCGGCTGCCTTGAGGGAATCCAAGGCTAGCGGAGACTTACGGAGGCCTCAGAGAGATAAATTCCAGTTCGGTAGAAGGAATATCCGACAGAGGATCTTTCAATCTCCAAGAATTGAGGTGTAACATGAAACTACGTGAAACAGGGACTCTATCTTCGGACTTGAGATAGAAGTGCCATAAGACTCGCGGTATGGGTCAAAACCCGATAAAACATGAGAGATAAGAAATAGCGTCCAAACAGAAGGCGTCATTTAAAGAATTGGCATCTCCTTAAAGAGGCGCTAAATCAATGTTTTACTAAATTTTTAATAATATTACAATAAATTGGCGACCTTTCGAGAAGGTGCCATATCTTTAATTAGTGTCCATGTCATGGACATCAATTCACAATTTTTCCAGATTATTGTTTATTTTAATAATTCAACAGGAATTAGTGTCTTTGTGTAGAGGCTCTATTTCCAGAATAGGCAATTGTTCACATAGATGCCAAATCTTCTATATATACATGTTACAACGCATCAGGCAGATATGTTTATTGGCACAAACCACTATTCATTTCTTTCAATTTAGCATGAATAGTAGCATAATGATGTTTATGGGGTATTTTGGGAAACTAAAGACATGGAAGTGCAGAGAAAAATATAGGGATTCCATAAACATGTTCATGCATAAATATAGTAATTTGGTTCCATAGTTATTAAATTTTAAACATATGTTATTTATTAATTATACTAAAGGAAATAGCGTCAGGATGATGGTCGCTCATTAGGTGGCACCCTGAGGACTGTCACCAATTCAAGAATTAGCGCATGTCTACATGGTCGTCCATTAATCAACGACCACTGTTCTGGCCGCTATTTTCACATGAAACAGAAAGGTTGGATTTCTACGTAAACTGCACAAACAGTGATCATGAATCATGATATTGAGAAAGTAACAGGGATTTTATGCATGCAAGGCTATTTACTAACGTCTTGTGCTTTGATTCTTGAGATAACCTACCTTATATGTATGTTAGGACGAAGACGAACGGAGAGAAGAAGAGGTCTTCTTCTCGTCCATCGCAGCAACTGCAGTAGGAACAACGAAGAAAAAGCAATGATAGCAACTGTAGCCGTACACAAACAGTAGGGGTAGAGGATGACGACCCGTGTGACGGTACTAACAGCAATAGCCGCAGAAGAGGAACCACGAAGGAAGATGCTCCTTCCTTCACGTTCACAGACGAGGGAAGAAGAATATAAGAGGAAGTCATCTGCTGCAATCGGCCGCAACAGTAACAGGAAGAAGTGGAAGCAAGGCAGCCTCTCTTCACACGGCAGCAGGAGGAAGCAGAGGACATCGATGCACGAACAACAACAGCAGCAACAGGTTCTGCTGATCGCAGGGTCTATATTTATAAGGTCTTGGCTTCGACGAGTTCATGGCATCCTAATGGGATTTAAATTCCCACATAAGAATCCTAAAAGGTTTTAAACTTTCCATGCTAATCCTCCTCTTGCCATATCCATTGTCGTTCTCTCTATTTTGATTAAAACCCTAACTCCCTTACGCAAGCTTCGAACATGATAAAGGTTGGGTTTATGAAACAACCCTTCTATTAATACATATGTCTATATATCCCATGCATCTTTTGATATGGGAAGGGTTATGGGCTATTTATTAAAAAGGCCCATTTGCTATTGGGTTGGTTATTGGCTAAGGCCCTTTATTTTGCCAAAGGCTTTTTGCATATTGGGCTTATAGTTTGGGTTTGATTATTTCAATTTATTTACAGTCTATTCAATAGTTTACATATATATGTATATTTTATTTGGGGTGCTACACCATCATTGCAATTCCCCGAACTTTAACTCACCACGCCTCAAGCACTGGCTCTGCCGATCATTAGCCACACTCTGTCGCAATGGTTAAGCTAGCCACTGCCACATGCTCCCTACCTATGCCTGCCTTTGATCCTGGAACCATTAACACACCAAAGCACTTACCGAGGAGCGAAGAAACCACAAAAGACGCCAGGCTCAAAGGTTGCTACACCTCTAGCCACCGGACATCATTCCCTTGAATCTGTCCTTGCCAACACCAATCCATTCTTAATTCTCGGGTCCTCAAAATATCCATCTCTTGAGCTGCTACCACGTGGACCATCACGCCAAGAGCCACAACATGAACCATGATGAGCACCTTCCAATGCTCATCCTCAGTCCCTAAATACCGTGGAACCTTCACATCTCACCTGCTGCCTCACACAGCGCATCCAAGGTGGTACATAATGGCCCCAAATTCCATAATCTGGGCCACAAACCAAGCCACTGCCATGCAATCTCGAGCCAAATCAATAGCTAATACAGTCCATTCACACACAGAAATGTAGGACTTAGAGCTCACTGTGACAACTCTGCCCAATCCTGCCTCGAAATCTGTAGAAATAATCGGTACCAGCACATCATCTCTGATGCCATAGAGCACGATGAGAAAATCATGCTCGACAATCAGCAGCTCACCAAGAAAATCCTTCACTCGCCCGAGCACATCTTTTGACCAGAACATCCGTTCTGCCACCTCGAACCATGATCTTGGCACCTCAGGGGCTGGATAAATCGCAAGCAGGGGTGGCCAAAAATAATAATAACTCCCTCAGAGCACACTCATGGCCACCTAACAACAAGCAATCCTCGCCAGCCACGTGACCTCGCTGCAGATTCCTCGAATGCAGCACCGCAAACTCACGCTTGCCAGCAAACTCTACCCAACGCAACATGACCAGGGTCACCACCAATGGGGAAGAAAGCTCTCTATTTCACCCTCCAGGGCCCACACCAGCACTTCAACCGAACCAGAACCGCCTTCATCGCGCCAACTCAGCGCACTCAAGCTCTCAAGCGAGAAATATAGCGGTAAAGAAATTCAAAACCCTATGCCAGTTGCCGACTGTACTAGACCCTATGGACTCTGAACACTGTAATATATCTTATTCCCATGTACATCCACACCACTGCTCGGATACCATCTATAATGACCCAAGATTCGGATACCGAGAATAACTTGATACCATTCGAATCCGGGCCTGTCGCCCAAGAGCCAAAGGGCTCAGAAGGGCTAAAAGGTGTGTGTGGAGGTACAAGGAAATGTGAAATAAAGTAGGAATAACAATTATAATAACAATTAAACCATCTAACTATAGAGTCCAGTCCAAATAAAGTACAGTCTACAGAGAAAGAGAACGTACCCAACGCTGAGTGAACACTCGGCCCGATGAGCTAGCAAGTAAGAACATCTGCGCTGCACCCTCGAACCTCAAGGAGGAACCGCCACACCTGAAAAGCAGGGGGTGAGCCTCGTCTCACTAGCTCAGTAGGGGTCCCATGGAACCCCAACCGTAAAAATAACGACTGTAAGAATAGCGCTAAAGAAAGCAGCAACGACAGCAGGAACAGTAAACACGGTAGCCGATAAAAACTCAGCTCTAAATCTACTCCTATTGTACTGGGAAACACACCCCGATCTCACAGTCGGGGGACCACCAGACTAACGGAAAAACCCTAGCTACCCTACCAGAAAAAGCACCACGATAATGCTGTCGTGGAGGCCTACCCTCGCTGACTAAGGCCCAGCCCAAGACCACGCGGTCTGGGAACACAGTCATGACCTCGTTGTCATGATCCCTACGCCGTCTAGAGAAAACTCTCGGTAACGCTTACCGAAAACCCTAGACAGCTACATCTGAAAAACACCCGAAAACACACGTAAAACCACGTCTCGTAGACGGAAAATAAAAACTTGAGTCATGAGAGTCTCGTCACGTGACGGGAGTACTTCCCACCATAAGCAAGGTCGGATGCGTCCACTAACATCTTAGTCTGTGCCCTAGGTGTCTCCCTCACCCCAGGCAAAATTGAGATACCGTGCTAGCAACCACAGAACAAGGGTGGTCAAGTCGAGGTCGTGCTCATCAACACGAGTCGGTAGTCCCCGACCATGTGTGCACAGATTGACTGACTGCACTACGTCAAACCCTCTAGCTGGCTTTCCTCCCGGCCCGGACGCGAGCCACTACAGGGGAGGCCCTATGGCAACTAGCCTAAAAACTATCTCTCTCTCGTGTCTAGCTCTCCACCTACTCCCAGGTGGGTAGGCACACGCGTGCCCAGGCAGGCTACAACTAGTGGGGGGTCACTAAACGTAAACACTCTCGGTAGAGACAAAACATGGAAGGCCACGCACGCACCCATTGTGAGTAACATAGAGTAGCAGGTGGCTCAGGGCCACCATACTCTGGACAAAAAACTAGACCTACTAAATCCAACGGTCCTTGAGTCACGAGACTCGGGTCAAGACCGTCGAGCGGGAACAGCTCCATGCCGTCAATCTGCCCTACCCCCAGGGTCAGAAACCACGATCGAATATAGCTTTTAGGGCGACATATAACCACCAAGCTTAATTGATGCGGGACGGACCACGGACTCGACTCCAAAATGAAATGCGACCCTCGGACTCTAGATGAGCTCGTGATTGTCCCTTAACGAGGGAAGCGTCGGACGTGCACGGTTGAGAAACCTACAAGAGCTAGGGTGGTCAATTCTCTTTTGTGCCCGGATCGGGTCACGGGACGGTCACGCTCTCTCTCTCGCAGCAGCGGTGAAATAAATATTACAAGCTAACGGCCCTACACATGCTCTCTAGTAGCGGCATATAAAGCATATAAGGAAATAAGCGAAATGCCGAGTGTAAGAGCGAATACGATACCTCCACGCTCTCGGCGTGGGGAAGACGGACCCGGCCGAACTCGTACTCCCGGGACGGTTAACACACAAATGTTACAGAAATGAATCACTGCCCACTCCACGCAGGGAGGTAAAGGGCTACACAAATGGGCCCGGGAGGACCGATTCCGGGTTGACGGGCGGCTTCACGCGTAGCTTCGGCCGCACCCGTAATCGCAACCGTGGGGCCCACGTGCTGTCCGGAGTGGCCGTGTGGGACCCGATGGCACCGCAGTAGTTGGGACACTTGGGGAAGCGCTCCCCGGGATGGCGGCACGCTGGTTCGCCGGCCGGAGGCCGGGCGGCTCTGATCGACACCGGTCGGAATCACCGGCCACGGGTCTGTCGGTTCTATTTTCAGGCGCGCGCTCCGGCGAGAACGGACGCTGTGATCAATCCCGATGTCGGATCAGGGCACATGAGCTATCATTGGAAAGCTCTCTTGAAATACTTCAATCTAGGCACAAGAGAGAGGACTTGGATCTGCGCGGATCTAGCCTTTGTTGAATTTTGAAGTTCCTGTTGTATAGTAACCGAACTCTCAGATTAGCAGAGAACTTTCCTGTGGATCGCCTTTGACCGCGAGGTAGACGTCCGAATATGAAGTTGGGTCCTTCAGCAAAGTTGTAGATCTTCAAGAGAGAAACCATGGGTATTTTTTGATCTGGAAAATATGGTGATTTGGATTTTCTAGAGTGTTTACACTGGACTGGGGTCGGATCTGGACTGATGCAGACAGTACTGTAGATGAGTTGGAAAAAGAATTTCTAAAAATATGAAATGAACTTTCAAAATTCCACGAAAATTTGGAGAGGTAGAGGAAGGTGGACAGAACTCTCAGTAAAATTGGGGGCTCCAAGAAAAATCAAAAAGTTGTCGGGAAATAGAAAACTCAGGGAAACTATCACTGTAGACAAAGATCCGGCAGAACTGGAATGACAGTTTGAACGAAAATGAAAAATATCAAATGAAGGAAATATGACTTGAAATTTTTTGTGAATATAAGGGTTCGAGAGGTGAACCACTCCTGAAAATTTCAGCTCCAGAGGAGGTGGGAGGTGGAAGCAAAAATTCGTGGAAGTTGCCTTATCCTGGATGGACAGATTACCGAAGACGGCTTCGCGGCGGCTCGATGGCGGCACGAACGGCGGCGGCGGCGGCACCGATGAACTCAGAGATTGAGGGGGAGGAGATATCACTCTAGAATGGGGGTTGGGGATGAAGAAACCAGAGGGAGAGAGAGGGGATGTCGAAATTCACTCAAGGGGGGCTCTTGCACAATGCTTTTTCTCCTTTCATTAATTCTAGAATAATAGAAATACATGACTTATATAATAAATAAAAAAAAGACCATGAATACCCTTAGATCTAGGATCTGGAGGGGCATTTAAGGGACTTCATATTTGATCCAAATAAAATAAAAAAAGTGAAATTCCTAATTAATTCTAATGGGGGGACAAGGTAGGTGAGGTAGGTAGCCTACCTTTGAATTTTTAATCCACTTGTCTCCCATGTGGTCAATTGGCATTCCAACCTTCTAGATGGCCACCTAGGATGGTTGACCAGCCCCACATGGTCTAGGTGGACCAATGGGAAAGGGGTGAGGGCCCCCTTGCTTGGGCCTACTAGAATTTTACATATAAACCCACTAAGACTTACAATTGCGTACCCATATAACACAAGGGTATACATACAAATATGAAAGGACATAAATGCAAACAAAATGTGGATGATCTTGCCTCGATGTCCCCATCAATTCTCCCCAGGTGGAAGGAAAACTCGACCCCGTCGAGTAGGGGTATGGATGCTCGAGTACTCCGGCGGATCCGTCACCGTGCCAAGTAACGCGAGTATGCTCCACTCCAAGTGACCGTCACCTGCTCATTCCATATATACTCGATATGCACAAGCTGTTGTGGGCTAGAGGTGGACACTCCGGGTGGGGCACTCTCAAAATGGGAGGAGGCGGCTTGAAGACTCACTAGGAATCACCGCTGAGTCCATGTAGGTGACTGATCCGGGTATAGATGTAGAACCGATCCCATACTCATCGAGCGAGTCCACTCGCCTCTTACTCATAAGAGATCGACAACGAGCTTACACAAGACACATGCAGAGTCACCATGCACTAACACACATATGCAAACCACACAAACAAGAAACTAACTCATGCATGACTCGAGACAAACCTAGTGTTAGTCCGACCCGTACATGGGTGACGGCGGACCAAAACACCCGAATATGTGCCATGCATGCATTGGATGTAACCGGTGGTTGGCGGAATGTGGAATTCCTAGACCTCCTAAAGTGGGCCATGCATGCATATTGGACTTAGATGTGGGAGGGCCAGGGGTTCCAAATGCACCGTCTTCCTTTCCCCTAGAGGATGGTGTATCTCGCAAGTGAACGGGCTTGGTGGATGTAGACGACCCGGCCCATGGGGAAGGAGTATGGTAGTGGATTCCCTTGATGAAATGAAGTATAAAAGGTGGGTCATGGGGTCCACTAAGGAATGGGTCAAAGGGATCAAAGAAGGTATGACCCCTTGTGGTGGGTTCCCACAAGTCACGGTCCCACGTGTAAAAGTTTTGAAGGTGCGGATAGTCACCTTCTTGAATTGTGACGGGTGGGATGGGGATCGTAGGTAAGAAGTATGATTCCTCCCTCAGATAAAAGGGTATGAATTAGGGCTCGTCCGGTAGCGGGAGAAGTAGAAGAACCTCCGTGGTGACACAACCCACGGTGCACTCGGAGGTAATGGACCCGAATGCCGGATGGGTGAAGCTAAGACTAGCGGGTTGGTCAAAGCCTCGCGCCAAAAGATGCGTCAACTTCCATTGTGAATCTAATCCCATGACAAGATTGTCCAACGTATCAACATGGTGACTAGATCGAAATGTGGTATGGAATGAGTTGACCGACACTAAAGGTAAGGTGGGGTCCATGGAGGGGTAAGAAAGTGGGACCAAGCCAACTTTGAGCCATCTAAGAAGTGGCTCGGCTATGTATAGCGTCCCCGTAAGAAACACGGGTGGCTCGGGGTGAGGTGACTCCCAATATGATGGCTCCGGATGAGGATCGTAAGGTAAGGGTGGTAACGGAGCACGCACGGGTGGTGAAGGCAATGGGGTAGGCAGTCTGATCGGCTCGGGACTCGGTTGGGAGTTAGATGTTTGCCGAAGGGCAGCCAGGGCAGCATCGGCTCGCTGTAGGTCATCATTAAATGGAGACTCAAATGGCTCGACCTCCAGAGCAACCTTATAGGACTGCGCCAGAGAGAATGCATCGCAAACAAGACATTGGATTCAAAAGTCAAGCCGCAAACCTTTCCAAAACTGAAATGCGGCCGTGGTGCTCTCCTCTCCCAAGCCATATTCCAACCAATACTTATGATAGTCCCGAATGTACTCGGACACGGACCTATCGCCTTGGACGGGTCGGCATGGGTTGGCCATATTTGCCAAAATGTGGGAATGGATCCCTAGGAATGGATAGGCAAGGCCATTTGGACATGACACTAGACCGACTATGCAAGGTTGGGATGCATGCACACTAAGGACAAGACACCAAGACTCGGTACAGGGCGGAGTTAATCGATCCGAAGATCACTCGTACAAGTGTGCGACCTTCCCGATAGGCGTAGCCTAACGTTCGGACAACACCTTTTTATATACCGACTAATGGTATGCAAATGCAACTCCTAAGATCGACTTAGACACTTAGACTTAAATCACACTCTTTTTTTTTTGTTTTGGACACCCTAGACTCAAACTCGCTCTGATACCAAATTGATGTGGGACGGACCACGGACTCGACTCCAAAATGATATGCGACCCACGGACTCTAGACGAGCTCGTGATTGTTCCTTAACGAGGGAAGCGTCGGACGTGCACGGTTGAGAAACCGGCAAGAGCTAGGGTGGTCAATTCTCTTTTGTGCCCGGATCGGGTCACGGGACGGTCACGCTCTCTCTCTCGCAGCAGCGGTGAAATAAATATTACGAGCTAACGGCCCTACACATGCTCTCTAGCAGCGGCATATAAAGCATATAAAGAAATAAGCAAAATGCCGAGTGTAAGAGCGAATACGATACCTCCACGCTCTCGGCGTGGGGAAGACGGACCCGGCCGAACTCGTACTCCCGGGACGGTTAACACACAAATGTTACAGCAATGAATCACTGCCCACTCCACGCAGGGAGGTAAAGGGCTACACAAATGGGCCCGGGAGGACCGATTCCGGGTTGACGAGCGGCTTGACGCGTAGCTTCGGCCGCACCCGTAATCGCAACCGTGGGGCCCACGTGCTGTCCGGAGGGGCCGTGTGGGACCCGATGGCACCGCAGTAGTGGGGACACTTGGGGAAGCGCTCCCCGGGATGGCGGCACGCTGGTTCGCCGGCCGGAGGCCGGGCGGCTCTGATCGGCACCGGTCGGAATCACCGGTCACAGGTCTGTCTGTTCTATTTTCAGGCGCGCGCTCCGGCGAGAACGGACGCTGCGATCAATCCCGATGTCGATCAGGGCACATGAGCTATCATTGGAAAGCTCTCTTGAAATGCTTCAATCTAGGCTTAGAGTGAGGACTTGGATCTGCGCGAATCTAGCCTTTGTTGAATTTTTAAGTTCCTGTTGTACAGTACCTGAACTCTCAGATTAGCATAGAACTTTCATGTGGATCGCCTTTGACCGCAAGGTAGACGTCCGAATATGAAGTTGGCTCCTTCTTAAAAGTTGTAGATCTTCAAAAGAGGAAACCAGGGGTATTTTTAGATCTGGAAAATATGGTGATTTGGATTTTCTAGAGTGTTTACACTGGACTGGGGTTGGATCTGGACTGATGCAGACAGAACTGTAGATGAGTTGGAAAAGGAATTTATAAAAATATGAGATGAACTTTCAAAATTCCACGAAAATTTGGAGAGGTAGAGGAAGGTGGACAGAACTCTCAATAAAATTGGGGGCTCCAAGGAAAATCAAAAAGTGGTCGGGAAATAGAAAACTCAGGGAAACTATCACTGTAGACAGAGATCTGGAAGAACTGGAATGACAGTTTGAACGAAAATGAAAAATATCAAATGAAGGAAATATGACTTGAAATTTTTTGTGAATATAAGGGTTCGAGAGGTGAACCACTCCTGAAAATTTCAGCTCCAGAGGAGGTGAGAGGTGGAAGCAAAAATTCATGGAAGTTGCCTCTATCCTGGATGGACAGATTACCGAAGACGGCTTCGCGGCGGCTCGATGGCGGCACGAACGGCGGCGGCGGCGGCACCGATGAACTCAGAGATTGAGGGGGAGGAGATATCACTCTAGAATGGGGGTTGGGGATGAAGAAACCAGAGGGAGAGAGAGGAGATGTCGAAATTCACTCAAGGGGGGCTCTTGCACAATGCTTTTTTTTCCTTTCATTAATTCTAGAATAATAGAAATACATGACTTATATAATAAATAAAAAAAAGACCATGAATACCCTTAGATCTAGGATCTGGAGGGGCATTTAAGGGACTTCATATTTGATCCAAATAAAATAAAAAAAGTGAAATTCCTAATTAATTCTAATGGGGGGACAAGGTAGGTGAGGTAGGTAGCCTACCTTTGAATTTTTAATCCACTTGTCTCCCATGTGGTCAATTGGCATTCCAACCTTCTAGATGGCCACCTAGGATGGTTGACCAGCCCCATATGGTCTAGGTGGACCAATGGGAAAGGGGTGAGGGCCCCCTTGCTTGGGCCTACTGGAATTTTACATATAAACCCACTAAGACTTACAATTGCGTACCCATATAACACAAGGGTATACATACAAATATGAAAGGACATAAATGTAAATAAAATGCGGACGGTCTTACCTCGATGTCCCCATCATTAATCCCTTCCAAAGGGAAACTAAGAAACCTCTAACCCCAGGCTGGGTCAATGAACCTACAGTTCATAGGCCATGCGCATGGCACACACGGAAACCACTTTCCGACGAAGCCAACGACGTGCAAGAATAGCCCTCCGCACTCACACCGACCCATGGTGACTCGATCAAGCGTAACACGAAATCCTGAAACACGTGGGTTCACCCAGACCCTCAAAACCCATGGGCAAGTTAATCGAGATAACACGGTACCTCCGGACACCCAAAAACATGGTCACGGTACCCACGGGGTGTCCGGGACATTCAAGGGGCCAAAAGTCAACCATTGGGTCACAACCGGGTAGACCGGGGGCCAAAACAGGCCAAACAAAGCAGATTGGTCGACCAATGCCCTGAGGTCGGTCGAGCAATGGGGTTGGGTCGACGCAGCCTATGTCCAGCCGCATTCTGCCCCGGTCGGTCAGTTTGGTCGACCGAACTGAGCGAACTGCCCTGTTCTGCGTGGCCTGCCATTTGATCGATCGGTCTGGTCCGGTCGGTCGATAGAAAATGGCAGGGACCTCGTCCGAGCTCAACCTCGAATCCTGATTTCCATGCCCACTCGACCCCAATCGAAGGGGAAAACAACAGGGACCATTCTCCAGGTGCCAAAAAACAAAAAATGGAACGAAATAAATGGCAAAACACCGATCGATCCGACGAAATTGTCACACGCCCTAAAAATATTATTTTAACCCCAGACATGAAATAAACCCGCTCACGGCTCACCTCGGCCAACCAAAACAGCGGGAAAGGAAATACACAGGCTAGGGAACCATCCCCCTACCTCCACCGAAGATTTCACGTGCCGAGATCTCTGTTTCCACCCGAAACACCTCACGAACTGCCACCGGGTTTACGAAATCCACGAATGAGAAATGCGGTGCCACCGCCTCAATCCTTATCCCGTCCTCTCCGCTCCTCGCCCCATGAAACTTGCTGCGTCGCCCTCCTCCACCTCCGTCGGCCGCCGGAGACGAGATGGAGAGAAAGAGAGAGCGTGAGAAGAGAGAGAGGGAGAGATGAGTAATGAGAGAGAGAGAGGGGTAGGTGATGGGAATCGACGCCGAGCACTGACTTTTTATTTTGCATTTGAGTCCTTTTATTTGCTTGTATATCATTGAGAAAGTATATGTGCAATTGTAAGGCTTTATAAGCCAATGTGTCATTCCCTTGGATTGTTTGGGTTTTTGTGCAAAATGTCAGTAAATCGAGTAAGGGGGTGCTCACTCCTTTCCCATTGGTCCACCTAAGTCATAGGGGTCCATGTGGGGCTGGTCAAAGTCCTAGGTGGGCTTCTAGATGGTTTGACATTCAAAGGGGACAAAGGGGTTTAAAAGTCCAAGATGCCTTCCTTCCTTTCAAAGGAGTGTCCCCTCCATATGTAATTTATTTATTTTAGGTTTTGGACCACATGGAGGAAGAAAATGGCCTCTTTCCCACGAAATTCTCAGCCCCCCACCCCTTGCCATTCTCTATATAAGCCTATGTATAGTGTCATTAGAGATTTAATGAAGAAATTATGTGAAAATTGCTTGAAGCAAGAAGGGTGTGCCCTCTCTCCTCTCTCTCTGGTTCTCTTCTTCTTCCTCCAGCCCTCCAGGGTGTGAAGCCCTCTCCTATATTCTCCTTAGCCCCTCTGAGTTCCCTCTCTGCCGCCGCCGCCGCCGTTCGTGCCGCCATCGCGCCGCCACCGCCGCTACATCGGAGTTCTATCTCCATCAAAACAGAACCTCACCTTCAGGTTTTTATCTCTGGTTCTTGTTGTCTGATTGAACCCTAATTTTGCGGGTTTGTTCTGTCCATCTCCCTTAACTTCCAGTTCAAATTTCGTGTCATTTGGAAATCATTTGATATTTTTCCCATATTTTTGTTTGTCCTCTCAGTAATCTGCCCTTTTGTAGATCTACGGGATAGAGTCACCTTGCCGCATTTTCCCAACCCCTTTTCCAATTTTTAGAAAATCCCAAAACATTCCTCAGTGTTTCACACATATATCCCCTTCCACCATAATTTTTGTAGAGTCCATAAAATCATTTTCCTTTTGGTCAAAGGTCAGTTTTAGGCAGATCCCTTGCTGCCCTCTATGTCTGTCAGTCCGAGTCAGAAACAAAAATAGTGTTATAGTCATATTCATTTTCAATCCGTTTGGTGGATGGAGCTGTCAAAATTATATGTTGTAGATCTATTAGTGTTCTTTCCAACGGTACGAGCCACGCCTCGATCGGCCTCCGGATCTGAGCATCGTAATTCGTGTCGCCGAGGCCTGCAGATCTGTTCCCTGTGTAGGTCCGAAATTACAGTCCAGAAGATATTCAGCAATAAATATCAAAAATCAATTTCAGGAGGCGCCACTTTAGGAAGTCGTTCAGGGACGTCCTGCCATCATCCCAGCCAAGCGGCGCCACCGGGAGATCTCAGGAAGGCGACGTTCCTTTGGAAACTGTTGCTTGCTGTCCAGTGAGTCAGCAACCGAGTTGGCGCAGCACCGAGTTAGAATAGTGCTCAGTCGGACTAGCATGCCGAGTTCGTGCCGTACGCACCTCCAGATTGCTGCCCGTCAACCCAGGGTCGGTCCTCCCGGGCCCCACTTGTAGCCCTTTACCTCCTTGCGTGGAGTGGGCAATAAAATTCACGGTTGTAATTAACTTTTTACTGTTGTTACCGGGAGTTACTGTAACTGGCCGGGAACATCTTCCCCACGTCCGAGCGTGGAGGTAAACTCGATGCCCTCCTCGTAGGCATTGCTTTACTCGTATTACTTCGTATATGCCGCTGTATGTGATAGGTTTGTAGCTTGTTATTCTATTATCACTGCTGTGAGAGAGCGAGATTAAGTGTACCGTCCCATGACTCGATCCGAGTTAACGCGGAAAGGCCGATACCCAAGACTCACGGCCGGTTTCTCAACTGTGCCCGGTCCCACGTCTTCCCTCACATAGGGACGATCGCGAGCTAGAGTCCCATGTCGCGTGTCCGTCCCGCATCAATTTGGTATCAGAGCGTCGGTTGAGTCTAGGGTAGTCATTGTGTCTAAATCCGAAACAAAACACAAAAAAAAGAGTCATTTGCGTCGAGTCTAAGTGTAAGTTGGTCTAAGGTTGCATCGCATACCATTAATCGGTATATCAAAAGGTGTTGTCCGAACGCTAGGCTACGCCTATCGGGAAGGCCGCACACTTGCACAAGTGATCCTCGGATCGATTATCTCCGCCACGTACCGAGTCTTGGTTGGGTTTAGGTGTGTAGTCGAGTCTCATTTCAACTTTGCATTTACATCGCATTCTAAGTCGTGTCTAGGTGCTTGCATTAGTTGGCATAACATTTTGCTTATAAAACAAAAACAAAAAAAAAGATGCCATTGCATAACCATTCCTAGGGATCCATTCCCATCTTTTGGCAACTATGGTCAACCCATACCTCAGGCCCGACCAAGGCAACCTGTCCGTGTCCGAGTACATTAGGGACTTCGAAGTGTACCGTTTAAGATGTGGGGTCGGGCTGGATAACATCGAGGCCGGAACTCAGTTCTGGAAGGGTTCGCGGCTTCACTTCCAATTTGAATTATTTTGCCGCCACGTGAAAACTTTGGGGGATTTCTATAAGGTCGCTCTGAAGGTCGAGCCATTTGAGTCTCGGTTTGATGCGGCCATATGGCAAGCCGATGCCGCCCTTGGGTGAGCATCTACCTCCCAGCCGATTCTCGATCCGGTCAAACCCCCACTCGGGTCCCCACCCCAGTCGGGGAATTCTTCACCACCCGTGAGTGCTCCATTGTCACCCTCTACTTTCGATCCTCACCTGGAGCCATCTTATTTGGAGCCGCCAAAGCCCAAGCCACCCGTGTTTCTAACGGGTATGTTTTTCATCACTGAGCCACTACTTAATTGGCTCAAGATAGGCTTGGTCCCACCTTCTTACCCCTCCATGGACCCCACCTTACCTCTAGTGCTCGTCAACTCCTACCATACGACATTCCGGTCTAGTCACCAGGTTGATACATTGGGTGACCTTATTATGGGTTTACACCGGCAATGGACGTTGACGCATTTATTGGCCCGAGGCTTCGACCAACAAACTAGTCGTAGCATCACTCATCCGGCTATAGGGTCCATTACCTCCGTGTGCACCGTGGGTTGTGTCACCATGGAGGTTCTCTTATTCCTCCCTATGTCGGCCGAGCCTGACTTCATTCCCTTTTGCCCAAGGGAGGAATCTTTTTTTTTCCCCATGACCACCGTCCCATTCACCATGATGGATGAAGGTGACCACCCACACCTTCAAGTATTTCACAATTGGGACCGTGTCATATGGGAGCCCATCTCATGGGGTCATACCTTCTTTGACCCTTTTGACCCCTTCACTAGTGAACCTCCTGAGCTATCATTCTCACTTCACTTCTTCCAAGGAGTTCACTACCATACCCCTACCCAACAGGGCGGGTCATCTACACTCACCAAGCCCAACCTCGATACACCCACACCCGGTGCTCCTAGCCCTCTCAAGTCTCCCAAATCCAAAGGGCCGTCCATGCATGACTGGGTCATACTTGGACGTCTAGGTATTCCCCATGCCACCAACCATCGGTTACATAAGATGCATGCATGGCACATATTCGGGTGTCCTGGTCCACCATCGCCTATGCGTAGGTCGGACTAACATTAGGTTTGTTTAGGGTCTTTGTGAGTCCTTGTTTCGTACCGGTTGTCTGTCGAGTGCATGTGCATACATCGAGTCGAGTCATTTTGTATGCTCGCGTTGTTAGTCCCTTTCGAGTATGAGACTTGTCGGACTATTGGGGTCGGTTCTACTTCATATCGGATCTAGTCACATAAGGGACAAGCGGTGATTCCTAGTGAGTCTTCGAGCCGCCTTCCCTCCTTTGAGAGTGACCCCACTCCGAGAGTCCACCTCTAGCCTCATTCCCATGGCAGCGTGTGCATATCGAATCTATACGGGATGAGCAAGTGTCGATTACTTGGAGTGGAGCGTACTCCGCGCTTCATGGTACGATGACGGATCCGCCGGAGCTACTCTAGTAGCCACACCCCTTACTCGACAGAGTCGAGTTCTTCCCACTCGGGGAGAGTTGATGGGAATAGACGTCGAGCACTGACTTTTTATTTAACATTTGAGTCCTTTTATTTGCTTTTATATCCTTGGGAAATTATATGTGCAATTGTAAGGCTTTATAAGCCAATGTGTCATTCCCTTGTATTGTTTGGGTTTTTGTGCAAAATGTCAGTAGGTCCAGTAAGGGGGCCCTCACTCCTTTCCCATTGGTCCACCTAAGTCATAGGGGTCCATGTGGGGCTAGTCAAAGTCCTAGGTGGGCTTCTAGATGGTTTGACATTCAAAGGGGACAAAGGGGTTTAAAAGTCCAAGATGCCTTCCTTCCTTTCAAAGGAGTGTCCCCTCCATATGTAATTTATTTATTTTGGGTTTTGGACCACATGGGGGAAGAAAATGGCCTCTTTCCCACGAAATTCCCAGCCCCCCACCCCTTGCCATTCTCTATATAAGCCTATGTATAGTGTCATTAGAGATTTAATGAAGAAATTATATGAAAATTACTTGAAGCAAGAAGGGTGTGCCCTCTCTCCTCTCTCTCTGGTTCTCTTCTTCTTCCTCCAGCCCTCCAGGGTGTGAAGCCCTCTCTTATATTCTCCTTAGCCCCTCTGAGTTCCCTCTCTGCCGCCGTTCGTGCTGCCATCGCGCCGCCACCGCCGCTACATCGGAATTCTATCTCCATCAGGACAGAACCTCACCTTCGGGTTTTTATCTTTGGTTCTTGTTGCTTGATCGAACCCTAATCTTGAGGGTTTGTTTTGTCCATCTCCCTTAACTTCCAGTTCAAATTTCGTGTCATTTGGAGGTCATTTGATATTTTTCCCATATTTTTGTTTGTCCTCTCAGTAATCTGCCATTTTACAGATCTACGGGACAGAGTCACCTTGTCGCATTTTCTCCACCCCCTTACAAATTTTTAGAAAATCCTAAAAAATTCCTCAGTGTTCCACACATATATCCCCTTCCACCATAATTTTTGTGGAGTCTATAAAAATCATTTTCCCTTTGGTCAAAGGTCAGTTTCAGGCAGATCTCTTGCTGCCCTGTGTGTCTGTCAGTCCGAGTCAGAAACAAAAATAGTGTTACAGTCATATTACTTTTCAATCCGTTCGGTG
Organism: Amorphophallus konjac; assembly: GCA_022559845.1. Classification (NCBI taxonomy): domain Eukaryota; kingdom Viridiplantae; phylum Streptophyta; class Magnoliopsida; order Alismatales; family Araceae; genus Amorphophallus; species Amorphophallus konjac. Next base: position 208,473,094 of record CM040124.1, read on the forward strand.
TGTTGGGTCCCACAGTGTAGTGGCACGGATCTAGAGGGGGGTGAATAGATCCCTCTCTAAAAATTATAGCCAATTAAAAAGACTTGAAAGGCTTCTCAATCAAACCTCACCAAATGTGCAGGTGACAAGATCACACACGGAGAATTAGCAATTTGAACTAGCCGTATACATTGACAAATTTAGCATCGATGTGCAACATAGTTCATAATCCATCCTGTGAATGGTGGTAGAGGATAAGGAACAAACACACAACCAATCACACATGCACAAAGATTTTTTAGGTGGTTCGGGACCACGACGGATACCCTACGTCCACCCCTCACCACCTCGGTGAGGCTTCACTAGAACGCTACTCAAGGTAGCACACGGAGACGAACCCCAATACACCACACGCTGCACGACGGCAGCAAACCACACACACACGTGGGCGAACCCTCAACACGGTGCTCAGCACCACACACACACACACCAAGACAGGGACGCACCACAACAATGATTCCACACTCGGAGACCCCGCTCCGAACACACACACAATATTCTTCAGTTTAAAAGATGAACACATATATACATTTGTAAGCTCACTAGACATAAACAAGCATGAATAACTCTAAACATGGATGAATATTGAGTTGAGCAAACTCCTGATCGTAAATGGTGATACTTGGCTCCTTGATGACTTCCGGGGATGAACAGATTGAAGGAGATGTCCTCACGAAGCTTCTCTGGTTCAGATCGGAAGAGTGGATGCAGATGATTCAACCCCCTTTTTGCTTCTCTTGACTCACGATCAAAACCATGGATGAGGGTGAGATGGTTCAGCCATCGTTCTTCAACACAATGGCTTCTGGAAGGTGGAGGACGATCGTCCTCAACCTTGAATCGAGCTAGCACGACATGGGAGGAAGCTTCAACACCGCTCCGGCTGCTCTTCCTGCAAAACCCCCAAAAAAAACATATATCATTCGATGCTTTTCTCCCCTTGAATGGAAACCCTATCTCATGTGATATATACCCCAATGGAATGGAGGCCTACGTGGAGGATAATATCCCCCAAGGGCCAATCACAGACGGGCACAAAAAGAGGAGATCGAGCTAGGGCACCAGCTGCCGCACGAATCGGCGTATTTTCCGGTCGTCGGAAAGTGTCGACCCTCAAGGTCGACACTCGCAATCAGGCAATGGTGTCGACACTTTCTACCTGTGACAAAGAAACATGCCATGGCAGAAAGACCTGGAATAAGTGTCGACCTTGTGGGTCGACACTTATGTCCTGGATTCTGAAAAACAAACCCAGATAGAACCGAGCGATAAAAAGGTCGACCCATTGGGTTGACTTTTTATCCCAACGTTCAAAGACATAAGACGGCCGGCTGAAAATAGCTGACCCCTGGACAAAGTGTCGACCCATGGGGTCGACACTTTTCCTGACATAACAAGCTATAAGAAAACACACAATGGGGTAATTCTGAAATCATGACACATTAAAGATAACTACATGATGGGAGAAATTAAGTGACTCTACCTCTATTATCACCGATAAACTAAGTAGAAATAGATATGGAGTTACCTTGGGGTCTATGCATCCAAACAACACACGAATTCTCCTTCAACCAACCAAACAAAATAACTTACCATTTTGTTGGTCCATATGCCTGTAAAGATCCACTTGGAAGATTTCCAATGTGGTCTATATATTCATTCCATTCTATACACCTGTCACAATACACACTGGAAGTTAGTCTTCCACATCATTCAAGTTCTAGAAATTGAAATATGTCTTTCATGATTCACTCAATTTCACATTTGAGACAGTAAGGTGATTTCATGAATTGGTTTGAATCACTCCATGTCTTCATCTCTCCCTGTGCAACATCCAAGACAATGTCAATCTATTTCAGCACATAATTCATGAATTAAAACGCATCCCATTGAACAATTGCAAGGATATGGGAATGAGCTTCATTCAGCCATTAAGAAATTAAAGCATATCATTCCTCGTCCACAAATCACATATGCATTTATTTGCATGGAGCACAATCACATGGTATTTAGTTCATCATCAAAATTCCTTGATACAAGGTAGTGCACGGGGTTCAACAATCTCCCCCTTTTGATGATGACAAATACTATGTGCAATTAGACAAAATAGTGTTGACAGATAAGGAGTGTTTCAAAGAATTTGACTCACATCTAGCATTCTAGACATGAAACCATGCTTAACAACCCAATGATTCCAAGCACACTCATTCTCAAAATGTAGTCAAAATGCAGCTTACATTCTTTGAACACACTAGGCATCATGTAGACCAATTGATAACACAGTCAAGATATGATGCATTCTAACCATGAATTAATATCCCATTGAGCATCTATAATGAATCATCCAACAAACATAACATCCATCAACAAGGCATGTTCTTTACGCATAAGTGATCATCCCACAAAATAACCACAAGTTCACAAAATATGACATTCACAAAAATAACCACAACTATTATCCATACTTGGACAACTATGTCCAAAAAATAAACACTAAGTCCAAGTCCTCCACAGAGTTAAACACAAGACATAACAAACCACATATCATGTCAGCCCATAACAACTCACATATCATATCAGCCCATAACAACTCCCCCTTTGTCATCAACAAAAAGGAGCGGGAAAGGGGAAAAGTCAGTCAGCTTGGTCATGAGAGGTAGGGTACTATAGATCAAGGCCTCAAGGAGAGTCAGGAGGCGTGCGAGGACGCCGGAGAAAATCAGAGAGATCGTCAAACCGGGAGGTTTGAATGCCAATAGCTGTATGTAGAGAATCAATAGAGTCGGCCATGGCAGCGAACTTCTGAAGATAAGTAACATGTTGAAGCTTCATCTCCTTGACTTCCTTAGTGAGGGCATCCATAGATTCTTTAACATTGCACACTTCATCAGCTAATTCATCAAATCTGGCATTCATTGATGGAGTCACTGAAGATGTAGCTTGTGAAACTCTGGTTCGGTCAGTTCTGCTGATGGGTTGTACTTTATCTTCACCTTCACTCTGCTCAGACCCTACTGCCGGGGCTTTACCTTTCTGTGACGGAAGAGTACGAACAAGAACACCATTTTTCAATTCATATCCCATGTTGTTGCAGATTGATAGAATAGTATAGATGTCAGCATCCTTAATTGGATGACTAACCTGCTGACTCAAGTCAATTTGCAAGGACTGAAAAATTGGTGTTAAAGCAGCTCCATAAGGTAAATTCCGGTTCTTGGACTTCCTACAGCTGGTTATGTACTCCATCATCACCTTTGGGAAGTTAACCGATTCTCCACTCATGATATGTACAAATAGGAATTTGTGCATGTCAGTTACTTGTTCCCTAGACCCTGATCTTGGCAATAGAATAGTGGTCATCATGTGATGCAGAATTCTCTGAAGGGATGGGAATTCATTTGCATTGATCTTCGGTACACACCCTGGTGTTGCTACCTTATCCGTCATTAGTTCATATGCAAGTTCTTCAGAATAAATGGCTTCTTCATAAATCACCCCACTATCCCAAGGCAAATTCAGGGCTTTTCCTATCAACTGAGGAGTTAAAGGAACAGAACGCCCATTTATCTCAGTGTACAGTTCATCATTTTTGACAACCATATTTGCATAGAATTGATGAACTAGGGAATGATAAACTCTCTGGTCATCTGACATGAAGGAAATTAAATTTGGCTGCTTCCTTAAGAGTTCGACTAACCTTGGCAGATTCTTTTCTATGCTCCTGAAATCAACCGCACGAGGGCGCAACACTTTCCTTTCAACCAACATCTTCGTCTCAGAGGCTCTTTTCCTTCTTTCAACCTGGGCTTCCTTGTCTTTACGCCTTAGCTCAGTTTGGATGCGGGCTTCTTCTCGTTCTAGCACAGACCTTTTCTTGGGTGCCATGGATTCAGACTGCGATGCAGCTTGGGACCTCTGAATGGCTAGTCTTCACCCCACGAACAGCAACAACTCCAAAAGAATGAGCTTGGAAGGAGGATGCCGCAATAGCCTCAAGAGGAAGAAAGGGGGTGAATGCCGCCGCTCGCCGGAGGATGCCCTTGGAAGAGATGGCGATGGAGGGACTGCGGAGGGCACCACGATGGCTTCAAGTGGAAGAGGGAGGTGGTGTAGACACGCCAAAATTGACGTTACTGTGAGTATATCTCATATTACCTTGTAATGCCCCAATTTGACCCTCAAATTACCTTTGTTTGAGTGGTTTTTCTCACTTTTCTTGGATTTCTCCCTTTTTTCTCTCTTTTCTTATTTTTTCCTATTTTTCTGGATTTTCCTGAATTTTCTGGGCATTTTTCTCTATTTTTATGAATTTTTCGAAATTAACGACTTGAAGAGGGGCGTCATTTCTTTTTAAGAAAATTAAAATAAAATAAAATAGAATTAACGACTACAGTGAGGGGCGTCCATCTCTCTCAAATTCCCATTTTTCTAGAATTTTCTGAAGTTTTTTCAGAATTTTCTATGAATTAACGACATGTGAAAGGACGTTATTTTAATTTTTAATAAAATAAAAATTAAAAAAATTGAATTCACGACATATAGTGAGGGCGTCACTTTTCAAATTGAATATTTTAATATTATTTTCAACCCTCTTCCAGAGGTGATTTGGTGGCCTTCCGGGTGTCAGAAAAATACGTAAAAATAGTCGTTGGAATCGGTACGTTGAGATGCACCTCCACCTAAAAAATGGGAAAATAATATTGAGAAATGAAAAATAGCCCTATTTTGATTATTTTTGAATTAACGACCCTTGGTAGGGCGTTTTTTTAATTAACGCCTTTAGTTCAGGCGTGTTTCACAATTTTCAAATAAAAGAAATATTTATTTCTAAAAAAGATCCAGGAGTTGACGCCTTTGTCCAATGCGTGTTTTGAATTAACGCCCTATGGTAGGTCGTCAATTTTTGAATTGACGCCCTTTTTCAGGTCGTGTTTCAGTTTCGTGTTCTAATCGAACGTAGCCCTTTCCCCGAAGAGTCCCTGCTTTGTTTGGTCACTTCCTCGATTGAGAACTTAACCCTTCCCGTGATGGACTCTTGCCCGTTCTTATCTTCCCTTCAACCTTATTAATAGAGCTCTTACGGCTCTGTTAATTCGATTCCGATTCTTTTTTGTTTTTACAGGCTGCTGCTGCTGGTTCTGGCTGAAGGAGAAGACTCCTGCGCATCAATTATCATCCTCTGCAGGCTTCCTCCCCATCGCGTATCAACGCCAAGGAGAATACCAGCATCTTCTTATCTCCATCTCCCTTATTTTGTTTTATTTCATGGCATAGTTCATACGCATATATGCATCTTGCATCTCTTTACTGTTAACTCCATATTCTCAATCACGTTGAGAATTTCTCACAGTGCATCTATTGCACTCTTTTCATTCACTTATTTTACATATCATTCATCATATATTTCCATACCCTTTTTGCATAGGGGTTTAAAGGCAACCACCCATAAGGTGTGTTCTTACACAATTTTCCATGCTCATCCTTTTATTGAGAATTTGATGCTACACTCACCATGTTTCTAATTCCATATTCTTTTATTGGTGTTTGTCTTTGATTGTTTTGCAAGGGTAATCAAATCGAGAAGAACTGTCTTCATCGGCCGGCCGATTGGAAGAGAAAGGAGCACTCACATCCCCGTGTTTCAAGGTATTTTTCGCGATCCCTCCATGTTTATTATTTGATTATATTCTTTGAGGCCCTCGCGTCTCTGGCGATCACATCTCCTATTTTGCACCTCGTGCATGCTTTTTCTTCTCATGCTTTTTCTTCTTTGTTTTAAGTGGATTTCTAATTAGGATCTACAAATTGGTGATCACGGTGGGACCCCTTTCGTTTTTCTTTTGATTACCCTTTCCCTTGGGCACCCACGTGTGCCATCTCCCCTTTTGCACCCACGGTGTGTCTCCTTTTTGTGCCCCACGGGCACCCTCCATTGTGCATTGCACTCTCCCCATGTGATCTGTCGGTTTGATAGGTTTTTTTTTTAGAATTTCCACTTATCCAAATTTTTGATGAGCATGCTAATATCTTAATTCATATATTTGTTGATTGCCTCTGACTGTGAGTGTTTGATATTTCTGGCCGTGGAGTTTTTCTGGAGATAGAGGAAATTAACGCCTTAGACAAAGGCGCGTTTTATTTTAACGCCCTGATCCAGGGCGTCTTCTTTATGTGTAATGCCTTCTGCCAGGGCGTCTTCCATCACATCTCCTGCTTTCTGTGAATTCACGCCCTTCCCTAGGGGCGTCCTTTTATATATAGCGCCTCACTCCAAGGCGTGCTTTTCACTGCTTCTGGGCCCTCACAGCGATTCACGATAGCCACGCTGTCGTCTGTTTCTTGGTAGCGACCCCCGCCAGGGCGTCTCTTTCCTGTGGGTTTACAGAACCCTCCCGTTTGTGATTTTTCATGCTGATTCATGCTTATATTCATTGATTGATCATATTGCTGTGGTTGGTTTGTTTACCCTGCATTCATTCATTTGCATTGGTTTGGGAGACCTCCTCTCTCTACACTAGGATCCCACACACCCTCTTGGTGAAGGAAAGACCCTCCATTGAGCACTCCGTCTCTTTGGATTAGAAATTCCTAAACCAAGCCTCCGTAAGTCCCCGCACCCGTGGATTCCCTCACGGACGCCGGGCAGGTTGTACCCTTTGAAGTCCAGGGTTTAGTTGGCCATACACGGTGAGAGAGTGTTCCTAGTTAACACCGGAGTTGAAATCACATTTGAAACTAGGTTCCTCCCTTGAGTGAATCCCATAATTTTGTTAAAAATCCTTAATTCACCAAGGTTCAAACATAAGAAGTCAAAGGTAACCATTCCAACTTGTTTGCTATTTCTGTGAACTATTTTGATTGCACATTGAATTATTTGGATTACCTTGATAAGAAAGTCAACATGTTCAAATCAATTAATGTTCATGAGGGTGATCCACCTAGCACATCTTATTCCCCTCAATTTCAACATGTTCATCATTCTCACCATAATTCTTTCAAAGGACCACGTCCTCATTCTTACGGTGTTGCCCGACCCATGGGCAATATCCAATCCCATGGTCCTTCAATCCAATCGCGAGCCACTACTCCTATGGGACCGTCTCGTCCCAATGATGAGAAGGTTTCCCAAATCATTCATGCATTAGATCATCTCACCCCTCAACAAATTCAAGCCCTTAAGGCCACTGTTGAGGGTGCATCTCATTCATCTCATCCTCCTTCCAATCCTATGCGGGTGGCCCATCACCCACTTCCCTCTTCTATTCATATTCCTACTCGGGTGGTCCGACACCCGCCTCCTTCTATTCCTCCTCCATCACGGCCCCAAGGCCCATCTATTCCTTGCAATCTGGCCCATCCGAGTTCTTCTATGGGTCGGCCCATTAATCCCCTTCCACGGCCTTCTTATGCGGCCCCTCCTTCAAGGCACTGCCAACCCTCGGTTGCTCAGGTCACACCCCTCCAGCAAACTCTTCTGGACAAAATTACTCTAATGGAGGAACAATTAAAGAGGATTAAGAGCCCGCGGCCCGCTCCTCCTACTCCCGTCAATCCCCTCCACGCCGCTCTGAATGACATTACAAAGATGGAGAGAGAGTGGAAGGATAGGAGGGATGACTATGGCATCGGCGATTCAAGCAAGCAAGAGCCGACAATTGAAGAGTTTGAAGCGGTATACGATGATGATGAAGCTGCGCAGGCACCCCTTCCAAGTTTCCTTCGTTTCCCTCTCCCCCCATTACTATTTGATGAACCCCCTGCTCAGGATGAAGCCACCATACCCAATCCAACCCCCGTTTATGAGACTAGTTGGTGTTACGATGATGGGTCGATACTCCAATCACCCGCGCCGGCATATCTGGAGTCTCCTCCTATCCTTAACGCCGCTCACCCCGTTCAGCGTATTCTCCGCACCGAACCTCCACCAATTACACTTCCACCAACTATACCATTAACCTTCATGACACCAGCCTTCCCTGAGCCTTCCACTAAACCTCCACTCATTGAGCCATTAACCTCCACACCACCGCCCTCCACCGAGTCCACCATCGAACCTTCCCCAATTAGTCTCCCGTTACCGCCACCTCAACCCTCCATTACACCTGTGACCCCAAACCTGGCCATTCCCATTTCACCACTTAACCTATTACCCTTACCCATGGTTAATCCTGAGCAGGATCCACCCCTTTTTGCACTCAAGCCAATCCCGACTGCTTCCGAGCAAAAGGAAAAGCTCGATGTGTTTGAACCTCCACTTCCACTCACCTTTTCTCCAACACCTTCCATTATACCCCTACTATCCATGGAGCCTTCCGCCTCCGCTTCACCTTCCCCTACTACTCGGAATGGGAGGCTTTCTACAAGCACTTGTGCCGAAGATAATCCGGAGCCGGGCAAGAAAGATTTGGCCATTGCTGCGCTATTCAAGATGCAAGAGTTTATTTGCCGGATGCCAATCCGGGTTATTGTGCCAAGAACGATTGAAAAGGCCAAGTCGCCGCCATTGCTCAAAGAATGTCAAGCATTGATGCTGTGTAAGGGCCGGGCAGGGCACCCATTGTCCCAACTTCCGAAGCTTGAACTCATTCTTCCATACAAGGGGCAAAAGACCATTTTGTTCAACACTCTTTATATGCTGCAATCCTTGGGCAACACGAGACTTTCTATCCCAACTTTCCAACTCCCTCACACTATTACTTTTCACTTTCGAAGGGAGTTGTCATTTACTATTGAAGCTTCGTCATGGGCTTGTGCTTCATCCATTGAGCCAATTGGCTGTACACTTTCACTGCCATGGAAGGGCGGTTACCTTGGTGTTGAAAGGCCTTCTTCTATTTCATCCACCTTCTTGTCTATCACATCTTCCACATGGGCCACCCCAAGGGTAAGGAGGAGGATCTCATCCTCTCGCCCTTCATGTTCGTCATATTCTTTGCATCTCATGCATTCTGTTGCATCCATGCATTCATCACATCTGTTGCATTGCATTCGCATACATTTGCACTTCTTCTTGCCCGGGTTTCCAAACCCGTATCTTCCCCGCCTTCCGGCACCTCTGGATATTCCGCATTTCCCATCCTATTCATCTTCATCCTCATTGCTCGGGCATTGTCTCCTTTCCAATCTCTTCTCGGGGCATCGCGCCCCTTTCCAACTCCTGCATCCGGACCCTCCGGATTTCTCCTTTATCCTGCTAGGGCATCGCGCCCTTTTTCATCTCGTTCTCCCGAAATTTCCAGACTTCCTCCTTGGGCATCGCGTCCCTCGATATTTGCTTCCTCCGGAACCTCCGGATCTTGCTCTTTGGGCATCGCGCCCCTACACACCCTCAAGTCCGGATCTTATGGGCTTCTTACTGATTCTCCCAGGGCATCGCGTCCCTCGGTATCTGCTTCCTCCGGAACCTCCGGACTTTCTCCCAGGACATCGCGCCCTTTTCTATCTTCTTGCCTCGGAACCTCCAGATCCTTCACCCCTCTCTCAATCCCTTGGGCATGACGCCCCTTTCCATTTTCTACCTCTGGAACCTCCGGACCCTCCTTATCCTTTTCATCCACTCTTCCCCGGGCACCGCGTCCCTCGGCATCTCATTCCTCCGGAACCGCCGGACCCTCCTAATCATTTTCATCCATTCTTCCCGGGGCACCGCGTCCCTCGGCATTCCATTCCTCCAAAACCTCCGGACCCTCCCTCTTTCCTCCGTCTCATCTTCCTGCTCCTCCAGGATATCACATCCTTTGTCCTCTTCTTCCTTTTTCACCATCTTTTTGCATATTTCTTCCCCGGGCACCGCGTCCCTCGAGATTCTTCCCCTCCGAAGCCTCCTGATTCTTCTTCCGCTCATGATTCTCCTCCGAAACCTCCGGACCCTCCGGATCTGCCTCTTTCCATCTATCAATTTCTTCTTCTGATTCCCCCTAATCCTGGGTCCGACCCAACTTCTTCCACATCCACTGCCTTGGGCATCTGCCCATTCTCTCACTGCTTTCGAGACTTTAGTCCTCACTCCTCCTTCTAATTCTCCGCTTCTTCTGTAGACCGTTCCATGTGATCAGGGTCTCCACGCCTTAGTAAGGGAGTTCTAGCCCTCGCCTCTCTTCCTTTTTTCCTTATTCGTCTGAGTCTGGTCTTGACACCACTCCTTCTTGTTAAGCCACTTTCAAACCCTTTGCTTCCAATCCTTTTATTCGCTAAAAGAGGACTATCCCACGATGATCAACCTCGCCTCTGGCAGCTGCTTCCACAAAGATCGCAAGGTAACATATTGGCGTAACTAAGCATTTTTTTGATATCATTTTCTTATAACTTCACGCATGATTTTCAAAATAAAGTGCTTCTTAACAAGATTAAAAGTGGTGTTTTAGACCTTTATCTTAGGCTTTTGTTTAATTAAAATATTCCAAAAAGAGTCTTTAGGCTTGCTTCTGTAGCACATTTGGTAATAAAAACCCCGCGCTGGGAATTCAACGTTCTCTCCCTGCTTGTTAAGAGCAACCCTTAGCTGGACATCGCACACACTTCACGGCGTCCTTAGCCGGCTCCTTTGGTTAAAACACCGTTGCTACTTTGGCCATGTCATGAGTATATCTGAAAGTCTTTTTCTCTTCTTTACTCGGCCGAATGCAGGGGAAAGAGGTTGACGGATGAGATGACCCAACCTAGGTAATCCCCAAAACGAGAGGAGTCTCAAATAGGGGCAGTCTTGACCCAAAATCAATATGAGTTTTCATATGAGTTTTCATGATATACATCTCGCCAAAAGGGCTATTATGAAAATCAAGTCAACATTTCGATAAAAGCAAAATTGTGAATTATGGCATGACAAGAGTGGCAAAGTCCCCGCAGGGAAAACCCTGGTCGTATGCATGTCAAGGGTCTAAAGATCAAAGGCACAAAGCCCCGGCACAATAGACTATCTCTTTGAGGGGAAACACCTTGGAAGGAATTCGAGTCCCGACATCTCCCATCCTGCATAAAGCTTATCCTCAATTATTCTTCTCTTCTCCCTCTAAGACCGAATGTTTCTCGGGTATGGCCTTGGTAGGGGCGCCGTTAATCAAGGGCAGTCAGTTATAGGGCGCCACCCTTCAATGCACGCTCGGCTTTGGGTAATTTTAGCGAAAGGGGAAGGAACAAGGACCCCTAACCAGTGATTCAAAAACACCCTTTGATGCTGCATTAACAATGTCTAAACAAAAAAAAATAAAAAATCAAAAGAAGAAAAAACTTGAATATTTCCTAAGTCAAAATCCAAAAAAAAATTTGAATATTTTCTAAGCCAAAATCCAAAAAAAGTGGAATAAGCAAGATCCAAAAATTTTTTTTTTGAATATTTTCAAAATTTCATAATAAAAATTCAAATATTTTTCAAAATCCACATAAAAATTCAAATATTTTCAAAACTCATAAAAATTTGCAAATTTCAAAATCCAAAAAAAATGCATTGTATTTTTCTGATGGTGCTTTTTGCAGGAACGACAACTTTACAAGGACCAAGAGCACGGGATGAGTCCTCTCCATTCATTGCCATCTACCTTTTGATTCTTCCCATGTTCACAATTGATCACATCTTCATAATTTGCTACGAATTACTCCGATTATTCATCTCCAAATCTTTTTTATCAAATCTTGATGATCACTCCGCCGATGGGCATTATCAGATCTTGATCATTCAACTCCAAATCTTGATTAGCCAAGTTGTCATCCTCATGACAAACGACAAATAATGATGCTATGCTATCTATGCTTTAATGATGCTATCTATGTTATTCATGCCTTTCACGCTGTGCACACTTGAATGCTATTCATGATATGATACATACATGCTATTGATGCTTTGATTCATGCTATGCTTACATGCCTTATTCATTGCTTGTTATCTTTTATATCTTGGCTGATGAATCTTTGAGCGCAGGAAGAGGCTCTTGGTCCCACCGGGTGGGCATCATCATCCAAGCCCCACGGTGCTTGCACCTCAGTTCTCTGTTCCCCATGCTCATTGCTCCATCTCTCCCTGTATGCATTCTACTATATGTTACATACGCTACTAGATTATATCAAGGACTTTGTGACTTTGGTAAATCTGGGATTTGAGTTCCCCTTCATCAAAAATAATGATGATTCCATAGGAGTCTTAGTCACACGGATAGGCCGTTGAGCCGTCCAAGACTGGGGACGATGGTTCCCTTTTGTGAGTTGGTGCGCGGATAAACGGGCTTTGGCTTAGTATCAGCTCGCGAAATCAGTTTCTTGACCCAGTCTGGGCAGTTTAACAATATTATCCTTGATTATCTTATATTTTCATTTGTTTTAATTTTTCATTTTAAACCCAGCATGCATTCATGTAGGACTTTGAATAATTTTGGAAAATCATTCTGATGAGCTGATTTGGAGAGTCAAATTGATCTTAATCTTTCATATATGAGATATTCATTGCTGAATGGAATCCTCAATTCGTTTTGTCGCTGTTTTGGGTCATTTTCTCGAAAGCTCCTTGTTTGGATTTCTATCATCTTATTTCAATCATTTTCCCTTGATCCACCTTGGCTGCAGCACGTCCACATTGGCTGGTAACCGCTCCCCAATGGTGAAACCTACAGGTTTGTGACCTGGGGTACTTCCACCGCGCTGGAAGTTGATCATTCTCCTTCGTGCCCGCGTGCACACTCCCTCTTTTATCCAAACATCGTTGATTTCATTGAATTTCCCGGGATTGTTTCATCTCGAGCTTTTGATTTCATTCTCATCAAGTGATGTTGATTGCGTGTCTCATCACACCTTGGCATCTACTTTTCAGTTTGCTCTGCTCCCTTGCAAAGCAGATGCCAAGGCGGGACAGCTGTAGACACGCCAAAATTGACGTTACTGTGAGTATATCTCATATTACCTTGTAATGCCCCAATTTGACACCCAAATTACCTTTGTTTGAGTGGTTTTTCTCACTTTTCTTAGATTTCTCCCTTTTTTCTCTCTTTTATTATTTTTTCCTATTTTTTTGGATTTTCCTGAATTTTCTGGGTATTTTTCTCTATTTTTATGAATTTTTCAGAATTAACGACTTGAAGAAGGGCGCCATTTCTTTTTAAGAAAATTAAAATAAAATAAAAGAAAATTAACGATTACAGTGAGGGGCGTCCATTTCTCTCAAATTCCCATTTTTCTAGAATTTTCTGAAGTTTTTTCGGAATTTTCTATGAATTAACGACATGTGAAAGGATGTTATTTTAATTTTTAATAAAATAAAAATTAAAAAAATTGAATTCACGACATATAGTGAGGGCGTCACTTTTCAAATTGAATATTTTAATATTATTTTCAACCCTTTTCCAGAGGTGATTTGGTGGCCTTCAGGGTGTCAGAAAAATACGTAAAAATAGTCGTTGGAATCGGCACGTTGAGATGCACCTCCAACTAAAAAATGGGAAAATAATATTGAGAAATGAAAAATAGCCCTATTTTGATTATTTTTGAATTAACGACCCTTGGTAGGGCATTTTTTTAATTAACGCCTTTGGTTCAGGCGTGTTTCACAATTTTCAAATAAAAGAAATATTTATTTCTAAAAAAGATCCAGGAGTTGACGCCTTTGTCCAAGGCGTGTTTTGAATTAACGCCCTATGGTAGGTCGTCAATTTTTGAATTGACGCCCTTTTTCAGGTCGTGTTTTAGTTTCGCGTTCTAATCGAACGCAGCCCTTTCCCCGAAGAGTTCCTGCTTTGTTTGGTCACTTCCTCGATTGGGAACTTAACCCTTCCCGTGATGGACTTTTGCCCGTTCTTATCTTCCCTTCAACCCTATTAATAGAGCTCTTACGGCTCTGTTAATTCGATTCCGATTCTTTTTTATTTTTACAGGCTGCTGCTGCTGGTTCTGGCTGAAGGATAAGACTCCTGCGCATCAATTATCATCCTCTGCAGGCTTCCTCCCCATCGTGTATCAACGCCAAGCAGAATACCAGCATCTTCTTATCTCCATCTCCCTTATTTTATTTTATTTCATGGCATAGTTCATACGCATATATGCATCTTGCATCTCTTTACTGTTAACTCCATATTCTCAATCACGTTGAGAATTTCTCACAGTGCATCTATTGCACTCTTTTCATTCACTTATTTTACATATCATTCATCATATATTTCCATACCCTTTTTGCATAGGGGTTTAAGGGCAACCACCCATAAGGTGTGTTCTTACACAATTTTCCATGCTCATCCTTTTATTGAGAATTTGATGCTACACTCACCATGTTTCTAATTCCATATTCTTTTATTGGTGTTTGTCTTTGATTATTTTGAAAGGGTAATCAAATCGAGGGCCGATTGGAAGAGAAAGGAGCACTCACATCCCCGCATTTCAAAGTATTTTTTGCGATCCCTCCATGTTTATTATTTGATTATATTCTTTGAGGCCCTCGCGTCTCTGGCGATCACATCTCCTATTTTGCACCTCGTGCATGCTTTTTCTTCTCATGCTTTTTCTTCTTTGTTTTAAGTGGATTTCTAATTAGGATCTACAGGTGGTGTGGATAGAGAGGAACGGGGGGTGGAGGAAGAAATGTCGACTGCGGAGTTGGGAGTCGCGGACGAAGGTTAGGGCAGGAGGAGTGGGTGGTGAATGGGTTTTAGAGGTGGGGAAGGGGTTTTAGGTTCGATGGGGTTCAACCAAAAGAGGGAGTCAAGCCATTGGTTCGAGCCATATAGGAGAATGGCGTGAGAAGTGAGCCCTGTGATCCGGTTCACAAATTGGGTTCTGAGGTAAAAGTGTCGACCTTGTGGGTCGACACATTTTGGAGACGATTCTGTCTCGTAAGAAAAAGGACACCCGGTAAGAGTGTCGACCTTAGGGGTCGACACTTTCTCTGCACTTTGAAAAATCAAGTGAAATGGAATGGATTGATGGCCAGATGAACCAAACTTGATATCCATGAAATGATAAGCACAAAGTGGGCAATATGTGGGTAGTTCAACTGAGAAAAGTTGATCTTGGACAAGGGAAATCAAATAGCCACACTTGGATGATCAATTTAATTAAGCATTCAAGCATTCATTTCTATTATCCATCACAAATCATTGAGATTAAAATGTTGCAAGGAATCATACCAGATTTGAGTTAAATACACTTCATTCCCATGAATAGCATTGAAGCCAAGTTACTTACCTTATCTTCTTCATTCTGATCACTTCAAAGAATTCAGGATTAAAGCATGTTAGAGTCATCAATTGCAATCTGTTAACTCTGTGCATCAGAAATCATGGTTAGTGAAATATGAAACAATGTCCAAGTAACTGACACAATGTCAGAAAGTAACTTATTGCACAAAGCTATTCAGTCAGGGTTTGTATACCCATTCAGCCATCACATTTTGTAGTTGGTCACATGAGAGCAATTCTGACCAACTCTATTCTACAATCATCTAGACATGATTTTCTCTTCAACAAAAATCCATCTTAGAGGAAATTCATGGAATATGAGTGGGATAGCATATTTGAAGTGAGTCATGTACTTCAATTTTGGGGGGTTCAACAATTGAGTTCTCATAATGCATTTTTAAGCATGCAGGCATACAAACAAGCATACATAGGTATAAAATCAAGCATGAAGGTCCCTCAGGGACGGGTATAGGAAGAATGCAATAGATTTGAGCAATCATGTCCATGAACCATATTAACATGGTTGTGCTTACAATTAGACGTACTGCTTGACCATTGATGATCAACTAACTCAGGAATTACATTCAAACAATCAAGCTCAGATTTAACATGAGAACAATGAATAATGACCTTCAAAGCAATATGGATAGTCATATGTTCTACGTAACACTAACAAGAATCTCTCCTCCCTACATTTCAATACAAAATGCTCGGCTTTTGGTAGCTTCGTACAGTCCCAAACAATTTTATATTTATTAAATAGAAACATGACTAACCTTTTGACACGAGGTATGCCCTTTGTCTCAGGGGCAATTCCCGATTACTCGGTATCATCATTTATGATAATGTGGATAAGACACTTTCCGATGCGAGTTTCCTCCTTTATTTCAGGAGGGATTCCCGATGTACTCGATGTCAAATCACACTTATTCAATTTTTGGAGAGACTGACAAGTTTTTCCTCACGAGTCATTAGACATTAACGTAGGGATTTAAGAATCCTTAAAAGTGTTGAGTGGAATAACAGAGATCCCTATTGAATGAAGTCAGTTATATCAAAGTTCCATATGAAGTGAGTGATTGAACAGATAGTAGAACATGAATTAGCCTTTTCAAGGTTTTATCTCCCCCTAAGTGTATGCACGGTTGAAAACCAAAAAGACCTTGTTAACATGTGTCATGAGTCATTCATGCCTGAATCAATGCAAATTTATTTAACAAGGTTGTTCAGTCGTAGAAGAGTTCAAAAAGAACCGGGTGTATATTATATACATTCAGGCAAGTGAAGATGATGTATTCAAGCAATTTGATTGCCGGTACGTTGCGGAGTACGTAGGTCCGAAGACCACACTCACGCATGATGAAAGCTTCCAGGTGGACTTAATCTACCTTTCCACTGACACCATTTTATATACCGATTAATCATGGCATTCATGCACACGAATATGAAATGTATGCGAGTCAGTGCAATAGGATGACAGATGATTAAAATTTTATTTGTATTCACAAGTATGCAAAAAGATGTGTGTGCTCTATGTGTAAAATTCAACTTTTATCCAAAAAAAAGACGAGTATAGCTAGAAAAGACTTTGTGAACAACTGCAAAGTTATAGTTATTCACACAAGAAAACATGAGTGAAAGTGGATAAACTCTATGAACAGTAACAGAAGGTTGTTATTCACATGTGAAAGTAAAAGTGGAATGCATTACCACATAGGCTCATCAGTTTCTTGCCTTGGAGGAGTTTTATTCTATTGACAGCTTCTTCCATCACAAGGCATTCCTGCAAGACAAAATCTTTACTTTGATATTTTAGGAACCCAAGCCATCTTGGGTCCCTGGGGGTTAGGTGCACCACGATTTGTGGCTCTCCACAATTTCCTTGCATTCATATCATCAAGGTGCAAAAACGAGCAACCATCCATTAGGTGTCCCACATAACCATAATAATGACAATACACATGTTGTTTCAGTTTCTTTGGTTGAGCATAACCATTGGACTTTTGTCCATGTCTGGGGACTCTATGATTTTGATTGTGAAATTTTGGTTTCACATTTAACGACCAACAATTTTTCATAGTATGGCCCATTCTTCCATAATGAAATTGACTTTCCTTTTCTCCTCAACTTGAAATCTTTTGGTATGCATCTTAGAGGCATTCAAATCATCCTCTTTCATCACACTACAATCATGAATTAAATGTCCAAGCTCACCACAATAGTGACATGAAGCATTGTTTTGTTTTGGAGCTTGGGATTTCACATCAATTTTCTTTGCATGTATAATGTGCTTTTGTTTGACATATGAAGAGGTATTTGGTGTACTTGAGGAACTAGAAGCATGCACAAACGATGTTTTTGTTTTCAAATTAAATGCTTCCTTTTTACTAGGATTGTATCCTAGACCTTCCCGTTGGAAGTTCACCTTAGTTCCCAAGAGTTTGTTTAGATTCTCTTCACCACTCACAAACTTACCCAATGATTTGTTCAGGTCAACGATTTCATTTTGAAGTGAAGCAATTACAAGTTCACAAGACAAAATTTTATTTTCACAAGAAGTGACCTTTTCATTTAGAGTAACATTTATCATCTTGTAAGATTCTATTTCCTGTTCTAGAATACTTACATTCTCACTCTCTTGAGCGACCCTGGACTTGCCTTTTTCAAATGTCAAAAGTCGTTCACACATGGTCGTATTTAATTGTTTCAGATTTTCAAGTTCAGATTTCAACAAATCATTTTCTTTTTCAGATTTCTCAAGGTACTTCAATCTTCCCTCTAGTAAAGAGATTTGAATGAGTAAAACATCGTTGTCCCCTTTTAGCTTTTCATTTTTATCCAGAAGGGACTTGGCATCTATTTTAGAACCAAGAAGTTTATCAAAGAGATTATCATCATCAGATAGAGAATCTAACTTGTTCCTTAAACTTTCTTCAATGTTTTTAAGCAATGAAACTTTGCATATCAACAGTTCATTTTCTTTTTCCAGTTCTTCAATTTTTGAATTTCGATCAATACATTTCACACAAGAAGAATTGTCATAAATACATTCATTAGACTTTTTCTTCAAGGCTTTGTTTTCATGCTTCACCTTTTGGTATTTTTCTGACAATTCTTCATAAGCATCTACTAAATCTTCAAAAGATAATTCATCTTCATCTGATTTAGAGCTTACCTCCTCAGCACTTTCATCACAAATTTGATAGATATCATCAGCCATTAATCCCTTTAGTCCTTGCTTCTCTTGAGCTTGCATCAATTTGTCGATAAGTTCTTTGGCGGTTCTGCAAGAGGAGACAAACGTGAACCTGTTAGCATTGACAGAATTTTTCATCAACCTTAGAATTGTAGCATTTTTATGACTCTTTAGTCTATCTCAGTTGGACTACTTGGTCTCATCCCGAGGCAACTTATGAGGACCATCATTAACTAATTTCCACAAATTTGGATCAATTGAGTTTATGGTCCTACACATTCTTCCCAGCCATGAGTTAAAATTATCACCATTATAAATAGGTAAAGAAGTCAAAGGAGCAATATCTGAAGAAGCATTCATCATTCAAAACTGCACTAGGATCCCTCTGAAGATCATTTGATCTAAAATAACAGAGCCGGGCTCTGATACCAATTGTTGGGTCCCACAGTGTAGTGGCACGGATCTAGAGGGGGGTGAATAGATCCCTCTCTAAAAATTATAGCCAATTAAACAGACTTGAAAGGCTTCTCAATCAAACCTCACCAAAT
The DNA here is from genome assembly GCA_022559845.1 of Amorphophallus konjac. NCBI lineage: Eukaryota > Viridiplantae > Streptophyta > Magnoliopsida > Alismatales > Araceae > Amorphophallus > Amorphophallus konjac. Next base: position 208,492,026 of record CM040124.1, read on the forward strand.
GTGCACATGACAAGATCACACACGGAGAATTAGCAATTTGAACTAGCCGTATACATTGACAAATTTAGCATCGATGTGCAACACAGTTCATAATCCATCCTGTGAATGGTGGTAGAGGATAAGGAACAAACACACAACCAATCACACATGCACAAAGATTTTTTAGGCGGTTCGGGACCACGACGGGTACCCTACATCCACCCCTCACCACCTCGGTGAGGATTCACTAGAACTCTACTCAAGGTAGCAGACGGGGATGAACCCCAATACACCACACGCTGCACGACGGCAGCAAACCACACACACACAAGGGCGAACCCTCAACATGGTGCTCAGCACCACACACACACACCAAGACAGGGACGCACCCCAACAATGATTCCACACTCGGAGACCCCACTCCGAACACACACACAATATTCTTTAGTTTAAAAGATGAACACAGATATACATTTGTAAGCTCACTAGACATAAACAAGCATGAATAACTCTAAACAGGGATGAATATTGAGTTGAGCAAACTCCTGATCGTAAATGGTGAAACTTGGCTCCTTGATGACTTCCGGGGATGAACAGATTGAAGGAGATGTCCTCACGAAGCTTCTCTGGTTCAAATCGGAAGAGTGGATGCAGATGATTCAACCCTCTTTTTGCTTCTCTTTGTTGCATCTCTAAGGTTTTGATGATGTCTCACACTATAAATCAATTTATTATACGGACCATTTTCTTGGTTCAAAGCATGAAGGGGGTCTGTTGCAATACCTTTATGGTCCGTGCATATCATGACCTTGCGTCTCATCTCTCGAGGTCGGTGCAAGCTCTAGTCGGTGCAATCGTTGTCTGGTATGGACCGTTAGATCTTGTCCTTTTCATTTCAGTGCAAATTCATCTTGGTGCAAGCGGTGTCTTGTACTTCTCTTTACCAATTCGGTGCAAGTCTCTGTCTCACTCACAAACACTGTAGCCCGGTTTTCCATCTCGGTGCATTACGTGTATTTCTTTGCAGCATACACTTTTAGGTTCGTGCATATCTTGTTTGTGCGTCTTTGTGCGTCTCGCTTTTCAGACTCGGTGCAAGGTCTGTCTTGCATCCGTCTTTGTTCGTATGTTTCTTCTCTTTCATTCGATGTAATTCTCGAAAATTCAACTCGGTGCATATACTATGTTACACAGTTCTTTTAGAAGTCCGTGCATATCTTTGATCCTCTCTTTTGACTCTGTACAATGTCTTCATCTCGTGCCTCTTGGATACATGTCTGTGCACATCTGCTGCATGGGTGGATGCTAGAGTCTGTGCATGTTGGGTCAAACATTTTAGTAGGTCAATTCAATGGTTGACTTGAATATCTCTACTCAGTGCATGTTATGTCTAATCACATTCGGTGCAACATTTGCTTCATGTCTTATATAAACGGTGCATCCCTCCCAGTTCATGCATTCAGCACCTATATGCCCAGAGCAATGTCATTCTTCTTACCAATATCCGAAATGCTTTCCTCAGATTGTTTGTCAGGTATTTTTTCTCCTTCGAGAAGAATAAGAATGGCTCACGATCCCAGTATGAAGGAGGTGGCAGGATCGTGACACATGGAAATAAGTGTGCAGGGATTCTGCCATGTGGGGTAAGGCCCTTGAGCGGGAATAATGGAAAGCACACGCCCATCCTCTGATGCTCTATAAAAAGTGAATGCTGAGCAGAAGCAACAACAACAACGAGAACAAAAAGGGGGAGAAAGAGAGCCAGCAGAAGAAGAAGAAAGTGAGGGCAGCAGAAGAGAAAGAAAAGTTTCGAGAGGAAGAAGTGTTAGTGAATGAGAAGATCTGCTTCTACGGAAGCTACATTGTCTTTGTTTCTAAAGAATATTGTCGTTTACCGATCGTGTGTTTTTCAAGTTTTTGTTTGATCATCTTCATTCCATACTGTTACCCTCCACTGTTCGGAGGAAGGGAGAGGTTCTCCAGTTCCCTCCATTGTCTTGGAGGAAGAGAGGTTCAATCCTCTGGTTGTGTGAGTTACTTGGGAGTAACTGCACAGGGTTCCCTTTGCTGCGTGCAAAGGAAGGGAGATAGTTCTCCGGTGTTCTTCTTTTGGTCGATCAGAAGATTGAGGAGGTTGTTCCTCTGTACAAGCTGTTTGGCAGCGGTTGTTGCAGACTGAGTCTGCTGTGTGCGACTCATGTGCAAGGAAGCCTTACTCGATTGAGTAAGGGGTGGACGTAGATTGTAGATAGCAATTGAACCACCTAAAAAATTCGCTGTCTCATTTGTGGTTTGGTTGTTTTCGTGTGCTGCTCTCCAACTTCTTGAGACTTTGCTTATTTGTGGTTGCTTTCTCTATATCAGTTCTTCTCTTATCATCTTCGTTGTCTGTTTACGTGGCCTTCATCACTATAGTTTGAGGGGCTAAGAATTTGTGGGTATGTTTATCGAATTGGGGAGTGATCTATTCATCCCCCCTTCTATCTCACTCTCCGCTGCGCGTATCATTTGGTATCAGAGCAGGTTTTCACCATGTGGGCCAACGGTCAGGCCAACCCTAATGGTCCTCGAAGCTTTATGGCTGAGGGACAATCTATCAGTCGTCCTCCTTTCTTTGATGGTAACAATTATCTATTCTGGAAAAATAGGATGGAGGTATTCATCAGGGCGCAAAGCCACAAGTTGTCGAGGGTGATCACCACAGGGCCATACGAGCTACCACCGAACGAGGATGCATGGACAGATGATCAAGTCAAGCAATCGTCGCTCAACTGGACAGCCCTGAACATCATCTAGTGTGCTGTACACCCGGAGGAATACGCTCGCATCTCAGCATGTAGGACGGCCAAGGAAATGTGGGACGAGCTGGAATTAATCTACGAAGGTACAGCTCAAGTGAGGGCAATAAAGGTAAATCTCCTCACCTCTGAATATGAGATGTTTAAAATGAAATCAGAGGAGATCATAACTGAGATGTATGCCATATTGTCTCTGATCATGAATAGCCTTAAGGGGCTTAGAAAAGAGATGGCTGAGGGAGACGTTGTCAGGAAGATACTTAGATCTCTAATCCCTTCATGGCATGCAAAAGCCACTGTGATAGAAGAGTCAAGGGATCTGACGACTACGACTGTCACCGAACTCATAGGATCCCTTATGACGTATGAGATGAACATTAAAAGGAATGGTGAGGGAAGCGACAGAAAGACCAAGAATATTGCCCTCAGGGCGTCCCGCAGCAAGGGAAGTAGCAGTAGCGGGAGTAGTAGTTGTGAGTCTGATGGATTGTCAGATCTCGACCAAGAGGAGCAAGCAATGCTTACTCGCCAATTCAGAAAATTCTTAAGGTCTAAGGGAAAGACCTTCAGGAGGAAGAAGTCATACCCTTCTGGTAAGAACTTTGATTCCAACAATGACAAAGATAGGAGTACTAAGAGAATTACATGTTTTCATTGCAGGAAACCCGGACACATGAAAGGGGACTGTCCTGATCTTCAGAAGAAAGGTCCCAACCCTCAGAAGAAGAGCTCGAAAGTGCAGAAGAAGAAGCCACAGGCAATGGTCTGCACCTGGAGCGATGAGGAAGAGGATCCGAAAGACAATTCCTCAGAGGAGGATGAAGAAGGAATTTGCCTGATGGCAAACAGCGAAGAGGAGAAAACAAATATTTTTGAGAATTTCTCTATCGATGACTGGGAAGACACCTATGCAGAACTGTTAGATAAGTTCAATTCACTTCGTAAAGAGCATAGGGTTCTGAAGAGAAAATTCAATACCAATGTTGAAGAACAAACGCAAATCTGTAAGGAAAATCAGAAACTAAAAGAAGAATTAGAAGAAATGACTTCTCTGGAAAAGGAGAATGAAAAGCAAACCCTTGAGAACTAGGAAGTTCACACACAGCTCAACCAACTCAAGATTAAATTTGAAGAATGTCTGAATGAAAATAGTGTGATCACAGAGAAGTATGAAGCTGTTAAGAAAGTCAACTCTGAACTCTTGAAAAATTGTGAGTCTGTGCAAAGAGAGTTGGAGGACAAACAAAAAGTTTTAGAAAAATTTGTTCAAGGAAAATCGAATCTGGATTCTATACTAGGTACAAGAGTTAATTTTAACAAGGAGGGTTTAGGCTATGACCCATCCAACAAAAGACCATTTCAGTTTAAGACTACCACCTTCTACCCAGAAAAGGGAAAAGAAAAGCTGGACACTCCATCCAGCTCAAACAGAAACCAGAGTGTTCAATGTCCAAAAGAAAATTTAACAAACAATGTTGGACGATCATCTAAAATAGGAATGAATTTTGTGAAGAACTTCACTAAGCCCATTCGCCATAACATAAGTAGTAGCTGGACCAAGGAAATGAATCAGAATAAAAGTTGGAACTACTACAAAAGAATGGGTCCTGACAAGAGTTACTGGAGAAACAACACTCATCCTTAAAAGTTTATTAATCAACAAGCTCACAGGAGATACCCCAGGGATGAGAAACCTAATAACTTTAATAGATTTCATTTCTCCAGACCAGCTGGACATACCTCCACTCACAACTTCAATAGACCAGAAATTAAGGTGCAAGAGAAAACCAAGTTGAGACAATTCTGGATCCCTAAACATCTGCTTAAAGATTTGAATGATGTCTTTGGACCCAACTTGTCACACCCCGAGCGCGGAAGATACTTGGATGTGTGCTACGAGTTTATATCAATCATGTCAATCAGAGTAGTAGTGTATTCGACACCAAAAATAGAGATGCGCAAAATAGAAAGATAACTCAATCCTTTATTTCATAATGGATAGACTATTACAAATCCAATACTCTATTCAATTAAAAAGGAAAAGTACATAGTTGACTCAAGAAAATAGGAAAAAGACTACATGACACTTGGAAAAGTTCTATCTCTTTCACTCTTGACCATTCCCATCCGATTGACTTCCCTCGTCATCGGAATTACCTGAAAAGTAGGGAACACACGGAGTGAGCGAACGCTCAGTAGGAAATTATATCTCAAGCGCTTAGCAAGGGGTCTAAGTAATTACATTTTTCATGAATGTACTATAGCTATGCATGCTCGCATAAACGACAAGATAGAGAGAGAATTTATCAATAAGACAGCAAGATGAACTAGTCATGAGCTTTCAAGAAAAGATAACAGATATTCAAGCAAGTACTTTTTAGCAAGTCATGTCAAGAACTTTGGCTATCATGTATCAAGCAAGCAAGTAATTACCCTTTCTCGGGTCACGTAATTCATGTCATGTCAAGCACGAGTCGAGTACAAGATTTGTGTGGAATGTCCAATCAAGCTAGTCATGCACTCGGTATAATGCCAGATACCTTATCATTCAACTCCCATGGGCACAAGTACTTTCGGGTGCTCCTCCCAGGACCAGATCGGGCCCTATATGCGCAGGCATTTATCATGTATTTTGACATCCACTCTTGTATATATAGCTAATATGGAATTTCAACAATTTAAGCTTGTAGACACGTAGGATAACTTTGAAAGAATGGAGTCCAAAAATACGACATTGGACATAGATAGGCGATAACAATGGTACAATCACGATGAACGATGAAACTAGGTGGAATTAGGTTCCCTTAACTCGGGTACCATGACAAGTATGGACATTCTTTATATAGAATTGAGGTCCACATGAACAGTATATCAAAGGCAAGATACCCTCATTCTTATTATAGAATTGAGGTCCACAAGAACACCAACAAATGGCATGATATCATCATCCCATTAAGAATTCTCATGATATACTCTTTGCATATCATAAGGGCCGGTATACCATGTTTCTTTAGAGTGACATAGCATTCAATAGTGTAATAGGTTTTTAGGGTACAACCAGCTCAGTCGGCCTTGAGGGAATCCAAGGCGGCGAAGAGTCTTACGGAGGTCTCTATGACTAACTTGCTAGTCCAAAGGAACAGAATGTCCAATGGAGAGCTTGTATGTCAATGAGAATTTAGGGTGATCGATAAAACATCATGAAACGTGGGACTATACTCATGGAGTGGAGATATAGTGCCGATATACATATATATAGATATACTGAAACCATCGGTTGTCAGAAACAGGTAAAAATATTTTTATAGGAAAATAACGACTTAAGTAAAGTCACTACTCAAGTAATTAACGCCTTTAGTAAGGGCGTTTATCTATTTTACATTTTTGTAAAATTTCAATATTTCAGTATTTTACCAAAAACGAGCCCTGGTAAGGGGCATTTATTTACAAGTTGATGACGTATACAGTGGTCGTTCATTCTTTACTTCTATTTTTGCAGTATATATATATTCAGAAATTTATCAAAAACACGCCCTGGACAGGGGCGTTACTTTTCAATTCACGCCCTGAACAGGGGCGTTAGTCAAGTGAGAGACGACCTATACAGGGTCGTGAATTCAAGAATTTTCAGATTTCAAGTATGAAATTTCCAGAAACAAGACACATGGTCATGACAGGAAATTTATCGGGATTCAAGTAAATATGATTGTGCACTGATTTAGAATCATGTTTAAGTGAATATTGGATAATTAACAATTGAGAAAAATTGACGTCCGTGTACAGGGCGTCGAATCTGGAATTGACGACCTGGGCATGGTCGTTTCTTTCAAAGTAGCGCCCTTGTCTGGGTCGCGTATTAAAGTAGCGACCTTGGAAAGGACGTTTCTTTCCAACAATAGAAACATTTAAAACTCGCGAAAACTATATGCATGAACTAATATATATGGTTTAACATAGTTATTATGGTGATTTGGGCTACAGTGCTTGAGAAAACCTACCTTATGAGAATTATCTGATGAACAGACGAAGGCTTGGTTAGAAACTGATGCTCTGAAGCTTCTAACAGTCAGCAGCAAGACAGAAGATGGTAATACAGAAGACGTTTGATGAGGATGATGAAGATGATGATCTTCGATCAACCTGTAGGGGAAGAAAAAGGAAGGATGATGAGAATATATCCGAAGTTGGGGAAAAGATTGAAGAACATTACCTTGTTCTTTACGTACGCAATTGATCGCTTAACCTGTATTAGAGGAAGAAGATGAAAGATTAATATCCTTCATGAATTCAAAAAGACAGAGGGAAAGATACAAGAAGAACTCACTGTTCTTCACATACCGTAACAGCAGTAGGTCGTCCAAATAGATCTTTAGGGTTCGACGGGGGGTTACTTATAGGGACTTTGGAAATCCTAACAAAGGTAGTGTTTGATTGGAAGTAATACTTTCAAGATAGAACTATTACTACATTCGAACTCTTTCTCATAGTTATCAACTTACCCTGGATAGACTCCTGGGTCAAACGGAACTCAAACTGAATTAGCGTCCTAAGTAAGGGCGTCGAATTTAAATTGACGCCTTGTCAAGCGTCGTTACTTGTTGAAACGCGTCCACTCAAAGGGCGTTACGCTTTCTTGCCCTTTTTATTTATTTTGGTCGTTTGAAATTTGACACCTTATTATTTGGGTGTCCTTTCTTTAATTCACGCCTTAGGTGAGGGCGTTTCTTGTAAGGTAGCGCCTTTCTCTGAGGCGTTATTTTCATCAGAGTTTAATTCTTTTCCATTTCGGATTTTTTTTTTATCTTTTCTTTACTTAGTCTTTTATTCTATTTTGATTTATTTATTCCTTTTTATTTTATCAGGGTTGCTACACCCTCCCCCACTTAAAAAGAATTTGGTCCCCAAATTCCTAGCATATATTTACATATGGAGAGTGTAGAGTTCATACCTTCTAAAATAACTCTGGAAATCGCTTCCTCATAGATTCCTCGGTCTCCCATGTAGCTTCATGTTCTGAATTCTTATTCCATTGTACTTTTAGCATGGGAATAGCCTTATTCCTTAGGGTTCGTACTTCTCGATTTAGTATTCTTATGGGCTTCTGCTCGTATGTGAGATCTTTCCGGATTACTAGATTTCCATGCTCAATAATATGTGATGGATCGTGCACATACTTCTTCAACATAGATATGTGGAATACATCATGTACTTCGGACAGTTGAGGTGGCAATGCGATGCGATAAGCAACCTCGCCCACTCTTTCTAGTATCTCAAAAGGTCCGATAAATCTTGGTGTAAGCTTGCCCTTAACACCAAATCTTCGTATTCCACGTCCAGGTGATATCTTGAGAAATACATGATCTCCAACTTGGAATTCCAGATCTCTTCTTCTTGTGTCAGCATAAGCCTTTTGTCTAGACTGAGCAACTTGCAGTCTTTCTTTGATCAATTGTATCTTCTCGGTAGTGTCCCTTACCATTTCTGGACCTAACAGTTGTTTCTCTCCAACTTCGTCCCAGCATAAGGGTGATCGACAACTCCTTCCGTATAAGGCTTCAAAAGGTGCCAGTTGTATACTTGCCTGGTAGCTATTATTGTATGTAAATTCGACCAGAGGCAAGTGATCATGCCAGTTTCCATCAAAATCAGTAATGCATGCTCTTAGCATATCTTCGACTACTTGATTGGTTCTCTCGGTCTGACCATCCGTTTGAGGATGAAAGGCTGTGCTAAAGTTAAGTCTCGTTCCTAACGAATGTTGTAGTCCTTTCCAAAAATGAGAAGTAAAACGGGGATCTCTGTCAGACACGATTGAAACAGGAATACCATGTAATCTGACTATTTCCTTGATGTATAGTGCAGCTAAGACATCAACTGACCATCGACTCTTGATTGGCAAGAAGTGCGCTGATTTAGTCAATCGGTCAATGATAACCCATATTCCATCATGTCCTCTTTTTGATTTAGATAAACCCATGATAAAATCCATACCAATATCCTCCCACTTCCATTTAGGGATATCTAGAGGATGTAGTTTTCCAGCAGGCTTTTGGTGTTCCGCCTTGACTTGTTGGCACGTGAGACAGCGTGATACGTAGTCTGCTATTTCTCTTTTCATGTTGGGCCACCAAAAATTTCTTTTTACATCTTGGTACATTTTGGTAGATCCAGGATGAATCGTATACCTTGACCTATGAGCTTCATCTAAGACCTTCTTCTTCAATTCTGGGCAGTCCGGTATACAAGTTCTATTCTTGAACATTAATCCTCCATCAGAAGCTAATTGGAAATCCGATTGTCCTTCTAATCTGCCCTTGATTTCTACTAATGTAGGATCATTATTCTGAAGTGCTTGTATTTCAGACAATAAATCTGACTGTATGCTTACATGAGATAATGTGACACATCTAGGGTCCGTGTCCATGCTTATATTGAGTTCAGAGAATTGTTCCAGCAACTTCCATTCTTGAATCATACAATTGGCTAACAGTGCTCTCGGCTTTCGACTAAGGGCATCTGCTACATGATTACCCTTTCCGGGATGATATTGTATATTGAAGTCGAAGTCCTTGAGATATTCCAGCCATCGTCTTTGCCTCATATTTAGTTCCTTCTGTGAAAAGAGATATTTGAGACTCTTGTGATCGGAGTATACAGTAAACTGTACTCCATAAAGATAATGTCTCCATATTTTGAGTGCAAATACTACCGCGGCCAATTCTAAGTCATGGACGGGGTAGTTCTCTTCATGCTTCTTTAATTGACGAGAAGAGTAGGCTATAACCTTCCCTTGTTGCATTAGAACACACCCGAGGCCAATGCCAGAAACATTAGTGTATACCTCGAACTTTTCTCCTTCAATTGGCAATGCTAAGATAGGAGCTATAGTAAGATGATCCTTGAGAGTTTGGAAGCTTCTTTCACATTCCTCATCCCATTCATAACGGATCTCCTTGCGAGTTAACCTCGTAAACGGCACGGTGATTTTTGAGAAATCCTTGATGAATCGCCTGTAATAGCCAGCAAGACCTAAGAAACTTCGGATCTCGCTAGCATTGGTCGGTCTTTCCCAGTTCCTTACAGCTTCAACATTTGATGGGTCAACAGACAAGCCATCCTTTGATATAACATGTCTGAGAAAAGTCACTTCTTCAAGCCAGAATTCACACTTGCTAAATTTTGCATATAATTAGTTTGTCCTCAATATTTGTAATGCAATCCTCAAATGTTCCTCATGCTCTTCCTTGGTCTTGGAATAAATCAATATATCATCAATAAAGACCACCACGAATTGATCCAAGTAAGGCCTGAATATACTATTCATTAACTGCATAAAGGCAGCAAGGGCATTCGTTAGTCCGAAAGGCATAACAACAAATTCATAATGGCCATACCTACTTCTGAATGCGGTTTTATGAATATCCTCGTCCTTGATTCTTAGTTGGTGATATCCTGACCTAAGATCAATTTTGGAAAAGTACTTGGATCCTAAAATTTGATCAAACAATTCATCGATTCTCGGCAGTGGATACTTGTTCTTGATAGTGAGATGATTCAACTGTCGATAGTCGATGCATAACCTCATGGATCCGTCTTTCTTCTTTACAAATAATACAGGCGCTCCCCACGGGGAAGTACTTGGTCTAATGAATCCTTTCTTAATGAGTTCCATCAATTGCTCCTTTAACTCCTTGAGTTCAGCAGGTGACATCCTATAAGGTGCCTTTGAAATCGGACCAGCACCAGGGACTAAGTCAATGGTGAAGGCCACTTCTCTTTGCGGGGGTAATCCCGGCAAATCTTCCGGAAACACGTCCGGAAATTCTTATACCACTGGAATGTCTTCTAGCTTAGCTTCCTTAGCTTCTTTAACTGTGACAAAGGCAAGGAAAGATGCACATCCTTTCCTGATGAGCTTGCTAGCTCGGAGAGCTGAAATAAGAGGGGATCTGCTATGACCCTTGGGGCTAGTCAAGATTAGTTCTGAAAATTCCTTGAATGTAACCTTGCTATTGCGGCAATCAACCGTTGCCTGATACTTGGATAACCAATCTGCTCCTAGTATAACATCATACTCTTTCAGATCTAAACATATGAGATCAATAGGGAGATTTCTACCCTGAACCAATACTTCGCAGTTTTGGTAATGATGTGTAATATCGGTCTCATCATCTAGAGGAGTAGACAAAACTAACTTTATCCATTCCGGTTCTAGGGGTAATGGGTCAGCAAACTTCTTAGAAACAATAGAATGTGATGCACCAGTATCAATTAAGACATATGCATTCCTGGAACAAACTTTCAATGTACCTTCCACTAAGCCGCCTTCTTCTACTTGCTCGGTCTCCTTGATTGCATGAAGACGAGCATTCTTGGTTACTGGGCGCTTTCCATCAACTGCTTGATCGTTAAGTAATGGGCAATCAGGAATTCGATGCTCACGACTCCCACAACGGAGACATGCTCCTAGTTTCCTCCAGCATTCTTCTGCTCTATGACCCGCTTTATCACAATGTTTGCACACTGTATTTGGAGAGGTAGTGGTGATAGAGAAGGGCTTGATCTTCTTGAACTTTTGATCTTGTGAGGATGCTCCTCCATTGCTAGGCCTTTTCTTGAAGTTGGGTTTAAATGAACCCGATCCTGTAACTTGTTCCTTCTTATCCTTACCACGAATCCTATCAGACAGTTCTGTGGCATCTTCTAATAGTTGAGCTCGGCGTACTATCTCCGAGTAGACTTGAATGTCCATCGGCGCCAGTTGAATAATAGCTTGGGGCCTGAGCCCATTAAGAAACCTCCTAGCTTTCATTTTCTCGGTGCTAACTAGATGCTTGGCATACCGAGACAATCTAGAGAATTGGGCCTCATACTCGGCCACTGACAAAGATCGTTGCTTTAATGCAGCAAATTCTGCAGCCTTCTTTTCCTGAACTCGGTCCGAGAAATATTTTGCGTTGAAGTGTTCAACGAATTCCTCCCACGTAACCTGATCTTGATTTATAGTAGCCTCTATTGATTCCCACCAGCATCTAGCATCCCTTTCTAACTGAAAAGTAGCTAATAAGACCTTATCTTGATCCGTGCATTGCATAACACGGAATATTCATTCTGTTTCCCTAATCCAGTGTTCAGCGTCATCTGGATCAGTAGAACCCGTGAACTTGGGCGGGTTCATGTTCTTGAAAGTCTGGTGGAGACTTCCTGCTCGTTGTCCACCTCCTAGTGTTACTTGTTGCAGCACTTGAGTCATGCCTTGCAGTGTACGCTGCATGTTGCGCCATTGAGCACGTTCGGCAGCCATTATCCTATAATTATAATAACTAGATTAATACGTGATTTGTATCTTAAAGACTAGCATTCTATGTTAACTTTAACCCTTGGTTCTACCCAATCTCACTGGTGAAAGGTTTGAACATATCCTTGGACTTGGGTTTTTCCTAGGAATTGAATACCCTAGGCTCTGATACCACAAAAACTGTCACGTCCCGAGCGCGGAAGATACTCGGATGTGCGCGACGAGTTTATATCAATCATGTCAATCAGAGTAGTAGTGTATTCGACACCAAAAATAGAGATGTGCAAAATAGAAAGATAACCCAATCCTTTATTTCATAATGGATAGACTATTACAATTCCAATACTCTATTCAATTAAAAAGGAAAAGTATATAGTTGACTCAAGAAAATAGGAAAAAGACTAGATGACACTTGGAAAAGTTCTATCTCTTTCACTCTTGACCATTCCCATCCGATTGACTTCCCTCGTCGTCGGAATTACCTGAAAAGTAGGGAACACACGGAGTGAGCGAACGCTCAGTAGGAAATTATATCTCAAGCGCTTATCAAGGGGTCTAAGTAATTACATTTTTCATGAATGTACTATAGCTATGCATGCTCGCATAAACGACAAGATAGAGAGAGAATTTATCAATAAGACAGCAAGATGAACTAGTCATGAGCTTTCAAGAAAAGATAACAGATATTCAAGCAAGTACTTTTTAGCAAGTCATGTCAAGAACTTTGGCTATCATGTATCAAGCAAGCAAGTAATTACCCTTTCTCGGGTCACGTAATTCATGTCATGTCAAGCACGAGTCGAGTACAAGATTTGTGTGGAATGTCCAATCAAGCTAGTCATGCACTCGGTATAATGCCAGATACCTTATCATTCAACTCCCATGGGCACAAGTACTTTCGGGTGCTCCTCCTAGGACCAGATCGGGCCCTATATGCGCAGGCATTTATCATGTATTTTGACATCCACTCTTGTATATATAGCCAATATGGAATTTCAACAATTTAAGCTTGTAGACACGTAAGATAACTTTGAGAGAATGGAGTCCAAAAATACGACATTGGACATAGATAGGTGATAACAACGGTACAATCACGATGAACGATGAAACTAGGTGGAATTAGGTTCCCTTAACTCGGGTACCATGACAAGTATGGACATTCTTTATATAGAATTGAGGTCCACATGAACAGTATATCAAAGGCAAGATACCCTCATTCTTATTATAGAATTGAGGTCCACAAGAACACCAACAAATGGCATGATATCATCATCCCATTAAGAATTCTCATGATATACTCTTTGCATATCATAAGGGCCGGTATACCATGTTTCTTTAGAGTGACATGGCATTCAATAGTGTAATGGGTTTTTAGGGTACTACCAGCTCAGTCGGCCTTGAGGGAATCCAAGGCGGCGAGGAGTCTTACGGAGGTCTCTATGACTAACTTGCTAGTCCAAAGGAACGGAATGTCCAATGGAGAGCTTGTATGTCAATGAGAATTTAGGGTGATCGATAAAACATCATGAAACGTGAGACTATACTCACGGAGTGGAGATATAGTGCCGATATACATATATATAGATATACTGAAACCATCGGTTGTCAGAAACAGGTAAAAACATTTTTACAGGAAAATAACGACTTAAGTAAAGTCACTACTCAAGTAATTAACGCCTTTTGTAAGGGCGTTTATCTATTTTACATTTTTACAAAATTTCAATATTTCAGTATTTTACCAAAAACGCGCCCTGATAAGGGGCGTTTATTTACAAGTTGACGACGTATACAGTGGTCGTTCATTCTTTACTTCTATTTTTGCAGTATATATATATTCAGAAATTTATCAAAAACACGCCCTGGACAGGGGCGTTACTTTTCAATTCACGCCCTGAACAGGGGCGTTAGTCAAGTGAGAGACGACCTATACAGGGTCGTGAATTCAAGAATTTTCAGATTTCAAGTATAAAATTTCCAGAAACAAGAGACATGGTCATGACAAGAAATTTATCGGGATTCAAGTAAATATGATTGTGCACTGATTTAGAATCATGTTTAAGTGAATATTGGATAATTAACAATTGAGAAAAATTGACGTCCGTGTACAGGGCGTCGAATCTGGAATTGACGACCTGGGCATGGTCGTTTCTTTCAAAGTAGCGCCCTTGTCTGGGTCGCGTATTAAAGTAGCGCCCTTGGAAAGGGCGTTTCTTTCCAACAATAGAAACATTTAAAACTCGCGAAAACTATATGCATGAACTAATATATATGGTTTAACATAGTTATTATGGTGATTTGGGCTACAGTGCTTGAGAAAACCTACCTTATGAGAATTATCTGATGAACGGACGAAGGCTTGGTTAGAAACTGATGCTCTGAAGCTTCTAACAGTCAGCAGCAAGATAGAAGATGGTAATACAGAAGACTTTTGATGAGGATGATGAAGATGATGATCTTCGATCAACCTGTAGGGGAAGAAAAAGGAAGGATGATGAGAATATATCCGAAGTTGGGGAAAAGATTGAAGAACATTGCCTTGTTCTTTACGTACGCAATTGATCGCTTAACCTGTATTAGAGGAAGAAGATGAAAGATTAATATCCTTCATGAAATCAAAAAGACAGAGGGAAAGATACAAGAAGAACTCACTGTTCTTCACATACCGTAACAGCAGTAGGTCGTCCAAATAGATCTTTAGGGTTCGACGGGGGGTTACTTATAGGGACTTTGGAAATCCTAACAAAGGTAGTGTTTGATTGGAAGTAATACTTCCAAGATAGAATTATTACTACATTCGAACTCTTTCTCATAGTTATCAACTTACCCTGGATAGACTCCTGGGTCGAACGGAACTCAAACTGAATTAGCGTCCTAAGTAAGGGCGTCGAATTTAAATTGACGCCTTGTCAAGCGTCGTTACTTGTTGAAACGCGTCCACTCAAAGGGCGTTACGCTTTCTTGCCCTTTTTATTTATTTTGGTCGTTTGAAATTTGATGCCTTATCATTTGGGCGTCCTTTCTTTAATTCACGCCTTAGGTGAGGGCGTTTCTTGTAAGGTAGCGCCTTTCTCTGAGGCATTATTTTCATCAGAGTTTAATTCTTTTCCATTTCGGATTTTTTTTATCTTTTCTTTACTTAGTCTTTTATTCTATTTTGATTTATTTATTCCTTTTTATTTTATCAGGGTTGCTACACAACTCATCTTGGGTTCCGAACTACTTTGCTTGATTTTGCTTGTGTAGGTGTGCCTAGTAGCTGAGAGCAACAAATGGTATCTCGACAGTGGCTGCTCCAGGCACATGACAGGAGACCGATCCAAGTTCAGCAAGTTAGAAATGAAGGTAGGGGGTCTGGTCAAATTTGGAGGAAAAAACAAAGGTAAGATCATTGGGGTCGGCACTGTTGGTAAGTCTTCCACTAACTCCATTGAGAAAGTTTTACTTGTGGAAGGTCTTCAACACAATCTGATTAGCATAAGTCAATTATGTGATAAGGGTCACAGGGTTGTGTTTGACAATAATTCATACAAAATCTTTGAAATAAATTCTGATAGCATTAAATTTGTAGCCAACAAAACCAATAATGTCTACTTGGTAGACTTAGATGTTGAGTCTGATTCTAATCTATGCTTATCTGCCAATTCTGAAAGTTACGCTTTTGTTTGGCATAGACGTTTAGGCCATGCTAGCTTCTCCACTTTAAATAAATTGATCAAGCATGATTTAGTTAGAGGCTTGCCTAAAATCAAGTTCAGTTCAACTTCAAAAGTTTGTGATGCCTGTACTCTAGGAAAACAGACCCGAATGTCCTTCAAGCTAAGATCTGAGCCATTGTCGTCTAGACCAATGGAACTTCTTCATATGGACCTTTTTGGTCCTACTAGAACTCAGAGTCTTAATGGAAGTAGATTTGGTTATGTGATCATTGATGACCACTCCAGATTTTCATGGATATTTTTCTTAGCCAACAAAAATGATGCTTTTCAAAAATTCAAACAATTTTTTAATAAAGTCAAACAAGAAGGAAAACATAGAATTTGTTCAATTCAATCTGACCATGGAGGTGAATTTGAGAACTCCATGTTTTCTGAACTGTGTGAAAGAGAGGGACTAACACACAAGTTTTCTTCTCCCAGGACACCAGAGCATAATGGAATTATGGAGAGAAGAAATCTAACCATTGTGGAGATGGCCCGGACCATGCTGATTGAGAGTCAACTACCAAGGAAATTTTGGGCAGAGGCGGCCAATACAGTAACTTATACAATCAACAGGGCCATGGTAAGACCAATCCACAAGAAAACACCCTATGAGCTATTGAAAGGTAAGAAACCAAATTTGACTCATTTTAGGATTTTTGGAGCTAAATGCTTTATCCATAATAATGACAAGAAAGACTTAGATAAATTTGATGCTAAAAAAGCTGTCCTGGAATATTTTTAGGATACTCTAAAGTGTCAAGAGCATATAGAGTCTTTAACATAAATGATCAAAAAGTTGAGGAGTCTCCACACATTATTTTTGGTGAAGCAAAAGGTGTTACTAACATTGAAAACACTGATAGGGATTCCGAGCACAATGGAGAATTCCTAGAAGACAAAGAAGAAGAGGAGCTTCAGCCAAATGAGTCATCAGAGGCTCCCAACCAGGTGAGTCTTCAATAAATGTTAGATATCTTAAAGATCACCCAATAGATAACATATTAGGCAATCTTGAAGAACATCTTAGAACTAGGTCTCACTTCAGGAATGTTCATAACCAGGACCTAATTGCTCTGGTCTCTCAAATTGAACCCAAATCAATAGAAGAGGCCTTAAGTGATCAGTCATGGACTAATGCCATGTGTGAGGAGTTAGGTCAATTTGAAAGAAATAATGTCTAGGAGCTTGTTCCAAGACCAGAAAATACTAATGTCATAGGAACTAAGTGGGTGTTTAAGAATAAAATGAATGAAGATGGAATCATTTCTAGAAATAAAGCCAGACTAGTAGCCAAGGGCTACTGTCAGGAATTTGTGTTGATTTCGATGAGTCCTATGCACCTGTTGCTAGGATGGAAGCAATAAGAATATTGCTAGCATTTGCATGTTCCAAGAACATAAAACTCCAGCAAATGGACGTGAAGAGTGCCTTTTTGAATGGTGTTATCAAGGAAGATGTTTTTGTTGAACAACCCCCCAGATTTTAGTTTTCTCCTCAACTTAACCAAGTTTTCAGGTTGAACAAAGCCCTGTATGGCCTAAAACAGGCTCCTCGAGCATGGTATGAAAGACTGACAGAATTTCTGATCAGCAAGGGCTACCACAGAGGTAAAGTAGATCAAACTTTTTTTTTTCGAAGAGCTCAAATAAAGACCTCATCATTGTTCAGGTATATGTAGATGATATTGTCTTTGGGTCAACTAGCTCTGAACTATGCAATGAATTTTCTAAATTGATGTCTGCTGAATTTGAAATGAGTTTGGTAGGTGAGTTAAAGTATTTTCTTGGCTTACAGGTACAACAGTTAGAGGATGGATGCTTCATCAACCAGACCAAGTACACATTGGAAATTCTCAAGAGGTTTGGCATGAACAACTTGAAGCACATTACAACACCAATGGGTACCAACACCTCATTGGATGGAGATGAGACAGGTAAAGAAGTAGATGCCAAGCTCTATCGAGGTATGATTTGATCTCTACTTTATTTGACTGCTTCAAGACCTGATATTCAATTCAGTGTAGGAATGTGTGCAAGGTATCAGTCTAGACCCACTGAATTGCATTTAGCTGTAGTAAAAAGAATCTTCAGATACCTGTCCACTACTCACACTCTTGGTTTATGGTTTCCTGCATCACACACACTTAATTTAGTTTCACACACAGATGCAGATTATGCCGGTTGTAAACTAGATAGAAAAAGCACTAGTGGTCACTGTGAATTTCTAGGTGGGTGTTTAGTATCTTGGGGTTCCAAGAAACAACACTCTGTGGCCCTCTCCACTGCAGAGGCTGAATACGTAGCAACAGGGAGTTGTGGGACACAAGTCATTTGGATTAAACACCAACTTCAGGACCATCAAGTAGACCTGGGGTGCACACCTATTTACTGTGATAATACCAGTGCCATCAACCTAGCCAAGAATCATGTTCTGCACTCCCGCACTAAACACATAGAAATCAAGCATCATTTCATAAGAGATGAGGTTTCTAAGAACAACTTTGAACTGATTCATGTCGGCACTGCTAATCAAATTGCTGACATCTTCACCAAGCGTTTGGACAATGACAAATTCACCACATTAAGGAGAGAACTAGGCTTGTTCAAATTATCTTAACTATTTTTCTCCTAATATTGAATTGATCTATCTTGGTAAAATGCTGTGTGAAAAGTCTGTCCTTATTGTAAGGGGGAGCTTTGTATATCTTCTGATTAGTTTTATTGAGTGCTTCGTTTAAGGGGGAGCTGGAAAGGTAGTGATTTTGTCTGATTCAAAAAGACTGACCAATTGTGTGTCATTGCTGATTCTCATGATTGAATGAGTGCAGTTCTCTCAGTCAGTAGAATCTCATTCATCTCTTAAGTCTATAAGTTTGTGTTACTAAAGTCTTGCTAGAATCTTTCCTCTAGTACTTTATCAAAGATTTAGATTAAGTGGTCAAAGTATATCCTCCTACATTGTCAATGATTTCAGGTCAGGCTAAAACCTGCATGTCTCGATATTTGTTCAGAACAACTTCAAATCTAGATTTCAATATTCATTACAAAGAAACAGTTCTTCTGGTATTATCTTCAATCATTATCTCTCCACTTCATAAGGGATCAACTAAATGAACAAAGGTCTATGGCTTGATCACTGAGAAACTGAGAGCTTCATCAATGAAGTGAAGTAACTCCTATGTCATGAGGTGTCAACATTTTTAAAGAAAACTCTGCATGCAAAATGACTTTAATGTCTCTTATCATCACAGAGCAATGGTGACAAGGTGGTGAGTAAATGGGGACTCTGGCCTCTGATCAAGGTGTTTCCCCATGTAAAAACCCACAGTTACTAACTCTGTTCTTCAAAAGGAAGAAGTAATGAGGTACTCACACTGAGTAACTGGGGATTCTGGCCTTTGATCAAGGTGTCTCCCTAATGTCAAAAGTGTGATTTACCAAACTACTCATTGATCTCATTGCAAAACTCTATTTTATCCCTTGTCTCTGTGCAAAGGTCTGAAATGCTTGTTCTCAATACTATGAGAACACCTTCTCTGATTTTGTCTCTTGTCGTCTAAAAAGTATTGTTGTTTTAATCAGAAATCTGCCATGCTTGTTCACCCCTATTCTACATCATACACCATGTATGTGGATAAACTTCTCCTTAATACTAATTCTCTATTGATTACCAGAGTTCAAGAATCTTCACTTGACTTTAGCACCTCACTTATTCTCTTAAGATATGTTGTTGGGTCTTTCTACACTAAGAAGCCACTATACTTCTTCCTCATGTCTCCAGCAATTTCATACACCTTTCATTACCTTTTGATGATGTCAAAGGGGGAGAGAGGTCATGAGGTCTCACAATATCCGAGAGATCATTCATTTTCTGCAAAAATGTTGGGGAGAGAGGTCATGAGGCCATACAATATCCGAAAGATCATTCATTTTCTGCGATCATTCTTTTTCTGCGAAAATGTTGTGGGAGGAGAGAGGAGAGACCTGAGGTTCAGAAGTTGTGCTTGATTTGTCTGCATGCGCTTGTTTTGATTTTTTAAAGCTGTGTTCATTTTCTCTGTATGATTGGCCTGTTTTTTAACTGATTGTTTTTAATGCCTTGATATTGCTTGATTCATAGTGTTGCCATCATCAAAAGGGGGGAGATTGTTGCATCCCTAAGGTTTTGATGATGTCTCACACTATAAATCAATTTATTATACGGACCATTTTCTTGGTTCAAAGCATGAAGGGGGTCTGTTACAATACCTTTATGGTCCGTGCATATCATGACCTTGCATCTCATCTCTCGAGGTCGGTGCAAGCTCTAGTCGGTGCAATCGTTGTCTGGTATGGACTGTTAGATCTTGTCCTTTTCATTTCAGTGCAAATTCGTCTTGGTGCAAGCGGTGTCTTGTACTTCTCTTCACCAATTCGGTGCAAGTCTCTGTCTCACTCACAAACACTGTAGCCCGATTTTCCATCTCGGTGCATTACGTGTATTTCTTTGCAGCATACACTTTTAGGTTCGTGCATATCTTGTTTGTGCGTCTTTGTGCGTCTCGCCTTTCAGACTCGGTGCAAGGTCTGTCTTGCATCCGTCTTTGTTCGTATGTTTCTTCTCTTTCATTAGGTGCAATTCTCGAAAATTCAACTCGGTGCATCTACTGTGTTACACAGTTGTTTTAGAAGTCCGTACATATCTTTGATCCTCTCTTTTGACTCTGTACAAAGTCTTCGTCTCGTGCCTCTTGGATCCATGTCTGTGCACATCAACTGCACGGGTGGACGCTAGAGTCTGTGCATGTGGGGTCAAACATTTTAGTAGGTCAATTCAATGGTTGACTTGAATATCTCTACTCAGTGCATGCTATGTCTAATCACATTCGGTGCAACATTTGCTTCATGTCTTATATAAACGGTGCATCCCTCCCAGTTCATGCATTCAGCACCTATATGCCCAGAGCAATGTCATTCTTCTTACCAGTATCCAAAATGCTTTCCTCTGATTGTTTGTCAGGTATTTTTTCTCCTTCGAGAAGAATAAGAATGGCTCGCGATCCCAGTATGGAGGAGGTGGCAGGATCGTGACACATGGAAAGAAGTGTGCAGGGATTCTACCACGTGGGGTAAGGCCCTTGAGCGGGAATAATGGAAAGCACACGCCCGTCCTCTAATGCTCTATAAAAGCGAATGCTGAGCAGAAGAAACAACAACAACGAGAACAAAAAGGGGGATAAAGAGAGCCAGCAGAAGAAGAAGAAAGTGAGGGCAGCAGAAGAGAAAGAAAATTTTTGAGAGGAAGAAGTGTTAGTGAATGAGAAGATCTGCTTCTACGGAAGCTACATTGTCTTTGTTTCTAAAGAATATTGTCGTTTATCGATCGTGTGTTTTTCAAGTTTTTGTTTGATCGTCTTCATTCCATACTGTTACCCTCCACTGTTCGGAGGAAGGGAGAGGTTCTCCAGTTCCCTCCATTGTCTCTCCATTGTCTTGGAGGAAGAGAGGTTCAATCCTCTGGTTGTGTGAGTTACTTGGGAGTAACTGCACAGGGTTCCCTTTGCTGCATGCAAAGGAAGGGAGATAGTTCTCCAGTGTTCTTCTTCTGGTCGATCAGAAGATTGAGGAGGTTGTTCCTCTGTACAAGCTGTTTGGCAGCGGTTGTTACAGACTGAGTCTGATGTGTGCGACTCAAGTGCAAGGAAGCCTTACTCGATTGAGTAAGGGGTGGACGTAGATTGCAGATAGCAATTGAACCACCTAAAAAATTCACTGTCTCATTTGTGGTTTGGTTGTTTTCGTGTGCTGCTCTCCAACTTCTTGAGACTTTGCTTATTTGTGGTTGCTTTCTCGATATCAGTTCTTCTCTTATCATCTTCATTGTCTGTTTACGTGGCCTTTATCACTATAGTTTGAGGGGCTAAGAATTTATGGCTTTGTTTATCGAATTGGGGAGTGATCTATTCATCCCCCCCCCCTTCTATCTCACTCTCCGCTGCGCGTATCACTCTTGACTCACGATCAAAACCATGGATGAGGGAGAGATGGTTCAGCCATCGTTCTTCAACACAATGGCTTCTGGAAGGTGGAGGACGACCGTCCTCAACCTTGAATCGAGCTAGCACGACATGGGAAGAAGCGTCAACACCGCTCCGGCTGCTCTTCCTGCAAAACCCCAAAAAAACATATATCATTCGATGCTTTTTCTCCCCTTGAATGGAAACCCTATCTCATGTGATATATACCCCAAGGGAATGGAGGCCTATGTGGAGGATAATATCCCCCAAGGGCCAATCACAGACGGGCACAAAAAGAGGGGATCGAGCTAGGGCACCGGTCACCGCGCAAACCGGTGTATTTTTCGGTCGTCGAAAAGTGTCGACCCTCAAGGTCGACACTCGCAATCAGGCAAGACAGAACAAAGGCCGAAACATCACCCAGTGAAGAAAGTGTCGACCCATGGGGTCGACACTTTCTGCCTATGACAAAGAAACAAGCCACAGCAGAAAGACCTGGAATAAGTGTCGACCTTGTGGGTCGACACTTATGTCCTGGATTATGAAAAACAAACCCAGACATAACCGAGCGATAAAAAGGTCGACCCATTGGGTCGACTTTTTATCCCAACGTTCAAAGACATAAGAGGGCCGGCTAAAAATAGCTGACCCCTGGACAAAGTGTCGACCCATGGGGTCGACACTTTTCCAGACATAACAAGCTATAAGAAAACACACAGTGGGGTAATTCTGAAATCATGACACATTAAAGATAACTACATGATGGGAGAAATTAAGTGACTCTACCCCTATTATCACTGATAAACTATGTAGAAATAGATATGGAGTTAGCTTGGGGTCTGTTCATCCAAACAACACACGAATTCTCCTTCAACCAACCAAACAAAATAACTTACAATTTTGTTGGTCCATATGCCTGTAAAGATCCACTTGGAAGATTTCCAATGTGGTCTATATTTTCATTCCATTCTATACACCTGTCACAATACACACTGGAAGTTAGTCTTCCACATCATTCAAGTTCTAGAAATTGAAATCTGTCATTCATGATTCACTCAATTTCACATTTGAGACAGTAAGGTGATTTCATGAATTGGTTTGAATCACTCCCTGTCTTCATCTCTCCCTGTGCAACATCCAAGACAATGTCAATCTTTCAGCACATAATTCATGAATTAAAAAGCATCCCATTGAACAATTGCAAGGATATGGGAATGAGCTTCATTCAGCCATGAGGAAATTAAAGCATATCATTCCTCATCCACAAATCACATATGCATTTATTTACATGGAGCACAATCACATGGTATTTAGTTCATCATCAAAATTCCTTAATACAAGGTAGTGCACAGGGTTCAACACGGAGGATGGAGCTGTCAAAATTATATGTTGTAGATCTATGAGTGCTCTTTCCAACGGTACCAGCCACGCCTCGATCGGCCTCCAGATCTGAGCGTCGTAATTCGTGTCACCATGGCCTGCAGATCTGTTCCCTGTGCAGGTCCAAAATTACAGTCCATAAGATATTCAGAAATAAATATCAAAAATCAATTTCAGGAGCCGCCACTTCAGTAAGTCGTTCAAGGACGTCCTGCCATCATCCCAGCCAAGCGGCGCCTCCGGAAGATCTCAGGAAGGTGACGTTCCTTTGGAAACCATTGTTTGCTATCCAGTGAGTCAGCAACCGAGTTGGCGCGGCACCGAGTTGGAATAGTGCCGAGTCAGACCAGCAGGCCGAGTTCGTGCCGTACGCACCTCCAGATTGCTTCCTGTCAACCCAGGGTCGGTCCTCCCGGACCCCACTTGTAGCCCTTTACCTCCCTGCGTGGAGTGGGCAATAAAAATTCACAGTTGTAATTAACTTTTTACTGTTATTACCGGGAGTTACCATAACTAGCCGGGAACGTCTTCCCCATGCCCGGAGCGTGGAGGTAAACTCGCTGCCCTCCTCGTAGGCATTGCTTTACTCGTATTACTTCGTATATGCCGCTGCATGTGATAGGTTTGTAGCTTGTTATTTTATTATCACCGCTGCGAGAGAGCGAGATTGAGTGTACCGTCCCGTGACTCGATCCGAGTTAACGCGGAAAGGCCGATACCCAAGACTCACATCCGGTTTCTCAACCGTGCCCGGTCCCATGTCTTCCCTCGCATAGGGACGATGCGAGCTAGAATCCCAGGTCGCGTGTCCATCCCGCATCAGTAGGGGTTTATTTATAGAAAAATGATTTGGGATTTAAAAATCCAAAAAATATAAAATTAGCTAAAAATCATTTCCATGATCCTTGAAAAACGCACAACGCGCCTGCAATGTCCTAGAGCCCAACAACACGTCGGTTCACCCTAGACAGGGTTCCGCAGGCTTGACAACCAAAAACTCGAGTAAAGCACAAAACATGTTCCGAGACTCACCAAGGCGCTCCGAAACCCACGGATTCAGATCTAGAAAATCCGGGGTGTTACAGATGGCATGTCAAGATTTGGAATATGCTTAATGGGCCTGATGAAGGAGCATGAATGAGAAAGTTGAGCAAGTGAGGGTTTCCGTTGATGGGTAACTAGTGACCGCTGAATGGGTTTCACAGACAGAAGATGCTGGTTGTAGTGAATCGAGAATGGTGAGAGCCATGATCAAGTGAGGCCTTAAGTGGACGATTATAAGATATACCTTTTCCCGGATTGGATCTGGGATCTGTTGAAGGTTTGTGTTCGGACCAGAGTTGGTCCAGTGCTGTTATTGGCATTTGGCTTGCCAGGTATGAGATGATTCATGGCGTAGAGCCGACGGATTTTTGGAAGTCAGTTGAGAAGACTGTGAGAGCTGGTTGAGGCTCAATGATGGTTATCCTTTATGCAGGGTGTGAGGTTAGTCAGCAGGTTGAGAAGCTAATGTTTGATGGGTCCGTCGAGTGTGAGATCGGTGGCAGGTTTTCGTGATGCGAGTTGCATCTCCTTGGTATGCGTGATGGTGGCAGTGATGCCATAGTTGGAGTTCTGTGGTAGTTGAGGTGATGCCAGTCTTGTATTCTTTTGCATGCAATGCTCACTTTGAGAATTGGTGTGTATTGGGTTATGGAGCGAGGCGTTTCTATCCACGATCATAGTCTGGCTATGTCCCTCAGGAACGATGGCTTTGCGAGGATTATGGTTTAGCTGGAGCTCTAGGAGCGTTGCCAGCTCGATGAATCATTCTTCCCCTTTGAGATGATTGTTGCTTCAATTTTGAGGATGAAATATTTGTAAGGGGGAAGGCTGTAATGCCCTGATTTTTTCAGATCAGAATCTGTGGGGTTCGGAGTGCTTCCGTGGGTCTCGGATCGTGTTTTGTAATTAAATTGGATTTTTGGATGTCGGGTCTTTAGACCCCTGTGTAGGGTGAACCGACGTGTTTTCAAGCTCCGAGACATTGCAGGCGCGTTGTGTATTTTTCGAGGATCGTGGAGATGATTATTCCCCTTTTTGTATTTTTTGGATTTTTAAAACCCCAAAACTTTTCCTATAAATAAAACCCTTCACCCCCTCTCCCCTCATTCTCACACTCTCTCCCTCTCTCCTCTCGTTTCTCTCGTTCTCTCCCTCTCTTCTCCGAGCAGTGGATGGAGTTGGAGGCGGGTGAGGTGGAGGCGACGCGGGGGTGGCGAGTGGTGAGGATGGAGCGAGGGACGATGCGGTGGCGCGGTGGAGCTCGCTCGCGAGTTCGTGATACCGGCATGGGTTCAAGGCACGTTTTCGTATGGAATCGGCATCCTCGGCATAGGAAATCTTCTGTGGAGGTAGGGGGATGGATCCCTAGCCCTTATATTTCATTTTTCCATGGTTTGTAGGCCGAGGCGAGGCCGAGAGTGGGTTGTTCTTTATTTCGAGGTGATTTTTCCATGTTTAGGGCGAGTGACGGTTTTCGTCGGATCAGGCGACATTTCGCCATTTATTTTCATGCATTGAGTGGGTTGGGACCCGGGGTAAGGTCACCGATGTTTTCCCCCTCGATCGGAATCGAGTGGCGCGTGGTTTGGAACCCCACGGATGGGGTTCGGTCTGTTCGTCGCCGCAATCGGTCGACCGGCCCAGTGAGATCGGTCAACCGGTTGGCATTCGCCACGAGGAGGCTAACTGCCTGGTTCGATCGACCGACCAAGCCAATTCGGTCGACCAACCGGGACAGGGTGTCGATCTGGTTGAGACTAGGTTGACTGACCCTATGGGGTAGGTCGACCTACCCCTTTTAGGTTGACCAACCCCAGCGGGTAGGTCGACTAAATGGCGTTCTCTCACCCTTTTTGCCTTGGGTCGACCCGGTTGTGACCCTTTGGTCGGCTATTGGCTTTCCGGACACCCCGTAGGGATCGAGACTATGTTTTTGGGTGTCCGGAGGTATCGTGTTACCTCGATTAGTATGCCAGTGTGGTTTAGAGGGTCCGGGTGACCCTGTGTGTTCCGGGCTTTCTTGTTATCCTAGATCGAGTCACCGTGTACCGGTACAAGTGCGGAGGGCAATTCTCGCACGACGTTAGCTTCCTCGAAAAGTGTTTTTTGTGTGGGCCAAGTGTATGGCTAATGACCAAGCGTTCTGTGACCCAGCTTGGGGTTGGTGGTTTCTTGGTTTCCCTAGGAAAGGGAAAGGACTCGGCGGTTATGAGCCGCCTTAAGGATTATTTTGACCGTGGTTTCTGACTCTAGGAGTAGAGCAGATTGACGACATGGAGCCGTATTGTACGATGGTCTTAGCCTGAATCGTGTGACTCAAGGACCGTTAGATTAGTAGGTCTAGCTAGCCATCTAGAGTCTGGTGGCACCGAGCCACCCGGTACTTTGTGTTACTTGAGACGGGTGCATGTGTGACCTTCGGTGTTTCCACTCTATGGAGAGTGCCCATGTTCAGTGACACCCCACTAGTCGTAGGTTTCCTGGGCACGTGTGTGCCGACCTACCAGGGAGTAGTTGTGGGAATGAGATTTTATTAAAAAGAATAGATATTTTATATTTTAATTTTATTATTTTTTTTATTTTGGCGTGCCAGTCACATACGTGACAAGTTTATTGTGCGCTCGATCTAACTTGGTCAGTCGATTATGACGTTCGTGTTGGGACCTAGAGTCCATCATACCATAAAGGTTATGATGTTAATTACATCCTCTAAGAAAGAGGACAACCCTTGATTAATTGTCAAGTGAGAATGCCTCGAAGGATAATACAAAGGCATGAAGAATACTGACTAAATGCACCAATTGGATGCTGTGAGGTGAGGCCATTTGAATGACCATTCGTGCAGAATGCAATGAGTTTATTAATTGGTTTATTCATGTAATTAAAAGTTCAGCTATGCTCATTTAGGTAGCAAAGCATGCCAATGCAGGTGTACGTTCATGCTTTCAAGATGGATGCTCAACATAATTGAAGATATCGAGACCCTTTTTATTCATTTATTTGGCTAGGTTTATTAAATCAATTAGGATTATAACATTAAATGTCAAGAGTCGACACATAGTCAACCATTTGCACATGAGGTTAATGTGTGTATAGATGTAATTAGCCTAAAACGGTGCGGTGCTGGAGTGAGTCTAAAACGGCGCGGTGTCCATTTGGGGCTAAAAATGGCGCGGTGCCCACTTGAAGCTAAAACGGCGCGCCATGGGCGCGTCGGGTGGAGGCCAAAGAAAATAAATGGGATGATGAGGGTGAGGCTAAAGCGGTGCGGGGGGGGGGGGGGGTCGCGCCGGAAATTGGCGTGCCGGATTAGGACCGCGCCGGATTAGGGTAGGTTTGGACAGTTTGAGCTCTAATGAAATGCCAGACAAGTTTCTTAGAACTTTGGTATTATTTTAGAAGATTAGAGGGTTTATTTTAAGTCCCAGATGTACTGTAAACAAAACAAGTCTAGGCTTTATGCGAGGTTCATACTCGAGCATAGTCTAAAATGGACTTTGTCAATGTAAATTCATTGGAATTTGGACTAAGTCTTCAGTCAAAATTTGGGCAGCACCTCCCCTTATCACAAGGGTTGCGTGGGCGAAGTGGAGACAGTCCTACAATATTGGGGTACGCTCCTTAAAGCCGGGAATGCCAAACGGTGACCGGTAGACTTCAATAGAGGGAAAAGACCCCAAGGGCAAGCCTGCTAGGGGCATCCATACTCTACGAGTCAAGACATCATTAAGGGACGGCTGAAATGAGAGGGTACCTCGAGGGCCAGCCTATGAGAGGTTACCTTACCACAGCCACCACCATTACCGAGGGAATGTGGGTTCAATGTCGGGCTAAGGCCCTATTGATGTTCACCTGATAGTTCATAGGGATCATATCATCAAGGGATATGACCCTATGGTCCAACAGCGATTGAAAACACTGATGGGGAATGTTCCCCTCCCCGGGCAATGAGCTTTTTGAAGAAACGAATCATCAGATGCAGTCATACACAGAATGCACTCGTTCGATGAGTTGACAGCAACTGATCATATGTATATGTATGCATCAAGGAAACAGGCTAGCAGGGAGGTTAACGAGCTAGACTAATGGTTTGGAGGTTAGTTAGAAGACTGAGACTCTGGAGGGGGCAAATGGTTGAATAGTTCAGCAGCTTCTGCAATACGAACAAATACGACACTCACAGATTTCAGAGATGGCCCCCTTCTCCTAGCCCATAATCACGAACAGGGAGGTATCAAGGAGCCATCTCTGGGGCCGAAGGAGAGTGCATTTATGTACACGCCTCCGTCCTGGAGAGAACACTTGGACATAATGACTATTCAATACGATCTACCCGATAAAAGAACCCCAGGGAGGGGATTATTGATGTTGCCCCGAGAAACAATAGGGCATGTTCGGCGGTGGAAAACCTGGAAGATCACATACGGAATATAGAGGAGATGAATTGCAATCGAATAAGAGAGGTATCCCCAAACATGCATCTATTCATTCATTCAAACCCATAGGGGAGGCATTACAGAGAGCATTATACACAACTGCGGCTCGGCGTTGTCGCACGAAGCCGGTTCCCATCCTGGAAAGAAAGGGGAACACAGAGAGAAATAGAGGGTAGTGGCTTGATGAACACACGGGCTCATATCATCGCCCCTTTAATTACATCGCTCTATGGAGCTATTCTAGCAGAAGGGGAAAGAAAACAGAAGAAGAAGAACAAACGCCTTCCGCTGACCCACCTCAGACGTTCACAGCAGAGAAAGAGGGTATCGGAATCTAATGGGCTCTCCGCTCTTCTTCTTCCTCTCCAAGCTTCTCTTCTCTCTCTTCTATTGGCCTCCTCTCCTTTCTATCTCGCCACCTTTCTATATGTTCTCTCTTTCTATCTGTCTTCTTTTCGACATCAGATGGTTGATGTATATATAGAACCGCCAGCCTGGCTTCATCCGACGTGGGTTTAGCGCGCCGGGAAGAGGGTTTCCTTTGTGCGCCGGGAAGAGGGTTTCCCTTGCGCGCTGGGAAGATACTGCCAAAAGAGGGGGCGCGTCGGATTAAGGGGGGCGCACCGGATTCGAGCCGTTCCGTCATGTTGACTTGATACGGGTCTGACAGTGGGTCCTGGACTGACTCTGGGAGTCACTGTGATTCTGCACATCTCTGTGTTCTTGCCAAACCATGGTGGGAGGTATTGACGAAGCTTCCAGGCCACTGAATGACTGCTTTCGGAACTCGTGCACCTTCGGCTCAGACACATGGGTTTTCCGCTGATACGACTTTCGACACAGTGGTTTATGCTGTCAGCTCAGCTCAACTTGCATTGGTAGTTTTCACGGGCAGTCGTATGCTGCCCGGAGTGCTTTCATCTCGCCTGGGCTATCATCTGGTCATTAACAGACCCAATATGCTGAGAAGCCGTACCCATGTCGGGTAATCAGGATCTTCTACTGATAGAGCCTTCGGTCTCTTGTTCTGAAGGGCCAAGGGCGTTCTTTTGCCTGGGGAGGATCTTTCATTCAGGTGGCGGGCCACCAGGTATACCCTTGTCCTTGGTCGGACAACGGATATATTCTCGTCCTTGATCGGACGACGGGCACATCCTTGTCCTTGGTTGGACGACGGATGCATGCTTGTCCTTGATCGGACGATGGGTACATCCTTGTCCTTGGTTGGGAGACAGATGCATGCTCGTCCTTGATCGGGCGATGGATACATGCTCATCCTTGGTCGGGCAATGGATACATGCTCGTCCTTGATCAGACGGTGGATATTGTCCACGCGGTATGACAGAGTCGATTCCGGTTCATTGGGCAGTGCCGATGACAATGCCTGCTTATGGTGTATTATTCTCGATCCTCCTGAGGTGATGTCGCCGGCGTTCATACTGGGTGACCTGAGGCTCTGGCAGCTTGAGAAGGCTTCAATGTGTTGATCTTCTTCGGCTTCTCTGTTTCACTGGGCCACATAATTTGTCTTTGAGGCTTGATCGCCATTGAGTATATTTTGAGTGCCAATAAATGCCTCCCAGCCACGGGTGCTGCGAGAAAGGCACGAGCGAAGCGGGACCAGTGAATGAGCTCCGTTTGGGCAGATTTCCTGTATGGCTTGACATAATCTTGGAATGGCCCTCAAATCCAGTGCAGTGGTTAATCCTGCGCGGTCATGGGTCTTGGCTAAAATGGTGCGCACCCTTGCATTGGAAGGATTAATACGGCGCGTCCCTTTTGAAGGGAAAGGAGGCTTAATACGGCGCGCTATTTAGCGCGCCAGATTAGCCTGAGTCTGTTGCATTTGAATTTCGAAAAAAACATGTTAAGGGGGGAAATGTTAATCCGGCGGTTTTTTTATGCTCCCTTTCTCTTGCAGGCTTCTGCTAGTCAGGCTGAGGTCACCTTGCCAGCGATCACCATGAAGAAACCTCTACCACCTCTCGGTGCAGATCCGCCATTATTCCCGCCGGTCTTGAGGCCCATAGCCCTACGGTATCCGAAGGATTATATGATGGTAGTGGGCTTGGAGGCACCGGAGATGGTTGCCGGGTCTGAGTCGTCAACTGTGACTTTAGAGCAGTAGCAACTTATCATCACCGATGAGCCACTTCAGAGTGAAGTAGGCCTCACTGGGGCAGAGGAAGGCGAGATTGTGGAAGAGATGATCGGGGGCTCATCGACCCCAACCCCTGCCATCGAATCATCCTTGGTGGCAGCTGGAGGGGTCGAAAATGGCGACCAACCGCTCCCTGCTATCGAGGGTCGAGACGTGGGGCTCTCGCCCGAGGTTGGGAGAGAAGTAGCTATCATCGATAGTCTTGCTGTTGCATTATCTGCGGGGGCTAGTCTCGGTACGGGCACCTTGCAAGACATGCCATCCTCGTCTTCTGCGCCAGGCGACGATATTTGGGCTGCAGTTAACAGTCGTGTAGAATTTCAACTCCCGGATACGCCGTCACTTGGTTTGCAATCATCAAGTGACCTAGTGTCGCAGTATTTGGAGACATTACGGGAGACCGTGACAGCTCGCCCAGACATAACTTATGCGCAGTTGAGGGGTCTTGCAGAACACCTCTCCCGCACTTTGTTGGCTTTTGGCTGCCCCATGGAGGATTGGGTGCAGCGAGTAGTTCTGCTCCTGAAGCACGTGAACAGGAGAGAGTTCATCCGCCACAGCTTGATAGATCAAATGGCGGCCACAAAACTTGAAAGGACAGAGTGTCAGACTGCCCTTCAGTCATTGAGAGGAACTACTTAGTAGATGCGGGATGCTGTCGATGATTCTGGCCAACGTCGGGCTTCTTTGAAGACTCGAATAGTTGAGCTTCGTGCCAAACTCGACCGGGCTGAAGCAGAACTAGCACTATCCAATCAACTGTGGGTTCAGCACACAGAGGTGGCTGAGCTGGCAGAAGGGCAGGCCGCATCGCTTGAGGAGAAATTGGTACGACTGTAGGACGAGGAGCTGGCTCACTACCCGTCCTTGGGGCTGCTGGAGTTCGAGGACATCTTCCGCCTCTTGCTGCAATAGCTCTATCATTTTCTCTTCCTTTTTGTGAACTTCCACGTATTCCGGGGGCTGTATACCCTGGGTAATATGTATTTTTCCTTTTATGTTTGAATGGAAACTTTCATTCTCTTATTTTGCGCATCTGTTTGCTGAGCCAATTTATTTAGTCTGGGGTATGTCAGTTGCTAAGGCAAGAGAGCACTCACACCTTCAGGGAAGGGGCGAGGGGTTCGCTCCACCATGATGCAACTTCTCCTCGGGACCACTGATCCGCCTAGGCCGAGTGCCATGGGATAAAGAGAGAGGTTTACGAGCCACCAAGGGCCGGGGGGTAGAACTATAGGCTTATTTGTAAACCTTGCCAAAGGTGGCAAAGGTTGATGGTAAAGGGAGGTTTGCCCATAAACACGGACGTAAGGTCCGGGCTAAGGGAAACACTGACCGGTCTCGTCGATGATGACAAGGGTCAATAGTAACTCATTCATCAGCCTTGGATAAACGCCGAAGCAAAGGTAGGTAAGGTCTGGGTTTAGGGAATATTGATTGGTCTTGCCGATGGTGACAAGGGCCAATAGTGACTTGTTCATCGACACTGGTTAAATGTCGAAGCAAAGGAGGGCTTATTCATTAACGAGGATGAAGGGTCCAAGTTAAGGGAAACGTCGGCTGATCTTGTCGATGATGACAAGGGTCGACCACTGGCTTGTTCATCAACATTGGCTAAATGTCGAGGCAAAGGAAGTTTATTCATTAATGAGGACGAAGGGTCCAAGTTAAGGGAAAAGTTGACTGATCTTGTCGATGATGACAAGGGCCGAGAGATATTTGTTCGTTGGTGGGACTTTGGAAATAAGACTCCGTTCTGACCCTGCAAAGGGTCCTCTGGA
Organism: Amorphophallus konjac; assembly: GCA_022559845.1. Lineage (NCBI taxonomy): Eukaryota > Viridiplantae > Streptophyta > Magnoliopsida > Alismatales > Araceae > Amorphophallus > Amorphophallus konjac. The sequence goes on from CM040124.1 coordinate 208,524,599, forward strand.
CGGAGGATATATCATCACTATTTGTCATTCATCACTATATATATGTATATATATATATATATATATATATATACGTATATATATTTAAAAGTCAGATTACTGACTTAAGCGCCCTTTCGGGTTTTCGCCAAAGCCACCCACCTCTTGCTTTTACCCACACGCCCTCTCGGGTTTTCACGTGACGGGGTACCCGATTTTGTCGGTGGCGCCCTTTTGGGTATTCGCCACAGCTGGGTTAGAGCCATTTTTGCCCTTGTTCTGGTATAGGAACAAGTCCGGCGAGGCACCTCTATTTTAAGCCTCATTTTTTATTCACCATCATTTTTTATTCTCATTTTTTTTTGAACTCAATTCACGGGCCAAAGCCGAGATAGACGAGGGCTTGTTAGTTATGAGCGGACGGGGAGACCGAGCTGGGGAGATGCTTGCCGACCTTGCCGATGATGACAAGGGTCGCAAGGATGTTGACCGGTCTTGCCGATGATGACAAGGGTTGCAAGGAAGTTGACCGATTTTATCGATGATGAAAAGGGTCGCAAGGAGGTTGGCCGATCTTAACGATGATGACAAGGGTCGCAAGGAGGATGATCGATCTTGCCGATGATGACAAGGGTCACAAGGAGGTTGACCGATCTTGCCGATGATGACAAGGGTCGCAAGGAGGTTGACCGATCTTGCCGATGATGACAAGGGTCACAAGGAAGTTGACCGATCTTGCCGATGATGACAAGGGTCACAAGGAAGTCGACCGATCTTGCCGATGATGACAACGGTCACAAGGAAGTCGACCGATCTTACCGATGATGACAAGGGTCACAAGGAAGTTGACCGATCTTGCCGATGATGACAAGGGTCACAAGGAAGTCGACCGATCTTGTCGATGATGACAAGGGTCACAAGGAAGTCGACCGATCTTGTCGATGATGGCAAGGGTAGCAAGGAGGTCGACCGATCTTGTCGATGATGACAAGGGTCACAAGGAAGTCGACTTATCTTACCGATGATGACAAGGGTCGCAAGGAGGTTGACCGATCTTGCCGATGATGACAAGGGTCACAAGGAAGTCGACCGATCTTGCCGATGATGACAAGGGTCGCAAGGAGGTTGACCGATCTTACCGATGATGACAAGGGTCGCAAAGAGGTTGACCGATCTTGCCGATGATGACAAGGGTCGCAAGGAAGTGGACCGATCTTGCCGATGATGACAAGGGTCACAAGGAAGTTGACCGATCTTGCCGATGATGACAAAGGTCGCACGGAGGTTGACCGATCTTGCCGATGATGACAAGGGTTACAACGAAGTTGACCGATCTTGTCGATGATGACAAGGGTCGCAAGGAGGTTGACCGATCTTGCTGATGATGACAAGGGTCGCGAGGAGGTTGACCGATCTTGCCGGTGATGACAAGGGTCACAAGGAAGTTGACCAATCTTGCCGATGATGACAAGGGACAAAAGGAAGTTGACCGATCTTGTCGATGATGACAAGGGTCACAAGGAGGTTGACCGATCTCGCCGATGATGACAAGGGTAACAAGGAAGTCGACCGATCTTGCGAATGATGATAAGGGTCACAAGGAAGTTATGGAGAGAAAGATCTCCGGTGGGGTATGCAGTGACCACCCTTTTCGGAGTTTCATTGGGATGAGGGTGATGGAGAACTTTAAATTACCACATTATTGGCTCAAGCACCCTTTCGGGTTTTTGCTAAAGCCAGCCCCCTCTTGCTTTTGCCCACGCGCCCTCTCGAGTTTTCACGTGGCGGGGTACCTGATTTTGCCTGTGGCGCCCTTTTGGGTTTTCGCCACAGCTGGGTTAGAGCCATTTTTTCCCTTGTCCTAATGTTGGAACAAGGCCGGCGAGGCACCTCTATTTTAAGTCCCATTCTTTTTATTCTTCTTTTTTTGTTGAATTCATATGACATGAGAATGCTACCAGGTCAACATGTGATACTTGACCCTTGGTGACAGAAGATAGCTACTGACTAAGGCACAAGGTCTTACGCTAGTAAAGGCAGTTTATTCGTTGGCAGAGGAACAATACCAGTGCAAAGGAGGAGTTTTAACCAATTCGGACGTAAGGCCCGCAATGGTGATGTTGTGTGAGGATCGGCTAGGACACGAAGTCTTTTGCTGGAAAAGGGGTTTATTCGTTAGCAAGGAGGTAATGCTAACGCAAGGGGTAGACTCCACGCCGATTCGGGCATAAGACCCGTAATGGCGATATTGTATGAGGGTTGGCTAGGACACGAAGTCTTCTGCCAGAAAAGGGGTTTATTCGTTAGCAAGGAGGCAATGCTAACGCAAAGGATGGATTTCATGCCGATTCGGGCGTAAGGCCTGTAATGGCGATATTGTGAGAGAGTCGGCTAGGACACGAAGTCTTGCGATGAAAAAAAGAAGGGGGGTTATTTGTTAGCAAGAAGGCAATGCTAACGCAAAGGGTGGATTTCATGCCGATTCGGGCGTAAGGCCCGTAATGGCGATATTGTGAGAGAGTCGGCTAGGACACGAAGTCTTGCGCTGAAAAAAAAGGGGTTTATTTGTTAGCAAGAAGGCAATGCTAACGCGAAGGGTAGATTTCATGCCGATTCGGGCGTAAGGCCCGTAATGGTGATATTGTATTATATATTTTTTTTTTTTTGGGAGCTCGGCCAGGGCGGAGTGCCACTAGATGAAGGTGGGTAGAGCTCGGCCACGGTAGAGTGCCACTAGACAAAGGTGGGTAAAGCTCGGCCAGGACGGAGTGCCACTAGACCAAGGTGGGTAATGCTCGGCCAGGGCGGAGTGCCACTAGACCAAGGTGAGTTTAGGTTACTCTGGGGGTGCCGGTTGAGCTGTGTGGTATAGCTTTATATGTTTTCCATTAAGGGGAGAGAACTGGACGACTCTTTTATGATCTACGAGGACGTACGCACTGCCTTCATATACTCGACGGATGACATACGGTCCGACCCAGTTTTCAACCAACTTCCTTTTGGGGTTGGAGGCCATCACTTCTCTTCTTTTAACCATTACTAGGTCACCTTTCTTGAATTCTCGCCCTTTGACCAGCTTATCGAAAGCACGGGTCATGCGAGCTTGGTAGACTTGGATGTTTTGTTGCGCACGGAGACGCTTTCCTTCGAGCTCGGCGAGCCCTTCCAGTCTTCTTTCCATGTTAGTCTGCTCGCTGCTAACCAACCCATGATGGATGGCGATTTGCAACGAGGGAAACTCTAATTCAATTGGCACCACAGCCTCCGACCCGTACACGAGGGAGTAAGGTGAGCATCCAGTCGGGGTTTTATAGACTGTACGGTAAGCCCAGAGTGCTTCGTACATCCTTTCTTCCAAGTCTCTTTTGTTAGCCTTGACAGTCTTCGCTAGCAGGGTGCATAGCGTCTTATTGAAGGCTTCTGCAAGTCCATTGGCTTGAGCGTAGTAGGGAGATGACGCTCTCCAATCAATCTTGTATTTGTCGGTCATTCGGTACACCTTCTGATTCCTGAAGTCACTGCCATTATCAGAGATGATTCGGCTGGGGACTCCAAACCAGAATATTATATTATGCCAGAAGAATCTAGCGACCAGTTCTCCCGTCACTTCTCTTAGTGCTATTGCCTCCGCCCATCTGGAGAAGTAATTTGTTGCTGCTAAGATATATTTGCATCATGATGAAGATGCTGGTAGCGGCCCTACCACATCTGTACCCCATTGAGCAAACGGCCAACTTGGTAATGTAGGATGCAGCGGCACCAGTGGTCTTCTTAACACAGTGGCATGTTCTTGACACCTCTGATAGGTTTTGGCAAACTTGCAGCAATCATCAAACATAGAGGGCCAATAGTAGCCCAGTTTCCTTATTTCGATCTTCATTTTCGGACCGGCCTGGTGTGCCCCGGTTGACCCGGCATGGACTTCTTACATTACTTGCTCGGCTTCCATTGGAGATAAGCAGCGAAGTAAGATCTTCTTTTGGGCATCCGTAATTCTTTTGAGAAGATCTTCTTTTGGCCAATATTTAGCTTAACCTCATGCGATAGTATATAGTGTCGAAGCTTCTTGACCGTGAAGACCAGTGCCAGGCAGATCTTCTCGATATAGGTGTACCTCTCCTCAGTTCTGACCATTCTTCGACTGAGGTAGTAGAGGGCTTGTTCTTTCCCTTCTTCATTGTCCTGGGCTAGCATTGCCCCCAGGGAGTTATATGTGGCTGCTATGTACAAAACCAATGGCCGTCCTTTCATCGGTGCGCCCAGCACTGGAGGAGTCTTCAGATAGTCTTTGAGCTTGTCGAAGGCTGTCTCGCAATTTTCATCCCAGTAAAAGGGGACATCTTTCATCATTAACTTGTGTAAGGGCTGGCATCACCCTGACAAGTTGGATATAAACCGCCAGATGTATGCCAGGTGGCCTTGCAAGGATCTCAGCTCAGAGAGGTTCCTTGGTGAAGGTAGTTCCTAAATTGCTTTGATCTTTGCGGGGTCTATTTCAATCCCCCGATATCTGACAATGAAGCCCAAGAACTTGCCGCTTGACACTCCAAAGGCACACTTTATAGGGTTCATCTTCAATTCATACTGCCTTAGCCTCTGAAAGATAACTCAGAGGTCCTACAGATGGTCTTCTTTCTTTCTGGTCTTGACCACCAGGTCATCTATGTAGCACTCGACCTTATGGTAGAGCAACTCATCAAATATTCTAGTCATCGCCCACTGATAAGTTGCGCCGGCGTTCTTCAATCCGAACGGCATCCTCTTGTAATGATAAATGCCTTTGGGTGTTCGGAAGGCAGTGTGGACCCGGTCATGTTCTGCTATCCATATTTGGTTATATCCGGATGACCCATCCTTGAATGATAGGGCCTCATGGCCTATTTTTGCATCTATCATGACCTCCGTTATTGTCACCGGAAAGTCATCTTTGGGACAGGCTTTATTCAGATCTGTGAAGTCAACACATATCCGGATCTGCCCATTCTTCTTCTTCACGGGCACAATATTAGCCAGCCACGTGGTATATTGGCTTTCTTCGACGAAGCCCACATCAATGAGCTTGTCAACTTCTTTGCATATTTGAGTGATGAGCTCTGGCCTCATGCACCGCGGCGGTTGCTTCACTGGTTCGGCTTCAGGGCTTATTGCTAGCTCATGCTGTGAGACTGTAGGGCTCAGTCCTGGCATTTCCTTGTAGGTCTAGGTGAAGCAATCCCGATATTCTTGTAGTAGCTGGATGTAGAGCCTCTGTTCCTCAGTAGATAATTGGGCACTGAGGAAGGTTGGCCTGGGGTCATCCTCGTTTCCCAAGTTAACTTCCATCAATTCATCGACTGTGGCTTTGCCTCTGTCTTCTATCTCCGGCGGCACCGGCTGGAGGTCGACAAAGTCGGGTATATCATCTTCGAGGTCAAGGACCTCGATCTCTTCATTCTGCCGCATCTGAGCTTCATTCTGCCAGCAAATCCATCTCAGTTGTAATTTCGAGGGGTGAGTCGATTGCCTCATCCCCCACCGACGAGCTTGCAGTCGTTAAGGATTGGTAATTGTTTATCATTAAGTTAGAGCAGCACTGCAATTCCATGGTACAAGGTGGGAAGGTCCCGCCCTCTTGGATCACCATATCTTTAGTGGAGGTAGCTTTTTCTTTTCTAACAGCATCCATCTCTTGATCAGCTTTGGAAGAAGCTTCCCTGATCGGTTTGAGCAGTGCTGACATCATCATCAGAGGAGGGTCACTGGAGGGAGGCAACCCTGCATCTTCAGTATCTTCAGCTTCACTACTGCTAGCCGTGGCGAATTTGGCTTGAAGAGCCGCTTCTTCGGGATAGACATGCTCCCAGCAACGGCAGGGGAATATGGCTTCTGATTCCAAGTTTCTTGGTTGAGCTGGCTCAGTGTATTCAGCTCCTGCTGGGTGTTCATCGAATGTTGCCCCCAACGAGTTATCCTCAATCGGGTAGAAAGCAGAGATGGTGTCCACTTCATAGCGCCTGCTATAATAGTATTCCTCGAGGGTGAAGCCCAACCCTGGGTGTTGAGAGACACATCTCATCTCTTTATCTAGGTTTGGGGGATACCACAGCTTTTGTAATGCTTCTTTCTTCTTGCGAGGCTGGCCAGAGGGGATGTGCTGCCTCTGGAACATCTTGGCCATTCTATTTGTTACAAATGCCAACCCCAGTACGTGAACTGACGGGTCTTCTATATCTTCAGGCAGATGACAATCAGTATCCTCTTGTGCAGGATGCTCCTCAGTTGTGTAAAACAAGCTGTTGGGGCCATCTATCTGCGCCACCTCCTAAGCCTTGAAAGGTTCGACAGTGATATTATCGAGGCCGAGAATTTGCTTGGTAAGGCCTTTTGGGATCCCGATGTGGTCGTGCTGCTGGTCGACCTTGACTTCATTAGCTTCAGGGTAGATGGCAGGAGGTGCTACCCTGCCCACGTTCCCGGTGACGGTAATGTGTGAAACCGTCCTGGGATTAACATACCCACGCGACAGCTGAGGGAACCCGTCAGCGCCGGAGGTGCTTTTTGATGTGCCAAAAGAGGTCTTGGCTTCAGAGGTCTTCTGTGACCATTCTGCATACAGAGGGGCGTCCGCCAAGTGACACTCGAACACTTCGAACGGGTGGAGATTAGCAAACACACTTTCATCCTTCCCTTCCAGGTTGTATTTGATGCACTACTGGAGCGTAGAGGGCACCACCATATTCTCATGTAGCCAAGGACGGCCAAGCAGCGCCTTGTATGAGGTGCTGCAATCAATGACATGAAACTATACCCTCGTGACAAATTCCGCCAGAGTGAGTGTGAACTCCGCTACTCCCAGCGACACCTCACACTTTTGGTTAAAGCCGGCGATACGCATATCTCCAACTTTTTCGAGGCGCACATTGAAGTAGTGCCTCTCATATATCCTGTATGGCAGGATATTGACAACCGCCCCGGGATCCACCCGGATTTTGTTCAACTCTCGGCCATTCAAATGTCCTCTCATATACAACAGTCTATTGTGGCTGGTAGTGTGGAGCAACACGTCTTCCTGAGTGAAGGTCACTTTGGTCTCCGGTAGAGCTTCAGCCAGACATGTTTCATATTGAGCAGACGTCTGTAGAGCAGTAATGATCGCCTGTCGGGTCTCTTCACTCAGAGAGAGGATTTCCCAGACACTAAATCTCACCGGGAGCTTTTTCAACAGCTTGACTACCCGGCTTCCTGCTCGGACATTGGATAGTTTCATTTCATCTGCCAACCTGCGCTTCGGATAGTCTTGAACTGCGGCCCCTGATGGGCCTGCTTCATCGGACTCTGAGACTGCACCCTTCTGCTTGGGGTCGTCTCCTTGCTGTCCCTCATTGGCTACCGTCGGGCAAGCTTCTTCTTCATCAGGCAATCCGAAAGATTGCTGGAGCTGCGGGTGAGTGCCCCCAGTTGTTGGTTCAGCATCTTGGCATGGCCGCTTCCCCTTCGACATCTTCAGAAATTCTAGGAAGGAAGGGGCAGCAGTGCTGCCCCCACTCTGGTTGTATAGGCCCGACGGAGGAGGGATTTGGACTCCCCTGACCTCCGGAGGGGGTATCTTATAGGGTTGTTCCCCCCTGAAGATAATATTGTGATTGGCGGGCGGCTGACGGGTAATACCCCGATTTTTAAAAATCTAAAATTTAATTGAAATAAATGAATTTCGGATCTTCATATTTAATTCCTTAGTAAATAGAACTAGTGAATTTTCGACTACCTTATAAAAATCTAGAAAAATGGTAAATTAGTTAAGAACCATTTATTTAACAACTTTGTCTTCTGTGGTCGACCCAGCAAAAATCCGTAATTAGGTCTAATTAGTGGATTAAGCCCACAAGTGCACACTTACCTAACCCTTACCTAACCTTAACTTTAAACGCGAAATTTGAGCTTAATACTCCACCAAATGACCCCAAATCGATGGCAAATTAAAGGACACGATCTAAAGATTATTTCCTCTCTATTAATTCATCGAAACCCTAGCCCTAAAACGTGGTGTCGGCCGAGTTTTGGTGAGGTCAACCATTGCGGCGCCGTTTTCAAACACTTAGCTTGTTTCGACAAATTCTCCCAGCACCGAAGGCTCCAGAAGGTGTAAGAGCTATAAAAATGAAGCTATGCAACCCTAGAATCCTTTGCTAGCAGCGGCGGTCATAGTGTAGATCGATCAAGGGAGATCTCTGGTGTTTAGTGGTGACGTGTCGGCATCTGTTCTTCTTCCTTTCTTCCCTGATTGAGGTAGGTTCTCTCGGGCTCAAACCATAAGTAATATATCAGAATGTTCAGCATCAAGTCCTCTTTCTTTTGGTATATGAAGCCCTAAATTCTATTAGGTATTCTGTGCGAATTTAATGGTTTAGTAGAGGCATGTCAGAATTAGGGCAGAACCTGTTCCCCTTTGATTTCAGTAGCGATTTCAGGCTGTAAATCTTAAATTGATCCATGCATCTTGTAGAGTTTTTCGTGCTCTTTCCATTGATTATGAAAGTCTTAAATTTTATGGATCATGTTTAGAGAATTTCCGATATGAGTAAGAATATGTCTAGACTTGGTTTGTGATGTCTTCTTTTGAGTTAAATTGTGATTTCGTGTGATTTCGAGTTGTTAATCTTGATCCCCATATAGCATGTCATATATGGTTGGAATCAGTGTCGAGTAAGCTTTCTTTTGATATATAAAGCCCCACATTTCAGTGTGTATATTGTGAGAATTTCACGTTTTAGTAACAGCATGTCCAGATTAGGGTTTTTAGTGTTCCTGCCATTATAAATTGTGATTTCAGAAAGTAATTATGGAATTGACCTTACTGTTAGGTAGTATTTTTCATAACCTTTCCAACGGTACCAAAAGCCCCTTGTTTGGAGTCCGTTTGCATGAGTTATTAGTGTTTTAGTTCAACCCTATCAACCCTCAACCTTCCGGCGTTCATCGGACGTGGAAGGGGTGACCGAAGAACACCCAGAGATGGACGGTCTTACGATAGACCGCACAACTCAAGCCCAGACTCGACCCTGACATAGCCTGTAGTTGAACGGTTCCAAACTGACCACACAACTGGTTGGACGGTTCATAACTGACCACATATCTAGTTAAACAGTCCTGAAGTGACCACATATCCCCCTGGCAGGATAAACGGCCCTCTGGTGACCACACAACCCAAGAGCCAGGGGATGGGCGGCTCTTACCTGACCGCCCAACCCCTTGGGCGGCTCCCAGAGAACCGCCCAACCCCTTAGGCGGTCCTGGCATGGCCGCCCAACTCCCTGCATTGCATAATGATCTCATTCAGTCCCCTGTTAGCCCAATAGATGTAAGGTTCTTCTAGAACCGTTTATCTAGGCAGAGAGTGACTTAGTATGAGTTATTAATGGTTCATATTAGTGTCTTAATGGTTAATTATTAAATTAGAAACCCATATGATAAGTGGTTAATTACACAAGTAAATTTCTGTTAAATGCACGCTATTTCATTCCTACGCGATCTTGTTCATTCTCTTTATCATCTTGATTCATCTTTTTGGCAAATACATTAAATGTAAAACTTAATCCTTGATGATTTAACATGGAAATTAGGTTTATCATGAACTTTTAGTTGCTGGATAACCATTCTATTCCAGTAGAACGTTGACCAAATTACGGACTTCTAGTAAGTCATTAGCCCCTTTAAGTTGCGTTAACTTTGAACTTATCACCGAAAACTCCATCCAGCGAACTTACCATCATCTCAAAATTTCTTTATACCCTTGTTATGAACCTAATGAACCACCAGAACATCGATTTACGTGATTGAACCGTTGGTTTATTAGTCTTGGATCGAATTGGGCTAAGAGAGGCATGTGCGGCCCGTAGTGGACCGTATATCCTCATAGGCGGCCCAATATCAACCGCATATCCATAATACGGCCCAGTATGGACCGTATATCTTGTTCATGGGTCTTAATGTCTTCTGGACATGAGCGGCCCAGTGTTAACCATTTATACAAATTGAGTGGCCCTTGTCTGACCGTTTATATGACAGTTTTCCGAAAAGTGGTTATTTCATGAAATTCGAATTGTGTGAGCTAACCAAGCCAATGTAGGCTATGGTATTTTGTGATTTGACCTATTGTTAGATCTATTGATCATTAATTATAGTCCTTTGGGACAATTATTCCTCTCGATTATGGAGCTTATTGTTTGGACTCTTAAAGAATCATTATTCTTATGTTCTTTACCTTGTCTACATGAACTTGACCTTGGAACTCTTGGCAATTAAATATTATGGATGTCTAGTCTCGTGGGATCTACGATCCAAAAAGAAATCAATGCCAAGGCAAACAAATGAAGGGCCCAGTCTGGTCCTGGGAGGAGCACCCGAAAAGTACTTGATCCCCGGGGAGGTGAATGATTAGGTATGGCATTTGGCACCGGTGCAATCTAGCGTGTTGGGTCTATGACATTCCACATTCTCGTGAAACTTATTATTATTCATGCTTAAAGTATGAAGTACTTGCTTGCTTGCTTGACATGACTTGAAATTGACTTGCAAATGGCCATTCACTAGAAAATCTTGTTATCTTGCTTGATATCTCGGCATGCAACTATTTCTTTCAGTTAATTATCGTTACTCTTTCTATCTTAGTGATTATTTAGTTCTGCTTATTTTCTCGCGTTAATCATGCATATTCATGAATTGGTTAATCACTTAAACTATGCCTGACGATAGAGTATAATTCCTACTGAGCTTCTTGCTCACCCCTACTTCCAATCCTTTTCAGGTAACGCGGTAAACGGTACGTTGCAAATGGGAATCGGATCAGTGTGATCGAGTGAACCGGGAACCTAGAGATTGGAGTCTGTCTTTTTACCTTCTTGAGTCTAGCTAGTGTCGTGAGTCTGGTTATTTCTTTTTCCTTCCCTTGTTCTTTCCTCCTTTAATTTGAATCTAATATTGTAAGAGTGGGTCAAAATTATACTTTTAAATATTAATAAGAGCTCGTATTTTCAATATGTGTGTATGGCCTCCATGTGTTTAATTGTGGTTATTTATTTTCACTCTTGTTATCATGACTGTTAACTGCCACGTTCCGAGCATCGCTTCCCGCTACTATCGGTTTGGGGCATGACATGACGCCCCCATCTTCGGCCCGACCGGGTTGCATGTGTAGCAGTTGCGGCTTCAACCTGGCTTTCCTTGGCGGCGGGTGCAAAGCTTATCTCTTCTTCATCCTCCTCACCAGGCAAATTGAACAAAGCAGAGAGGGTGTTACAAGAAAGGATTGTATCCTTTGTAGCCTTGCTGGCCCTTCTTTTCTTTCTTCGTCTTCTTTTCTTTTCTTCGGCTGGTGCTTGCCCCCAGAACATGCTGCCATCCTTGTTCGATGCTTTGTCAGCTTCCTCTTCCAGCTTCAATGAAAGCTGTTCTAATTCCTGCCACGGGACATAATCCCGTACCAATAGAGGCTCTAGTTCATGTTATACATATTCATCTAGCCCATTTATATAGTCTTGCAACCGCCGGGCTTCTGGACTACTTTCCTTGACCACGGGCAATGGAGTCTGCCTCTTCTAGTTGTGGGTAGGTATTCTGATGACTGCAGGTGGATTGGTCCACACAGGTGTTGCCACTGGCGGAGGGGGTCGTGGTGTGATGCCACGAATATGTGCCCCCATTGTTGAGCGAGATGTGCCTTTCTTCTTGTTTTTTGCAGGGACTTGCTGCCATCCCTCTTGCTCTTTCATTGGGGCCAGAAAGTAGGCTTCATAGGTGAGCTGAGTGCTGGCTTCTGTGGTCTCCTCAGGCAATGCCTGATATAGAGAGACCATGTTGACCGCGGCTCTCGTTAGAGGCGCCTCATGTGGTTGTGGAGGGTCAACCTTGTACTCTCCCAAGTCTGTCTCTTCTTTCTTCACCATGCCTTCGATAATATCCTTGAAAACATAACAGTCTTCAATTGGATGTCCCAGCATCTGGTGGTATGGGTAAAATCTTGGGCTATCTCTCCTCTTCAGGTCCTCAGGCCGCTTTGGTTCAGACAGGGTGACCTTATCATACTGGGTAACCTAGTCAAACAAGATCTTGGTCTTCTCCTTCGGGAAAGAGTAGGCCTTCTTCATCTTTTCCCGGAGCGAGGGACCTTCTTTGCCATCTTCGATTTTAGCAGGCTGAGAGGAAGCTGCCTTCTTACCTTTGTCTTTTTGTTGTTCAAACGCCTTGATATCAAGGGCGTTCGCTTCTTTAGGCGTCTAGCGTCGTTCTGCTGCCTTGCCTTTTTGTACAGTGGCAATAGTTGATGTCGGGACAGGTCTTGCCAGGAAGGCTTCTACCTTGGCCACAACATTATTCAGGCGGTCGAATGACCGGATTTCCATGCCAATCATCTTTTCTAGTACCTCTCTCCTGAGGTTCTGCTTGCAGATTTGTACAGCGTCCTCCTGGTGTGGGGGCCGCTTGCATCTCATTTCGAGGTTTCTCCACCTCTTGATATATTCAAGGGCTGTCTCATCCGCCCTCTACCTTGTTGAGTAGAGTTCAGCCACCGTGACCTCCCACTCGGTGACATGAAACCTTTCTCTGAATTTCTTTTGCATATCTGGCCAGTTGCTGATCGACCCGGCCTGAAGGCTGGAGTACCATTCAAATGCAAGCCGTGTGAGCGAGGACTCTAAAAATTTCAGCAGGTATGACTCGTCGTTGGCCAAGTCGCCCATGACAGTCATATAGTAGGCGACATGCTCCTTCGGGGATCCCTTCCTATTGAACTTGTCGAACTTTGGCGGCTTACTGATCCCAGGAGGGAGCCACTTGGCAGAATGATGTGGCATGTATGGCACCCTATAGGCATCGAATGCGACGTAGTTGCCTTCACTTCGTTCAGCAAGCTTCAGCTCGATCATCCTTTCTACCATCACTTTGTTCATGACGGTTGGATCAACGGGTTCTGGATAGAAATGTGCTGGCTATAGATAGGGAGTGACCAAGGCCGTCGCCTGTGGAAGAGGGCGCAACAGTGGAGGTGTCTGGTGCACGTGTGGCATGACCGGCGGCATCAGCGGCTGTGATGGGCGTTGTTGAGTTGTCGCCAAGCTTGGTTCTACCGGCTGAGGCGGGGTATAGAGTGGTGGGAAGTCTTTCTGGTTGACGGCTCCCCGTGATGATTTGGCCTACATCTCAGGCTGCTTGGTGGCTGAGGTTTGCTCCGTCTTCTCCACAAGCTGCTTCTTCAGGGACTCTATCTCTTATCAGTATTTCTGGAGTAACATCCATATTGAGGGATCCATAGTTGTAGTGATGGGAATGGCTTCTGTGGCTTCCCCTGGCGCACCTTCAGGGAGGATGTCGAGCAAGACATCTTCTTCCTCTGTCGTCACCACATTGGCAGTTAGAATAATGGCTTTGTCATGTTGTAGGTGGTCGGCCAGGGTTTGCTTTCCCTTAGCTGCTGCTAGCTTTTCTCTCATGGCTTCTGCCCTTCGAGTATTCGGCCCCGGCCATTCGACCAGCCGAGCCAGCTCCTGAGGCTCATTAGGTAATCTTCCATAGTGGCCAGACACCCCAGCCATGTTGCAGGTGAAAATATGCATTCTTCTTCTTTGTCTGCGAACCCTCTTTTTGCATTCTTTGGGAAGGTGAGCCTTTCAAATATAGAGACTCTTCTTCTTTCCTCCTGGTGGGGAGTAGCTTCATCGGCTTGACTATCCAAGCCGTCTTCGTATCCGTTGTCATCGACCGATGACGTCATTCTTCTTTCTTCTTCTTCTTCCACTGCCATTGATGGGCAGTGATCTTCTTCAGCCATGGCTGCTTGCAAAAACCATTGTTGGCCTAATAAGGGGTTGCCTAGTCCCCTAAAATAACTTCTGACCATGTTGGTCATCTCTTCTTGCCCTCGTCCTGGATGTAGGACCGGGGATAGTTGTCGACCTCCCATCGGAGGGATGCAACCAAGCCGGGCTCTTCCTGCAACTTGTTGAAATCTTCCTCCCACAACGGGGATGTTGGCCTATCGGGCACAGGCCCTAAAGCTCCCACGACGTAGAGGGTCCACGACCAGTTCTTCCTTTCTCGTGGCAAGGCCCCTCTTCTTGTTCTCCTCTGCTCCAGTAAATCCGGAGCAGTGGCGGACTGGTGCATCCTGGTAGGTAGGCTGGATCTTCTTAGGGACCCAAACTTGCTTGAATCTTCTTGGCTTGGGAGCCAACTTTCTTTGGCCATGATGGCCAGCTTCTTCTTTCTCGGCTCTCCTTCCGGAGAGGGCCTGATAAGAGTTGTAGACAGGTACCGTGGGAATCACCCGATCCGGGCTCACTCGAGCCTCACGTTCATCTAGCAAGGCACGAACTCCCCCGATTAGCATAGACTTGCCGGACATGGAGAGACGTCCGGTAACAGCAGCAGCAGCCTTCCTTCAGGAGTTCCGGTGTCAGCGCCTCCCGAAATTCTTGGCGGGGACGGGGCGGGCCCCGTGGGTGATATGGTGCACCATGCAGTTGGCGACTTGAATTGGGCTCGTGAGCGACCTAGCACAGTGTTGAGCCTTCGGGGCCTCGACCTTTTCTGCAGTCTTCTCCTCTGCGGGCTCCGAGGATTCCACTTGCAACATATCGGCAAAGGCTAACCCCAAAAAGTTTGGGAAGCCTACAGCTGGTGGGAAAGATCTGAAGATAGTGGGCATCGCCAGGTACCCGTGTTCAGCATGGCCGGTGACGATCGCGGGGCCAAAGTCAAGAGCGTTGAGTCCCGATGGCGTCATCGTCCACCTAAGATAGACAAACAATCAGTATTCTTGGGGGGAGCCCCCGAAGGCATCTACTCTTGACAAAGAGATGAAGGGAGACCCAAGTCCCTCCAGGCGTGCCAGCCTGTGGGAATGAGATTTTATTAAAAAGAAAAGATATTTTAATTTTTTTTATTTTTTTATTTTGGCATGCCAGTCATATACGTGACAAGTTTATTGTGCGCTCGATCTGATTTGGTCAGTCGATTATGACGTTCGTGTCGGGACCCAGAGTCCGTCATATCATAAAGGTTATGATGTTAATTACATCCTCTAAGAAAGAGGACAACCCTTGATTAATTGTCAAGAGAGAATGCCTCAAAGGATAATACGAAGGCATGAAGAATACTAACTAAATACACCAATTGGATGCTGTAAGGTGAGGCCATTTGATTGACCATTCGTGCTAAATGCAACGAGTTTATTAATTGGTTTATTCATGTAATTAAAAGTTCAGCTATGCTCATTTAGGTAGCAATGCATACCAATGCAGGTGTACGTTCATGCTTTCAAGATGGATGCTCAACATAATTGAAGATATCGAGACCCTTTTTATTCATTTATTTGGCTAGGTTTATTAAATCAATTAGGATTATAACATTAAACGTCAAGAGTCGACACACAGTCAACCATATGCACATGAGGTTAATGTGTGTATAGATGTAATTAGCCTAAAACGACGCGGTGCTGGAGTGAGTCTATAACGGTGCGGTGTCCATTTGGGGCTAAAAACGGCGTGGTGCCCACTTGAAGCTAAAACGGCGCAACATGGGTGCGCCGGGTGGAGGCCAAAGAAAATAAATTGGATGATGAGTGTGAGGCTAAAGCGGCGCGGGGGGGGGGGGGGTCGCACCGAAAATTGGCGCGCCGGATTAGGACCGCACCGGATTAGGGTAGGTTTGGACAGTTTGAGCTCTAATGAAATGCCAGACAAGTTTCTTAGAACTTTGGTATTATTTTAGAAGATTAGAGGGTTTATTTTAAGTCCCAGATGTACTGCAAACAAGACAAGTCTAGACTTTATGCGAGGTTCATACTCGAGCATAGTCTAAAATGGACTTTGTCAATGTAAATTCATTAGAATTTGGACTAAGTCTTCAGTCAAAATTTGGGCAGCACCTCCCCTTATCAAAAGGGTTGCGTGGGCGAAGTGGAGACAGTCCCACAATATTGGGGTACGCTCTTTAAAGCCGAGAATGCCAAACAGTGACCGGATGACTTCAATAGACGGAAAAGACCCCGGGGGCAAGCCTGCTAGGGGCATCCATACTCTACGAGTCAAGACATCATTAAGGGACGGCTGAGATGAGAAGGTACCTCGACGGCCAGCCTACGAGAGGTTACCTTCCCATAGCTACCACCATTCTCGAGGGAATGTGGGTTTAATGTCGGGCTAAGGCCCTGTTGATGTTCACCTGATAGTTCATAGGGTTTATATCATCAAGGGATATGACCCTATGGTCCGACGGCGATTGAAAACACTGATGGGGAATGTTCCCCTCCCCGGGCAATGAGCTTTTCGAGGAAACGAATCATCAGATGCCGTCATACGCAGAATGCACTCGATCGATGAGTTGACAACAACTGATCATATGTATATGTATGCATCAAGGAAACAGGCTAGCAGGGATGTTGACAAGATAGACTGATGGTTAGGAGGTTAGTCAGAAGACTGAGACTCTGGAGGGGGCAAATGGTCGAACAGTTCAGCAACTTCTGCAATACGAACAAATATGACACTCACAGATTTCAGAGATGGCCCCCTTCTCCTGGCACGTAATCACGAACAGGGAGGTATCGAGGAACCATCTCTGGGGCCGAAGAAGAGTGCATTTTTGTACACGCCTCCGCCCCGGAGAGAACACATGGACATAATAACTATTCAATACGATCTATGCGATAAAAGAACCCTGGGGAGGGGATTATTGATGTTGCCTCGAGAAACAATAGGGCGTGTTGGCGGTGGAAAAACCAGAAGATCACATGCAGAATATAGAGGAGATGAATTGCAATCGAATAAGAAAGGTAGCCCTAAACATGCATCTATTCATTCATTCAAACCCACAGGAGAGGCATTACATAGAGCATTATACACAACTGTGGCTCAGCATTATCGCAGGAAGCCGGTTCCCATCCTAGAAAGAAAGAGGAAAACATAGAGAAATAGAGGGGAGAGGCTCGAAGAACACACGGGCTCATATCATCGCCCCTTTCATTACATCGCTCCGCAGAGCTATTCTAGCAGAAGGGGAAAGAAAACAGAAGAAGAAGAACAGATGTTTTCCACAGACCCACCTCAGACGTTCGCAGCAGAGAAATAGGGTATCGGAATCGAACAGGCTCTCCGCTCCTCTTCTTCCTTCCCAAGCTTCTCTTCTCTCTCTTCTATTGGCCTCCTCTCCTTTCTATCTCGCCTCCTTTCTATATGTTCTCTCTTTCTATCTGTCTTCTTTTCAACATCAGATGGTTGATGTATATAAAGAACCTCCAGCCTGGCTTCATCCGGCGTGGGTTTAGCGCGCCGGGAAGAGGGTTTCCTTTACGTGCCGGGAAGAGGGTTTCCCTTACGCGTCGGGAAGATGCTGTCAAAAGAGGGGGCGCGCCAGATTAAGGGGGGCACGCCGGATTCGAGCCGTTCCGTTGTGTTGACTTGATACGGGTCCGACAGCGGGTCCCGGACAGACTCTGGGAGTCACTGTGATTTTTCACATCTCCGTGTTCTTGCCAAACCATGGTGGGAGGTATTGACGAAGCTTCCAGGCCACTGAACGGCTGCTTTCGGAACTCGTGCACCTTCGGCTTGCACACATGGGTTTTCCGCTGACGTGGCTTTCGGCACAGTGGTTTGTGCTGTCAACTCAGCTCAACTTGCATTGGTAGTTTTCACGGGGAGTGGTATGCTGCCCGGAGTGCTTTCATCTCGCCTGGGCAGTCATCTGGTCATTCACGGACCCAATATGCTGAGAAGCCGTACCTATGCCGGGTAATCGGGGTCTTCTACTGACAGAGCCTTCATCCCTTATTGTTCTGAAGGGCCAAGGGCGTTCTTTTGCTTGCGGAGGATCTTTCATTCAGGTGGCGGGCCACCAGGTATACCCTTGTCCTTGGTCGGACAATGGATATATGCTCGTCCTTGATCGGACGATGGGTACATCCTTGTCCTTGGTCGGACGACGGATGGATGCTCGTCCTTGATCGGACGACGGGTACATCCTTGTCCTTGGTCGGGCGACGGATGCATGCTCATCCTTTCTCGGACGGCGGATATATCCTTGTCCTTGGTCAGGTGACGGATACATGCTCGTCCTTGATCGGACGGCAGATATTGTCCACGCGGTACGACTGAGTCGATACCGGTTCATTGGGCAGTCCCGATGACAATGCCCGCTTGTGGTGTATTATTCTCGATCCTCCTGAGGTGAAGTAGACGGCATTCATACTGGGTGACCCGAGGCTCTGGCAGCTTGAGAAGGCTTCAATGTGTTGATCTTATTTGTCTTCTCTGTTTCAGTGGGCCGCATCATTCATCTTTGAGGCTTGATCGCCATTGAGTATATTTTGAGTGCCAACAGTAGGTGTAGAGCTACACCCGGGAGAGACGGGTTTTAGGCTGGTTGGCCGTAGGGCCTCCCACTGTGGCGGCTCGAGTCTGGGCCAAGAGAAAAACCAGCTAGAGGGCCTGATGCGGCGTAGTTAGTCAGTGTGTATGCACGTGGTTGGGGACTTCGTACGCGTGCTGACGAGCACGACCCCAACTAGACCCTTGTCATGTGTTCTTCGATTACTTGTACGGTGTCTCAGTTTTCACCTGGGGTGAGTAGGGAGACACCAGGAACACGCACTATGATGTCAGTGGACACATCCGACCTTGCTTCTAGTGGACAGGTACTCCCATCACGTGGCACATGACTCTCGTGACTCGAGGTTTAGTTTTTCTATCTGCAAGACGTGACTTTTTGGGTATCTTCTGCATGCTTTTCCTGACATAGTGGTCTAGGCTTTCCGGTAGGGTTACCGAGGTTCCACCCGTAGATAGTGTAGGGTTCACGACAGCGAGGTCATGACCTACCTTCGGATCGCGTGGTCTCGGGTTGGGCCTTCGTCTGAGAGGATGAGCCTTCACGATAGAGTCATCGTGGTTTTCCCTTCCAGGTAGCGTAGCCAGGGTTTATTCGTTAGTTCGGTGGTCCCCCGACTGAGAGATCGGGGTATATTTTTCGTGTCGTTAGGAGTAGCTTATAGAGCAGTGGTTTGGTCACCGTTGTTACTGTTCTTATCATGGTTGTTCCTTCCACTGTTATTGTTACTGTTGCTGATCATGTTACTGTTGTTGTTGTTCTTGTTAGCGCTGCTATTTACCATTGTTGTTTTCTGGTGGGTATCTACGGGACCCCTACTGAGCCAATGAGATGAGGCTCACCCCTATCTTTTAAGGTGTTTCGCTTCCTCCTTGAGGTTTGGAGGTGCAGTGTGAAGGTTCGTAGTGCCAGCTTGCCTGTGCCGGAGGCATACCCAGTGATAGAGTACGTTCCTTTTCCCTGTAGACTGTACTTTGTTGGACTAGACACTGCATTTAGTTATTTAATTAAAAACATAATTTATTTCCTATTAATTAAATGGTTAATTATATTATTGTTCCTGCATTATTTTAAATTTTAATGTACCTCCACACACCTAAATAACCCTTCCGAGCCTTCCGGCTCGTGGGTGGCAAGCCAGGATTCGAATGGTATCGGGTATTTCCTGATATCTAGATCTTGCGTCGTTACATATCGGCCCACTGTCTTATACAAGAATACTTAGCCATAATCACAGTACTCACGCGAGAATGCCTTCCGAGGTCATGGAACTCTCGCGGTGACAGTCACCAGATATTGCCCAGTTACACAGGGATGATTGCCCACACTATAAAAATAACATAGGGATGGCCCTTACTAATCACAATAGAAAGGTAGAACACCCGGAACCAAGCGGACACACTTCCACAAAACTCCGTCGGTCATGGACTCTCGGAAGCACAGAATGGGTGAGGCAGTGCCTCCCGGGCCTGAAGGACCTGGGTGGCCAAAGCATGGGCCACCCAAACGGTTGGGTGGCCAGGGTATTGGCCGCCCACCACTGGGCCACCATGAGAACGGGGCGGCTCCCAAGTTGGCCACCTAGAGGGCTGGGCGGCCATCCCTTTGGCTGCCTAGACCTGGCATCTATGGGACATAGGTGGCCAGGGTACTAGCAGCCCAGTAGACCTGGGCGGCCAGGCCTTGGGCTGCCCAGACACAGTGCAGAGCGGCCAGGAGCTTGGCCACCAGTAGCCTGGCATAAAAGGCGAAAAGAGAGAGAGTGGGGCGGCCAGGGGTCTGGTCGCTTGCAACCTAGACTGCCCAACCCTTGGCCGCCCAGTAGACCTGGGCGGCCAGGCCCTTGGCCACCCAGCTTTGGACGCGACGGCCACTCTTGTGGCTGTCTCCAGCCGGGTTTCACAGAAAATGCCGAACTCCACGCGGAGTTCGATCCCATGCCCCATTCGTCATGAGACGAAGGGGAAAATAGGGGGAATCAATCCTCGGGCATTCCTACATTCGGGAAACCTCATTAAACTACAAATCGAGGCCTAGGTTGTCCAAAATCTGTCGCTCGTCCCTGATCATGCATATACCCCAAAATAAGAAATTCTCCTACTCTCGGCCTCACTGTGGCACAGAATCGCGGGGAAAACGCATGGGAAGAGGAGGGATCCGTCCCCCTACCTTTTCAAAGCCTTAAACCACCGGAACCTCGAAGAAATGCCGATCCACCCCACACGGTCGGCTCCCATGACCGCAACTACTCCCTACTCAATGTTCCCCATGCTCCTTGCCTTCGTCCTCGCCACACGCCACCGCCGTTGCTCCACCTCGGACCTTCCCACTGCCGTCAGCCACTAGAGGTAAGAATGGGAGAGGGAAATAGAGACGGGAGAGTGAGGGTGAAGGTGAGACGCGAGAGAGAGATGAGAGAATAGATAGGGAGAGAGGGGAGTTAAAATAGGGTTTTTAATTTTTATTTTATTATATTTTTTCTATTCCATTTAGAAAATTCACACGAACTCTGAAAAAAACCCCAAAAAATATATTCTGACCTAGAAAAATTCTAGGAAAAAGTAGGGTCACTCAACGCACCACCACATGTTGTGCCCCTGATTTAGTAGTTTTGATGCTGACTAACTATGATTCATTTTGATTAAGTCTCTCTATTTTGTTGAACTTCCAGTTGCATATTTCTTCTAACAGAATGTGCCTTTCTAGAGCCTATTATTTCTTTCTCTGTTCAAGCCAAGAGGTTGCAAGTATAGAAGAGTTCAATTTCAGGAGAAGGAGTAGCCTGAAGAACAAGAGTCGACTTCTGGTCATGAAGGCTCTGTCGCTACAGCTAAGAGCGTTTGTAGTTAAAGAGAAGAAGACCAATTTAAAGGCGACGGTTCCCACTGCCTAAGGGTGAATAATAGGTGGTCAATGGCAACAAATAGGCTCTATGGCTGACAAAAGGATTGCTAAAGGTGAAGAATGTGTGGCAGCCTTGAAGGCTTCAAAAAACACTCTATAAGGTTCTTGCGTCGATGCAGCGACTTGAAGATTGCAAAGGAGAAAAAACAGAGCTATGACGATGGCTATTGAAGCTTAAGGTTGACAAATAGCTTGGTAAGGCAGATAAATAGGCAATTGTGGTGACAAACACTTTCCTTAGGGTGAAAAATGGATCGTCAGTCTAAAATCTTTGAAGGACATTGAAGCTGCGTTAACGCAGGATGCGCGTTACGTCAACGCAGCCTCGTTGAAATCTCGAAGGATAGAAAAGCTATCAAAGGCGACGGCTATTGGCTACTAAGGGTGAAAAGTAGCTTGTTAGAGCTGACAAATAGCAGATATCTGTGACAACTAGCTCATTAGTTCTGACAAATAGCTGATGGCTATCATGATTGAAGAAATATCAAGTTTGTCTGAAGAATTTGATTCTGATTGGGTTTCTAAATACGGCTATCATGGATATGGAAGGTTTCTAAGCATTGGACGACACAGATTATCATATTTATCAAAACTGATAAGGATCTGTAGAGAATAAGTAGGAGAATCCTAGCTTCTGCTATCTACGGAAAGAAGAAGTTTGAGTAGGACTCTGACAAGAGTTCTTCATCCTGGTATCATCGTGGGCATATATATTATATGAAAGAGAGACTGTAGAGATGCATGTGTAGAGAGAAAACGAAGCAATCTTGCAGGTAATTCGAAGAACGGCGTGCCATCAGAAAAATAAGAGTTCTTCGTACTAGTAACAGCCCGAAGCCAGAAGCATTGAGAGAAGTTCTTGCTGAATTTAAGTGCAAAGTTCAGAACAGTAGTACACCGGCATCAACTTGACAACAGATCTTGCTTACCATCCGGGAGAAAACTATTCTGAAACTTGATCTGTGTTCTCCAAGTTGGTTTATTTTTGCTTCTTTATTGTTCTTTGATAACTTAAGAACTATCGTGAGATAGGAGATCAAGCTGTGTGTTAGCGGATAGGGAGAAGGTGTTCTCTTGATAAAGCAGTGGATCAGTAGTTTGTTTGGGTTGTTCCCAATATTTAGTGCATGGCACTAGTGGAAGCCTCACTTGATTTGATGAGGGGTGGACGTAGGCCTCTGGGTTGAGGACCGAACCACCTTAAAAATCCCTACCTTGCTGTGGTGTGCTTGCTCTCATACATCTTTGCTTGTCTTTGAAGCGCTAGCTGCTACTTAGCACCATGTGTGAATAACTCCATATATTTCATACCTGCGTCCTATATCTATATCGTTTAATAAAGTCAAAAGGGGGGCAGATCTATTCAACCCCCCTTCTAGACTGCCTCTTAGCACCTAACACCACAGACGCAAAATAATCCATATAAGCACCCCTTAAGGGTCCAAAAATCTAATATTAAAGTCTGAAACTCACATAGACACGATCCGCAATCCGTGGAAACACGATCCGAGACCCGGGGACGTTACACTAATGTTCTAAGAAGTACAAATGCTTGGGTTACATGTTCAACCATCTACAGCGAGAGAGTTGGTCATCATATACCTTGATGAACAAGTTGCTGAGATCAATAGTTATATGGACTCCTTCAAATAGAAATAGACGAAGTATGGAGTCACACTAATATGTGATGGATGGTCAAATACCACTAAAAGTAGCCTGATCAACTTTCTTATTTACTGTAATAGACATGTATTCTTTCATAGGTCGGTGGATGCATCAGGTCATGTCCACAGTTACCAATATATTTTGTCATTATTGGAACAAGTGGTGAACAAGATCGGGGAGGAGTACATTGTTCAAGTGGCCACAGATAATGGCTCGAACTAAAAAAAGACTCGAGAGGAGTTGATGAGGACCAGATAGCACCTTTTTTGGATCCCCTATGCAGCACATTGTGTAGACCTGATGCTAAAAGAGATTGGTTAGCTTCTTGTAGTCAAGTCTATGGTCGAGGTGACACAGAAGGTCACGAAATACATCTACAACCACACACTTATATTGGCTTGGATGAGAGAGCATTATGGTGACAAACTGTTGAGACCTTACATCACACGATTTGCCACGAACTACATCACCTTACAAAGTCTTCTGAATCATAAGGATGGGTTGAAAAAAATGTTTAGGGGTAAGTATAATGACCCAAGATCTAGATACCGAGTCAAACTGGATACCATTCGGATCCTACGCCGCCACCCACAAGCTGGAAAGCTCGGAAGGGTTATTTGGGGTGTTGTGATTGTAACACCCGAGAAAATTTTGGGATTTAAAATATAATTATATTAATTATTCAAAGGGAAGAAATGGTTATTAAATGAATTATGGTTAATTAAATCTAATTATTATGGCCCTGCACTGATCCAAGAGGATTAGGCCCATATAATAAACCCAATTGGCCCAAAAAGACTATTTTGGACCTTAGCCCATATTCTAGAAGCTTAAAACTAGTATAATCACGGAATTAAAGAGATAAGTAGGATAAAGATGTGGATAATATCAAAAGAGTTCGAAATGGTTCAAATTCGATGCCCAGACCGAAAATGGTCTATCGCGAGACCGCATAGTAGTGGGAAACGGTCTAGCTTTGGACCGCTTGGCTATGCAGATTCCGTGAAAAGAAGAGAACGTGAAAAGCTTAGAACTTGGGTATCCAAATCACCTAGGATCGATGCTATCTACAAATTAGATAAGTCTAGAAGGCTAGAAGATCGAATTGAAGACCTAATTTGGACTCTAAGTTCGTTCAAATCCATGAAACCAAGCTAAAACATATAAATAGACCCCAGAACCACCTTGCAAGACCCTTACATTTGGCTCACGTGGAACTAAGGTAAGGAGAATTTATTTCAGGTAGGTTCTTTAGAATATTTTATTCATAATACTCAGGTCTAACTCCCCTCAAAATTTCTTTCTAGGAGATCAAGGCTACGAGGAGTTAGACGCTTCCAAAGTTGCTGATCCTATACCAATAGCCCAGGAATCTATACAACGGCCCGGTAAAGATCATGGGATTAGAAGCCCTAGATGAGGTATTTAGTAATTGTGTCTTTAGAACTTTTTGTTCTCCTTTATATCTTCTATCTACCCTCAAAATTTCACGTCTTTAGGACAAGAGAGTCAAAAGATACATGGGTGTGGAGTTGTTGGTTTTGGTCAGGACGAGCAGAGAATTAGGGTTAACTTCCAGCCTTAAATACGAAGTCTAAAGCCTAGGACAAAGGTAGGTTATCTCATGAAAGGCTTAAACTTTATGTCAGGGATAAAAGCCCTCCGATTTTAGTTGATTTCATGTATTGTACATCGAGAATTTTATGATTTATTAGGGACTATGCATCTAGTATACTCCTCATGCATAATTCTTAGCCCTAATTGAAGTTAAAAGGAGAATTTTCTTGTTTATTATACAAACCCACACATATTGTTGGCCTATACTCATTCTGTCATGCTATGGGAGTTTATACGTGTTGATTTCCAGGCATGATATGTCTTAGATTAATATTTTTATTAAGTTTTCTGTAACACAAGAAGAAACGGTCTTCCTATAGACTGCCAGAAACCCTAGCGGTCGCACGATAGACCGTTTGGCCCAATGAAATGGTCCTCCACTAGACCGTTTGAGTTTCTGATTTCTGTATTTAAGTGAACTCGAAACTTAATGCAGAATGGCCCTAATTAATGTATGATAAGCCTAGTTAAGTAAGTTTTATTCCTGTTTCAAGTGCTATGATTATATATCTAGTTATGTTAACAGAGCGTTCTAATAGAATTCATGATTCCTTGTGCACTCAGAACTATTTTTACACTTATGTTATTTTCATGACCAAATCATATACTTTTGTAATTAACTTGAACTTATATGATTTATGGACTAATCATGGTTTAATCATTGTTTTACCATGGTATCTCTCTTCTAAGAGTCATTTTCTTAAGTATATGGCACATATCCCGGTATGTTATCATTAGTTACACCTTTACACATTAAGTACACAATCTTGGACTTGATAACCTCTCCAATGGATATTCCTTCCAACGGACAAGGAAATCTTATTTCAAGGCATCCGTAAGACTCCGCGAGTGTGGGATTCCCACTAGGACGCCGAGCTAGTTTTACCGTTAAAATCCATTATCTAGAAAAGCACTTACCGATGTTTTGTGTATTCTGGATTTTAGCGGCCCTCTGGATGACCGTCTGATTTCCGTAAGCGACCCTTCACTAGACTGCTAAGGGGTACTAAATAACCATCCGCTAGACCGCTAAAGCTCCAGATGGTTTTACTGCGTCGATATCTTTATTTTATGAAACGGTCCATGAATAGACCACCAGGCGTTCTAAACGGTCCAGTAATAGACCGCTTGGTTCCTGATTTAGTCTAACCCAAGGTTTGGCCTTTGGGGTTGGTTTTCTTGAGTTCCTCGATGATCTTAGCATTATGTGAAGTCTCAACCTACGTTAAGTCAATATTAAAGGTATGGAACATAATGAGAGTACCATTATGCTGTCAAATTTCGTCCGTAGCATGATATCCATTTAAGTCATCCTTGAAATCTCTTGTTCTTAATTGAAGCATTCTTGCCTTGGTTACTTTATCATGAAATTATTGTTGAGCTTGTACATTATTGGCCACATTATTGTTATACTCGTGGAAGTAGCTTGATTTATACTTGAAGATGTAGTTCGAGCATTGATTGTGTTCAAGGGCTCTATGCTAGTACCCTCGGCTGATTGTCGGAAATATACTGTAAATCATGAGGTATGATGCTACTGGCGTTGCATTACGCTGGGAGTACTTTCTTTATAAATAAGTGAAAATTGATGGAACATGAGTAAAGATCCACGTAAATTCACGAAGTACTTGCTACTAAGTGAAGAGTACTTTCTTACTTGTTACATGACTTTCTAGTGCATAGCCTTCATGGTTATGAAAAGTACTGTCTTGTTACATTCTTGCTCATGAAAAGGCCAAAATTTACATTCTTGTTATATGCTTGATCAATCATATTCTCGTATCCTATCTTGTTACTTTTTTTTTGTTCACATGTTTTACCTTATCTGCATAATTTATCTTATTCTCTAGAGCTAAAATGTTAATCACTTAAATTACCTTCATATTGATATGACGATACCTACTGGGCAAGTGTGCTCATTACCTATTTTTCTCAATGTTTCAGGAAGTATAGATGAATCGGATTTGGATTATACAAGTAATGGGTCCGAGAGGGATTGAAGGTCAAAATGAATCGAGATAAGCCTTAGTTATCAACTGTCTAGTCGAGTCGTGATGTAATCTTTGTTTTATTGAGTCTAATGAAAAGAGTCAAAGATATTATGTACTTTGATATTATTATTATGGAATAAAGTGAAGTTTGAATGAATTATTGGTGCAATTACTTTTATGTGATTGTCTTGTGCTCTGATTATGTTGCTTGCTCGAGACGTACTAGCCGACTGTATACGTTTCCGATTGTTTCTGCTGCATAATCTTGGGGCGTGATAGTTAGAGTTGTATCAGAGCCTAGGACTAGAAGTCCTAGGGAAGAAGTCATATCATAGGTTAAGTCCAAGGTTTAAGGACCCACACCTATGAAACTAGGAAAGAAACTCCCAACCTGTGAGCGGAATCGCGTAGAACCTGGGATGTGATAGTAATTAGAATTATTTCTAAGATTAACCCCACTCATTTCATTAGAATTAACAAATTCATTACTCTTCTCAGGTACCTTACTCTCATCATGGCTCATCGTGTTGACTGGAACGGTATGCAGCAGACTGTTGCGGGTCTCACCCAGGTATTGCAAAACATGGCACAAGCTAGCACAGGGGCAAGAGCTGGAGACCTACACCGCAATTTTCGGAGCTTAAATCCTCCGAGGTTTTCAGAATCCTCTAATCCTGATGAGGCTGAAAATTAGATCGATGAAATTAACTTTACATTCGAGGTTATGCAATGTGCCGACCAAGAAAAGGTTCATCTTGCTACGTTCCAACTCAATAAAGATGCATGTACATGGTGGAAGTCAATCCATGTACCGCCTCAAGATGCACCACACACTTGGGAGGGGTTCCTTACACTCTTGCGAGCAAAATACTTCTCCGAACATGTCAAGGAGAGGAAAGATATGGAATTCGCTTCATTACGCCAAGGCATGATGTCAGTAGCGGAGTATGAACTCCAGTTTTCTCGACTTGCACCTTATGCTCCTCACTTGATTAGCACGGAGTTATTAAAAGCCAATCGATTTATGGATGGATTGAGGCCCGACTTTATTCAATAACTTGGGACTCGGAATATCCATACATATGCGTAGATGGTCCAACGGGCACATCTATGTGAAAGGACCTTAGAGAAGGTCGAAAAACTTAAAGGTAAAGGAGAAGAGCCGAAGGCCTAATCGGCATGAAAAGAAGGGGAAGTTTAGTATCACGGAACCTTGCAAATCCCGTGATAGCAAGAAGAGATCCCGGAACGGGAGTGGTAGTGGCTACCATAAGAAGAAGAAGGTCAAAGAAGAAGAAAAGCAAGTCATGGCGGCTTGCACGTTTTACGAGAAGTTTGGTCATTCGATCGAAGAGTGCTAGAAGCGTCTCGGTGCTTACTTATGATGTGGCAGTTGGGAGCACCGCATGTCGGATTGCCCCCTTATGAAGGAACAATCTTCTGGTGGTGGACGTAAGTGACAGGCTCGTCTTAATGCTATTGTGGAAGATGAGGAAGCGCCCAAGAATGATGAGCTAATGGAAGGTACTATCCAAATTTATTCCCATCCTGCATTCGTACTATTTGGTGCTGGTGCTTCTCATTCCTTTATATCTACTACTTTTGCAAAAATCTTACCAATTTCATCAGTTCCTCTACCTTCGGACCTAGCAATCACTA
Organism: Amorphophallus konjac; assembly: GCA_022559845.1. Classification (NCBI taxonomy): domain Eukaryota; kingdom Viridiplantae; phylum Streptophyta; class Magnoliopsida; order Alismatales; family Araceae; genus Amorphophallus; species Amorphophallus konjac. Next base: position 208,552,774 of record CM040124.1, read on the forward strand.
CACAATTAGGTCCAGGAACCAAACTTACAACCTACTACCCCGATAGTGAGGTAATGGTAGAAGGTCATAATCTTCCAGTAAACCTCATATGCCTTGATATGGTGGGCTACGATGCTATTTTAGGTGTAGATTGGCTCGTAGACCACGACGCCTACATAAACTGTCGCAACGGGATTATCCCTTTTCGGAAACCAGGTCTTCCAAGGTTTTCCTTCATTGGTATCAAGTATAGGAAACATCCTGCTATTATTTCATCTCTTCACGCTTGCAAACTTATTTCGCAAGTATGTGAAGCTTTTTTTACTTCCGTAATCATCACCGAGTCCAAGGGAATTATCTTAGAAGATATTCCCATTGTGAATGAGTTTCTCGATGTATTTCCATCAGATTTACCCGGCTTACCGCTCGAAAGGGAAGTAAATTTCTTCATTGAACTCATTCCTAGAGCAGCACCTGTTTCTATAGCTCCCTATAGGATGTCCCCCACATAACACAAGGAATTGAAGAAACAACTTCAGGAGTTATTAGACAAGGGTTTTATTCGACCTAGCACATCCCCTTGGGATGCGCCAGTTCTATTCGTCAAGAAGAAGGATGGATCTCTCAGGCTATGTATCGACTACCGGCAACTAAATCAACTCACAATTAAGATTAAATATCCGTTGCCACGTATAGATGAACTCTTTGATCAGATTTCAGGAGTAGAATATTTCTCCAAGATAGATCTCAGGGCAAGTTATCATCAGCTCAAGATCAAAGATGAAGACATACATAAAACTGCTTTTCGGAGCAGATATGGCCACTATGAATTCGTGGTAATGCCGTTCGGATTAACCAATGCCCCGACAGCATTTATGCAACTCATGAATAATGTCTTCAGGTCTTATCTTGACCAGTTTGTAGTCGTCTTCATTGATGATATTCTTATATACTCCGAAATAAAGGAGGAACATGAAGAGCACTTAAGAATAGCCTTGCAAACGCTAAGAGAGTACAAACTTTATGCAAAGCTTAGTAAGTGCGAGTTCTGGCTAAAGGAGGTCTCTTTCCTTGGCCATATTATTTCAAAAGAGGGTATCGTTGTCGACCCTTCTAAAATAGAAGCTGTTAAGAATTGGAGCCGGTCGTCGACCGTATCTGAAGTCAGAAGTTTTCTAGGTCTAGCTGGTTATTATAAGAGATTTATCAAAGATTTCTTAAAAATCGTCGTTCCTTTTGCAAGGCTCACAAGAAAGGAGAATCCTTTTATATGGTCGAATGATTGCGAAGAGAGTTTTCTAACTCTTAAAGATCACCTTACTACAGCCCCTATTTTGGCGTTGCCCATTGAGGGTGGTGGATTTGAAGTCTATACGGATGCGTCTGGCGTTGGCCTAGGGTGTGTCCTTATGCAAAATGGAAAGGTGATTTGCTATTCATCAAGGCAGTTGAAGCGTCATGAAGAAAATTACCCTGTGCATGATCTGGAACTAGCTGCGGTTATATTCACATTGAAGATTTGGCTACATTACCTTTATGGGGAGAAATTCGTCATATTTTCAGATCATAAAAGTCTGAAATATCTCTTCACCCAGAAAGAGTTAAACATGCGACAACGTAGATGGTTGGAGTATCTCAAGGACTTCGACTTTGCTATCCAATATCATCCGGGGAAAGCAAATGTTGTAGCTGACGCTCTTAGAAGGAAACCAATGGCAACTCTAGCAAGCCTCAGGAAAGGTATAACTTGTCTTATTGAAGATTTTTCTCATTTAAATCTTGATATTGACAGAGAAGGAGAAGGAGGTATGATTGCCAATATAAGGTTTCAACCTACATTGATCAAGGACATAGTCCAATTACAAGAAAATGACCCCACATTAATAGAGATTAATGGTAATATTGATCAGAGACCGGATTTTTCTATCTCAAATGATGGAAGACTATTATTCAATGATCGAATTTGTGTGCCGAATCATGATGACACTAAGAATTTGATCATGGAAGAGGCTCATAAGTCAAGATATGCTATTCACCCTGGTGCTACCAAGATGTATCATGATTTAAAAAGAAACTTTTGGTGGCCCAACATGAAAAGAGAAGTAGCGGACTTTGTAGCTCGATGTCTCACTTGTCAACAAGTAAAAGCAGAACATTTAAGACTCACTAGGAAATTACACCCCTTGAATATTCCCGAGTGGAAATGGGAAAGTATAGGGATGGATTTTATCATGGGTTTTCCTAAGACAAGAGGACATGATGGTATATGGGTGATCATAGACCGATTGACTAAATCTACACATTTTCTACCAATCAAAAGTCGATGGTATGTGGATGTACTAGTAGCATTATACATGAGGAAATTATCAAATTACATGGTGTCCCTGTCATCAATATATCCGACCGAGATCATCGATTTACATCACAATTCTAGAAGGGTCTACGACATTTATTAGGGACCCGACTTAATTTTAGCACTGCGCTCCATCCACAAACTGATGGTCAAACTGAAAGGACAAATCAAGTGGTGGAAGATATGCTCAGAGCTTGTGCAATTGACTTTGGAGGAAGTTGGCACGACCATTTACCCCTAGTAGAATTTGCCTATAACAATAGCTATCAGGCTAGCATTCAAATGGCACCATTTAAGGCTCTGTATGGTAGAAGTTGTCGATCGCCTATTTGTTGGAATGAAGTAGGAGAAAGGTAATTTCTCGACCCCGACATCATCAGGGATACTACCGAGAAGATAAAGCTTATTCGGGAAAGACTTCAGATGGCACAAGACATGTAGAAATCATACGCTGATAATCGAAGGCGCGAGCTAGAATTTCAAGTGGGAGATCACGTATTTCTCTAAGTTTCTCCAGGTCGAGGTATTCGAAGATTCGGTATCAAAGGCAAGCTTACTCCAAGATTCATTGGCCCCTTTGAGATTCTCGAAAGGATTGGTGAAGTCACATATCAAATAGCTTTACCCCCTCAATTAGCAGGAGTTCATGAAATATTTCACGTCTCAATGCTCAAGAAGTATGTACCTGATCCATTTCATGTCATCACTTACGACAACTAGGAAATTAATAAGGACTTGACATGCGAGCAGAGGCCAATCAAGATCATTAAACGAGAAGTACGGCAACTTCGGAATAAAACTATTCTTTGGTTAAGATCGAATGGATCAAATCATGTCCACATGAAGCAACATGTAAAACTGAAGAAGCCATGCACAAAAGATTTCCAGAGATATTTGAATGTAAGTACACTCCATGTATTGAATTTGGGGACCAAATTCTCTTAAGTGGGGAGGGTGTAACACCCGAGAAAATTCTGAGATTTAAAATATAATTATATTAATTATTCAAAGGGCAAAAGGGGCTATTAAATGAATTATGGTTAATTAAATCTAATTATTATGGCCCTGTACTGATCCAAGAGGATTAGGCCCATATAATAAACCCAAGTGGCCCAAAAAGACTATTTTGGACCTTAGCCCATATTCTAGAAGCTTAAAACTAGTATAATCACAGAATTAAGGAGATAAGTAGGATAAAGATGTGGATGATATCAAAAGAGTTTGAAATGGTTCAAATTAGGCCCCCAGATCGAAAATGGTCTATCGCGAGACCGCATAGCAGTGGGAAACGGTCTAGCATTAGATCGCTAGGCTCTACGGATTCCGTGAAAGGAAGAGAACATGAAAAGCTTGGAACTTGGGCATCCAAATTACCTAGGATCGATGCTATCTACTAATTAGATAAGTCTAGAAGGCTAGAAGATTGAATTGAAGACCTAATTATGACTCTAAGTTCGTTCAAATCCATTAAACTTAGCTAAAACCTAGAAATAGACCCCAGAACCACCTTGCGCGACCCTTACTTTTGGCTCGCGTGTAACAAAGGTAAAGAGGTTTTATTTCAAGTAGGTTCTTTAGAATCTTTTATTCACATTACTCAGGTCTAACTCCCCTCAAAATTTTGTTCTAGGAGATCAAGTCTACGAGGAGTTAGAGGCTTCCAAAGTTGCTGATCCTATACCAATAGCCCGGGAATCTATACAACGGCCCGGTAAAGATCATGGGATTAGAAGCCCTAGAGGAGGTATTTAGTAATTGTGTCTTTAGAACTTTTTGTTCTCCTTTATATCTTCTATCTACCCTCAAAATTTCACGTCTTTAGGACAAGAGAGTCAGGAGATACAAGGGTGTGAAGTTGATGGTTCGGTTCAGGACGAGCAGAGAATTAGGGTTAACTTCTAGCCTTAAATTCGAAGTCTAAAGACCAGGAAAAAGGTAGGTTATCTTATGAAAGGCTTAAACTTTATGTCAGGGATAAAAGCCTTCTGGTTTCAGTTGATTTCATGCATTGTACACTGAGAATTTTATGATTTATTAGGGACTATGCATCTAGTATACTCCCCATGCACAATTCCTTGCCCTAATTGAAGTTAAAAGGAGAATTTTCTTGTTTATTACACAAAGCCACGCATATTGTTGGCCTATACTCATTCTGTCATGCTGTGGGAGTTTATACATGTTGATTTCCAAGCATGATATATCTTAGATTAATATTTTTATTAAGTTTTCTGTAACACATGAAGAAACGGTCTTCCTGTAGACCGCCAGAAACCCTAGCGGTCGCACGATAGACCGTTTGGCCCAGTGAAATGGTCCTCCACTAGACCGTTTGAGTTTCTGATTTCTATATTTAAGTGAACCCGAAACTTAATGCAGAATGGCCCTACTTAATGTATGATAAGCCTAGTTAAGTAAGTTTTATTCCTGTTTCAAGTGCTATTATCATATATCTAGTTATGTTAACAGAGCATTCTAATAGATTTCATGATTCCTTGTGCACTTAGAACTATTTTTACACATATGTTATTTTCATGACCAAATCATATACTTTTGTAATTAACTTGAACTTATATGATTTATGGACTAATCATGGTTTAATCGATGTTTTACCATGGTATCTCTCTTCTAAGAGTCATTTTCTTAAGTATATGGCACATATCCCGGTATGTTATCATTAGTTACACCTTTACACATTAAGTACACAATCTTGGACTTGATAACCTCTCCATTGGATATTCCTTCCAACGGAGTAGGAAATCTTGTTTCAAGGCCTCTGTAAGACTCCGCGAGCCTGGGATTCTCACTAGGACGCCGAGCTGGTTGTACCGTTAAAACCCATTGTCTAGAAAAGCGCTTACCGGTGTTTTGTGTATTCTGGATCTTAGCGGCCCTCTGGACGACTATCTGATTTCCGTAAGCGGCCCTTCACTAGACCGCTAAGGGATACTAAACGGCCATCCGCTAGACCGCTAAAGCTCCAGATGGTTTTACTACGTCGATGTCTTTATTTTATGAAACGGTCCATGAATAGACCACCAGGCGTTCTAAACGGTCCAGTAATAGACCGCTTGGTTCCTGATTTAGTCTAACCCAAGGTTTGGCCATTGGGGTTGGTTTTCTTGAGTTCCTAGATGTTCTTAGGATTATTTGAAGTCTCAAACTACGTTAAGTAAGTCAATATTAAAGGTATGGAACATAATGAGAGTACCATTATGCTGCCAAAGTTCTTCAGTAGCATGATATCCATTTAACTTGAAATCTCTTGTTCTTAATTGAAGCATTCTTGCCTTGGTTACTTTATCATGGAATCATTGTTGAGCTTGTACATTATTGGCCACATTATTGTTATAATCATGGAAGTAGCTTGATTTATACTTGAAGATGCAGTTCGAGCACTGATTATGTTCAAGGGCTCTCTGCTAGTCCCCTCGGCTGATTGTCGAAAACATATTGTAAACCATGGGGTATGATGCTACTTGTGTCGCATAGCGCTAGGAGAACTTTCTTTATAAATAAGTGAAAATCCACGGAACATGAGTAAAGATCTACATAAATTCACGAAGTACTTGCTACTAAGTGAAGAGTACTTTCTTGCTTGTTACGTGACTTTCTAGTGCATAGCCTTCATGGTTATGAAAAGTACTTTCTTGTTACATTCTTGTTCATGGAAAGGCCAAAATTTACGTTCTTGTTATATGCTTGATCAATCATATTCTCGTATCCTATCTTGTTACTTTGGTTTTGTTCACATGTTTTACCGTATCTGCATGATTTAGCTTATTCTCTAGAGCTAAAATGTTAATCACTTAAATTACCTTCATGTTGATACGAAGATACCTACTGGGCAAGTGTGCTCATTACCTATTTTTCTCAATGTTTCAGGAAGTACAGATGAATCGAATTCAGATTATACAAGTAACGGGTCCGAGAGTGATTGAAGGTCAAAATGAATCGAGAGAAGCCTTAGTTATCAAGTGTCTAGTTGAGTCATGATGTAATCTTTGTTTTATTGAGTCTAGTGAAAAGAGTCAAAGATCTTATGTACTTTGATATTATTATTATGGAATAAAGTGAAGTTTGAATGAATTATTGGTGCAATTACTTGTATGTGATTGTCTTCCGCTCCGATTATATTGCTTGCTCGAGGCGTACTAGCCGACTGTATACGTTCCCGATTGTTTCCGGTGCATAATCTCGGGGCGTGACAGTGATTATGCATTTAAATTTTAAACAATCGCAAGAAATAAGTTACCAGATTAATATATACGTGGAAGAAATAAAATTAACATTATATAACAATTAATATAATTGTAGAGTCCAGTCCATAAGTACAGTCAACAAAAAGAGAAACGTACTCTGCTACGGGGCACACCCCGGCACTGGCAAGCTGGCGAACTACTGGTCCTCCGAATGGAAAACTCCACCTCTAGGAGAAGCGCTATACCTGAAAAAGCAGGGAGTGAGCCTCATCTCATTCGCTCAGTAGGGGTCTCGCAGATCCCCACCACAACGAAATCGATAAGCAACAGTAACAGTAACAATAGCAATAAAAATAATAATAATAATGAAATTACGACATTAAACGATAATGGTCGAAACGAAAAGAACGGTGAGCGGGGGAACCACGGAGCCTCTATGCTAGCCTGATTCTTAACAAGGGAACCACGACCCCTAGTCGGGATTGCCGACCCACGGTGAGACCGTAGTCCTAATATCAGGAGAAAACTTCACAATAATACTATCGTAACAATCCGCCCCTACTGATGGAACGATTGACGAGACCACACATACACAACCTTCACCCTCGAGAGGACAACCAACCTCTGGCAAACCTTGGTCTCGAGCTGGGACCAGTGAGGGAACCATGTCCCACACACAGGGCGACACCAGCCCATCTACTGGAAGGGCCAAGACAACGCTATCGTTAACACAACCTTCACCGGCATAGGGTCCGTTACTCAAGCACACACAACAAGGCCAGATGCGTCCACTATCTTCTTATACTGGTCCAAGGTCTCATATGCGCGCACACTACCCACACCCGGTCTCAGAAGGAGTAGAAGAGACACACACACACACACACCATACCCTGGGACTGGCTAGGATCCGTACCTCTACGCCCGTCAGTACGGTCGTGGCCAGCTACCTAACAAGGGGTACGCACCACTACATCCGTCAATGATGTACACTTGTCCTAACCAAGGTACACACACTCAGGCAATCTCACCTCTGCACAAGGAGCGTCGTGCACACTAGGTGGTCTCGCCTGGTCCAACCACGATCGGCCACTAGGATCTTCTGCGGTCTCATGGAATCCCGCCAAACTCTATCATCTGTAGTCTCGCAGAATACCGTTGAACTCTATCATCTGCAGTCTCCCTGGAATCTACCACAAAACTATCAGCCGCGGATTCATGCAAATCTCGAGAAAGTCATGCACATGCACGCAAACCATCGTATCACAGCAATAGGTGCATGGAAAACTACCTCTGATCTAAAGACGGAAACTAGTGGACACCGGCCCACTAAACCCACACAAGGACTACCCACCACGATCATAGAACTCACGCAGATATGACCCTCCACGGTCACTCGACTCACGCGGTAAATAACTCACCACCAGCACGCAAGCCATGTGGAGACTATGCTATATTTGCACGACCAAACCCGCCGTAGGGAAACTCATGAATACTTGAACTATGGGAAGTCATTCTCGGGTGACAACTGCCCTCACAAGGCCGAAATGGCCTAAATTCCATTGATTTCCATGTAGAAAACATTAATTTTATATTTCGAGGATGAAAGCCCGTTCACGGGGGTCAACCGGGCCGAACAGGCCCCAATCGGTCGACCAGTAGTGCTTGTCGGTCGACCAACGCTGGGATAGGTCGATCAACCAACACCCTGGTAGGTCGACCGACTGGGTGGTTCGGTCGACTGACCGGTCCCCAATGGTCGACCGAAATCACCCAGTGGCGACTGGCCTGGACAGGTGCCCAATCGGTCGACCGAATAGAGGAATAGATTGACCGATTCTGGCACGTCTGCGACAGGAACCCCTCCATGAGGTCGGAAACATGGGGAAACACTCCTCGACCTCTAACACACCCATTGGCATCAATCACACTAGAAATCATCGCCCGAATCGACAAAATCGTCACTCGACCCAAAATATGCTTTTCAACCCAAACAAGAAGGAAACCGGCTCTTCCCCGCCCGAATCGACATAAAATCGTTAAGGAATAATGCAAGGAGGGTAAGAATCCATCCCCCTACCTTTTCTGAAGAAAACATGCGAGTTTGGGGTCGATCCACGCCAAAATCACTCATCCCACGGTCGGTTCGTCACGAAATCTCAAAAATCCTCCACCACAGCGCCACCTCCTGTTCCACACCCCAATCCTCACCACTCGTCGCCCGCGCCACCCTCCACCTTGCCGCAAGTCTCCCCTGTCGGCCGTCGGAGAAGAAGAGGGAGAGAGGGAGAGACGTGAGAGTGAGAGAGGGAGAGAATGAGAGTGAGGGAGAGAGAGTCACGAGAGTGAGAGAGGGAGAAATGAGAGAGGGTGAGGAGGGTTTTAAAACAAAATTTAGTATTTATTATTACTTTTTTATTTTTCAATTAGAAAATTCTAATAACTCTGGAAAAACCCTGAAAAGTACATCCTAACTCTTAAAAATTCCATGAAAAGTTAGGCCATTCCACGCACCGCCACAGACCTAAAATAATTCACATACATACCATTTAAGGGTCTAATAATCTGATATAAAAGTCCAAAACCCACTCGGACATGATCTGCAACCTTCGAAAACATGATCCAAAAATTTGGGACGTTACAGTGTGACTCGGCTGAGTCCCTTCTTTGCCACTTCACTTGAAGGAGCAGAAGTCGAATGGATTGTCAGCATAGACAACTTTTGGGACATAGTCAAGATACTAGTTTCATTGATAGAGACACTGTATCAGGCATTGAGGTGTGTGGACGGGGATAGAGTACCAACTGTGAGGTTGGTGTACAACAAAATTGAAGCTGCAAAGCAGAACATTCTTGCAACGTCTAAGAAATATGGACCCACGATCTTAGAAATTGTGGAGGACAGATGAGACAAGTAAATGAGCCGTGATCTTCACATGGCAGGTAAACATACTTCACCCTAATGTCGGTATCCCTAGTCACATGACAAACTTGTTTTTAATCTATAGTTATTACAACATACTACCTACACCCGGCCTTTTAGTATTCTCGTGGTCTCACCTATGATGATACTTTGATAGAATCCGTCAATATTGTAGTGGACTGACTATCTCGCAGCCCACCAAATGTTGCTGATGTGTTGAATGAGGTATATTTGGATACTTCACCCTATTGGACATGAAAATAATTATGTAATTATTTTTTATCCATAAATACATGTGAAAATATTTAGAGAGGTAATTGGTTCATTTGTGACACCTAATGTCATTGTCAGTCGTGAGAGACTTGATGCAGGCAATTTACTTGTATGGTTGGACAAGTAATTATTGCATATAATTTTTGTAATGTCCATCCTCCGCCTTACTAACAACTGAGTGGTGGCTCAATTACGGGACAAGCGCACCAACATTAAGGAATATTGCAATGAAAGTTCTATCCCAAACATCTTCCTTCAGTGGGTGCGAGTGAAATTGGTCAGCATTCTACTTCTTACATATCAAACTCAGGAATAGGCTAACACACAGAAGACTAGACAAAATGGTTTATGTTCATTACAACATGAAGCTAAAGGTTAAGCATGTACAGAAAGATGCAAGGAGAGAAGAGGGTGACTACGACCTAACATATGATGTGTACTTGCGAGACGATGATGACCCTATGGTTTTATGGGTTGTAAGAACAACAATCGAGTGTGGTGAGGTGGAACTTGATGAGGAGGCCGAAGAGTTAGGAGAGACACCACGACCTAATACTTTTCTTGCAGCAGCTATGTAGCAGGCAATGGGGGGAGAGATGACACCAATGTGTAGATGGTTGGAGGCGAGTCAGTGCTAGGACGTGATGAGGAAGTTAACTTAGATGAAAACTTCATCATTGGGGGCGGAGACACATCATATGCATATGATGATGCAATATGGGAGCGATTGATGTAGTCTCCAGCAGATCCACGTCCACTAGCCTCTCAGGTGAAATAACCTATTCATATTGAATCGCACATTTAATTAAAGAGCGTAGGCATATATTTATGTACTATGATGTTAGAAAAAAAATACAGGTTGATCTGACTCTTGAATAGTGGTCTCGGGTTGTTGCACTGTAATATTCAGTATTTACAGAACTCAGAAAGACATCCACTTCTAGAGAGGCTAGGAGGAGTTCATCATTTAGAGATGTGAAATTATATTAGATAAGAAGATTTATATGTTAAACTATATTTCATTTCTATTTGAATCGGTTGGCTTTTCAATTCTGTAGCCCAACATCCAAACGACCATCTCAGTCTGTTGCGCTACGGCACTCGACGTCTAGGGCACCCACTCAGTCATCTCAGGTATACTCATACCTATTGAGTTACACAATACGAAATTTCTTGAAGTTCTTATCAAACACGACCTCCACTTCTTAGGCATCCGGAGAGAGACAGCATGCCATAGAGAAGCCGCCACCTGCTCTACACAAGAAGAAATCATTGTAGACCACATTATTCAAGAGCAAAAAGGACATGTAACCACTAGTAAATCTAATGGACATTGCAGACTTGGAGACGCTAGATCCCAATGCAGATGACGACAATCCCTAGCCATCCATACAGCCCCACATTACTAGGAGTCATGACTCCAATGATCACAGTACATCGGTAGTGTCACGTCTTGAGATTATGTAGTGAAAATAATCAGGAATGTGAACAGTCGGCTAGTACGCCTCAAGCAAGCAATATAATCAGAGCGCTAACACATTCACACATAAGAGATGAATGCACAATATTTGGACCAAATCATTGCTTTATTTAAATAATAATCAAAAGTACATAAGGTTGACCCTTGACTCTTTGACTAAGTAGACTCAATAAAATGGAAAATTACATTGCAACTCTTGACTATCAACTAATGAAAATTTAAGGCTTCGCTCCTTCTTTAATCACTCTCGGATCCATCACTCGAATTGTCTGAATCCAACCCGCTAGAATTTCCTTAAAAAAAAGTAGAGAATGAGCACACATGCCCAGTAGGCATCTTTGTATCAACATGAAGGTAATGTTTAAGTAATTAACATTTTTGCTCTATAAATAAAGATAAATGAAATACGGTAACACACGTGGTATAAACCAAAGTAACACAAATAACAAGATATGATCAAGGTGAGATATTAGAGTTCTTGTAGAGTAGGAATATGATCAAGCAAGAATATAACATAAACGTAATTTGGCCTTTCATGAACAAGAATGTACTTTTTCAAAATCATAAAGGCTATGCACTAGAACGTCATGTAACAAGAACGTACTAGCAAGTAGGTAATTTCACAAGATTGCCTCGTGGATCATCACATGTTTATAAAAAAAGTACTCCCAGCGCAATGCGACGCCAGTGTTCATCATACCCCCATAGTTTATAGTATGTTTCCAGCTATCTACCGAGGGGACTAGAGTTGAGCGCTTGGACACTGTCCGTGCCCGCTCTTACAGCTTCAAGTTATAAATCAAGCTACTTCCACGAGAAATATAAATATGGCCAATAATGTAACAAGTTCAAACTATAGTTTCATGATAGCAAATTTCAAGTCAAGAATGCACCAATTAAAAATATGAGAGTTCAAGATTGATTTAGAACAAGGTTATGCCATGAAGAAAAATTCGACAGCTTAACGGCATATTCTTTAATTTCCATAATTCATTGGGTAGCTTTGGAAACAAAGTGTTAGGTTCTATATAATCATAGACCATCTAGGAACATAGGACAATCAACCCTTTGGTCAAATCTCGGGTTAAGAACTTTTGAGATATAAACGGTCACGGCTGGACCGTTTAGGGGAAATAGCGGTCGTTTGCTGGACCGTTTATTGACAGAGTCGACGCATGAAGAAAGAAAGTGCCGACGGAGTGAAATCTTCTGGAACCTTGCGGTCATGGCAGGCCCGCTTGGTGTCTTTGGCAGTCAGGTAAATGGCCGCTAATAGACTCTAGTGGTCTAGTGGATGGCCGCTAAGATCCAGAACATAGAAAACTCCGATAAAGTGATTTCTAGATAATTTGGATTTTTAGGGTACAACCAGCTCGGCGTCCAAGTGAGAATCTCATGCTCACGGAGACTTACGGAGACCTTGAAACAAGATCACCTAGTTCGGTGGAAGGAATATCCAACGGAGAGGATCACAGGTCCAAGATTATATACTTATAAGTGCAAAGTGTATCTAATGACATCGTACCAGAATATGTGCCATGTACTTAAGAAAAGACTCTTGATGAGAAAGGATCACATAAAACAGCGATCAAATCAAAACTAGATAAGTCCTTGAACCATATGAAATTTAACGTAAATACAAGAGTATATGGTTTTGGCATGAAGTTAACATAAATTTAAAATAAGTTTCTAAAACATGTAAGCCAAGAAATCTATCATGATGGATGTACAATATAACCAACAACATGAATCTAAGGTCATAATCAGGAATAAGACCTAATTAACTAGGCGTAACATATGTTTAATAGGGTCAATCTGCAATCTGTTTTAAGTTAACAGGTTGCAGAGTCTAGCGGTTAGGTGAGGATCGCAAGAAAGCGTTTAGCAATCTATCGCATGGCCGCTAAAGACATTTGGCGGTCACAGGAAGACCGTTTCTTCCTGTCTGTGCCAACAACAGTAAAAACCAAAATACATACTAATCTAGGGCAGATAGATGTATGGAAAACATGCCAATCGGCCTGATAAAATCATATTAAAACATGGAGATACATGGGGTGCATGATTTAAAGCGAAACTTATGGTTTTTCTCTTAAGGTGTAAGGACAATCATGCAGACTTAACCTAAATACGCAGTCATGATAAAACATTAAATTCGTCATGTACAATTAATGAAAATAGGAGGGAACAGAGGGCTATTGTTCCTAACACGTTAATTTAGCCTTTTCATGAGATAACCTACCTTTGCTTCGTTCCCTAGACTTTGGATTTTTGACTGGAAGTAGAACCTAGTTCCTACACATCCTATGCCAAACCAGCAACTTCCCGTCCCTCTATCTCCCGATCCTCTTGACCTAAATCCATTAAAATTGGAGGATAGGTAGAAGATACAAAGGGTAACAAAAAGTTCTAAACGACCAATTTCTAAATACCTCGATTTGGACTTCTAATTTCTTGATCTTCACTGGACCGACGCACTGGTTCCTGTGCAGTCTGTTGTGAACCAACAACTTCTAGATGCCCTAATTCGTCAACAGCTAGGTATTCTAGCATAAAAATTTGTGGGAAGTTAGACAAAACTAAAGAGAACATAAAGTTCTAAAGAATTAACCTGAGAAGATGTCTCCTTACCTTCGAAATACGCGATCCAACAATAGGGTTCGCATGGGTCGAAATTAGGGTCTATTTATAGGGTTTTGAGTTAGGGCTGAGGGTTTGATCGTACTTAGAGTCCTAATTAGGTGTAGGATCGATCCCTAAGATTCCTAGACATTATTATATGTCTATACACTTCGATCCATGGGGATTTGGATGCCAAAGATCCAACCTTTTCACGTTTTCTCCCATTCACGGAATCAGGCGGGCTTAGCGGTCATAGGAGGACCGCTAGGGTGGATCTCGCGGTCGCACCATAGACCGCCAATCGCCGTTAAATCTGAAATTTTTGGATTTTCATATTATCTCCTATTTATCCCCTAATTGATGTATATATCCCATTTTAAATCCATAAATTACCCAATTTACGTTTCTATTAATGGGTTTGGGTCTAAAGGTCTTGGAATTGGGTCTTTGGACCCATTTGAGTTGGGCTTAGCCCTTTGGTTGATATAAGGCTTTTAAATAGATTTAATTAATCCTTAATTCTTCTTAATTGTCCATTAAGCCTTTAAAAATGCTTAATGATTATATTTCAATCTAGAAAAATCCTAGAAAATTCTTAGGCATTACACCCTCCCCCACTTAAAAGAATTTGGTCCCCAAATTCATCGTAATAAGATTTGCTAAGGAGAGTGTACTTACATTCAAAATATCTCTGGAAATCTTTTGCACATGGTTTCTTCTGTTTCCCATGTCACCTCGTGTGGCCAAGATTTGCTCCATTGGACTTTGACCATGGAAATAGTTTTATTCTGAAGTTGATGTTCTTCTCGTTCAATTATTGTGATTGACTTTTGCTCATACGTCAAATCCTTTTCAATCTCCAGGTTGTCATAAGTTATGACATGGAATGGATCGGGGACGTACCTTTTGAGCATTGAGACGTGAAATACATCATGGACTCCAGCTAATTGAGAGGGCAAAGCTATTCGATATGCGACCTCACCAATCCTTTCGAAGGGGCCGATGAATCTCAGAGTAAGCTTGCCTTTGATGCCAAATCTTTGAATACCTCAACCCAGAGAAACCTTGAAAAACACATGGTCTCCTACTTGGAATTCCATATCGTGTCTTATGTTATCAGCATATGATTTCTGCCTGTCTTGAGCCATCTGGAGTCTCTCCCGAATAAGCTTTATCTTCTTGGTAGTATCCCTGATGATGTCGGGGCCAAGAAATTACCTTTCTCCAACTTTATTCCAACATATAGGTGAGCGACAGCTTCTTCCATACAGTGCCTCGAATAGTGCCATTTGTATACTAGCTTGATAGCTATTGTTGTAGGTGAATTCTACTAGAGACAAGTGGTCGTGCCAACTCCCTCTAAAATCAATAGCACATGCCCTGAGCATATCCTCCATCGCTTGATTTGTCCTTTCAGTTTCACCATCAGTTTGTGGATGGAACGCAGTGCTAAAGTTGAGTCGGGTCCCAAATGAATGTTGTAGACCCTTCCAGAATTGTTATGTGAACCGAGGGTCTTGGTCAGATATAATGGTGACAGGGACACCATGTAGTTTGACAATTTCCTTTATGTATAGTGCTGCCAATACATCCATAGACCATCAACTTTTGATGGCTATAAAATGTGCAGATTTAGTCAATCGGTCTATAATCACCCATATACCATCGTGTCCACCTCTCGTCTTAGGTAAACCCATGATGAAATCCATCCCTATACTTTCTCATTTCCACTCCGGAATATTCAAGGGATGTAGTTTCCCGACGGGCTTTAAATGTTCTACCTTTACTTGTTGACAAGTGAGGCAGCGAGATACAAAGTCCGCTACTTTTCTTTTCATATTGGGCCATCAGAAATTTCTTTTCAAATCTTGGTATATCTTGGTAGCACCAGGGTGAATAGCATACATTGATTTATGAGCTTCTTCCATGATCAACTTCTTAGTGTCGACATGATCCGGCACACAGATTCGATCTTTGTACAATAGTCTTCCATCAGTTGAAATGGAGAATTCTGACCTTTAATCAATATTAGCCTCGATCTCCATCAATGTGGGGTCATTTTCTTGTAATTTGACTAGATCTTCAATCAATGTAGGTTGTGACCTTATATTAGCAATCACACATCCTTCCTCTTCTTTGTCAACATCGAGAATCAAACGAGCAAAATCCTCGATATGATAAGTCGTACCTTTCTTAAGGCTTGCTAGAGTTTCCATTGGTCTTCTGTTAAGAGCGTCAGCTACAACATTTACTTTGCCTGGATGATACTGGATAGTAAAGTCGAAGTCTTTGAGATACTCCAACCATCTGTGTTGTCTCATGTTCAATTCCTTTTGGGTGAAGAGGTATTTCAGACTTTTATGATCTGAAAATATAATGAACTTCTCCCCATAGAGGTAGTGTCGTCAAATTTTCAAGGCGAATATAACCGCAGCTAGTTCCAGATCATGCACATGGTAGTTTTCTTCATGACACTTTAACTGTCTCGAGGAATAGCAAATCACATTTTCATTTTGCATAAGAACGCATCCTAAGCCAACGCCAGATGCATCAGTATAGACTTCAAAGCCACCACCTTCAACATGTAGTGCCAAGATAGGGGCCGTAGTGAGATGATCTTTAAGTGTTAGGAAACTTTCTTCTCAATCCTTTGACCATATAAAAGGGTTCACCTTTCTTGTAAGCCTAGTCAAAGGGACGGTGATTTTAGAGAAATCTTTAATGAATCGCCTATAATAACCAACCAGACCCAGAAAACTTCTAACTTCAGTCACGGTCATCGGCCGGCTCCAATTCTTAACAACTTCTACCTTAGAAGGATCGACAACGATACCTTCTTTTGAAATAATATGGCCAAGGAAAGAACTCCTTTAGCTAAAACTCGCACTTGCTAAGCTTTGCATAGAGTTGATGCACTCTTAGGGTTTGTAAAGCTATTCTTAAGTGTTTTTTATGTTCCTCCTTAGTCTAAGAGTATATAAGAATATCATCAATGAAAAAGACCACAAATTTATCGAGATAAGGCATTAAGACATTATTCATAAGTTGCATAAATGCTGTCGGGGCATTAGTTAACCCGAACGACATTGCCACAAATTCATAGTGCCCATATCTATTTTGGAAAGCAGTCTTGTATATATCTTCAACTTTCATCTTGAGCTGATGGTAACCCAACCTGAGGTCTATCTTGGAAAAATATTCTACTCCCGAAATTTGATCAAAGAGCTCATCGATACGCGGCAACGGATATTTGTTATTGATAGTAAGTTGATTTAGGCGCCGGTAATCGACACATAGCCTAAGAGATCCATCCTTCTTCTTGAAAAATAAAACTAACGCACCCCAAGGGGATGTGCTAGGTCGAATGAAGCCCTTGTCTAATAACTCCTGAAGTTATTTCTTCAATTCTTTGAGTTCTGTAGGGGACATCCTGTAGAGAGTTAGTGAAACAGGTGCTACTCCAGGAACAAGTTCAATGAAGAAGTTTATTTCTCTTTCGGGCAATAAACTGGGTAAATCCGATGGGAATACATCGGGAAACTCATTCACAATGGGAATATCCTCTAAGATGATTTCCTTGGACTCGGTAATGATTACGGAGGCAAGAAAAGCTTCACATCCTTGCAAAATGAGGTTGCAAGCATGAAGAGATGAAATAATGGTAAGATGCTTCCAGTACTTGATACCAAGGAAAGAAAATCGTGGGATACCTAGTTTCCAAAAAGAGATTCTCCTATTGCGACAATTTACATAGGCGTCGTGGTCTACAAGCCAATCTACACCTAGGATAGCATCGTAGCCTTCCTTGTCAAGGCATACGAGGTTTGCAAGAAGATTATGACCTTCTTCCATTACCTCACTATCAGGGTAATGGGTTGTAAGTTTAGTTCCGAGACCTAAGGGTGTAGTGATAGCTAGGTCCGATGGTAGAGGAACTGATGAAACTGACAAGGTTTTTGAAAAAGTAGTAGATATAAAGGAATGAAAAGCACCAGTATCAAATAACACGAATACAAGATGGGAATAGATTTGAACGGTACCTTCCATTAGCCCATCATCCTTGGGTGCTTCCTCATTATCCAGAATAGCGTTAAGATGAGCCTATCACTTGCGTCCACTGTCGGAAGATTGAGCCTTCATGAGGGGGCAATCCGACATGCGGTGCTCCCAACTGCCACATCGCAAACACGCCCCTAGGCATTTCCAGCATTCTTCGACTGAGTGGCCGAACTTCTCACAAAAAGAGCAAGTCGCCACAACTTACTTATAATCTTCTTTAGCCTTCTTGTTCCTGCGATCATCCTTGCTGTTCCTATTCCATGATCTCTTCTGGTTATCCCGAGAGTTATAAGTGATGCTGAATTTTTCATCTCTTCTTCCTCACCGATCAGACTTTTGGCTAGGCTCCTCTCCTTTCCCTTTGAGTTTATCGACCTTCTCCAAGGTCCGTTCACACAAGTGTGCCGGTTGGACCATCTCTGCATCGTTCCGAATATTTTGTGGGCCAAGTTGTAGGATGAAGATGGGTCGTAGCCCGTCCATGAAACGATTTGCTTTTAGAAGATCCGTGCTCACTAAATGTTGAGCATAGGGTGCTAGGCGAGAAAATTGTAATTCATACTCTGCCACTGTCATCATGCCCTGATGTAGCAAAGCGAATTCTGCCACCTTCCTCTCTTTAACATGTTCAGAGAAGTATTTTACTTGAAAGAGTGTGAGAAATCCCTCCCAAGTGTGTGGTGCGTTTTGAGGCGGTGCTGAAATAGATTGCCACCACGTACACGCATCCTTGTTGAGTTGGAACGTGGCGAGATGAACCTTCTCTTGATTGGCATATTACAAGACCTCGAATATACGATTCATTTCATCTATCCAGTTTTCAGCTTCGTCTGGGTTGGAAGTACCAAAAAATCACGAAGGGTTTAGACTCCGAAAGTCGCAGTGCAGATCACCAGCACCATCCCTCGCACCGACTTGGGCCATATTTTGCAAGGCTTGGGTGACACCCACAACAGTTTGTTGCATTCCACCCCAATCGACACGGTGAGCCATTGTAAGAATAAGGTACCTAAGAAGAGTAATAAATTTGTCAACTCCAATGGAATTGGTGGGATTAATCATAGAGATAATTTCTAATTACTATCTCATCCCGAGTTCTATTCAATTTCTCCCATGGGTTAGAAATTTCTTTCTTTCTTTCATAGGTATGGGTCCTTAAGCCTTGGACTTAACCTATGACATGACATTTTCCTAAGAATAAGTAAGTCCTGAGACCTATGCTCAGATACCACTTTAAATGTCACGCCTCGAGATTATGCAGTAGAAACAATCGGGAATGTGAACAGTCGGCTAGTACACCTCAAGCAAGTAATATAATCAGAGCGCTAACACATTCACACATAAGAAATGAATGCACAATATTTGGACCAAATCTTTGCTTTATTTAAATATTAATCAAAAGTACACAAGGTTGACTCTTGACTCTTTGACTAACTAGACTCAATAAAATGAAAAATTACATTGCGACTCTTGACTATCAACTAATGACAATCTAAGGCTTCGCTCCTTCTTTAATCACTCTCGGATCCATCACTCGAATAGTCTGAATCCGACCCGCTAAAATTTTCTTTAAAAAAGTAGAGAATGAGCACACATGCCCAGTATGTATCTACGTATCAACATGAACGCAATGTTTAAGTAATTAAAATTTTTGCACTAGAAATAAAGATAAATGAAATACGATAACACACGTGGTATAAACCAAAGTAACACAAATAACAAGATATGATCAAGGTGAGATATGAGAGTTCATGTAGACTAGAAATATGATCAAGCAAGAATATAACAGGAATGTAATTTAGCCTTTCATGAACAAGAATGTACTTTTTCATAACAATAAAGGCTATGCACTAGAAAGTCATGTAACGAGAATGTACTAGCAAGTAGGTAATTTCACAAGATTGTCTCGTGGATCTTCACCCGTTTATAAAAAAAGTACTCCCAACGTAATGCGACGCCATTGTTCATCATTCCCCATAGTTTATAGTATATTTTCGACTATCTGCTGAGGGGACTTGAGTTGAGCCCTTGGACACTGTCCGTGCCCGCTCTTACAGCTTCAAGTTATGAATCAAGCTACTTCCACGAGAAATATAAATATGGCCAATAATGTAACAAGTTCAAACTATAGTTTCATGATAGCAAATATCAAGGCAAGAATGCACCAATTAAGAATTTGAGAGTTCAAGATTGATTTAAAACAAGGTTATGCCATGGAGAAAAATTCAGTAGTATAACGGCATATTCTTTAATTTTCATAATTCATTAGGTAGCTTTGGAAACAAAGTGTTAGGTTCTAGATAATCATAGACCATCTAGGAACATAGGAAAATCAACCCTTTGGTCAAACCTCGGGATAAGAACTTTTTAGATATAAATGGTCATGGCTGGACCATTTAGGGGAAATAGCGGTCGTTTACAGGACCATTTATTGACAGAGTCTATCCATGAAGAAAGAAAGTGTCGACGTAGTGAAATCTTCTGGAACCTTGCGGTCATGGCAGGGCCGCTTGGTGTCTTTGGCGGCCAGGTAAATGGCCGCTAATAGACTCTGGCGGTCTAGTAGATGGCCGCTAAGATCCAGAACATAGAAAACTCCGGTAAAGTGGTTTCTAGACAATTTGGGTTTTTAGGGTACAACCAGCTCGGCATCCGAGTGGGAATCCCAAGCTCACGGAGACTCATAATCAGGAATAAGACCTAATTAACTAGGCTTAACATATGTTTAATAGGGTCAACATGTAATCTGTTTGGAGTTAACAGGTTGAAGAGTCTAGCGGTTAGGTGAGGACCGCAAGAAAGAGTTTAGCGGTCTATCGCATGGCCGCTAAAGACATCTGGCGGTCACAGGAAGGCCATTTCTTCCTGTCTGTGCCAACAATAGTAAAAATTGAAATACATACTAATCTAGGGCAGAAAGATGTATGGAAAACATGCCAATAGGCCTAATAAAACCATAATAAAACATGTAGATACATGGGGTGCATGATTTAAAGCCAAAGTTATGGTTTTTCTCTTAAGGTGTAAGGACAATCATGCAGACTTGACCTAAATATGCAATCATGATAAAACATTAAATTCATCATGTACAATCAATCAAAACAGGAGGGAGCAGAGGGCTATTGTTCCTAACACATATATTTAGCCTTTTCATGAGATAACCTACCTTTGATTCGTTCCCTAGATTTTGAATTTTTGATTGGAAGTAGATTCTAGTTCCTGCACATCCTGTGCCAAACCAGTAACTTCCTGTCCCTCTATCTCCCAATCCTCTAGACCTAAATCTATGAAAATTGGAGGATATGTAGAAGATACAAAGGGTAACAAAAAGTTCTAAAGGACCAATTTCTAAATACCTCGATTTGGTCTTCTAATTTCCTAATCTTCACTAGACCGGCGCACTGGTTCCTGTATGGGTCCTTTGGTGGTGGGGAGGGGTTCGGGAGGTGGAAAGAGGTGGTGAGGGAGGAGGCCAGAGGCGGAGCTAGCAGGGGGAGGGGTGGGTGCGTAAATGGCCAAGGGGGGAGGAGGTGAGGAGATGGGGGCGCAAGTCACTTGGGGAAATGGGGAGGGCTCCTCTTGATTTGGGTGGTGGGTTAATGGAGGGGTTTAATGGTGGTCTAGGGAATGGGAAGGGGTTGCTTTGGGGATGGGGAGGGGTGCCTAGGAGAAGGGAGTCTCCCTTGGGAAGGTGAAAGGGTGTATGGGAATGGGAGGGGTTGCTTGGGGAAGTGGAGGTATTAAGGGGAGTTATGGCTCTTGGGGAGGTGAAAGGGTGGGGGAGTGAGGTGGCTGATGACGTGGCAAGGGGGGGGAAGGTGAAGGGGCAGGTTCGCCCAAGGGAGAGAGAGAGAGAGAAGAGGAGAGAGAAAGGGGTTCGCCCCCTGTAGAGAGAGAGAGAGATAGATAGAGAGAGAGCTAGAGAGAGAGAGAGGAAGACAATTCAAGTGGCTAAACTTTCTTCAATACTTCATTAGCTTCTCCAAGTGGGGATTGGGGTCCTATTTATAGGAATTCCAACTTTTACAAAAAGTCCCTGAGAAAAGTACTAATAACAGATAACCAAAGGAGCTGGGGAAGGGAAAGGGCGCCCCTGGGCCAGGCCCATCTAAATGGGCCCAGAAGCCACTCAATCCCAACATGATGAACATGAAATTAGACACATAACATAATAACCTAGGGACCTGACTCAAAACAAAGGGGAAATTACATCAAAATGACTCAAGAAAGATATGAAAATTACATAGCTAGACTCAGAAAATCAAGATGAACATAATGGCGAGCATCAGGACCCTTGGAGAAATGGGAAGTGGTAAGCGATGTCCCCATCAGTTAGTGCTCGGAGTCGATTCTCATAAATTCTACCCGGGTGGGAAGAACTCGACCCTGTCGAGTAAGGGGTGCGGCTGCTCAAGTAGCTCCGGCGGATCCGTCACCAAACTTGGAAGCGCGGAGTATGCTCCACTCCAAGTAATCGTCACCTGCTCATCCCGTATAGATTCGATATGCTCACGCTGCGGTGGGAATGAGGCTAGAGGTGGACACTCCGGGGTGGGGTCACTCTCAAAGGGGAGGAGGCGACTGGAAGACTCACTTGGAATCACCGCTGGGTCCCTGAATGTGACTAGATCCGAGACATAGAATGGTAGAGCCAATCCCAAATTCCGGCAAGTCTACAACGTATGCATTGGATCCGACTTGCCTCGCACTCGAAAGGGACTAAGATCGCGAGCTGACATGAGTCGGACTCGACTCGATGCATGCAGACTCACTATGCACTCGAAAGAAAAACACGGACTCACAAATGACCCTAACCAAACTTACTGTTAGTCCGACCCATACACATGCAATGGCGTACCAGGACACCCGAATGTGTGCCATGCATACACTAGATGCAATTCATGGTTGATGGAATAGGGGATTCCTAGACATCCTACGATGCACCAGTCATGCACATTAGATTTGGATGCGGGAGGGCTAGAAGAACCAAAATCACCTTGCCAATGCACGGGCTTGATGGGTGTATATTGATCGACCCGTGGGGAAGGGGTGTGATGGTGGACTTTCCTAACAAGGTCGAATGGATAAAGTGGGTCATACGGCTCACTAGGGAATGGATCAAAGGGATCAAAGAAAGTATGACCCATCGAACTGGGCTCCCATAGGTCACGGTCCCACTTTTGGAATTCTTGAAGGTGTAGGTGATCACCTTCATCCGTTATGGTAAGTGGGACGGGGATCTCATAGAGAAGGTATGGTTCCTCCCTCGGGCAATAGGGTATGAAGTCGGGCTCGACCGGCGTGGGGAGGAATAAGAGGACCTCTTTGGTGACATGGCCCATGGTGCACACGGAGGTAATGGACCCCCAAGCGGGATGGGTAAAGCTACGACCTATGGGTCGGTCGAAGCCTTCGGTCAATAAGTGCGTCAACTGCAACTGTCAGTCTAATCCCGTAAGAAGGTCATCCAAGGTATCCACATGGTGACTAGACCGGAATGTGTTATGGAAGGAGTTGATGGGCACTAAAGGAAGTGTGGGGTCCATGGATGGATAGCAAGGTGGGACCAAGCCTATCTTGAGCCAGCTAAGTCGTGGCTCGGTGATGAAAAGCGTTCCCGTTAGAAACACGGGTGGCTCAGGCTGAGGTGGCTCCAAATAAGATGGTTCCGAATAAATATCGAAAGGTGAGGGTGGTGGCAATGCATGGGTGGGGAAGAGGTGTCCTCCCTGAGGGGAAGAGATCCTTGGGGTGACACCGGGTTAGGAGGCTCGGGCAGGAATCTGTCAATTTGACTACACATCCTATCCAACCGATCCGAAATGGTTTTGAAAAGTTTGGCAATGGTGGGGGTTGGAGTAGGGGCATCGTGGTGGACTCGCTCATGGACTCTCGGCCTAGTCGTGGGTTTAGGCTCATCGACATGCGGGGCTCTTTGCCTCCGACTATGACCCACTTGATTGGAAGAGATTGGGTGGGGTCGGTTGGAGGTGATTGGGCCGGGTAGGTAGTGTAAGGTTTCGCACAGCACCTACGGGCGACGCAGCGGATAACAAAAATTTAATTTGCCCGATCCCGGTATTGTGGAAAGCTTAATCTATGCTCTAATCGGTGTTTCTAATACCCTAATTACGGGTTACGTGTTTCACCTTGCGCGGAACGACACTGTCCGCTAAGCCCGATGCAGAAAAACCGAGCCGCACAGCTGTACGGCCTCTAGAGATGATCCACACGGATCCTTGCGCAGCGACGGTACCTCCCCGGCACGACCTTCCCCAGCTCTATCACCTTCTGGAGAGAGAGAGAGCAAGAGGGAGAAATGGGGAGGTTAATCCTCTCCCTTAAGCTTAATGCTTGTTAGCTTAAGGGAAGGAAGGAAGCTAAGAGTTCGAATGAACTCACGTATGTGGCTATATATAGAGTTTATGTTTATTAGAAAAGGGTTCTAAAAGACCAAAACTGTATATATGTCCTATCTCATATTATACATATGTATTAAACTCCGCTTACACTCCTTTCCAAAAGGAATTAAATGGAAATAATACATACACTCGTATAATAATAATCCGTCACCCAAGAATCCATTGTGTGTGATCCTCTAGGTCCACAGTCACTCTAGTTTAAGGTCCATTAACTTCTAATTCCCAATTAGAAGTAAATTAAACGTATTCTTCGCTTCTACTAGAGCCGAACAATAGTTTAATTTATTTCGAACCTTTGATCACGTTGGGTCAAGCAAATCCGTGTGATCCTAGATGACCCCGGGTTTAAACCAACCTGTCTGGTACCTGTAAGTCCACAGTTACCACATCGATATAATCCCTCGCTCCTTCTATGAGTCTGGTACGATCGAGGGTACGGTATCTGTCAAACACCACGATCGTGCCATTTGACTATGACCTCCTTAAAGTGTATGACGTCCGTTCTAAACGAACTCACACGACCCTGGCCAGGGATTTAACGGAGCGTCAATGTCATGACCCATTAACTGTCTGATATATACCCGATAGTGAGCGATCCCCTCTTGACCATTGATGATCTTCACACGTATCCTAGAGTGGTTAATGACTCGGCAACTCATGACTTATGGTTAAAGTCACTTAGCTAAGTAATTAAACCATTCCAGTCCTCGTGTAAGATCTGATCAATGTCTCAGGTCAAAGGACCAACGATGCTACTGAGACCGTTGGATCTTCAGTTGACATTAGGTATAATCAACCATCTGAAGATCCAATAGCGGATCAGTTCAGTGTACATCCTCCAAGGACATACACCTACACATATGTGTTGGTGTCCCGCACCAATGACCATGAGACTGGTCACTGACACATCATGGGTACTGGTTTAATAGGTAATCAAAGTCCCCGAGTGATTACCCTCCAACCAGGAACAGTTTAAGGTATGTGTACATGTAAAGTCAATCTCATGTTCGAGATCCCATCTCGAGCTGACTTTACAACCACATATCCTAGGGACAACGTAAAGTAACACAATCGCATATTTACGCTCAAACACCACTTTATTAATGAACAAGATCGTACAACTATTGGGCCTACCCGACCCGAAATTGGCCTGTAGCACACCAACACTAACAATCTCCCACTTGAACTACAGCCAATCGCCCACAACTTTGAGGCCCATCTTATCCCGATGACGCTCAAATACAGTCTGTGTCAAAGGCTTAGTCAGTGGATCTGCTATGTTATCTTCTGACGGTACACGCTCTACCATCACATCTCCACGATCAACAATCTCCCGAATAAGGTGAAAGCGCCTGAGAATATGCTTTGACCTTTGGTGAGATCTCGGTTCCTTCGCCTGGGTGATGGCCCCATTATTATCACAAAAAAATGGGATGGGAGCTGTTATCTCGGGAACTACGCCAAGTTCCAAGATAAATTTCTTCATCCAGACGGCTTCCTTAGCAGCTTCTGCTGCAGCAATGTATTCTGCCTCCGTCGTCGAGTCTGCAGTCGTGTCTTGTTTGGAGCTTCTCCAACTGACTGCCCCTCCATTCAACATGAATACAAATCCAGACATGGATTTGCAGTCATCTAGATCTGATTGGAAACTAGAATCTGTGTAAGCTCTAAGCTGTAAGTCCTCTCCTCCATAAAGCAGAAAAAGATCCTTAGCCCTTCGCAGGTACTTAAGGATGCCCTTTACTGCCTTCCAGTGCTCTTCGCCTGGATTTGCCTGATATCTACTGACAATACTCAAAGTATTGGCAACATCAGGCCGTGTACATAGCATTGCATACATGATTGACCCTATCGCCGAAGTATAGGGTACCTTATTCATGTGTGCCACCTCCTCAGAAGTTTTAGGACTCATCCCCTTGGATAGGCAAATTCCATGTCTCATGGGAATGAGACCTCTCTTGGAATTTTCCATCCTAAACCTTTTGAGGATAGTATCTATGTACATTGATTGGGATAATCCTAGCATCCTTTTAGATCCATCTCGATAGATCCTTATGCCCAGCACATAGGATGCTTCTCCCAAATCTTTCATGGAGAAAGTCTTGGACAACCAAGACTTAGTTGTTGTCAACATCCTTACATCATTCCCAATGAGTAAGATGTCATCAACATAAAGGACCAAGAAGGTCACTGAGCTCCCACTGACCTTCTTGTAAACACAGGGTTCATCTTCATTCCGAATGAAGTTGAAAGATTTGACAGCCTCGTCAAATCTTAAGTTCCAGCTTCTAGATGCCTGCTTTAATCCATAAATGGACCTTTGAAGTTTGCATACCTTATTAGGATGTGGCTTGGAGGTGAATCCCTCAGGCTGTACCATGTACACCTCTTCTGACAGGTTTCCATTAAGAAAAGTTGTCTTCACATCCATTTGCCAGATCTCATAATCCAGGTATGCAGCAATGGCAAGGAGGATTCTGATTGACTTAACGATGGCTACCGGCGAAAACGTCTCATCATAGTCAATGCCTTGCCTTTGACGATATCCTTTCGCCACTAGTCTAGCCTTGTATGTGTCAACCTGTCCATCTGCACCGATTTTCCTTTTGAAAATCTATTTGCAGCCGATCGGGACCTTCCCTTCGGGTACATCAACTAAGTTCCAAACTTTGTTGATGTACATGGACTGGATCTCTGAATCCATTGCCTCTTGTCATTTCTCGGAGTCTACACTACGAATCGCCACCTGGTACGACTGAGGATCATCATCCTCATCGATACATACCTTTGAGGACCCCTCTGAGACATGTCCAACATATCTCTCAGGTTCTCTCGGTAGTCTACCAGATCTCCGTAGTGTCAGTGTTTCACCTTGAATAGGATCAACCGATACCGTCTCACTTAACGAGTTTGTGTCTATGGGTTGTGGTTCTTGGACCTCGTCCAATTCTATCTGGCTCCCACTATTTTTCTGGAGTAGATATTCTCTTTCCAGAAATACAGCTCTCTTGGCCACTAAGACCCTTTGCTCAGAAGGGTGATATAAATAATATCCAAACGTCTCCTTTGGATATCCCACAAACCTACACTTATCGGTTCTCGACTCAAGCTTATCACTCTCGTTCTTCTTTACATGAGCAGGACACCCCCAAATTTTAATGTGATTAAAATTTGGTTTCCTGCCCTTCCATATCTTATATGGTATAGAAGGAACTGATTTACTTGAGATCCTATTCAATAAATAAGCCGCAGTCTCTAACGCATAGCCCCAAAGAGACAAGGGTAGTCCTGACATAGACATCATGGATCGGACCATGTCTAACAAGGTCCTGTTTCTCCTTTCGGATACACCATTGTGCTGTGGTGTATACGGTGGTGTCCACTGAGAAACTATTCCATGGTCTTTAAGATAAGAAGTGAATTCATGGCTTAAGTATTCACCTCCTCGATCCGATCGAAGAGCCTTAATACTTTTGCCAGTCTGTTTCTCTACTTCATTCTTGTATTCCTTAAACTTCTCAAAGGCTTGTGACTTATGTCTCATTAAATACACATAGCCATATCTAGAGAAGTCATCAATAAAAGAAATGAAATAGAGATAACCTCCTTTTGCTTCTATGGACATGGGTCCACACACATCCGAGTGTATGAGCTCGAGAAGGTCAACAGCCCTCTCTCCATGTCCACCAAAGGGAGCCTTAGTCATTTTCCCCATGAGACACGACTCACAGGTATCAAATGGCTTGTATTCGAATAAATTCAAATACCCATTTGAGTGTAAGTGAGAGACTCTTTTCTCACCTACATGACCAAGTCTGCAATGCCATAGATATGTAGAATTCACTTCATCAGCATTGGAAATTTACATAACATTAGAACGTGTATCTAATACATAAAGACCATTGACTAATGAACCATTGGCTATAATCAAACCATTATTCATTATAGAGCACTCAGTGCTATTAAAAGTCAATGTGTATCCAATGTTATACAAGCCAGAGATTGAAATAATGTTCTTAATAATATTAGGAACATAATAACAGTCATTCAGCTCCAGAATGACTCCTGAAGGTAAACTGAGGCGTGCAGTCCCGACAGCTTTGGCAGCAACTAAAGCTCCATTGCCCATCCTCAGTTCAATCTCCTTTTTGCCCAATCGCCTTCTATTTGCCAGCACCTGCACAGAATTGCAGATATGAGATGCACATCCAGTATCCAATACGCATGATGTGGATTCCATATATGACAAATTAAGGTCTATGACAAAAATACCTTCATTTAGAATTGCCTTGCAATTCCTTTAAAAATGCCCAGTTTCCCCGCATCGAAAACATTTGTCTTCCTTTTCATTCTTCTTGCCCTTCCCTTTGTCAACTTTGGCGAGTTGCTTACCCGTGGCCTTTTTCTTTCCCTTCCCTTTGTTACTCGTGGTGGATATTTGAGAGGCCTTCCTTTTCTTGTTGGCCCGGCCAATAACCATTACAGACGAAGATGGTTTATCTTTCTGCATGGTTCCTTCAGCACTCTTTAACATATTGAGCAGCTCTGGGAGAGTTGCTTCAATCCTGTTCATGTTAAAGTTCATGATGAAGGAAGAAAAGGAATCGGACAATGACTGGAGTATAAGATCAATGCATAGTTCAAGATCCAACATGAACCCCAATGCATTGAGTCTTTCAATCCACCCCATCATTTTCAGTACATGGGCCTGCACTGATGAACCCTCAGACATCCGTGTCCTGAAAAACCTTTTTGAGATGTCATACCTCTCAATCCTACCCTGCTCCCCGAAGAGCTGGCGTAGATTGAGAAGTATACTTCTACAATCAGTCTTTTCAAATTACCTCTGTAGCTCGGGAGCCATAGAGGCCAACATGTAACATTGGGCAAGGGATGAGTCCTCAGACCAATGGGCATAAGCTAGTAAGTCGCCCTCGTCGGCATCAGGAGCTGGCTCAGAATGAACCGTGTCCAACACGTACGTAATCTTTTCGGCGGTAAGGACTATGCGTAGATTACGCAGCCAATCCGAGTAGTTCGGTCCAGTTAATCTATTTGCATCCAAGATGCCGCGGAGGGGGTTGGACGACGACATTGTAATCTGGATAAGAAATAAAAGACAACTTAGCATGTGTTCTAATTCTAACTTAGATGTGATTTTTCTATCTTAGTTAGTCCCACTATTTTTTGATCGAACTATATAACCCTCAGTATATAGAACGGGAGATCAACGAGATCAACCTAGTGGGTCAGAATCCCAACGAGACTGATGTACGACCTTGTGGAAAGCACAACAAGCCATACACCATCTCAAGGGCAGTCAACAAGCACTCGCATCTAATGCAATATCCGATATTCGGCCCCCGAGAAAACATCCCCTTGTGGAAAGCACAACAAAAGATATTCTCGGTTAGATCTAACCATCATTACTTTATAGCAATGAGTTCATGACCCGACCCTTGTGGAAAGCACAACAAAGTCGAGTTCAATTCCTCACCCCATTGAGGCCGAGCCTTGGAGTTTAATCCTGCCCCCAAACTCATGGACCTTGTGGAAAGCACAACAAATCTATGAAATGAAGACGTTCATTCACTCCATAATGATGGAGGGCCACGACGACTCCTAGAGCCACGCTTACCAGATCTAAAATTTAAACGCGAGGGAATTTAATTTTATCTTGATCTCACCCTAGGTGGTAATCTAAATATATCCAATATATTTACCGTACCTAGTAGTTTGCACAAAATAAATGCATCCAATGCAAAAATAAACGCAAGTGATCATAGACTTTAACCCTAATGTAACTAAGACATCCGGCCCGCTTCCGAAGCAGCTGGATCATCCTCGTCGGGTGTGCTCCACGCTTTCAATCACCGATGCCGCATTAATTACAACTTTTACACGGCACGCAGGCCGGAAAAATTAAATTACATTTGACTCAAATTCCAGCAGCCCTTAGGGCGAGTACAACAATGGAGGAAGATAGAAGTACATTAGAATTTTAACAGAGAGAGAAAGGAGGTTCGCAGACCCCAATTAATTACATTAATCCAAGTCCATGATCACTTGCCAACCCATTCAAATAAAATCAATCAAGGGTTATTTTCTGAAAATAATCCTTACTTTTTGAATTTAGAAAATGGGATGTGCAAACAAAAATAGGCTAGCTTTGTTTAATTTTAAAAATCAAAACATGATTAACTAAAATTAAACACACAAGCAGGCTAATACAAGGTAAATGAAGTAAAGCACGTCAAGAACCATCATTTTCTATAGGGGCATGTAATTGAGATAATTAATTAAATTTAAATTTAAATTTAATTATCCAATAATCAAATTTAAATTCAAAATTTAAACATGCCAATAATTTAAATTTAAATTCAAACTAATTATCCAATAATTTTGTTTGAAAATAAATTTAAAATAATGCAATTATTCTCAATTAGTAATTTTCTAAAATTCAAAATTTGAATTTAACAATTATCTAATAATTAAAATTTAAATAATTGAATTTTCTACATTTAACTTTAATAAAATTTAAATTTTGAATTTTTTAATTATCTAATAATTAAAAATTCAAAAAACTTAAATTTTACTGAAGTAACTTCAATTATTACCATTTTATCTCAAGGTAAATAGTAATTATCTCACCTCGGTAAATTCAACACGGTTAAATAAAAATTAACTTTTGACATTTACCATCGAGATAACACAATTAACCTACTAGATAAAATTCTATTTAATTTACTGAGCATTTTAATATATATATCTAATATATATATAATTTTACTGGAGCACAGTATATTAAACAGGTTAAAATAATTTTTTAAAAAAAAAATAAAAAAAAACCTTTTTTTTAATAACGCCGGGTCAACCCCGCGCGCGCGGGCGCCGCCGCGCACGCGGCGCCGCCGCGCACGCAGGCGTTGAACCGCGCTGCGGGCGCCCGCAACGCGGGCGACCCGCGTTGCTGGCGCCCGCGAGCGGGCGCCCGCCACGCGGACGCCCCGCGTGGGCGGCGCCAGCCCACGCGGGTGCGCCCGCCTGCGCACTGCGCCCAGAGGCGCAGTGCGCCCAGCGGGAAGCCCAAAAAAAAAAATTTTTTTTTTTAAAAAATTACTGTTTAGATGTCCAACATCCAGGAAGAACAGAGATATCTAAATCTCTTTCTACAAATTATAATTGAAGATTTTCAATGCCCCTAAAATATGGTTCTAAACGGCGATAAAAACACCGACCAGAGCGCGAACCTGGCTTTGATACCACTGTAAGGTTTCGCACAGCACCTACGGGCGACGCAGCGGATAACAAAAATTTAATTTGCCCGATCCCGGTATTGTGGAAAGCTTAATCTATGCTCTAATCGGTGTTTCTGATACCCTAATTACGGGTTACGTGTTTCACCTTGCGCGGAACGACGCTGTCCGCTAAGCCCGATGCAGAAAAACCGAGCCGCACAGCTGTACGGCCTCTAGAGATGATCCATACGGATCCTTGCGCAGCGACGGTACCTCCCCGGCACGACCTTCCCCAGCTCTATCACCTTCTGGAGAGAGAGAGAGCAAGAGGGAGAAATGGGGAGGTTAATCCTCTCCCTTAAACTTAATGCTTGTTAGCTTAAGGGAAGGAAGGAAGCTAAGAGTTCGAATGAACTCACGTATGTGGCTATATATAGAGTTTAGGTTTATTAGAAAAGGGTTCGAAAAGATCAAAACTGTATATATGTCCTATCTCATATTATACATATGTATTAAACTCCGTTTACACTCCTTTCCAAAAGGAATTAAATGGAAATAATACATACACTCGTATAATAATAATCCGTCACCCAAGAATCCATTGTGTGTGATCCTCTACGCCCACAGTCACTCTAGTTTAAGGTCCATTAACTTCTAATTCCCAATTAGAAGTAAATTAAACGTATTCTTCGCTTCTACTAGAGCCGAACAATAGTTTAATTTATTCCGAACCTTTGATCACGTTGGGTCAAGCAAATCCGCGTAATCCTAGATGACCCCGGGTTTAAACCAACCTGTCTGGTACCTGTAAGTCCACAGTTACCACATCGATATAATCCGTCGCTCCTTCTATGAGTCTGGTACGATCGAGGGTACGGTATCTGTCAAACCCCACGATCGTGCCATTTGACTATGACCTCCTTAAAGTGTATGACGTCCGTTCTAAACGAACTCACACGACCCTGGCCAGGGATTTAACGGAGCGTCAATGTCATGACCCATTAACTGTCTGATATATACCCGATAGTGAGCGATTCCCTCTTGACTATTGATGATCTTCACACGTATCCTGGAGTGGTTAATGACTCGGCAACTCATGACTTATGGTTAAAGTCACTTAGCTAAGTAATTAAACCATTCCAGTCCTCGTGTAAGATCCGATCAATGTCTCAGGTCAAAGGACCAACGATGCTACTGAGACCGTTGGATCTTCAGTTGACATTAGGTATAATCAACCATCTGAAGATCCAATAGCGGATCAGTTCAGTGTACATCCTCCAAGGACATACACCTACACATATGTGTTGGTGCCCCGCACCAATGACCATGAGACTGGTCACTGACACATCATGTGTACTGGTTTAATAGGTAATCAAAGTCCCCGAGTGATTACCCTCCAACCAGGAACAGTTTAAGGTATGTGTACATGTAAAGTCAATCTCATGTTCGAGATCCCATCTCGAGCTGACTTTACAACCACATATCCTAGGGACAACGTAAAGTAACACTATCGCATATTTACGCTCAAACACCACTTTATTAATGAACAAGATCGTACAACTATTGGGCCTACCCGACCCAAAATTGGCCTGTAGCACACCAACACTAACAGGTAGACCCTCCTAAGCTCGCCCTACATCTCTTGCCACGACTCTATAGGCCTTTGCCTCCCAATTTCCCTCAAATATTCTATGTCCCTCCATGTTTCGGCCGCTTCGTAGAAAAGTCATCTTGTGGCTAAGTCGACTTGCATGACATCGGACGTAATGTAACATTCAAAGTATGTGTCCATAGCGGCTTCCCACTCTAGGTAGTCACTCGGGACTTTGAAGCCATAGAAGTCCCGGGTTGCGGGCCTACGGGGGTGGTGGGGTTGGGCCTCCCATCTTTAGGCGTATCGCCACCATGCATAAGATGTGGGCTTTTGGGGATCCATGGGACACGGGGAACTATAAGAAGGCCATGCCGACAGTTGGTAACAAGACACTAGACACGGCCGTAAAACGACAATGCAAGTTGGAATACTGACTCGACTACACACCTAGACTTACCAATAGATGGTACTTGGCGGAGTTACGGGATCCGAAGATCCTCTCTCGCAAATGTGTGACCTTCCCGATAGGCGTAACCTAACGTTCGGGCAACACCTTTTTAGATACCGAATAAAGGAATGCAAATGAGACACTTAGACTTAGACTCTTTTTTTGTTGTTTTCAAGCAAAGACTACCCTAGAGTCAACCTTCCACTCTGATAGCAATTTGATGTGGGATGGACACGCGAACCTGGGACTCTAGCTAGCAACTCGCCCCTAAGCGAGGGAAACGAGGGATCGTGCGCGGTTGAAGAATCGGCAATGAGTCGGGTAGTCGGCTCTTCCGCGTGTACTCGGATTGAGTCATGGGACGGGTCACTCACTCACTCTCGCAGCGGTGATAAAAATATATCGAGCTAATAATCCTATCACTCTAGTAGCGGCATATACAAATGAATACGAGTAAAGCAAATGCCGAGATGGGGAGCGGACACGATACCTCCACACGCCGGGCTGGGGAAGAGGACCTCGGCCAAGTATGGTAACTCCCGGTAAAAATATAACAATAATTACAGCAAATGAATTTACTGCCCACTCCACGTAGGGAGGTAAAAGGCTACAGTGTGGGCCTGGGAGGACCAATCTTGGGTTGATGGATAGCGTATTGGACAGCTCCGTCAGTGCCATCCGGATGACGCATGCTGCGGGTTGTGGGGCCCACGTGCTGCTTAGACGTCCGAACTAGGTGGGGTGGGTCCCACTGCCAAGGGGATGCCTGGAGGAACGATCCCTGGAAGGCGATCGGGTTGGCGCTGCTGGTGGGAGGCCGGGCGGCTCCGATCGCCGGGCGGTGAAGATTGCCGCCCCGGGTGTGTTTTCCTGTTTCAGGGTTGCGCGACCCGACGAGATCGGCTGCTGCGATCAATCTTGACGTCGAATAGACGCAAAATTTGCGCTGTTGGAAAGCTCTTTCATAGAGCTACGACCTATGGCCAGAGAAGGAATTTTGTCTGTCTCTGTAATGGCCTTGGTCGAATTTACAACCTGCTGGTTCACAACCAGATCTTGTAGGACATATTTGGATCTGCTTGAGAACAAGGGTTGACAAAAGGGAAAACTTCGGATCTGGGAGTTGGGTTCTTAATGAAAGTTAGAGAGGGGGAAGTAAGGAAGACTTCAATATTTTTTGTGGATTTTCTAAAGGTGGTTTGACAGGCGAAATGGACTTTTTGGTGATCAAGGGTCGGATCTGGACTGCACAGGACAAAACATATTTTGGCCTGAGTTTTAATTTTTCAGAAGGGAAAAATAACTCTTAAAATCGTGGAAAAATTTGTGGAGGTGGGTTTTGATGGTTAGAACACCCAGTCAAAATTTGGACTCAATCAGAAATGGAGAAAGGGGTCGAACAATGGAACAACAGGGATGCTGTAACAGGATCTACACAAAAGGTAGATTGCTAGGGGTGGAAAGATGGAATTGGGAAAAATAGCTAAAGTGTGATAAATGACCTGTATTTTTTTGTGGAGGATGTGGGGGACTCACCCTCCAATTTTGGGCACAACCTGAGCTCCTGATAGAGAGATAAAAGTCCTGCTTTACTGTTCTATCAAGGAGTGGACAGAATACCGAAGAAGCGGCGTTGGCGGTGCGATGGCGGCTAGATGGCGGCGGCAGCGGCGGTGCTGAGCTTCACACTCAGGAAGGAGGTAGAAGAGATACTTCACACATCAGAAGAAGGAGTCTTCAAGCTCTGCAAGGGGGAGAGAGGAGAGAGGAGAGGGGCGCACCCTTCTTGCTCTTGGTAAATTTCACTTAAATTTTGTCATTAATTCCATCAAAATGAGAAATACAAGGTATTTATATGAAATACAAAATGACCCTAACTATCCTCAGATCTAGGTTAGGGGAGGGGTATACAAGGGATAACACATTAATCTCCATGTGGTCAAAAAAACAATTTAGTGGAAGGGGGCGCCCCCTTGACTTTAAGGGGAGAGAAAATAGACTTTTTAAACCCTTTGTCCCCTTGAATGGTCAAGTCTTCTAGAAGCCCACCTTGGACATTTGACCAGCCCCACATGGGCCCTAGAGCCTAGGTGGACCAATGGGGAAGAAGGTGGGGGCCCCTCACTGGACCTACTGGACTTTTTCAAATAAACCCAAACATCCTTAAGGAATAACAAATTGGCTTATAAAGCCTTACAATTACAAACCTATTTTCCCAAGGATATGAATGCAAATAAAAGGACACAAATACAAACTAAAAAGTTAGTGCTCGGAGTCGATTCCCATCAGATAGGGTTATGCCAATGGTGCCAGTATGCAACTCCTATCGGGCACTAAGCAGGATTGAAATAGAGTTTACTGAAACGGCCCGTGGGCCGATAGATAGGCTGGTTCAGAAACCAGCCAAATGCAAACAAATCTGGGTGCCCAAGAGGACCCAACCTGTCCTTGTGGCCCAACTGAAGCTCAGAGAGGTCCGTCAGAGAGGACCAAGATAAGACATGTGGGCTGAGTTGATAGCCCCAGTTCACTCTTTGTCGGCATTCTTTACCCATGTCTATAAAAAAATATTCCTCACCACCATAAACGCCACAACAAGACAGCCCACTTTGGGCATTCTGTTCATAGGCCTCCTATGCAAGGGAGGGTGCAACCACCTACTGTCCCCTCCACCCAGGCGCGGGAGGAGATGAATTATGTTGTGTAAAGTTGTTTGTGCAGTCTAGGGAGCACCTCTCTAGGCCAGTAGAGAGCATTTTAGGGTATGGAAGCAGCCCAAGAAGGCCGTGAATTTCAGACTCTGCCAAGTGTGGAGTCGAGAAGTTATCAATGTGACTGCTATGTGCCCCGACCTCGGGATGAAGTGAAAACAAGAGCCTCAGTCTTTGAAAGGCTGATGTTTCCCCAAAGGTCCTTCAGAAGAACAGCAAAGAAAGAAAGAGATGTGTTGATCTATGCTTGCAATATGGCTGGAGTGGCCAGCCACTATGGGGCCCTACCTACAGAGCGTGAAGAAATATCCAAGCTTGTCCAGAGGCCAGGCCCTCTCACAAGAGATAAGAAAGCTGTAAATGAAATGTTAAGAACCCTCGCGGGCGAAGCAAGTCCAGATCTAGCCGTGACGGCCGTGACGGCCGTGATGGTGAATGTTATCACAATTGGGGATGACATCGGGATGACGTCTATGTCATACGAAGAAATTCCAATTGAGGAGGGAGGCCGAGTTACCAGCCCCTCTGCGTAAGATCCCGCCTTGCTGATGCTGCTTCAGAAATACCAACATGAAGTTGAAGTGTTGAAGGGAGAGCTGAATGAGAAAAATATTGACACTTCAACATCAAAGTAGGTTGAAGTCCCATTTGAAAGATCACAGGGAAGTCTCAATGTACTCGGGGCTGCACCGCAGAAAATAGTAGCCCAGTCGGCGCCCAGCTATGTCGGTGGCACCCCTCCCCAACAATCGCAACATATGGCCCCGGTGCAACCTATAGCCCTTCAATACCAAGGGACTACCACCTTGCCTTAGGCGATGGTGCTGACAACACCACAAATACAGCAAGCTCCTCTCTATACAAGCCTGGTTGGCCTGGCCATGATGAATATGCAAATGGTGGAACAAATAATCGAGACAAAGCTGGTAGAAAAAGGCATTGATGATTACGCCTCTCTCGATGTCTACAAAGTACCATACACGGCTTTTCACGCTGTCAAAAGACTGCCGCCTGGCGTCAATAAGTCACCAAAATTTGACAAGTTCAACAGGCAGGGGTCGTCGAAGGAACATATAGCCTATTACATCAATGTGATGGGCGATTTGACAACTGAAGAATCCTACCTTCTGAAGTTCTTCGAGTCCTCACTTACAAGATTCACTTTTGAATGGTATTCAAGCTTGCCAGCCGGGTCTATCATGGATTGTCCTGACATGTAGCGAAAGTTCAAAGAAAGATTCCACGTCACTGAGAGAGAAGTGACTGTGGCCGAATTATATGCAACCAGGCAAAGAAGTGATGAGACAGCTCTAGAATATATCAAGAGATGGAGGAACCTTAGCATGAGGTGTAGGCATCCACCACATCAAGAAGATGCGGTACAAATCTGCACACAAAATCTGAAGAAGGAAATCCTTGAAAGGATAATCGGAATTGAAGTCAAGTCTTTTGACCGACTGAATAATGTTGTGGCGGAGATTGAGGCCTTCCTTGCAAGATATCCCTCATCCCCCGCTACCCCAAGCCAGAAAGTCGGGCGAACAGATAAATGGCCGATACTCAAAGTAGTTCACACTGTTGGCTTCAAGGCGAAAAAGGGCAAAGGGACAGCTAATCCCCCTCCCGCCAAACACGCTAAACGTCGAGAGGATGCTTCCTTGCAGAACAAGACGAAGAAGTTCTACGCCTTCCCCAGAGGCAGGACTCGAGCCCTGTTCGAGTGTGCCATTAAATACAACAAGGTCACTTTGCCAAAATCGAAGAGGCCAGATGATGTCGAGAGGAGAGATGATCCTCATTTTTACCCTTATCATCAAATGCTCGGGCATGTCATTGAAGATTGCTATATATTCAAAGTCATAATCCAAGGCTTGCTCAAGAAGGGGGAGCTGCAAATGGGGGAGTACAAGGTTGATCCCCCACGCCCCCATGAAATGCCCACTCCGGGGGCAGCAGTCAATATGATATCCTTACATTAACAAGTGCCTAAAGTGGTGTCAGAAGACCCACTGCGGGGGCAAATGCCAGCCACAAAGGGGAAGAAAAAGAAGAAGTCAAAGAATAAAGGGGGGGCATTACTCTATCTTGTGATACATTGTCAACATTGCCCAATATGGTCCAGGCTTCTGAGGAAGAAGATGAAGAAATATGCTTTGTGCTGACGAGGGCAAACCGGACCAAAGCTTCTGCCTCCCACCATGCTACTAGGTCCGGGAGAACATGGGGATACCCTTCGCCGGCTAAGGAAGAGGCGCACCACCACACTCTTCCTCCATCCAGAGGCATAAGCTCGAGAGAGTCGATCTCTTGGGCACTGGTCGTGTCTAGTAATGATGGCGGGATGCCACTCATCCCATCCAAAACCCAGGGGAAAGGCAACACTCCTGGCTCCTCCCGGCAAGACCCTGCTTTGATGGCATTACTATATCAAAATCAACAGGAAATTGAGATGTTGCGAAGATAATTAAAAGAAATGGATATGCATCCATCTCTGCCCAGGCAAGTGAGACTCCTTTTCGAGACCCCACAAGGTGGTGCTAAGTGGCTCGAAGGCCCATCACAACCGACCATGCCTCGAACATCACCTGACCATGTAGGGGGCATTCTCCCTCAACAACTACAGCGTACAGTCTCAATATGTCCTTCAGCTCCCCGTGCATGTCAGGGGGCAATTACTACACCTCATGCAATGGTGCTGATGAGCCCACATATGCAGCCAGCTAGTTCACACCCGAGCCCAATAGGTCTGATGACGATGGGCAAGCTAAGGGTGGAACAAACAATTGAGATGAAGCCAGTCAAGGGTGAGGTCATCGAGATAGAATTACATGTAACCAAGCAAAAAGATGATGAGTCCGCCCTAGACTATATCGAAAGGTGGAGAAATATCAGCGCGAGATGCAAGCGTCTGCCAAACTATGAGGATGCCGTCCAAATCTGGAAACAAAATTTGAAGAAAGAAATCCTACAAAGGGTGATTGGCATTGAAGTCAAATCCTTTGATCAGTACTTGAATAATGTTGTTACTGATATCGATACCTTCTTGGCAAAGTATTGCCCGAATGCTACTGCGTCAAGTCAGAAGAATAAGCCAGCTGGCAAGCACCCGACATAAGAATAGATTCACATCACTGATCCTAAGACCTTATAGCAGCAAAAGAAGAAAGCGAAAGAGGCAGCTAGCCCTTCTTCCACCAAGCCTGCCAAACAAGAATCCTCATTGGCGGATAAGATGAAGAAACCCTATTCCTTTCCGAAAGACAAAACTTGGATTATATTTGAATGGGCTCGCGAATATGGCAAGGTTGTCCTCCTGGAGCCCAAAAAGCCGCATGATATCAGAAAGAAGAATGATCCCCAGTTTTGCCCTTATCATCAAATGATGGGGCATTCTATTGAGGACTGCTATGTGTTCAAGGATATTATCGAAAGCCTGATCAAGAAGGGTAAATTACAAATGGGCAAGTACAAGGTGGACCCACCACGCCCTCATCAAATGCATGTCTTAAAGATGACATCCAACTTGGTCTCACTACATCAGCTGCTTCCCGAAGATATAACAGAAGCCGGCATCTGGCATGCCTATGAGGCTTAAATTCTAATACCCCCCAGCAAACATCAGAACTGGCGAGTAATGCAAAAAATGTACAAGGTTCAAAAGAAGGTCTGCTCTGGAGGCAGATACTAAAAGAAGAAGAAAAGAAAGAAGAAAAGAAAAGCAAAAGAAGCAAAAGTCCAAGGAAAAAATGAAAGAAGAGTTACAACTCTACGTTTTGCAATACATTGTCGGTGCTATCCAAGTTGGCAGATTTCAAAAAAAGGGGGGGAAAGGGAAATATGCTCCGCAGCATAGTAGCAAAGGAAGACCAAGCCAGAATTCCAACTTTCAACAATGCCATCAAATCTGGAAGAAAGTGGGGGCATTCTCCACGAACCAGCAATAATATAATATTCAGGAGTGGAAGTCTTACCAAACTCCTGAGACTGGAATTAGGGGTGCTCAGATTCCACCTCCACCTAGCCCTCACACAGTGAAAGGGAGCAGCAAGAGCATCAGCTCATTCATCGAATTTCTGCAAGCAAAGAGCCAGCTGGGTAGACATAATAAGCCCGAATAAATACAAGAGAAGGAGAATAAGTCACCTCGCGAATCAGCTCCACTGTTACAGAATAATGTCAGGCGCGTTACAGCCGAAGAAGTGAAGTCGGCCAATGCCAGGGCCGGCAGCATAATGATGAAACCCTTAATGGAAATCTCCGAGATATGCCCTCTTCGAATCAAAAGACCCAGCAAGATGCAACCGCAGCCCTGCAAACCCCAGCACATTATGGAAGATGTTTTATAGCAATACAGTCAGGGACAGCCACAAATCTCTCTGAAGAAGATATGCCCCCTCCCTCCGCAACCCGTTACAGGCCACTCCACACAAGAGTGGGCAATTGAATGATCATAAATTTAACTTACCTGGGGGCACCTAGTAGAAAACTCCCTTCCCGGAGTCATCAGAAAGATTGTTTGAATATACACCTGACGGGGACCAGGAATATGAAGATAGATGGGTACAATCAAAATCTGAAATGCCTTCAAGTATGGCAGAATTCTATCCCTCGCTTGGGACTTTCACCACCATGGGTGGAGAGAAAAAAATGCTAAATTGCACCCACATAGGGTGTCTGGATGTCACCTCTTTGAGGCAGGCCCATGCATGAAAATGGCGAAGGAAAGTTTTCCGAGGAGGCTAAAGATAAAGAAAAGAAAATGTGGGGTCTAATAAATGGTTGTCCCTGTTGCTACCCGGTCAAATGACCCATAATGAAGAAGCAAAATTGCCTGAGACAATCCACCCCGACTCGGGGGCAAATGAAGCCAAAAGTTTACTTGGGCACACCAAGTCCCACCAGGAGCTACAAGACCAATCATGAATCCTGACTACCATACGGCTGGACCGCTGGAGGCTCTTGAAGCTCCTCGCCCAGAGGGCTCTCCTACTATATTCTATGCAAAAGAAGAATACCTGGTATAAGGTGTTGTGTATATTATGTTTTGATGATGTCTTACTATAAGTCATTGCCCGATTATTTTATAAAATTTCAAACATCCTTTTTATTGGCTAGATTTGAAGAACTTAACAAATCTTCAAGGCTGCATCGATCCCTCCTACAGGCAGTGTTGACTCGTAATCTCACAAGAAGAAGAGCACTCAAAACTCCCTTCACTATAGCGTTGACTCCAGCTCTTGCATGCGTCGACTCCAAACGCCCTCCAGAAGATGGCTTCTAGCGCACTTCAACGAGTGCGTCGATGCAAGCCTCTTATCGCGTCGACGTAGGCTCAGCACAGCCCCTGTCAACACTCAAGACTACTCAAATAGGTCGACATGGATTTCACAGTGTATCGACACAAGGGGCCTCATAGAAACCGTTATAAACGCATCTTTCAACAGATGCGTCGACACACCCGATTGGCTGCATCGACGCCATGAAGGCTTGGCTCATAAATAGCCAAGGCGGAAGGCTTGATACGTTGACATCGTTCGCATTATAGCGTCGACTCCATGAAGATCTGGCTCCTAGCCGCTCACAAGATGGCTAACTGCGTCGACGCAAGAGCATTGCTGCGTCAACGCACCTGAAGCTCCTCAAGCCAAATTTTGTCAAACCTGCAACATTTCAGAGTTCGTACAGAGGCCAAAAGTCAATGACGTAAACCTCCAAAAATGCACTTTTCAAGGTTTGGAAAAGGTCCTAGGACACATATCCCACCTTTTCTATGATAAGGAAGTCAGAATACCTTTTGAAGGAAGATCTGTCAGTAGACCCATTTGGGAAAAGTCTCTTTTCATGGTACTCTGCCTTTTTGCAACAGCCAATCAAATTTCAGTCTCCAAAAAGGTACCTAGGACAGAGGATCATCCTTTTCTATCCTGGGCCAATGAGGAGGCAGATCTGGAAGAGCTCCATGACCAAGAAGCATCATTTCTATTCCAACCAATCAAATGGCAGGATCTTGGAGGAAAAATGGTCTACCATCTCTTCTATAAATATGAAGTCTTCTGCATGAAGGGCAGCTGGTGCTGCCGATGCCTCAGCCTGGAGAGAAACTAAAAGGAAGAGAAAGAGGAGCTTACCTAAAGAAATTCTAAGTGGGAAAAGAGTTGAAGAGAGCCTGAGCCTCCATAAGAAAGAGTTGAGAGGAGAAGAAAGGAGAGGATTAGCATCCCAGACCGATTTGTTCCACGCCTAAGCAGTTCGAGTTTTTGATCGCCATTTGTGTGTTCTTGGTTCAGCTTCTTAACCTATGTCAGAAGCTGCATTTCAGCCCACTTGTTTTGAGCATTTTTTTGTTGTTTTGTTTCTTACTCCTTCAGTCTTTTTGGTGTGTTGTTGTTGAGCATCCTCAGCATTTTTCGGTGCTCTATTCAGAGATCGGAGTGTGTGTGTTGGTTGCCTCACAGCCGTGTGTGTGTTGAGGACTGTTTCCTTGTGCAAGCTATTAAACCGCGTGTGTGTGTGTGTGTACTCTTCTTGGACAGAAGTGGAAGCCTCACCAAGTTGGTGAGGGGTGGACGTAGGCTTGCTGTAGGGAAGCCGAACCACCTTAAAAAGCTGGTGTGTTATGGTTTGATTGTGTCGATTCCTTTTCATCTACCTCACTTCACCAGTGTTGTGGTTTAATCAACGTACATTTCTTGTGTTAGCATAGAGTCTCACTTGGAATACTATATCTATGTTTTTCTTCATGTTGAGCTGATATGTCATGAGTGAGCCTATCAGTCCATCAACGGTCATCACGGACAAGTCCTTAGAGTCTTCAATTATAGTGGCCTTCGTGTGCCACGCCGGAGTGAGAGATCTAAGAATCTTTCTAACCAATTCTCTATCAGAGTATTCTTTACCTAATAACTTTAGACAATTTGTTAGTTGGGTTAGTCTAGCATAC
This sequence comes from Amorphophallus konjac, assembly GCA_022559845.1. Classification (NCBI taxonomy): domain Eukaryota; kingdom Viridiplantae; phylum Streptophyta; class Magnoliopsida; order Alismatales; family Araceae; genus Amorphophallus; species Amorphophallus konjac. The sequence continues at coordinate 208,596,012 of CM040124.1, forward strand.
ATTTTAGAAATGGACTCGTCAGGTTTCATCTTGAACATTTCATAGTCGGATATTAGCATGTTCGCCTTGGTGGCCCTCACTTCAGAAGTTCCTTCATAGATTAACTCAAGCCTATCCCACATCTCCTTCGCAGATTTGCAAGTGGATACTCTAGAGTATTCAGTGGGATGGATAGCTCATTGCATTATGTTCATTGCGCTCCAGTTAATCGTGAACTTCTTTACCTGGTCCAGAGTCCAGGTATCATCTACTTCCGGTAAAATAAAAGGGCCTCAACTGACTACACGCCAGATCAGGTGATCCTCGGATCGGAAAAAGACTTCCATTCGATTTTTCCAATATAAGTAGTTTGTTCCATCAAAGAACGGAGGTCTATTAACGGAGTGGCTCTCAACTATGAAGCTGCGAGGGACGTTCGCATCAGATCTCCCTTGGTCGTTGGACCACATTTTCAGGGAACCCGCTCTGATACCAATTGATAGATGGTATGAGTGGATCTAGAGGGGGGGTGAATTGGTCCAACACCCAATTTTAGATCACTTTGAAAGTGAAGCAAGAACTAAAACGTAGATGACGCTATTCCAAGTGAGACTCTATGCTAACACAAGAAATGTACGTTGATTAAACCACAACACTGGTGAAGTGAGGTAGATGAAAAGGAATTGACACAATCAAACCATAACACACTAGCTTTTTAAGGTGGTTCGGCTGCCCTACAGTAAGCCTACGTCCACCCCTCACTAACTTGGTGAGGCTTCCACTTCTGGCCAAGAAGAGTACACACACACACACACACACGCTGTCTAACAGCTTGCACGAGGTAACACTCCTCAACACACACACGGCTGCAAGGCAGCCAACACGCACACTCTGGTCTCTAAACAGAGAACCGGAAAATGATGAGGATGCTCAGCAACAACACACCAAAAGACCGAAGGAGTAAGAAATAAAACAACAAAGAAACAGTCAAAACAAGTGGGCTGAAATGTAGCTTCTAACACAGGTCACGAAGCTAAACCAAGAACACACAAGTGGCGATCAAAAACTCGAACTGCTCAGGGGTGGAACAAACCGGTCTGGGCTGCTAATCCTCTCCTTTCTTCTCCTCCCAAATCTTTCTTGTGGAGGCTCAGGCTCTCTTCAACTCTTTTCCCACTCAGAATTTGTTCAGGCAAGCTCCTCTTTCTTTCTCTCTTTCTCTTCCTTTCAGTTTCTCTCCAGGCTGAGGCATCGGCAGCAATAGCTGCCCTTCAAGCAGAAGACTTCATATTTATAGAAGAGATGGTAGACCATTTTCCCTCCAAGATCCTGCCATTTGATCAGTTGGAATAGAAATGATGCTTCTTGGTCATGGAGCTCTTCCAGATCTGCCTCCTCATTGTCCCAGGATAGAAAAGGACGGTCCTCTGTCCTAGGTACCTTTTTAGAGACTGAAATTTGATTGCATGTTGCAAAAAGGTAGAGTACCATGAAAAGAGACTTTTCCCAATTGTGTCTACTGACAGATCTTCCTTCAAAAGGTATTCTGACTTCCTTATCATAGAAAAGGTGGGATCTGTGATGTGGGACAAAATGCGGACTCGAGGGAGGACGAGAACAATTTGATGCAAATCTGGGACTCTAGGCGACAACGCGACTCATTAGATGACGTGACCAGCATTAACGCGAACAATAAATCTAATTAGATGCGACACGAAGAGCTCCTAAAGGTATATGCCTTTCAACAGAAATGCATGCTCGTGAGTCATCCCTTGCGAGGGAAACACGGGGATGTACGTAGTTGAGAAACCGACAGTGAGTCAAGGGTGGTCGGCTCTTTTCACGTACTCAGGTCAAGTCACGGGATGGGTCACACTCTTTCTCACTCACTCTCACAGCGGTGATCAAAATTTATAACGAGCTAGAATCTATCACACACCAACAGCGGCATACAAGCATATACGAAATAAGCATAGCGACAAAGAGAGGAGTGAGAATGTACCTCCACGCTCGGGGCATGGGGAAAACTTCCCGGCCAAGATGCGTAACTCCCGATACAGTAAATATAAATAATTACAACATTGAATTTATGGCCCACTCCACGGAGGGAGGCAAAGGGCTACAATAGCAAACTAGGAGTGCCAATCTTGGGTTGACGGGTGGCAAGCCGGAGGGGCTCTCGGGCAGAGACGGGTTGCCGGTCTGGATTTGTTCGGTTCCGATCTGCTGGACAACTAGCACGTTCGGCACGTGGGAAGGCGACTTCTGGTTGACTTTTGGCAGCGGTGGTTGGCTGGGACGTCGGCGGGAGGTTCCTCTTTGATTCCTGAGGTCGGTGGCAGCTAGATCGCAGCCAAAGGACCGACAGGGATTTTATATCCCAGACCTGTCCCGCAGTCCTGTGACTGGGCAGATCCGCATGACCTAGTTGGAACGCTTGCCGCGCTCAGATCCGGAGGCAGATCGGAACGAAACTAGTGTCGTTGCAAAGTAGACTTGAAGAGCTACAACATATGTGAATTCCACAACCATCCAAAAATTGGATTTGAAATGAAAAACTCTGCACCACTGTGCTGGTTCTGGCTCGGATTACAGGACAGACTATGATAAATTGTGATCTGCCTGAGAATGAGATTTGACCGAAGGGGAAATGAAGGATATGGGTGATGGGATTAATTTGGGTGAAATAGGGGGATGTGGGAGACATGCACAAAATTTTTTATGATTTTCTGAGATGGTTTAGGTGTGGAAAAAATGATTGTGCAGGGTACTGTCTCGCAGATCTGCAAATAGGCAGATTGCGTGGGTAGAAAGAAATAACTGGGAGGCAGGGCAAACAGCTGCAGATAGATGTGAAATTTAAACGGGGAAGAGGTAACAACGTGGGGAATGATCTATCAAAATTTGATGATCATCAGATTGTTGGATTGGGAGTACCAACCTTTTTTTTGAGGTTCTATCCTAAATCTCAGAATCTTGGACAGCAGGGTGAAGATAGGGTTGTGGCGGCTCGACGGCGGCACAGATGGCGGCGATGGTGGCGATGGCTGAGAGTCACACTCAGCAGAGGTGATAGAGGCGGGAATCGCTCCCACGAACGAGGCGTCGCACCTTAGATCTGTAGTCGTCGTAGCTAGAAGGGGAGAGAGAGAGAGGGGCACCCTTGGGCTCTTGCTCAATTTTGCAAAAAAATGATTTTCTTCATTAATTCTCACAAAATAATGTTTACAAGACCTTATATATTAAACCCTAGATTTAGACAAAAGACTGAAAATACCCTTAGTCAATGGGAGTGGGGAGGGCATTAAGGGAAGAGGAAGTTTTGTTCAAACCACATGGGGTAATGGGGAGGGCGCCCTTGGCCATGGGGTTTGGTCAAAGTGTGCTTCCACAATTGACCACATGGGTGGAATGAGACAGCCAAGGAAGAGCATGGGCACATGCTACGTGGGTGGTATTCTTCCTTGGGAAGAGGAGGATGTGGCTATGAGTAGACAAAGTCTACAAGTGTGGCTTGGAAAAGGAGGATGTTGACACATGTAAATAAATGTCAACAAAGGTGGCTATGGGATGGGGGTGCCCTCCACATGGGCTTGGGTTTAGCCTTGATGGGCCTTGAAGGGTTCAAATGGGCTTTGGGTGACCAAGGGAGAAAGGTGGCCCAATTGGGCTTTTTGTGGCTTCGAGGCGCAATATGAGAATAAATCCCTATTGGGCTCTTTTAAGGAAAGAAACTCAGTAACTCCTAATGACTAGCCCATTGGCTTATAATTACCTTTCAAGTGAAAACCCAATGACTCAATGATAAAATATGCAAACTAAAAAAATGTTAGATGCCTTGCTTTGATGTCCCCATCAATCTGTGTCCTAGGATCTTTTCTAGACCTTTAAAAGCATGTTTTTGAAGGTTTACGTCGTTGACTTTTAGCCTCTGTATGAACTCTGAAACGTTACAGGTTTGGCAGAATTTGGCTTGAGGAGCTTCAGGTGCGTCGACGCGGTAATGCTCTTGCGTCGACGTAGCTAGCCATCTTGTGAATGGCTGGGAGCCAGATCTTCATGGAGTCGACGCTGTGAAGTGAATAGTGTCGATGCATCAAGCCTTCCGCCTAGGCTATTTGTGAGCGAAGCCTTTATGGCGTCGACGCAGTCAATAGGGTGCGTCGACGCATCCGTTGAAAGATGCGTTTATAACAGTTTCTGTGAGGCCCCCCGTGTCAACACACTGTGAAATCCATGTCGACCTATTTGAGTAGTCTCAAGTGTTGACAGGGGCTGTACTGAGCCTTCGTCGACGCCATAAGAGGCTTGTGTCGACACACTCATTGAAGTGCGCTAGAAGCCATCTTCTGGAGGGCGTTTGAAGTCGACGTATGCAAGAGCTGGAGTCAACACTGCAGTGAAGGGCATTTTGAGTGCTCTTCTTATTATGAGAGGGCGAGTCGACGCTATGTGTAGGAGGGATCGACGCAACCTTGAATATTTATTAAGTTCTTCAAATCTAGCCGATGTTTGAGATTTTCTAAAACAATTGGCCAATGACTTATAGTAAGACATCATCGAAACCCTAAACAATTGGCCATAAAAGCTGTGAATGATGAAATGCAGAAAAGACTTGAGAAGGCAGAAAACGAGTTGAAGGATAAGCAGTTTGTCGTAGAAAAAATGACCCAGGGTAAGTCCAACCTAGATGCCATCTTAGGAACCCGGGTGAACTTTAGGAAAGAAGGGTTGGGATTCAACCCCACTGAGAAAAAGAAGTTTGAACTAAAAACTGTATCATTTTGTCCTGAGAAGGGGAGAGGAAAACTAATAACCGAAGAACCAACATGGAAGAATACCCCTAAGCCCAAAACAATAAAAAATGAGAACAGTCAAGGCCAAGGACAAAATATCAAGAATCAAAGAAGCAATCGACAATCTGGTTATAGGAAATATTTTGAACCGCGAGGTCGACGCACTAATGATTCGGGTCGACGCACCACAGTCCAGCCAGAGCCGGCTAGACCTCAGGGTCGACGCAATGATCAATCAGGTCGATGTGTTCGTGCTCAACAGGGTCAGCCATGTCGACGCACCAGGGAGCTGCGTCGACGTAGTGCTGATTCTGATTCCAGAAAAAATTCTGGTCATCCAGTCCATGCATGGAATCCACAACAAAACCAATATGAATCAAAAATACCAATCACACTACAGTCAAAATGCTCACTTTGCCTTTGATCTTCGTAGGTTCAACTGGAATAGATTTGGAATCAATCTAAACATTAATCACAATCCCCTCCACAATCAGAAAAGGAACAGCCAGTTCACGCGTAAGTGGAACTATAATGGAAAAATCAACTGGCAATCTAACATAAATGTCCACCAAACCAAACTCAACAAATCTAGAGGTCAGAACAAAAGATCACAATCTAATCCATGTGTTATGAAACCTGTCTGCCATGCTTGCAACCGACTAGGACACACAAGCAACCAATGCTGGTTTTCCAAGCAAGTATGGATTCCAAAAAAATTATTGCATGATTATAACATTTATTGTGGACCCAAATATGCTTGGGTTCCAAAAGCTTCTACTTAATATGTTCTATGCAGGAGTGCCTAGCAGCCCATCACAACCGATGGTATTTGGATAGTGGCTGCTCGAGGCACATGACAGGAGATAAAAAGAAATTCAGCCATCTGATCAAGAAAGAAGGAGGTCAAGTGAGGTTTAGAGGTAAGGACAAAGGACAAGTCATTGGCACAGGCACCGTGGGTAAGAATTCTTCCAATTTCATTGAGAATGTCATGCTTGTTGAAGGCCTTGAGCACAATCTGCTCAGCATAAGCCAATTGTGCGACAAAGGCCACAAGATATTGTTCAATGCCAATGAATGTAAGATATTTGAACAAAACTCCTATTCTGTAAAGTTTGTTGGCCATGGGGTAAATAATATCTACATGGTAGACCTTGATAAGTCATTTTCTGAAAATCTCTGCTTGTCTGCCAGTTAGCCCAATGATGCATGGTTGTGGCAGAGAAGGCTGGGGCATGTCAGTTATGGTGTTTTGTACAAACTGTCCAACCATGAAATGGTAAGGGGTATGCCTAATCTATCCTTCAAAAAGAACACTAAAATTTGTCAAGCATGCTCCCTTGGAAAACAAACCAGAAAACCCTTTAAACGTAAGAATGAACCCATTTCATCCATGCCATTTGAATTCCTGCACATGGACTTGTTTGGGACAACAAGAACTGCTAGCATCAATGGTAAGAGATATGGCTATGTGTTAGTTGATGATTTTATTCATTTTACATGGATATTCTTTTTAGCAAACAAAAATGATGACTTCCATGAATTTCACAAGTTTTTCAGAAAAAGGTAAATTCAGAATCTCTATAATCTTATTTGACCATGGAGGAGAGCCTGAAAAATCCTCATTTTTTGAATTCTGTAATTAGGAAGGATTGACTCACAGATTTTCTTCTCCCATGACCCTAGAACAAAATTCCGTTATGGAAAGAAAGAACCGAACAATTGTGGAGATTGCCCAGACGATGCTAATTAAGAGCAAGCTGCCAAGGAAATTATGGGCTGAAGCCACAAACACAGCATGCTACATAATTAACAGGGCCATGGTAAGGCTAAAGAGTAAGAAAACCCCATATGAAATGCTCAAAAGTAAGAAACCTAACTTAGCCTATTTTCGAGCCTTTGGTTCAAAATGCTATATCCATAATAATGACAAAGCTGACCTTGATAAATTTGAGGCTAAGAGTGATATTGGAAAATTTTTATGGTATTTTGAAACTTTTAGGGCATATAGGGTTCTCAATGTAAAAAATCAAGTTGTGGAAGAAACTCCACATGGTGTGTTTGCTGAAATGCCTAATGAACCTGATAAGGGTATTGATGACAGGAAAATGGAGGAGGATGATGGTACATTTCTAGAATCCAAGGAAGAACCGGGAGAAAGCTGCCAACTGCAACCTGCAGAACAAGAGACAGGTCGGTCGACCGAAAATCCTGTTCAATGTACCATGCCTGGTGAGTCCTCTATCAACATTCGAACTTTAAAAGACCATCCTGTCTAGAACATAATAGGTAATATCCATGACCCCCTAGGACCAGATCCTTTCATAAAGATGTGCCTAATGATGACCTCATTACATTAGTTTCTCAATTTGAACCCAAAAATATTGAAGAGGCCTTGCAGGATGAAAATTAGATTAATGTCATGCATGAGGAGCTTAGTCAATTTGAAAGAAACAATGTGTGGAATCTAGTTCCCAGACCCACATACCAACATGTCATTGGGACTAGATGGGTATTTAGAAACAAATTGAATAAGGATGGGGTCATAACCAGAAACAAAGCCAGACTGGTGGCTAATGGATATAATCAACAGATTGGGATTGACTTTGAAGAGTCATATGCTCTTGTAGCAAGAATAGAAGCCATTAGAATATTGTTAGCATTTGCATGCTCCAGGCATAAAACTTCAACAAATGGATGTCAAAAGTGCTTTTCTAAATGGCTTGATAAAAGATGAGGTGTTTGTAGAACAGCCTCCTGGCTTTGAACATGATGATTTACCTAACCATGTATATAAATTAAATAAAGCACTGTATATACTGAAGCAGGCCCCACGATCCTGGTATGACAGACTCAGTGCACATCTGACCAGCAGGGGCTACATCAGAGGTAAAGTTGACCAAACTATATTTACAAAAGTTTTCAATGGCCATATCATTGTAGTGTAGATATACGTTGATGATATAGTGTTTGGTTCAACTGATTTAAACTTGTGTAAGCAATTTGCTAAACTGATGACAATAGAATTTGAAATGAGCCTCATGGGTGAACTCCAATTTTTTCTTAGACTGCAGTTCACACAGACAAAGGATGGATTCTTCATAAACCAGTCCAAGTATACATTAGAGATTCTAAAGCAATTCGGGATGAACGATGCCAAGCACATTTCCACGCCCATGGGAACAAATGAATTTCTAGTTGCTAATAAGAATGGTAAATTTGTAGATCCTAAAACATACCGAGGTATGATCGGATCTCTCTTATATCTCACTGCTTCTAGGCCTGATTTCAGTTCAGTGTGTGCTTGTGTGCAAGATTCCAAGCAAATCCTAAAGAATCACACTTGATTGTTTTAACAAGGATCTTAAGATACATTGCAGGACACATGACTTAGGGCTATGGTATCCTGCATCATGTTGTTTTGAATTAATATCATATACTGATGCTGATTATGTTGAATGCAAACTTGATAGAAAAGGCACTAGTGGGTACTGCCAATTTTTAGGGGGGTGTTTGGATTCTTGGACTTCCAAGAAGCAACACTCGGTTGCACTCTCCACTACAGAAGTCGAATACGTTGCTGCAGGGAGTTGTGGGACCCCGGTGCTATGGATAAAGCATGAACTCCAGGACTACGGTGTAGATCTTGGATGCACACCCATCATGTGTGATAACACCAGTGCTATTAATTTAACAAAGAATCTCATTCAGCATTCCCGAACTAAACACATTGAAATAAGGCATCACTTCCTTCGGGATGAGGTAGGTAAGAAAAATTTTGAACTGCATTTTGTTGAATCAAAGAGGCAACTTGCTAACATCTTTACAAAACCTCTGAACAATGAATGCTTTTCTACACTAAGGAGAGAGTTGGGTCTGTGTAAACCCCCTTCTTGTTAATTCTGCATGATTCAGGTCAAGTGAGTCTGAGAGGTCAATGACGGTCTCTGTTAGGGGGAGTCCTTTGTGTAAGGTTCCACATAGTACAGTTCGGGCAACGCAGCGGATAACAAAAATTTATTTACCCGAACCCGGCTTGATGGAATCCTAGATCTGTGCTCTAATCGATGCATTAATAACAGAACCCCTAACTACGGGTTACAGATTTCACCTTGCGCGGAACGACGTTGTCCTTAGTGCCCGATGCAGAATCTCGCGAACATCGAGCCGCACAGGAGTACGGCCTCTAGAGCAGATCCACACGGATCCTTGCGCAGTGACGGCATCTCCTAGCCCCGATCTTTCATTTTCTTTCCCTTTCTGGAGAGAGAGAGCTTCCAGGGAGAGAGAGAGAGAGAGCAAGAGGGAGGAAGGGGGAGAGTTAATCTCTCTTCCCTTACTGTTAGTGCTTGCTTAAGCCAAGGGGTTGAAGAGTTCTCGTAAGTGGCATATATATAGGATGAGGCCCTTTTGAAAAGAACCCATAAGGACCAAAATCGTATATATATCCTTTTCATTATTGTACATATATATTAAGCCCCTCTTATATGCCTTTCCAAAAGGATTTCAAGGGAATTAATATATACATTTGTACAATAATAATCCGTCACCCAAGAATTCATTGGGTGTGATTCTCTAGGCTCTTAGTCACTCTAGTTTAAGGCCCATTAACTTCTAATTCTTAATTAGAAGTAAATTAAACTTATTATTCGCTTCTACTAGAGCCGAATAATAGTTTAATTTATTCCGAACCTTTGATCATGTTGGGTCAAGCAAATCCGCGTGATCCTAGAGGACGCCGGGTTTAAACCAGCCTGTCTGGTACCTGTAAGTCTACAGTTGCCGCATTGCTATAATCCCTCGCTCATTCTATGAGTCTGGTTCGATCGAGGGTATAGTTTCTGTCAAACCCCATGATCGTGCCATTTGACCATGACCTCCTTTAAAGTGTAAGACGCCCGTTCTAAACGAACTCACACGACCCTAGCCAGGGATTTAATGGAGCGTCAGTGTCATGAACCATTAACTATCTGATATATACCCGATAGTAAGCGATCCCTTTTGACCATTGATGATCTTCACACGTATCCTGAAATGGTCAATGACTTGGCAATTCGTGACTTATGGTTAAAGTCACTAAGCCAAGTAATTAAACCATCCTAGTCTTGGCGTAAGATCCGATCAATGTCTCAGGTCAAAGGACTAACGATGCTACTGAGACAGTTGGATCTTCAGTTGACATTAGGTATAATCAACCATCTGAAGATCCAATAGTGGATCAGTTCAGTGTACATCCTCCAAGGACATACACCTACACATATGTGTTGGTGTCCCGCACCAGTGACCATGAGACTGGTCAGTCACACATCATGTGTACTGGTTTAATAGGTAATCAAAGTCTCCGAGTGATTAGCCTCCAACTAGGAACAGTTTAAGGTATGTGTCCATGTAAAGTCAGTCTCATGATCAAGATCCCATCTCGAGTTGACTTTACAACCACATATCCTAGGGACATCGTAAAGTAATATCCAATCACATATTTACGCTAAAATACCACTTTATTAATAATGAACAAGATCATACATCTATCGAGCCTACCCGACCCAAAATTGGCATGTAGCACACCAATACTAACAATCTTCCACTTGAACTAGAGCCAATTGCCCATAACTTTGAGGCCCATCTTATCCCGATGGCGCTCAAATACAATCTGTGTCAAAGGCTTAGTTAGTGGATCTGCTATGTTGTCTTCTAACGGTACACGCTCTACCGCCACATCTCCACGATCAAAATTCTCTCGAATAAGGTGGAAGCACTTGAGAATATGCTTCGACCTTTGGTGAGATCTCGGTTCCTTCGCCTGGGCGATAGCCTCATTATTATCACAAAATAATGGGATGGGAGCTGATATCTCAAGAACTACACCAAGTTCCAAGATGAATTTTTTTCATCCAGACGGCTTCCTTAGCAGCTTCAGCTGCAACAATATATTCTGACTCTGTCGTCGAGTCTGCAGTCGTATCTTGCTTGGAGCTTCTCCAACTGACTGCCCCTCCATTCAACATGAATACAAACCCATACATGGATTTGTAGTCATCTGGATCTGACTGTAAACTAGACTCTGTGTAAGCTCTAAGCTGTAAGTCCTCTCTTCCATAAAGCAGAAAAGGATCATTAGCCCTTCGCAAGTACTTAAGGATGTCCTTTACTGCCTTCCAGTGCTCTTCGCTTAGATTTGCCTGATATCTACTGACAATGCTCAAAGTATTGGCAACATCAGGCCGTGTACATAGCATTGCATACATGATTGACCCTATGGCCGAAGCATAGGGTACCTTATTCATGTGTGCCACCTCCTCAGATGTTTTAGGGCTCATCCCCTTAGATAGGCAAATTCCATATCTCATAGGAATGAGACCTCTCTTGGAATTTTCCATCCTAAACCTTTTGAGGATAGTATCTATGTACATGGATTGGGATAATCCTAGCATCTTTTTAGATCTATCTCGATAGATCCTTATGCCCAGCACATAGGATGATTCTCCCAAATCCTTCATAGAGAAGGTCTTGGACAACCAAGACTTAGTTGATGTCAACATCCCTACATCATTCCCAATGAGTAAGATGTCATCAACATAAAGGACCAAGAAGGTCACTGAGCTCCCACTGACCTTCTTGTAAACACAGGGTTCATCTTCATTTCGAATGAAGTTGAAAGATTTGACAGCTTCATCAAATCTTAAGTTCCAGCTCCGAGATGCTTGCTTCAATCCATAAATGGACCTCTGAAGTTTGCATACCTTATTAGGATGAAGTATGGAAGTGAATCCTTCAAGCTGTATCATGTACACCTCTTCTGACAGATTTCCATTCAGAAAAGCTGTCTTCACATCCATTTGCCAAATCTCATAATCCAGGTATGCAGCAATGACAAGGAGGATTCTGATTGACTTAACCATGGCCACAGGTGAAAATATCTCGTCATAGTTAATACCTTATCTTTGACGATACCCTTCGCCACTAATCTGGCCTTGTATGTGTCAATCTGTCCATCTGCACCGATTTTCCTTTTGAAAATTCATTTGTAGCCGATAGGGACTTTCCCTTCGGGTACATCAACCAAGTTCCAAACTTTGTTGGTGTACATGGACTGGATCTCTGAATCCATTGCCTCTTCCCATTTCTCGGAGTCCGCACTACCGATTGCATCCTGCTGCGATTGAGGATCTTCATCATCATCGATACATACCTTAGAGGACCTCTCTGAACCATGTCCAACATATCTCTCAGTTTCTCTTGGTAGTCTACCAGATCTCCGTAGTGTCTGTGTTTCACTCTGAATATGATCAACCGATACAGTCTCATCTAATGAGTCTTCAGGTTGTGGTTCTTGGACCTCGTCCAATTCTATTTGGCTCCCACTGTCTTCCTGGAGAAGATATTCTCTTTCTAGAAATACACCTCTCTTGGCCACTAAGACCCTTTGCTCAGAAGGGTGATAGAAATAATATCCAAATGTCTCCTTTGGATATCCCATAAACCTACACTTATCGGTTCTAGACTCAAGTTTATCACTATCGTTCCTTTACACATGGGCAGGACACTCCCAAATTTTAATGTGATTAAAATTTGGTTTCCTGCCCTTCCATATCTCATATGGTATAGAAGGAACAGATTTACTTGAGATCATGTTCAGTAAATAGACTGCAGGCTCTAAGGCATAGCCCCAGAGAGACAAGGGTAGTCCTGACATAGACATCATGGATCGGACCATGTCTAACAAGGTCATGTTTCTCCTTTCTGATACACCATTATGTTGTGGTGTATAAGATGGAGTCCACTGAGAAATAATTCCATTGTCTTTAAGATAAGAAGTGAATTCATGGCTAAGGTATTCATCTCCTCGATCCGATCGAAGAGCCTTAATACTCTTGCCAGTCTGTTTCTCTACTTCATTCTTGTATTCCTTAAACTTCTCAAAGACTTGTGATTTATGTCTCATTAAATACACATAGTCATATCTCGAGAAGTCATCAATAAAAGAAATGAAATAGAGGTGACCCCCTTTTGCTTCCATGGACATGGGTCCACACACATCCGAGTGTATGAACTCGAGAAGGTCAGCAGCCCTCTCACCATGTCCACTAAAGGGAGCCTTGGTCATCTTCCCCGTGAGACACGACTCACATGTATCAAATGGCTTGTATTCGAATGAATTCAAATACCCATTTTAGTGTAGGTGAGAGACTCTTTTCTCACCTACATGACCAAACCTGCAATGCCATAGATATGCAGAATTCACTTCATTAGCATTGGAAACCTGCATAACATTAGAATGTGTATCTAATACATAAAGACCATTGACTAATGAATCATTGGCTATAATCAAACCATTATTGATTATAGAGCACCCAGTGCTGTTAAAAGTCAATGTATATCAAACGTTATACAAACCAGAGATTGAAATAATGTTCTTAATAATATTAGGAACATAATAATAGTCATTCAGCTCTAGAATGACTCCTGAAGGTAAACTGAGGCGTGCAGTCCCGACAGCTTTGGCAGAAACTAAAGCTCCATTGCCCATCCTCAGTTCAATCTCCTTTTTGCCCAGCCGCCTTCTATTTGCCAGCACCTGCACAGAATTACAGATATGAGATGCACAACCAGTATCCAATACGCATGATGTGGATTCCATATATGACAAATTAAGGTCTATGACAAAAATACCTTCATTTAGAATTACCTTGCAATTCCTTTTCCAATGCCATGTTTCGCCGCATCGAAAATACTTGTCTTCTTTTTCATTCTTCTTGCCCTTCCCTTTGTCAACTTTGGTGATTTGCTTACCCATGGCCTTCTTCTTTCCCTTCCCTTTGTCACCTTTGGTGGATATCTGGGTGGCCTTCCTTTTCTTGTTGGCCTGGCCAACAATCATTACAGAAGAAGATGGTTTATCTTTCTATATAGTTCCTTCAGCACTCTTTAACATGTTGAGCAGCTCCGGGAGAGTTGCTTCAATTCTATTAATGTTAAAGTTTATGATGAAGGAAGAAAAGGAATCGGGCAATGACTAGAGTATAAGATCAATGCACAGTTCAAGATCCAACTTGAACCCTAGAGCATTGAGTCTCTCAATCCACTCCATCATTTTCAGTACATGAGTCTGTACTAAAGCACCCTCCGACATCCGTGTTCTGAAAAGCCTTTTGGAGATATCATATCTCTCAATCCTGCCCTGCTCCCCGAATAGCTGGCATAGATTAAGAAGTATGCTTCTACAATCAATCTTTTCGAATTGCCTATGCAGCTCGGGAGCCATAGAGGCCAGCATGTAACATTGGGCAAGGGAAGAGTCTTCAGACCATTTGGCATAAGTCATCAACTCGCCCTCGTCGACATCGGGAGCTGGCTCAAAATGAACCGTGTCCAACACGTAGGCTATTTTTTTGACGGTGAGGACTATGCGTAGATTACGCAGCCAATCCGAGTAGTTCGGTTCAGTCAGTCTGTTGGCATCCAAGATGCCGCGGAGGGGGTTGGACGACGACATTGTAATCTAGATAAGAAATAAAAAATAACTTAGCGTATGTTTAAATTCTAATTTAGATATAGTTTTCTATCTTAGTTAGTCCCACTATTTTTCGATCGAACTACATAACTCTCAGTATATAGAACGGGAGGTCAACGAGATCAACCTAGTAGGTCAGAATCCAAACGAGACTGATGTATGACCTTGTGGAAAGTACAACAAGTCATACATCATCTCAAGGGTAGTCAACAGGCACTTGCATCTAAGGCAATATCTGATATTCGGCCCCCGATAAATCATCCCCTTGTGGAAAGCACAACAATGGATACTCTCGGTTAGATCTAACCACCATTACGATATAGCAATGAGTTCATGATCCGACCCTTGTGGAAAGCACAACAAGGTCGGGTTCAATTCCTCACCCCATTGAGGTCTAGCCTTGGGGTTACATCCCGCCTCCAAGCCCATGAACCTTGTGGAAAGTACAACAAATCCATGAGTTAAAGACGTTCATTAACCCCATAATGATGGAGGGCCACGACGACTCCTGGAGCCACGTTTACCAGATCTAAAATTAAATAGCGAGGGAATTTGATTTTATCTTGATCTCACCCTAGGTGGTAATATAAATATATCCAATATATTTACCGTACCTAGTAGTTTGCACAAAATAAATGCATCCAATGTAGAAATTAAATCGCAAGTGATCATGGACTTTATTCCTAATGTAACTAAGATATCCGGCCCGCTTCCGAAGCAGTTGGATCGTCCTCATCGGGTGTGCTCCGCGCTTTCAAACTCCGACGTCGTATTAATTACAACTTTTACACGGCACGTAGGCCGGTAAAATATAAATTACATGTCACTAAAATTCCAGCAGCCCTTAGGGTGAGTACAACTATAAAGGGAGATATAAGTACAAAGGAATTTTAACAGAGAGAGAAAGGAGGTTCGCAGACCCCGATTAATTACATTAACCAAGTCCATGATCACTTGCCAACCCATTCATCTAAAATCAATCAAGGGTTATTTCTAAAAATAATCCTTACTTTTGGATTTAAAAATGGGATGTGCAAACAAAAAGAGGCTAGCTTTGTTTAATTTTAAAAATTGAAGTTGGATTAACTAAAATTAAACACTTAAGTAAGCCAATACAAGGTAAATAAAGTAACTCACGTGAAGAACCATCATTTCTAACAGGGGCATGCATATTTGAATCTAATTCAAATAAGTAAAATAATTAAGATAATTATTTAAATTTAAATTTAAATTTAATTATCTAATAATCAAATTTAAAGATGAAATTTAAATATGACAATCATTTAAATTTAAATTCAAACTAATTATCCAATAATTTTATTTGAAAGTAAATTTAAATAACGTAATTATCCTCAATTATCATTTTCTAAAATTCAAAATTTGAATTTAACGATTATCTAAAAATTAAAATTTTAAATATTTGAATTTTATACAATTAACTTCAATGAAATTCAAATTCTGAATTTATTAATTATCTAATAATTATAATTTTGAAAATTGAATTTCACAGAATTATCTTCAATTATTATCATTTTATCTCAAGGTAAATTGTAATTATCTCACCTCGGTAAATTCAAAAGTTAAATAAAATTTAACATTTGACTTTTCTGTTGAGATAAGATAATTAGTATTTAAGATAATAATCAGATTAATTTACTGTACATTTATATATATATTTCTCACATATATATACTAAATGCCCAATAAAATAATAGAGACAAAATATTTAAAAAAATTAAAAAAATTAAAAAAACTTACGATCAAAGCCACGTTGGGCGCGGCCGCCCACGCAGACACGCGGGCGCGGCCACCCGCGTGGGCGGACGCGCCTGCCCGCCTTCGCGCACGCGATGTGGGCGCCGCAGGGGCCCGCCGGGTTGCAGGCCCGCGCACACGCCACGCGGCGGGACCGTGTGCGGGCGGCAGCCATGCGGCGCCCGCCACGCGGCGCGCCCGTGATGGCGGGCGGGCGCACTGTGCCCTGTGCGGCGCAGTGCGCCCAGCGCACCAAATTTTTTATTTTTTATTTTTGCCTAGGATCAGAGGATGCCCAACATCCAATTTCCCACTTTGTAATTGAAGATCATGCAAATTATAGCCCCCAAAAAATTATGGTTATATACGACGAAAATACACCGACCAGAGCGCCAACTAGGCTCTGATACCACTGTAAGGTTCCACACAGTACAGTTCGGGCAACGCAGCGGATAATAAAAATTTATTTACCCGAACCCGACTTGATGGAATCCTAGATCTGTGCTCTAATCGATGCATTAATAACCCAACCCCTAACTACGGGTTGCAGATTTCACCTTGCGCGGAACGACGCTATCCGTAGTGCCCGATGTAGAATCTCGCGAACACCGAGCCGCACAGGAGTACGGCCTCTAGAGCAGATCCACACGGATCCTTGCGCAGCGACGGCGTCTCCCAGCCCCGATCTTTCCGTTTCTTTCCCTTTCTGGAGAGAGAGAGCTTCCAGGGAGAGAGAGAGAGAGCAAGAGGGAGGAAGGGGGAGAGTTAATCTCTGTTCCCTTGCTGTTAGTGCTTGCTTAAGTCAAGGGATTGAAGAGTTCTCGTAAGTGGCATATTTATAGGATTCGGCCCTTTTGAAAAGAACCCATAAGGATCGAAATTGTATATATATCCTTTTCATTATTGTACATATATATTAAGCCCCTCTTATATGCCTTTCCAAAAGGATTTCAAGGGAATTAATATATACATTTGTACAATAATAATCTGTCACCCAAGAATCCATTGTGTGTGATCCTCTAGGCCCTTAGTCACTCTAGTTTAAGGCCCATTAACTTCTAATTCACAATTAGAAGTAAATTAAACTTATTATTCGCTTCTACTAGAGCCGAATAATAGTTTAATTTATTCTAAACTTTTGATCACGTTAGGTCAAGCAAATCCGAGTGATCCTAGAGGACGTCAGATTTAAATTAGCATGTCTGGTACCTGTAAGTCTACAGTTGCCGCATCGCTATAATCCCTCGCTCATTCTATGAGTCTGGTTCGATCGAGGGTATGGTTTCTATCAAATCCCATGATCGTGCCATTTGACCATGACCTCCTTTAAAGTGTATGCCGTCTGTTCTAAACGAACTCACACGACCCTGACCAGGGATTTAATGGAGCGTCAGTGTCATGACCCATTAACTGTCTGATATATACCCGACAGTGAGTGATCCGCTCTTGACCATTGATGATCTTCACACGTATCCTGAAATGGTTAATGACTCGACAATTCGTGACTTATGGTTAAAGTCACTTAGCCAAGTAATTAAACCATCCCAGTCCTGGTGTAAGATCCGATCAATGTCTCAGGTCAAAGGACCAACGATGCTACTGAGACAGTTGGATCTTCCGTGGACATTAGGTATAATCAACCATCTAAAGATCCAATAGCGGATCAGTTCAGTGTACATCCTCCTAGGACATACACCTACACATATATGTTGGTGCCCCGCACTAGTGACCATGAGACTGGTCAGTAACACATCATGTGTACTAG
Organism: Amorphophallus konjac; assembly: GCA_022559845.1. Taxonomy (NCBI): domain Eukaryota; kingdom Viridiplantae; phylum Streptophyta; class Magnoliopsida; order Alismatales; family Araceae; genus Amorphophallus; species Amorphophallus konjac. Next base: position 208,613,818 of record CM040124.1, read on the forward strand.
TTTAATAGGTAATCAAAGTCCCCGAGTGATTACCCTCCAACCAGGAATAGTTTCAGATATGTGTCCACGTAAAGTCAGTCTCATGATCGAGATCCCATCTCAAGTTGACTTTACAATCACATATCCTAGGGACATCGTAAAGTAATATCCAATCACATATTTACGCTCAAATACCACTTTATTAATAATGAACAAGATCGTACATCTATCGGGCCTACCCGACCCAAAATTGGCCTGTAGCACACCAATACTAACACTTTGTGCATATCTTATATGTGTCATGAGTCATAGGTTGTTTGTATCTTAATGACCCTATGGTATATAAAATGGTGGCATGTGGAAGGACAGACAAAGTTTGTCTGAAAGCACCCACCATGCGTGAGAAGATACTCCGCCAGGTACTACAGGTCCTCACTGTGTTCTAGAGTCCATGTGTTAAGGAGGAGTTACTGGAATCTATGTGAGACAGGTTCACTGGTAGTTATATTGCATGTTTAGTTCTGGTTAGTCACCAGCGTCGACACAGCTTCATGTGTGCATCGACTCCCTCAAATCCAGTGAGTCAATTGTCCCTAATCTGCCTATTTGAGTCAACCCACAGGCTCAGTGAGTCGACCTGCCCTTGCTTGTCCATGAACATCCATTTTTCCTTGCAAATCTTCTCTTGGTTGCTGTATTGTGTGCTTCATGCTCTCACTCAATGTTCTAACTCAGGGGGAGATTCACACCTTATGACTACTCTTAAGTGACTGATATTCCAAAAACAACAGTCTTCCAACTTCTAGCATCATGGTTGCTCCAATAGATTGTAGATTTAAGGCTAATAACTTTTTGAGGTCTGAACATGGCAAGTCAATAGAAGGCCTCTTCAAGTTTACTTCTGCTAAAGCATCAAGCATGTTGAATCCCTGTACTCCAGCAGCTTGACTATGAAAGTTCAGTTATATTTTTTTGTTGATTGTCTTCACGTTGAGCATTGTCTTCAAACATTCAAGCCATCTCAATCTCTCTGAAGCACCTGATGTAGAGCAATGGCAAAAATCTACTGAGTAACTGGGCACACTTCAGCTGAGACGTGATGTTGTTCGCGTAAAAAGGTAGGGTGTAACTAACTCTACTCTGGTACAATTAAAAAAAATGTTGCAAATATACATAGAGCAATGGCTTTAGTCCGCTGAGAAACTACGCCCCTTCATCAATGAAGTGATGTCGGCTAAGGCATGAGGTGGTAAGCTATCTCTGGTCAAAATGAGGCAGAATGGTTCAATGTACTGAGTAACTGGGGAAGGTTGCATCTAACACATGTACTTCTTCACGTCAAAAGGTGTCAATTCAACCTGACTGTCAGCCTTCATCAAAAAGCCATTGTGTGCCTTCCACTGAAAACCAGAGGTGCTTAATTGAGTGAACTTTCAATGCTTCAACATTGTTTGACCTCAATGCTTATAGTAGTTTATCCTGAAATGTAACTGGGCTTGCATTAGACAGGTTTCGAGTTGAGTATCAAGATCCTTTGGTGTGCCGTTGTGTTTTAGCTCTAGTAACCCTGTGAGTAGGCGCTCCTATTGTCTTCATAGCTTCTACACCCTCTGGAGTTATTCTTCTTAAATTCTTTTATTCTTCGAGCTCCAACCATGCAATGCTCCTTTATGGAAGATGTTCAACTTTGGACTCAATCTTGCTCCACACTGAACTAAGTCTTGGGTTTGAATCCCCTCTTTGAACCCTTCACAGCTTCCCCACATCTTCCCCACATCCTTGAACCCCTCACCTGGTATTTTGATAATGTCAAAGGGGGAGAAGCTTCTGATGAGTCATAATCTGCAAGAGTCCCTCAGTCTACATGTCGGTCAGATAAATCATTACTTTTTTCCTGGGTGATTGGTCTATCTTTACTGCATGTCCTAATGAATCCTTCATGCATTAAATGCTTTATGATTGTCAAAACCTGTTGCATGCCAAAAATTTGATGTCTGAACTCCACCTCAAACTGTGAGCATAATGACTCAGAGTTGCCATCATCAAAAAGGGGGAGAATGTTGTGTATATTGTGTTTTGATGATGTCTTACTATAAGTCATTGGCCAATTATTTTAGAAAATCTCAAACATCTTTTTTATTTGCTAGATTTGAAGAACTTAACAAATCCTCAAGGCTGCGTCGATCCCTCCTACAGGCAGCGTTTACTCGCCCTCTCACAAGAAGAAGAGCACTCAAAACGCCCTTCACTGCAGCGTCGACTCCAGCTCTTGCATGCGTCGACTCCAAACGCTCTTCAGAAGATGACTTCTAGCACACTTCAATGAGTGCGTCGATGCAAGCCTCCTATGGCGTCGACACAGGCTCAGCATAGCCCCTGTCAACACTCGAGACTACTCAAATAGGTCGACATGGATTTCACAGTGTGTCGACATAGGGGGCCTCACAGAAACCATTATAAACGTATCTTTCAACAGATGCGTCGATGCACCCTATTGGTTGCGTCAACGCCATGAAGGCTTGGCTCACAAATAGCCCAGGCGGAAGGCTTGATGCGTCGACACCGTTCGCTTCACAGCGTCGACTCCATGAAGATCTGGCTCATAGCCGCTCACAAGATGGCTAGCTGCGTCGACGCAAGAGCATTACTGCGTCGATGCACCTGAAGCTCCTCAAGCCAAATTCTGTCAAACCTGCAACATTTCAGAGTTCGTATAGAGGCTAAAAGTCAGTGACGTAAACCGCCAAAAACATGCTTTTCAAGGTCTGGAAAATGTCGTAGGACACAGATCCCACCTTTTCCATGATAAGGAAGTCAGAATACCTTTTAAAGGAAGATCTGTAAGTAGACACGGTTGGGAAAAGTCTCTTTTCATGGTACTCTGCCTTTTTGTAACAACCAATCAAATTTCAGTCTCTAAAAAGGTACCTAGGACAGAGGACTGTCCTTTTTTGTCCTGGGCCAACGAGGAGGCGCGCAGATCTGGAAGAGCTCCATGACCAAGAAGCATCATTTCTATTTCAACCAATCAAATGGCAGGATCTTAGAGGAAAATGGTCTACCATCTCTTCCATAAATATGAAGTCTTCTGCATGAAGGGCAGTTGCTGCTGCCGATGCCTCGGCCAGGAGAGAAACTGAAAGGAAGAGATAGAGAGAAAGAAAGAGGAGCTTGCCTGAAGAAATTATGAGTGGGAAAAGAGTTGAAGAGAGCCTGAGCCTCCATAAGAAAGATTTGAGAGGAGAAGAAAGAAGAGGATTAGCAGCCCAGACTAGTTTGTTCCACCCCTGAGCAGTTCGAGTTTCAGATCGCAATTTGTGTGTTCTTGGTTCAGCTTCCTGACCTGTGTCAGAAGCTGCATTTCAGCCCACTTATTTTGAGCGTTTCTTTGCTATTTTGTTTCTTACTCCTTCAGTCTTTTTGGTGTGTTGTTGCTAAGCATCCTCAGCATTTTCTGGTGCTCTGTTTAGAGACCGACGTGTGTGTGTTGGCTGCCTCGCAGCCGTGTGTGTGTTGAGGAGTGTTTCCTCATGCAAGTTGTTAGACAACATGTGTGTGTGTGTGTGTGTACTCTTCTTGACCAGAAGTGGAAGCCTAATCACATTGGTGAGGGGTGGACGTAGGCTTGCTGTAGGGCAGCCGAACCACCTTAAAAAGCCGGTGTGTTATGGTTTGATTGTGTTGATTCCTTTTCATCTACCTCACTTCACTGGTGTTGTGGTTTAATCAACGTATATTTCTTGTGTTAACATAGAGTCTCACTTGGAATAGCGTCGTCTATGTTTTAGTTCTTGCTTCACTTTTGAAGTGATCTAAAATTGGGTGTGGGATCTATTCACCCCCCCTCTAGATCCATTCATAGCATCTATCATAAGGGAACTACGACTGCCGCTTCCCTAAAAGGAAGATATGATCCGGTCATCTCAACCATAGGGCTCCTCGATGAAGCCGGCAAGATGGTCAAAGAAAGCAGCAAACTCTGCTCTCCCCGCCCGGGAACCAAAGGGAAAAAATGAATGACATATAAATGAAATGAATAGATGAAATACTCCTAAAGCTTGGATATCCACCAAAGATGGACGTGGAGCTTCCGCAAACTGCTCAATACCTAGGCTTGGGTTTCCCTCTAAAAAAAAGGAAAAATTTATTACGAGACAAACATGGTCTCTGCATCCGCCTCTACAAGCAAAGACTCCCTAGAAGCATTACACGTTGAACATTTGGGGGACATGAAATGATTACGCCGTCTGTAGAGCTAAGAAAGACCTCACAATTACAACCACCAATACAAAAGGGCCAAGAAGCTAACACTTGGTACAAGCACAGGGAGTCTATTCCTACAAAAGCTATAACTATGCAGGCCCTCTCCCGCATGAATTAATGACAAAGAAAGGGGGGGCAGCCGCTGATTCTGCATATGGTTGTTGTCGAAGATCTCTAGGGGAAATGTTACTTTAAAATAATGAAGAAAGAGAAGAATATGTTCGCTACTATCGCTGCCAAGACTAATGAGATCATAAGGGAGGTGCACTCCAATCACTGGGCCGAGATGGACATGTGTCTTCTAACCCCCAACGGCAAGGATCCACATATCTCATGCCCGTTCAACGAGGCCCACACAACCCGAATCGACGCACTGGCAAAGCTGTCAAAGGCATTAATAGTCCCACCGGACAAAGCACCCCGCGTTGCGGACGAACCTGTACCAACGAGCCCAACAAGCTGGAAGAAGAACCTGGCAAAAGAAAAAAAATGAAAGCTCAAAAGTCCGATCGGAAAGGGCCGTCAGTGCAGCGATCCAGATAACAACAATTGCCCAACGAAGAAGAAAAAATGATGAAATGAAGAATAAAAATGAATGGATGAAGATGATGATGAATAATAAAAAATGATGAAGATGAATAAAAAAATAGATAAGGAAAAGAAAATAAGAACAAATGAAACGAATGAAAACAATGAAAAGTGGATAAAAATAAACAAAAAATGAAATGAAATGAAAAATGAGACTAAATAAAAAATGAATGAAAATAATGATAAAAAAATAAACCAAAAATGCTGAAAATGAAGGGAATGAATAATAAAAGAAAAAAGAAGAAGAGGTGATGAATAAAAAAAAGAAAAATGATAATGAATGAAGATGAATAACAAGGAAAAATAATAATTAAAAATGAATGAGTGAATGAAAGTGAATGATAAAAAATGAGAAGAAAATAAAAAATGAAAAAAGGAATAACAAAAGAAAACGAACAAAAAATAAATGAAAATGATGTTGAATGATAAAAGAAAAAGAAGAACAAAATGATAAGAATGAATGGAAATGATGATGAAACCGAATGAAAAGAAAAAAGATGAGGATGAAAACAAATGAAAATGACAATGAACAAGAAAAGAAGAAAAAACCACCAGTGGCGGGTACTGACCCTCGGTCCCACCAGCAAACATCTATCCTGCCATTAGCCTAGACCTCTCGTCTTTGCCAAGTAAGTTGACCTTGACATTCCGTCAAGTCAATATCTATCTTGCCCTTGGCCTAGACCTCCCATCTTTGCCAAGTAGGTTGACCTCGACATTTCGTCGGGTCAACATTTGTTCTGCCCTTGGCCTAGACCTCCCGTCTTTGCCAAGTAGGTTGACCTCAACATTCTATCGGGTCAACATCTGTTTTGCCCTTGGCCTAGACCTCCCGTCTTTGCCAAGTAGGTTAACTTCGACATTCTATCGAGTCAACATCTATTATGTCCATGGCCTAGACCTCCCGTCTTTGCCAAGTAGGTTGACCTTGACTTTCCGTAGAGTCAACATCTATTTTGCCCTTGGCCCAGACTTTCGTCTGAGTCAAATTGGTTGACCTCGACATTCCATCGAGTCAACAACTACTCTTCCTTGGCGTCATGACATTCCGTCTAAGCCAAGTAGTTCGGCATCATGACATTCTGTCTAAGCCGACAACTACTCTGCCTTAGTGTCATGACATTCCGTCTAAGCCAAGTTAATTGGCGTCACGACTTTCCGTCGAAGTCGGTAAATATTCTGCCTTGGCGTCAAGACATTTTGTCTAAGCCGACAACTATTCTTCCCTTAGCATCATGACCTTCCGTCTAAGCCAAGTTGTTCGGCGTCATGACATTCTATCTAAGCCAAATAAACCAAATAAATCAAATAAACTGAATAAACCAAATAAACCCAATAAACCTAATAAACCGAATAAACCTAATAAACCCAATAGACTCAATAAACTAAATAAACCAAAGAAGCTATGTAGCTCGGTGTCACGACACTTCGTCTAAGCCGAAAACTATCCTACCTTTGGCCTGGAACTGCCATCCAAACCAATGAACAAAATGACCCCTTCTGTTATCGGCGTCACGACATTCTGTCAAAGCCGACGTATGTTCTGCCCTTGGCGTCAAGACCTCCCATCTAAGTCGAGTAGTTCAGTGTCACGACACTTCGTCTAAGCAGACGACTACCCTACCTTTGGCCCAGACCTCCTGTCTAGGTCAATGAACAAAATGACTCCTCTTGGTTAACGCCAACCACCGGTCCCATCGGGACTCACCCCACTCCCTTGGCTCAGACCTTCTGTCTAGGTCAATCCATAAAACCCTTTTTGCTTGGCTACGGCATTAATTCCATACCCACGAATAGTTAACTAGTGAATATTTTCATCAAACCCTAATAATAATAATAATAATAATATCCTAAACATAAGAAGAAAAAATATAAAATAATGAAAAATAAAAAAATAAAAACATGGAATCTATAGAACAAGTAATTAGTAAGTCGCATACTTTATAAATAAGAATAAAATTCCATACATATTGCATACTTTGTGAATAAACAGTTCTAATTTAAATAAAAAAAAACTCTTGCATGATCTTGATTTTGGGTGTTTGCTCAATCTGCTTGCATGTTTGCATGTAATCCAGTTTAATACAGTTCCTTTGGACTTTCTAAGACCATACCTCCTTGCTAAATAATGTTGCCCTGATCCTGGACGTGTGTGCATCATGTCATATACTAAGGGGGAGAAACCAATTTTGGTAAGTGCATACGTTAAAGGGAAGAGTCGTAGTTATATCTCTAGCGTAACTCACAAAATACACTCGAAACAAAAACTCCCACACTTTGCACATAGTGTGATTAATGACTTCTAACCATAGGGATTTGGAAATTCTTCCTAACACTTTAGTGATGCTCAAATTCTTACACAAACACGAAGAGTGATCATGAGGAAAAAGCTATTTATCCCCTTGTGTTAAAAAAAATAATGAATAAGTGGAATACGGATCCTAGTAACTAGGTCTACCCACGGAGCAAGTGAGGAGCCTCACGTAAAACAGTGAAGTAAGTCTCTACAATCAAAGAAAAAGAAGTGGCAGATCCTAGTAACCGAGAATCTCCATTGAGACACATGAGGAAACTTGCGTCAAACGGTGAAGTCCAAAAATTTAAAATAAATAAGGGGGCTGTGTGAAGCTACTGAAAGTCAAAAATCTGAAATGTATGTGTGACGACCCAGACTCCGGATACCAGGTAAACCCGATACCACTTTGAACCTGCGAGGCCTCCCAAGAGCGGAAAAGCTCCGAAGGGATAGAACGGTATGTAATAGTACATTGAACTTTCAGATAAAGCAGTAAGTAATTAAATTTTAATGATCAGGATTGCTAAAGTAGCAAAAATAAAATTATTTTTTCTATAACAAATTTCATGTGACACCACCTTGGGGGTGATAGTCACAAGACCGATGCACCTTGGACCTTATCAAGCAAGCACAATTCGCAATAGAAATGAACCGATATCGGCGGCCACTCACCTGACACTCACCCAAATCCCGGGGTAACTTAGTGATGCCGAGTGGAGGTTGTGAGGGCTAAACCCTTGCTGGTAGAGGGCCAGCAGGGCTAAGAGACTTTCCAAGGGTATGGAGGCCCAATTCAAAGGGGCCGACCGGGTGCCAATGGGCACGGGTCACACTCTCACCCACGGTGATCACTCGAAGCAATGGGGCTTGAGGACCGGGTGCTCACTCTCACAGACCAGCGGAGCTTATGAACTAATATTGAAGGAACATGGCATCCAAAGGAGAGCAAGGGTAAAGAACTTACTCGACCGGTTTGAAGAAACCGGTCCAGTTCGGAGACGAGGGCGAGCGGGGAAGCGTGGGTTCCCCATACGCCGCGCCGGTGTAGCTTCGACCTATTCAAGGTTTTACATCACTACATCCCATGCAAGGGGGTTGAACTTGGGGAAGGGAAGCCAAAATTATATTCAAACACTACCTCCCACAGGGAGGGGCTGTAAGCCGGCCAGGCGGGAAGGGGAGAATCAATCTAGGAACTTAATGAAAGAAAATCAATGGTTCTATCCGCCCTCTAGAACAGGGGACATGCGGTCAAAGTCGACACCGCTGCGGCTTCTCTCGAACTCCGTTGTTGATGAAACCAGTTGGAGAACCTTCGTAGTTTACCCAGGAAGACGTACAATTTTTGGGGGCATTTCTGAAAGGTGGTGCTGGTTGGGGTAGAGGCGCGAACAGGGGCTCTGCTTTCTGGTTCTAGTAGCTTATGCACCCCTACAGTTGGAAGACGAGGCTACCACGGACGCTCCTCAACTCCGATTCAAGCTTGGCCGGAGTCGCTGGATTCATTGTCGAGTCCTCTTCGAACGGAGACTCATGGGGATGCTAGAGGAGGTCGACATAGACAAAGACAGCCCGAACAGTGATCGGGTGTCTGTTCAGTCCCAGAGTAGACAGAACAGCGCACCTAGGGTAGAAAAATGAGAAATCACAGCTCCGGATGCCGAACGGGGTTCCGCTTCTTGATACTGGAAGTAGACTCGGTTTAGAAACCCTCAGCCAAGGCCCGCCTTCAGAGCTTCAAGAAGCTGGCCGTGGGAGCCTCTGCAACCGGCTTCAGGTTGACAGTCAGGGAGATGAAGCGTAGTTTAGGGAGGACGGCTCCTCTGGGAAGCCACGAGCTCAGAATGGGTCGAGACCACCGCCATTGTGAAGAGGATAGGGAGACACTTCCGACGGTACCATTTGGGCCTCCAGGGACGCCGGGATGAAGTCAGGGTCGCCTCTGTAAGCTGCTGGTCCTCTGCAGATCCTGAGCTATGAACTGGCTAGGTGGGAGTAGCTCCAATGGCACAAGAGATAGGGGAGGGAGGTGGATAATGGTGAAGGGAAGGGGAAGGGGGGGACAGAGGGGGATGTGGGGGAGGTGTGGAGTGTTGCACTCCTACAATTTTGATGATGTCTTACACTATAAGTCAATCTTGATAATCTATCTCAATACATTCCACTTATACATTCTTCAGTTACTGCACTCTCCAGTTCTACTCAGAAAGTCCATGCATACTTAGTTCATCATCCATTGCATCCATGCATATACTGCATTTTCAATTGAGTAGAGTCTGTGCATGCACGCATCTATTCAGTGTAATCTTAGTTGCTGCACGCGACTAAGTCGCTACATTGTCTGTTCATGCATTAGACAAGTCGGTGCAATTCTCTCACCATGCACATAAAGTCTGTGCACATTTCACTACTAAGTATGTGCATTATCTTAGTGCATGCAAGTGCTTTCATCGAACGCACATAGGGTCGGTGCACATGGTTTTCTTGACAATTGCTAAGGCAGATTGGTGCAAGCTTTGGCATGCATAGGTCGGTGCAAGCTTTGGCTCGCACAGGTCGGTGCAATTCTCGCACCAAGTCAGTGCATTTGTTGCCTTCACACACATACAAGGTCGGTACAATTTCGTGTCCTAGGCATGATCAAAGTTGGTGCAATGTCTTTGCCTTGAGTAATAATGTCTGTGCATGTTTGTGATACGAAGCATTCTAAGTCTGTGCAAGTCTTACATTATCTTAACCATACTAAGTCGGTGCAGGGTTTATTTTGTGCTAATCAGGTTAGTGCACATCCTCTTGTCTTGCATATCTTCTATTATGCACATCACAGACTATGCATTCTGTGCATTAGGGCACCTGAACTAGGTGCAATTTCTATCTCGGTGCATCTCATCGTTGGTGCAGTCTTTCTTATAGAAGGCATGTTAGTGTCTGTGCTTTGCTTTGTCGTGTGCAATAATACCCGTGCAATCTTTGGATTAGGTTGCATAAGATCGGTGCAACCTTTATTCATGCATGCACGTGAGGCCTATGCATGTCTTGGCTTGTGCTCAATGAAGGTCTATGCATGCTCGTGATTAGTGTAGCTTCCACTAATCTCTTCTCTTGCTTGGCAGGTCTATCACCTGGTCGAGTAGGTGTTCGGTGAACCCAAAACCAGTGAGGGTACTCCATGTGGAAGTCAATGTACCAGGTTTAAGGGCTCGTGATCCGAGGCAACAAAAAGAAAGGATGATCCTGCCACGTTGAATCGAAAAGGGATCAGCTCTGCCAGATGGAATGGGCGGGAATCGTGTTAACAACGCGCCACCTTCTTGCTATAAAAGAGGTTGAATGCTGCAAGAGATAGCGACTGAAGATTGGAAAAATGAGAGCATCTGCAGCCACTACTTGAGCAAGAACCTCCCTATTTGAGAGAAGAGCCTGACTAGAAATGAGAGAGTCTGAGTGATCTTTTCTGTGTTTTGAGCTTGAAAGACTGCTTCTCAGGAAGCTACATTCTCGTTGTTTTGAGTGACTATTTTTCCTTTCATTTTCTTCGTGATGGGAATCAACGCCGAGCACTGACTTTTTATTTTGCATTTGAGTCCTTTTATTTGCTTTTATATCCTTGGGAAAGTATATGTGCAATTGTAAGGCTTTATAAGCCAATGTGTCATTCCCTTTGATTGTTTGGGTTTTTATGCAAAATGTCATTAAGTCCAGCAAGTGGGCCCTCACTCCTTCCCCATTGGTCCACATAAGTCATATGGGTCCATGTGGGGCTGGTCAAAGTCCTAGGTGGCATCTAGAAGGTCAATTAGACACATGGGAGACAAGTGGTTGAAAATGTCAAAGGGAGGCCACCTACCATACCTACCTAGTCAAAGGAGTGCCCCCTCCATTAGTAATTTATTTATTTTAGGTTTTTGACCACATGGGGGAAGAAAATGGCCTCTTTCCCACGAAATTCTCTGTCCCCACCCCTTGCCATTCTATATATAAGCCTATGTATAGTGTCATTAAAGAATTAATGAAGAAAATGTGTGAAATTGGCTTGAGCCATTGAAGGGTGTGCCCTTGTTCCTCTCTCCCTCCCCCTCTTGCAGATGGATTTCTACTAAATCTTGGGTGTGATGCCCTTCTATATTCTCCTTAGCCCCTCTGAATTCTATTTCTACCGCCGCCGCCGCCGCCATCGCACCGCCGTCACACCGCCGCCACCGTCATCGGAGTTCTATCTCCATCAGGACAAAACCTCTTCTCTGAAATTGTATCTCTAGTTTTTGTTGTCTGATTGAGCCCTAATTTTGAGGGTTTGTTCTGTCCATCTCCCCTAACCTCCAGTTAAAATTTCGTGTCATTTGGAGTCCATTTGATAATTTTCCCATATTTTTGTTTATCCTCTCAGTAATCTGCCCTTTTACAGATCTACAGGAAAGAGTCGCCTTGTTGCAATTTCCACACCCACGTAGAAAATTTTAGAAAATAGAAAAAAATACCCTAGTGCTCCTCACGTATACCCCCTTCCACCATAATTTTTTGTTGAGTCAAAAAAAATCATTTAGCCCTCGGTCAAAGGTCTGTTTCAGGCAGATCCATCTCTGCCCTGTGTGTCTGTCAGTCCGGGTCAGAAATAAAAGGCAGTTTGCAGTCTTTTTTATTTTTAATCCGTTATTTGGATGGAGCCACCAAAAATATATGTTGTAGATATTTGAGTCCTCTATCTATCGGTACCTCTTTTGCATCAATCCGACATCGGATCTGATCTTAGGAATTCTTTTCGTGAAGGTGTGCAGAGCAGATCCGAATTCAGCAAACACAACTCGGTCCGGGAGAAAATTCAGAAATAAATATCAAAGGTCAACTTCAGCGACCGCCCCTTCAGGGAGTCGTTCAGGGACACCCTGCCATCGTCCCAGCCAAGCGGCGCCTCCGAAAGATCTCAGGAAGGCGACGTTCTTTTAGAAATCGTTATTTGCTGTCCAGCAAGTCAGCAACCGAGTTGGCGCAGCACCGAGTTGGAATAGTGCCGAGTCAGACCAGCAGGCCGAGTTCGTGCCGTACGCACCTTCATATTGCTGTCCGTCAACCCAGGGTCGGTCCTCCTGGGCCCCACTTATAGCCCTTTACCTCCCTGCGTGGAGTGGGCAAAAGATTTCACTGTTGTAATTAACTTTTACCGTTGTTACCGGGAGTTACCGTACTTGGCCGGGAACGTCTTCCCCACGCCCGGAGCATGGAGGTACACTCGCTACCCTCCTCGTAGGCATTACTTTACTCGTATATTTTTGTATATGCTGCTACATGAGTGATAGATTATCTAGCTTGTTATCATTTTATCACCGCTGCGAGAGCGAGAGTGAGTGACCGTCCTGTGACTCGACCCGAGTTAGCGCGGAAAGGCCGATATCCGAGACTCACTGCCGATTTCTCAACCGCGCACGGTCCACGTCTTCCCTCGCTAGGGACGATCGCGAGCTAGAGTCCCAGTTCGCGTGTCCGTCCCGCATCAATTTGGTATCAGAGCGCCAGTTGAGTCTAGGGTGTCTAAAATAAAAAAAAAGTGTCATTTACGTCTAGTCATCGTCTAAGTCGGTCTAAGGTTGCATCCGCATACCATTGTTCGGTATATAAAAAGGTGTCGCTCGACCGTTAGGTTACGCCTATCGGAGAGGTGATTCACTTGCCCGAGTGATCTTCGGGTTGATTAACTCCGCTGCGTACCGAATCTTGGTCGTGTCTAGGTGTGTAGTCGAGTCTCATTTCAACTTTACATTTGCATCGCATTCTAAGTCGTGTCTAGGTGCTTGCATTAGTTGGCATAACATTTTACTTATAAAATAAAAAAAGAGAGAGATGCCATTGCATAACCATTCCTAGGGATCTATTCCCATCTTTTGGCCACTATGGTCAACCCATGCCGACCCGTCCAAGGCGACAAGTCCGTGTCCAAGTACATTCGGGACTATGATAAGTATCGATTGGAATATGGAGTTGGAGAGGAAAGCACCGCGATTGCTTTTGAGTTTCGGAGAGGTTTGCGGCTATACTTTCAACTCCAATGCTTATCCGCAACGCATCCTCTCTGGCGCAGTCCTATAAGGTCACCCTGGAGGTCGAGTCTTTTGAGTCTCGATTTAATGATGACGTACGGCAAGTCGATGCCGCCCTTCGGCAAGCATCTACCTCCCAGCCGAGTCTCGATCCGGTCGGACCCATTCCTTCATCACCCATGAGAGCTTCATTACCGTCAACCTCATCTTCCGATCTTATTTCGGAACCATCTTATTTGGAGCCACCAAGGTCCGAGCCTCCCGTGTTTCTAACGGGTACACTATACATAGCCGAGCCGCTTCTTAGTTGGCTCAAGGATGGCTTGGTCACACCTCCTTATCCATCCATGGACCCCACTTTACCATTAGTGCCGACCAACTCATTCCACACTACATTTCGGTCTAGTCACCATGTTGATACCTTGGATGATCTTGTTATGGGATTAGATTCACAATGGAAGTTGACGCACTTATTAGCCCGAGACTTCGACCAGCCCACTAGTCGTAGCTTCACCCATCCAGCCATAGGGTCCATTACCTCCGTGTGCACCGTGGGTTATGTCACCATGGAGATTCTTCTATTCCTCCCGATGCCGACCGAGTCTGACTTCGTTCCCTTTTTCCCAAGGGAGGAATCCTATTTTTTAGACATAACTGTCGTCCCACCGATCACAATGTATGACGGTGATTATGAATTCTTAACTTGGGACCGAGTCATGGGGGAACCCACTTCATGGGGTCATACCTTCTTTGACCCTTTTGACCCCTTCACTAGTGAACCTCCCGAGCTATCATATTTACTCCACTTCTTCCAAGGAGTTCACTATTCCACCCCTACCCCTCGGTATAGTTGGCAAGCCGTACCTACGTCTAGGGGTAATGACGAGGGAAGTTTTGGATCTCCTAGCCATTCCCCACCCAAATCCCATAGGTCGCCAATGCATGAGTGGTACATCTTAGGGTATCTAGGAGTCCTCCATTCCGTCAACATTCGAGTACATCTAGTGTATGCATGGCACATATTTGGGTGTCCTGGTCCGCCGTCACACACGTATGGGTCAGACTAACATTAGGTTTGCTTAGGGTCTGTGTGAGTCTTTGTTTCGTCCGGTTTGTTTGTCGAAGTGCATTGTGTGTCTGTGCGTATGTTGAGTCGAGTTAGTTTTTTACGCTCGCGTTGTTAGTCCCTTTCGAGTATGAGACTTGTTGGACTATTGGGATCGGTTCTACTCCACATATCGGATCTAGTCACATAAGGGACAAGCGGTGATTCCTAGTGAGTCTTCGAGCCGCCTTCCCTCCTTTGAGAGTGACCCCACCCCGGAGTGTCCACCTCTAGCGTCATTTCCCAGCAGCGTGTGCATATCAAATCTATACGGGATGAGCAGGTGTCGCTTACCTAGAGTGGAGCGTACTCCGTGCTTCTAAGTTCGGTGACGGATCCGCCGGAGCTACCCGAGCAGCCGTACCCCTTACTAGACGGGGTCGAGTTCTTCCCACCCGGGGAGAGTTGATAGGAATCGACGCCGAGCACTGACTTTTTATTTTACATTTGAGTCCTTTTATTTGCTTTTAAATCCTTGGGAAAGTATATGTGCAATTGTAAGGCTTTATAAGCCAATGTGTCATTCCCTTGGATTGTTTGGGTTTTTATGCAAAATGTTAGTAGGTCCAGCAAGGGGGCCCTCACTCCTTCCCTATTGGTCCACATAAGCCATCTGGGTCCATGTGGGGCTGGTCAAAGTCCTAGGAGGCATCTAGAAGGTCAATTGGACACATGGGAGACAAGTGGTTGAAAATGTCAAAGGGAGGCCACCTACCTTACTTACCTTGTCAAAGGAGTGCCCCCTCCATTTGTAATTTATTTATTTTAGGTTTTTGACCACATGGGGGAAGAAAATGGCATCTTTCCCACGAAATTCTCAGCCCCCCACCCCTTGCCATTCTCTATATAAGCCTATGTATAGTGTCATTAAAGAATTAATGAAGAAAATTTATGAAATTGGCTTGAGCCATTGAAGGGTGTGCCCTTGTTCCTCTCTCCCTCCCCCTCTTGCAGATGGATTTCTACTAAATCTTGGGTGTGATGCCCTTCTATCTTCTCCTTAGCCCCTCTGAATTCTATTTCTACCGCCGCCATCGCACCGCCGCCACCGTCATCGGAGTTCTATCTCCATCAGGACAGAACCTCGTCTCCAAAATTTTATCTCTAGTTCTTATTGTCTGATTGAGCCCTAATTTTGAGACTTTGTTTTGTCCATCTCTCCTAACCTCCAGTTAAAATTTCATGTCATTTGGACTCCATTTGATAATTTTTCCATATTTTTGTTTGTCCTCTCAGTAATATGCCCTTTTGCATATCTACAGGACAGAGTCGCCTTGTTGCAATTTCCCCACCCACTTAGAAAATTTTAAAAAATCCAAAACAATTCCCTAGTGCTCCTCACGTATACCCCCTTCCACCATAATTTTTGTTGAGTCAAAAAAAAATCATTTAGCCCTCAGTCAAAGGTCTGTTTTAGGCAGATCCATCTTTGCCCTGTGTGTCTGTCAGTCCGAGTCAGAAAAAAAAGGCAGTTTACAGTCATTTTTATTTTTAATACGTTCTGTGTATGGAGCCACCAAAAATATATGTTGTAGATCTCTGAGTCCTCTATCCATCGGTATCTTTTGTGCATCAATCCGACATCGGATCTGGTCTTAGGAATTCTTTTCATGAAGGTGTGCAGAGCAGATTCGAATTCAGCCAGCACAACTCAGTACGGGAGAAAATTCAGAAATAAATATCAAAGGTCAACTTCAGCGACCGCCCCTTCAGGGAGTCGTTCAGGGACGCCCTGCATTCGTCCCAGCCAAGCGACGCCTCCGGAAGATCTCAGGAAGGCGACGTTCCTTTGGAAATCGTTATTTGCTATCCAGCGAGTCAGCAACCGAGTTGGCGCAGCACCGAGTTGGAATAGTGCCGAGTCGGACTAGCAGGCCGAGTTCGTGCCGTACGCACCTTCAGATTGCTGCCCGTCAACCCAGGGTCGGTCCTCCCAGGCCCCACTTATAGCCCTTTACCTCCCTGCGTGGAGTGGGCAATAGATTTCACTGTTGTAATTAACTTTTACCGTTGTTACCGGGAGTTACCGTACTTGGCCGGGAACGTCTTCCCCAGTGCCGGAGCGTGGAGGTACACTCGCTACCCTTCTCTTAGGCATTGCTTTACTCGTATATTTTTGTATATGCCGCTCCATGAGTGATAGATTATCTAGCTTGTTATCATTTTATCACCGCTGCGAGAGCGAGAGTGAGTGACCGTCCCGTGACTCGACCCGAGTTAACGCGGAAAGGCCGATACCCGAGACTCACTGCCGGCTTCTCAACCGCGCACGGTCCACGTCTTCCCTCGCTAGGGACGATCGCGAGCTAGAGTCCCAGGTCGCGTGTCCGTCCCGTATCACTTCATTTTCGAGTTGTTTCACCGATTTCTTATACACTGTTTTGTTACCCTCTAAGTGATCTTAGAGGAAGGGAGATTGGTTCTCTAGTTGCGAGTGAAGGCATTTCGCTCGTGTGTACCCTCTGGTTTAGAGGATGGGAGGTTGGTCCTTCGGTTCTGATCTTGCTGGGACAAGGACAGGTTCAGATCCTGTGAGTTGCAAGATCGATGCTGAGGAATTTGTTCCCTTGTGGCAAGCTGTGAGACAGCGGATGTAAGCAGACTGAGTCTGCAGTGTTTTATTGCTTAGTGCAAGGAAGTCTTACTCCTGTGGAGTAAGAGGTGGATGTAGATTGTTGTTCGCAATCAAACCACCTTAAAAACTCTTTGTCTCCTTTGTGGTTGGGTGGTTGGTTGACTGCTTCTGTGTGGTTCGTTTCGCTGACCTTTTATTGCTGTACAAGCACATCTGTTTTTCGATCATTGTTCTATTTCAATTCATTCTCGTTTAGTTTCTACTTAGTGTCTCTCTCTGTGGGCTGTTCTAAAAGATTCTGTTGGGTTCTGTCCCCCCCCCCCTCGTTGTCTTTGACAATGGTTTTGATGATTCTAATATATTGTGTGTTTTATGCTTAATGGCATCTTCGTGATAAACAAGCTAATATGATGATATCTTGTTTTGCAGGTAGAATTTCAATGGTCCTTCATGGATACATTTCTGATGTTGAATCATGCGTGCTGTGCATGAGACTGTTCGGTGTTGGTTTAATAGTTTGTTGGTAAGATCATTTGGATGGGTCGACCCCATGGGTCGACCCCTGGCTATTTGAGCCTCATGTATATATATCCTTGATGTCCTTGCATCTCCTTAAGATTCTCATGGATTTATACTCCTGGAAAGTGCAGGAACAAATTTCCCACATTACCTTTGATTCCATGGAATTTGATGTTTGAATGGACTGTAATTTGTTTTAACTGAATTTTTCTTGTTCTAGATATGAATTTAGTTGAGCTGAACTCTGACCCTTTTTTTCTTGGACATGATAATTTTGAGAACCTTGAATGTGGTTGTTGACTATGACTGAACTTAATTGTCTTGAACTGAACTTGGAAGTCCTTGTGCTGAGTTTGACTGTCTTGGTTTGGTCATGGAACCTATTGTGTGGCCATGCTTGAAGCTTCTCTTATGCATGTGAGACTATGTGCTTTGTCATATGAATGGCCACTGTTAAAGGTTGTTGAACTGAAATTCATATATACTTTCACTTAACTTTGATTCAATCATAAATGAGCTTAGTGTATGAGAAGGACATCTGCCTTGTTTGAGATTGAAAGGATGCATTGAGTGGTTTACATGATATGGGTTGATTTGAGAATTCAAAGTGCTAACCGTGAGATTGAGATTAATGAGAATTTGTACATGTGCAGGTTCTAGATGGAATTAATCTTCAAATCATGATAATGGTGGTAAGGACACACTTGTAGGTTGATTTTAAAGTAGATGAAAAGCAATGGTTAAATCTGGAGAATACATGTTTCTTGTGAGACTTCATTCAAACTCTCAAGGCCAAGGTATGAATACATGATTACTTCGATCTAAGTGTGAGTGGTATGTTCTAGGTAGAAATCATGATTTGCCTAGTTAATCTGAGTTTTATGAACTCCCTTGATCAACCTTGTTATATGTATTTGAATTGTGATGCTTTCTATTGATATTACTGATGTTCTTCTGCTGTCAGCAAAAGTGTCGACCTCAAGGGTCGACACTTATTTTCAGAGCTTCTGCCTTGCGTTGTGTTAAGAACGCTGGCAGAAAGTGTCGACCTGTGAAGTCCACACTTTCACCAGGGTTCTGCTATTTTGCTAAAGGCAAAACTCACGGGAAAAAGTGTCGACTTCGTAGGTCGACACTTTCAGGTAAGTTTGCTCATTTCTGTGAAAACAGAATGTTCGTGAAAAAGTGTCAACCTCAAGAGTCGACACTTTTCACCACGAATGTTATGTCTCTTCACAGGCCAGAACTCTTGGTGAAAAGTGTCGACCCCATAGGTCGACACTCGTATCTCGGTTTTGTTTTTATGTGTTCTGGCAGAACTCGTTGAGATGAGTGTCGACCCTAGAGGTCGACACTTTGTCTGCTACGACCGAATCGGGTTTCCGGATTTGGTTTCGAACCATGGGTTTATAGGTCCGATTGGCTTGCCCTTTTACTCCATCGATTGGCTTGCCCTTTTACTCCATTACCCCTAGGGTTTCTACCCTTGGTTGGGTGTGGTTTTGAGAGGGTTATATGCATGGGGTTTATGGTCTTTTGTGCCTCTATTTGCTGCCCTATATGTATGATGCAAATTTTGGGATGAAAAACTCCTCCTAAGGGCTAACATTGTTCTATTCTTGCAGGAAAAGGAGAAAGGAGCTAGAGAGGGCCTTCAAGCTAAATCTGATCTACTTCCCTAGAGATTCGAAGCTCACTGATGAAGGGAGGTGTAAGCGGAATGAAGAGACGAATCTGAGGACGTCCTCATCGCAACCAAAGGTTCACATCGACCTGAGGAAGAAGGAGAAGGACGTGAAGGAGGGAGTTGCTTCAACAAGGAGAAGGAAGATGAAGCAGGAGAAGTCGCCGTCCGAGAGCCTGTGTCAAGTTCTGGGAGCTGCAGCTGTTGTTCTTCCCCGTTCAAGGTTTTGGGCATTTGGGACTTCATGTCCGGCTGCTTCCACTCCGGTTTGTCATTTCCAACGCACCCTACATGCTGATTCAAAGGATTTGTGGGACATTCAAAAGAAAGTACTATAAATCTGTTATTTATCTAGTTGTGACGTCCCTTTTAACTATGACATAGATTGGAGCATATTGATTCATTCGTTCCTTGTGTGTGCAGGTATGACTAGAGCTGGGATTTGAAGGAACAAACATCGGATCTTCAAGAGAGAAGATCGTGTGCTCCGACATCCTGCGGATTCTACTTTCTCCAACCTAAGCTTCAAGAAATATCTTCTTATGGCTATTGGAGAATCAAGGGGATATTTCTACATCCTATTTATGCTTATCTCTATGAATGTTTCATAGTAGATTTTCATCTACATACTGTTGCGGGCATATATTGTATATCCTTTAATTTTCTTAAGCTCAGAATATCTGTGTGTGTACGGAGCTATGTCTCCGTGTGGTTGTTGTGTCCGGGGTACGTTCCCCGAATGTGTGTGTGTGTGCTGTAGTGGCAGCGTGTTGAGGTAAGGCCTCGTGTGTGCATTGCTGCGGAAGCAGCGTGTGTGTGGTTAGGGTTCATCCCCGTGTTGCTACTTCGGTAGCGTGTTAGTGAAGCCTCACCGGGTTTGGTGAGGGGTGGACGTAGGGAGCCCGTCGTGGTCCCGAACCACCTAAAAATCCCTATGTTTTTTGTGATTGCCTATGTGACTATCCATTTCTCCTATCTCCCTTCACAGGTTATTTTATTGATTTTTATTTCACTACACCACTACACTTCGCTAGCTCTGCTATCTGATTATTAGTAATCGTTCATCGCTTGTTGGATTGGTTGTCCGAGTGAGTTCGGAAAGATTGAGAGAATGTCTTAATCTCACTTGAAGTTTTTGTTAATCAACGTTGTTAATTCTACATCTGTTGTAATTGGGTGTGAAAGTTGTTAAAATCCGCCATCTCGGCAAGGGGACAATTCAACCCCCCTTCTTGTCTGCCATCTCTCTGGGCCAACAGATTCACTTACTGCAACTAGGATTTCATCGCTCATAATTCAAATCACTTTAAATTGGGGAGTGATCTATTCATCCCCCACCCCTTCTAGCTCACTCTTCGTGCTATCAATTGGTATCATAGCAGGTTACCCATCATGTGGTCCAATGGCCAGGGTAATCCTTGATCTAGCGATCCTCGAAGCTTCATGGTTGAGGGACAGTCCATAAGTCGCCCTCCTTTTATTGATGGTACTAATTATTTCTACTGGAAAAATAGGATGGAGGTGTTTATGAGAGCCCAGAGCCACAATCTCTGGAGAGTGATCACCGTAGGGCCTTATGAGCTTCCACCGAATGAATATGTGTGGACAGATGATCACGTCAAACATTCAACCATCAACTGGTCGGCCCTGAACATCATACAGTGCGCAGTTCACCCTGATGAATACGCCCAGATTTTAGCCTGCAAGACTGCCAAGAAGATGTGGGATGAATTGGAGCTGATCTACGAAGTTACATCCCAAGTGAAGGCCACTAAGGTAAACATGCTTACCTCAGAATATGAACTATTTAAAATGAAATCTGAGGAGACGATCACTGAAATGTATGCCCGGTTGTCACTGATTACGAATAGTCTTAATGGGCTTGGGTAACAAATTTGAGAGGGGGACATTGTCAAGAAAATTCTTAGGTCGCTATCCCCCGCTTGGCACACTAAGGCCATAGTGATAGAAGAGTCTAGGGACCTGTCGAAAATGACAGTCACTGAACTGATAGGATCCCTAATGACCTACGAGATGAACTTCAAAAGGAATGGTGAAGGAAGTGAGAAGAAGGGCAAGAACATTACCCTCAAGGTGTCCAACAGTAATGCTAGCAGCATCAGTGGTAGTAGTAGTGGTGAGTCTGGCGGCTTGTCAGATCTTGATCAAGAGGAGTAGGCTATGCTCACTCGTCAGTTTCGAAAGTTTTTGAGAACGAAGGGAAAAACTTTTAGAAGAAAAGGGTCGTATCCCTCTGGTAAGAAGTTTGATTTTAACAATGATAAAAATAGGAGCGCTAAGAAGATTACGTGTTATCACTGCAGGAAGACAGGACATATAAAGGGTGAATGTCCTAATCTCCAGAAGAAGCCCTCCAAGGTGCAGAAGAAGAAACCTCAAGCTATGGTCTACACGTGGAGTGATGAGGAGGAAGACCCAGAGGCCAACTCGTAAGAGGAAGACGAAGAAGGAATATGCCTCATGGCTAAAAGCGACGAAGAGGTAACAAATATTTTTGAGAACTTTACAATTGATGATTGGGAAGATTCCTATGCCGAATTGCTAGCTAAGTTTAATGCTTTAAGTAAAGAGCATAGGATGGTAAAGAGAAAATTGACTGCTGTCACTGAAGAACAGGTCCAAACTAACGAAGAAAATAAAAAGGCCAAGGAAGAATTAGAAGAATTGAACACTCTCAAAAAAGAAAATGATGAACTTAAATCAAAACTTCAAGAGAGTCGGAGTGAAAACAACTTAATGATTGAGAAAAATGAAGCTGTTAAGAAAGTGAATTCTGAACTCCTGAAAAACTGTGAAACACTGTAGAAAGACCTGGAAGATAAACAAAAAACCCTAGAAAAATTTGTTCAAGGAAAGTCGAACTTAGATACTATGTTGGGCGCTAGGGTTAATTTCAATAAGGAAGGATTGGGCTACAATCCGGCACAGAAAAGACCATTTGAATTCAAAACTACAACATTTTACCCAGCTAAAGGGAAAGAAAAATTGGACACACCATCCAGTTGTAACAATGTTCAAAATGTTCAACATACAAAGGAAAACTCAACAAACAATGCTGGACGACAATCTAAAACAGGAATGAACTTCGTGAAGCAACCTACTATGCCCATTCACCAGAACAAGAACAGGTCAAGCTATGTGAGTCAAAACAGAAACTTCAACTTCTATAACAAAATGGGTCAGTACAAAACAAACTGGGGAGGTCCTGCACATTCACAGAAATTTTTTTATAAACCAAACTCCTCTAGACAGTTTGGGTACAGTGGATACCCGAGGAATGTTCAGTCCACCAACAGGAACAGGTTCAATACCAATAAATCAAGTGGACAGAACTCGAATCATAACTTCAACAAAACTGTAAATGGAGTGCAAACGAAAAACACCATAAGACAAGTATGGATTCCAAAGTGCTTGCTTAAGGAATTGAATATTGTTTTTGGACCCAACCTATCTTGGGTTTCAAACCACTTTGCTTAATTTGCTCCATGCAGGTTTGTCTAGCAACCGAGAACAACAAGTGGTATCTAGATAGCGGCTGCTCCAGGCACATGACAGGTGACCGATCCAAATTCAACAAGCTAGAGTGAAGGTAGGGGGTCTGGTCAAGTTCGAGGGGAAGAACAGAGGTAAAATAGTTGGCATTGGAACAGTTGGTAAGTCCCCCACTACCTCTATTGAGAAAGTTCTTCTAGTGGAAGGTCTACAACACAACTTGATCAGTATTAGTCAGCTATGTGACAAGGCTCACAGAGTTGTGTTTGATAATGATTCATGCAAAATTCTGGAAATAAATTCTGATATTGTGAAGTTTGTAGCAAATAGGGTCAATAACGTCTACATTGTAGACTTAGATGATAAATCTGAGTTAAATCTCTGTTTGTCTACTGATTTTGAAAATAATGCTTTCAATTGGCATAGGCGCTTTGGTCATGCTAGCTACACTACCTTAAATAAATTGGTGAAATTTGATCTGGTTAGGGGTTTACCTAAAATAAAATTCAACTCAAATTTAAAAATTTGTGATGCATGTGCTCTAGGCAAACAGACCCGAAAGTCTTTTAAACTAAGATCTGAGCGATTATCTTCTAGACCAATGGAACTTCTTCATATGGACCTCTTCGGTCCTACTAGAACTCAGAGTCTTAATGGAAGTAGGTTTGGTTATGTGATTATTGATGACCATTCTAGATTTTCATGGATCTTTTTCTTAGCTAACAAGAATGAAGCTTTTCAAAAATTCAAGCAGTTTTTCAATAAGGTCAAACAAGAAGGGAAACATAATATTTGTTCAATTCAATCTGACCATGGAGGTAAATTTGAAAACTCCATGTTCTCTGATCTTTGTGAAACTGAGGGACTAACGCACAAGTTTTCTTCTCCCAAGACACCGGAGCAGAATGGAATTGTGGAGAAAAGAAATCGAACCATTGTGGAGATGGCCCGAACTATGCTGATTGAGAGTCAACTACCAAGAAAGTTCTGGGTAGAGGCGGCCAATATAGTAACTTATACAATCAATAGGGCCATGGTGAGACCAATTCACAAGAAAATCCCGTATGAGCTATTGAAAGGTAAGAAATCAAACCTGGCTCATTTCAGGATTTTTGGTGCTAAATGTTTTATCCATAATAATGACAAGAAGGACTTAGATAAATTTGATGCTAAAAGCTATCTTAGAATATTTTTAGGATACTCTGAAGTGTCGAGAGCATACAGGGTCTTTAACATTACTAAACAAAAAAGTGAAGAGTCTCCACATATCATTTTTGATGATGCAAAAGGTGCTACTAACCTTGAAGATGCTGACAGGGATTCCAAGCATGACGGAGAATTCCTAGAAGATAAAGAAGAAGAGGAGATTCAGCCGAATGAAACACCAGATGCTCCCAACCAGGTAAGGCCAGCAAAAATAGGTGAGTCTTCAATAAATGTTAGATTTCTAAAAGATCACCCAGTAGATAACATCATAGGCAATCTTGAAGATCCACTTAGAACAAGGTCTCACTTTAGAAATGTTCATAATCAAGACCTAGTTGCTTTAGTCTCTCAGATTGAACCCAAATCAGTAGAATATGCTTTAAATGATCAATCATGGGTTAATGCTATGTGTGAGGAGTTAGGTCAATTTGAAAGAAACAATGTCTGGGAGCTAGTTCCAAGACCAGAAAATTCAAATGTCATAGGAACTAAGTGGGTGTTTAAGAATAAAATGAATGAAGATGGACTCATTTCTAGAAATAAAGCCAGACTAGTAGCCAAGGGCTACTGTCAGGAAATTGGTGTTGATTTCGATGAATCCTATGCACTTGTTGCTAGGATGGAAGTAATAATAATTTTATTGGCCTTTGCTTGTTCTAAGAACATAAAACTTCAACAAATGGACGTTAAAAGTGCATTTTTAAATAGAATTATCAAAGAAGTTTTTGTTGAACAACCTCTCGAATTTCAATTTTCCCCTCAACCTAACCAAGTTTTCAAGTTGAATAAAGCCTTGTACGGTCTAAAGCAGGCTCCTCGAGCATGGTATGAAAGGCTGACAGAATTTCTGATCAGCAAGGGCTACCACAGAGGTAAGGTGGATCAAACTTTATTTACCAAGAGTTCAAATAAATACCTCATCATAGTTCAGGTATATGTAGATGATATTATCTTCGGCTTAACAAGTACTGAACTATGCAATGAATTTTCTCAATTGATGTCTGTTGAGTTTGAGATGAGTTTGGTAGGTGAATTAAAATACTTTCTTGGCTTGTAGGTACAGCAGCTGGAGGATGGATGCTTCATCAACCAGACCAAGTACACATTGGACATTCTCAAGAGGTTTGGCATGAACAATTTGAAGCATATCACAACACCAATGGATACGAACACATCATTGGATGCATATGAATCAGGTAAAGAAGTTGATGCAAAGCTATACCGAGGTATGATTGGATCCTTGCTCTACTTAACTGTCTCGAGACCTGATATACAATTCAATGTAGGAATGTGTGCTAGGTATCAATCTAGACCCACTGAATTACACTTAGCAGCTGTAAAAAGAATTTTCAGATACTTATCTGCTACACACACCCTAGGCTTATGGTTTCCTACATCACACACTTTAGATCTTGTTGCATATACAGATGCTGACTATGCTGGGTGTAAGTTGGATAGAAAAAGCACTAGTGGACATTGTGAATTCCTAGGTGGGTGTTTAATCTCTTGGGATTCCAAGAAGCAACACTTTGTGGCCCTCTCCACTGCAGAGGTTGAGTACGTAGCTGCAGGGAGTTGTGGTACACAAGTTATTTGGATCAAACACTAACTTCAGAACTATCAAGTAGACCTGGGATGCACACCTATTTACTGTGACAATACTAGTGCCATTAATCTTGCCAAGAATCCTATATCGCACTCTCGAACCGAACACATAGAGATGAGACATCATTTTATTAGGGATGAGGTTTCCAAAGGAACATTTGAATTAATCCATGTAGGCACTGCAAACCAAATAGCTGACATCTTCACTAAGCCACTGGATAATAAAAAATGTACATCCTTGAGGAGAGAGTTAAGTATTTTTAAATCTTAGCTCTATGAATAAAATGACTCATGATTTTAATTTCAGCAATTTCATTACTTTCTCTTTGATTCATGAATAAAATGCTTTGCCTCCATGAATAACATGTCATCCCTCTGAGTTCTTAACCACTCAGCATGAGTATGTCTGCATATCATGTCATAATGTGAGGGGGAGTCCTGTCTATGTCCATACGCTAGCTGTTAAGCTGAGGGGTCTGTGCATTTGCATATACTGTTGAGTCACTCTTGAAAATAATTCATTAAGTAAGGGGGAGTTGTTCCTGTGTAGGAGTGTTTATCTTAAAATTTCTTGCATTCTGTGAGGGGGGAGCTGGTTAGCTTGTGAAGATTGACTGATTCAGAAGCATGTGAGAGATGTATGTTGCTGTTGCCTTTTATGAAAGCTTTAATACAGTCATTCACAGCAAGTAGAATCTCATGCTTGTCTTAAATTTTTAAGTTTGAACCACTAAAGCTCAGCTAGAATCTTTTGTCTCGTAATTCAGCAGAGACTTGGACAAGATGTTCGAAGTATATCTCCTTACATATTTCATGATCATGGAACAAGTTAAACTAATATGTCATGAAATATGATAAAAACTTGAAACCTAGACTTCAAGGAACATGTTCTTTAAGAATCAGTGCTTCTGCTAGGTAATGTTTTCAAACATTTCATATCAAAAATACAAAGGGATAAAAACAAAAGGAAAATTTATATGCTTAGAGCAATGGTCTGATCACTGAGAAACTGAGTGTTTCATCAAAGGGAAATGAAAATCTTCCTCAGTCATGAGGTGTCATATTATCTCTGTTAAGAAGTGCAAAAATATTTTGATCTTGACAGAGCGATGGTAATAAAGTGGTGAGTAACTGGGGAGTCTGGCCTCTGATCAAGGTGTCTCCTCACGTAAAAAGCCATAGTTACTAACTCTGTTCTCTAAAAAGAGAAGTAATACGATTTTCACATTGAGTAACTGGGCAGTCCGACCTCTGATCAAGGTGTCTCCTTAATGTCAAAGATGTAATTTACCAATTTACTCATTACTCTATATCAAAGTATGTTTCATATGTTTCTACCAAATCCCTTAATATTGTTACTAGTTTTGGACTGTTTGTCCTCAATACTTCAAGAACCTTTTTCTGAGGATCAGTCTCTTGCAGTCCATTTAGTATAGTTTTGATCAGATCTTTCTTGGCATATCTGTTCACTCTTGAGTCCTCATCATATTCTTTGTACGCAGATAAACTTCAACTCCTTTTCTAGGTCCTTTCTTGATTACTTGATTTGAAGAATCTACACTTGTTTTAGTGCCCCACTTAATCTTTTAAGATATGATCATGGGTTATTCTCTCTGTGAACATACTGCATTTTCCTCTCCATTCTCCAACAGTTGCATATCTCTTTCATCTCTTTTTGATGATGTCAAAGGGGGAGAGGGTGAGTCAAGTTTAAGGGGGAGAGAGTCAAGAGGTGGAGAGTCATGATAGGGAGAGACATGTTTTGCATTTGAGGGGGAGAGATAGGAGGTAGAGTCATATGATGGGGAGAGTGTCTTGCATTGGCAGGGTTTAGTGTGTTTACTGCTTGATCACTCTATTTTGTTTGTATTGACATAAATTGACTCATAGTGTTGCCATCATCAAAAAGGGGGAGATTGTTGCACTCCTACAGTTTTGATGATGTCTTACACTATAAGTCAATCTTGATAATCTATCTCAATACATTCCACTTATACATTCTTCAGTTACTGCACTCTCCAGTTCTACTCAGAAAGTCCATGCATACTTAGTTCATCATGCATTGCGTCCATGCATATGCTGCATTTTCAATTGAGTAGAGTATGTGCATGCACGCATCTAGTCGGTGCAATCTTAGTTGCTACACGCGACTAAGTCGCTGCATTGTCTATTCATGCATTAGACAAGTCGGTGCAATTCTCGCACCATGCACATAAAGTCTATGCACATTTCACTTCTAAGTATGTGCATTATCTCAGTGCATGCAAGTGCTTTCATCGAACGCATATAGGGTCGGTGCACATGGTTTTCTGGACGATTGCTAAGGCAGATCGGTGCAAGCTTTGGCACGCACAGGTCGGTGCAAGCTTTGGCTCGCACAGGTCGGTGCAATTCTCACACCAAGTCAGTGCATTTGTTGCCTTCACACACATACAAGGTCGGTACAATTTCGTGTCCTAGGCATGATCAAAGTTGGTGCAATGTCTTTGCCTTGAGTAATAATGTCCGTGCATGTTTGTGATACGAAGCATTCTAAGTCTGTGCAAGTATTACATTATCTTAACCATACTAAGTCGGTGCAGGGTTTATTTTATGCTAATCAGGTCAGTGCACATCCTCTTGTCTTGCATATCTTCTATTATGCACATCACAGACTGTGCATTTTGTGCATTAGGGCACCTGAACTAGGTGCAATTTCTATCTCGGTGCATCTCATCGTTGGTGCAGTCTTTCTTGTAGAAGGCATGTTAGTGTTCGTGCTTTGCCTTGTCTTGTGCAATAATACCCGTGCAATCTTTGCATTGGGTTGCATAAGGTCGGTGCAACCTTTGTTCATGCACGCACGTGAGGCCTATGCATGTCTTGGCTTGTGCTCAATCACGGTCTGTGCATGCTCATGATCACTGTAGCTTCCACTAATGTATTCTCTTGCTTGGCAGGTCTGTAACCTGGTCAAGCAGGTGTTCGGCGAACCCAAAACCAGTAAGGGTACTCCACGTGGAAGTCAATGTACCAGGTTTAAGGGCTCGTGATCCGAGGCAACAAAAAGAAAGGATGATCCTGCCACGTGGAATTGAAAAGGGATCAGCTCTGCCAGAAGGAATGGGCGGGAATCGTGTTAACCACGCGCCACCTTCTTGCTATAAAAGAGGTTGAAGGCTGCAAGAGAAAGCTGCTGAAGATTGGAAAAATGAGAGCATCTACAGCCACTGCTTGAGCAAGAACCTCCCTATTTGAGAGAAGAGCCTGACTAGAATTGAGAGAGTCTGAGTGATATTTTCTGTGTTTTGAGCTTGAAAGACTGCTTCTCAGGAAGCTACTTTATCGTTGTTTTGAGTGACTATTTTTCCTTTCATTTTCTTTGTTTTCGAGTTGTTTCGCCGATTTCTTATACACTGTTTTGTGACCCTCTAAGTGATCTTAGAGGAAGGGAGATTGGTTCCCCAGTTGCGAGTGAAGGTATTTCGCTCGTGTGTACCCTCTGGTTTAGAGGAAGGGAGGTTGGTCCTCCAGTTTTGATCTTGCTGGGGCAAGGTCAGGTTCAGATCCTGTGAGTTGCAGGATCGATGCTGAGGGATTTGTTTCCTTGTGGCAAGCTGTGAGACAACGGATGTAAGTAGACCGAGTCTGCGGTGTTTTATTGCTTAGTGCAAGGAAGCCTTACTCCTGTGGAG
Source organism: Amorphophallus konjac (assembly GCA_022559845.1). Classification (NCBI taxonomy): domain Eukaryota; kingdom Viridiplantae; phylum Streptophyta; class Magnoliopsida; order Alismatales; family Araceae; genus Amorphophallus; species Amorphophallus konjac. Next base: position 208,642,857 of record CM040124.1, read on the forward strand.
TAACGGGTGGACGTAGATTGCTGTTTGCAATCGAACCACCTTAAAAACTCTTTGTCTCCTATGTGGTTGGGTGCTTGGTTGACTGCTTCTGTGTGGTTCGTTTCACTGACCTTTTATTGTGGTACAAGCACGTCTGCTGTTCGATCACTATTCTATTTCAATTCATTCTCGTTTAGTTTCTACTTAGTGTCTCTCTCTGTGGGCTGTTATGAAAGATTCACTTACTGCAACTAGGATTTCATCGCTCATAATTCAAATCGCTTTAAATTGGGGAGTGATCTATTCATCCCCCCCCCCCTTCTAGCTCACTCATCGTGCTATCATGGAGGATGGCTAGGGTGTGGTGGAGGTGCTGGGAGAGGGGAGGACGCAGGGGGGTGGTTGCTGGTCTCTGCACAAGGGTTTGAGGGAGTGGTGGTGGAGAAGCTCAATGGAGGAGGGGGGATGATGAGTGGGGCGGCCAGCACCAAGGCTCCTCTTTGGGGTGACCTAAGGCATGGGGGGGAGAAGGTGAGACAGGTGGGAAAATATTCAAATTTGGCCTAGGGAGCTGCAGGATTGTGTGGGGACTAGGGTGGATTGTGTTGGGAAGAGGGAGATTGTGTTAGGAAGGTCAAGATCCTCCTAGGGAGGGAGTAGATTTGGTGGGAAGTGGTGGAGGGGCATTGATCGCACCTAGGGAAGGGAAGGGGTGGCAGATTTAGGGCTGATGTGGAGGGTGAGGTGGAGGAGAGAGAGAGGGGACGGCCAAGAGAGGGAGGGGAGATGAAGAGAGAGAGTAAGAGAGGGATGGGGTGGGATTCTCTTCCTAGGGCTTCTGACCCCCTATTGGATTCACTCCATAAGAAATCTGAAATTTGAACTCTCAAATGGTAAATCTTTATTAACTTAAAATGGGGGGGAATGGGGTCCTATATATAGGCAACCAACATTTTACAAAAAGTCCATGACTCTTGCTACAATGATAAATAACCAAGGGGGTAGGGGCGCCCCTGGGCCTAGCCCACTGAATTGGGCCCAATAGCTAATCTAATCAACCTAATGACACTCAAACTTAGGGGAATAAACAAAAGACCTAGGGACATGACTCAAATAAAAGGGAAATTACAATGATATGACTCAAATAAAATGAGGAAATACAACATATGACTCAAAATAAATGACTAGACCATGTCGGACGCTTCCGGGGCGAGGAGACGAGCCGTGAGTGTGGGCACGGGAGGTGATGTCCCCATCATACTCTCGGGGTGCGAAGAACTCAACTCCATCGAGTAACAGTCCTTCCCTCCTTGGAGGGTGTAGAAGTGATACTGCCCACAAGTCTTCCGAAGGAGACCGATCCATCCACCCGACGAGACAGCGCTCATACACCTTGCTCATGGTGGTAGTGACATGTTCATCCCATATTTGCTCAATTCGCTCACGCTGGGCTCTCCTGGCTAGTGGACTCTTCTCACGGGTGGGTGCTCTCTCAATGAGGGGTGTGGGCTCAATATCCTAACTAGGTACCACCGTGGGACCCTTATATGGCACTAGGTCGGCCATGTTGAATGTGGGGCTCACTCCGTACTCCTCGGGAAGATCTAACTCATAGGCATTAGTGCCAATGCACCTCAGAACCTAGAAGGGACTAGCCCCACGAGGCCTCAATTTGGAGATGGCTCCCGGGGAGAGCCTCTCTGTCCTCACCATCACAAAGTCACCCACGTGAAATTCTTGGTGACGCCGAGGGAGTCAGCCTGCCTTTTATAAATCTCATTTTCCTTGTTGATGTGCTTGCGAAGGTTTTCATGCAATTTTGTGAATGTGGACATTCTAGGGGTGATGGGTGGACCTGGACAACCAAAAGTAGACCAATCATGCTTTGACGCCAAGAAGACTTTGATGGAATGGAGAGGACCGGGACATCCATAAGTGATCAGGTCATGCATGGGGGTGACAAATGCCGGGGGACCCGAACATCCATGAATACTCATATCATGCCTACGACCCATGATGAATGAAGGAGGACCATTACACCCGAATATGGACCACTCTTGTTTCCTTCTTGACATGTGGGTGATGTGAATGAATGGACCCAACATAATTTTCATGACAAGTGGTGTGGTAAGCCTAGACACATGCATGCTTATCCCAAAGGTGACTTCCGTGTGCATAAATGTGGGACGACCTTTGAACTTCCATGTGAAAGGGTCGAAGGGATCGTGGAAGGTGGATATGGGGTGGGGCATTTCCTCGATTTCTAAGTGGGTGTTGCCTAAGGTCACGATTCCTTTGGTGTAACCTGGATCATGGATGAGGTGGGTTTGGCCCAATATGGTGGGTGAGGGTAGGAAAGGGTGGGTGGTGGGTAAGATGGTTGGGCCACATGGGTATAGGAAGGAGTCAAAGGGATCGTGGGAGGTGCTACCTAGAGAGAGGAACTCCACATCCTCAAAGCCCAAAAAATATGGGTCATCCTCCTCCAAGATAATTGGGCCATGGTCGTTAGTGGGTTGGCCGATGAAAGCACTTGAGATCTCAATGGTAGGGGAGTGGACCGAGATGGATTCTTCCACCATAGGGAGAAGGAAAAGGAGGTCGCTAGTGTAGCAACCAATGGTGCAGACCGAGGTGATAGACCCATCACATGGGTGGATGAGACAAAGGTTTGTTAGGTGGACCGTCCCTAGGGTCAACAAGCAAGTCAAGTCTAGCTGCCATTCTAGGCCTTTGAGGAGGTCATCTAAACCCTCTACCTCATAGTAGGATTGGATCGTTGTGTGAGTGGTGTGGATGGGCACTAGAGGGAGGTCTCGCTCCAAGGGTAGATAGGTATGGGCCATGATATCTCTAATCAAGCTCTCCCTTAGCCACCTAACAAGGGGTTCTTCTAAGATGAATTCGGCCTTATCTAGAGAGGGTGGTGTAGGGTGAAGATCCTTGTGCGAGGCTTCCCCATCAATTTGGACATGGGTGCCCTCCATGGAGGGGAAAGGATCCGGAGGGGCATTTGTCTCCATGTGGCAAAGTGGGTGGGCTATATCTTCTAAAGCTAATGGAGTGGGAAGGTTCTTTGAGGGTGGGGTGATGATAGCCGATGTGTGATGCACCCGGGGTGGTGAACAAGGGCGGGACTCCGGCGGATGGGAGAGTATAAGGTTGTTGAATTTAAAGGCTCCCGGAAGGTGTGGCGGATGCACTAGGCAAGTCCGACGTGTCGGGTCGATGTCAGCATTCCTTTCATCTAACCATTTCTTACCTAGGATTATACATGGACCCCCCAATGTTCCTAATTGACACCAAGCCCCATCAAAATACTTAGTCTTTCTAAACCATCCATGGAATTCAACAAAGACTTGGTCTCCATTGTGCATAATTTGTCCGGTCCTAGAAAGAGAGGCAACGATATCGAGGGATACCCAATTATCGGACTCTAAGTCAATAAAATCAATTTCCGTGGGCTCTCCATTAGGTAGGTATGCATGGGATATGATTGGGAGAGGGGCCATTTGACCCTAGACTCAATGATGACAATGGTGGGCGGACAATGCAAGGGTCGGATCGATGAAGACTCCAATGCAAGCGTGCCCTAGGACTTGACTTGTAAAGACAAGTCAATGACTTGCTCTGATACCAATTGATATGACACCACCTTGGGGGTGATAGTCACAAGACCGATGCACCGTGGACCTTATCAAGCAAGCACAATTCACAATAGAAATGGACTGATATCGGCGGCCACTCACCCGACACTCACCCAAATCCTGGGGTAACTTGGTGATGCCGAGTGGAGGTTGTGAGGGCTGAACCCTTGTTGGTAGAGGGCCAGCAGGGCTAAGGGACTTCCCAAGGGTATGGAGGCCCAATTCAAAGGGGCCGATCGGGTGCCAATGGGCACGGGTCACACTCTCACCCACGGTGGTCACTCGAAGCAATGGGGCTTGAGGACCGGGCGTTCACTCTCACGGACCAGCGGAGCTAATGAACTAATATTGAAGGAACATGGCATCCAAAGGAGAGCAAGGGTAGAGTACTTACTCGACCGGTATGAAGAAACCAGTCCCGTTCGGAGACGAGGGCAAGCGGGGAAGCGTGGGTTCCCCATACGCCGCGTCTGTGTAGCTTCGACCTGTTCAAGGTTTTACATCACTATGCCCCATGCAAGGTGGTTGAACTTGGGGAAGGGAAGCAAAAATTACATTCAAACACTACCTCCCACAGGGAGGGGGGATGTAAGCCGGCTAGGCGGGAAGGGGAGAATCAATCTAGGAACTTAATGAAAGAAAATCAACAGTTCTGTCCGCCCTCTGGAGCAGGGGACAGGCGGTCAAAGTCAGCGCCGCTGCGGCTTCTCCCAAACTCCGTTGTCAACGAAACCAGTTGGAGAACCTTCGTAGTTAACCCAGGAAGAGGTCCAAGTTTTGGGGGAGTTTCTGGAAGGCGGTGCTGGTCGGGGTAGAGGCGCGAACAGGGGCTATGCTTGCTGGTTCTAGTAGCTTCTACACCCCTACAGCTGGAAGATGAGGCTACCACAGACGCTCCTCAGCTCCGATTCAGGCTTGGCCAGAGTCTATGAATTCATTATCGAGTCTTCTTCGAACGGAGACCCACGGGGGTGCCGGAGGATGTCAACGTAGACAAAGACAGCCCGAACAGTGATCGGGTGTCTTTTCAGTCCCAGAGTGGACAGAACAGCGCACCTGGGGGAGAAAAATGAGAAATCACAGCTCCGGATGCCGAACGGGGTTCCGCTTCTTGATACTGGAAGTAGACTCGGTGTAGAAACCCTCAGCCAAGGCCCGTCTTCACAGCTTCAAGAAGCTGGTCGTGGGAGCCTCTGCAACCGGCTTCAGGGTGACAGTCAGGGAGAAGAAGCATAGTTTTGGGAGAACGGCTCCTCCGGGCAGCCACGAGCTCAGAATGAAACAAGACAACCGCCGTTGTGAAGAGGACAGGGAGACACTTCCGATGGTACCACTTGGGCCTCCAGGGAAGCCAGGATGAAGTCAATGTTGCCTCTGCAAGCTTCTGGTCCTCTACAGATCTTGAGCTGCGAACTGGCTAGGTGGGAGTAGCTCTAATGGCACAAGAGATAGGGGAGGGAGGTGGCTAATAGTGAAGGGAAGGGGAAGGGGGGGACAGAGGGGGATGTGGGGGAGGTGTGGAGGATGGCTAGGGTGTGGTGGTCGTGCTGGGAGAGGGGAGGATGAGGGGGGCTGGTTGCTGGTCTCTGCACAAGGGTTTGAGGGAGTGGTGGTGGAGAAGCTCAATGGAGGAGGGGGGATGATGAGTGGGGGGCCAGCAACAAGGCTCCTCTTTGGGGCGACCTAAGGCATTGGGGGGGAAGGTGAGAGAGGTGGGAAGATATTCAAATTTGGCCTAGGGAGCTGCAGGATTGTGTGGGGACTAGGGTGGATTGTGTTGGGGAGAGGGAGATTGTGTTGGGAAGGTCAAGATCCTCCTAGGGAGGGAGTAGATTTGGTGGGAAGTGGTGGAGGGGCATTGATCGCACCTAGGGAAGGGAAGGGGTGGCAGATTTAGGGCTGATGTGGAGGGTGAGGTGGAGGAGAGAGAGGGGGGGCGGCCAAGAGAGGGAGGGGAGATGAAGAGAGAGAGTAAGAGAGGGATGGGGTGGGATTCTCTCCCTAGGGCTTCTCACCCCCTAATGGATTCACTCCACAAGAAATCTAAAATTTGAACTCTCAAATGGTAAATCTTCATTAACTTAAAATGGGGGGAATTGTGTCCTATATATAGGCAACCCACATTTTACAAAAAGTCCCTGACTCTTGCTAAAATGATAAATAACCAAGGGGGTAGGGGCGCCCCTGGGCCTAGCCCACTGAATTGGGCCCAATAGTTAATCTAATCAACCTAATGACACTCAAACTTAGGGGAATAAACAAAATACCTAGGGACATGACTCAAATAAAAGGGAAATTACAATGATATGACTCAAATAAAATGAGGAAATACAACATATGACTCAAAATAAATGATTTGACCATGTCGGACGCTTCTGGGGTGAGGAGACGAGCTGTGAGTGTGGGCACGGGAGGTGATGTCCCCATCAAAATTAAAACTAACCGAGTCCAGTCTAAAGAAAGACAAGTACAGTCTAACAGGAAAGAGAATGTACTCTCAAGTCAGGGGACGCCTGACACTAGCAATGCTGGTAACTAAGAACCACGCAGCAGGAACCTCCCAGCACGAGGAAGAACAGATACACCTAAAAAGTTAGGGGTGAGCCTCCTGTCACTGGCTCAATAGGGATCCCGCAGAACCCTACCACAAAACAACGTAGTAACAGCAGTGCTACACTAAAGTAAAGTAGTAACAGTGGGAGCATGAACAACAAAAGTAAAGAGGAAAGCTATAACAAGGAAACACGGTAGCCGAAGGAACCTCGGCCCTCTAAACTACTCCAAACAGTAATAGAAAGGCGAACCCCGATCTCACAAAGTCGGGCGTTACCGATCCATTGTCAAATCATGAAACCCTATCGTGAAAAGCCTACCAAAATAGGTAAGAGCCTACCAAAAGACCTACAGGGTCAAAGGCGCAAGACATACACGATCTCACCATCGTGTACGCTACTCAGAACCCATAATCTCGAGTGAAGCCAAGCACAGGCTACTCAGAAAAGTCACGAAAACACAAGTCATCGTGTCAAGTGACAGAAGCACCTCCTCACTAGAAGAACAGCCAGATGCGTCCACTGACGTCTTACACTATGCCTCAAGTGTCTCCCACTCACCTCAAACGCGGTAACTGAGACATGAATCAAGTACAAGGAATAACAGTAACGAGTGACTAGTCAGGGTTACGCCCGTCGGTGCTCGTCCAACCCCCCCTGACCACGTGTGCACACACAAGCCCAATGCCTTGAGCCAAGCCTCTAGCTAGTTTTCCCTCCCAGTAGGACGCTACCGCAAAGCAAGGGGGACCACAAAAACTAGCCTAAAAATCATATATTGGGAACTACCCCGCCACCACTCCCAGGTGGGCCGACACGTAGAAGTGTCGTCAGGCTACGACTAGTGGAGGTTCACTAGACACAGAGACTCAGAACATCGAACACCGAACTATAGATAGTGTGAGCACAGACATGTCGCACGTACTACGGAGCACATTATAGTTTACAATTGCTACCAGACTCAGGACAGTCAACTAGACCTACTGACAACGATCCTTGAGTCACAAGACTTGGGTCAAGATCGTCGCACATCACAGTGACACGCTCTTAATCAACCTAATCCCTAAGCCAAAAACATGAGAAAACACATTATGGAGAATGGCACATAACAACTAGATCCATAACAGTAATAATAACAATAATGAGTCCTCGGCCTCCGAGCCATACAACGGACTCATAATTCTGCATAACACAAAATATGGAACATGAGGGATCACCAAAAGCCCTCAAACCACATGGCACACAAACCGAGGTAAGACACTACCTCTAAATGCTTAAAACCATGTTTCGATCCTCACAGGATAGACAAGACACTCACGAGGTCACGTGTCAACCACTGGGTTACAACCGGGTTGACTAGAAACCATAATGACCCTCGAAATAATACAAAACACTACTCGGTACAATGGCACTCTCAGACACCCTATAACACGGTCATAGCCCTCATAGGACGTCCAAGACATCCACGGAACAATGGGCTAACCAAGGGGTCCAAACCACATTAACCGGAAACCAAACCAACACAAAAGAATACTCTGGGAAGGTAGCGGTCTTACCCTGGCCGCTGGACCAACCTGGCGGTCATCCAAAGGGCCGCCACCCTCAAGAAATCCCAGATATAAAAATCACAAAAGCAGGAGCATTGCGGTCTACCTGAGACCGCTACTGACACCAAACAGTCTCCTTAGGGCCGCAAGCTTGGACCTAGCGGTCACGACATGGCCGCTATGCCCCGTCAACCCCCAAAATAGTTAAACCGATCGAAACACATAACGGTCTACCTAGGACCGTTTCCCAGGGACTGGCGGTCACCCCAAGGCGGCCAAGGACCCTAAGTGGTTGGAGCTAGACCGCTAGCCCGAACCGACTCAAAACCAAAACCGACATAAAACGTCGCCTAGCGGTCGCCCAAGGGCCGCTAAGCAAGCCCCGTGGTCGGTCGTGTGACCGCTAAACCAAACCGACAATGGCACTCCACCTAACGGTCTCCACTGGACCGCCAAAGACCCCCTTGCGGTCTCCGGTAGGACCGCTAAGCCGTTCCGGTGGGAAAATCACAGAACCACCCAAAAATCTGGTTTTTCCACGCCCCAATCACGTCTAAATGACGGGAAAACAACCCTAACGCCGATATCCACCTTCCACAAGCCGGAAGGGATCAAATCGTCAGCAAAATCACAAGAAACGGGCGATTCCCATGAATCTACCCAAAATGACTCACATGGACAATTGGGCTCATACCGGCTCCGATTCTCAACCAAATGTAGTAAAACTAGCGGGAAATGAATCCCAACATGCCAAAAGCTCAAATGAAACCATTTACACTACAAACCGTCACCTGGAACGGCGAACACGGCTCACACTCCCCGAACATGCATTTCGCCCAAACAAGGCAAAACCCGCTCAACCTCACACCGTTCGGCTCCAAATCATGAGAGAACGCAGGTAAAGAGTAGGGCATCTATCCCCCTACCTCCACCGAAGATCTCACGAGCCGAAAACGTCAAACCACACCGAAAACAATCACACAAACTGCACGTCAGCTTTGAATCCATCGAACGGGATCGCGCCAACGCCACGCTCTATTCTTCACGCCAGCACACTCCACGACACCTCCACGGCATCTCCATGACATCCCCGGGCCTCCTCCATCTGCAACAGGAGCAGAGGGGTGAAAGGAGAGAGAACGGAGGGAGAGGGGGTGAAACGGCGAGAGAAGAGAGAGGAGAGAGGTGAGGGAAATAAAAATGAAATAAGAAATAAGAAATTAGCAATTTTCCTAAAATCTGATTTTCTGCATGAAAATTTGTAAATTAAAAAAAATATGAAAAAATAGGCTTCGCGATCCTCGGAACGAGCACAACGCACATGTAGCATCCCTGAGTCACAAAACTCAACGGTCAACTCTCCACAGGGTTCCGCAAGTTATACAAGGGAAAAATCTGAGTGGATCGTAAAACACGTATCAGGACCCACGAAAGCGATCCGAAAGCTCTCCGATTCCGATCCAAAGAATCCAGGATATTACAGTATGTGTGGGCAATAGAGTAATCCTCTAGTGCTACCTGCACTTCCACACCACGGAGAAATTGTCTTGGGTGTAGGTTGTGACTTTAGCTATATACATGGACTATGCAGTGTCCCCTTCATGAATGCACATCTTCTTTAGTTATGCTTCATGAACCGCACTCTGCCTGTAAATCACAGGCACTGTTCTTATCCAACTCTCAAAGGGAGAGTTATACTACATATTTACTCTATGCTTGTGCGTGATGAATGCTTGCATGCTTGGCTGAAATTTCATAAAATAATTGACAATTAAACTCAAAAAAAATGAAAAAAATGATGATGAATGAATGGTATTTCCACTAATTGTTTGTTTAGATGGCGTGTCACAGCGACAGCTGCCGCACAAACATGAAGGAAGATCTTTGGTCCCACCGTCTGGATGTCCTTCAAGGAAAAAGGGGAAGGCTACACCTGCAGGCCCCGTTCAGTCGTTCCTCATTCGCGACACCTATGGGTGGGGGGCATTATTGTGTCCCTAATTTTGATGATGTCTAACTATGAATCATTGGTTTATGATCTTGAAATCAAATCCTGTTGAAAATGACTACCTGATCAAGTTAATTTTAAAGACCAGAATGATGCTTCCAAATATCTAACTTTATATCCTTTTTTATGGGGTCAACAGGTAAAATCAGTCGACCAAAGCAAACTTGAGTTGACTAATGTGCGTTTGAGTCAACTAATATTGAAGAAGACAAGTAGGATGAGTTGACGCAGTGTACACACAAAGTCGACGCAGCAGAAGAAATACAAGAGCAAACATGCAAAATTGAGTCGACGCAAAGTCTCAGTGCATCGACGCAGTAGAAGAAATATAAAAGCAAAAGTAAAGGATTGAGTTGACGCAAAGTCTCAGTGTGTCGATGCAGCAGAAGAAGGAAACAAAATCCAGAGAGATACTCTCCAAGCAATGAGAACAATGAGTCGACGCAACAACCATGTGGCATCGACACAACAACCGCATATTCTAGCCAACTCTCAGGCAATGAACAAGTTGCGTCGAGGCAATAACACAATGGAGTCGACGTAATCGTGAAGTCAAGCAAGATCTCATCCAGCAACAAGTATGTTGAGTCAACGCAGCGCAGATCAATGCATCGACACACCTTTCATGGTGAGACTTTGAGTCAGCGACAGGTCTCACTTCTGGCACATGAACCAAGGCCCACTCATTGAGAGATTGGTGTACGATGAATCTACATTCCAGAAGGCACTTTTTAGAGGGAAAATTATTCCCTACTACAACAACCTGATCGCATGGGCCCCCAAGAGAACATCCTTTACCTCGAGCTTTATAAGTAGATCTGGATTCGAGAGTGGTAGCTATCGAAGGTGGAAGCAGTCCAGAGAAGAAGTTTTGTAGAAATTTGTAGAGAGCCACCTCGAGCTTAGAGAGAAGAAAAAGGAAGAGAGAAAGAATAAGAAGATCTAAGTGAGAAGAGAAGGTTGCTGAGCAGTCATGTCATTCAGTCAGGCTCTTGAATTGTTTCATAGCTACATTTCATTATTATGTTTTTGTTTTGTTTTCTGATTCTCATTTTTCTTTTCATCTCTTTTTGTTTAGTGTTTCTGATAGTGCTTTGTTACACGATTCAGAAGTGTGAGCAACTGGGTGCTATTCATGGTTTGCTCTAATAGTTCAGAGTGTTGAGGAGTGTTGCTCGTTTGCTGCTGTGAGCAGCGATTCTGATCTTGCAGGATCGCACGATCAGGGGTGTGTACAACAAGAAGCTGTACACGGTTGCACTCTGATTGCTCAGAGTGTGGGAGGAGAGTGTTCCTCCGGATCAAGCTGTATAATCAGCGTCTGTAGTGGGTTTTTGGTGGGTTTTTACTTTTGCAAATGAAGCCTCACCCTGATCAGGTGGGGGGTGGATGTAGGTTGCTGGGTAGCAACCGAACCGCCTTAAAAATCTCTGAGCAATCGTGGTTTGTCATCCTTGTCTTCTACCTCCGCTCTCTAAGTCATCCCAGAAGTTTGTTCGTTTAGTCTTATTTCCAAATACTCAAACTCGCCGACCAAGTGTTTATGGATTGTGCTGCACTTATACAATTACTTACTCAGTTCTTTAACTGCGTATTTCAACAATCTATCAAGTGTTACATTGAGCATGAGTTTTAATTGGTGTATTTGAGGGGCTGAGCTATTCACCCCCCCTCTAGATCTGCATTATTATACTTAACAGTTGGTATCAGAGAAGGTTCCCTACAATGTGGTCCAACGACCAGGGGAGATCTGACAATGTCAATGGCCACAGTTTTCTAGCTGAGGGACATTCGATAAATAGACCACCATATTTTAATGGATCTAACTATTTGTACTCGAAAAATAGGATGGAAGTCTTCTTGCGAGCGCAGAGTCATGAGATCTGGTGGGTTGTGAGCCGCGGTCCATTCGAGCTTCCAGTTGATGAAAGTGCATGGACAAGGGAGCAGATTCGTATGTCCACCATCAACTGGGGCGCCATGAACATAATGCAGTGCGCCATTCACCCAGCAGAGTATTCTAGAGTTTCTAGCTGTAAGTCTGCAAAGGAGATGTGGAACAGGTTAGAACTAATCTACGAAGGGACATCTCAGGTAAGAGCCACTAAGGCTAATATGTTGATTTCATATTATGAGATGTTTAGAATGAAACATGATGAAACCATTTCTGAGATGTATGCCAGGTTTACTCACTTGACGAATAGTCTTAAGGCTTTTGGTAAGGATTACCCTGATAATGAACTTGTAAGGAAAGTTCTTAGGTCTCTTCCACCAGCGTGGCACACCAAGGTCACTGTAATAGAAGATTCAAAGGATCTGTCCACTATGACAGTGGATGAACTAATTGGGTCATTGATGACTTACAAGCTCAATTTTAAGAGGAATGAGGAGGAATACAAGAAAAAGAAACCAGTGGCTCTCAAGGTGTTTGAGAGCAGTTGTGAGACCAGTGAGGATTCCGAGGACTTCTTGAATTTGGAAAATACTTGTGATCAGGCCTTCCTCACCAAACAGTTCAAAAAGTTTAAAAAAAGGAGAGGTAAGAATATGAAGAAGAGGGGGTCACAACAGATAAATAAGAGTTTAAATTTTAAATATGATAGAAATAAGAAAATAGACAAAATTGTTTGTTTCCAATGTAAAAAACCAGGGCACATGAAGGGAGACTACCCTGAAATGATGAAGAAGACAGTCAAAGGCGAAGGGAAGAAGCCACAGGCTATGCTCTACATGTGGAGCGATGACGAAGAAGATGTTGAAGAAGGATCATCCGAAGAAGAAGACAAGATATGCCTCATGGCACATGGTGATGAAGAGGTAAATAATCCTTTCGAAAACTTTAAAATTGATGATTAGGAAGATTCTTATGGTGATCTGCTTGATAAATTCAATGAGCTAAGAAAGGAACACATAATGTTAAAAAGGAAAGTGAATGATGTTGTTCATGATCAATCCTTAGCTGAACAACTTAACTATCTCATGAAAGAAAAAGAAAAACTCAAAACACAAGTGGAAGAACATAATTCCTTGAAAGATGCACATGAAGACTTGAAAATGGAAAATGAACAAATTAGGACACAACTTGACGAATTCAAATTGAAATTTTAAAAAATACAAAAGAAGAACAAGTTAGTCCTTGAAAAATATGAAGCTGTTAAGAGTGCTAATTCTCAAATGCAGAAAGATTTTGACAAACTTCAAAAGGAATTGCAGGATAAACAGTCCACTCTGGAAATATTTGTCAAGGGTAAATCAAACCTAGATGCAATGCTAGGTATGGAAGTCAATTTCAATAAAGAAGGATTGGGGTTTAATCCTTCTAACAAAAAGGAGTTTGAGTTTAAAACTGTGTCATTCTGTCATGAGAAGGGAAAAGAAAAACTAGATTCAGCATCCAGTTCAAATAGTATTAAAAACCTCCAAGGACCAAAAGTAAAAACCATCACAAGAACGATGAAGGAGGTTAATTGGAACATCAATTCAGGTCGACAGACTAGAAACCAAGCTTTTCATAACAACAACAACACTATATTTTGTCGACACAATCAAAATCATGGGTCGACCTATCCAGTCCAGAAAAGAAAAAATCTTCGTTCATATCCCATCTACTCACAGAACTGGCACAATTTTCGTGTCTTCCAGAATCAACAAAGGTTCAAAATCAACCCAGAAATCATTTTGGATGGAGTAAAAAATTCACCAACAATGCTAAAGCTAGGCCAATCCAGATGTTTGCTGGCAATAGGTTCGTTAAGTCTGGTCATTTAAATTCTTCTACTTTAGTCGGCCAGAAAAATTGTATTAGGCAGATCTGGATTCCTAAAAGTTTACTGCAGGACTTGAACAATATTGTTGGACCCAAATTTGTTGGGGTCCCAAAACCGTATGCATGACTTGTTTTGCAGGGGTGCCTTGAGGCTGAATAAAGGATGGTAAGAACTGGTTGTTTAAGGCATAAGTTTGAAAATAAGATTTTAATTCTTGTTAATATTACATGTTAAGTTCTCCTTGAACTGTCGTAGTTAATTCTTCCTGCTTACAATAAAGTTTTGCTCAAACTAATTTTTTTTCTCTGAATTGTTGAAAACCCTCCTACGGATTGAATGTGAAAATTTCACTGGCTTATCAGTCTGATCTTTGATTAAATGAATTTCATCTTGAAACTATCTGAATAACTGGTATATCAAATGGTGATTTATGGAAGGACAGATTAGGTCTATCTGAAAATTATCACCATGTCCTCGGATCAAGTTCTCCGCCAAGTACCAGGAATCAGAGAAATCAGATGAATATCTCTTATGTGCATTTCAGTTCATGTCTGCTCAGGTCAACATTAATGATAATCAAGAATTTGCTTGGGTTCCAAAACTATATGCATGATGTGTTTTGCAGGATTGCCTGGCAGCCATGCACAATCGTTGGTATTTGGATAACGAATGCTTAAGGCACATGACTGGGGACAAAACCAAATTCAGCTAGCTAGAGCTGAAAGAAGGAGGTTTGCTTAGATTTGGAGAGAAGAATAGAGCTAAAATCATTAGATCAGGCATTGTTGGTAAGCACCCCTCCAACATTATTTAGAAGGTTCTTTTAGTTGATGGTCTTGAACATAATTTGCTTAGTATAAGTCAGCTTTGTGACAAGGGTCACTATAACACCCCAGATTTTTCAGCAATTTTTTGGAATTAAAATATAATTACTAAGTAATTTTAAAGGCCTAATGGGCTATTAAGAAAAAATTAAGGATTATTTAAACTATTTTAAGGCATTATATTCATTAAAAGGCTCAGCCCAACTTAAATTGACCCATAGACCAATTTCTAAGTCTTTTAGGCCCAAGCCCATTAATAGAAACATAAATTAGGTAATTTACGGATTTAAATGGGATATATACATCAACTTAGGGGATAAATGAGAGATAATACGGAAATTTGGATTTTTCAGATTAAATGCACACTTGCGGTCTATCGCATGACCGCCAGGCTTTGGAAAATGGTCCGAGCTAGACCGCTAGGCAACCCTAGTTCCGTGAAGGGGAGAAAACGTGAAAAGTTTAGAATTTGGGTGACCTAATCACCTTAGATCAAAGCTACCTGGCATGGATGACTCTTTAGAACTCTCCAAGGATTAACTCTACTCTGATTTAGGACTCTAGGTTCGTTCAAATCTCCAAAACCCTAGCTAACCCTATAAATAGACCTTAAGTTTGACCTATGTGACCCCTACTTTTGGATCGCGTGGAACTAAGGTAAGGAGGTATTAGTTCGAGTAGGTCCTTTAGAGTATTTTATTCATAATGCTAAGGTCTAACTACCCTCTAAATTTCGTTCTAGGAGATCAAGCCTACAAGAAGTTAGAAACTTACAAAGTCGCTGGATTAGCATAAGCAACCCAGAAACTAGTGCGACGGTCGAGTGAAGATCAGAGAATTAGAAGCCCTAAACGAGGTATTTAGCAGTTATGGCTTTAGAACATTCTGTTCTCCTTTGTATCCTCTCTTTACCCTCCAATTTTCATGGAATTAGGTCAAGCGAATCAAGAGATAGAAGGACGGGAAGTTACTGATTTAGCTCAGGACCTACAGAAAACTAGGGTTAACTTCCAGCCCTAAATTCAAAGTTTAAAGCCCAGGGCAGAGGTAGGTTATCTCATGAACGGCTTAAACATGACATTAGGGATAAAAGCCTTCTGATTTCAGTCGATTTCATGCGTCGTACACCGAGAATTTTATGATTTTATTGGGACTATGCACTTAGTATACTCCTCATGCATAATTCTTAGCCCTAATTAAGTTAAAAGGAGAATTTTCTTATTTATCACACAAACCCACACATATTGTTGGCCTATACTCACTCTACCATGCTATAGAGTTTATTCATGTTGATTTCCATGCATGATATGCCTTAGATTAGTATTTTGGTTTTATTATTATAGAGTTTTCTGTAACACATGAAGAAATAGTCTTCCTATAGACCGCCAGAAACCCTAGCGGTCGCACGATAAACCGCTTGGCCCAGTGAAACGGTACTCCACTAGATCGTTTGAGTTTCTTATTTCTGTATTTTAGTTAACCGGAAACTTACTACCGAATGGCCCTAATTAATGTATGATAAGCCTAGTTAAGTAAGTTGTATTACTGTTTCAAGTGCTATTATCATATATCTAGTTATGTTAACAGAGTGTTTAAATAGATTTCATGATTCCTTATGCACTTAGAACTATTTTTACACTTATGTTATTTTCATGACCAAATCATATACTTTTGTAATTAACTTGAATTTATGTGATTTATGGACTAGTCATGGTTTAATCGTTGGTTTACCATGGTATCTCTCTTCTAAGAGTCATTTTCTTAAGTATATGGCACATATCCCGGTATGTTGTTATTAGTTACACCTTTGCACATTAAGTACACAATCTTGGACTTGATAACCTCTCCATTGGATATTCCTTCCAACGGATTAGGAAATCTTGTTTCAAGGCCTCCATAAGACTCTGCGAGCCTAGATTCCCACTAGGACGCCGAGCTGGTTGTACCGTTAAAACCCATTATCTAGAAAAGCACTTATCGGTGTTTTGTATTCTGAACTTACCGTCCCTCTAGACGACCGTCTGATTTCCATAAGCGGCCCTTCACTAGACCGCTAAGGGATACTAAACGGCCATTTGCTAGACCGCTAAAGCTCCATATTGTTTTACTGCATCGATGTCATTATTCTACGATACGATCCATGAATAGACCGACAAGCGTTCTAAACGGTCCAGTAATAGACCGCTTGGTTCCTGATTTAGTCTAACCCAAGGTTCAACCTTCGGGGTTGGTTTTCTTGAGTTCCTAGATGATCTTAGAATTATCTGGAGTCTCAACCTATGTTAAAAAGATAATGTTAAAGTTATGGAACGTAATGAATGTACCGTTATGCTGCCGAATTTCTTCCGTAGCATGATGTCTATTTAAGTCTTCCTTGAAATCTCTTGTTCTTAATTGAAGCATTCTCACCTTGACTATCATGGAACTTGTTAAATTATTGGCCATACTTTATTGTTATACTCGTGAAAGTAGTTTGATTTATACTTGAAGATGCAGTTCGAGCACTGATTGTGTTCAAGGGCTCTATGCTAGTCCCCTCAACTGATTGTCGGAAATATACTATAAACCATGGGGTATGATGCTACTAGCGTCGCATTACAATGGGAGTACTTTCTTTATAAATAAGTGAAATTCACGAGGACCTATTGATTGAATTGCTACATGCTTGTTACTTGACATTCTAGTGCGTAACCTTTATGGTTATGAAAAGTGAAAAGTGAAAGTGTGTTCTTGATACATGCAAGCATATTCATGTTCGTGAAAGGCCAGGTTACATTCTTGTTGTATTCAGCCTGATCTTGTTCTTTACTTATCATATATCATGATCTTATCTTGCTATTGTGTTACTTTGGTTATATCCGTGTGTTTTATTTTTACTCTAGAGCTAAAATGATAATCACTTAAACATTGCCTTCATGTTGATACGAAGATACCTACTGGGTATGTGTGCTCATTACCCCACTTTCCAATCATTTTCAAGAAATTCTAGCGGGTCGGATTCGGATTACTCAAGTGATGGATCCGACAGTGATTGATGGTTCGAGAGAAGCTGTAGTTGGTCTAGTCAAGAGTAACTTATGTAATTTCCACTTTATTGAGTCCAGTTAATCAATGAGTCAAGATCATGTACTTGATTATTATTATCAATAAAAGTCAGATTTTTTGATCAATTATTGGTGTCCATTCATCTTATGTGTGAATGATTTGCGCTCTGATTGTTATTATCACTCCAGGCTTCTCTTGCCGGCTGTTCACGTTCCCGATTAGTTTCCGCTGCATAATCTCGGGGCGTGATAGTTAAGGTGGTATCAGAGCATAGGTCTCAGGACTTAATTATCCCAAAGAAAGAGATATGTCAAAGGCTAAGTCCAAGGTTTAAGGACCCACACCTATGAACTACGAAAGAAATTTTCACCTATGTGAGAATTGGGTAGAACCCGGGATAAGTTAGCTAATTAAAAATTACCTCTAGGATAAATTCCACTTTACTCCGTAGGAAGTAACATAATGTTCTTATTCCCAGGTACCCTATCCTCCTAATGGCTCACCGTGTTAACTGGGAAGAGATGCAACAAACAGTCGCAGGTCTTACGTAGGCTCTGCAAACCATGGCCCAGTTGGCGCAAGGGTTGGCGCAGGTAGCTTGCACGACAATTTCTAGAGTTTAAATCTCCTACGATTCTCTGGATCTTCTAATCCAGATGAAGCAGAGAATTAGATTGATGAGATGAATCGTATATTTGACGTCATGCAATGCACTGATCAGAAAAAAGTCCATCTCGACCTTCCAATTAAACAAAGATACGCGTACTTGGTGGAAAGCTATTCCGGCACCACCTGAAAATGCACCGCACACTTGGGAGGGGTTCCTCACACTCTTCCGTGCAAAGTATTTCTCTAAGCATGTTAAAGAGAGAAAGTTTGCGGAATTCACCGCACTTCACCAAGGCATGATGTCAGTGGCGGAATATGAACTTCAATTCTCTCAATTAGCACCTTATGCTCTCCACCTGGTTAGCACAGACCTATTAAAGGTCAACCGATTCATGAACGGTTTAAGGCCCGTATTTATTCAACAACTTAGGTCTCAAAATATCTACACTTATACGGAAATGGTCCAACGGGCACATCTATGTGAAAGAACCCTAGAGAAGGTGGAGAAGCTCCGAGGGAGGGAAGAAAGGTCGAGCCAGAAACATGATAGGCAAAAAGAGAGAGAAGCGAATGATAACGAACCCCGTCACAGTAAGAGGTCCCGTAATGGGAACGATAATGGAAAAAGAAATGGAAATGGCAATGGAAAAGGTAAAAGAGTTAAGGGAGAAGAAGGAACACAAGTTGCCACGGTTTGCTCTTTTTATGAAAAATTTGGGCACTCGGCTGAAGAGTGTTGGAAGCGTCTTGGCACTTGTCTCAAATGTGGAAGTCAGGAGCATCGCTTGCCCATATGTCCTCTTATCAAGGAACAATCTTCAGGGGATAACAACGGACGCGGGGGACGAGGCCGACTAAATGCCATCTTGGACAAGGAAGGTAAAACGATTGAAGGTACCATCCTAACCTATTTACATTTCCTTAATTATTAGTGTAAGTGATTAGCTAATTAAAACATACATGCTCTCCCTAAGAATCCATGCATTGAATTTGGGGACTAAATTCTCTTAAGTGGGGGAGGGTGTAACACCCCAGATTTTTTAAGGAATTTTCTAGAATTAAAATATAATTAATAAGTAATTTTAAAGGCCTAATAGGCTATTAAGAAGAAATTAAGGATTATTTAAATTATTTTAAGGCCTTATATTCATTAAAAGGCTCAGCCCAACTTAAATTAGCCCATAGACAAATTTCTATGTCTTTTAGGCCCAAGACCATGAATAGAAACGTAAATTATGTAATTTATGGATTTAAATGGGATATACACATCAACTTAGGGGATAAATAAGAGATAATAAGGAAATCTGTATTTTTCGGATTAAATGCACCCTTGCGGTCTATCGCGTGATCGCCAGGCTTCGAAAAATGGTCCGAGCTAGACCTCTAGGCAACCCCAATTCCGTGAAGGGGAGAAAACATGAAAAGTTTGAAATTTGGGCGACCTAATCACCTTAGATCGAAGCTACCTGCATAGATGACTCTCTAGAACTCTCTAAGGATTGACTCTACTCTGATTTAGGACTCTAGGTTCATGTAAATCTCCAAACCCTAGCTAACCCTATAAATAGACCTTAAGTTTGACCTGTGCGACCCCTACTTTTGGCTCGCGTTGAACTAAGGTAAGGAGGTCTTATTTCAGGTAGGTTCTTTAGAGTATTTTATTCATAATGATAAGGTCTAACTACCCTCCAAATTTCATTCTAGGAGATCAAGCCTACAAGAAGTTAGAAGCTTGCAAAGTCGTTGGATTAGCACAAGCAACCCAGAAACTAGTGCGACGGCCCAGTGAAGATCAAGGAATTAGAAGCCCTAAACGAGGTATTTAGGCGTTATGGCTTTAGAACATTCTGTTCTCCTTTGTATCCTCTCTTTACCCTCCAATTTTCATGGAATTAGGTCAAGCGAATCAGGAGATAGAAGGACGGGAAGTTGTTGATTTAGCTCAGGTCGTGCAGAAAACTAAGGTTAACTTTCAGCCCTAAATTCAAAGTTTAAAGCCCAGGATAGAGGTAGGTTATCTCATGAACGGCTTAAACATGAAATTAGAGATAAAAGCCCTCTGATTTCGGTCGATTTCATGTATCGTACACCGAGAATTTGATGATTTTATTGGGACTACGCACTTAGTATACTCCTCAAGCATAATTCTTAGCCCTAATTAAGTTAAAAGGAGAATTTTCTTGTTTATCACACAAACCCACGCATATTGTTGGCCTATACTCACTCTACCATGCTATAGAGTTTATTCATGTTGATTTCCATGCATGATATGCCTTAGATTAGTATTTTGGTTTTATTATTATAGAGTTTTCTGTAACACATGAAGAAATAGTCTTCCTATAGACCGCCAGAAACCCTAGCGGTCGCACGATAGACCGCTTGGCCCAGTGAAACGGTCCTCCACTAGACCGTTTGAGTTTCTGATTTCTGTATTTAAGTTAACCCAAAACTTATTACAGAATGGCCCTAATTAATGTATGATAAGCCTAGTTAAATAAGTTGTATTCCTGTTTCAAGTGCTATTATCATATAGCTAGTTATGTTAACAGAGCGTTCTAATAGATTTCATGATTCCTTATGCACTTAGAACTATTTTTACACTTATGTTATTTTCATGACCAAATCATATACTTTTGTAATTAACTTGAATATATGTGATTTATGGACGAGTCATGGTTTAATCGCAGTTTTACCATGGTATCTCTCTTCTAAGAGTCATTTTCTTAAGTATATGGCACATATCCCGGTATGTTATCATTAGTTACACCTTTGCACATTAAGTACACAATCTTGGACTTGATAACCTCTCTATTGGATATTCCTTCCAACGGAATAGGAAGTCTTATTTCAAGGCCTCCATAAGACTCTGCGAGCCTGGGATTCCCACTAGGACGCCGAGCTGGTTGTACCGTTAAAACCCATTGTCTAGAAAAGCACTTATCGGTGTTTTGTATTCTGAACTTAGCGGCCCTCTGGACAGCCGTCTGATTTCCGTAAGCGGCCCTTCACTAGACCGCTAAGGGATACCAAACGGCCATTCGCTAGACCGCTAAAGCTCCAGATGATTTTACTCCATCGATGTCTTTATTCTTTGAAATGATCCATGAATAGACAACCAGGCGTTCTAAACGGTCCAGCAATAGACCGCTTGGTTCCTGATTTAGTCTAACCCATGGTTCAACCTTTGGGGTTGGTTTTCTTGAGTTCCTAGATGATCTTAGAATTATATGGAGTCTCAACCTATGTTAAAAAGATAATGTTAAAGTTATGGAACGTAATGAATGTACTGTTATGCTGTTGAATTTCTTCCATAGCATGATGTCTATTTAAGTCTTCCTTGAAATCTCTTCTTCTTAATTGAAGCATTCTCACCTTGACTACATGATCATGGAACTATCATTGAACTTGTTAAATTATTGGCCATACTTTATTGTTATACTCGTGAAAGTAGTTTGATTTATACTTGAAGATGCAGTTCGAGCACTAATTGTGTTCAAGGGCTCTATGCTAGTCCCCTCAACTGATTGTCGGAAATATACTATAAACCATGGGGTATGATGCTACTAGCGTCGCATTACAATGGGAGTACTTTCTTTATAAATAAGTGAAATTCACGAGGACCTATTGATTGAATTGCTACATGCTTGTTACTTGACATTCTAGTGCGTAACCTTTATGGTTATGAAAAGTGAAAAGTGAAAGTGTGTTCTTGATACATGCAAGCATATTCATGTTCGTGAAAGGCCAGGTTACATTCTTGTTGTATTCAGCCTGATCTTGTTCTTTACTTATCATATATCATGATCTTATCTTGCTATTGTGTTACTTTGGTTATATCCGTGTGTTTTATTTTTACTCTAGAGCTAAAATGATAATCACTTAAACATTACCTTCATGTTGATACGAAGATACCTACTGGGCATGTGTGCTCATTACCCCACTTTCCAATATTTTTCAGCAAATTCTAGCGGGTCGGATTCGGATTACTCAAGTGATGGATCCGACAGTGATTGATGGTTCGAGAGAAGCCGTAGTTAGTCTAGTCAAGAGTCACTTATGTAATTTTTACTTTATTGAGTCCAGTTAATCAATGAGTCAAAACCATGTACTCGATTATTATTATCAATAAAAATCAGATTTTTTGATCAATTATTGGTGTCCATTCATTTTATGTGTGAATGATTTGCGCTCTGATTGTTATTATCACTTGAGGCTTCTCTTGCCGGCTGTTCACGTTCCCGATTAGTTTTCGCTGCATAATCTCAGGGCGTGACAGTTAAGGTGGTATCAGAGCATAGGTCTCAGGACTTAATTGTCTCAAAGAAAGAGATATGTCATAGGCTAAGTCCAAGGTTTAAGGACCCACACCTATAAACTACGAAAGAAATTTCCCACCTATGTGAGAATTGGGTAGAACCCGGGATGAGGTAGATAATTAGAAATTACCTCTAGGATAAATTCATCTTTACTCCGTAGGAAGTAACATAATGTTCTTATTCTCAGGTACCCTATCCTCCTAATGGCTCATCGTGTTAACTGGGAAGAGATGCAACAAACAGTCACAAGTCTTATGCAGGTTCTGCAAACCGTAGCCAAGGTTGGCGCAAGGGCTGGCGCGGGTAGCTTGCACGGCAATTTCCAGAGTTTAAATCCCCTACGATTCTCTAGATCTTCTAATCCAGATGAAGCAGAGAACTGGATTGATGAGATGAATCGTATATTCGACGTCATTCAATGCACTGATCAGGAAAAAGTCCATCTCGCCACCTTCCAATTGAACAAAGATGCGCGTACTTGGTGGAAAGCTATTCCGACACCGCCTACACACGCACCGCACACTTGGGAGGGGTTCCTCACACTCTTCCGTGCAAAGTATTTCTCTGAGCACGTTAAAGAGAGAAAGTCCACGAAATTCGCCGCACTTCGCCAAGGCATGATGTCAGTGGCAGAATATGAACTTCAATTCTCTCGATTAGCACCTTATGCTCCCCACCTGGTTAGCACAGACCTATTAAAGGCCAACCGATTCATGGACGATTTAAGGCCCGAATTTATTCAACAACCTGGGTCTCAAAATATCCGCACTTATACGGAAATGGTCCAACGGGCACATCTATGTGAAAGAACCCTAGAGAAGGTGGAGAAGCTCCGAGGGAGGGAAGAAGGTCGAGCCAGAAACATGATAGGCAAGAAGAGAGAGAAGCGGATGATAACGAACCCCGTCACAGTAAGGGGTCCCGTAATGGAAACGATAATGGAAAATGAAATGGAAATGGCAATGGGAAAGGTAAAAGAGTTAAGGGAGAAGAAGGAACGCAAGTTGCCACGGCTTGCTCTTTCTGTGAAAAATTTGGGCACTCGGCTGTAGAGTGTTGGAAGCGTCTTGACGCTTGTCTCAAATGTGCAAGTCGGGAGCATCGCTTGCCCATGTGTCCTCTTATCAAGGAACAATCTTTAAGGGATAACAACGGACGCGGGCGACGAGGCCGACTAAATGCCATCCTGGACTAGGAAGGTAAAACGATTGAAGGTACCATCCTAACCTATTTACATTTTCTTAATTATTAGTGTAAGAGATTAGCTAATTAAAACATACACGCTCTCCCAAAGAATCCATGCATTGAATTTGGGGACCAAATTCTCTTAAGTGGGAGAGGGTGTAACACCCTAGATTTTTTTAGGAATTTTCTGGAATTAACATATAATTACTAAGTAGTTTTAAAGGCCTAACGGGCTATTAAGAAGAATTTAAGGATTATTTAAACTATTTTAAGGCCTTATATTCATTAAAAGGCTCAGCCCAACTTAAATTAGCCCATAGACCAATTTTGAAGTCTTTTAGGCCCAAGCCCATTAATAGAAACATAAATTAGGTAATTTATGGTTTTAAATGGGATATACACATCAACTTAGGGGATAAATAAGAAAAAATAAGGAAATCCGTATTTTTCTGATTAAATGCACCCTTGCGGTCTATCACGTGATCGCCAGGCTTCGAAAAACGGTCCGAGCTAGACCGCTAGGCCACCTCAGTTCTGTGAAGGGGAGAAAACGTGAAAAGTTTAGAATTTGGGCGACCTAATCACCTTAGATCGAAGCTACCTGGCATGGATGACTCTCTAGAACTCTCCAAGGATTAACTCTACTCTGATTTAGGACTCTAGGTTCGTTCAAATCACCAAAACCCTAGCTAACCCTATAAATAGACCTTAAGTTTGACCTGTGCGACCCCTACTTTTGGCTCGCGTGAAACTAAGGTAAGGAGGTATTATTTCGGGTAGGTTTTTTAGAGTATTTTATTCATAATGCTAAGGTCTAACTACCCTCCAAATTTCGTTCTAGGAGATCAAGCCTACAAGAAGTTAGAAGCTTGCAAAGTCGTTGGATTATCACAAGCAACCCAGAAACCAGTGCGACGGCCCAGTGAAGATCAGGGAATTAGAAGCCCTAAACGAGGTATTTAGGAGTTATGGCTTTAGAACATTCTGTTCTCCTTTGTATCCTCTCTTTACCCTTCAATTTTCATGAAATTAGGTCAAGCGAATCAAGAGATAGAAGGACTGGAAGTTGCTGATTTAGCTCAGGACCTGCAGAAAACTAGGGTTAACTTCCAGCCCTAAATTCAAAGTTTAAAACCTAGGACAGAGGTAGGTTATCTCATGAACGGCTTAAACATGACATTAGGGATAAAGGCCCTCTGATTTCAGTCGATTTCACGCATCGTACACTAAGAATTTGATGATTTTATTGGGACTACGCACTTAGTATACTCCTCATGCATAATTCTTAGCCCTAATTAAGTTAAAAAGAGAACTTTCTTGTTTATCACACAAACCCACGCATATTGTTGGCCTATACTCACTCTACCATGCTATAGAGTTTATTCATGTTGATTTCCATACATGATATGCCTTATATTAGTATTTTGGTTTTAGTATTATAGAGTTTTCTGTAACACAGGAAGAAACGGTCTTCCTGTAGACCGCCAGAAACCCTAGCGGTCGCACGATAGACCGCTTGGCCCAGTGAAACGGTCCTCCACTAGACCGTTTGAGTTTCTGATTTCTGTGTTTAAGTTAACCCGAAACTTACTGCAGAATGGCCCTAATTAATGTATGATAAGCCTAGTTAAGTAAGTTATATTCCCGTTTCAGGTGCTATTATCATATATCTAGTTATCTTAACAGAGCATTCTAATAGATTTCATGATTCATTATGCACTTAGAACTATTTTTACACTTATGTTCTTTTCATGACCAAATCATATACTTTTGTAATTAACTTGAATTTATGTGATTTATGGACTAGTCATGGTTTAATCGCTGTTTTACCATGGTATCTCTCTTCTAAGAGTCATTTTCTTAAGTATATGGCACATATCCCGGTATGTTGTCATTAGTTACACCTTTGCACATTAAGTACATAATCTTGGACTTGATAACCTCTCTATTGGATATTCCTTCCAACAGATTAGGAAATCTTGTTTCAAGGCCTCTATAAGACTCTGCGAGCCTGGGATTCCCACTAGGACGCCGAGCTGGTAGTACCCATAAAACCCATTGTCTAGAAAAGCACTTACCGGTGTTTTGTATTCTGAACTTAGCGGCCCTCTGGACAACCGTCTGATTTCCGTAAGCGGCCCTTCACTAGACCACTAAGGGATACTAAACGGCCATCTGCTAGACCACTAAAGCTCCATATGATTTTACTGCATCGATGTCTTAATTCTATGAAATGGTCCATGAATAGACCGACAGGCGTTTTAAACGGTCCAGTAATAGACCGCTTGGTTCCTGATTTAGTCTAACCCATGGTTCAACCTTTGGGGTTGGTTTTCTTGAGTTCCTAGATGATCTTGGAATTATTTGGAGTCTCAACCTATGTTAAAAAGATAATGTTAAAGTTATGGAACGTAATGAATGTACCGTTATGCTGTCGAATTTCTTCTGTAGCATGATGTCTATTTAAGTCTTCCTTGAAATCTCTTGTTCTTAAATGAAGCATTCTCACCTTGACTACATGATCATGGAACTATCATTGAACTTGTTAATTATTGGCCATACTTTATTGTTATACTCGTGAAAGTAGCTTGATTTATACTTGAAGATGCAGTTCAAGCATTGATTGTGTTCAAGGGCTCTATGCTAGTCCCCTCGACTGATTGTCGGAAACATACTATAAACCATGGGGTATGATGCTACTGGCGTCGCATTGCGCTGGGAGTACTTTCTTTATAAATAAGTGAAATTCACGAGGACCTATTGATTGAATTGCTTCATGCTTGTTACTTGACATTCTAGTGCGTAACCTTTATGGTTATGAAAAGTGAAAAGTGAAAGTGCGTTCTTGATACATGCAAGCATATTCATGTTCGTGAAAGGCCAAGTTACATTCTTGTTGTATTCAACCTGATCTTGTTCTTTACTCATCATATATCGTGATCTTATCATGCTATTGTGTTACTTTGGTTTTATCCGTGTGTTTCATCTTTACTCTAGAGCTAAAATGATAATCACTTAAACATTACCTTCTTGTTGATACGAAGATACCTACTGGGCATATGTGCTCATTACCCTACTTTCCAATCTTTTTCAAAAAATTCTAGCAGGTCGGATTCATATTACTCAAGTGATGGATCCGAGAGTGATTGATGGTTCGAGAGAAGCCGTAGTTGGTCTAGTCAAGAGTCACTTATGTAATTTCCACTTTATTGAGTCCCGTTAGTCAATGAGTCAAGATCATGTACTTGATTATTATTATCAATAAAAGTCAGATTTTTTGATCAATTATCGGTGTCCATTCATCTTATGTGTGAATGATTTGCGCTCTGATTGTTATTATCACTTGAGGCTTCTCTTGCCCATTGTTCACGTTCCTGATTAGTTTCCGCTGCTTAATCTCGGGGCGTGATAGTCACAAAGTCATGTTTGACAATAATGCATGCAAAATACTTGAAATTGATTCCGATTCAATAAAATTCATATGTCACAGAGTTAATAATGTCTATATGGTAGACCTAGATGATAACCTCTCAAGAAATTTGTGTCTATCTACAAGTATAGGTGATAATGCTTTCATTTGACATCGCAGATTAGGTCATGCTAGTTATAATACTCTGAATAAACTTGTCAAGTACCATCTAGTTAAAGGTTTGCCAAAGATTTCCTTTAAATCCAACTCTAAAGTCTGTGATGCATGTGCCTTTGGTAAACAGACCAGAAAATCTTTTAAAACAAGGCATGAGCCTTTGTCTGGTAGGCCATTGGAATTTCTCCACATGGATCTCTTCAGTCCTACAAGAACCCACAGTCTATGTGGAAAATGATTCGGATATGTGATTGTAGATGACTTCACCAGGTTTGGTTGGATTTCCTTTTTAGCTCATAAGAGTGATGCCTTCCTTGAATTTCAAAATTTTTTCAGAAGAATAAAACATGAAGGTAAGCATAAAATCTGCACCATCTTATTTGATCATGGTGGGGAATTTAAAAATTCATTATTTTCTGATTTTTGTGAAAAAGAAGGACTAACCCATAAATTTTCTTCACCCAAGACTCCAGACAGAACGGGATCGTGGAAAGAAGAAGCAGGACCATTGTAGAAATGGCCAGACTAATGTTGATTGAAAGTCAACTTCCATGAAAGTTTTGGGCAGAGACAGCCAACACTGCTTATTATGTAATTAATAGAGCAATGGTAAGACCCGTTCACAAGAAAACCCCCTATGAGATGCTGAAAGGTAAGAAGCCCAACTTGACCTACTTTAAATTTTTTGGGTTGAAATGCTTCATTCATAATAATGATAAAAATGACTAAGATAAATTTGAAGCCAAGAGCAGTCCAGGTATATTCCTTGGGTATTTTGAACAGTCTAAAGCCTATAGGGTTTTCAATATCAGTGGTCAAATTGTAGAGGAGTCTCCTCACATAATTTTTGATGAAGTTAATGATCACATTGACAAAACTGATGATGACAGGGAAGAGAATGACAATGGAGAATTTCTAGAAACCAAGGAAGATGCAGAACCACCTGAACAATCAGAAGAACAGGAACTAGAACAAGGTCGACGGTCGACTGACCCAGTACCTAGGTCGACCGAACAAGGTGAGTCATCAACCAATGTTAGAATTTTAAAAGATCATCCCGTTCAAAATATCATTGGTAATCTGCATGATCCTCCTAGTACCAGATCCTTTTATAAGAGAATAAATAATCAAGATTTAGTTGCATTGGTATCAAAATTGAACCCAAAACTATAGATGAGGCTTTAAAAGATGAATCATGGATAAAAATAATGCATGAAGAACTGGGTCAATTTGAAAGAAACCAAGTCTGGACCTTGGTCCCTGGACAAAATAATTGTTCCGTCATAGGAACAAGGTGGGTCTTTAAAAATAAAATGAATGAAGATGGAATACTTTCTAGAAACAAAGCTAGGTTAGTAGCTAAGGGCTACAATCAGAAATTAGGGGTAGACTTTGATGAATCCTATGCACCAGTTGCTAGGATGGAGGCCATCAGAATTTTATTGGCTTTTGCTTGCTCATTTGATATTAAACTTCAACAAATGGATGTGAAAAGTACTTTTTTAATGAAATTATAAAAAAGAAAGTTTATGTTGAGCAGCCCCCTGGTTTTGAATCCTGTGAGCTACCTAACCATGTTTTTAAATTGAATAAAGCACTGTATGGACTGAAACAAGCTCCCTGAGTTTGGTATGACATGCTGACTGCTTTCTTGCTTGGCAATGGCTACAACAGAGGTAAGGTCGATCAAACTTTGTTCACCAAAACTTCTAATGGTCAAATTATCATAGTTCAGGTATATGTTAATGATCTTGTCTTTGGTTCGACAAATTCTGAACTATGTAAGGAATTTGCATGGTTGATGACCAAAGAGTTTAAAATGAGCATAGTTGGTGAACTACAATACTTTCTTGGATTGCAGATCAAACAGATGAAAGAAGGATGTTTCATCAACCAAACAAAATACACCTTGGAGATCCTGAAAAAATTCAGCATGGACAAGGTGAAGCACATCTCTACACCAATGGGTACAAATGCATCCCTAGATGTAGATGAAAAAAGTAATTCAGTTGATCCAAGAATTTATCGAGGTATGATCGGATCCTTACTTTATCTCACTGCTTCTAGGCCAGACATACAATTTAGTGTATGTTTATGTGCTAGATTTCAAGCTTGTCCTAAAGAATCTCACTTAAGTGGTGTAAAAAAAAAATTTAGATATCTTGTTGGCACACATAACTTAGGACTATGGTATCCTGTATCATGTCACCTAGATTTAGTTTCATATACAGATGCAGATTATGTTGGTTGCAAACTGGATAGAAAAAGTACTAGTGGATACTGCCAATTCTTGGGTGGGTGCTTGGTTTCTTGGGCTTCCAAGAAACAATATTCTGTTGCACTCTCCACTGCAGAGGTTGAATATGTCACTGTAAGGAGCTGTGGAACCCAAGTCTTGTGGATAAAGTATCAACTTCGGGACTACAATGTAGATCTTGGTTGTACACTCATTTTGTGCGATAACACTAGTGCAATTAATCTCACTAAAAATCCTATCCAGCATTCGAGAACAAAGTACATTGAGATAAGACATCATTTTCTAAGAGATGAAGTATCCAAGAAATTTTTTGAACTGCATCATGTTGACACACTGAATCAAATTGCTGATATCTTTACAAAGCCGTTGAATCATGAAAAATTCTCCACTTTGAGAAGGGAACTTGGGCTTTGTAGACTTTCATGAGTCTAAGTCATTGAATTCCAGTGCATATTCCTTGTGTGTAGTTCAGTTTTCTAGTGCACCTAGTAAGGGGGAGTCTGCTTGTCTGCCTGTTAGTGTATAGTCTTATCATGTTGTCAAGCTTTTCCACTCTCTATAGCTTGTGCTCAGCTATCAATTTGGTATATAAAATGGTGATTTGTAGAAGGTTGGATTCGATCCAACTGAAAACTATCACTATGCATGAGAGGATCTTCGGATCAAGTTCTCCGCCCAGTACCAAAAGATGGTCAATCATGCAGTTAGGAGTAGATAATGCTTTCAGTATTTATCTAACCTTCCTCGGGCTCATAACTCATCTTAGATAGGGGGAGTCAAGTTGATTCATTTGTTAATTTGTGATGATGAGTCTTGAGTCAGTCAATAAACCCATCAAGTCTATCAATAAAAACTGATATCTGTGTGTTTCTCCTTGTCTGACATCTGCAATTGGTCTCTGAGTCCTTATTCTCATCCATCAAAATTCTAATTCCTTGAATAATGAGCTTGGATTCAGGGGGAGACATTTATCTGTTCATAAGCTACATGTTTCAGAGAAAACTGGAATAAGAATTTCTTTCAAAAAGCTCTGTGAATGCCCAACATAATTTGAAGGTCTAGGGTTAATAATTTTTAGAGTACATTGCTAAAAGGCTTGGAAATAACTATATACAGCTTTAATAAAACTAAATCAGCCTTGAAAAATTGTTGTCCTAAAACCATTCTTTTGACCTAAAAACTTAAAGTACAGAGGCAACTTTGGGGATATACTTTAACCTAAGTATTGTTATTAAACATTGGAATCAATCAGAAAATCCCCAAGGGCAATATATAATAGAGCAATGACAATGGTCCACTGAGAAGCCATGTCCTCTTACCTTTGAAGTAAAGTGGACTGTGTCATGAAGTGCTAAAGTCAACTCTGCTTAATTTTTTTTTGAAGAATACAAACGGCAGAGCAATGGCATGAGTACACTGAGAAACATTGGTCACTTATCAATGAAATGAGATGAACCATGTCATGAGGTGACATGCTACCTCTGTTCAAAATGAGGCACGATAGTCACTCACACTGAGTAACTGGGGATATGGACATCTAAACAACGTGTATCCTTATGATAAAGGTGTGTGCTAGACTTAAATTCTCTTAAAAAGGTTAAAAGGAAAAAGTAAAACCAGCAAAAGGTAGCAAAAAGGACCTGCAAGGATAAATTCAAAAATCTTATACAATGTTTAATCTCCATATTAGTTGAGGTAATTCCTAAAGCAACCACTGGAAATAAAAGTAAGGGAGAGAGAAGTTGTATAGGGCTCTGATTTGAAAAGACTAGCCTAGGTTTATTAAGTCTATGTAAAGTCATTCTTTTTAAGTCTTTTTGTGATAAGCTCTAGAGTTATTAGCCTTAAACCAGTTCAGAAAATTCTGAAGGCGTGTTTCATATGCAACTTTATAACAGAAGAATCTGACAATCAGTCTTCTGATTTTATGGGCATGGGACAGATAAAATTTACCTTATGAGTTTGAACCTCAGATATTGAATTCAGGCAGAATTTCCTTCTCAGCTGAAGTTCATGTCCACTCTCCTCATCTTTTGATGATGTCAAAGGGGGAGAAGTATAAGTGAGAGTCATTCATTCGTTTCAGAGTCATTCATTTCATACACATTTCATATTGAAGACTCGGACCAAGATGAATATGAAATGTGTATGAAATTAATGACTCTGAAATGAATGAATGACTCTCACTTATACTTCTCCCCCTTTGACATCATCAAAAGATGAGGAGAGTGGACATGAACTTCAGCTGAGAAGGAAATTCTGCCTGAATTCAATATCTGAGGTTCAAACTCATAAGGTAAATTTTATCTGTCCCATGCCCATAAAATCAGAAGACTGATTGTCAGATTCTTCTGTTATAAAGCTACATATGAAACACGCCTTTAGAATTTTCAGAATTGGTTTAAGGCTAATAACTCTAGAGTTTACCACAAAAAGACTTAAGAAGAATGACTTTACATAGACTTAATAAACCTAGGCCAGTCTTTTCAAATCGGAGCCCTATACGACTTCTCTCTCCCTCACTTTTATTTCCAATGGTTGCTTTAGGAATTACCTCAACTAATATGGAGATTAAACATTATATAAGATTTCTAAATTTATCCTTGCAGGTCCTTTTTGCTACCTTTTGCTGGTTTTGCTTTTTCCTTTTAACATTTTTAAGAGCATTTAAGTTTAGCACACACCTTTATCATAAGGATACACGATCCGGCAGCACCAACTGTTGCAGCTTCATTCGGCAGGAGCGGCTCCAACTGGAAGGCCCAGGCCTCATCTAGCCTGACTCCTGATCCGACAGTGCTCCTACTGAACCGACAGGGACATCCCCCGTCCGGCAGCTCCGTGGCGTCTAGGTGACCTACCACCTATGCTCCGCCTGCAAAAAGGGCCTCCAGGGCCAGAAGAAAGACACGCATATAGGAGACGTACAGAGAAACACGCCTACGATGCATTGCCTATGCGGTAGAGGGAGGGAAAACACGTCAAGTGACGTGCGGCCTCTGTGGCGGAAAAAAAGAAAAACAAACACACTTCAACAGACGTGATGTATCCGGTGCGAATAAAAAGGAGAGAAGAAGATGATAACAAAAAAAAGCGCGCCAAGCAAGAGGAGAAGAACACAAGGAAGAGAGAAGAGACACGCGAGCATGCGAAGAAGAGAGGAAGAGAAGAAGAGAAGAAAAAAAAAGAGGAGAGCTCAGGCGAGCTTTGAAGAGTGCCCCCCCAGAAGCTACGTTTGCATAAGAGAGAAAAGAGAGAGAGGAGAGGTGAGGCCCGGAGGGAGGGGGAGACGGAGTCAATACTCCGCTCCCTCCCTCCACTTTCTTGTAATCTGTTTCGTTCTCGTTTCTTTCCGATGTCTGTTTTCGCTTTGGCCCCTTATGTTGTAAGCCAATGAATAAAAGAAATAAACTTTGCGAATGCTTCTATGTGTGCCATTTGTCTCTGCTAATCCAGCTTCAATCGTTGCACATGTATAGTCTTGTTTCCTTTTCTTTCCCCGTGGTTCTCTTCACATAGGATTGGAATGAGGTAGATGGTCTGGGGAGGGGGACAAACATACCTCTAAAAGTGAATTGGGCCCGGGGTTTGTCCTGCACCATGGATAGGATCCCAAGTCCTGGCCTCTGTGGGTTGCCTTATCCAGGTCTCCATTCAGGTTGTGTCATCCTCTTCCCATCCAGTTTCTTCCACATATGTGATAGCAAATTTCGAGGGTGCTCTATTTTGTAGTCACCGTGACCACTTCGAGTGGGTAATCCAACACCCCTGGAGGGCTCCCCTACTGAGTGGTCCTTCCTTTGTAGCCCCCCCCACTCACGGGAACTCTTCCTGCCTTGTTTCTCCCATGAATGAGACTCCCTCCCTGCTCCATGTTCCCTGCTGTTGCAGGTGGTCTGGGGGCTCCCATATAGCCCATCCGACAGCTCCTCTACAATCTGCACAGTGGCATCCATGCCATTGATCTAGCGCTCCCCTTTACAGTGCCTTGCGCTTAGAGCCTGTTCTAAATGGTGAGCATTGTACTAAGTCGCAGGACGTAGGGGGTCTCTTTCCCCATGAATTTGTAGCTTCCCTCTCCCTGCTTCTCACCCTTGTAGGCAGTCTGATGGCTTTTGAGTGTCCTATCTGGTAGCCCCTACATGGCTGATCCGGCGACCTCTACATGGCTTGTCCAACAGCCCCCGTATGCATCATACAATAGTCTTCTCGCCTCCCGTTCATGATTTGCACAGTCCGAAGGAAATTTTGGATGTTGTTGCTTTTGTGCGCATCTGCAAAGTTAAGGGGTCATCTCGGGTTCCCGTGGATGAACACCCGCTTTACACCTCCCTAGCACTCCGAGTCCGGGGGAGATGCTGTCGGAATTTCATCAGGCGTCCGACCAATAAACGAACAAATGGCGGAGCACTCGTAATCCCAAAAGAAAGAGTAATAAAAGCCAAATGGCGAATGAAATAACAAAAAAATGATAATAGTAAAACAAAAAAAAGGGAAGAAGGACACGTAAAAAGAAAGAAAGAAGAAACTACAAAAAAATAAATAAATAAAATAATAATAAAAGAGGGAAATCAAATTGAGCTAATGGTGATCAAGGTGGGGTCTAACCACCATCAACTAATGCAAAATCCCTTATTCTGCAAATGCAGTGTGGGGGTCGACCCCTGGGGTTGACTCCTCTTCAGCCCTGCGCTATCTAGAAGACAAATGAGGCCCGCCAGGCAGAGGGTCGACTCCCTTTTCACTGCAGTCTATCCGTGGACATGCCAAGTGGTTCAGGGAGGGAGAAACAAAAAGAAAAGGAGTGGAGGGGAGAAGGTGAATGTATGGAACAACAAAGGGGGGGCGATGGTGAGCCTGATAACCCCATAATCCAAAGGAAAATTATTAATAATAAATAGCACAGGCAAAAGAAAACAAAAACAAACAAACAACGAATTCTACCAAATCTATTTTGAAGCTTCTCGAAATATTGATCAAAATAAAAGACTAAGAGACATCTTTGAACTAATATTTGAACGTAATTACTGAAAGATCCTACAGAAAGAATAGAAAATCCCCCCACCACATCTGAAATGCGTGCAAAAACAACAACAACGAACAAACAAAACAAAAACCAAAACAACGGCCACAAACTTAACCCCAATAGCAGCACAAACAAAACAACAAAAACAACAAAAACAAACAACAAAAAAAGGGGACCAGAACAACAAACAACAAGAACCACAACAAACAGCAAAACCAAAAAAAAAAGTTCAGTCGGCTGATGTTGGTAAGACCAAACAACTGAATTCAGCCGACTAAGAACTCAGTCGACTGAATTCAGTCGACTGAGGGCCGTCCCAATAGGCTGAATCTAGTCGACCAAGCATTCACTTATTTAAAAAAGAAGAAGAGAAGATAAGAGAAAAGATTAAAAAAAATAAAATATATGTATATATATACACGCATGTATAATAATAATATCAGTGAATCTATATAAATAATGGATAGGGTTCAACCGACCTGGGTGCGCATGGGTCGACTGGCTTTTCAAAATTCTGTTGACCCTGCGAGCGGCAGGTCAATCGACTTTTGAAGTCAGCCGACCTTACGCGCAGTAGGTTGACTGATTTTCAAAAAAATCAGTTGACTCCTGGCGTAGCAGGTCGACTGACTTTCTTTGAAGTCCGTCGACCCCGTGCGCTTGTCCGACCAATGTGTCCTGACCCATCACCATAAAAGAAATAATAATAATAATAACAAAATAAAAATGATACAACAATAAAATAATGATAATAAAATAATAGTAACAAAGGATAATGACATTCAAAGAGCAGTCAATGGTGTCCGTTTCGAAGCCCTCACCTCACCAGACCCTGTGCATAGGGAATATAAATGATACCCTCGCAAGCCAGGCTTGGACCTCGGGGACCACCCCGCCATGGCCATGGCTTGACTTCGCCTTGGGCCAACAACCCTTTGAATCTGATCTGTTTCCTCCAAGATTCATCCCGCTCCTTCCATTAAAACATCAAACTTGTCGTATTCCCGACAGACATTTTCTTGAATATCACTCATATTTTCGCTGTGTTCCCAACTTGGATTACTCTCCGAATATGGGGCGCGTGATGCGTAAATGGACAGGTTTAAATGCCCATGCTCTAACATGGGAACTTTTGATGGGTTTTTGAATTATCTTTTCTTGATTTTATCATTAGTGCAAATTTTAGGCCATAGGGCCCCTCTTCTTGGCGATTAATCAAGGATTTTCTCTTCTCCGGGGGGGATGTAATTAACGTTATGGCCTTTATGGCAAGGCGGGTTCCGGTCCCAACACGCTACCCATCTTCGTCTGACTAGTCAGATGGCGCACACCCACAGCTCCAGGCCACTTCGGTCCTTGGAGCCCGAATAAACTGTCACATTGTGACTATCATGCCTACGCACTAATAAACCAAAATAAATAAAATAAAATAAACAAACAAACTCTAATAAATAAATAAATAAATAAAAAGGAGAATTTCAAGTGCGTCCACACACCCGTAGACAGTGTAGGGTTGACGACGGCGAGGTCGTGACAGTACCCCCATACCGCGTGGTCTTGGGTTGGGCCTTTGTCTGTGAGGACGGGCCTTCACGACAGAGTTGTCGTGGTGATCCTCCTCATCACGTAGTCAGGGTTTTCCGTGAGTTCGGTTGTCCCCCGACTGTGAGTTCAGGTTTTACTTTTCGTGCCATTAGGAGTAGCTTATAGGGCTGTAGTTCGGCCATTGTTGTTACTGTTCTTTTTACGGTTGTTCCTTCCGTTGTTACTGTTGCTACTCCTGTCATTGTTGTTCTTGTTAGTGCTGTTGTTTACTGTCGTTATTTTGTGGTGGGGATCCGCGGGACCCCTACTGAGCCAATGAGTCGCGGTTCCTCCTCGAGTTGGTTATTTAATTGAAAATATAATTTTATTTCCTATTATTTACATTATTAATTATATAGTTGTTGCCTGCATTATTTTAAATTTCAATGTACCTCCACATGCCTAATAACCCTTATGAGCCCTTCGGCTCGTGGGTGGCGGGTCAGGATTCGAATGGTATCAGGTTATTCCCGGTATCTGGATCTTGAGTCGTTACAGATGGTATCAGAGCAATGGTTGTGAATGTACATGAGAATTTGAGATAATTGCAATGTTCAGAGTCCATAAGGTCCAGTACAGTCGGCAGCTGGCATAGGATTTTGTGTTTATTTATCGCATTGTTTCTCGCGTGAGAGTTAGAGTGCACGGCGTTGACGTTGTGAAGGCGGTTTCAGTTATCGTTAGAGAGCCGGCACGGTGGCCCCGGTTGTGCTGCGTTGGGCAGAGTTTGTGGGCAAGTGCGAGTCTGCGGTGCAGCATTCGAGGAATCTACGGCGAGGTCAGGTGGCTGGTGAGGATTGCTTGTAGTTAGGTGGCCATGAGTGTGCTCTAAGGGTGTTAATATTGTTTTGGCCAGCCCTTGAGGTTTGAGGTCATGGTTTGAGGTGGCAGATCGGATGTTCTGATCGAGAGATGTGCTCGGGCGAGTGGAGGATCTTCCTGGTGAGCTGCTGATTGTCGAGCTTGACTTTATCGTCAAGATATGTGGCGTCGGAGATGACGTGCCAATCTTGATTATTTTTGTGAATTTTGAGGCAAGATTGGGCAAAGTTGTCCTAGTGAGTTCTAAGTCCTACGCGTCTGTGTGTGAATGGGCTATGTTAGTCCTAGATTTGGATTCGAGATTGTGTGGCGGTGGCTTGGTTCGTGCCCCAAATTATGGAATTTGGGGCCATTATGCACCACCTTGGATGCGCCATGCGAGGTGGCAGATGAGATGTGAAGGTTCCACGACATATTCAAGATTTGAGGATGAGTGTTGGTGGGTGATGATCATGGCTCATGTTGCGGTTCATGACGTGGTGGTCCGCGCGACAGCAGTTCAGGAGATGGATATTTTGAGGACCCGAGAATTGAGAATGGATTGGTGTTAGCAAGGACAGATTCGAGGGATGATGTCCGGTGGCTAGAGGTGTAGCATCCTTCGAGCCTGGCGTCTTTTGTGGTTTCTTCACTCCTCGGCAAGTGTTTTGGCGTATTAATGGTTTCGAGATCAGAGAGAGGCATAGGAAGGGAGTGCGTGGCAGTGGCTAGCTCAACTGTTGTGGCAGAATGTGGCTGGCGATCAGCAGAGCCAGTGCTTGGGGTGTGGTGAGTTACAGTTCGGGGAATTGCAATGATAGTGCCCCGGGAGATGCTATGAGTGTGGTCCGACGAGACACTTGACGAGTGTTGTCGAAAGTGTTGACCTGACGAAGTGATGGTTTTTCTGGTGTTGGAAGGTACGGTTCCCAGTATGCACGAGGTTTGAGGTCAGGTCAAGTGTGGAGATCTCCCGATTTGTTAGAGGTATGTTGGTTTCTTCTTGGTCGGAGAGAATCACGTTTTTGCTAAGTTCTGTCATCTTGCATCGCATGTTCAGATTGGTTGGCTTCCTTTTGTGTGCCATGAAGTCTGTGCGAGACGTTTTCTGTGTTTTGACAATATGGTTGCCTGTGATAAGCGATGCTCATCCCCTTGATGCGTAAGGGTGTGTTAGCATCATTCCGGAAGGATGAGTGCTAGTTGGGTTGTGATTGCGAGAGTTCGTGGCTGGTGTTGTGATTCCTGATGCGTTGTGGATCGGGACCTGTGGAGTTGCAGGAGAATGGCCAGATTAAGAGAGAGAATATGTGCTCTGGGTTTGAGGTAATTGAGCTTTCCTCACCCTATTTTTCGGAGTTAGCCAGTCAAGTTGAGGATTGTCGGGATGGCAGATCTCGAGCCGTCTATGATGTTTACGCGCGTGGATCAAAGTGCGCAGCAGAAGCCTGGTCAGCCCATAGCCCACAGGTCCAGGATGGTAGTAATGGTTACTACGGGCGGATTTCAGAGGATGTGTAGAGCATCGGAGGATTGGTTCCTCGATATGAGATTGTCTCTGGCTGTGTGAGCCATGTCGATTGTCGTGCCATTGCTTGAGGCATTGTGATTTATGGCACTAGCAGGATGGAGAGTTGGGGACATATGACGGCAAGTGTGCCAGATGAATACCCTATTCATTTGTTGGAAGCAATGTCAGGCGTTTAGTGCTAGACCCTGTTGGATGTTGTAAAGGAATAGCCTGACAAAGGACGAGGATGTGATGGTCAGAGTCGGTAAGCTAGGTGCTCGACTCGTGCGGAGAGCTGTGTCCTCAGGATGGAATCATGGTCCTAGAGGTGTGATCTCCGAGAGATGATTGTGGGTCCCTGTTGGTAGCTATGAGCGGCTGGTGAGGCCAGCCGGGTGGTCAACTGTGGTGATGTCTAGAAGAGGCCCAGTTGAGTTCGAGAGTTTCGGAATGTTGTGAGAAGGACCCAACTGTGATAAGGATCTGCGATATCTAGATATCCATGTGCATTGGTCATGGCATCATTGACCAGGTTGCTATGGTAGCAGATGGCACTTTTGTGTCCTAGAGATATGTGTTGTGGATTATTCAGGTTGTGTCCTATGGCTCGATAGTGAGAGTGGAGCCGAGGATTGGGAGGTGTCCATTTGGAATAATTGTGATGTAGATGGGATGAGACTATTTAATGGACGATGTTTGTGTATGGAGGTCCCTGGAGGGATGTTGTCGAATGGAGAGCCTTGGTCTTGTGACTAGCATTGGAGGATTTCCCTGTAAGTCTGAGTCTAGAGCTGTTGTGGACCTAGGATTGTGGAATACTTGTCATTTGGTTTCGTTGTGCTCTCCTGAGAGGGTAGAGTTGGCACGAGGATCAGGATCGGATGTGGTGTCCGAGTGAGAATCGGCTCAAGATGCGGTAATGGTCAGTATAAGAGTCAACAGATGGCCCGTCGAGAGTTGGAATGTGCTTATTGGGTTTGGTGAAGGAGCATGAAAGAGTAAGTTGAGCAAGTAAGGGTTTCCCATTGACGAATAATTGGTGACCGACGAATGGACTTTCACAAACATAAGATGCCAGTTGTAGTGAATCGAGAATGGCGAGAACTGTGTGCAAGCAAGGTCTTTGGTGGCTGATTATGAGATATACCTTTTCCAGGAATTGGATATGAGATTTGTTGAAGGTTTGTGTTTGGACCGGAGCTGGTCCAGTGCTATTATTGGTGTTCGACTTGCCAGGTATGAGATGGTTCATGGTGCAAAGCCGACAGAATTGTGGCAGTCAGTTGAGATGACTATGTGAGCTGGTTGAGGCTCAGTGATGGTTGTCCCTTGTGTAGGGCGTGAGGTTAGTCAGTAGGAAGAGAAGCTAGTGTTTGTTTGGTCTGCCGAGCATGGGAGGATATCGGTGGCAGTTTCTCGTGACGAGGATTACGTCTCCTCGGTGAGCGAGATCGTGGCAGCGATGCCATGGTTGGAGTTTCGTTGTGGCCGAGGTGGTGCTAGACTTGTATTCTTGTATGTGCAATGCTCGCTCTGAGAATTGGTGTGTATTGGGTTATGGATCAAGATGTTTCTGTTCGTGATAATAGTCTAGTTGTGTTCCTCAAGAGAGGTGGTTTTGCGAGAATCGAGGTTTTAGTTGGAGCTCTAGGAGCGTTGCCAGCTGGATAAGTTATTCTTCCCATGTGCCATGGTGGTTGCCTCAAATTTTGAAGATGACATTTCTGTAAGGGGGAGGACTGTAATACCTAGGATTTTTTGGATCAAAATCTGAGGGTTGCGGAGTGATGAGTGCTCATTTCTTTATGATAACTCACATCACATACATCATTTCATATGCACATAATTAAACAATTATGCATACTTTACAGTTAATCTCAACTTCACATTAATCGGGCCATTCACGCAAATTAACTTAATTTGTGGGTAATTATTTAGTAAAAAGGGGTTGAGGGCCGTGAGCATTAATTTATCATTGCATAATTGTAAGCATTTATGGTTTGTATGCTTAATGAAATATTTTTTGTGGATTAAAACTAAAATTTGCCTCTGCAGGACACCCGCAGCAATTGCTAGAAGGGCCAGGGGCAAAATCATCATAAGAGTAAGGCAAGGGTTGCCCTAGGGCGCCCCCTTCACCTTTGACCAAGTCAAGAGTAGCCGCCATTCCTTATTTTGTGTGCAGGAGATAAAGGAAAGAATTATCTCGATTTATCTTGTGGAGAGATTTTAGGAGAAGAATTAGGAAGATCCCTCTCCCCATTAGGAAAGCCAAGGGGAGCCCCCTTTCCTTTCCTCATCCAAACCCTAATCTCTTCTAATCCCAATCATCCATCTTCACCAAATATGATCTCCACCCTCCATTTGACCTAGTTTCTCTATAAATACCCCTTGCCAAGAGGGAGAAAGGGAGTTCTTTTTTTTCCTTTTCCTTGTTAGCTTAGAATCCCATCCTTCTTTCTTTCCCTAGTTTAGGTCACCGATTTTATCCCCCTTATGCTCTTCTTCTCCTCTTTCATTCTTCATAAAAGTTCTTCATTTTTTAGTTCTCTTCAACTTCTTCTTCTTACTCTTTAGCTAATTCTGCACAATTTTCAAGTTATTTCTCATATCTCACTGTTCTATCCTATGCGTTCGTAAAACAACATTTTTCTCTGTTCTTCCTCCTTTTTCTCCATCTTCTACATTTTATCTCATCTTACTCCTTTTATAAAAGTTGTTCCGCTTCCTGTCCTCTACAATTTCTTCGTCTTCATCATCTTCTAAATCCTTCTACTTTTCAAGTTATTTTTTACTTTTCAATACTCTATTTCTGATTTTTACTATTCACATTTCAAAATCTTCTTCTTCTTCTTCTATCTCTCCCTCTCTTCTATTCTTCTCACATCCCAAAGGCGGATCTTCTTCCTTCGGTCCTCTCAAGACGGTGTCCACGGCGAGGCAGGGTGAACTTCTAAGGCTCGATGAGACGTTGGGCGGCGCTATTCTTCATTCTCTTGGCTATTTTCTTCTCTTTTCTCTAGTTGATTTCAAGTTGTAATTTTTATTTTCATGCACTTGTAATCTTTCCTTAGCAATAAAAAATTCATTAATGCAATTGTCTCTTTTCTCTCTCCATCTCTTCCAAATTTCTCTTCTCAACCCTCCAATATTCTCTAGATAGATTTATTTTTCATGCAATCTCAATTTATTTCTTTTTCAAACTCACTCAAACTTTTGCTCTAAAAAAATACAAGGGTTTTCCAATTTGCTTACAAAATATTCCTCCTCGTGGGATCAACCTGTATTCACCACTCTACTTGAATTAAAATTCTTTTATGAGTGAGTGCGATTATTTTTGAAATTGTGTGCATGACATTTTAACGACGAGTGTTTATGCACATCACGGAGCACTTTTATGAGTCCCGGATCATGTTTTACGATTAAATCAGATTTTTGGCTATTTAGCCTTCGGACCCCTGTGTAGGGTGAACCGATGTGTTTTCGGGCTCCAGGACGTTGCAGGCGCGTTATGCGCTTCTGAGGATTGTGGGAATGATTTTTCCCTATTTTTTTATTTTCCATATTTTTAAAATCTTGAATTTCCTTTCTATAAATAAACCCTTCACCCCCTCTCTCCCCTCACTTTGCATTTCCCTCCCTCTCTCCTCACGTTTATCTATTTCTCTCCCTCTCTTCTCCGGGCGGCCGATGGAGGCATAGGCGGGTGAGGCAGCGAGGCTCATGGGGCAAGGAGCGGTGAGGATGGAGTGAGTATCGAGGCAGTGGCGTGGCGTGGAGCTCACTCGTGAGTTCATGATGCCGGCGAGGTTTCAAGCGGTGTTTTCGTGAGGAATCAATGTCCTCGGCGTGGGAAATCTTCGGTGGAGGTAGGGGGATGGATCTATGGCCCCTGTACTTTATTTTCCCGCGGTTTTGTAGACCAAGGTGAGCCGAGAGTGGATTTTTGTTCATGTCGGGATAGTTTTGCCATGTTTAGGGCGAGTGACGATTTTCGCCAGATCGGGTGATGTTTCGCTATTTTCTTTTATGTATTTCGTGGTTTGTGACTTGGGGAATGGCCCCCAATATTTTTCCCCTCGATCGAGATCGAGTGGGCGTGAAAATCAGACCCCTAGGTTGGGTTGGATCCTATTCCTGCCGTTTTTGGTCGACTAATCTGGATGGGACCGGTCGACCGATCGGCTCGCCCTGAACAGGGCTGCTCTGCTAGGTTCGGTCGACCGAACCTAGAGGGCCGGTTGATCGACCCTCTGTGGGTAGGTCGACCCAGCCTGGGGCAGGTCGACCCACCCTGCTGGGCAGTCGATCGACCCCAGCTTTCCCTATCCTCTTAGCCCATTTTGGCCCCGGATCGACCCGGTTGTGACCAATGGTCGACCCTTGGCCCCGTAGATGTCTCGGACACCCCGTGGATACCATGACCGTATTTTTGGGTGTTCGGAGGTACCGTGTTACCTCAATAAGTGTGCCCGAGTGGTTGTGAGGGTTCGGGTGACCCCACGTGTTCTGGGCTTTCGTGTTATCCTAGATCGAGTCCCCGTATACCGGTATAACTACGGAGGGTTGTTCCCGCACGACGTTAGCTTCTTCGAAAAGTGATTTCCGTGTGGGCCATGCGTATGGCCTATAAACTGTGAGTTCTGTGACCCAGCCTAGGGCTAGAGGCTTCTTGGTCTCCCTTAGAAAGGGAATTAGCTCGGCGGTTGTGAGCTGCCTTAAGGATTATTCCTTAACCATGGTTTCTGACCCTAGGAGTAAGGAAGATTGACGGCATGGAGCCATATTGCACAATAGTCTTGACCTGAGTCATGTGACTCAAGGACTGTTGGATTAGTAGGTCTAGTGGACTGCCCAGAGTCTGGTGGCACCATGCCACCCCGTGTTCCGAGACATTTGTGACGGGCTTGTGCGTAGCCTGTCAGCACTCCGGTGGTTTCTTCCGAGAGCCTTACCTCGAGTGACCTTTCCTACTAGTTGTAGCTTTCCTACACACGCATGTGCGGACCCACTTGGGAGTGGTGGAGAGCTTGACCCGGTGAGATGATTTTTAGGTTGGTTACCGTAGGACCCCTCGTCTTTGCAGCCTGAGTCCGGGCTGACGAGAAAACCAGCTAGAGGATTTGACCTAGAGAGCATGGTCTGTGTGCGCACACGTGGTTGGCGGCTTCGGACCTGCGCTGACGAGTGCGACCCCAGCTAGTCCTTGTTCTGTGGTTACTTCTGTACGGTGTCTCAGTTTCTGCCTGGGGTGAGTAGGGAGACACCTGGGGCGCGGATTAAGACATCAGTGGACGCATCCGGCCTTGCTTCTAGTGGGCAGTACTCTTGTCACAGAAGATAAGTTTCTTCGTGGTTCTTCGGGTGATTTCTGAGCGTTTTTCCGACTTTCAGGTTGAGGGTACCCAGTAGAGTTACGAAGGTTTCACCCGTAGACAGTGTAGGGTTCAGGACGGCGAGGTCGTGACGGTACCCCTGGACCGCATGGTCTTGGGTTGGGCCTTCGTCTGTGAGGACGGACCATCATGACAGAGTTGTCATGGTGCTCCTCCTGGTCGTGTAGTCAGGGTTTTCCGCGAGTTCGGTTGTCCCCCGACTGTGAGTTCGGGTTTTGCTTTTTGTGCCGTTAGGAGTAGCTTATAGGGACGTAGT
Source organism: Amorphophallus konjac (assembly GCA_022559845.1). Taxonomy (NCBI): domain Eukaryota; kingdom Viridiplantae; phylum Streptophyta; class Magnoliopsida; order Alismatales; family Araceae; genus Amorphophallus; species Amorphophallus konjac. The sequence goes on from CM040124.1 coordinate 208,686,752, forward strand.
TCGGCCATTATTGTTACTATTCTTTTTACAGTTGTTCCTTCTATTGTTACCGTTGCTACCCCTATCATTGTTGTTCTTGTTAGCGCTGCTGTTTACCGCCATTGTTTTGTGGTGGGGATCTGCGAGACCCCTACTAAGCTAATGAGATGAGGCACACCCCTGTCTTTTTAGGTGTTGTGATTCCTCCTCGAGGTTCGGAGGTGTAGCGCGGAGGTTCGTAGTTGCCAGCTCGCCAGTGTCGGGTGTGCACCTGACGTTAGAGTACATTCCTTTTCCCTGTAGACTGTACTTTGTTGGACTAGACTCTATAGTTAGTTATTTAATTGAAAATATAATTTTATTTTCTATTATTTAAATTGTTAATTATATAGTTGTTGCCTGCATTATTTTAAATTTCAATGTACCTCCACACTCCTAATAACCCTTCCGAGCCCTTCGGCTCGTGGGTGGCGGGTCAGGATTCGAATGGTATCGGGTTATTCCCGGTATCCGGATCTTGGGTCGTTACAGCAGTGGTCAAGGCAGAGGTCATGGGGCCTACGAACGTGGTCATAACAAAGGAATGGTATAGATAGAGGAGAAACACTTCACACATGTCACACAGGAGACCACGGTGCTTCACCACTAGGGGCTAGGCGGACAACTGATTATTGGGATCCATACTATAGAAGTTTTGTTGCAGACAATACCAGCTATCAAGACATGCTGTTTGATTTTGAGAGGATAGCATACATGACTCTCACGGATCTAGCAGTGAGTATGGACGATCATGGCAGCAATAGCCCAGATATCATGACGATTCTGAGAGCAGTAGTTCATTCTTCCCATCGTACCCATATCCTTATGGCTATGCTTCAATGCTGTAATATACCGAAGGATACTGTAGTGACCCGAAAATCCGATTACCAGGAAATACCCGATAACCCGAGACTCGAACCGCTGCCCACGAGCTGGGAGGGCTCGGAAGGGCTAAAAGGAGTGTGGAGGCACAAAGAAATAGAAAATAAAATAGGACAATTCAATAATTAACAGAAATAAAAAAAACAACTACAGCTACAATAGAGTCCAGTCCAACAGAAAGTACAGTCTAAAACAGTAAAACGTACCACATGCCGAGTGAACACTCGGCCCGGCGAGCTGGCAACTGAGAACCTCCGAACAGCACCCTCGAATGTCGAGGAAGAATCGCCACACCTGAAAAGCAGGGATGAGTCTCCAAAATAAAGACTCAGCAGGGATCCCGTAGAACTTCGATCGGAAACAATGACGGTAGCGAAAAGGAAAACTATAACTACAGCAGGAACAGCGAACCGGTGGCCGGTCAAAACTCGGCACTACAGCTACTCCTACTGTACCAGAAACACACCCCGATCTCACGGTCGGGGGCTACCGAACCACACTAGTACCACTTACCGAAGTAAAAACCCACGGCAATCGCGCCGTAGAGGCCTGTCTCTCAGGACACAGCCAACCTGGACACGCTGTCCAAGGTGCAACCCTGACCACCTGGTCACGGGTACCGCACAACAAGATGCAACCTCGGTAAAGCTATTTGCACTAGTCTCATGGCACGAGAACCGAGACATGTGCCACTGTGAAACACCCAGAACTCAACGGTCGACACGACCAAAAACCCAAAGGTTGAAGTCACGAAAACTGACAGCCTGTCACTCTCTGTCCAGAACAGGAGTACCTACCACTAGAAGCAAGGCCGAATGCGTACACTGACGTCTTAGTCCGCGCCTCAGGTGTCTCCCTCCAGCCCAGCGGAAACTGAGACACCGTACAAGTAACCACAAATAAGTGACTAGCTGGGATCACGCCCGTCGACGTGGGTCCAACCGCCCCCAACCACGTGTGCACACACAGACCGTGCGTCCCTGGTCTGGCCCTCTGACTGGTTTTTCCCTCAGCTGGACTCTGGCCGCAAGACGTGGGGCCCGACGGAAACCAGTCTAAAACCGTCTCTAAGGGTATGCCCATACACCTACTCCCCAGGTGAGACCAGCACACGCATACTGTTGGGCTACGACAAGTGGAGGGTCGCTGAGAGAGTAGACTCTCAAGTCAACGGAAAATAGCGTCTGAACCCGACGAAGTACGGGGACCGTCCCACATACCAGCACCGTCGCACGGTGACCACAGTCGGAGAAGAAACGGGACTCACAGTCCACAGGCCGCACACTCGGCCACGCAGAAATGCAGAAACGCGGTTCCCAAGGTAGCTCACAGGCCGCCAAACGAAATCCCACTCTCAGTGAAAGGCGGGAACCCTCCAGCACCAGGCTGGCAACTGGACTCGTAGTCCAAGGGCACACACATGGCCCACGGGGAAAGCACAGAAGCATGATTCCCTGGCCAACGCACAAGCTGCCACGCCGATAACTGGACTCACAGTCCAAGGCCACGCACATGGCCCACTCGGGAATCATCTTCCAGGAAAACTCACGGCATGCGGGGGAGACCCCACCGCACCCCCACCGATACACGGTGACTCGGTGATGGGGACATCGACGCTTGGCCGCCCACATTTTATTTTTATTTATGTCCTTTTAGTTTGCATTTATATCCTTGGGAAAGTATGTACGCAAATGTAAGGCTTTATAAGCGAATGAGTCATTCCCTTGGATTGTGTGGATTTTTGTGCAATTGTGTAGTAGGTCCAACTAGGGGGCCCCCAGCCCTTTCCCATTGGTCCATGTCACCCATGTGGGGTTGGTCAAACCATCCTAGGTGGCATCTAGAAGGTTTGAATGGCAATTAGACACATGGGAGACAAGGGTTACAAAATTTCAAAGGGTAGGCTACCTACCCATTCCCATGGTCAAGGGGGCGCCCCCTTCCACTAGAAGTAATTATGATTTTTATTTTGTTTGAAACACTTATTTTGTTCTAAACCCTAGGTCTAAGGGCAATTTAAGTCATTTGGCCATTTCATATATATACTTGTATTTTCCTATTTGGAGGAATTAATGAAGAGAAAAATTGTTGTAAGCCTTGGAGCTTCTTGCGCCCCCCTCCCTCTCTCCTCTGGTTCCATCTTCCCCAACCCCCATTTCTAGAGTGGTATCCCTTCTATTCCCTCCCCTCTATCTCAGGTTTTGATCTGTGCCGCCGTTCGTGCCGCCATGGAGCCGCCGCGAACCCTTCGTCGAAGTTATATCCATTCAGGACAGTAGCATCTTCCATGAATTTCTGCTCACACCTCTGAGATCTTCTTGAGCTGGGATTTTTAGGGTGTGTTCCAGAGGTTCCCACCTCCCTCCAGAAAAATTGGTTTGGCCTCTAGTCTCCGAAATCCATTTTTACATTTTCGTCCAACCTTTCATTCCAGTTCTGCCAGGTTTCTATCGACAGTGATAGTAACCCTGAGTTTTCCATCTCTCGACCACTTTTTGATTTTTCCAATATCTCCCAAATTTACTGGAAGTTCTTTCCACCTTCCCCTATCACCACGAATTTTCTTGATTTTTCTTCAGCCCTCCAAATATTTTCTAAAATTCACCCAAGTTCCCAAATCTGTTCTGTCTGCCTCAGTCCAGACCCGACCCTTCGCCAGAATAACTCCCTAGAAAATCCAAACTTCTATATTTTCCAGATCTAAAACTATCCCTGGTTTCCTCTATTGAACCTCTACAACGTTGCTGAAGAACATAACTTCATATTCGGAGGTCTACCTACCGGTCAACGCCAATTTATAGGAAACTCAGTTTCTGCCTGAGCAGATTTGAAACTGAGAACAATAGCTTTCATAATTCGTCCATCAGAAACACAGATCTGATGAATTTTTCTGAAGGCCACTAGGTTGAAGCACTTCGAAGCAGCTTTCCAACGGCGCTGGTTTTACCTCAATACGACGTCGGTACTGGTCGCAGCGAGCGATCTCGCCGGGTCGCGCGCCTAAAAATAGCAAGTGCAGGTCCGTGGCCGGTTATTCCGGCGGGTGACGATCGGAGCCGCCCGGCTTCCGACCGATGTTCCAGAGCGCCGCCACCCTAGGGGAGCACCCCTCTAGGCGTTCCCACTACAGCGGTGCCACCCGGTCCCACACGGCCCCTCCGACCAGTACGTGGGCCCCACAGTAGCAAGTATGTGTGATGCCGAAACGTCGCAAGAAGCTGCCCGTCAACCCGGAATCGGTCCTCCCGGGCCCACTTGTGTGGCCCTTTACCTCCCTGCGTGGAGTGGACAGTAGTTCTTTGCTGTCATATTTGTGTATTACTTGTCCCGGGAGTACGAGTTCGGCCGGGTCCGTCTTCCCCACGCCGAGAGCGTGGAGGTATCGTGTTCGCTCCTACACTCAGCATTTGCTTTATTCATATATACTTGTTTATGCCGCTGCTAGATATCATGCTAGGACCGTAGCTCGCTATATATTGTGATAGCACCGCTGCTGCGATAGAGAGCGTGACCGCCCCGTGACCCGATCCGGGCACAAGAGAGGGTCGACCACCCTAGCTCACTGCCAGTTTCTCAACCGCGCACGTCCGACGCTTCCCTCACTAAGGGACAATCGCAAGCTCATCTAGAGTCTGAGGATCGCATTCATAATTCGAGTTGAGTCCGTGGTCCGTCCCGCATCAATTTGGTATCAGAGAAAGGTTGAGTCTTGGGTGTCTAAAAATAAAAAAAAAGAGTGTCATTTACGTCTAGTCATCATCTAAGTCAGTCTAGGTTACATTTGCGTACCATTAATCGGTATATAAAAAGGTGTTGTCCGAACGTTAGGCTACGCCTATCGGGAAGGCCACACACTTGCGCGAGTGATCTTCGGATCGATTAACTCCGCCACGTACCGAGTCTTGGTTTACGTCTAGGGTCCTTAGTGTGCATGCATTCCAACCTTGCATAGTCGGTCTAGTGTCTTGTCACCGTGTGTATACATCTCCATGTCCGCTACCCATGGCCGTTCCCCAAGACTATACGTCCGAGTGGTCATCCTTTGTGGCCCAATTCAATGCCATCATGGCCCGAGCCTTTGATTTTACCCCTCTCATTACTAAGGCCACTCTACCCAATGGGTCCACAACGGAACTCCATTTCACCGATAAGGAGTCGGATAATTGGGTTTCTCTTGACATCGTGGAATCCCTCTCCAAGACAGGCGAGATTGTCCGCGATGGTGATTTTGCTTGTGTCGAGTTCCAAAAGAAGATCGGCTCCGTTCTTTACTCCGATGGCGCATGGTGCAAGATCGGCACACTTGCTGGTCCATGCATCATTCTAGGGCAAACGTGGTTAGGAGAAAGAAAACCCAATCTTGACTGGGACAAGAGGACTTGCACCTTATACCCACCTTACCTACCCGGCAAGATCATCCTCGAGGATAGGGCTCAGTCGAGCACCCTCGTATTTCCAGCCACCAAACCCCAGTGGCCCACTCCACATTCGGAACCATCATGCTTGGAGCCACCTGACCGAAACCCGTGTTTCTTACAGGGACGCTATACCAAGCCTAGCCGCTTCTTAGTTGGCTCAAAGATGGCTTGGTCCCACCTCCATATCCTTCAATGAACCCCACCTTACCTTTAGTTCCCGTCAACTCCTACCATACTACATTCCGATCTAGTCACCATGTTGATACATTGGGTGACCTTATTCTTGGTTTAGGTTGGCAATGGTAGTTGACACATCTATTGGCCCGAGGCTTCGACCAACCCACTAGTCGTAGCTTCACCCATCCGGCCATAGGGTCTATTACCTCCGTGTGCACCGTGGGTTGTGTCACCACGGAGATTCTTCTATTCCTCCCGATGCCGGCCAAGTCCGACTTCATTCCCTTTTGCCCAAGGGAGGAATCCTATTTTCTACACATGTCCGTCGTCCCACCGATCATAATGTATGACGGTGACTATGAATTCCAAACTTGGGACCATGTCATGTTGGAACCCATCTCACGGGGTCATGCCCTCTTCGACCCTTTTGACCCCTTCACTAGTGAACCTCCCGAGCTACCATCTCTACTCCACTTCCTCCGCGGAGTTCACTATCATGCCTTTTCCACTTGGGCCAAGCAACCTCCACATAGCCATAGGTCCGAACCATCATTTGGGGGTAATGAAGACTTTGGTTTCCCCGATCCATCTAAACCACCCGCACCTCCCAGACTTCCCACATCCAAGCCCAATATCCATGATTGGTGCATCGTAGGATGTCTAGGAGTTCCCCATGACGTCAACCTCCGGTTACGTCAAATGCATGCATGGCACACATTCGGGTGTCCTGGTCTGCCGTCACCCATGTACGGGTCGGACTAACAATAGGTTTGTCTAGAGTCATGCATGAGTCAGTTTCTTGTTTGTGTGGTTTGCATACTTGTATTAACACATGGTGAGTCTGCATATGTCTTGTGCAAGCTCGTTGTCGGTCTCTTATGAGTAAGAGGCGAGTGGACTCGCTCAATGAGTATGGGATCAGTTCTACATCTATGCCCCGGCTCTAGTCACCTACAGGGACTCAGCGGTGATTCCTAGTGAGTCTTCGAGCCGCCTCCTTCCCCTTGAGAGTGACCCCTCCCCGGAGTGTTCCCCCACTAGCCTCTTCCCATAGCAGCTTGTGCATATCGAGTATATATGGAATAAGCAGGTGACGGTCACTTGGAGTGGAGCATACCCGCGCTACTTGGCACGGTGACGGATCCGCCGGAGTACTCGAGTAGCCGCACCCCTTACTCGACGGGGTCGAGTTCCTCCCACCCGGGGAGAATTGATGGGGACATCGACGCTTGGCCGCCCACATTTTATTTTTATTTATGTCCTTTTAGTTTGCATTTATATCTTTGGGAAAGTATGTACGTAAATGTAAGGCTTTATAAGCCAATGAGTCATTCCCTTTGATTGTGTGGGTTTTTATGCAATTATGTAGTAGGTCCAACTAGGGGGCCCCCAGCCCTTTCCCATTGGTCCATGTCACCCATGTGGGGCTGGTCAAACCATCCTAGGTGGCATCTAGAAGGTTTGAATGGCAATTAGACACATGGGAGACAAGGGTTACAAAATTTCAAAGGGTAGGCTACCTACCCATTCCCACGGTCAAGGGGCCGCCCCCTTCCACTAGAAGTAATTAAAATTTTTATTTTGTTTGAAACACTTATTTTTTTCTAAACCCTAGGTCTAAGGGCAATTTAAGTCATTTGGCCATTTCATATATATACTTGTATTTTCCCATTTGGAGGAATTAATGAAGAGAAAAATTGTTGTAAGCCTTGGAGCTTCTTGCGCCCCCCTCCCTCTCTCCTATGGTTCCATCTTCCCAACCCCCATTTCTAGAGTGGTATCCCTTCTATTCCCTCCCCTCTATCTCAGGTTTTGATCTGTGCCGCCGCCATCGCCGTTCGTGCCGCCATCGAGCCGCCGCGAAGCCTTCGTCGGAGTTCTGTCCATTCAGGACAGTAGCATCTTCCACGAATTTCTGCTCACACCTCCGAGATCTTCTTGAGCTGGGATTTTTAGGGTGTGTTCCATAGGTTCCCACGTCCCTCCAGAAAAATTGGTTTGGCCTCTTCTTCTAAATCCATTTTTACATTTTCGTCCAACCTTTCATTCAATTTCTGCCAGGTTTCTATCTACAGTGACAGCAACCCCGAGTTTTCCATCTCCCGATCACGTTTTGATTTTTTCAAGAGCTCCCAAATTTACTGTAAGTTCTGTCCACCTTCTCCTATCACCAAGAATTTTCTTGATCTCGTCAGCCCTCCACATATTTTCTAAAATTCTCCCAAGTTCCAAAATCTTTTCTGTCTGCCTCAGTCTAGACCTGACCCTTCTCCAGTATAAACTCTCTGGAAAATCCAAACTTCCATATTTTCCAGATCTAAAAATATTCCTGATTTTCTCTCTTGATCCTCTACAACGTTGCTGAAGAACGTAACTTCAGATTCGGAGGTCTACTTACCGGTCAACGCCGATTTATAGGAAACTCAGTTTCTGCCATAGCAGATTTGAAACTGAGAATAGCAGCTTTCATAATTCGTCCATCAGAAACACAGATCTGATGAATTTTTCTGAAGGCCACTAAGTTGAAGCACTTCGAAGCAGCTTTCCAACGGCGTTGGTTTCGCCTCAATACGACGTCGGTGCTGGTCGCACCGAGCGATCTCGCCGGGTCGCGCGCCAGAAAATAGCAAGTGCAGGTCCGTGGCCGGTTATGCCGGCGGGTGACGATCGGCGCCGCCCGGCTTCCGACCGATGTTCCAGCGCGCCGCCACCCTAGGGGAGCACCCCTCCAGGCGTCCCCACTACAGCGGTGCCACCCGATCCCACACGGCCCCTCCGACCAGTACGTGAGCCCCACGGTAGCGAGTACGTGTGTTGCCGAAACGTCGCAAGAAGCTGCCCGTCAACCCAGAATCGGTCCTCCCGGGCCCACTTGTGTGGCCCTTTACCTCCCTGCGTGGAGTGGACAGTAGTTCTTTGCTGTCATATTTGTGTATTACTTGTCCCGGGAGTACGAGTTCGGCCGGGTCCGTCTTCCCCACGCCGAGAGCGTGGAGGTATCGTGTTCGCTCCTACACTCAGCATTTGCTTTATTCATATATACTTGTTTATGCCGCTGCTAAATATCATGCTAGGACCGTAGCTCGCTATATATTGTGATAGCACCGCTGCTGCGAGAGAGAGCGTGACCGCCCCGTGACCCGATCCGGGCACAAGAGAGAGCCGACCACCCTAGCTCACTACCGATTTCTCAACCGCGCACGTCCGACGCTTCCCTCGCTAAGGGACAATTGCGAGCTCATCTAGAGTCCGAGGATCGCATTCATAATTCGAGTCGAGTCCGTGCTCCGTCCCGCATCAATTTGGTATCAGAGAAAGGTTGAGTCTAGGGTGTCTAAAAATAAAAAAAAAGAGTGTCATTTACGTCTAGTCATCATCTAAGTCGGTCTAGGTTGCATTTGCATACCATTAATCGGTATATAAAAAGGTGTTGTCCGAACGTTAGGCTACGCCTATCGGGAAGGCCGCACACTTGCGCGAGTGATCTTCGGATCGATTAACTCCGCCACGTACCGAGTCTTGGTTTACGTCTAGGGTCCTTAGTGTGCATGCATTCCAACCTTGCATAGTCGGTCTAGTGTCTTGTCACCGTGTGTATACATGTCCATGTCTGCTACCCATGGCCGTTCCCCAAGACTATACGTCCGAGTGGTCATCCTTTGTGGCCCAATTCAATGCCATCATGGCCCGAGCCTTTGATTTTACCCCTCTCATTACTAAGGCCACTCTACCCAATGGGTCCACAACGGAACTCCATTTCACCGATAGGGAGTCAGATAATTGGGTTTCTCTTGACATCGTGGAGTCCCTCTCCAAGACAAGCGAGATTATCCGTGATGGTGATTTTGCTTGTGTCGAGTTCCAAAAGAAGATCGGCTCTGTTCTTTACTCCGATGGCGCATGGTGCAAGATCGGCACACTTGTTGGTCCATGCATCATTCTAGGGCAAACGTGGTTAGGAGAAAGAAAACCCAATCTTGACTGGGACAAGAGGACTTGCACCTTATACCCACCTTACCTACCCGGCAAGATCATCCTCAAGGATAGGGCTCAGTCGAGTACCCTCGTATTTCCAGCCACCAAACCCCAGTGGCCCACTCCACATTCGGAACCATCATGCTTGGAGCCACCTCACCCCGAGCCACCCGTGTTTCTTACGGGGACGCTATACATAGCCGAGCCGCTTCTTAGTTGGCTCAAAGATGACTTGGTCCCACCTCCATATCCTTCAATGAACCCCACCTTACCTTTAGTGCCCGTCAACTCCTACTGTTGGGTCCCGTAGTGTAGGAACACGGATCTAGAGGGGGGGGTGAATAGATCCTACTACTAAAAACTATGACCGATTAAAAACATAGACAAGCGCACAGCGGAATTAACAACCTTGACGAGATTGAAGATTTCACTCGAGCAAGATGATTAAATTCTCTCAATCTCACCGTTCACACACGATTAAGATAAACACATTAAGCTGTTAAACATAACAAGGTAAACCACAATGCAAACCATAGGACACTGAGATTTTTACGGTGGTTCGGGACCACGACGGGCTCCCTACGTCCACCCCTCACCAAACCCGGTGAGGCTTCACTCGGGGATAAATCCCCAACACGGAGACGACGCTCCAAACACACACGGGGATGAATCCCCACACACACACGGGGACACGCCCCAACACACACACAGACGGAGACGAAGTCTCCCACACGATCCAACGATCGGATCACAAACACATACACGATCCGATGACCAGATCACAACACACACACGATCCGACGACCGGATCACAACACACAGACACACGCTGCAACAACCGCAGCACAATAACACAAACACGATCACACGAAGATGATCAAACACGACCGTATACACAAACGGTCACACACACGAGTATCTCTATTGTTCAGAAAATAAACACAAATACTCAAGCATACTCAAACCCAAAATATAGATCATAGAACATATCACAAAGAACTGATAGAAGACATAGAAGAAGTCCCCCTTTGATCTTCAAGGCCAGTTGATGATGTTCCTTGAACCACGAGTTGGAGAGAAGCTGGATGAAGATGATTCTTACGTCCTCTTGATCCTCTCTTCGATCCGCTCCTTTTCTTCTTCTTCCATGAGCTCCAGATCTTCACGGATGTAGATGATATCCTCCTTGGAAGAGCTCCACCACGTTTTCCCCCTTTTCTTCACCTATACAAAAGAACAAATGAGCATTAGGGTTGGTCACATCCCAAATTCGTAACTCTTATATAAGCAACTCAAGGGGTGGGGAAAAGACTCATAAAACCCTCCTAATACAAGTTAAAAACACCTTAATAACAATAGAAACTAATAGGGGGTAGTATGGTAATGTTTGAAAGGATTTTCAAAGGGTTTTAAACACTTTCGGAAGTCCAGTCCGGAAGGGGTCGACCCTTGGGGTCGACCCTCGGGCAACAGGTTGCTGGAATACACAAAAAAACACCCTGTGTTCCATGGGTCGACCCCAGGGGTCGACCCTTTCAGACAGATTACACAAAAAATAGCTTTGCACGCTTCGGCGACAGGAATTAATTCTCCTAGCTCCAAACTCCATCGAAGCAAGACTGGAGGCGTTGGAAAGAGGGCTCCCAGAGATACAACATAAAATTTTTAGAGGGGAGATCCAACGGTTGGATTGAAAATGGTGAAGACTGTAAGACACTTTGAGTTTGAAAAATAACTAAAACCTCCATCAAACCAAAGGGAAACAATTGATTAAATGTTACCATAATCCCATGAAGATCAACAATGATTTTGCATCCTGAAAAACATGATAAATCAAGAGGTTAGTTGAGAATCAAAATATATGAGTTATGCATTAACACTATGAACATGTTCACAATGAAATACATCATTGAACATATTCAAACATGCGTTTTGCTTCTCAAATCACTTAGCAAAAATACATTTGACCAAATGACAAGGTTTTGAAATGATAAGCATGAATCTATCATTCAATCAAATATAATAACATGGAAGCTCAACCATTCAATCACATTCTTGAATCAACCAAATCTTCAACATCAAGATGCTTCATTACACAAGTGTTAACAATCATGCCAAATACAAAGCATACATAATATCATAGAACCACATTCATTCAAATGGCATTCTTGTTGATTAAAAACTCACGAGAAGCATTCATATAAATAGGGGATCCTCCAAGACGTCTCAACCAAAAGTTAACAACATATCTCATGCATTTGAATAACATGTATGACCATCAAACCTCATGTAGGAAATGCATGAAAATTCCCAACCAAGACTGTGAAAAGCTATTTGATGAAATGCATGAAATATAGAAGAGTCAACACAATGTAATGAGTGATTCAACTCCCTTTTTCAATAAGCTCTTCATTGATGCACTCCTTTGAGTTCCAAACATGAGTCATGGATTTTGATCCTTCAAATCAAAATATTCAAAGCATGAGACCATTAAATATACAAAGCATTCATATGACTTTCAAATATGAATAGAGTTAACTCCATTTTTCATTAATATCTTCATTGATGCAATCCTTTGAGTTCCAAACATGAATCATGGACTTTTATCCTGCAAATCTAAATATTCAATGCATGAGATCCTTAAAGACAAATCATTCATATAACTTTCAAACATGAACAGAGTTAACTCCCTTTTTCATTGATGGACTCCAGTTAACTCCAAGTATGAGCCATGAAGTGGTATTCCTGCAAACCAACATAAATATAACGTTAGTTCCTTAAACATCAAGTGTAACTCCATCTTTCAACCCATCAAATCAAGATATGAAACATGTTGTTCAATGAAACATTGCTCAATGAAACACATACACACACAAGCACAATCGTTTTGATATCATCAAAACCAAACACGAACTAGGGGTGTAATAATCTCTCCCTTTTTGATGATGACAAAACGATGTGTGTGATAATACAAACATTAAGCCATTCTTCCCAAGACAACATCAATTATCAAGCATACAGCATTGAACAAACATCAAACATTAACACACACCATACACATTAACACACACCAAATATTCTCCCCATTTTTGTCATCTACAAAAAGACAGGGGGTTGAGTGACATGATAGGAACGTGTGAGGCCAAAAGAATGATACCAATACAAAGACCAAGGGATGCTAATCAAAGGCCCACAATGTGATACCAAATGTTGTTCAAATTAAAGGACCAAAGATTTGCAATCTCAATACTTGAAGAAGTGGCCCCAAAGATTTGATACCCAATGCTGGAAGAACTCATTTCAGCCTGGTGCAACCTGATGTGTCAAAATGATGCATTTCAAAAAGAATGATACCAATTGTTGAAACGTATGACTTGTACAAGCTGACATCAAGTATGAACTATATGCATGCTGAAAAATGTCAAATATGCAAATATGTAAATTAGCACTGAATATGCACTATGTGAATGCTAATCATGCAAGTTATGAAGCTATGCACATGGTGACTTCTATCCTTTAAATGCAAGGTTTATGCTCAGAATTAGACTCAAGGGGAATGCACGAACATGCAGGCACACAAGCACAATCGTCATGCACACAAATATAACATATAGTAACTCCCCCTTAATGAGGCACGGGTTAAGAAAAGAGCACGTGATTCAAATTCAAGAGTATAAGACATGAAGCATAACTAAGAGGTTTTGTGCATACACGACTAGGAGTACTACATAAACCATGAGTGTAGGCAAATTCATAAGATACATACATCACAAAAATGCCCATGTGAAATGTGAGGCAATGACTAATGAGCTTCAAAACATATGGATTGTCATATTTTCTAAAGAACACTAGAAGGTAATCTCCTCTCTACACTTTCACTTTAGATTCTCGACCTTCGGTAGCTTCGCACAACCCCGATTTTATTTCTTTTAAAAGACTTCACCTTTCGACGCGAGTTTCCTCATATGTCTCAATGGGGATTCCCGGCTACTTGGATTCGTCACACATATGGATTTTTGTTTCTCCTTTTGACGCGAGTTTCCTCCTTTGTTTCAGGGGGGATTTCCGGTTACTCGGATCCACATACCACTTATTGAATTTTTGTGGGGTAGGTAACTTTTTCCTTACGATTACTCTTTAATGTCCATGTCGAGATTCAATTTCCCTTTAGAGTGTTGGAAAGAATTTCTTAAATCCTCATCAATAAAAGTCATTGAATTCATTAGTGCAAGAGTGTGGGGGTAATTTTTTATTTTGCATGTATAAAATGAATTCGACAAGACATAGCTATGACTCCCCCTAAATGTATGCACGGTCGGAATCAAATCCTCCCCCTTAATAAATGACATGTATCACATATAAATAAAATCACTGCATTGTTATCTATCAAGGAGGTGAGGTCTTAGAAAGATCAAGAAATGGTTTCATAGTATAAATACTTACAAGCATGCAAGGATTCATGAAACATACAGACAAGCATTCACGAGTCAAGATATGCGAGTATCATGAAATATATGCATATGCCCTATATGCATGAATATGCAATATGCATCTTTTTATCATTTGATATGCATAGTATATGAATGATATGCAAAGATGCCAATGCGATGCAGAATGTCAGATTTTTATTTAAAAGTTCTAAATGCATTGCAAAATTCAATATGGGTGCAAGATGCAAGTTTTCAGTTTTTCATATGAATGATCTAAATGCACCTTATGAAGTTTTTAATGCATGTAACTTATAAAAGCATGAGAATGCAATGGCAGGATGCAAATTTTTTTTTATTATTTTTATTTTAGAACATCATGACAGAATGCACAAGGAGACATACATATTCAAATGTTGAGCAGCAACCATTTTCCAAGACTTGCCTTTTTTGAACAAGGGTACACAAATGATCAAAATAAAGTAGTGAACCCAAATTATTTTCAGAAATGTTCAAAAATAGATTTTCAATAACATTTCAAGAGCTTAGAGTGTCATCCACAAACCAAACAGATTTTATAGGTACTGGTACGAGGTGGAGGTGAAGGTTTTAAAACCCAACTCACACATAGTGAGAGCTTCTAGGTGTACATAATCCACCTTTCCACTACACACCATTTGATATACCAAATACTCAATTACACTCAGATGCTCATGCATTTCATATTGAAAAGTATTCAGTAGGCAAGGACATCATGCTTGTTCCTCAAAATTTTCAGATTCATTTAACCAATGAGACATGTTCATCATAGCAGAATACAAGAACAACAGATCAAGTTCAGAAACAATATCTGTCAAGGAAACAATTCTGCATATCAGAAATTTTGCCTTCTAGAAGCAAGAATGAATTTCAGATTCAATTTGAACGCACATGGTATTTCAGAATTTCAAGGTAAATTGATTTCATTCAAAAGACATGTTTCCATATTTCAATACCAATTGTTGCATATGATCAAGCAACTTCACAGTTCAAAAATTTTACCCTTTTAAAACAAGAAGGTTTTTCAAATTCAATTTGAAAGCACATGCAAATCAAAGGCAAATTGATTTCATTCAAAACACTGTTGAGCTATGGTTTTGATGATAACTAAACTTCGTGTGTGATGGAGATTGTGAGCTATGGCTTTGATGATAACTAAACTATGTGACATATTGTGTGCTTGATTAGTGGAAAACATCTTCATGATAAATGAACTCACATGTGACTATCTTATCTTGCAGGTTGCTTTACTAAGTAGGTTGATGATTGAATCATGCATGCTGCACATTAGTCTTTGGAGGTTTCATGTGAAGATAATGCTTCTCAGTGAAATGGTTGAGTCCTTATGGATATGAAATTGATTGCATGGCCGTGCGTTGTGTAAATGCATAGCCATTTCATTACATGCTTTGTTGAGGATTTCTTCTGGTTCTTGTATATCATGAATGCAAGAGTGATGGTTCCTAGTCATTCTAATCATATGGCTTAAATGCTTTGAAATGGTTTGTGGGAGAATTGGGTTGAAGTCGGGATCTTCAGATTCATTGGTTTAATATTAACTTGCCTCTAAATTTTCAGAAAGTGCAGGTTAATGTTTCCTACATTATGATGGATTCAAGGTAAGAATTTATATTTGAATCCATGGTGATACTCTAATAATCTTGAGTTGGAAAAATGGGTTCTCAAGTGCTTTCATACAGATCTTTCATGGGGATTTTTATATGCATCATGTTAATGATTTCATAATCATATTTCATGCCATTTGGGTCTCGGTCTCAAAACTAGATTCATATGTTAATGCATGACCCATATATTTTGATCTTGAACTAATATCTTGCTTTATCATGTTTTTCAGGATGAAAAATCATGGTTGATCTTCATGGGATTATGGTAACATTTAATCAATTTTTTCCCTTTGGTTTGATGGAGGTTTTAGTTATTTTTCAAAGTCAAACCGTCTTCCATTCTTCACCATTTTCAATCCAACCATTGGATCTCCCCATAAAAATTATATGTTGTAGCTCTGCAAGTCCTCTTTCCAACGCCTCCGGTCTTGCTTCAATCGGAGTTCGGAGATAGGAGAATTAATTCTTTTCGTCGAAGCGCGCAGAGCTATTTTTTTGTGTATTCTGCCTGAAAGGGTCGACCCCAGGGGTCGACCCATGGAAGGGTCGACCCCTATAACCCAGAACCATAAATTGGTTCTGTTTGGGTTCTGGAACGAAAGGGTCAACCCCTGGGGTCGACCCCTGTAAAACAGAACACAAAATATGTCCTGTTTGGTTTCTGGAAGCCCGAGGGTCGACCCCTGGGGTCGACCCCTGTAAAACAGAACACAAAAACGTTCTGTTTGGCTTCTGTTTGCCCGAGGGTCGACCCATTCCGGTAGGACCTCGAGCCGCACATTTTGACCGCCGTTTTCTTGCTCCGAAAGTCCAACCAATCAATTCCAAATGCCCTAAATGTCTCCCTAATTCGTGGATCTGGTCCCTAGGATGTTTCTTGACCGTCCTAAACACATATATACATCTCATTGGGTTGTAAACCCTAAGGAGAGGCTTGCTAGATATGAAATTTTGAATTTCTCTCTATCCTTGTGTGTGCAGGTCATAGGTAGCTGCTCCAGGGCCTCTTCCTCAATGTTTTGAACGTGGATGTGAAGGGAAGAAGCTGCAAACAACTTTCCATACGATTTCCAACCAGAAGTTGCATAGAGAATCAAACCACAACATCATTTGTGCAAGAATCCTTCATCATCCTTCAAGAACGATTCAAGGGGAGTCAAGGAAGATCCAAGGGAAATAAAAGAGAGTGTTGTCCAAGGAAAAGAAGAGCCAAGCAAGCACAGATAGAAGATCTGGTTAAGTGAAGATTGAAGCTACGTTCTAAATCAGCAGCATACATTCAAAGAGAAGCCAAATCAGGGGATTTCTAAACTAAGTCTCACTGTCATCATGCTTTGAGTGTCATATTTGTATTTCTCATAAACTCTAAGCATTTGTGTGTGTGTGGATCGTCTAGATCCGTGGTCGTGTGTGTGTATCTCATTCGATTCTTGTGTGGGTGCGTGGATCTTACTAGATCTACATGTGTGTATGTGTCTCGTTGTTCTTAGTGTGCGGTTTGCTGCACCTGTAGCAGCGTGTGTGTGTGTGTTGGTGGATCCAGTTGTCGGATCGTATTGGAGACATCGTCTCTCTGTGCGTGTGTGTACCGGGGCTTGTCCCCGTATGAGTGTGCAGGCATCGTTTTACGTGTGTGGTTGGAGCGTCGTCTCCGTTTGGGGCTTATCCCCGAGTGAAGCCTCACCTAGTTTGGTGAGGGGTGGACGTAGGGAGCCCGTCGAGATCCCGAACCACCTTAAAATCTCTTTGCATTGTGGTTTGCTTTGTGCGTTGGCTTGGTGTGATTGTAGAATCTGTGTATATGATCGTGTGGGAACAGTGAGATTGAGAGAATCTGTTTCTTGGCTTAATCAACTTCCTTAATCGTGTTGTAAGGAGTTTACTCCACCACGCAGCCTTCATCTTATCGTCTAGTGTGGGGGTTAGTGTAGGTTGTAATCTATCTTGCTTGTTCAACATATTTATTGTTTTAATTGTTGTTTCTTTACACTTGTTAAAAAGGGAAAGAGTTTCCTTCAAGTTTGTAATCACCCAATTCACCCCCCCTCTTGGGTGTCATTGATCGAGGGACCCAACAATTGGTATCAGAGCTAAGGCTCTAATTTCATAGATCTAACGATCTAGAGTGATCCAGATCAATGACCACCATGATGTATACCTTGAACTCTCCACCCGTGTTTGATGGCTGTAATTTTGATTTGTGGTTAGGAAGGATGTGTAGTCTTGTCAATTCATACGACCCTAAGCTATGGAAGCTTATTTCACATGGTCCTCATGAATTGCCTAAAGATAAAAGTGTCTGGACTGAAAATCAAAAGCACATACATGATCAAAATTGCTTGGTTTTGAAGTTGCTTACTGCTGCAGTTGATTCTAACTATTTTCCTTTTGTCTCCCATTGTAGATCCGCGAAGGAAATATTGGATGGATTAACAGACCTCAAGGAGGAGCTTAAAGACAGATGTCTTGTAGCAGGCATGAGTGAACAAGGGAGTGATCAGCAAAGTGGATCAAGCTCAAAGGTAAACTCTGACTTTGATTATGAAGATGATTATAACTATGAAGAGTTGTTGAATGCCTATGAAGAGCTTGCTGAAAAATACAAGAAGTTGAAATCTGAGAACAAAAAATTGAAAAAGAATGTTGGTCAAAATAAAAGTGATTCCTCATGCAAAGAATGCTCACATCTTAAGGAATTGATTGATGGTTACATGTTTGACATTGAAATTCACAAAGATCAAATCTCTTCCTTAAGAAATGAAAATAAGGAGCTGAAAGAGAGGATGGGTCTTATGAACAATGGTCAAAATGAGGTTGCTCATGACAAAAATCTTGAAATGGAAAATGAGAAACTGAAGGAATTGAACAATACCATTTCTGGAAGATTACTTGTTTTTGAAAAAGAAAAAAGTTTGCTTGTTGATCAATGTGAAGAAATGCAGGTGATGAAACAAGAAATGGAAACCTACAAAATCATCAACACCCAATTACATGAACAAGTCAAGACTTGTGAAAATAAGATGGTTTCCTATAAATTGCATATTTCATCACTTGAAAAAGAAATTTCTGATTTGAATGCTTCTTTATCTAGATTTATCAATGGTAAAGAAAACTTGGATAAACTGTTGGGAATGAAAGTAAACTTTCAAAGAGAAGGGCTGGGGTTCAATCCTGTGAACAAAAAGAAATTTGAAAGTAAAATATATACTTCATTTGTTCATGACAATTGTT
The DNA here is from genome assembly GCA_022559845.1 of Amorphophallus konjac. Lineage (NCBI taxonomy): Eukaryota > Viridiplantae > Streptophyta > Magnoliopsida > Alismatales > Araceae > Amorphophallus > Amorphophallus konjac. The sequence goes on from CM040124.1 coordinate 208,705,544, forward strand.
CACCTACCACCTCCACATCTTACTCCCAACAACCCACTGTATCAAGAACCCAATCAAATCAGAAAAATAATGTGAATGTCCAAAAGCTTCAAAAAGAAAACAAAAATCAGAAAATCAACATGCATCAAAATCTAAAAATGCTGCTAGCATCTCCATGCATGTTGAACATACTTCTTCCACACACACACAACCACCTAGAAAGAAATTCTCATATTTTTATTGTGAAAAACATGGACATGCCATGCATGATTATTTTATGAGAAAGAATGATGATTTAGAAGCATGTAGGAAAAGAATGAAACCTTTTGCAAATGGGAAACAAGAGTGGAACAAAAAATCACATGCTCCAAAGAATCCTCGTGCGTTTAAGAACTCAAAGTCATGTTGCACTTACTGTGGTAAATTTGGACATATTGTGCATGATTATTTTCTGAAGAAAATTGATGATTTGAATGTTGTTATGAAGTGGAAGCCACGTGCCAAAGATGCTGCTAACCTACAAGGACCCAAGATGATTTGGGTACCTAAGAATGCCAAATGAGAAATTTGTTTTACAGGTGTGCCTTGGGAATGTAAAGCATGAAATCTATTTTTCTCACGAAGGTAAGGCACACAAGTGGGATAAATCAGGTTAAAAGAAAAACCAAAACCAAAATTTTGAAATTCAGGTGATATCCCTCTCACTCTCTTCAGTAATTATGTCATTGTTTGATTCATATTGTGTTGAATTGTCTTGTGTTAATGCACATGTTTGTTCATGCATTCCATCCGTAGATAGTTGCATACACTTGTGCATATCATCCTCATATAGCATCTTATTGAAGTGGTGCTTTGAAACCATCAATAAAATTCACTACATTTGTTGTGCTTGCATACACCCTCATGTTTGCATACACCATTTCACACTCTATCATCCTATAGTTGAACATTGTGAATTCATGTCATAATGCATAGCAATCCTCCTACCTTCATCATCCATGACTACATAGTATATCAAATGGTGACATGTGGAAGGGCAGGTCAAGCCTGTCTGAAAACTATCACTACGCGTGAGGTGATCTTTGGATCTAAGTTCTCCGCCTAGTACTATGAGTCATTTACTCAAAGGTTGCTTATGGCATTGGATTGTTACTGAACATCTTGCATTCTTGCACACACTAAGGGGGAGCAACCACATTCATCATATGGGATTAATGGTTGGGTTCACACATGAGTCATGCATTGCATCTAGAACTGTCTAGGGGATGTTAGTTGTTAAAATGAATTTGTCATGTCATTGTTAAACAATTTGAATCAAAATTGACAAATCAATTCTTATTGTTCTTGGATGCAGATTACACTCCCAAAATCTAAATGCTGATGGGCTGGCCATGACCAACTTTGAATCAAATGAGGAATACCTTGCAAGGATGAAAATGATAAAAATTTCCTCATTCCACCACCAGGAGATAGGAAGTGATCTTGATAGTACCCAAGACATGGTATGAAAAGTGCGCATCTCAATTAACAAATGATGGTTCAATAGGTGAAAGACTTGGAAGAAAAAGGATTCTAAAGGCAAAGGTAAGAAAGCAAAATCTGAAATATCAACCTCCGTGAGGTTGGCAATTTTAGTGATTGAAGGCTTCCAATCTTGTCTCCTGAACAAAGGTAATTCATCCTTATCAACTCATGCAATGGCCTTTTTGTCACTTGGTGATACCTTTAGATGACAAGTGTTGATTCTAAAACCTTGAGTTGTCATTTACTAGCATGCTGTGATAAATTGGTTGAATCTAGTTTGATGTGATGATCATACTTAATTGATTTAACCAAATGAAAACCTCGAGAGTTGTGCTTGAAGTGGTTGGCTACTGTATGACACTTGAATTGAATTGCATGTCTGGTATATCAAATGGCATTTGTGAAAGAGTGGATTATATCCACTTGGAAGCATTCCCTATGCGTTGAGTTGGGTCTTTGGACTAAAATCTCCGCCTCGTACTAGATCTTGACAGACTTGTGCTTGATTGAGTTATGAATGAACTCTTGTGATTGAATCATGCAAATTGAAAATATGTTTGTGATTAAATGATCCATACATTTGACTTTTGGATGAATTCTCATTTTCAAACTTGTGAAAGACCTTTAAAAATCTATTTTTAAACAATTCTGAAATTTGGGTTGCATTGCTTACTTTTGATCATTTATGCACCCTTATTCATAAAGGTTTTGTCATAAACAATATTTGTTGATTCATGGATTGAATGTGGATGAACTCAATAAGATTTCTGTCACACTGGCTTGGAAATGAAAGCTCTCATCCTCTTTTTGCATCCTATCTTTCATTCTCATATAGTTATAGGCAGCATGCATCAGAATCTAATGCATTAGGTGCATTTAGTTCTTTCAAATGAAAAACCAAAAACACACACCTTGCACCCATGTTAATTTCTGCATTGCATTAGAACTCATGCATTCGTCATGCTTAGTTCATTCGTTTGGCATCCATTTAATTGGTATCAAATTGACATCGCATTGCTCGCATGCATGTTATAGTGCATTTGCATAAACTCCCAATGTGTGCTTGTGTGTTATTATATGCTAGTCACCCCATCCTTGAAATTTCTATGACCTTATGCATTCTTGATAAATAATGTTGCAATTGAGTTATTATTGGTGTGTTTCATGTTGTACACTTTGGGGGGAGTAAAAGTGCATCTATTTAGGGGGAGTTGTGTTGTTATGTATTCATGATATTTTCGGTATACATGCTGAATCAAATTCACACAATTCATGCACATAATATGAAAATGAGTGTTAATAATAAGGATATATGATTTTCTTTTCAACACTCTCGAGATGTTAAACTTGCTGCATGTATGTTGAAGAGACAGTTGAGGAAAAAGCTGTCTACCTATCTTTGTTGAAAAATCTGAAATGAAAATGAATGGTAGAGCAATGCTTGGTCTCACTTAGTAAACTGGGCACATGTCACCTGAGACGTGATGTGGTTCATATCTGAAAAGTGTGGACTAGTACCTCTGTTCAAAATGAGGTGAAATGGTTCAGTATTCTGAGTAACCGGGGATTCTGGCATGAGCTCCATGCGTCTACTCGCGTAAAAAGGAATCATTTTGGACCTGATCACTCTTGAAAAATTCTGACTATCTTATGGTACTGGTTGAGTTAAAAAAAATGATGGTGAAAACTCATTGTGGTAGAGCGAAGCCTCCAATACGCTGCTCTCAAAATTGAAGTGCAGTCTGTAAAATGTCTCCCTGTGTTGATCTGAAAATCTGAATATCCATATTGAAACTATCACTTTTCATGTTACTCACTTACACATCTGAGAATTTGATTTCGTATGTATTCAGAAAGTTAATTGATTGCATTAGCAATTGCATTAATCTCCTATTTGATTGGAAAAACTCCCATGTGCTACACATGTATATTCTGATTGCCATGGCTCTCTTGCATCTTTCCTATACCCATCCCTTCTTAAATAAGTACGGGGGAGCAGTGTTGCATGTATATATATGTATCTATTTGTTTGCTTGTGTATGCATCTCACATGCCATCACATGCATAAGTTGCATCTCATGCATTTCAAACCACAAATCAAAAATAAAAATCTGGAAAATACTGAAAACCAAAAATTGAGTGAACTTCCCATGCTATTTACTTGTTCAATAAATTCTTGTGTTCGCTTGGCTAATGGGGAGAAAGATTGGGCATAACCAAGTAATCAACATTTGGTATCCTCTCTACCAAATAATTGGTTCTCTAGTCCTCATTTGGTGTATCCCATACTTTCCATGAACCCACTTATTTATAACTTACTCCTATTTCATCAGAATTTCAAATGTGGGTTACTGTTCCTTGCACATTTATCATGCTCCAATGTGCATCTCCTCTATTTCTTCTTCATGAGGGAGTATGATTGGCATTACCCCGCTTTTTGATAATGTCAAAGGGGGAGAAATATTTCATGTGATTCATGCCACTCGTTTCATGATTGGGGGAGAACAACATGCCACTAACATGCCACTCGTTTGTCATCTTCACTTAGATTGTCATCATTCATCACTAAGCTTGTCATCATCAAAAAGGGGGAGATTGTTGAGCTATGGTTTTGATGATAACTAAACTTCGTGTGTGATGGAGATTGTGAGCTATGGCTTTGATGATAACTAAACTATGTGACATATTGTGTGCTTGATTAGTGGAAAACATCTTCATGATAAATGAACTCACATGTGGCTATCTTATCTTGCAGGTTGCTTTACTAAGTAGGTTGATGATTGAATCATGCATGCTGCACATTAGTCTTTGGAGGTTTCATGTGAAGACAATGCTTCTCAGTGAAATGGTTGAGTCCTTATGGATATGAAATTGATTGCATGGCCGTGCGTTGTGTAAATGCATAGCCATTTCATTACATGCTTTGTTGAGGATTTCTTCTGGTTCTTGTATATCATGAATGCAAGAGTGATGGTTTCTAGTCATTCTAATCATATGGCTTAAATGCTTTGAAATGGTTTGTGGGAGAATTGGGTTGAAGTCGGGATCTTCAGATTCATTGGTTTAATATTAACTTGCCTCTAAATTTTTAGAAAGTGTAGGTTAATGTTTCCTACATTATGATGGATTCAAGGTAAGAATTTATATTTGAATCCATGGTGATACTCTAATAATCTTGAGTTGGAAAAATGGGTTCTCAAGTGCTTTCATACAGATCTTTCATGGGGATTTTTATATGCATCATGTTAATGATTTCATAATCATATTTCATGCCATTTGGGTCTCGGTCTCAAAACTAGATTCATATGTTAATGCATGACCCATATATTTTGATCTTGAACTAACATCTTGCTTTATCATGTTTTTCAGGATGAAAAATCATGGTTGATCTTCATGGGATTATGGTAACATTTAATCAATTTTTTCCCTTTGGTTTGATGGAGGTTTTAGTTATTTTTGAAAGTCAAACTGTCTTCCATTCTTCACCATTTTCAATCCAACCATTTGATCTCCCCATAAAAATTATATGTTGTAGCTCTGCAAGTCCTCTTTTCAACGCCTCCGGTCTTGCTTCAATCGGAGTTCGGAGCTAGGAGAATTAATTCTTTTCGTCGAAGCGCGCAGAGCTATTTTTTTGTGTATTCTGCCTAAAAGGGTCGACCCCAGGGGTCGACCCATGGAAGGGTCGACCACTGGGGTCGACCCCTATAACCCAGAACCATAAATTGGTTCTGTTTGGGTTCTGGAATGCGAGGGTCGACCCCTAGGGTCGACCCCTGTAAAACAGAACACAAAATATGTTCTGTTTGGTTTCTGGAAGCCCGAGGGTCAACCCCTGGGGTCGACCCCTGTAAAACAGAACACAAAAATGCTCTGTTTGGCTTCTGTTTGCCCGAGGGTCGACCCCAAGGGTCGACCCATTCCGGTAGGACCTCGAGCTGCACATTTTGACCGCCATTTTCTTGCTCCGAAAGTCCAACCAATCAATTCCAAATGCCCTAAATGTCTCCCTAATTCGTGGATCTGGTCCTTAGGATGTTTCTTGACCGTCCTAAACACATATATACATCTCATTGGGTTGTAAACCCTAAGGAGAGGCTTGCTAGATATGAAATTTCGAATTTCTCTCTATCCTTGTGTGTGCAGGTCATAGGTAGCTGCTCCAGGGCCTCTTCCTCAATGTTTTGAACGTGGATGTGAAAGGAAGAAGCTGCAAACAACTTTCCATACGATTTCCAACCAGAAGTTGCATAGAGAATCAAACCACAACATCATTTGTGCAAGAATCCTTCATCATCCTTCAAGAACGATTCAAGGGGAGTCAAGGAAGATCCAAGGGAAATAAAAGAGAGTGTTGTCCAAGGAAAAGAAGAGTCAAGCAAGCACAGACAGAAGATCTGGTTAAGTGAAGATTGAAGCTACGTTCTAAATCAGCAGCATACATTCAAAGAGAAGCCAAATCAGGGGATTTCTAAACTAAGTCTCACTGTCATCATGCTTTGAGTGTCATATTTGTATTTCTCATAAACTCTAAGCATTTGTGTGTGTGTGGATCGTCTAGATCCGTGGTCGTGTGTGTGTATCTCATTTGATTCTTGTGTGGGTGCGTGGATCTTACTAGATCTACGTGTGTGTATGTGTCTCGTTGTTCTTAGTGTGCGGTTTGCTGCACCTGTAGCAGCGTGTGTGTGTGTGTTGGTGGATCCAGTTGTCGGATCGTATTGGAGACATCGTCTCTCTGTGCGTGTGTGTACTGGGGCTTGTCCCCGTATGTGTGTGCAGACATCGTTCTGCGTGTGTGGTTGGAGCGTCGTCTCCGTTTGGGGCTTATCCCCGAGTGAAGCCTCACCTAGTTTGGTGAGGGGTGGACGTAGGGAGCCCGTCGAGGTCCCGAACCACCTTAAAATCCCTTTGCATTGTGGTTTGCTTTGTGCGTTGGCTTGGTGTGATTGTAGAATCTGTGTATATGATCGTGTGGGAACAGTGAGATTGAGAGAATCTGTTTCTTGGCTTAATCAACTTCCTTAATCGTGTTGTAAGGAGTTTACTCCACCACGCAACTTTCATCTTATCGTCTAGTGTGGGGGTTAGTGTAGGTTGTAATCTATCTTGCTTGTTCAACATATTTATTGTTTTAATTGTTGTTTCTTTACACTTGTTAAAAAGGGAAAGAGTTTCCTTCAAGTTTGTAATCACCCAATTCACCCCCCCTCTTGGGTGTCATTGATCAAGGGACCCAACAAACACAAGGTTCCTTATAAGCCAAATAATTCAATTTCTGAATTTTGATACTAGCCGGAGAACATAGATCCAAAGACCACCATCACGCTTAGTGGAAGTATCTAGTTGAACGTAGTCAAACCTTCTCTAACCACCATTTGATATACCAAATATTCATCCATTGAAGACATATGTGGCTTGTGAAGAATTTAGAGCATAACATAAGAACACACCAAGATCTCATCCAAAACATCAAAATCATCAAGTTTGACAGTGAAGGAGCAAAGTTGGGGTTTTACCATATGAGTGTGCCTTGTTCCATTTTATTGGAACCCCTTTCATTCTTAATTTACCTCAAGGCACACTTGCATCCAAAATAATTCATTCACCAGATTTGGGCACCCAAGCCTTTTTGGGTCCCTGGAGGTTGGTAGCATTGCCACCAAATGCTTTCTTCCTTTTCATTGCTACAACATCATCATTCTTCATGATCCTGCAATTCTCAATAGCATGTCTATGGTTTCCACAATAAAGGCATTGAGGAGAAGCAGTTTTACCAAGTGACTTCCTTTTAGGAGTAAAGGAATTTTCAAATTCATTCCATCTTCTATTTTCAAAAGGTCTAGATTTAACAAAATTAGACCTAGCATGCATTCTAAAAGCATGGAAATTTTCTGTTTTCAAAAACCAACACTCTTCCATAACATGCCCGTACTTCCCACAATGAAGGCAACAAGGAGATGTGAGTTTACGGAATGACTTTCCATTATTTGCATGAGTGTTTGTGAACAAGTTTCTCTTATAAGATGAAGACCATTGAGCATTGGAAGCATGTTCAGTTCTGAATTTTCTTTGAAAGTTCAACTTAACATTCATGACACGATAATCATCATTTTGTTTGACAAAGCAATCATTCATGACATGGCCAACTTTGTGACAATAAAAGCATGAGACATTTTTCTTTTTGCATGCCAGTTTGTCATCCTCTTTCATGACAACATAATCATCCATCACATGACCAAACATGCCACAATAGAAGCATTCAACATTCAACTTTGATTTTTGAAATCTATTTGACATAGAAGACTTTTTGTTGAGATTTTTCTTTTTATCAAAACTATTTTCAGATATTTTCACTTGAGTAACGGGAGGAGGTGTTTTGGAGGTGCTAGGAACGTCGGAGGCATGAACAAAAGAAGTTTTCAATATGAATTCAAAAGACTTTTTGTTGACTGGGGTGTATCCAAGACCCTCCTTCTGAAAGTTCACTTTAACACCTAACAATGTGTCTAAGTTCTCCTTCCCTTTGACAAATCTAGACAAATCAAGTTTCAAGTTTTTGATCTCTTTTTCACATGCAAGGATTTTCTCACTAAGCAAGCAATTCACATATTCTAAGTTTTCATTCTCTTTCAAGATTTCCTTGTTTTCATCATTCATGACATGGAGTTTTTCAGTTAAGTTTTCAAGAACTTTCTCAGTTTCAACAAACTTTAAAATCTTAACAAGCAATTGTTCATTCTTAGATTTCAACAATGAATTTTCTTGTTCAAGCTTATCAAAGCATTTCAATCTTCCCTCAAGTAAGGAATTCTGAATTAACATGGCACCATTTTTCTTTTTAAGATCTTCATTTTCATCCATGATGCTCTTATTATCAATTTCAGAATCAAGCAATTTCTCAAACAACTTATCATCATCAGACAAAGAAGTTAACTTGTTTCTAAGACATTTTTCTGTTTCTTCAAGCAATGAAATCTTAGACAACAAGTGTTTGTTTTGATCAAGCAAATCATGGGTATCATTATCAATTTCAAGAGCAGTATTAGATTTTCTAAACATCTCAAGCTCTTCATTCATACAAGACATCTCATCTGAAAATAATTCAACTTTGGATTCTAGAAGTTCTTTTTCATGTTCCAGATTCTCAATCTTTAAGTCCAAAGTTTTACAATTTTCACAGGAAGGATTGTCATGCACATTCTCATAAATCTTCCTTTTCAAGTTCTTATTTTCATATTTGAGTTTCTTGCATTTTTTATACAGTTCAGCATATGTCATTTGCCATTCCTCAATAGAGAGTTCTTCATTTTCAGAATTTACCTCATCAACATTTTCATCATGGCATTGACCAGCATCGTCGACCATGAAACCTTTTTGCCCTTCCATCTCTTGAGCTTTGATTAACCGATCCATAAGCTCCTTTGCCGTTCTACAAGAAGAAGGAAATGGAAATAAGTCAATGTCTACGGCAGCCTGTAATAAACTCAAGACAATAATATTTTCATGATTCTTCAATTTATCATGTTTAGACCACTTGGTCTCATCTGAAGGTAAAATGTGAGGACCATTATGAATCAACTTCCAAAGATTTGGATTAACAGAGTTTGCAGTCCTACATAATCTGTCCAACCACAAGGGAAAATCAAAACCATTAAAAATATGTGCAGAATTCATTGAAAACTGTTCGACAGAAAAACTCATGATTGAACAAGCACTGGGATCACTCTATAGATCGTGAGATCTGGGGACAGCAGAGCCTTGCTCTGATACCAATTGTTGGGTCCCGTAGTGCAGGAACACGGATCTAGAGGGGGGGTGAATAGATCCTACTACTAAAAACTATGACCGATTAAAAACATAGACAAGCGCACAGCGGAATTAACAACCTTGATGAGATTGAAGATTTCACTCAAGCAAGATGATTAAATTCTCTCAATCTCACCGTTCACACACGATTAAGATAAACACATTAAGCTGTTAAACATAACAAGGCAAACCACAATGCAAACCATAGGACACTGAGATTTTTAAGGTGGTTCGGGACCACGACGGGCTCCCTACGTCCACCCCTCACCAAACCCGGTGAGGCTTCACTCGGGGATAAATCCCCAACACGGAGATGACGCTCCAAACACACACGGGGATGAATCCCCCCACACACACGGGGACACGCCCCAACACACACACAGACGGAGACGAAGTCTCCCACACGATTCGACGACCGGATCACAAACACATACACGATCCGACGACCGGATCACAACACACACACAATCCGACGACCGGATCACAACACACACACACACGCTGCAACAACCGCAGCACAATAACACAAACACGATCACACGAAGATGATCAAACATGACCGTATACACAAACGGTCATACACACGAGTATCTCTATTATTCAGAAAATAAACACAAATACTCAAGCATGCTCAAACCCAAAATATAGATCATAGAACATATCACAAAGAACTGATAGAAGACATAGAAGAAGTCCCCCTTTGATCTTCAAGGCCGGTTGATGATGTTCCTTGAACCACGAGTTGGAGAGAAGCCGGATGAAGATGATTCTTACGTCCTCTTGATCCTCTCTTCGATTCGCCCCTTTTCTTCTTCTTCCACGAGCTCCAGATTTTCACGGATGTAGATGATATCCTCCTTGGAAGAGCTCCACCACGTTTCCCCCCTTTTCTTCACATATACGAAAGAACAAATGAGCATTAGGGTTGGTCACATCCCAAATTCGTAACTCTTATATAAGCAACTCAAGGGGTGGGGAAAAGACTCATAAAACCCTCCTAATACAAGTTAAAAACACCTTAATAACAATAGAAACTAATATGGGGTAGTATGGTAATGTTTGAAATGGTTTTCAAAGGGTTTTAAACACTTTCGGAAGTCCCGTCCGGAAGGGGTCGACCCTTGGGGTCGACCCTCGGGCAACAGGTTGCTGGAATACACAAAAAAACACCTTGTGTTATAGGGGTCGACCCTTGGGGTCGACCCTTCCATGGGTCGACCCCAGGGGTCGACCCTTTCAGACAAATTACACAAAAAACAGCTCTGCGCGCTTCGGCGATAGGAATTAATTCTCCTAGCTCCAAACTCCGATCGAAGCGAGACTGGAGGCGTTGGAAAGAGGACTCCTAGAGCTACAACATAAAATTTTTAGAGGGGAGATCCAACGGTTGGATTGAAAATGGTGAAGACTGTAAGACACTTTGAGTTTGAAAATTAACTAAAACCTCCATCAAACCAAAGGGAAGCAATTGATTAAATGTTACCATAATCCCATGAAGATCAACAATGATTTTGCATCCTGAAAAACATGATAAACCAAGAGGTTAGTTGAGAATCAAAATATATGAGTTATGCATTAACACTATGAACATGTTCATAATGAAATACATCATTGAACATATTCAAACATACGTTTTGCTTCTCAAATCACTTAGCAAAAATACATTTGACCAAATGACAAGATTTTGAAATGATAAGCATGAATCTATCATTCAATCAAATATAATAACATGGAAGCTCAATCATTCAATCACATTCTTGAATCAACCAAATCTTCAACATCAAGATGCTTCATTACACAAGTGTTAACAATCATGCCAAATGCAAAGCATACATAATATCATAGAACCACATTCATTCAAATGGCATTCTTGTTGATTAAAAACTCACGAGAAGCATTGATATAAATAGGGGATCCTCCAAGACGCCTCAACCAAAAGTTAACAACATATCCCATGTATTTGAATAACATGTATGACCATCAAATCTCATGTAGGAAATGCATGAAAATTCCCAACCAAGACTATAAAAAGCTATTTGATGAAATGCATGAAATATAGAAGAGTCAACACAATGTAATGAGTGATTCAACTCCCTTTTTCAATAAGCTCTTCATTGATGCACTCTTTGAGTTCCAAACATGAGTCATGGATTTTGATCCTTCAAATCAAAATATTCAAAGCATGAGACCATTAAATATACAAAGCATTCATATGACTTTCAAACATGAACAGAGTTTACTCCCTTTTTCATTAAGATCTTCATTGATGTAATCCTTTGAGTTCCAAACATGAATCATGGACTTTTATCCTGCAAATCTAAATATTCAATGCATGAGATCCTTAAAGATAAATCATTCATATAACATTCAAATATGAACAGAGTTAACTCCCTTTTTCATTGATGGACTCCAGTTAACTCCAAGTATGAGCCATGAAGTGGTATTCCTGCAAACCAACATAAATATAACGTTAGTTCCTTAAACATCAAGTGTAACTCCATCTTTCAACCCATCAAATCAAGATATGAAACATGTTGTTCAATGAAACATTGCTCAATGAATCACATACACACACAAGCACAATCGTTTTGATATCATCAAAACCAAACACGAACTAGGGGTGCAATACCTACCATACTACATTCCAAACTAGTCACCGTGTTGATACATTGGGTGACCTTATTCTTGGTTTAGGTTGACAATGGCAGTTGATACATCTATTGGCCCGAGGCTTCGACCAACCCACTAGTCATAGCTTCACCCATCCGGCCATAGGGTCCATTACCTCCGTGTGCACCGTGGGTTGTGTCACCACAGAGATTCTTCTATTCCTCCCTATGCCGGCCAAGTCTGACTTCGTTCCCTTTTGCCCATTGGAGTAATCCTATTTTCTACACATGTCCGTTGTCCCACCGATCATAATGTATGCCGGTGACTATGAATTCCAAACTTGGGACCATGTCATGTTGGAACCCATCTCACGGGGTCATGCCTTCTTCTTCCCTTTTGACCCCTTCACTAGTGAACCTCCCGAGCTACCATCTTCACTCCACTTCCTCCGCGGAGTTCACTATCATGCCTGATGTGACACAATCTCGGACCTAATTTAACAAGCACAACCACAAGGCTATGAAGCCTACGCAAGCGGACCTTCGTATGGTGCATGCACTTAACCCGGGGGTAACTCGGGAATGCTGAGTCGAGGAAATGGGACAAGCCCTTACTGGTAGAGGGCTAGCAAAGTCTAAGTCAAACCTCTCCTTGAGGTGCGGATATTCAACTCAATGTGTTAGCCTTGGCCGAGGGACGCGGATCACTCACTCACACCCACAGGGGTCGCACAAGTGCGGTGGAGCCTTAAGATCGGGCGCTCTCTTCCTTACCGATGGCGCAATTGGAGAATATTAAATAAACATGAATAATTGAGAGCAAGGGACGAGTTCTCACCTAGCCGGTTTGAAGAAACCGACTCCGGTCGGAGACGGGGGTGAGCGGGGAGGCGAGGGGAAGCACCTGCACGCCGCGTCGATGAAGCTTCAAACCTGTGAGTGTAAATAATACATGAACTACCCCCATGCAAGGGGGGGGGATCTCTGGGAAGGGAAGCCAATGAATACACTCAATACGACCTCCACACAGGGAGGGGCCTTCAGCCGGCCAAGCGGGGAGGGGAATTCGAGCTAGAAGTGAAGAGAGGGAAGTCGAAGCCGAATCTGCTCGCTGACTGTGTCTCAGGATAGACCGTCAGGTATTTGGATGTTGTGGTCAGCCCCGAATTTTGTTACAGACGAAACCACTTGGAGATTCTTCATAGCTGGATCTGAATGATGCTTGAATTTTTTAAATTTCTTCGGGCACCACCGCTGGTCGGGGTAGGGGCTTGAACAGGGTGGCAGACCCTCGGATCTGACAGCTTCAGGTTCCCAGCAGCAGGAACCAGAGGTTGCCACGGTCGCTCCTGAGCTCAGAATCAGGTGCCGCCAGAGTCGTTGGAACCGTTGACGAGTCCTCTTCGAAGCAAGACTGACGGGGATGCCAGCTGATGTCGGGGTCGACCGGTAGGCTCTAAACACTGAGGAGGGGTCGGTGCAGACAAAGTGGAAGCAGAACCGAGCACCCGAGGGAGAAAATTGATAACGTTTAGGTCCGGTCGCCAAATGGGGCTCTGCTTCTTGGAGATGTTAGAAGACTTGTAGTAGAAGATGTATGAGGAAAAACTCTCGATCTGATTCCCAACACGATCGTCGCAGTCGAGCTTCCAATCCGGCTCTGGTCTCCTGCCAGGGGGGATCTGCGCAGTTGTGGGAGAATGGCTCTCCTGGTCGATCTCGAACTCGGAATGGGACGGGACCACCACCGTTGCGAAGAAGACAGGCAGATGCTTCCGTCAGTATATGGTATGCCACCTGAAGCTGCCAAGGGATGATAGGGTGGCCTCTTCAACCTGCGGCCAATCTGCTGCCTGCAACCAAAACTTGAGAGGGTGGAGATAGGTAATGGGGAATGGGGTAGATGGGAGAGGAAATGAGGTGGTTGGGTGTAGGGGCAACCCCCAGCTGTGAGGGGGTCTAGGAGGGGGGGTTTCAAGGTGTAGGAAGGGGAGAATGGGGGCTGGAAGGGAGTGTTTGCTATGGGTGAGAGAGGAGCTGCGAATTTGGGCTTGGAGGGAGAGGGGAAGGTGAGGGGGGCACAAGTGGGTGGAGGGAAGGTGAGTTTGAATTTTCCTTAATGGAGGGTATTCAATGGTGGTCTTGGGGATGGGAGGGGTTGTGTTGGGGAAGGGAAGGGGTGCTTGGGGTAGTGAGAATGGTGCTTGGGGAAGTGGGTGGGGTAGTTGGGGGTTGGGAGGCGGAGCTAGGATTGGTGGAAGCTCTCTTGGGACTAGGGGGTGGAGTAATGGGATGTGTGGGGAAGGGGAGTGGCCTTTAATGGGGGTAGGTGGGAGAGTGGTGGTTGGGAAGGGAGGAGAGAGAAAATTTTCAAAATTGGGTGTGGAGGAGAGAGAAAGGGGAGTGAAAGAGAGAGATTAAGAGAGGGATGGGTGGGGAATCTCTCCCCTAGGGTCTCTCTCCCAAATAATGGAATCTCTCCACTAGATAAGAAGTTTGAACTCTCAAAATGGCAAGTTTTTCATTCATTGATTCATTAACTCAAATTGAGGAAATGGGGTCATATATATAGGCAACCCATATTTCTACAAAAGTCCCTGACTCTTACTACAATGACCAAAGACCAAGGGGGTAGGGGCGCCCCTGGGCCTAGCCCAAAGAATTGGGCCCAATAACCATTCTAAACAATCTAATGACACTTAACCTAGGTAGATGACTCATTAACCTAGATACATGACTCAAATAAAAAGAAAATTATAATGACATGACTCAAATAAAATATGAAAATTACATGACTCGAATCAGAAAAATATGACGGACACAATGGAGCTATGCTGGCGAGCAATCGAAGCTGTGGAAAAATGTGAAGGGCGAGAGATGCTCCCATCATACTCCCGGGGTGCGGAGAACTCGACTCCGTCGAGTAAGAGTCCTTCCCTCCTTGGAGGGTGTGGAAGTGATATCGCCCATAAGTCATCCGAAGGAGACCGATCCGTCCACCCGATGAGATAGCGCTCATACACCTTGCTCCTGATGGCAGAGACATGTTCATCCAATATTTGCTCAATTTGCTCACGCTGGGCTCTCTTGGCTGGTGGTCTCTCCTCACAGGTGGGTGCTCTCTCAAGGGAAGGAATATGCTCAATATCCTCACTGGGTACCACTGTGGGTCCCTTATATGGCACTAGGTCGGCGACATTGAATGTGGGACTTACCCCATATTCCGCAGGAAGATATAACTCAGCGCCAATGTACCTCATAACCTGAAAGGGACCAACCCCACGAGGCCTCAATTTGGAGATGTCTCCTGGGGAGAGCTTCTCCGTCCTCACCATCACAAAGTTACCCACGTGGAAATTTTGGTGACGTCGATGAGAGTCGGCCAACCTTTTATAAGTCACATTCTTCTTGCTAATGTGCTTGCGGATCTCTTTATGCAATGTTGTGAATGTAGACATTCTAGGGGTGATGGGTGGACCTGGGCAACTAAAAGTAGACCTATCATGTAATGATGCAGTGTAGACTTTGGTCAGCCTAGGTGGGCCGGGGCACCTGTAGGTGGCCCTATCATGCAAATTGGTGATAAATATCGGGGGACCCGGACATCCGTAGATGCCTTTGACATGCTTAAGACCCATGATGAATGAAGGTGGACCATGACATCCGAATATGGACCACTCATACTTTCTACTTGACATGTGGGTGATATGAATGAATGGACCCAACATAGTGTTCATGCCAAGGGGTGTGGTAAGCTTAGACACATGCATACTTTTCCCAAATGTGACTTCCATGTGTATAGGTGTGGGACAACCTTTGAACTCCCATTGGAAAGGATCGAATGGATCTAAGAAGGTGGTCGTCATGGGGTGGGGCACAACCTTATTACCTAGGGATATGTGGCCCAAGGTCATGGCTCCCAAGGTGTAACTCGGGTCTAGGATGGGGTGGATTGGGTCAAACATGGTGGGTTGGGATAGGGAAAGGTGGGTGGTGGATAAGGTGGTTGGGTCCCATGGGTTCTTTGACCCCCATTGGAAGGGATCAAAGGGATCATAAAAAGGGTTATCGAGGCGGAGGGTCCCTATGTCCTCAAGATCCTCAAGTGGTGGTGGGTCATCCTCCTCTAATGAGACAATTGGGCCGAAGTTCTTTGTGAGTGGGTCGGCCATGAGTGGAGGGCTCGACGTTCTACCCGAGATAAGCAACTCTAATTCGTGGATAGCATCGGGCTCATCGGGTATAGGGAGGAATAATAGGAGGTCACTAGTGTAGCAACCCATGGTGCACATTGAGGTGATGGACCCAATACATAGGTGTAGGAGGTCTAGGCTCCTAGGTTGTTGGGTCATGGGAGTCAACATGCCAGTCAACTCTAATTGCCATGCTAAGCCCTTAAGAAGGTCCTCTAAGGTTTCCACTTGGTAGGATGTTTTGATTATGGTGTGATAGGATGAGAAGGGTATAATGGGAAGGTTTTGCTCTATGGGAGGGCAAACATAGGACATGATGGGGTGAATTGGTCTCTCCTTTAGCCATCTAGCTAGGGGCCCATCTATGATTATAGTGCCTTTTGTGATGGTTTGTGGCTCTTGAAGATCAAGATTATTTGAAGTGGTGAAGGGTTGAGGCTCTTCCTCACCATTGGTGTGAACTCGGACTTCCTTATGGGCGGGGAGAGGGTCTGGGCTATCAACTATTCCTATGTGAGTGAGTGTGGCCTTCTTTCTCAAGGGAATGGGAAGGTCTTTTGGAGATGGGGTGATGATGGTTGGGGCATGGTGTACCCGGGGTGGTGAGTGAGGTCGAACTTGGGTTGGGAGTGGAAGTAGTGGTGGCCTAGGTTGGGGTAGGGTTGGGGTTGGAAGTGGAAGGTGGGTTGGTTCAGTTTGGGTTGATTGGGGGGTGTACCCTTTTTTAGGGGACGATGGAGGGATAGTGGTGGGGACCAAGGGGAATTGTGGGGTATGGGTTTGGTGAGGGATTATGGGTTGGGTGGTGGTGGCCGTCATGGGTCTAGGTGGAGGGATGGACACGGGGTCCACTTGGGTTTGAATGGTGAGAATAGGGTGAGTGGTGGTCCTTATTGGGGAAACCGGGTCGGTTAGGGGTCTCTTCCCCTTGGGATCGGCCGGTTGTGGAGGGGGGGACGTGGGGGCCAATTGAGTTTGGATAGTGAGGTTTGCGGAAGGGGGTTTTGGTTGGATTGTGGGGACCCTTAGGGGATTTGGTGGAGAGGTGGATGCTTGGTTTATTTGGGTCTTAAGGGAAAGGACTTGGTTGCGAAGTGTAGTTATGATGGTTGAGAGGTGATTTATTGGGGGTGGTGGGGGTGGAGACCAAAGGTCGGTCTCAAGTTGGCCGGGTGGGGATGGAGGAGTGGTAGTGCTCCTTGGGTTAGGGGTGCTTGAGTAGGAGGGGTGGGAATGTTTGGGGATGTAGATCTTTCTAAGTTCTACTTTCATATCATCCCATGAGAAAATGGGCTCTTGCCTCCTAACCCTTCTTAATCCCTCTATGTGTTCCCACTTACTCTTGGCTTGACCCCGAAACCGTCCCTTGGCCTTTCGGACTCTCGCGGATCCATATACCCAAGTCTTTTCAAAGTACTTTTCTATGGTAGCCTCCCACCTAAGATAGTCACTAGAACGTGATCAGTCAAAGGTAATATCCCTATCTAGGATGAAGTCCATGGGTGGTGAGTAGGCTAAGTAGGAGGTGGCCATGATGATCGGGGGGATCAATGCAAGGGTCGGATTGATGATGACTCCAATGCAAGCATGCCCTAGGACTTGACTTGTAGAGACAAGTCAATGACTTACTCTGATACCAATTGATGTGACACAACCTCGGACCTAGTTTAACAAGCACAACCACAAGGCTATGAAGCCTACGCAAGCGGACCTTCGTATGGCGCACACACTTAACCCGGGGGTAACTCGGGGATGCCGAGTCGAGGAAATGGGACAAGCCCCTTGCTAGTAGAGGGCCAGCAAAGTCTAAGTCAAACCTCCCCTTGAGGTGCGGATATTCAACTCAATGTGTTAGCCTTGGCCGAGAGACGCGGATCACTCACTCACACCCACGGGGGTCGCACAAGTGCGGTGGAGCCTTAAGATCGGGCGCTCTCTTCCTTACCGACGGCGCAATTGGAGAATATTAAATGAACATGAATAATTGAGAGCAAGGGAAGAGTTCTCACCTAGCCGGTTTGAAGAAATCGACTCCGGTCGGAGACGGGGGCGAGCGGGGAGGTGAGGGGAAGCATCCGCACGCCGCGTCGATGAAGCTTCAAACCTGTGAGTGTAAATAATACATGAACTACCCCCATGCAAGGGGGGGATCTCGGGGAAGGGAAGCCAATGAATACACTCAATACGACCTCCACGCAGGGAGGGGCCTTCAGTCGGCCAAGCGGGGAGGGGAATTCGAGCTAAAAGTGAAGAGAGGGAAGTCGAAGCCGAATCTGCCCGTTGATTGTGTCTCAGGACAGACCGTCAGGTATTTGGACGCTGTTGTCAGCCCCGAATTTTTTTGCAGATGAAACCACTTGGAGATTCTTCGTAGCTGGATCTGAATGATGCTTGAATTTTGTAAATTTCTTCGGGCACCACTGCTGGTCGGGGTAGGGGCTTGAACAGGGTGGCAGACCCTCGGATCTGACAGCTTCAGGTTCCCAACAGCAGGAACCAGAGGTTTCCACAGTCGCTTTCGAGCTCAGAATCAGGTGCCGCCAGAGACGTTGGAACCGTTGACGAGTCCTCTTCGAAGCAAGACTGACGGGGATGCCAGCTGATGTCGGGGTCAACCGGTAGGCTCTGAACACTGAGGAGGGGTCGGTGCAGACTAAGTGGAAGCAGAACCGAGCACCCGAGGGAGAAAATTGATAACTTTCAGGTCCGGTCGCCAAATGGGGCTCTGCTTCTTGGAGATGTTATAAGACTCATAGTAGAAGATGTTTGAAAAAGAACTCTCAATCCGATTCCCAACATGATCGTCGCAGTCGAGCTTCCAATCCAGCTCTGGTCTCCTGCCAGGGGGGATCTGCGCAGTTGTGGGAGAATGGCTCTCCTGGTCAATCTCAAACTCGAATGGTACGGGACCACCACCGTTACGAAGAAGACAGGCAGATGCTTCCGTCGGTATATGGTATGCCACCTGAAGCTACCAAGGGACGACGGGGTGGCCTCTACAACCTCCGGCCAATCTGCTGCCTGTAACCAGAACTTGAGAGGGTGGAGATAGGTAATGGGGAATGGGGTAGATGGGAGGGGAAATGAGGTGATTGTGTGTAGGGGCAACCCCCAGCTATGAGGGGGTCTAGGAGGGGGGGTTTCAAGGTGTGGGAAGGGGAGAATGGGGGCTAGAAGGGGGTGTTTGCTATGGGTGAGAGAGGAGCTGCGAATTTGGGCTTGGAGGGAGAGGGGAAGGTGAGGGGGGCACAAGTGGGTGGAGGGAAGGTGAGTTTGAATTTTCCTTAATGGAGAGTATTCAATGGTGGTCTTGGGGATGGGAGGGGTTGTGTTGGGGAAGGGAAGGGGTGCTTGGGTAGTGGGAAGGGTGCTTTGGGAAGTGGGTGGGGTAGTTGGGGGTTGGGAGGTGGAGCTAGGATTGGTGGAAGCTCTCTTGGGACTAGGGGGTGGAGTAATGGGATGTGTGGGGAAGGGGAGTGGCCTTTAATGGGGGTAGGTGGGAGAGTGGAGGTTGGGAAGGGAGGAGAGAGAAAATTTTTGAAATTGGGTGTGGAGGAGAGAGAAAGGGGAGTGAAAGAGAGAGATTAAGAGAGGGATGGGTGGGGAATCTCTCCCCTAGGGTCTCTCACCCAAATAATGGAATCTCTCCACTAGATAAGAAGTTTGAACTCTCAAAATGGCAAGTTTTTCATTCATTGATTCATTAACTCAAATGGAGGAAATGGGGTCCTATATATAGGCAACCCACATTTCTACAAAAGTCCCTGACTCTTACTACAATGACCAAAGACCAAGGGGGTAGGGGCGCCCCTGGGCCTAGCCCAAAGAATTGGGCCCAATAACCATTCTAAACAATCTAATGACACTTAACCTAGGTAGATGACTCATTAACCTAGGTACATGACTCAAATAAAAAGAAAATTACAATGACGTGACTCAAATAAAATATGAAAATTACATGACTCGAATCAGAAAAATATGACGGACACAATGGAGCTATACTGGCGAGCAATCAAAGCTGTGGAAAAATGTGAAGGGCGAGAGATGCCCCCATCAATGCCTTTTCCACTTGGGCCAAGCAACCTCCACATAGCCATAGGTCTGAACCATCATTTGGGGGTAATGAAGACTTTGGTTTCCCCGATCCAGCTAAACCACCCGCACCTCCCTGACTTCCCACATCCAAGCCCAATGTCCATGATTGGTGCATCGTAGGATGTCTAGGAGTTCCCCATGACGTCAACCTCCGGTTACGTCAAATGCATGTGTTGAAGTTAGATGGAAGGCTCTATCACCACAGGATGTGGATCTAGAGGGGGGGTGAATAGATCAACTGGCTATTTAAAAATTAGGCCTAGAATCAAATGCGGAATTAGAAGAACACTAAACGAATACAGCCAATGCACCGAATGAAACACATGAGATCTGCTAAACAAGCAATCAAACACACGAGAGGCACAAGGCTTTTAGGTGGTTCGGTCAATCCGACCTACGTCCACCCCACATTCAACTAGAATGTGGATTACTGCTGATACACAGCTTCAATCAGTTGGGCTCTACAGCTTGCCAACAACGGCCGGGGCTTACAGCTTATCCCGACCAGAGGAACACCCTCTACAACAGCTGAGCTTCACAGCTTGCTCTGCTGGGCACTACAGCTTAGCCGACCAGAGGTAACACCTCTGCAACCCGCTGCCTCACAGCTTGAAACCGCTGACTAACAGCTTGATAGAACAAGAGTTTTCAAAGAGAAAATAGCAAGACTGAAAACAAACAAAACACACAATCGAATGGAAGAAAACCAAAATGACTGTAGCTCAAGGTTGAGCAATATCAGCTCTGGTAACTGGACCACGAGACTGATTCACAAGCTCTCACAATAACTCTCTCAACTCATCTCTCTTTTTCTTCTTCTCTCCTTTTCTTCTTCTCTGCTTTTCTTCCTCTCACAGTGGATCTCGGTGGCTGCTGCTTCAGACTGGATGCGTAGACTTCGCCAACTTCGATCTGCCTCCTTCAGACAACGGAGACTACCCTTTATAGCAGCTCGAGCAGGGGCAGCACTGGGCGCGTGTGGCCTCCACATTTCCCACCCAATCGACTCTGCCACGTGTCAGCATCTCAGCTCCTTGGATCACGTGCCAGACACCTGCAAGACAAATGAGGAGTTCAGTCGATTAACAAAATCAACTGAAGACAGTGTATAGACTTTATAACTTATACCGTAAAATGCAAAGTATAGACATGTGAAAGCGCATGCATTGTACAGACTTAGTGAAAGGGAATGCATGTAATACAATTCTTTTAAATACCCAGAGACTAGTGCGTTCTCGCACGGGAGCATATGAAGTCTCAGGGGAGCATCTATGGCCTCTGGACAGCATCACCAGCGTCAGGGGAGCATGTGGAGCACATGCTGTCTCTGGGGAGCAATCGCTGCTCCAGGGGAGCATCCTCAAAGTTAGGGAAGCATTAGCAGTCACTGGAGGGCATACTCGGTCCCAGGAGAGCATCCGGGGGGACAGGCGAGCATGCACGTCTGATGTACAGACTCTTCCAATGTATAGACTTGGTGGATAGTGATGCATAGCCAAACGGATGTACAGACTTTACAAGATGTGAAGGAGTTGAGTGTATAGACTTCACGATGTAAAGACTTGTCCACAAATGATTATACAGACTTGAGGTGAAGACCGATGTATAAACTTTCTAAAAGAACGGCTGTATAGACTTGAAGCAATGGTAAACATCAACTGTATAGACTTTGAACTGCAGCGTAGGCAAAGGCATCGATGTATAGACTTTGAAGCTGAACGTAGGTAAATAACCCAATGTACAGACTTTGAATCGCAACGAAGGAACAGATGCCAATGTCCAGACTTTGGCAACAGCGATGTACAGACTTGGCCAAACAGTCCAATGTATGGACTTGAGGCATGGAGGCCAATGTACAGACTTTACCTCGTGCAAGCTACAGTGAATGAATGTATAGACTTTTCACCGACCAATGTGTAGACTATGCAATGCACTATGGATGTATGGACTTTGCAATCGACAGGCAATGTACACACTTGCTAGGATGCTGCAATAGACACGGACAGTGTACAGACTTACGTTGCTGAAGCAATGTATATACTTTGAGACTTTGAGTGTGTGTTCAGTGTGAAAACAAGATAAAATGCATATAACACAAGACAATCTGATAAAAGTAATTTCATCAAAACATAAACAGTGTTGCCAATCAATCAAAATAATATGTTGCCATATGAAGTAAAGTTACATGTCAACACCATCAACACATAGGAGTCACAACAATCTCCCCCTTTTTGATGATGGCAACCCCCTATCATATAGAGTAGCAACATCCTGTCATACAGATGCATTTTTTATGAAGGGCATGATTTGTTATTCAGATTGTTGTGCAGATGCATGTAGATGCTATGAATGACATGTTGCATGCTACAAAATTTCCCCTTGCTAACAAAATTTTCCCCCTTTGCCATACCATGATGCAGATGCATACACTCCTCCTGAATGCAGAATTCTCAATTCAGAATTCTCCCCCTGAATAGAAGGAATGAATTCAGACAATATTCTCCCCCTTTGCCGTCAACAAATAGGAGGGAAAGTGAGTGCAAGGGAAGGAAAAAGAAGGTTCAGCTAACTAAAGCAAGTAGTTCAGAAATTAAGCAACTAAAGCACAGAACCTTCAGTCATATGAACTGAGAAACGGCTTAGAAATTGAAATTCTGGTTTAAATGTTATAAAAATGAGAGTTCATGCACTACAGTCATTGGATAAGGTAGATGTGCATGATAAAATAATAAACCAGAGTCATATTTACATGAGAGATTCAGTTTCAGAATATCTTACTTTCATAGACTCAGTAAAATGTGTTAAGAGAAACCAGGTCATGTATTGAAATTAAACAATTGACATCCATGAAATTTCTTTGAAGGAACAGCATTTTCAATGTTATTTCATTTAGGGCATTCAGGTACCAAAAGTCTTTTTGCGTAAGGGTATACGTTTATCAGACGCCAATACCCCTAGATACTCAACATGATGGACCGTCTTGCCTATGATCAAACTCAATAGAATTGATTGACACCTTTTTGTGTGAGGGTACACGTTTATTAGACGCCAGTTACCCCCGGGTACTCAGTGAAAATAACCTACTGTTTTGATCATTTTGCACAGAGATAGCTGATACACCTCATGACATGAGTGGTGTCCACTTCTTTGATGGATCACTCAGTTTCTCAGTGATTTACCAGTCATTGCTCTGTCAATGCTATTTTCCAAATAATTTTTAATGTTTTTCAATATCTTTCTTAGTTGCCCTTTATTTGTTTCAGAATGACTTGTTTAAGGACAATACACATACTTAGCTTCTCTAACATGATTTCATATGAGTTTTCAGATTTCAGATATAATTCGCTTTGTCTGACATGAAATAAGATAAGGATTGAGAGGTTTATCAATTTTCAGCATCCTTATTTACAGATTGTAGTCTTTCAACTCTAAAGATTATAAATTTAAACCATTAAGTCAGTCTTTAAGCAATTAAAATTCTTATAAGAGAAGAAGTCTGTTTTCTATTTTTTAATATTAGAACTGACTAAAAGATTGCCATACTGTCAAACTTAACTCTGAATTATATGCAATACTCCCCCTGTCTATGTGCATGTGATCTTGTAGATGTGGACTGAACAAATGATTTTGAAAATCATGCTTACTCAGACTAACTTATCGTGCAGTATGACCCATGGTACTAGGCGGAGAACCTGGTCATAAGGACCATCTCACACATAGTAAGAACCTCCAGATAGATTTCCCTACCCTTTGGTAGCTTACCATTGGATATACTAGGGTAATGCAAGGAGATGCAGTGCAATACAATCATGCAGAAATATAGACATATCATGCATCTAGACATATATATGCAATGATGATCATGAGTGCAATAAAAAATATGAGAGTCATGCATTATCATAAGTCTGTTGCACAATGTTTATTCAATCTATCAACAGCAAGTTCAAATCAGAGGTTTATTCAAAGCAGCTCAAAAGTTTTATTCAAGTCAACAAAGAGTTCATTCATTATGCTGAAATTTACACAAGCCAAGTTCTCTTCTAAAAAATTTAAAATTTTCATTTCCAAGTGGCTTAGTAAAGATATCAGCAACTTGTTTGTCTGTTTCAATGAAGTCCAGTTCAATTTCCTTTTTGTTCACATCATCTCTTAGAAAATGATGTTTTATTTCTATGTGCTTAGTTCTAGAGTGATGAACATGATTTTTAGCAAGGCATATGGCACTAGTATTATCACATAGAATTGGAATACATTCTAGTTTTATCTAATAATCATCTAGTTGGTGCTTAATCCAAAGTACTTGGGCAGCATAATTACCTGCTGCAACATATTCAGCTTCAGCTGTAGACAATGCTACAGTGTGTTGCTTCTTAGATGCCCAAGATACTAGACAGCCACCAAGGAATTGACAGTAGCCACTAGTGCTTTTTCTATCTACTCGACACCCAGCATAATCAGCATCAGTGTAAGCTAGAAGCTCTAACTCACACCTAGCAGGATACCATAATCCTAGCTCTTGGGTGCCTAGCAGATATCTAAAAATCCTTTTCACTACTTTAAAATGATTTTCTTTAGGACTGTCCTGAAACCTAGCACACAATCCTACAGCGAATTGAATATCAGGCCTAGATGCTGTTAAGTAGAGAAGGGAACCGATCATACCTCTGTATAACTTCTGGTCAAATGGGTTACCTTTAGTATCTTCATCCAAGCTTGTAGAGGTACCCATTGGAGAAGCTATCTCTTTAAGGTTATCCATCTTGTATTTCTTGAGTAGATCCCTTGTGTACTTGGACTGAGTGATAAACATTCCATCCTTTGTTTGTGTAACCTGCAGTCCAAGAAACAATTTGAGCTCACCCATTGAGCTCATTTCAAACTCATTAGTCATTGTTTTAGAAAATTCCTCACACAATTTGGGGTTAGTTGACCCAAAAATGACATCATCCACATAAATCTGTACAATAAGAATTTCAGAATGACTCACCTTTGTAAACAAAGTCTGATCAACTACTCCTCTAGTGAAATTTTGATCAGTGAGGAACTTGCTCAACCTGTCGTACCAAGCTCTGGGAGCTTGCTTAAGACCATAGAGAGCTTTATTTAATTTGTAAACATGATTAGGGAAGTCTAGACATTCAAACCCAGGGGGCTGTCTAACATAGACATCCTCATTAATTTCCCCATTCAAGAATGCAGATTTTACATCCATCTGCTGGAGGATTATACCTAGGGAACATGCATACGCTAATAAGATTCTAACAGCTTCTAATCTAGCTACATGGGCAAATGACTCTTCAAAGCCAATACCAAACTCCTGGTTGTACCCCTGAGCAATAAGTCTGGCTTTATTTTTAATAATATTCCCTGATTCATCAGATTTATTTCTGAAAACCCACCTAGTCCCTATGACTGTTCCATGATCAGGAGGTGGGACCAAGTGCCACACCTTGTTCCTGTCGAACTGATTAAGCTCCTCATGCATGGCATTAATCCAATGCATATCCTTGAGGGCACAGTCAATGGACTTGGGTTCAATTTGAGAGACAAGAGCATATGCATTTATTTCATCCTGAATTCTAAAGTGACCTCTAGTTCTAGGGGGATCATTCAGATTGCCAATGACATTATTCACAGGGTGATCTTTAAGATATCTAATATTAACAATCTGAGTTTCAGGAATTTCACTTACCTCCCCCTGAACTTCAGGTTCTTCTTCATTTTGCTCTTCTTTATCTTCATCACCATCAGACTGGTCTGCAGAGTTTTCATCTTTCAAAATGTTCCCATCTTTGTTCCTGCAATAACCATGGTTGGTTTCCATCAATGTTTCATCAAAGATAATGTGTGGAGATTCTTCAACAATTTTTGAGTTTAAATTGAACACTCTATAAGCCCGGGTGTTTTCAGAATAACCGAGGAAGATTCCTGTTTCACCTTTTGGCTCAAATTTATCAAGATCCCTCTTGTCATTTATATGTATAAAACATTTACAACCAAAGACCTTGAAGTGGGCGATTGAAGGTTTCTTACCTCTCAAAATCTCATAAGGGGTTTTCTGGGTGGAAGGTCTTACCATTGCCCTGTTAATTACATAACAGGCTATGTTGACTACTTCAGCCCAAAATTTTCTTGGCAGTTGACCTTCAACTAAGAGAGTTCGGCCCATTTCTACTAGAGTTCTGTTCCTCCTTTCGACAACACCATTCTGCTCAGGTGTCCTGGGTGAGGAGAACTTATGATGAATCCCACTTGACCTGTAAAATTCTTCAAAATGTGAGTTTTCAAACTCACCTCCATGATCAGTCAAAATATTTTTAATTTTCTGATTTATCTTATACAGAACTCCTGAAATTCTAAGAATGCATCACTCTTATTAGATAAGAAATAAACCCAAGTATACCTGGAAAAGTCATCTACCATAACAAACCCATACCTCCTCCCTGATAAGCTGACAGATCTGGTTGGCCCAAAAAGGTCCATGTGTATCAGCTCATAGGGTTTGGAAGACATATTTTCAGTTCTAGACTTAAATGACTTTCTAGTTATCTTTGATTGAGTGCATGCATCACAGATTTTATTTTCTTTCTTGAAGGAAACTTCAGAAGTCCTCTAACCATGCTATGCTTGTTTAGTTTATGCAAAATGGTATAACTAGCATGGCCTAACCTACGATGCCATAAAAATGCTAAATCTTCTCTATTGGCAGTAAGACATAGGTTAGAATGCTGAATATCATCTAGATCTATCATGTATGTGTTATTTATTCTTTTTCCAGAGAATTTTACAATTTTTGAATCAGGTTCAAAAACCTTGCAGCATTGAGAATCAAATAAAACCTTATGACCCTTATCACACAACTGGCTGATACTAAGTAAATTGTAAGCTAACCCTTCAACCAGCATAACATCATCAATGCAGCAGGTAGAGCACTTACCTACCTTACCTGATCTAATGATCCTACCCTTTGTGTTGCTTCCAAAGGTGACAAGGCCTCCTAGCTTTTCAGTTAGCATGCAAAATTTGGCCGTATCTCCTGTCATATGCCTGGAGCAGCCACTGTCCAAGTATCACAAGTTGCTCTTGGCTGCCAGGCATACCTGCACACACAATTAGGGCAAAGAGTTTGGAACCCAAGTCTGATTGGGCTCCAGAGGAGATGAAAAGCAGTTAAAACAAGAAAGCAGATTTTTAGGAATCCACATTTGTTTGAAGCAGTTCTGTTCAGTGGATTTTCAAGATTTCTTTTTGTTTTACTTTTTCTTATTGACTTTCTTCTTATTTGCACCAACAGAGTTATTCACAGAATTGTTGTTATTGTGCCAATGCTTCGGCCAGGTTGCATTCATAAAGTTTTGGCCATAGTAGTTCCTTGGCTGGCTGTGGAAATGTTGGTAATTCCTAGGCATCCGACTACCATACCCATTTTCCCAATTTCTGACATAGGGTCTGAAAAAGTGTGTAGGTTGGTAAACATACCCTGTATGCATCCCTTGAGTTCTAGTCCACCCACACCCATTAGGATAGATTGGCTGTGTGGGGTAGTAGGACTGAACTCTAGGTGGATTGAATTTGTTGGGCTGACTTCTGAAAATATTTTGTCTTCCCTGCACCTTTGACCCTGCTGATCTATTCATAGGTTTTGGTTGGGTCCTTTTATGTGATGAAGGTGGTGAAAACTTTTTGGTATTGACATGGGGTTTGTTTACCTGAGCAGGCTGACCCCTAACCTTGGGTTGAGCACTAGAGCTAGGTTTGGAAGTCCCAATTCTAC
This sequence comes from Amorphophallus konjac, assembly GCA_022559845.1. Taxonomy (NCBI): domain Eukaryota; kingdom Viridiplantae; phylum Streptophyta; class Magnoliopsida; order Alismatales; family Araceae; genus Amorphophallus; species Amorphophallus konjac. The sequence continues at coordinate 208,733,527 of CM040124.1, forward strand.
TAGGCTTACCTACTTTCTGTTTGCCCTTCTCCTCTGCATTTAGCCTTTTCAGATTCAAATTTGTCTTTACAGCATTATTAGAATTCATGTTGATCAGAGGTCCTTTCTCCTTTTGTGCAACAAAGGAAATAGTTTTCATTCCAAAACTTTTAGTTGCACTAGAGTTGAATCCTAGGCCCTCTCTTCTGAAATGTACCTTTGACCCCAATATGCATCTAAATTTTCAGATCCTTGGGTCATTTTCTCAATTGTTTTTAGCTTATCCTCGTTATCTTTCTGAACTTCATCAATAGATTTTTTTAACTCATTATTCACATTGAGGACAGCTTCATATTTTTCAGAAATAATTTTTATCTCATTTTCATAATTCTGAATTTTCAGTTTCCATGCATCAATTTCATTATCTAATCTCACATTTTCTTCCTTAGAAATTTTCAGTTCTTTATTGATTTCTTCAAATTCAGAACATGTGAGTTTCAGCTTACTGTTCTCAGTTTCTAAGCAGACAATTTTATCAGACAATGAAGTATCATTTTGCATGATTTTAATTTTTCTTCGTAGATGCCTGTTTTCTTTTCTGACCTCATCTACTCTATCAGTAAGTTCATCATAAGCAACCATCCAATCAGTAATCATAAAATTTTCATAGCGAGAGGATACCTCATCAGATTCTTCCTCTCTATCTTCTGAGCTGGTTGCCATGAGACAGATTGGCTTCTCAGCTTCAACTTCACTGTCCGAAGTGACGCTCAAAGATCCCTCGTCCTCATCACTCCAGGTACTCACCATAGCTTTCCCTTTTGTGTTCTTCTTCTTGGACTTATCCTTGAGGTTCTGATTTGTCGGACATTCAGCTTTAAAGTGACCCGCCTTCCTGCATTGATAGCAAACATTAGTTTCAGCTTTCTTTACAGGGTTTGATTTATACCTTGTGTCTCGGCGGCCACTGTTGGGATTTCTTCGGCTGAATCTTCTTCCTTCTTTCTTGAGAAATCTCCGGAATTCCCTAGTAATCATGGCAATATCAACATTTGCCACTTCTTCTTCAGACAAGCTCTCTTCAGTTGATGATCCGTTGGGGCTGGATATACTGGATCTGCTAGCACCAGCCTTCAGAGCTATAGGCTTTCTTTTTCTGTCAGCCTCCTCTATCTTCGGCATATTCATCTCATAAGCCATTAGAGATCCGATCAGCTCATCTGCCTTAGTATTGTGCAGATCTCTTGACTCTTCCATAACTGTGGCCTTGGTGTGCCAAATTGGAGTCAAGGATCGCAAGATCTTCCTGACTACATCATACTCAGAATACTTTTTCCCGAAGCCTCTGAGACCATTTGTGATAATAGTCAGCCGAGCATACATTTCTTTGATCGTCTCATTAGGCTTCATCTTGAAAGCTTCGTATTCTGAAACCAGTAGATTAGTCTTAGTCTCTCTGACTTGTGAAGTCCCCTCATAGATGACTTCAAGTGCATCCCACATTTCCTTCGCTGAGGAGCAGGCAGATATTCGTGAGAACTCGGTGGGATGCAGAGAGCATTGGATTGCATTGATTGCACTCCAGTTGAGCGTGGACCTTCTAATTTCCTCCTTGGTCCATACATCTTCATTTGGGGACAGCTCGAAAGGTCCCTTGCTAACCACCTTCCAAATTTCATAATCTTTAGCCCTCAAGAATACCTGCATACGTTACTTCCAGTATGCGTAGTTGGTTCCATCGAAGTACGGGGGCTTGGATGTGGAGTGTCCTTCAGCTATCATCCCTCTTCCGTCCATCTGTGCTTATCCTCTTCGGGCAGTAAGTCCCTGTAGAAGAGTCTAGCTCTGATACCAAATGTTGAAGTTAGATGGAAGGCTCTATCACCACAGGATGTGGATCTAGAGGGGGGGTGAATAGATCAACTGGCTATTTAAAAATTAGGCCTAGAATTAAATGCGGAATTAGAAGAACACTAAACGAACACAGCCAATACACCGAATGAAACACACGAGATATGCTGAACAAGCAATCAAACACACGAGAGGCACAAGACTTTTAGGTGGTTCGGTTAATCCGACCTACGTCCACCCCACATTCAACTCGAATGTGGATTACTGCTGATACACAGCTTCAATCAGCTGGGCTCTACAGCTTGCCAACAACGGCTGGGGCTTACAGCTTATCCCGACCAGAGGAACACCCTCTACAATAGCTGAGCTTCACAGCTTGCTCTGCTGGGCACTACAGCTTAGCCGACCAGAGGTAACACCTCTGCAACCCGCTGCCTCATAGCTTGAAACCGCTGACTAACAGCTTGATAGAACAAGAGTTTTCAAAGAGAAAATAGCAAGACTGAAAACAAACAAAACACACAATCGAATGGAAGAAAACCAAAACGACTGTAGCTCAAGGTTGAGCAATATCAGCTCTGGTAACTGGAACACGAGACTGATTCACAAGCTCTCACAATAACTCTCTCAACTCATCTCTCTTTTTCTTCTTCTCTCCTTTTCTTCTTCTCTACTTTTCTTCCTCTCACAGTGGATCTTGGTGGCTGCTGCTTCAGACTGGATGCATAGACTTCGCCAACTTCGATCTGCCTCCTTTAGACAACGGAGACTACCCTTTATAGCAGCTCGAGCAGGGGCAGCACTGGGCGCGTGTGGCCTCCACATTTCCCGCCCAATCGACTCTGCCACGTGTCAGCATCTCAGCTCCTTGGATCACGTGCCAGACACCTGCAAGACAAATGAGGAGTTCAGTCGATTAACAAAATCAACTGAAGACAGTGTATAGACTTTATAACTTATACCGTAAAATGCAGTGTATAGACATGTGAAAGTGCATGCATTGTACAGACTTAGTGAAAGGGAATGCATGTAATACAATTCTTTTAAATACCCAGAGACTAGTGCGTTCTCGCATGGGAGCATATGAAGTCTCAGGGGAGCATCTATGGCCTCTGGACAGCATCACCAGCGTCAGGGGAGCATGTGGAGCACATGCTATCTCTGGGGAGCAATCGCTGCTCCAGGGGAGCATCCTCAAAGTTAGGGAAGCATTAGCAGTCACTGGAGGGCATACTCGGTCCCAGGAGAGCATCCGGGGGGACAGGCGAGCATGCACGTCTGATGTACAGACTCTTCCAATGTATAGACTTGGTGGATAGTGATGCATAGCTAAACGGATGTACAGACTTTACAAGATGTGAAGGAGTTGAGTGTATAGACTTCACGATGTGAAGACTTGTCCACAAATGATTGTACAGACTTGAGGTGAAGATCGATGTATAAACTTTCTAAAAGAACGGCTGTATAGACTTGAAGCAATGGAAAACATCAACTGTATAGACTTTGAACTGCAGCGTAGGCAAAGGCATCGATGTATAGACTTTGAAGCTGAACGTAGGTAAATAACCCAATGTGCAGACTTTGAATCGCAACGAAGGAACAGATGCCAATGCCCAGACTTTGGCAACAGCGATGTACAGACTTGGCCAAACAATCCAATGTATGGACTTGAGGCATGGAGGCCAATGTACAGACTTTACCTCGTGCAAGCTACAGTGAATGAATGTATAGACTTTCCACCAACCAATGTGTAGACTATGCAATGCACTGTGGATGTATGGACTTTGCAATCGACAGGCAATGTACACACTTGCTAGGATGCTGCAATAGACACGGACAGTGTACAGACTTACGTTGCTGAAGCAATGTATATACTTTGAGACTTTGAGTGTGTGTTCAGTGTGAAAACAAGATAAAATGCATATAACACAAGACAATCTGATAAAAGTAATTTCATCAAAACATAAATAGTGTTGCCAATCAATCAAAACAATATGTTGTCATATGAAGTAAAGTTACATGTCAACACCATCAACACATAGAAGTCACAACAGCATGCATGGCACACATTCGGGTGTCCTGGTCCGCCGTCACCCATGTACGGATCGGACTAACAATAGGTTTGTCTAGAGTCATGCATGAGTCAGTTTCTTGTTTGTGTGGTTTGCATACTTATGTTAACACATGGTGAGTCTGCATGTGTCTTGTGCAAGCTCGTTGCCAGTCTCTTATGAGTAAGAGGCGACAATGAGTATGGGATCAGTTCTACATCTATGCCCCGGCTCTAGTCACCTACAGGGACTCAGCGGTGATTCCTAGTGAGTCTTCGAGCCGCCTCCTTCCCCTTGAGAGTGACCCCACCCGGGAGTGTTCCACCACTAGCCTCTTCCCATAGCAGCTTGTGCATATCGAGTATAAATGGAATGAGCAGGTGACGGTCACTTGGAGTGGAGCATACCCGCGCTACTTGGCAAGGTGACGGATCCGCCGGAGTACTCGAGCAGCCGCACCCCTTACTCGACGGGGTCGAGTTCCTCCCACCCGGGGAGAATTGATGGGGACATCGACGCTTGGCCTCCTACATTTTATTTTTATTTATGTCCTTTTAGTTTGCATTTATATCCTTGGGAAAGTATGTACGCAAATGTAAGGCTTTATAAGCCAATGAGTCATTCCCTTTGATTGTGTGGGTTTTTGTGCAATTGTGTAGTAGGTCCAACTAGGGGCCCCCCAGCCCTTTCCCATTGTCCATGTCACCCATGTGGGGCTGGTCAAACCATCCTAGGTGGCATCTAGAAGGTTTGAATGGCAATTAGACACATGGGAGACAAGGGTTACAAAATTTCAAAGGGTAGGCTACCTACCCATTCCCATGGTCAAGGGGGCGCCCCCTTCCACTAGAAGTAATTAGGATTTGTATTTTGTTTGAAACACTTATTTTGTTCTAAACCCTAGGTCTAAGGGCAATTTAAGTCATTTGGCTATTTCATATATATACTTGTATTTTCCCATTTGGAGGAATTAATGAAGAGAAAAATTGTTGTAAGCCTTGGAGCTTCTTGCGCCCCCCTCCCTCTCTCCTCTGGTTCCATCTTCCCCAACCCCCATTTCTAGAGTGGTATCCCTTCTATTCCCTCCCCTCTATCTCAGGTTTTGATCTGTCTCGCCGCCGCTGCCGTTCGTGCCGCCATCGAGCCGCCGCGAAGCCTTCGACGGAGTTCTGTCCATTCAGGACAGTAGCATCTTCCACGAATTTCTGCTCAAACCTCCGAGATCTTCTTGAGCTGGGATTTTTAGGGTGTATTTCAGAGGTTCCCACCTCCCTCCATAAAAATTGGTTTGGCCTCTAGTCTCCGAAATCTATTTTTACATTTTCGTCCAACCTTTCATTCCAGTTCTGCCAGGTTTCTGTCTACAGTGACAGCAACCCTGAGTTTTCCATTTCCCGACAACTTTTTGATTTTTTCAAGAGCTCCCAAATTTACTGGAAGTTCTGCCCATCTTCCCCTATCCCCAAGAATTATCTTGATTTTTCATTAGCCCTCCACATATTTTCTAAAATTCGCCCAAGTTCCAAAATCTGTACTGTCTGCCTAAGTCTAGACCCGACCCTTCGCCAGTATAAACTCTCTGGAAAATCCAAACTTCCATATTTCCACATCTAAAAATATCCCTGGTTTCCTATCTTGAACCTATACAACGTTGCTGAAGAACGTAACTTCAGATTCGGAGGTCTACCTACCGGTCAACGCTGATTTACAGGAAACTCAGTTTCTGCCTGAGCAGATTTAAAACTGAGAATAGCAGCTTTCATAATTCGTCCATCAGAAACACAGATCTGATGAATTTTTTTGAAGGCCACTAGATTGAAGCACTTCGAAGCAGCTTTCCAACGGCGCTAGTTTCGCCTCAATACAACATCGGTGCTGGTCGCAGCGAGTGATCTCGCCGGGTCGCGCACCTGAAAATAGCAAGTGCAGGTCCGTGGCCGGTTATTCCGGCGGGTGACGATCGGAGCCGTCCGGCTTCCGACCGATGTTCCAGCGCGCCGCCACCCTAGGGGAGCACCCCTCCAGGCGTCCCCACTACAGCGGTGCCGCCCGGTCCCACACGGCCCCTCCGACCAGTACGTGAGCCCCATGGTAGCGAGTACGTGTGCTGCCGAAACGTCGCAAGAAGCTGCCCGTCAACCCGGAATCGGTCCTCCCGGGCCCACTTGTGTGGCCCTTTACCTCCCTGCGTGGAGTGGGCAGTAGTTCTTTGCTATCATATTTGTGTATTACTTGTCCCGGGAGTACGAGTTCGGCCGGGTCCGTCTTCCCCATGCCGAGAGCGTGGAGGTATCGTGTTCGCTCCTACACTCGGCATTTGCTTTATTCATATATACTTGTTTATGCCGCTGCTAGATATCATGCTAGAACCGTAGCTCGCTATATATTGTGATAGCACCGCTGCTGCGAGAGAGAGCGTGACGGCCCCGTGACCGGATCCCGGCACAAGAGAGACCCGACCACCCTAGCTCACTGCCGGTTTCTCAACCGTGCACGTCCGACGCTTCCCTCGCTAAGGGTCAATCGCGAGCTCGTCTAGAGTCCGAGGATCACATTCATAATTCGAGTTGAGTCCGTGGTCCATCCCGCATCACTCGGTCTAGCGTAACACGAAAGCCCGACAGACGAGGAGTCACCCGGACTCTCAACCCACGGGCATGCTAAACGAGGTAACACGGTCCTCTCGACACCCTCAAAACACGGACACAGAATCCCACGGGTGTCTGGGGCATCCACAAGACCGCAGGTCGACCACTGGGTCGCAACCGGGTCGACCAGGGATCCACACAACGCGAAACGATCACGACAAGCGTGAAGAACCAGTTCGGCATAACACAGTGCCTGGCGGTCTATCTTTAGGCCGTCACAGACCGTAACAGTCCAAAGGTAGGCCGTCACAGCACCCTGACGGTCCACTCAGGAGCGTCAGACACTCGACATGAAACGGACTGTAACGCGCCCACGCTGGTGCGTCACAGCACCTGACGAACCTAAACAGGTGCGTCAGGGCACGAGTGAAAACTGACCGTAACGCGCTCCTCTAGGGGCGTTACGTCACCTAACGGACCAACGCTGGTGCGTTAGGCCAAGGATCTACACAAGCCGTGACGCATACCTCTAGGTGCGTCACGCACTCTAACGCACATATACAGGCGCACTAGGGTGGGGGGTGGATGCATTAGCTCTAACGCTCCTGCCTAGGGGCGTCACACTACCCTGACGCCCCACTCTAGGTGCGTCAGGTGTCTATGACCCCCAACGGTCATAAACCACGGTCGGAACCACCGTAACGGTCTAACATGAGGGCGTCACAACCCTGTGGCGGTCTATCGTGGGGCAGTCAGGGCCACGAATGCCAGCACCCAAAACAAAGGGAACGTAACGCACCTGCCCAGGCGCGTTACACACTGTGGCAGTCACTGGAACGACCGCCACAGCGTCCCGACGGCGAAACGGTGAACTACATCCAAAAATTCCGTTCCACGCCCCGATCATCCACGGATGATGAGGAAAACAACGGGGAAGCTCCCCTAGGGGCCCTAGCATGCATCTAAGGCCTTGGATCGGCCAAAAACGCGATGAAACGGTAGATCGGGCGACTGCTCCCCAAAACATGGATTTTCCCCAAAATGCTCAAATAGGCCCTCTTGGCTCACCACGGCCTATAAAACTCGCGGGAAAGGAAGAGCACGAGCTGGGGGTCCATCTCCCTACCTCCACCGAAGATTTTGTGCCCCGAGCTCGCCAATCCGCGAAGAAACGCCGTTGAAGCCTCGCCAGCTCGCGACCGCGCCACGAGCTCCCACGCGCCTCCACCGCCTCGATCCTCGCCCATCCTCGCTCGTGCCTCGCCCGCGCCATCCCCACCTCGCCCGCGCTCCACCTCGTCGGCCGCCGGAGAGAGAGGGAGAGAGGAGAGAGCGTGAGAAGAGAGAGGGAGAGAAGAGAGAAATGAGAGGTGGGGAGAGAGAAAAAGGGAGGGGGTTTATATAGAAAATCCAGAAATTCTAGAAAATACCAAAAAATAGAAAAATATACCCCCACGATCCTCGGAACACGCTGATCACCGTGGTAACGTCGCGGCGTCGGAGAACACAACGGTTCACCCTATACGGGGTTCTGAAGGTCCGACAGACGGAAAATACGCGTAAAACCCAAAACGCAACCCGGGACCTACAAAGGTGCTCCGAAAAATATAGAAAATTACCAGCGTGCTCCTCACAACACCACGGACCCAAGGAAACTCACGGGCACACCACCAGTGGATCCGACAATCCGGTAAAATAGTCCGAAGCTCGATCGGACTCAAATCCGAAACACACGGAAAGGCGATCCGAAACCCACGGATCCAGATCCGAAAAACCCGGGGCATTACAGATACGGTCAGCTCTCAGCAGCGCCGCCACCAATTGTGTACTCACAGGGTTCCCAAGAGTATGAACACTACTTACGCATGTAATGAGAGCACTATGTAGGTTCCATGGAATATGAAGACTACTTGTCCTATCTGAGGAGCACACACAATGTCAGATTGTTTGGAAATGAGATGTGGCTGAGTTTGTGCCCATATGATTTGGAATATGCATTTGTATATATTTTTACGTAACTATGAATTAATCGTTTATTTCTTCATGTCTTGACTTTTGCACTTACCCTTCAAGTTACTGATGCAAAACTGTTCAACACTTGCAGGTCATCATGGATGGACGACGTCACCCTCGTAGGAGCACGGGTACATTGTTGAGGGTGATCGACATGTGCACTGTAGATACTACGGACATTGCATCACCGGCATACACAGATTTGCAGAGCACCTCGCGGGAGTGGGACGAGATTGCCGTGCATGCTTCTTAGTTCTACAGGATATCCGAGATTACTTTCGGACACAGTTACAGGAGGGATATGTTTCTCACAGTATAGCCGAGACATCGTCTTCCACGTCTAGGGTTCCCCCACCATCAGTATCGGGCAGATCAGGATCTTTCTCTACGTCTAGGGTTTGAGCACCATTATTTGTGCAGATAGTTACATATTTTCAAACTCACCCACATGCATCTCCACCCATTAGGATAGCGTTAGATTATACGGGTCATGAGTCTCATGTATCTGATTCTAATTGAGATTCAGGATTCACAGATGAGTCAGATGAGTGATTTTTGACATTGTGTACTTTATAAGTGGAGTTGAATGATATCACGAGCTAAATTAATTATGTATATGTTCACTTTAACCGTTTAACTTATCTTTCTTTTGTCTCTTCAAATAAGATGTTTAATTGAGTGACGTAACATGTTATTTCAATAAATAAGGTATTAATAATTTCAAATATGTAATTATTTAGTTATGTGTATAAAATTATATATTCTTATTGTTACATAATAAATTTACTAGTGTGTAAATAATCAAGTTTATATCTTAATAATAGTTGGAAGAGCAAGTGAAATTAATTATACATAACTCTAGTATGAATGTATGATCACAAAAGGAACTCAACATTCTATTATTTTTTGGATGAACATATTATTTTACAATTTAAATAAACTAATATTATAATTATTATTTTAATTTTAAAATTTCAAATAATTAAAAAATAAAAAATTTCCCCTTCAATCTGTACCAATACGTTGTCCGTACTAATTGTACCATTCTGTGCCCAGCAGTGACTGGTAAGGCCGAGTAGACCAACCTTGATACATCCACGCAAAATAAATAATGAGAAACCCTACTATGCACGTGGTTCAATATGCTTACTCGTGAGACTGGTTACTTCGCCACAAAACCAGGTGGGAGACGTGGTTTCTTTCCATTGGTTGGGTGCAGTGCGCTTGGCGCAGGACATTTGGAGAAGCCGTATTAGTGACCGGTGTCTTCTACGCCTCTCCGCCAGCAGCAGCTGCTTTTCGCTGGTGCACCGGCGGCGACTCCTGGTGAGTGGGAAGAGGGAAGACAGGACAGAGAGAGAGAGAGAGAGAGAGAGAGAGAGAGGAGTAGAAGGAGCGCAGATGCCGGCGACGGCGACGGCGTTGGGAGCTCTCCTGGGGCTTGGCACCCAGATCTACTCCAACGCCCTACGCAAGCTCCCCCTCATGAGGCGTGCGTATTCCTCCCTCCCCCCCTCTTCATCTCTTCTTCGCGCGCTTCGTCCTCTGCTTCGAGCTCCGCCGCGTCGGTCTTGATCCGGGATTCTTCTCTTTTTGATTTGAGGGAGGAGTTTGAACTGGTGTGGTTTTTCTCCTTTTTTTTCCGATGGGATGGGCGATTGATGTGGGGGGCGGTGTTGTGGTGCAGATCCGTGGGAGCACGTACTGGGGATGGGGCTGGGCGCCGTCTTTGTCAACCAGCTGGTGAAGTGGAACGAGAAGCTCCACGACGACCTCGAGAAGATGATCGAGAAGTCCAAGGCCGCTAACGAGCGCAGATACTTTGGTATGCGGCGCACCTCTCTTCGCTCGCTCGTTCTTTCACTATCTGCTCCTTTCGTATCTATTGTGCTGTTTGTTCTTACCATATCTTCAGGATACTGTTCTCATCTGCTAATTGATTTCTTTCCTTAATTTCTCGAGGAAAAGAAGCCTGTTATCCACCTACTATAGTTTTAAGTACATTATAAATCTAAAATTGATCGTTGATAGGGATGATTCCGTTGCTCTTAATGACTATCCTTCGGACAAATTTCTGAGCAGAGAATGTGTGATTGTGCCATTTCATATGGATTTATTTGCTTGTTTTTTGTTTAATTGAATGGAGCAGTTTTGAGCTAAAGATGCTCAATGGTGTTTTACGCCCTTGTACAAATTCTTTCACGTCCTCACCGTGCAATGAATGACATTCTGGAGATCTCCGTGGAAGCCTGGAAATGTTCTACTCTGTTGCATCAATTGTTTTAAGGTCAAGGGAGGTTCCTGCTGAACGGTGATCATATTCACCTCTTATACTACGCATTTAACGAGAACGCAAAAAGTACTTTTGGAGATAAGTTGATGGTGTCCCACCCGTCTTTGTGATGGAGAAGCTGGGTCATGCCATCAAACTTTACCGAAAGGTAAATTGCGGTTGTGTAACCAGGACTGTAGGCAGTGAGCCACTTCTCACATCAGGCCTAAGAGACTTGCATGAATAAGCAACATAATGAAATGCAGAATTTTTGGGGTTCACTTCGGAATTTAGGAACTGATAATAGCTAACACCAAGCAATTAAATACTGCCCAGTGCGCTACACAGGTGCCATCGCAGTGTCCACTAATTCGTCGACACACAAGCAATGGAGGTAGAGGTTAATGGATATAGTGCATTGTCTTTTCTGTAAAAGCAGCATATCCTATCTATTGTATGCATACTTTGAGAAGAAACCCATATCTATTATATGCAGACTTTGAGAAGAAACCCATTATCGTCGGTCCTTAGCTATGCCTACTGAAGGTAGAATACTCAAAAGCCAGTGAATCTCCACTATGCAAGATTCATCCATGTACTTCCTGGAGACCTGACAGTTGCAGCTCTCTTTTTGCATCTTTTGCACTTTTTCAGTTGTTTAAGAGCCATATTGAGTAATCTCGGGTTCTGAAAATTTGATTCGAAGTTTCCTTCCTGTGAATGTTGATACATATTTTTCAACACTGGAAGAACATCCTCAATGAACAAGCCATCATAGGGCTCAAGATCAACTATGCCAAATCAGAAGCTGTCAGGTTGAATATGCCTGGGAACAGATTAAAGAAGTGGAGTCCTTGGGTTGTAGGCTGTACTCATTTCCAGCTAAATATCTTGGATGAACCTACTTTGGGGACCATATTGCAAAGTAAGATTGGAAACAGATTATCCTGATAAATGATTGAAAGTGGTGGTGGATGGATTCTGTCCAAAACAGTTCTATCAAACATATTTTCTTATTAATTTTCTAGATTCCCTGGGCAGTGGAAGGAAAGGCCTTATCAATCATAAAATCCTTCTTTTTAGGGAAAGGAATTGTCATGACCCTATCCAATCCTTGTGAGATATTGTCCACTTTGGATCAAGCCTGCATAGTTTTATCTCCAAAAGATGTCTCATAAGATATGAATCTAAGCCCTACATATACAGCCTAGTAGCTTTTCTCATTTTTGGATGTTCGACTAATCTGAATCATCCCTGTGCTAGCTCCCTAGACACAATGCTGGATCCATAACATGGTGTCTCTACTCCTGCATGCATTTGCTCTCATGACTGGGTAATCCTCTCCTACTTCCTGGGGTATATTTGGGCTACTATAGGAATCGATCAAGAGAGGTCCGGCTTCCATCCATGGTTTGCCGGATTGAAGATCCAGATCGACTTGGGTCACCCATGATCCACTACGAGTTGGCCCTACTCGGCTGAGTCACTTGTTTGAGGTTATTTTTTGTTTTTTTGCAAATCAAAAGATTCAAAACCTCATAGAATGTTTGGATTATTTATCCTATATTTTAACTGTAGAGTTACCATTTCATCAATCTAAAGTATGTGTGAATTATTTAGTCTTTTTTAAGTTTTAACTAGTTTTTTAACATTATTAGATAATCAATTAATCAATAAACTCAAAAATATAATTTCATGCTCTTCATTCATAAAATGTAAGATCCATGACTAATGTGATGACATTATATCATTGCTATAATTTTGTCATATAAAAATTTAAACTATTTTTTTAATTGTACACTATTATTTGAATAATAAATCGAGAATCGGATCGATCCACCCTGGATCATGGCTCGGGTTTGCCATGATCTGGTATGAGTCGCCCGACTTGGACCGAGTCAGCAAACCATGCTTCCATTCAGTTAACTACTTAACTAGGGCTGTGTTTGCGGAAGAAAAGAGGCGGGAGGTTTGGGTCTGGTTTGTATTGCTAATCAACAAGGCCTTCCTTACAAAGTAGCTATTGAAAGTTTGAAACTTGGATCCAAGGATAATACTTCATGAAACAAATAGTAGGAAGGAAATATAGAAATGTCAGCAACATTTTTTAGAACCCTTCAGCTACATCAAATATATTGAAGGATGGAGAGCAAGGTGTGAGAACATTGATTTTATGAGTTGCACTAGAGCTTATAAACTTGCAGATGGAAGGACCATCAGATTCTAGGAGGATCAGTGATATTCAGATGGACCTCTGCCTTGTAAATTTAGCTTATTATCAACACAATGGGTTGAGAGTGGAGATTGATATCCAGACGAGGCTTCATAGAGAGGAAAATATTGCAATTATTTGCAGTTACTACTTTACTAGATAAAGTTCTTTTGATAGAAGATATTGTACACAAGAAATGGTGGTGGGAAGAGAATGGAACATTCTCAGTGAGATCTTTTTTTTACAGTAATCTGAGACATGGCTGCAGAGTTTCGTGGGATTAATAAATATGGAAGATTAAGTCATTTCACTGGAAAACATCAGACAATAGATTACCACCATGTGATTGTAGGCATATTGTTTAATTAACATATGAGAGGAAGTTGTCTTTGCTGCACGAGGGGAAACAGCAGAGCATTTGTTCACGGTATGCGGGGTTGCAAATATAGTCCAGAGGATCCTTCTGAAGCTTGCACATAGGATATGGTGGAGCCCCAAGTACATTCATGTGGCAGGGATGGAGAAAGGCCAATCCAATGAGAGAAGAAAAGGTCTAGGAAATGACTTTACTGTAGTACTGAGCGATATGAATAACAGGAAATTTAGTGATAACTGGTATATTGTCTTTGACATCTTAAAAAGCACAATCAAGCTTATGGAGGACTGGACAGTATGATGGACAACATGAAAAAATCAAATTAGTGAGCAGACATGGAGTTGGACAGAAGAGTAATGGCTGTAAGACCCATCTTTTCTTTTTGCTTTCAAAATGTTCCTTGTGGTCCTTAGATAGGCCTCCTTATGCCCCATGCTGCAAAATTTGATGGTTGAAATGTGGAAAGTATGTTATAATCCCTGTGGTGTGCTTTTGACTTATTATTCAATGAGTTTTGGCATTGCCACGTTCTAAAAGAAAGTCTATTTGTTCACTTGAAACCATCGTCCATGGCACTGAAGCCAGCTTTTCGCTGAAGGCCGTCAGAACTTGAGTGCTGTTAGTTCTTTATTCTAGACTAGGAGGAAGTCTTTCTTGAAAGTGTCAGTTATGATTCAAACTATTTCTACTTACCTGATCTGTGTCATAACAACTTTCCTTGAAGAGATTTGAACCTATAATCTGAGGCTATTGTGCTATAAGAAGTGTTGTGTCCCATCTCTACGCCGTGATATTCACAGGGATGTTTTGTACGGAATATGATGATGACATACGAGGATATCATAAAGAATCCCTCTATTCCTTGTGTCCAAGGGAAATTTCCCATTTGTGCACAAAAAATAAAAAAAATGAAATTTGTGCTTAGAATTTGCAATCTTCCTAAAATTTCAATTGAATTAGATCAAAGTTTGCTTACGTCTACTACTGTTACCGCAGATGATGATGAAGATTAGCTATGGTAATGCTTGAACATGTTGCTGTGCGTGTTCACGAGGTCTGTTCTGTTTTAGAATCTTTCACTCCCACAGCCGGTAAATGTTCCATGTGGATCACAAGTGTTGTTTGGAATAAATATTGACGGTAGTCTTTGCTATCAACTTTGCTGTGCATTAATCTTTCTTTTATCCAAGTTGGCAAGCATTTGGTACTTGTTTGGCTGACAGCTCTAGCATGCAGCTCTATTCTTATCTCTGTTCAGTGCATTACTATTAGAACTTTTTCGCATATACTCTTCTTTAAAGTAAGTCGTGCAAAAATTAGCTACCAATGGGATTTGCATGTATACCCTTTTCACATTTACTTCAACTAGCACCTATACATTTATGGTCAAATTCTATTACGATGTGAATGCAACGAATAATCTTACTCATTTGACCATGATCTGATGGCTGGACTAAAATGTGCAAAGTGCTTGTAACACACTATGCCCCATTTTTTTAAACGAACACACAATGTCCCATTCAGTTGATCTTGATTGGTGTAGCCAATGTAGCCAACCTAGAAGCTGGCGGCTTTTGGATCGCACTTTCCTTCGACAGCCTCCATCGCACCTACGGCCCTGCTATAGCAGAGGTATGGTGGTTAGAACCCAGGCCATGCAAACATGAGAAAGCTTTCTAGATTACGTAGTTGTGGTTCCAATGCTCCGAAGGTGATGATCCCAAGATTCGCTTGCCTGGCAGTAGACGCCAATTTGAAAATGGGCATAACCTGGCAGTAGACAATCCAAACCCAACAGAATTTCTGAAAATAGTCCAGAAAGAATAACATACTTGAACATGACAAACCATGAAAGGGAATCAACAAGTTAGCCTATAAGGACGCATGACAGTGCATGTTTAGAGGGTCAAATACTTACTCAATAATGACTGAAGCAATAAAACTTGTGTTTATGTAGTTTACATTCTACCTTCAATTGCTTATCATAAACACATGATCATGCTTAGAGAGGTGTGATCCAACGGGCATGTTCGGTGGTGTCCTTCACTATTAGCACATGTGGTAGACTTTATATAGTATTTCATGCCAGCACGTGAGCAAAGGCTGGAGCTTGGCCTGTCCGCGCGTGCCAAGTGCCCCCCCTTACAAGGAGCGTGCTAATTTTCCTTAATTTAGAGGCGTCCGATCAAGGTTAGATGACGTGCTACCATCGTGCCATTTGGCCAAGATGGCTGCTGATAATGTCCCTTAGCCCGCCACAAGTGGCTTGGCCACAGAATGGGAACACATATTCTATATCATGCAGCCGAACCCACTTGGAAATCTTTGCAGATATTATCTGTAAATCGGGTAATCACTGTTATACGGTTTGAATAATATCCATACGTGACTTATCAGAGTTTGAATTTTTTTCTGATTTTAATTGAATTGATAATAGGTGATATTTCTAAAGTGACGTCCGTATGTACTTCAACATTATAGGGTAAGGTATAAGATATATTGCCAAACTTGGCAAAAGATATATTTTAATTAGTGTGGTACAAATATGCAAACGTTATGTCTTGATCTTCTAGGTGTATAACATCCACCATATGATTAGAACCGAACGGGTGATATCAGGAGCAAGACGATGGAACTAAATATTATCAAAATTTTGGTGTATCTGATGAGCTGGTTTTACCGTGAAAGATCACGAGTTTCGACTGATATCACGGTCGCAAATTTTGATACATGTAAATAGTATGGAATGAGGTACCAGATAGGAAATTCATTGACAGATTTTGAGATAGAAGACATATTCTTCTACCAAATCCAATGCATTACGTCCAATCGTAATCCAATGAAAGTCGGCAGATTTTATTTTTTGCTGAATCGGTGGTCAAGAGTTCAACTTTCAGAGGTAATTGGTCGATAGGTGGGAGTTCCTTCCGTTCATAAAGTAACCCATTTATGCAGATTACAACGCCTTTATTTGTATATTGATATAAAACAGCGGCATTTGCAGACAAATGCCCATGCTGTATCACAGACATCTCTGAGTGTGTGTGTGTGTGTTCCTATGAGAGATACCCAGAAGGATTGGAAAATTGTTTTTTTAACTACTGTCTTTGTTAGTATAAATAATTTTCATAAGTAGTGCGTTTACGGTTGAGTCCCGTTAATTCAGATATCGAAGATACATTTCTGAAGCTAAATTAATGGTCAAAGAGGTCCTCAGTCTGGAGTGTATATAATTAGATGCGCGTGTTGTTTATAGAATATGTGCATTCGTCTTGTGACTTCTCTAAAAGACAATTCTCGTCGCTACTCTTTAGCTTACGTTTGGTAATACAAACTTGAAAAAATAAATCTGGAATAGTTCTGGGATAAAATGTGCATAGAAGTTTCAAAAACCTAGGAAAGAACTTTTGCAGTTACCCAAATGATATTTCCATTTTAAATATTATTCTTTATTTTAAGAATATCTCGATTTTAGTACAAAAAATAGACGATGCAAAAGTGCATCGCCCACTCCATTCTAGATTATCTTACTATTACCCTGTAAATATCGATTTTTTTTCTTTGTATTTCGTGTCCTTAAATCACCCATTAGGCGAGGATCTTGTTGATTTGGATCTCATAATTTAGAAGATGGTAAAGTTGGGAGGCACGTTCTGTCCAAAGGAAACTGCGTTGATTGCTATGTTGCTAGTTCACGAAAGATCCTATGAAAAGCCTTTGATGCCAAGAACCCCGAGTTGCCGCTTGGTTTCTTGCTCGTCATATCTGTTCTTATCACAGAACATGTCACATATTTATGCCGTGCAAGTTGCGTGGTACCCATGGACACCACCTCTTCGTAACATCCTCGGCAGGCTCCTTCACATGCAGCACTCCATTCATCGGACTACATTTCCTTTGTTAAATGATTTATTATATTGATTTTGAACAAAGTGGTGGCCCAGTGGCCAGGTAGGGGAGGGCTCCCGAATCAGAATAATAACCACACCACATGCGCTACAGTCCACGGAAGGAGGGGTAAGGAGGGGAGGTGCTCCTTTGTTAAATGATATGACATATCAACACCCAAAACAAAATCACGAGAATATCTTTAACCAAAAAATCAAATATAATGTAAGGGATCATTTGGGTGTGGGGGGGGGGGGGAAGGCTGTCCAATATTTTCCCATATGATATTTGCTTTTGCCTTATTGTTCTTTTTCGATGACAAGGAAATCCAAGGACGCCCCATGTTCCCCTATCCTTTTGGGAGCGAGCATAAACATTCCCTAATGGGAATATTGCTGAGGGCAATTGTAGAGGGTCACTGCCGCGGAAGGATCTACTGTGCACAGGGGAAGAATCCATCATAAAGCTTGCGAGTTGATGCCATGCCGTCTATCATTCTCTCATATGCGAATGACACGGTGGTCCTTAATTTGAAACACGTGGGGCCATGATGTATATTTATATATATATAATGGGTGAAAGGTTTTGCAGTGGCCACCAGTACAGAAAAATTGAGATCTTAGAAACCGAGTGGCATTATCCTTCTTGATGGCCTCCTCTATAATCTAATCACTGTCCTCAGAAGTGGCCGACTAGATGCTTAAGTAGATTGCCACAAAGGAAGGTCCCAGCTCAGACCCTCTCTCAAAATGAATTTGTCTCATGGGTTCTTTTTTATCATGTGAATACCCGTTTAAACTTAAAATATGATAATTACATGTTGTATTCTCTCAATGGTGACTACGATTATAAAACTACATGTGATAGTAGTGCGATTGATTCTTAAGTGAGATATCAGACTTGCTTCAATTTTTCACGTTTGCCAAAGAAAAGAAGTTGCAATATTTACTTTACACCACCGAGCAGAACAAAAGAATCAACGAGAGAATTATTGAACCGCATGCGATTTTCGTCCCACTTTTTTTTTTTGGCAAAGTGCTACTTCGGCCGAAATCAGTGTTGCAGAGTACGTAATGATGTACTATTTGGCCTTTTGAACTTTATTCTTCTTCTAATGCTTTAATATACGCCTGGCTTATACTACATATATTAATATACGACAGTTTTACTTCTTAATCTTGGTATATAGTTCTAGTTCTAATATTTTTTACGTTCAACTAGGAGTGTTAATCACAACAAATATAGTTCTCGATCTTAGGCCCCCATTTGGTTGGGTTTATGGGGAAGGATTTTGAGATTTCACCTATAAGGGCGTGTTTGAAATTCTAATGGGATGGATTATGAAAATAGTTTTCAATCATTGGAAGGTTCTTTGTGGGAGATAAACACATTAGTACTCAAAAAGTTGATCTCCCATTTTAAAAGTGGATTCCTAAAGTTAGAGAGAGATAGGAATAATAACGTGACTTCTCTCTTAAATTTAAAAGCTCCTTTTGATAGGATTTTGAAAAGAAGAAGTGAATTTTAATCATTGAAATAGAGTCCACATATTTCGTAATCTCTCACATGAAAATTCACCTCTTCTCACACATCTTCTCAAACGCACTCTAAGAATCACTGACATCTTCGTAAAGCCAATCAAATGAGCACTGAGTAATCTAGACTTTAGACTCATATTAATTTTGAGATGAGAGCGAAAATAGACTAAAATAATCTTGGTTCCACATAATCAACAAATCTCCCCCCGGGCATCTTTTGACGGATTCTGCACCCCATTAAAAACATCAACCCATGTGAAAGACATTAAACCCCCCACCTAAAAAGGCAATAACTATCCCACTTGTCCCTTTTTACCATAAATGTTGAGGTTTAAAAGGGTGAATGTGTGCATTCGTGGCCCAAGCACGGTAGACGATGTACACATCTGCCCTCACATGATCCAGGGATGTGCACGTTCTCCAAATGAGATTTTGGGGGAGAAAAGAAAATCTATGACATATCTAGAGATGTCACAATGGGTGATTTTTTTTTTTTTTCAAAAATCCCTCCCCACGATCTTGAACTAACGTGACCTTAATACGTAGTTAAATAATATTTTATATTTTATTATTTGTTGTTTGGAAGAAAAAATATATCTTTTTTTTTTCGTTACTCAGTTCAAGTAATTTATGAAATTTATCAAAATGTCAAAAATTGATGAAAATGAATGCCTCGTTGGTAAGGCACCCATCTCAAAAGGTTGGGTGGCCACCAGGGTAGAGGGAATTCTAACTTCTCGCCCTTTTCTAGACACTTTCAAAACATGAGTCTTGCGGAATGCGCATATATGGGACCTTCTCGAAGTGAAGCTAATAAGAACCAATGGCTTAGGCTATCGGTCTGTGTGGGTCTTTCAAAGCATCGGAGAAAATTAGATCATTGTATTGTAAGTAAAAATCCTAACGGCAGTGGCAAAGCACCTCAGCTGGGGGGATGGTTAAATAAGAGACACAATAATATCGCCTAAAAATAAACGTAGATTGAGTTAGGTCGGTAGAAGGAAAGGTCAACCGCACAGACGCCAGAAATTTTACACTAGTTCGGGCATCATTTGGTGACCTACATCCAGTATCTAACCCACAGCTCGGATTTCACTATTTCTCTTGTCGAAGAAGCACACGTGCTAGGTTTTGCTTACGTGCACCAACTCACCACATCAACTGCCCGCACACGTATTGGATTTTGATGGGGTGACCAGTTCAACCAAAGAATTTGCCCTTTGTGGAATCCACGTACCCAGGATCTTAATTGCGCGTAAGCAGTAAATGGTACACCGAGAAAGAGAAGAATGCTCTGCAAACAATGTGCCTTTAAAAGTAGACGATACGGAGAATTTACCGCATAGAAAGAAAGAAATGAGCATAGGGGAATTAGAATGTAGGTGTGCGTTGAAACTATTTGATCACAACGGGCTAAGAGTTCACTAATAAAGAATGAAACACCTTCCATGAAATGCTTGGTTAGTATAGAGAGTGAACCTTGTATTTATAGCACATATGAAGGTTATCTTTCAGACACTTTCACTTGATGTTGCATGCTCCTTTCTAAAATGTATACTTGTCCGTGAGAACGAATATTGTGTTTGTAACCATCTACTTTCTTCTCAAGGCAAGGTTATTTTTTTGTATCTTATTTTTCCGGGACTTCTTATGATTCGTTACATATTTTTTTTTTCTATATTCAAATACGTCAGTTTAAATAGTAGAGTGTGAAAGTAGGGGTGTCAATGAATAGTGAGGATCCGAAAATCCGACCCGAATTCGATTTTTTTTTTTTCGGATTCGGATCAAAGTTTTGCCCCGAAATGTCAAGTTCACGCGGACTCGGAGTGAGTCATTTTTGATCCGAAATGGTGGATTTCGAATCGCGGTTTCGGGGCGCCATAAGAAACCTCATTTCGGGATGGGACGTTCCCGATCGCGATCCCTCTGCAGCGGCCTGGGTTCTTTTGCAGCTTGCCTTCTCGGAATGACCCCTCTATTAGGGTTTCTCCAACGGCGGCCAGTGGCCATCTCCGTGATGGAGGTGGGATCTCTTCGACGGCCATGCACGATGGCGACGGCCACGTCTCTCATGGTACTCTGATTTCTCTTTCGCTCTCACTCTCGCTCGCTCCATCTCTCTATTTCGAAACCCCTCCTCTAGGGTTTTCTCTAGCTTGCCGTGCGTACACGACGATGGCTGGGGCGACCATGCAGGAAGGGGCAGCCTTGATAAATACGAGGGGCAGGCCGGGCCCGCAACCCGCCCTCTCCCTTTCTACTTGTGCGTGTTCTTTTAACTCCTTCCAGAGCGTCGCACTCTGCTACTGCGCTTTCCTCTGGTTATTCTCCTGCTGTTTGGGGGAGGTAGCGAATGAGGAGCAGGTGTGTGTGTGTTTGTGTCTCCCCGTGGCTCAGTCCGTCCTTGGCTGCGATGGGTAGTTGCTAATTTTCTCTGTTCTTGATGTTGCAGGCACCGATCGCGGAGGATAATTTGATTCAAAGGTGGTTCTTTCTTTCTCTCCCCCACCCCCACCTTTGAAGCTCAGGTGTCGGCCATGTTTCAGCTTTCGGGGCTGTTTTCCCACGCACGGTCGTCCCTGTTTTAAGATCCATTTTGTGGTCTGGGTTTCTTTCTTATGTGGATTGCCGCGGTTGCTCTTTTGTCTCTGTGGTTCTGTTTCCAACTAATTGACGTGTTTGTTCTTCTTTTCATTCTAACCTTTCTTCTTCTCATGAAATTTCTTTCTATGTTTCTTTGATGTCATGCGTTCTCTGTTCCTTGAATTGTTTGAGTGTTTTGTTTGATCTACCAGGGGAAGGTGATACTGACCGTGTTAATTAAAAAGAATGCTCCTTTTGCTTCCGGTTCATGAGTTGGTTTCTGTCTACGTCTTTGTGGAAGTTATTCTTTGCTCAGAAAGAAGGCCTTACTCTCCCCACCTACCAAACAGTCGGAGATGATCCTTCTCACATGCCCACTTCACTTTCTTCTCTGTTGGATGCGAGGATGAGGGCATGTGTAGAGTGAATCACTGTGTACACCTACAATATGTCCATTCAGTTTTCATGCCTACGATGGTTTTGACTTTTTTTTTATTTGGGGTTGGCATGTGTGGGGGAGTGAAAAGGTTGAATGAGTCCAAATCACTGGGCATTTGAACTGGTGACAATTGCAAACTTGTTTCCACCAGTACAAAAACATATTTAATTGTTTATTTTATCTGTCTAAACTCTAAACTGTTACATCTGCATTTTCTCCTGTGTATAGATGAACAACAAAAGAAAAGGAAAAACTCAAATCATTCGATTTCCATGCATTCGGTTTCCATGCATTTGATGATTGAGCAAAGTATCAAAATCGTTCGATTGTTTACTTGTGGATGGTTTTCATATGAATAATTGTTGTTGATTTGGGAAAATAACTAAAAACAAGATCTTAACGGTCCTTCATATTACTTTTTTCACTTGTTCACTTGCCCGTCCATCTTCGATTTACTTCATGATATTTTTCTTTACTTTCTCTTTCAGAAAGCAGTTTCCATCTCTCCAAACATGGCATATCAGGTGATCCAGGTACTCTTCCCGCAAAATGATTATTAAATGGCTCACAGATATCATGTATCTAAACGATTATAGCAGTAATTTTTCAAATCTTGAGGGCTGAGAATGTGGAGTTTGTTGTTGCTCCCTATGAGGCTGATGCACAATTAGCATACTTATACAATATTGAAGCTCGGGATGGAGGAATAGCAGTTGTAATCACATAAGATAGTGACTTAATAGCAAGGAAGGCGGAATCAGAGATCGGGATCGGATCGCCCAGTCCCAAACCGATCCGGGTCGATGGGATCGACCGATCCTGACATTATAATTATAGGTCTTTCCGATTTCCCTGTTGTTAAGGATGATATTTGTCAGTTGGGGGCTAATGTGTTTATTTTTCACTTCTAGTAGCATTACAAAGGTAAGGAGATTCAATTGCATTATTTTTTTTCATGCCAAAAATTACATGTGTATGACTGGAGAACGTATTATAACCCAATTTAAATAGTAAGTTTTCATCATCGTTTGATCACCACATTTTTTACTAAAGAAAGGGCTTTAGTTGGATATCTCTATCTTCAGGATAGAACTATCTCAATTTCAACTATTTCCTTTTCTTGAAAAAATGTATTTTGGAGTTCTATATCTTTGGTGCAGTAGATATAAGACCTATTTTTTGATGCACCACAAGCAAGTGAGCACCTGGAAGGGTTTTTGAAAACAAACTAGGTCAACTATCTTGACTGAGCATGTTCCTGTATAATTGATGCTATCTAATACTGAAGATCACTTCATTTCCTTTTATTATGTCTAAGAATTGATTTTATACTCTGGCTATATCAACTTATCCACTGTTTCAAATTGGCAGGAGTGCGCATACTTTACTGAACTTTTTACCAACACATTTTTCATCGTGAGAGAAGGAAGGAGATCTAGAACTCTTTTAGGAACAAACACATTCCCTTGCCTGACAAGGATCCTCTGCTCCCTCTAAAGGGCCAGAGTAAACCATTCTGTATTCTATGTTCTCTACGTCTGCATTTTGTTCTGCTCAAATTTGGTTGCTTTCTTTAAAAAGATGTGTTTCATTGCTGAACTTTTTGTTGATACCTTTTTTGCCAGTAGAGAAATTTCAAGTAGGCAATCTATTTAACAACTTTTTGGTGAACAAGTTGAGTGGTACTTTACCAAAGATTCATATATTCAATTATCCAGGCTCCCAGAGAACCTAGTTTTGGCTGACATCCAACAGTTCCCTGCATCTTGAGGATTGGTTTTGTCACTTACGTGCAACAATTTTATATAAAAATGTGCCTAATTTTCATGTGTAAAGAATATCATATATACTCATACGTGTGTGCATTTATATGTATGTATATATATTTGTGTATGCATGCATGCAGTAACTGTGGTAACATCTAAGCGGCCCTGTTTCAATTAGTGCTTATGATGCTCATATTAGTTCCTACTGTTGGAGAAGAGAAGTTGCTTAGCATTAGACTTTTGGCAAGCTGTATTTATTTATTTATGTTCTCTTCTTTATTCTCTTCTATTTGATATTTTTTTGAGTTTGTGTTGTTGTTTAAGATTGTAGAAATAAAATGTTGTGATTGACTATATATTGATCAGATATCTCAATAATGCAGATTTTTAGCATAGTGTACTTCTCTCAACCTTCACTCTTTCTCTTTTCATATCTGATTTGAGGATTTTTGAATTAAAGCAGACCATTGATGTAGATATGAAAGATGCACAATCAGCCAAATCCCACCAAAAAGGGGTATATATTCTGTCTTAGTGTCATATTTATTTTTGATTTGTTATGCCCCAATTGACAGTTAATGATCAATTAATTGAATGATGTTTCTGTTCTAATTTGTCTCTTAGTCTTCTTGTATCAAACTTTTTTGCCGTTTTTTATTAGCAATGCAGTTTGGATCCTAGGCATAGATTAATAAAAGTAGATCCCCTTCTCCATCGTAAGTGAAAGATTGACACTCTTTAATGCAGTAGTAACTAAAATAGTAAAAACTTTTCATGACTGTTATTATTTCGGCGATAGCTTCTTTGTTGAAACATTGCTGTCTTTCTCCTATAGGCTCTTGAGCTTAACGGAGAAGAACTGTTAGGCCGTCAAGTGAAGCTTGATTTAGCAAGTGAGAGAGCTTAAAGGAGACGTAGACACCACTCAACGGAAGATCAAGAAGCCGCCTAAAGAGAAGATCAAATCTCATTGTTCCTGAGTACCTCCAATCAGTCCAGAGGGATTCTGTGGAAGATTAACCCGCTTGATTTTGAAAAATTCTAAAGGGACAGCCAAAGAAAACAGAGCGAAGAACCAAAATCAGGTGGTAGCAAAATGCCGTAAGGATCCAGCTTAATAGTTGAATTCCAAAAAACAGGACCGTACATGTACTGCCCTTTTTTTCTTGCTGTTGCAATCTCGCACGTTTTCAAGAGGTTCAGATTCTGTATCCAATTTTGGATCCAAAACTGATCTGATATCTTTTATGATCTGAAATAGTTTCCACTGTCCTGTATCTGCCTCATTATCTATAAAAAATGGTAAGATTTCGGGTCAGATCCATATCCGAAAATTAAAATTCGGATTCGGGTCAGATTCCGATCTTCTCTTATCGGATCTGGATTCGGATCATAAAAGATCCGACCCGGATCTGATTCATTGACACCCCTATGTGAAAGGGATTACCATTTATAACTAGCACTGCGGAAGTAGTTGTGAGAGGACATCCAAGATACTTTGCATTTGTCACTAGATCTCATCAAAAATAGAAGAAAGAGGTTGCGGGCAATATTCATTGTAGGATTAAAGAGCATGTGCTAATCTTTGAATAGGGATTAGACGTGAGGTATATCAAATATAAAATTTAGATGCTCTGCATATTTGCCTAGGAATGAACAGAGCAATAAATACATTTAAATTTCAAAATATATCTGATAAAACAACATATTGTATTTACAGATATAAGGTAGTAAAAGGATTTCTAGTTAATATATGATCTGAATTTATCAACTAAAGCATATAAGATAGAATAGTGTCTAATGATATGAATTTGATGTTGTCTAACAAGACAAGGTTAGTTGAAGATGTCAGTTGATCAGAGATAACTGAAATATTTCCTAAAGACTAGACAATTATAAAATAGTTAGACAATGTAGACAGTTGAAGAGCAGAGGTGTCGCCTGGAAAATATCAATTGGTAAAAGATGGCAACAGTTGAAAAAAATCAGTTGGTTCAATATTGCATGAAAAGATCAATCGATTGAAGAACACAGTTGAAAGATATCACCTAATGATAGTTGAATGAAATATTCATCGAGAGAGTACTAGGCAAAAGACTGATAGTTAAAGTATTGGAATTGAAAGAGATAGTCGAAGATGATCAGTTGAAATATGTAGGTGATAGGCTATCACCTAGAAAGTTTTCAATTAAAAGAATGATAGGCACAGAGCACTGACTAACACTGATGAGCTGAAATAAATAGTTGAAAGCCGCCAACTAAAGCCAATAGTTGAATGCCATCGATTGATAGTCAATCACACGGTATCGATTGAAGTGCTCAACAATTTATATCGACTAGCGACAAGATAAAGGCAAAAGCTTATTAACTAGAAGAGTTAGTCAAAGGACTTCTGACTAAAAATTTATGAAGACCTAGATGAGAGGCTTCGACTGAAGACATAATCTAACTGTAAAAAATCTAAGGAGATTTCGGCTGAAAATATATTTGATGAATCCATCAATTGAACTTTCATTTGAAGGGCTTAATTAGGTGAAGGCATATAACTTGCAAGAAATTTTTAGCTGATTTTGTCCACCGTTTCACCTTGATAAAAATACTAAGGCAATAACCATAGACATCTCTTCAATTTTCCAAGTACGGTTAATAAACTGTGTCAGTTTTGTTTAAATTATGTCATCATGCAAAACCATAAGTCTGATTAATGTGATTAATGAGCAAAATGTAAAAAGAATAAACAATCTTCTAGAAATATGCAAGAGGCTTCTTTCCACCGGTTTTTTAAATTTTTTTCATCTCCCTTCCCATGTGTCTCTCTCTCCCTTGATCGAAAAATTTATTTAGTCACATAAATTGAGATATTTGATCACATTTGGTTAGAATTCTTATGTCGTCAGGAATTCTAATTATTAGAATCTCTCTCAAGATCTGTTCCAAATGTTACCTAAGAGTTGGATTCATATATATAATGTTACCATATATATATATATATATATGTCGTAGTTCTTCCTCTCATTCAAACAAAGAGTTGTAACAGATCCTTATTGGTTCCACCACCCATGATCCTAACGGATTTGTATTGATCGAGGCTTCTCTAGGTCAAGTTTCATATGAGCCTTCTCTAGAAGATGCATGGCTTTCCTCTTGTATCACAATCAGTTTAAACAACTAATATTCCTGTGCGATATTATAGAAGTGGGTGTGTACGTATAAATTCGAATCGGACTAGACCAACTTGAAAGTTTGAGTTAAATGAACTTTAATCAGAATCGAGATTGATTGGCACCACTACTGGGCGTGAATTCGACCCGTCTTTAAATCGGATCATGTTGACTCTTGAGGCAAACCTTGATCCAGGCAGACTTCAAAATTTTCATTCATATTCTTGGATTGACACATTTGATCTTGGGTTAGGGTCAGATGGAGTCGGAAAAATACATGATTAAGTTAGGTCAAGTTAATAGGGTCGGACTAATTATTCAAATCGGGTCGGAATTAGACTAAAAGGCTCTTGGTAGATAATGAATTGGTTTAGAGCTCATTTTAATCCGCACCAACTCCATCCAAATTGCGGTGCAACTTCTAACCACCAGAGTAAGAGGAATTCAAACTTCGAAAAGAAGAAAATGCAACTCGACTGGGGGAATGCCTTGGACTTGGAAGTCAAGTGACCATCATGTTAACCCGACCCGGTCGCAGTCTAGATGTGTGACATGTCACATGACATGGGTTTCTCGATAGTTAAAGTCGAGCCCAGCATTGCCAACTCTAAAAATGTTTGTGATCAACTAACTGATCAAGAGTATAGGTTCTCTCATTATGTTGTAAGACCAAGCTAAATATTCCAACCAAAAGAAGTTACAATAATAGACCTATACTTGTCTACGACGAACCTAATTCTTAAAATTAAATTGTACCAAGGTTCCAGTCAACATCTTCTTAAATAAAAGAAACATAATTAACCCTTCGATCTAGTTACACTTTGGCCTTTTAAAGTGCTAACACGACTTGGACTCACAAAGTGGAAAAGGAGGTTGTCACAAATAATTAAGTGGGTATTGATCATGAAGTCCCGTGATCAATGACACCCAAGAGGGGGGGGGGGGTGAATTGAGTGATAACAAATTTTAAGAAAATTTTTGACTTTTTACAAAATATGTGATAAACAATAATTAACAATTGAAAATTAATTAACCAATTCTCTCAATCTTTCCGTTCTCACACGACCATACAATGAAAATAATCAAACCACACAAATAACACAATGCACAGCAGTTTTTAAGGTGGTTCGGATGCAATGACGGCAATCCTACGTCCACCCCTCACCAAACCCGGTGAGACTTCACTCGGTGACAAATCCCCAAACGGAGACAACACTCCAAACACACACGCAGGACGACGCCTGCCCACACACACGGGGACGCGCCCCAACACACACACACACGCACACACACACGGAGACGAAGTCTCCAACATGATCCAACAAACGGATCAACAAAATAAACACCCGCTGCCACAAGTGCAGCACTCCACACACATAAAC
Source organism: Amorphophallus konjac (assembly GCA_022559845.1). NCBI lineage: Eukaryota > Viridiplantae > Streptophyta > Magnoliopsida > Alismatales > Araceae > Amorphophallus > Amorphophallus konjac. The sequence goes on from CM040124.1 coordinate 208,761,629, forward strand.
ACAAGATCTGGATAAATCCACACACACACGTAGATCTAAGAAGACCTACGCACACACGAATAGAACACCACGACCACACACGACCACGAATCTAACTTGATCCACACACACACACACATATCTTCAGATTACAAAGAACAAGACTTGAAATTCAAAACACCAAGATGAATAGAGCAGAGTTTAGAAATCTCCTGGTTTGGTTTCCCCCTGAATGCATGATGTAGAACTTGGAACAATGCTTCCTGCTTCACTTAAATGGCTTGGTTGATCTCCCTTGAATGCTTGCTTGCTTCTTCACTTCCTTGAAGGTTGCTAGCTTCAGATCTAACCTTGAGTAACCTTAAATCACCTTGAATCACCTTGGGTTGATGGAGAGATTTAAGGATGCAGATTTGATCTCCCTTGAGGGCTTGCTTGCTTCTAAACTTGCTTGGAGATTGATGGCTTCAGATCTAACCTTGAATCCCTTGGAATGGATGAAGAACTCCAGCCCGAAGCACTGTTCACGAAGGTGCTACAGTACCCGTGAATCACCTCCTCTAGCCTCCCTTGATCTCTCTTGTTCCAATTAAAGCATTAGGGTTTCCAACCCTTCTTGTGTAGGTTTTATAACCTTTGAATGGTCCTTGGACATCCTCCAGACCAGATCCACGTTTTGTGGATGATTGGGTGTCATTAGGATTAAAGAAATATAAGGAGAATGGCTCTTCTCGAAGTGGAGAATAAAGTCAACTTTTGTTGGCTCGGGGCTGGAGGTCGACCAGTGGAAGCTGGCGGTCGACCGCTACTGAGAACCCCCGTAGAAATTTGATCTCTGGAATTTCCGGTCGACCTTGGGCTGTCGACCGCTGCTGCCGGTCGACCTGGGGCGGTCGACCGCTAGTTCTATAGTATGAGACTTTTCACGTTTGGCGATTCTGGTTGACCGGAATGACCTAGTCCTGCAAAGTTGAAGTGTTAGCCCAATGAAATACATCCAAATAACAATGACTTTAAGTAGATGTTTATTTCATACATTTGGGGGTTGGATTTCACTTGGTTTATGCATTAGAAACATCAAGACCATTTGAGCATATTACCATGATTGGAATGAGAAACTAATGCATTTGAAGAGTGAGCTTGTAAGTTATCAAACTAAGTTATCATTGTGAATCTCAAATATCATGAATGAAGTTTAGAAATGAGAGGTATATGGAATACCCATGGTGAGATTGATGACTATGACAAGGTAAGAATCTTACCAATGGTGCTTAACAGTAAATGACATATACCACCTGTAATGAATTGTAGAGGAGCAGGGGGTGCTTATCCACACGTTTGGTTAACCAGGTTACTGCCATGAGTTAGATCCTGCATGCAAGATAGTCAGGATTAATACCATGCTTGTTGACATTAAAGAGGTTATGAAACCTCTTGCCTCTTGTAGAACCAACATATGTAACCAGCATAAACAACAAGATGAATAAACACAATCATCAAGAACATGTGTAATCAAACATAAGTTTAGTTATCATCACGTAATCACATATTAAGTTTAGTTATCATCACATAATCAAACATTAAGTTTAGTTATCATCAAAACTATAACTTAACAATTACAACAATCATCAAAACCATAACTCAACAATCTCCCCCTTTTTGATGATGACAAACTTATTGATGATGATAAACTTAATGATAACTTATTAATGATGATATAACAGAGTGGATACAACAGAATGACACATATATTCGTCTCCCCCTGTCACACACAATCATCAAATTTTCTCTCCCTTTGGTATAATCAAAAAGTGGGATAATGTAAATCTATCTCCCACAACAACAGTATCAAGCGAGCTGGAAGAAGCCAAATAAGGAAGAGCAAGCTTAACTCCCTTTGATACAGCAATAGCCCATCTTATCAAATCAGAAGAAGCAAGGACAAATCATGGATGAAGAAAGTAATATGATTCCAATCAGAGGAAACCAATTGGTGATTATTCTCACAAATCAATTTGATACCATCCAAAGTAAATACAGCCAAGCATGTATTGATACCAATTGAAGGTGGTGATTGGCCTCAAGGATATGAACCAGTGGAGGAAGATGTGCACAGGATGAGGTGTTCAGTATGATAGCATTCAAAATCTAGATCCCATGTCAGATTTTCACAACAAACAAGAGCAGGAGGGCATATCAAAAGGATTTTCTTTGATTTTTAAATTTTTTGATTTTTGTATTTTGGTTTGAAATGCATGAAACTCAAAGCAAACATATAATTACATGAAAATCGACTAGGGCAAAAGATGAGTTCAAAAACCATGTTGATTATTCCTATGTGGGGGTCACAAAGTTTGGTTGTCATGATACAAAATGAAGGCAAATACCCCATAGCAAGAGTAAAGAAATTGAAGTCCAAAATTTTGGAATTTTGTTAATTTTTTGATTTTTACATTTTCTGTTTAAATGCATGAAGCTATGTATATGCTGATGATAACTCATGAAGTGCACACAATGCAACCAAACGGTTACATATAAACATACATGCAATCTCCCCCGTACATATATAAGAAGGGAATGGGTATAAGAAAGATGCAAGAGAGTCATGCTAACCAGAATGCACATGTGTAGCACATGGGAGATTGTACAATCATATAGGAGATTCATGCAATTGTCAAAGCAGTCAATCAATTTTCTGAATACATAATGAATCAAATTTTCGGATGTGTAAGTGAGTAACATGAAAAATGATAGTTACAATACGGATATTCAGATTTTCAGATTAACACAAGGAGACATTTTACATGCTGCACTTCAATTTTGAGAACAGCGTATTGGAGGCTACGCTCTACCGCAATGAGTTTTCACTAATATTTTTCAACTCAACCAATATCACATGATAGTCCGAATTTTTCAAGAGTGATCAGGTTCAAATAATTCCTTTTTACACGAGTGACGTATGGAGCTCATGCCAGAATCTTCGGTTACTCATAATACTGAACCATTTCACCTCATTTTGAACAGAGATACTAGTCAACACTTTTTAGATATGAACCACATCACGTCTCAGGTGACATGTGCCCAGTTTACTCAGTGAGACCAAACATTACTCTGTCTTTCATTTTCATTTCAGATTTTTACAACAAGGATGGGTAGGCAGCTTTTTCCTCAACTATCTCTTCAATATACATGCAGCAAGTTTAACATCTCGAGAGTGTTGAAAAGAAATTCATATATCCTTATTATTAACACTCATTTTCACATTTTGTGCAAGAATTGTGTGAATTTAGTTCAGCATGTATACCGAAAATATCATGAATACATAACAGTGCAGCTCCCCCTAAATAGATGCACTTATGAAATATAACTCCCCCAGAGTGTACGACATGAAGCACTCCAATAATGACTCAAATGCGGCATTATTTAGCAAGAAGGGATAAGGCTATAGAAGTGTCAAAGGATGGGGTTGAATAGCATATAATAGCACACAAGCACACATTGGGAGTTTATGCAAATGCACTATGACATGCCTGCGAGCAATGTGATGTCAATTTGATACTAATGGAATGGACAACTTGATACTAATTGAATGGATGCCAACTGAATGAACTAAGTGCGACTAATGTATGAGTTCCAATGCAATACAACGTATGAGCATATAAGAATGTGTTGAGTAGTGGACAGCGGATCTAGAGCGGAGGGGTTAATAGATCTGTCCCTCTTTTCGCAATACAACCCTCTATATAGCTAGATAAGATAAATTACAGCGGAATATAACTAGCTTATCGAAGAACACTATGATTCGCTTGACAAGAGGAGCAAGTAATATATTGATTCGAACCTAAGCATGTATCTAGAATGAAACAATCACACAAGTAAACCACAACACAAAGGATTTTAAGGTGGTTCGGACTGAATCCCCAGTCCTACATCCACCCCTCACCAAATCCGATGAGGCTCCACTAGTGCCACGCACTGAACTGCAAATCGGAAAGACCTCCGATTGCCTTCCTACTAACCACAGGTAGGGACGTCAACACCGCAGATCGGAAAACTTCTGATTGCCTTCCTACTAACCACCGGTAGGGATGATCTTCAGTTTTAATCGTTTGAATGAAATGAAAAAGATAACAAATATGAAATCACTCAAACAAGATATAGAGTATGCTCAAAGAAAGAAGATATTGTCTGAGTTGCAGAAGCTTGAATCGGATGCTTTGAAGGTGTCTTCTTCCTTGCGAGATGATCTTCCTTGAATCTCTTCTAGTTGATGAAGAAGACGATGGATGTAGCTTCGATCTTCCTTTTGATCTTCTTGAGTTGATGAAGAGGATGAAGAATGCAGTTTAGATCACCTTTGAAAGTCTTGATTGCTTCTTGCTTCCTTGGAGGTTGAGATGGCTTCAGATCTGGACTTGAATCCCTTGGAATGGATAAAGCTTCTTCCCGTAGTACTGTTCACGGCTACAGTACTTTGAACTCATCTCCCTTGAACACACCCTTGCAGCCTCCCTTGAATCCCCTTGAAGCATTAGGGTTTCTAACCCCTAATGTGTTGGTTTTATAGACTTTGAATGGTCCTTGGACATCCCCCACACCAGATCCACAATCCATGGGGGATTGGGTGACTTTGGGGTTAAACAAATGGGTAGAAAGACCTCTCCTTGAACTTGAAACAAAAGTCAACAAGGGAGGCCTCGGGGCTGGCGGTCGACCGGAATTCATGGGTCGGTCGACCGAAACCTGCTGGACTTAGAACATTTTGATCCTGGCAAAAACCGGTCGACCGGCCCTATAGTGGCGGTCGACCGAAACCTCTAAAATCTGGAGTTTTTCATCTCTGGGAGAACCGGTCGACCGGAAAGGTAGGGGCGGAAGACCGAAACCTGTAAAACGTGGAATTCTTAGGCTCTGGTAAATCTGGTCGACCGGCCAAGGTGTGTTGGTCGACCGGAAAGACCTATACCTACAAAAATGAAGTGTTAGCCCAAGGAAACATGTCCATAAGTCAAGATACTCATGTCCTTATCAATTTCATGTATTTTTGGGTTTGGTTTATGCATTAGATCATTTGAGAATTTCTAAATTTTGTTCCGGGGGCTCCGCCCCCGGAAACCCCCGCAAGGGGCGCTGCCCCCTTGACCCCCGCGACCTGACCGCGCAGGTCGATCCTCGTGCGAGGGCGCAATCATTGAGCTTTCACTTTTGCCATCTCCACTCAATTTCTTGGCATATCTGTCATGAAAGAACATCAAGTTGTTTAGTCATATAAGAGTGGTAAAACATCAATGACTTATAGTGTTTAGCCATTATCAAAACCAAGAATATCAAATAACTTAAATGACCATAGGATGATGTCGAATGACCCAAGTGACCACAAGATGACTCAATTGACCACAGGGGCACAATAGAATGTGATGTAATGTGCAAAGTGATTCAAACTTTTGATTTTCATTTGCATGATCTAAAAGCACCTTATGCATTGAATTATGATGCATGCAATCTATAACTATGTGAGAGTGGAATACAAGTTATTTTGGCAAGATGAGAGCTTTATTTCAAATCCAATGTGACAACTTCCACATGAGACTATTCACATTCAATTAATGGATCAAACAAGTATTTTTTTTGACATGATCTTTATGAATGAGGTTGCATACATGATCAAAATTAAGCTATGCATCCCAATTTTCAGAATTGTTCAAAATCAGATTTTCAAGAGTATTTCACAAGTTTTGAAATTAAAAATCATTCACAAGTCAAATATTTGAATCATGAGCAAAAATACATTTTCAATTGAAATAACTTAGTTCAAAGATTCATTCATGGATCAACCATTTGACTTCTCTGAGTTCTAGTACGAGACGGAGAACGTTGATCTAAAGACCAACTCACGCATAGTGAGAGTTTCTAGGTAGATGTGACCCACCTTTTCACTGCTCAGTATTTGATATACCAGATACTCAATTAGGCTCAAATGTCATCATGCAATTCAAATTGAAAAATATTCAAAGCCAATCACTTTATTCACACTTCTCAAGATTTTCAATTTGATTCAACCACTTAAACAAGTCCATTACAGGATGTTGGTAAATGACAAATCAGGTTTATAGAATCAATATCTGTCATTTGAATATGTCACCAAGTGATAAAGACGGCCATTGTATGAATTGATAAGGTTGAATTAACTTAGTTCAGGAGACAAGATTGGAAGCCTTCAATCACTAAGATCACCAACCTCACGAGGGTTGATATTTCAGATTTACTTTCTTACCTTTACCTTGAGAATCCATTTTCTTCTAAGCCTTTCACCTGTAATCCAAAGAAGAATGAAATTCAGTTTACTCATGAAAGTATTTTGAAGTCTTCTTGCGCAATCCCTGCAAAATCTTCACAAAAGGCATTATTAGTAGTTCCAAAAGAAATATCATTCTCATATACTCAAACCACTAAAATATCTTTTACCTGATTTATCTTGTGAGAGGTGTTTGATCAACTTTACCTATTTAACATGTTCTCAATCAAAAGATGCGGGCTTTTCATACCATGCCTTGGGTACTTGCTTTAGCACGTACAAGGACTTTCACCAGCTTGTGCTTAAGTCGATCTTGGAGATTGTTCTACACAAAGTATCCCATCTTCTTGTAGCAACTTGATAGGGTTCTCATCATTTTCATCCTTGCAAGGTATTCCTTTCATTGACTCAAGCTTGGCCATGACTAGCCCTACATCATTTAGATTTTGGGAGTATAATTTGCATCCAAGGACAAGAGGACTTGAGTTGTCAATTTCGATTCAAATTTATAGACAATGGCATGACAAATTATTTTAACAACCAACATCCCCTAGACAGCTCCAGATACAGTGCATGACTCATGTGTGAACCCAAACATTAAGCCTATATGACAAATACAGTTGTTCCCCCTTAGAGTGTGCATGAATGTGATATGCTCAGTAAAAATCCAATGCCATATGTAGTCTTTTAAGTAAATGACTCATAGTACCAGACGGAGAACTTAGATCCGAAGATCACCTCACACGTAGTGATAGTTTTCAGACAGGCTTAACCCGCCCTTCCACATATCACCATTTGATATACTATGTAGTCAATGATGATGAAGGCAGGAGGATTTACAATACATTATGGCATAAATACACAATGTTCAACTTTTGCATGACAGAGTGTGAAAGTGTATGCAAACTCAATATATGTAGTGAAATCATGATCTGAAGAATCTTCAAGCTCTCCTACAACAAGATGCTATATGACAAGTGATATATACACAAACATGCAAACAATCATGAATGGAATGCATGTACGGACATATGCAAGACTACATGATTATATGACTCAAAATGAATCAAAACCTTACACAGTCACTAGAGAGAGTAGGAGAGATATCACCTGAGTGCTCAGATTCAATTTTTGATTTTTCTTCCTACCTGACTTATGTCACTTGGCCCGTGTGCCTTACCTTCTTGATGAAAATAGATTTCATACTTTACATTCCCAAGGCATAGCTGCAAAATAGATTTCTCATTTGGCCTTCTTAGGTACCCAAATCTTTTTGGGTCCTTGTGGGTTAGCAGCAACTTTGGCATACAATTTTTAATTTTTAACAACATTCAAGTCATAATTTTTCATGAGAAAATAATCATGCTTAACATTCCCAGATTTACCAAAGTGATGGGGGGAAGCACGTGGCATCACATTTTTCCTTCTCATTGGTTCTACTGATTTGTGTGTATGAGCATGATGTATTGAGTGGGAGTTCTTTCTCTTCAACAATAATCAGCAATGTGAAGTTGTATGACCCCTTTTACCACAGTGATTACAATGCATGAACGATTTTATGATAAATGATTACTTTACATTATTCAAAACAGCTTGGTTTCTACATGCTCTCAAGTCATCATTCTTCATAGTGAAACAATCATGCATCAGGTGTCCAATTTTTTCACAATAAAGACAAGACATGTTTCTTTTGTTTGATGCATGAGATTTCGCATGAAAGTTTTTAGCATGCACATTTTGAACATTCACACTATTTTTTAGATTGGCTTGAGTTCTTGGCACAATGAGTTGCTGGGAGTTAGATTTAGAGGTGCTGGGTGTACATGTGCTATGAACAAATGAAGTGTATAACTTACTCTCAATTTTTTTCTTGTTCACAAGATTAAATCACAGCCCTTCTCTTTGAAAGTTCACTTTCATCCCCAATAATTTGTCCAAATTTCCTTGACCATTCACAAATCTAGATAGTGAAGCATTCAAATCAAGGATTTCAGATTCAAGAGATGCAACGTGCAATTCATAGGAAACCATCTTATTTTCACACGAATTGACTTGTTCATGTAAAGTAGCATTGATGGTTTTATGACTTTTAATTTCTTGCAACAAAGCATGCACTTTTTCAGATTCATCAATATTCACAGATTTACCTTTTTCAAGAATCAACAATCTTTTAGAAATGGTCTTGTTCAATTCCTTCAGTTTCTCATTTTCTTTAACAAGCTTCTCATCATGAATCAGTTCATTTTTCAAGGTTTGATCATCGGTCATTGAATTTAGCTTGCCTTTCAACTCTTTATTTTCATTTCTTAAGGAGCTGATTTGATCTTTATGAAATTCAATGTCGAACACATGAGCCTCAATCATTTCCTCTAAATGTGAGCATTTTTTACATGAGGAAACACAATTATTTTGTTCAACACTTTTTCTCAATTTCTTATTTTCAGATTTTAACTTCTTGTATCTTTCAGCAAGATCATCATATACAATCAACAAATCTTCATAGCTAAGTTCATCTTCATTATCAGAATCAGAATTTACCTTTGAACTTGAGCCACTTTCCGGATCACTTCCTTGACCACTCGTTCCTGTCACAGGACATTCGTCTTCATGCTCTTCCCTGAAGTCTGCTAATCCATCCAATATTTCCTTCGAGGATCTACAATGGGAGATAAAAGAAAATTGATTAGAATTGACTGCAGTAGTAAATAACTTTAAAACTAAATAATTTTGATCATGTTTAAGCTTTTGATTTGTAGTCTAGACACTATTTGTGAACCGTGTCACACCGACATCAAAAAATTAAAAGAAATTAAGTAAAAGAAAAGGAGCAAGAGGTTGCTAATGGAGTGTGATCGCCAGAGGGATTACCTCAAAAGGGAGGGAGAATGATAGCGAATACCTGGTAAGAAAAGTGATGCGGGATGGATTGTGATTTTCCTCCTCCTCCTTCTACCGGCCGGCCGATGAAGGGAGTTTCTCTTTCTTGATTACCCTTAAACAAAACACAAACAACCAAAGAAGAAGAGGATTAGCCAAGTGTAGTATCAATCCAAAATTAGAATAAGATAATGAAATATGAACATGAAGAACACACCTTTTAGTCTTTTTTAAAACCCCTAAGAGAATTAGGGAGAGGAGATATGATGCAAAGACTAAGACAAACGTATAAAAGAAACACTATATGATGAATGAAGGTGGTGAGATGAGTTAACAAGCTAATGAAACAACTCCCTGCTGTTCTTGATAATAGTAAAGGGAGAGAACCAAATAAGGTGGCTTTGGGCTGCTACAACAGGAAGAAGAAAGAAGCAATGAACATCAGCAAACTATCTTTCTTTCGTGTGTATGTTCGTCTGTGTGTGAAAATCTGTGTGTCTCTGTGTGTGATCTCTTTGCTGTTAACCTCTCTGCTAACCTCTGCTTACTGCTGCTTGGCACGCGCGAGCAGAACTCAGGGCTCTATTTATAGGGTACGAACCATAGATTTAGTAGGATTAAAACTTGCAACACCCATCTACGGCAAGGCCTCTACTTCCCTAATCCAATAAGGTGATCAAAACATAGCATGGAACTCTCCAGGAAAGGTTCGTTCGAGTAGGACACAAAAGGGGCAAAGACGACTCTTAGAAGGGCGTTAATTAAAATTGACGACCTGCCTTAAGGCGTTAATTAAAATAACGACCGGGACAAAGGCGTCAATTCATGGATTTAATTTTGGCAACAGAATTCTTTCCTTATTTAAAATGATGAAATGACACCTGTAATAACGGGCGTTAGTTGATAAACGACCCTCTGGGGGACGTCAATTCTTGCTTTTCCAATTCGATTAGGATACGTAAAATTCCAGAAACTAACGCCTCTAACAACGGTCGTCCTTTCATTAAGAGACGCCCATGCCTAAGCCGTTATTTAAAAGACGCCCCTCATCAAGACGTTAATTCCAAAAAAAAAAGCTAAGAAAATCATAGAAAACACATAAAAAAGAAAAAAACTTCATATTACGGCAATATTGAAGTTCACTATGGGGCGTCACATGGTGACATGAGATTTACTCAACATAATGTCAATTTTGGCGTGTCTACAGCTGTCCCGTCTTGGCGTCTGCTTTGCAAGGGAGTGAGACGGAATGAAGCGAAAGTGCAACAAGCGGAATGAAATAGAATGAACTGATAAGTAGATGCCAAGGTGTGATGTGACACGCCTCCGACACTAAGTGTTGGAAATCTTTCCAAGACTCCGAATGAAACAACTCCGGATGATTACAAGAAAGTATTGATCAGCTGGACCGAAAGGATTAAACTAAAGGAACTAAAAATGTGCACGAGGGCACGAAAGGGAGACACCATTGGAGAGCGGTTTACCAGCCAATGTGGACTTGCTACAACCAAGGTGGATTTGCAAGAAAAAGGTAAAATGAATTGGGATAGAGACCCAGCAAATGAACACTTTTCAAGGAATCAGCCTGAGCGGCTTCAAGGAGAATAAAGTACTTGATTTGGAATGGAATATCTCATGCCAACTCAATTAAGAGCGAGTGACCTTCATTATTGGCGTAATAGGAAGATTTTCATCATTAAGCTCAAAGTCCTACATGATGCATGCTGGGCTAAAAGAAAAAAATAAAATAAACTAAAAATAAAAAATAATCAAGGATAATATTGTTAAGCCATCTAACTTTGGTCAAGAATCCAGATCTCTAAGCTGACACTAAGCCGAAGCCCGTTTGTCCACGCATCAACTCAGAAAGTGGAACCGTCGTCCTAGACCTTTAATGACTCAACGGCCTATCCGTGCGATCAAGATTCACCTGGAATTATCACTGTTTTTGATGAAGGGGAACTCAAATTCCAGGTTCATCAGAACCACAAGGTCCTTGATATGCTATAATAGCGTAGGATATTATATAGTAAAAATTCTTACAGAAGTGCATACAGGAAGATGGTGAGAGCAAGAAGCACGAGCGAACTGAGAAAGGAGCGCAGTCACCATGGGGCTTGAATGTTGATGTCCAAACGGTGGGACCAAGGGATTCTTACATGTGCTCAAAATTGTGTTAACACAATCAACAACATTGAATTTTTTTTTGGTTTTTTTTGGAGTATATATATATATATATATATTTGGATTTATTTTGAAAATTTTGAATTTTTATGGATTTATTTGAGAATTTTTGAATTTTTATTGATTTATGTGAGAATTTATGAATTTTTATTGATTTATTTGAGATTTTTTGAATTTTTATTGATTTCTTTGAGAATTTTTGAATTTTTATTGATTTATTTGAGAATTTTTGAATTTTTATTGATTTCTTTGATGCTTAGACATGGAATGCAATGTTAAAACATTGGGTGCATTGTGTAGACTTAAGGGGAACGGCTGTATAGACTTAGAATGCTTAAGCATGGATGTATAGACTTGGGCTTTGGATTTGGATGTATAGACATGAGATGTGTGGACTTTGAAGGAACAAATGTGCAGACTTGGGGAATGCAATGTACAGACTTAGCAGTGGAACGTATGGACTTTGGGGCATACAGACTTGAGAACGTATAGACTTTAGCAATGTATAGACTTTGGCAATGTGCAGTGTGCAGACTTGTGAAGGGAAGGATGTATGGACTTTGGGAAGGATGTATAGACTTGGGCTTTGGGAAGAGAATGTATAGACTTAGAAAGGATGTATAGACTTGGACTTTGGGAAGAGAATGTATAGACTTGGAACGTGAGATGCTTGGAGAGTGTACAGACTTGAGAGTGTATATACTCTATGCAATGTATAGACTTGCATGCTTGGGATTGGATGTATAGACTTCAGCACTTTCCACCCATGATGCAAATACTTCCAGACTTGCACAACCTGCACTTCTGCACTTCAAAAATCATCAGTCCACGTGAAAGAATGATCAACTTATGAAAGAATTATCAACTTAAATGATCATAAGTGCATAATATAAATGATTCCAATCAAAACATATAGCACTTAAGTTCATAAAAATGCTGTAAGGCAATTCAACATGCAAGCCCAGAAATTGACGACCATAGGAAGTGGCGTCAAAATGATAAAAGACGACTAGCATAAAGGCGTTAATTGCATTAGAGGTCCGATTAGGAATTGGAAAGCAAATGACGCCCTCCAGAAAGGCGTTAAACAAAAGATGACCTAAAGAAAGTCGCTAATTCAATAAATGACGCCCTGAACTATGTCTTTATTTTACTGAAATTCTGAAACAGCACGCTTCCATCTCAGAAACAGAAAGCTTGAAACCAATCCTATTTGTACTCAACTCTTCAGCTTTTTTTTTCAGTCAAGCAGATTTTCCTTAAGAAAAGTAAAGGAAGAAGGAACATCACACGGGAGGGGGAGAGCAGGGCACTCTGCTAGAAGGCAAGAGGCCGATGCACAAACGGGCCAAGATCCAAAAAACTCAGAAGGAAGTACAACCAGCAGCCTAAAATTAGGGACAATCAGCAAACAATAACAACCGAGCCCAACAATCCACGAGAAGAGAGGGCAGCAAGCCCCCGACGTGACCACCGGCGCATAGGACAGAGCGGCATGCCCAAGACAGGGGAGCTGAGCTACGACAGCCGGAAGGCAGCAGGTCGAGGTGACGGGTCGCCAGTGGCAGGTACGGGCAGTAGCGTAGAGACGGGTGGGGCGACGCCCCGGAACCAGAGACGGTCAGTGCCGTGTCGGAGTGGCAAAAAACGTGTCGCCCACCTGGGAGGTGAGCAGTGATCGAGGGAGCAGGGGCACCGCCGGAGGGACCACTGAGGAAGACGACCGGGCGCCAGACCCACCGGAAGGAACCCTGGCGCCGTCCGCTGAAGAAGGAGGACCGACGTAGGGCCAGGCCCACCGGACGGCACCATCAGAAGAAGGACCGACCGTCATCGGCAAGGACGGCGATGGTACGAACGGGAGAGATCCAGGAGCGAGGGAGGTGGTAGGCCACGCACCGACTGAGCTCAGCGCCAGAAGAGAGCCCACCAGACAGGGCTGGAGGTGGACGATCGCCACCTTGCACGGAGAAGCCACCAGCAGAAGGAGACGAGGGGGGAGCAAAGCCCGAAGCAGACCCGCTAGGAGCGGCCACCGGAGCTGAGGAGAGGCCGCACGTAGACGCCGGAGGAAGACCACCGGCGGCGACGGCAGCAAACCGAAGACCGGCGGGGAGAAGGCCAGAGGAGCAGCACGGGGCGGGTGGGCGCCAGCGCAGGGAGCTGAACGGCCAGAAGGAACCTGCGTCGAGACGTCCGCAGAGGGTGGCGTGCGATGGTGGACAACGCTGGCGACGGGCACAGACCCGGACGGAGGACGACGGGTGGCCGGCCACCGGAGTTGAGGAGGGAACAGCCGACATCTGCTCCGGCGGCGACCGAAGGTGACGGGCTGATGACGTCCGAAAAGCAGGAGCCGAGGCGGATTGCAACGCCGGCGAGGTGAAGACCCAGGGCAGGAGAGATGGATGACTATCCTTTCACAAGAGGGGGCAAGAGCGGCGAAGGGGAGCTGGGCGTCCCTGGAAGGCGGAGCTGCAGAGCAGCCGGAGAAGCTAGCGGCCGGAGCTGAGGAAGATGACCCACGATCGGCGTAACCTGAAAATAGAGTACCGTAGCCGTGGGCTGTCCCATCGGCTACAGTGCCAGTCTAAGATGACGTGCTGGAGGGGATAAAAACATGGCGCCTGGCGAGAGGTAGAGACGCGGAGGTGCTGGGCAGAGTTCCATCGCAGAGGTAGACGGAGGGATGGTGAGGCGAGCGGAGGGCTACCGCCGGGGCCAACGACAGAGCGTCCACCACAGCGGAGGGGGCTGCCGAGGAAGCGACGTCCATACGAACCCTACCCGGAGCGGGTGCGGCAGCGGGAAATGCAGCAGGGCTGCCAGCGACAGAGGGCAACGGCGGGAGCTCCGTACCAGTGAGGGAGGGGGGAGGCACAGGACCTCCCCCCCCCCCCCCCACCCACACCGGCTTCAACTCTTCAGCTTCGAACATCCATCAGAACCTTCAATCTTCCTATAAAAGGAGGGGATTTCCTTCAACAAACCACCAAATCATCCGATTCCTTTCTGTTCTGCTATCTTCTTCTTTTTGGTTCTATTTTTTTTTTCTGCAGACAGCTACTGCCTCGGTGAAGTTTTAAGAAGCACAAAAGATGCAAAGTGCTATGAAGAAGGCCAAGATTTCCACTCCCAGGCTCTCCGAGATCCATGGCCATATTAGCAACAGAATTGCCGTGAACCAGGTACTTCAAAACTTGAGTTGTTTGTTCTTCCTGTTCTGCATTATTCCCTTCAACTCTCATCCTTTTCTCTTCTGCTCCGTGCCTTCTCTTTCTTTTTTTACAGGACTATCCAAACATTCCTGGCGCACGGAGATTCACTAAGAATAAATGGCTTCCCCTCTTGCTTTCCAAGTTCAGCTCAGACATGAGAGTTTTCCTATCTAGATGGCATCTCCTAGGTTTAGTCACCCATGCCAAACACTATGACCAAATTCACCTAGATTGGGCAGCTATAGGAGCTCTTATGGAGATATGGCATCCTTCTACCCACACCTTCCTTTTTTCTACTTTTGAAGCCACAATTTTATTAGAAGAATTAGAAATGATTTTGGGCTTAAAGAAGATGAAACAAGGGGATGAGGAGAAGATGGCCATCATGCCAAGACAAATCACCTCTCATGAACTACTAACAAGCTTGATTCCCAGCCCCAACCTAGTGAGCCAAATCAAAGCCACCAAAGGGATTAACCTTTTAAAGCTTGCCTCATGGGTCTACAAAAGGGCCGACCAAGCTAAAGAGGATGATGAAGTAGAACGGGTGGCAAAGGCCTTCGTTGTATGTTTGGCGGGAGCAATCTTGTTCCCTTCCACGGAGGATTTTCTAGAAGAGTCCCAATTAAGTGCTATAGCTAGCCTTTGGGAAGGAGAGAGAGCGGGACCGGCGATTTTAGCCTACCTATATAGTGGGCTTACCTCGGCGGCAATGGGGAGACCACTTTATGGATGCATGATCGTTCTTTCTAGTTGGGTAGATCTCCATTTTAAATTTGACCCATGCGAGGAAGCCCAACAACCATCAAGGATATTCTCTAAAAGCCCTCTTTCCTATATGACCGGCTCATTGGGATTGAGCAATAGAGTGATGAACCGGATTCCTCAAATCAAGAAAAGAGTGGAATGGAGGGAGCACCTCAAGGCGATGCCTAAGAATCTTTTCACATGCGCCCCGGGACTACTCAAGGTTCAACAACTCCGTGCACGATTCTCTCCCGGGACGGACCTTCGACTAATAGGTGCCATGGAATTTGCGCTATACAACTCACATAGGTGCCTTCCCCAACTCGGGCTCCCACGGCGATTATTCGAGGACTTATCTCACCTTCCTCCCATCAAGACAAGGGACATCAGCAGCAATGATAATGGAGAAGAAACCACAACAATTCAAGCTCTATGGACAATCAGCAAAGCACATCAACCTGTGGAAGACTTAGAAGAAGACAAAGATCAATGGAAGATTTATGTAATAGCCTTAAGAAGTCTAAGGCCCAAAATGGCCCATTAGATGTACAATGAGCTTTTCATCAATAAAACAAGGATAAACTTCCATTAGAGCCAATTATGATGTTTCTGATTAATTCTTCCAATAAATAGTGTTTCTGTTCTGAATAACGACTTATAGAATGGCGTCAATTCCAAAAGTAACGCCTTCAAACACGTCGTCAATCATTAATCATTTTCCGAAATCCAAAATATCAATTCCCATGATTGACGCCTTCCGCAAGTGGCGCTAATTGATTCACGTCTCAGAACAAGGCGTTAATTTGATTCAAATTCCAAAAGTTAACCGTTTAAAATCTAAAAATAACGCCTTCAGATAAGCCGCTTCTTATGTAAATAATGCCTGCAACGATGTCGTCAATTAAAAAACTGTAATGATGACTCCAATCACATCTATCAATTCCATTAAATGCGCCTGACGACGGTTACGGATTCCCATGCAAAAATAAAATGACGCCCCCATGCATGTCATCAGATCTCTAAATAACGCCCAAGATATATCCGTTAATTCAAAAAGAGACGCCTTTCCTTAGGTCGTTAATTAATTTCGACTGTTTGATTTTTCTTTCCCTCCTTTCTTCTTCTTCCTTCGCCCTCTTTCCCTCTTTCTCTCTTTCTGCAACCCTAACCGAGAGCCCACCCTCTCCTCTATCTCTCTCTCTCACTCTCTCTACTCTTTCTACTCTCTCTACCCTCTCTACCATCGAGCCATGGCCGGCGGCGGACACAAGCGCCAACAGGTCTCGGCCCCCGACGTGGTGGACTTGGAAGGTGAAGAAGCCGTGGAGGAACTTCCTCCCACGGCGGCCGAGGAGGCTCCGGCGGCGGAGCACGGCGAAGAGGAAGAGGAAGCGGCTAAGGAAGAGGATGATGATGAAGATGAGGATGATGAAGACGAAGGAGAAGAAGAGGAAGGAGGAGATGAAGAAGGAGAAGAACAAGAAGAAGGAGGAGAAGAACCACCGGCCACGGCGGCGGTGCTCCCTCGCCCCGGCCAGCCACGACGGCCACGGTAACACTGGCCCCAACTCCGGGGAGGACTAGTGGTGCCCGAGCGACGAAAGGTAGGCCTTACCTCCATTTTTTTTTATTTTTCTTCAATTTTATTTCCATTTTCCACGATGGCCCATAGCTCTCGGGTGACACAGAGAAAAGACGCCCCCAGGGGTGTCGCTAATTAAACAACGCCCCCCACCGGGGCGTCAATTTCAATTAATTTTTTTTCTGAAAAATGTTAATTCATGAATCACGCCATGCAGCATGTCGTTATTTAAAAATTATCATGTTTAGCTTCATGCTGTTATTTTCCATGCTTCTTTTTTAATTATTATTATTTAATTAGTTTCAATATATGTATGCCCCTGTTGATTTATTTCGCATGTTGTTTTATTTTTAAAAAAACCTGGGAAAACAACGTCCTCCATCGGGGCGTCAATTCATTAGGCAACGACTATGGTGGTGGTCGTTAATTAAACATTCCCAGAAACGCATTTTAGAATAAAATAACCCCTTTAAACCAGCGCCCCACACAAGGGCGTCAATTCAATTAACAACGGCCAGTGGAATGGTCATCCATTAAAAATTTCCAGAATTTCTTTTTTATGCCAAAATTGCTCATTTTGAACAACGTCCCCCATAGGGGCATTACATAAACAACTGACGACCCAGGGATGGGCGTCAATTCAAAAATCTCTCAGAAATTAGGAAATTAGTTTCAGAACAACGCCTCCCACAGGGGCGTCTTTTAAATAAACAACGACCCAGGCTGGGTCGTTAATTCAAAGAACGCATTGTAAATAAAGCTACCCTCAGGGGCGTCAATCATGAAAACCACGACCCAAGGTAGGTCGTTAATTGAACCAAACAGGAGATATCACAGTAAATGAACTTAAATGAATTTCCACATGAAAACTTAAGGAAAAAAGTTCTTTTTATATGTATGCAGGGGTTGATGAGGACGCGGATTTCTTGGGTCCAGGTTCGGGCAGCGTATTACGGCCTCCCCGAGTTCCAGAGAGCTAGGATAGATGCCATGGGGTTTGGGGCCTTCCTTAGCATTGAGCCAGTGAGACCCGACCTACCGTTGATCCTAGTTTTGAGGGAGAGATGGGATAGGTCGAGCCGGACATTTCTGATGCCGTGGGGTCACATGGTCCCCAGCCTAGAGGATGTGGCTAGAATTACCGGGTTGAGGGTAGATGGCGAGGCGGTGAGTGGGATCACCCTACCTGACTATAGCGAGCTTACTCAGAGACTGCTAGGGCTAGAGACCGTCTATGAGACACCTAGCGAGTGTAGGACCATCTTCCGCACCGACCTTACCATGGCCATGGGTTTGGGTGATGCTAGGCATAGGTCTAGGGAGTCCCTACAGCAGTTTTCACAGAGGTTGATAGACAGGGCTAGGGCTGCCTACTGCCAGGACCCAGCTGACAGGGAGAGGGTAGACCGAGATCTGAGGAGGTTCTTATTCTTGATGCTCGGGAGGCTGCTGCTTGGCTCGAAGGGTGATGTCATCAACTGCCGCTTCCTAGGGATTCTTGAGGACTTGGAGGGAGTCAGCCGATATGCCTGGGGAGCAGCGCTGCTGGCGCATTTGATAGCCGACCTGTCCACGGGGACAGGTCGTGAGACGACCGTTAGTGGCTTTTCACCATTTCTTCAGGTATGCATTTTTTTGTTGTTTTCTTGTTAGAATGCATATGCATATGAATGCTTTGCTAATGCGATGCATGGATGCAGATTTGGAGCCATTTGTACATGCCGATGGGGCGCGCTGACCCACGGCCTGGAGGTGAGGGATCCTTCCCTCTGGCATGGCGCTAGCTACCAGTGGTGATTGGAGCCCCACTCGCATACGAGTTGCGAGTGCTGCGACGGGAGTTCCGAGACTTCCCTGCCTCACTGGTACGCATGATTAATGTGATGCATTTTTATTTATTAATTATGATGGGATGATGATGATATGTATGTTTATGGATGCAGGTGCGGTGGAGACCCTACGAGGGGATGACCGACGAGGGCCAGCCGTGGGTCGTAGCGGGCCGACCTCGTTTCGGGCATGAGCTTTGGGTTCATTGCTTGAGCGAGATTGGGCCGCTACGGCTTAGGCTGGTGATGAGGACCCTCGACCTACACCAGGAGTGGATCGAGGTAGGAGAGCCGCGTGGGATAGGCAAGAAGACGCGTGGTCGCATGAAGGCGATCGACTGGAGAGTGTGGTTCTCTGACCAGTACGTCGACTGGCAGCGCGGCGGGACTCGAGTCACTTCCTAGGCAGCAGACAGCTCCGAGTACCTCCGATGCTACTGGGAGGTTTACGTCGGCTGACCCCAAATGAGGGTCTTAGGGGTATGTATGAATGCACTTATTTCTTAAATTAAATGCAAATGCTTATGTATATCTATTATGCGACTAACATGTGATGAATGCAGGACGCGCGGGACATAGTGGCGATAGACATGCAGACCCACCTCCACAGCTTGGAGGCCCAGTTGGCTGCCACACGGGCAGACCTTGAGACCCTGGTGAGTGTTTAATTTATCTATATGCAAATGAATGTTTGGATTATTGATGATTAGCCACTAACAATCTTAATAAATACAGCGTGCCCAGCAGGGAGCAGCAGGGAGAGAGACAGGAGAGGCCTCTAGTTCGAGAGGACCTAGTGCAGAGGCGACTGCACTAGCAGAGCAGCTTGCCGGAGCAGTGACACGGGCCGAGGCGGCAGAGCGCGATCTCGCCACACGGGTATGCCTAAAACTTAAACTCAATTTCATTCATTTGTTTAATGATATGCTCATGAAAAATTATGTTTACAGACTAAGGAGCTCCGGGTCGCTCTTACCTGCATCGAGGAGGGACAGCAGGCGATGGCCTCTCGGGTGAGTTTTATTTATTTTCAGTTATATATTGCCTAATTCATGAATTATTGAATTATTGCATTAAATGTGGAACTGATGATTTGTTTGAATGTTTACAGTCCTCAGAGTCACAGGCGGCACATACCCAGGCTGCCCTGGCTAGGGCAAAGTTAGCGATCTGCGAGCAGCGGGTTACAGAGCTGGAGCGAGCCTTGAGGCGAAGAGAGGAGCTGCCTCAGGACGTGGCGGAGCTGCGAGTCACCCTCGAGATGGAGCGGAGAGAGCGTGCTCCGGAGCGCGAGGAGCACCAGGCGGAGCGTGCCTGCGACCGTGGGCAACACCAGGCGGACCGTGCCCGGGATCGAGAGGAGCGGTCAGCTTGCAAGCGGGAGCTTACAGCCTTGAGGGCCCAGCTAGCCGTTACGCAGGAGCGGCTACGAGCGACCGAGGAGCGGCTTCAGCGAGGCCAAGAGCGGGAGCGACCAGCAGGGTACACCTTCACCAGCTCTACTTTTGTGGCAGGTTCCTCTCTCCGGCAGAGGAGCGAGGCAAGGGAGCCGGCTCGAGCTCCAGCTACTTCCCGGGGGTCCATGCCCCCTCCACCAGCGCCTCGTCGGGAGGATGAGAGTGAGGCAGAGAGTAGGAGAGAGGAGGGTGGAGGCGAGAGCTGAGAGATTGTACTTGTGACGACCCGAGGATCCGAGTACCGGAAAGGAACCGGCGCGTCTCAAATCTCGGCCTGCCAACCCACGAGTCTGAAGACTCGGAAGGGTAGAAAGGAGTGGTGTGGGGGTACAAGAGAAGCTGCAACGACCATAGAGATAGCACAATAATTTAAAATAAAATGCACAGAATAATATAAATAAATAAACTGCTACAAGGTCCACAGTGTCACATGTCCAAAAGAAAGTACGGTCAATAGGAAAGAAAAGTACAACTACACGGGGCATCCCCCGGAGTACAACTACACGGGGCATCCCCCGGCTCTGGCAGACTGGCGACTAACCCTGGCTAGAAGAACCACGCTGAATCTCAGCCGCGCCTCCCGTCGATCCCGCCTCACCTGAAGAGCAGGGGTGAGCCTCATCTCATTGGCCCAGTAGGGATCCTGTGAATCCCCACCTCGCACGGAAAACGAGAAAGAAGAAGACAACCCTACCAAACAAGAGTACGGTAGAACCGACAAGCTAAAGTAAATAAACGGAAAAAGCCGTCTACTCTAACAGTACCGTACTACGGAACCTCGGTCCAACAAAACACGAGTCCATGCCTGCCAGCGAACAGGAGCACCACCCACTAGAAGAATGACCGGATGCGTCCCCTGACGTCTTATATCGCGTCACAAGTGTCCAGCTACAACGCCCCAGGCGCGAGCCTCAGACACGCTCAGTAACCAGAAGTAACTACAAAACAAGGACTAGCTGAGGTCACGCTCGTCAGCGTGGGTCCGAACCCTCAGCCTCGTGTGCACACTCAGACCGTACGCCCTAGGCCTGTCCTCTAGCTGGTATTTCCCCCTAAACCCGGACTTGGAAGTACGCGGGGGCCCTGCGATAACCAGCCTACTCACCGCCTCTCTCGGGTACGCCGCTCAGCCACTCCCAGGTGAGCCAGCACACGCGTGCCATGGGAAAACTACGACTAGTGGTAGGGTCACTGGAAGTAAGGACTAATCCACGGAAACCACCGACCAAACACTAGCACAGACTCTCGATGACCATACGGTAAGTACGGATGCCGGGGACACATATGAGGTCTGACCGTCCCTCAAGTCACACGGCACCCCCACCGGTAACCGACCCTCCGGGGAATCTCGGGCGCCCCTGTGGCTCTCAATGGGTGCCCACGGCCACCCTCGGGCCACACGCCACACTGGGTCCCAAACTCACCCAACGGGAGGTCACGCTACCCGAAAAAAATGCTGATCAGGGGAGGGGGAAGGTCACGCTAGGTACCCCTAGCGCAACACCGAAGAACGCGCTAGCTATGACTAGCGCGATCTTCCAGGTCGCACTGCCCAAGGCTAGCACGTTCACACCTGAACGCGCTAGTCTTGGATAGCGCGATCATGAGATCGCGCTACCAGCACCAGGCGCGTTCCCAACCGCCTCACTGTTCATCTTCTCGGACGAACGCGCTCGGTCGACACGACGCGTTCATCAAGAACGCGCCACTGGACTATAGCGCGACAACGGGCCGAGCTCGGTTCGCGAAATACGTCTAGGAAACGTAAAACCACGCCCATTCACCACCCCTGGTGAAGGGATAATGATGGGGAATTACCCTACAACATCCTAGCATGAATCTAGAGCCCCCAAATCGATCAAAAACACCCTAAATCGATGGATCCGGCGCTTAAACCCCAAGCATGAAAACGACCCTCCCGACATGGATTTAACCCCAGTCGGCCTCCCCACGGCCTAGAAATCACGAGGAACGCTATAAAGATGGTAAAGATCCATCCCCCTACCTCGATGAAGATCGAAATCCGTCGGAAAGTCGCCGATCTTCAAATCTAGCTCAACTACGAACTCCTCTCCCACTCGCCAATGGGGGCACCGTCACGATCCTCTCGCCACCGCCGTCGTCACCGCGCCGTCGCCGTCGTCCGCCACCCGTCGCCGGAGGAGGAAGGGGCGCCGCGGGGTCCAACAGGCAAGAAGGGGGGTGTGACCGTTGCGCTCACGGGGGTGGAAGAAGAAAGAAGAAAAAGAGAAAGAAAAGGGAAAAAGAAAAAGGCTATAAATAGAAAATCCGAAAAATGCCAAAAATATCGAAAAATAGAAAAATACACCTCCTCGACCGTCTCGACGCGTTGATCGCAACGGTACCACTCGCGGGCTGGTGAACGACCCGGTTCACCCGCTACAGGGTTCCGAAGGATCCGCCGAAACCCACACACGGAAAAAACCGCGGACACACTCCGGGCCTCCGAAACGACTCCGGATCACGCCGATCTGAACACGAAAGATGTCCGAAATGAAATTTTGGACACAACAGAGTCAGACACTCCGAGAAACCAAATCCGGGACCCACGAAGAAGGATCCGGAAGGTCCGGGACATTACAGTACTTGTACTCCTCCACCCTCACACCTGTACCCAGATAGTTATGATATATATATATGAGATTGAAATTTTTGTTACCTGAGCACTTGTGTAGTTGTGTACTTGTGTCTTCTTTTCCTTCTCACCTTTTACTTTTGCCCTGCACTTGTAGTTGTAGTTCACACTTAAATAAACAGGTTAATCCATCTGTTCGGCTTGGCCCCTTGCTCAATAAGCAAGGGGTGTCTTTACTTTGACCTTGATAACGGGCCAAGGGGCCAAGCCTTTAATCAATGAAGGAAAATGATAGATATAAAATGCGCTATGCAAGCAAGCAAATGCGAACTGAAAATAAAAGATGCCCCATACAAGAATGCAACCAAGCATATGAGAAACAAAGGGCTTGAAATTCCACAATGTTATTATTTATATTTATTTTTTTTGTTTTGAAAGTGGCACCCTCAATAGGGTTGTTAATTTTTGAAAAGGATGCCTAATCTAAGAGGTGTGAATTAAAAAAAAATGAAAATTTTTTGTTTTGGAGGCCAGTATAGTACATGGCTTTGAAACCTTAACCATCATAATCAAAAATTCATTAGACTTTCTCAAGAGACTTAACAAAAGAGTCAACGTGACTTGTACTTAGGCTTTTACTCATGTTCTCTTGCAGCCCATCCTTCTTAGTCGGTCTTTGCCATTCTTCGAGTTTTCAACCCACCATGGAGGGAGAAGAGAAGAATGATTAAGGAAGCTCACGAAAGGTTTTTCAAGAATGGGGCACGCTCCTCCCTTGCCATAATGCCTGTTGGGATTCGGTCTTTGGCTTAGGAAAATTTTGTTGCTCTTTTTGCCCTTATTCATGCACGCTTACGACCAGGGTTTTCCCTGCGGGGACTTTGCCCTCTTGACATACTTTCTTTTATCATAACTCCATTTTCTTTTCTTTTTTTTGAAACAGATAAAGACCTAATTGTACTTGGGCTTTAAGCATTTGGTTCCCTTTTGGGCCCTGACTTCCACCTACTAGGGCGACGGGCAGGCTTGGTTAGTAACCCCTTAACTTGTATTCCCTCTCGCGAGTCGAAGGGAAGAGAATAGGTAAGGCTTTTACACTCTTAGTTTGGGTCGGACTTTCCTCGAATTTCGGACTGCTCGAGCTTAAGGGTAAAGCATGTAGTGTGTGCGTGAATTGAACCAAGAGTTAAATCGTCGAGACTAAAGAATGAATTAAGGATTTTGATTGTTTTGGCATCGTGGCCCATGTACCATACCAGCCTCAAAGATTCCTTTTTCTTCTTTTTCCCTTTTTTTTCGGATTTTTTTTTTCGATTTTTTTCCGTTTGTTTTATATATTTTTGTTTTTGTTTTTGTTTTAGGGGTAGTATTTCTTTAGATAGAGACCATTCCACGGATGAGTTAGCTCTTCGCCTTCAGCATTAATAAATCTATAAGCATTGCCAGGATAAACATCTTTTATGATAAAGGGTCCTTCCTAGTTTGGTTGGAGTTTTGAACGAGGTCCACCAGGTTTTACAAAGATTCTTTTAATTACCATCTCACTGATTTTGAACTTTCTCTCAATTACTTTCTTTTGGTAAAAACGTGAAAGCCTGTTTTGATAAATACGCGCATGCTCAGCGGCGACCAAACGCTTCTCATCCAGGAGTTCCAACTGGGCAAGGAGAGATTCACGCGGTTCATCAATAGAGAATTCCTTGTCCAATTGTACTCGCAGAGAGGGAATGAGAATCTCATAAGGAACTACCGCCTCCATTCCATAAGTGAGGGCGAAAGGGGTCTGCCCAGTAGGGGTACGAATGGAAGTGCGATAGGCCCAAAGAGCTTCCACCAGCTTTTTTGGCCAGTCCGCGAATTTATTAGCCTCACACGTTTTCTTAACAATTTTAATCAAAGTTTTATTAGTTGCCTCTGCTTGGCCATTGCCCTGTGGATAATAAGGAGATGAATGATGCAATGTAATGTTATACCTGTTGCAGAGATCTTTAAGCTCCTGAGAGATGAATTGGGGTCCATTGTCGGTGACGATGGTACTTGGGATGCCAAACCTTGCGATGATGTTCTTCATCATAAACTTGCAAACGGTTGACGCTTTAATCTCCACGTATGCTTCCGCTTCCGCCCACTTGGTGAAGTACTCCGTTGCCGTGAGGATGAATGACTTTTGCTTTGTAAGGAGGTTGGAATCACCAAGAGGTCCAATGATATCGAAAGCCCACATGGAGAAAGGCCATGGGGAAGACATGGGATGGAGTGAAGAAGTAGGAGAATGGATCTTATCGGCGTGCAGTTGGCACTTAACACACCTTCGGACATAGATAGAACAATCCTCTTCTAAAGTGAGCCAATATAAGCCTAGCCTAAGGATCTTCTTAGCTAGCATCTGGCTGTTCACATGACCACCACACACTCCTGAATGCGCCTCTTCCACGACCTTCCAAGATTCATCATCATCGAGGCATCTTAATAAAACACCTGTGAGCCCTCTCCTATAGAGCACACCTCCAACCAAAACGTAACGTTGTGCCACTCTTCTAATTACTTTCTTCTCTTCCGCAGTGGCTTCCTCAGGATAGGACTGATCATTGTAATATCTGGCAATCTCGTAATACCATGGTTTCTCCTCATCAGCCAATTCTTCTTCCCAATCTAACAACATGACCTCTTTGTTTTTAAGAGCTTCACTCTGCCTGACCTTCTCAAGCACCTTGTCCCTAATGTCGAGGAATGCACGATCCTTAATTGCTGGTGTAATGCCCCGGATTTTTCGGATATTTTTCGGATCATTTTAGTGGGTCTCGGAGTGTATTTTGTGCTTTACACGTGTTTTTCCCTGATGTGCCTTCGGAACTCTTTGCATGGCAAACCGTGGCGTCCTTCGACTCCGGGGCTGTACCACTGCGTTGTGTTCCTTCCAAGGATCACAGAGGTAATTTTTCGTAATTTTCTGAATTTATCAAATTTTCGGGTTTTCCTATATATACTAAACCCTTTTCTCTCTCCCCCTCTCATTCTCCCTTTCTCACTCTCTCTCTTCTCTCACGCCCTCTTTCTCCCCTCTCTTCTCCGGCGGCAGACGGAGCGAGGCGGGGGCGAGGCGGAGGCGGCGCGGGTGAGGACGCGGGCGAGGATGGGCAAGGATCGAGGCGGTGGAGGTGCGTGGGAGCTCGTGGCGCGGTCGCGAGCCGGCGAGGGTTTCACGGCGTTTCTTCGCGGATCGGTGAGCTCAGGGTGTGAAATCTTCGGTGGAGGTAGGGTGATGGACCCTCAACTCGTGCACTTCCTTTCCCGCGAGTTTCGTAGGCCGTGGTGAGCCGAGCGGGTGGAATCGGGGTTTTTGGGCAAAACCCATGTTTTAGGGCTTGTGGGCCGATCTCTCGTTTCAGTGCGTTTTAGGCCGATCTGAGGCCGTAGATGCATGCTAGGGGCTTCTGGGGAGCTTCCCCCTTGTTTTCCCCCTCTCCTGTGGAGGTATGGGGGCGTGGGACGAGTTTTGGGTCGTTTCCCGCCGTAGCGTTCTCGGAAGGAAGTGACGGTCCTTCCAGTGGCCGTCACTTGGTGTAACGCGCCTGGGCAGGGCCGTTACATCCCCCTTCTGTTGGCCTTTGGTGGTCTGTGGGTGTGACGGTCCCACGATAGACCGCCAGGTGCTGTGACGCACCAGGGCTAGACCGTTAGAGTCTCTTCCGTTGGTTTTCGGGTCAGGCGTGTGACGCACCAGGGCTGGCGCGTCACAGCCTTGTGACGCCCCAGGGTGGGTGCGTCACATTCCCTGTTACCCAGCTGAGGGCTGGGGGTGTGACGGTGCCCTCTGGACCGTTACATGCTTGTAACGCGCCCAGGGTGGGCCGTCAGAGCTGTTTTATCCGTTGGGGAGGGCAGTGTGTGTGACGCGCCAGGCCAGACGCGCTACATCCGTGTAACGCATTGGGGCAAGCGCGTTACATCCTGCTTTCACGCTGAGAGCGTGAGGCGTGTAACGCACCAGGGCAAGCGCGTTACATTCGTGTAACGCGCTGGGCCAGGCGCGTTACATCCTGTGTTTCTTCGGGCCGTGTAACGGCCTGCGTTAGGCCGCCAGGTGGATGTGACGGTCTCGCCTAGACCGTTACAACCCTGTGACGGTCTAGGGTTAGACCGTCAGGCTTTGTGTCGTTCCGAGGCGAGTTTTTGTGTTCTCCGCCTTGCCCCGCAATGTGTGGATCCCTAGTCGACCCGGTTGGGACCCAGTGGTCGACCTGCGGTCTTGTGAGTGTCCTTGACACCCGTGGGTTTCTGTGTCCGTGTTTTGAGGGTGTCTGGAGGACCGTGTTATCTCGTTTAGCGTGCCCGTAGGGTTGAGAGTCCGGGTGACTTCTCGCGTGCTGGGCCTTCGTGTTACGCTCGATCGAGTCACCGTGTATCGGTGTGTGTGCGGTGGGGTGTCCCCCGCATGCCGTGAGTTTCTTTGGAAGGCGATTCCCATGTGGGCCACGTGGTTGGTCTTGGACTGCGAGTCCAGTTATCCGGCCTGGGGCTGGAGGTTTCCCGCTTGCTTCAAGATGGGAAATCGTCGTGGCGGCTTGTGTGCTGCCTTGGGAATCGTGCTTCTATGTTTTTCGTGTGGCCCGTGTGGGTGGCCTTAGTCCTTTGCGTTCCCTTCCCAAGGGAATGGTCTTGGCAGCTCGTGTGTTGTCTCGGTGCTCGTGCTACCGTGGTTTTAGACCTAGAGGTTGGACTCGATTGACGGCCTTGTGCTGTTGCGTACAATGGTCTTGACCCCGAGTCTTGTGACTCAAGGACCGTTGGGTGTAGTGTGTCTAGAGGACTGTCCAGAGTCCAGTGACTTAGCGTCACTTGGGTTTTCTCGACTCTCGCGCACGGTGCGTGCGTGACCGTGGACTGTAAGTCCTGTTTCTTCTCCGACTGTGGTCACCGTGTGACGGGGCCAGTACGTGGGGTGTTCCCCGTACATCGTCGGATGCAGACGTTGTTTTCCGTTGAGAGTTTACTCCTTCAGTGACCCTCCACTAGTCGTAGCCTATCAGTATGCGTGTGCTGGTCGCACCAGGGAGTGGTGTACGGGCTTACCCAGAGGACGGTTTTAGACTGGTTTCCGTCGGGCCCCTCGTCGTAGCCAGAGTCCGGCTGCGGGGGAAAACCAGTCAGAGGGCCAGACCTAGGACGCGTGGTCTGTGTGTGCACACGTGGTTGGGGACTGTGGACGCACGTCGACGGGCGTGACCCCAGCTAGTCACTTGTTTGTGGTTACTTGTATGGTGTTCGCGCCTCGGGTAGGACCTACCACGTCAG
Source organism: Amorphophallus konjac (assembly GCA_022559845.1). Lineage (NCBI taxonomy): Eukaryota > Viridiplantae > Streptophyta > Magnoliopsida > Alismatales > Araceae > Amorphophallus > Amorphophallus konjac. The sequence goes on from CM040124.1 coordinate 208,789,688, forward strand.
GCGGTTCACCTGCGGTGCGGTGTAAGACGTCAGGGGACGCTACCGGCTGTGCTTCTAGTGGGTGGTACTCCTGTCGAGTACGGAGTGACAGACTGTCAATTTCTGTGTCTTTGACCTTCGGGTTTTCGGTCGTGTTGACCGTTGAGTTCGGTTGTCTCACCGTGATGAGTGTGTTGGTTTTCGCGCCGTGAGACTAGTGCTAGTGGCTTTACCGAGGTGGCGTCTTGTGGTGCGGTACCTGCGATCGGATGGTCGGGGTTGCACCTTGGACAGTGTGTCCAGGTCGGCTGTGTCCGGGGGACAGGCCTCTGCGGCATGGTTGCCGTGTGTTGTTACTTCGGTAGGCGGTACTAGCGTGGTTAGGTAGCCTCGACTGCGTGATCGAGGTCTGCCTTCTGGCAGTAGGAGTAGCTGTAGTGCCGAGTTTTGACCAGCCACCGGTTTGTTGTTCCTGCTATAGTTGTAGCTTCCTTTCCGCTACCGCCGTTGTTTCCGGTTGGGGTTCCGCGGGATCCCTGCTGAGTCTCTGTTTTGGAGACTCATTCCCTGCTTTTCAGGTGTGGCGGTTCTTCCTCGAGGTTCGAGGGTGCAGAGCGGAGGTTCTCAGTTGCCAGCTTGCCGGGCCGAGTGTTCACTTGGCATGTGGTACGCTTTACTGCTTTAGACTGTACTTTCTGTTGGACTGGACTCTGTTGTAGCTATTGTTGTTCTTTCTTTCAGCTTGTTGTTCTTGGTTGTCCTGCTTTATTTCCTATTTCTTTGTGCCTCCACACTCCTTTTAGCCCTTCCGAGCCCTCCCGGCTCGTGGGCGGCTGTGCGAGTCTCGGGTTATCGGGCCTTCCCGGTAATCGGATTCTCGGGTCGTTACAGCTGGAGTGTCACGCTGATGAATGAGGGGAACATGGAAATCTCGTTCAGGAGGGAAGACTAAATCAGAAGCCAATGAAGCAAGGGCGTCAGCTAAGATGTTTTGGCTCCGAGGGACATGGACAAAGATCAACTTGGTAAAGAGTTTGGCATAAGCTGAAGCAAGTTCCTGGTATGGCTTGAGCTTAGGATTGATAGTACGGCACTTGACGAGCACTTGACGTAGAATGAGCTGACTATCACCAATGATTCGTAATTGGGTAACACCATACTCATGAGCTGTCACGCCCCGAACCGATAGCAGCGGAACGTGTCGTTTGCTCAGAACGTGGCAGTTAAATAGTCATGTCAATCAGAGCATAGTCATTTCCACAGAAAATTAATTTGGACAAATAACAAATTCCATTTCAAATATAAGTTCTTTACATGTTCGGGCCATAATAAACGAAAAGACTCAATAAAGAAAAACTATAATGAGACATAAGACGCAAGATAACCAGACTAGACGGTTCATCTAGATGTCAGAGTTCTCTTCACTCTTGCCCTTGCCCATCGTGTTCGGTCTCGTCGTCACTAAGGTCATTACCTGAAAATATTGGAAAACGCAGGGTGAGCGAACGCTCAGTAGGACTTAATATCTCATGCTTCCAAGCTAGCTTTAAGTCAATTACAATTTAACATGCTCATGCAGGTCATGCGAGATATATAAATCGAGAACTATAATAACACGAGATAAATTCAAGAACTAGAAAAAAAATGAGTAAGCAAGATGCTAGATAAACTCATGAAGAGTAAAGACAATGATAATCAAGAGAGTATAGCAAGATCTTAACAAGTACTTTCTCAAGCTAGGTCAAGAGCATTCATGAGAAAATATAACATTCATCTCTCGATGACGAACACTATCACGAGAGCTTCAATGTATCCATTATTGTGAAGGATATTCATGACAAGGTAACGAGTACTATCAATGAGATAATTCAAGAACATTTATGATGATCGATATAGAAGTAGAATAATTACTTCTACAAGCACTATATAGCATTTGCCAAGACACTAAGGGAATATCACGACGATATGATAACCCCTCCAAAAAGGCAATTCAAGATCTTTTCATGACGAACAATAAGTTGTAGAAAGGTGTACTATGATGGCAATTACTCCCGATCATCACTATCACGAGAGCGTTTGCACATCTAGCACTATATATAGGATTGGCCAATGCACTAAGGGGAAAATCATGATGATATGACCGCCCCTTATGGAAATAGCACTAGGTAGTATTTGGTCGCACATTTAGGAGTTCTCACGACTGTATGATTGCCCCTAAATGCCAATAACTGAGTTGGTGAATGCCAGCACCCGATCATCGTATACCGGTAACGTTTGGACTTTGCCTCGCCCATTAGGGTCAGATCAGGACCCGTAGCATTTAAAATGTCATTTTAGTGGGACCCATAGCCCCTGACATTTAGTCTAGACTGATTCCATATTAATGGCCAAGAATTTCAAGGATCAAGCATGTAAGAACTTTAAGATAGATTTCATGAAACATAGAGTTCAAGGACAGAACTTGTAGTAAGGATGATATATCAATAAACCATATAAAAACCATGGCATTTCAGAAATCTAGGTGATTAGGTACAACCAGCTCAGTCGACCTTGAGGGAATCCAAGGCTACGAGGAGACTTACAGAGGTCCCAATGACTAACTTGCCGGTCCGAAGGAACGGAATGTCCGACGGAGGGCTCGTATGTCACCGAGAGTTGAGGTGTATAACGTGAACCAATCATGAAACGGGGACTCCATCTACGGACGTGAGATGAAAGTGCCAAAGACCCGAGGAATGGGTCAAAACAGGAAGAAAACAGTGAGAACATGAATGCGTTAATTATAGAATTCACGTCCATCCAATTCTATAATTAACTATAATTAAATAAACTTATATTAATTTACGTTCGTGAGTAGTGTCATTTATTAATTAACATCCACTTGGAGGGACGTTAATTCTATGATTTTTAACTTAATTTATTTAACGAGAATTCACGTCAATATCTATTTAATTGAATAATTTTAAAAATATACATTCAAAGAGACATTAATTTATATAAAATAAATTAGAAAAATAAAATATATGATAATTAGGAAAAAATTCAAGGATTCCAAAAATATATTTTTATAATTTTCTGTTGCATAGTCTAGTAGATATGGATTTTTCCAAGACATAATTACAAGTTATATGTATATATGTATATATATATATATATATAATCTGACGCCCTTGCATTGTGTCGTCAAAAAATTTTTTGACGACATTTAGACGGTCGTCATTTCAATAAACGTGTACTTAATTGATTAACTTCAAAAACATATATTCAAAGACATATTTATTTATATAAAATAATTTAAGAAAATAGAATATATGATAATTAGGAGAAAAATTCAAGGATTCTAAAAATATATTTTTTATAATTTTATGTGGCATAATTTAATAGATATGAAATTTTGAAGATATAATCAGAAGATATATATATATATATAATAAACCAATTGACGGTATGTACGACGGCGTCAAAACATTTTGACGACATTTAATATGTCGTCAATTCAAATTGTCTCGATTCTTTACTTCCCTCGTTCCTCGACGTAACTAAGTCGGAATCGAGCCTATGATATACCGAAATGACGGGTTCAAAGAACTCTACCTAATCGGGTGTTCAAAATAATTTTTGTTAAGAGATGGGAGATATTGAGATAGAGGGCACGAAAAATGGTGCAACCACTTTCACTACCTCAATCACCACCCCAATAACGCTCTCATAAAATTTCATGATCAAAGGACACTCCGATGCCCATGAAAAGGTCGAACAAAGCAAAACTCTATAACTAACCGCTACAGTGTATTTTTAGATTCACCGTGTAACTATTATAAACTCATTAAATTAATTAACTAGTTAATATTATTAGTTAATATCTATATAAAGGCATGAAAATTTAAGGAAAAATATGGAGACTTTGGTCGTATGCACTATACAATTTTTAGATAAAAGGTTACATAGATATAAAATTTTTAATGTGATATAATTAATTATCAAACCACAGGAATTAGCGACAGTCAAGCTGTCCCGGATTATTTGACGCCTTTTCTCGTGGGCGTTTATTCTTCAAAATAACGACCCGGACATGGTCGTTAATTCTATTGACGTTTCAAACGTTTCAAAAACAAGTCTAAACATCCGATATATGAAAGCAGGGACACCCATCAAATAATCTATATGTTCTAATAATCTAACATGTTATTCATTCAAGTTCAACTTGGGAGATTGCCTACCTCGACGGGTTTAACTGACGAGAAGAAGAAGAAAACAGTAGAGAAAGATAAAGAAGAAGCCTTGCTTCTTCACTGCAACTACAACAGCAGCAGCACGTTCAACAATAACTGCAAGAGAGGAGGAAGAAGAAGACTGCAGGAAAGCTTCTTCATGTACACCACGCGCGGCTTGCAGTAGGAGGAACAGGGGTGCGTGAAACAGCAGCGGCCAAGGCTTTTACATGCTCGGAGGGGGTTGGATTTATAGGAAAAGGTGGGTACCCCTAGGTGGTCGAGTGCCGTCGATGGCAAGGGTTTAAACCCTTCTGTGTTTTGATTGTGAGTCACACCCTCCAACCAAAAAAACCAACCGCCATCCTTGTTTTGCCTAAGAAAACCCTAAGCCATGACTCCTCATGCACGTTTGATGATGCTCATGGGTTGGTCATCGACGTCGGTCCTTGGTTGGGTAATGAGAGGCCCTTGCTATAAGGGAGAAATGGACAGGCCCATGGTTGGCCCCTTGTATGTGGGTTATGATTTTTGGTTTCCCTGGGGTTCACGTGGCCCATTCTTAGCATGGGTTCCCGTACATGCATGGGTGAAAGCCATTTAATAAATATATAGGCTTTTATGTTTTATAAATGTGTGTTGAGTTAGGCCCGTTGGGTTTAATTTGGAGCCCATTAAGTTTAAAGAATTTATAACCTTCTAAAGTATGTGTGTGTGTGCCCAAATTAATTTGGGATATTATCACTTATGTGTTTTATATATTCCTTTTTAAAAGCCCAATCAATTTCTTTAAAGCCCATTAATCAATTTGAATTATAAATTAATTGTAGAACTATATATATATATATTTGAACCTTACCCATTTATCTTCCTTATCCATTTCCATAATTATTTCGGGTATCAGAGTTAGGTTCAATCTTATGACACTTTACTTGTTTATTTGTGGATCATTTGACTTTTAGCTTTTTAACCCTTTTTGAAGGGATTTGTCATAACTTTCTAATTAATATTTAGGTCCATTATCTATTTAGGCTATTTCTATTATCAAAATTTTATTTTCTATATTTATTTCATGACCAATATTAATATGTATCCTTTAAAAATTTCGAGGTGCTACACCCTCCCCCACTTAAAAGAATTTGGTCCCCAAATTCACATAGTTTTCTTTCGAAAATTTGTGGGGTAAGATCACCATATCTAAAGCATGTATTTTGGCTAGATCATTCACATATCATACTAAGTACTTAAGGTCATATCCGATTCATGCAAGTTTTAGATGAGATAGGTTCATAGGGTTACCTTCCGTTGCTTGCGGTGCTTCTTCCTTTAAGAATGGACATCGAGTATTTTTGTGATCTTTGCTTCCAAAATGGATACATTTTCCAAGTTTATACCAACACTCATCCGGATTGTGCCTTCCCTTCTTGCAATGCTTGCATTTCCCCTTGGCCGGAACAATTCGTTGATCATCATTCCGAGATTTCTTGTTCTTACGGAAACCATTACCTCCATTGGACCTCTTCTTGCCATCCACGGGTTCCTCTTTCTTGGATCCGTTGGCTAACTTCTTCTTAGTGACTTTCCCTTTGATTCGTTCCATCATATCCATAGCGTCTTCCAATAGTTATGCTTTTCGGACCATCTCCGTATATGTTTGGATTTCTAATGGAGCTAATTGAAGTATAAGTTCCACCTTCAAGCCATTCATAAATCTCTTTGCTCTCATTTTCTCTGTACATACTAAGTGTGGTGCATATCGGGCTAATCTAGAAAACCTCGCTTCATAATCTGCTACAGATAAGCTACGTTATTTCAATGCCGCGAATTCCATAGCCTTCTTCTCGCAGATCCTTTCTGAGAAATATTTCTCATTAAAGTGTTCCAAGAATTCCACCCATGTTACTTGTTCGTTGGAAAAGATTGCTTACACAGATCCCCACCAAGCTCGAGCATCCTTCTCTAGTTGGTAGGTACCTAGTAGTACCTTCTCTTCGTCGGTACACTGCATCACCTTAAAGGTCCTCTCTATTTCTTGTACCCAATTCTCTGCTTCATCCGGGTCGGTCGACCCACTAAACCTTGGGGGATTCATCTTTTGGGACTTGCTATGCAAATCCCCGGCTCTATGTTGTGCTCCACCTTGTGCAACTTGTTGCAAGGCTTGTGTTAATCCATGGACATTGTGTTGCATCTCTCTCCACTAAGCTCTCTCGGCGGCCATTCTAGCCTACAAAACAAGTTTTTAAGTTAATGATTACCCATATCTTAACATTAATGTAGCGTAGACGGACATATTTTATTGATTAGCCCATAGCTCTACCCAAATCTCACATGATTCTTATAGGATAACTGACAAGGATGACTCAAACTATAACTTGAACTGAATGACCTAGGGATTTAGAAAGCCTAGGCTCTGATACCACCTTTTTTCACGTCCCGAACCAATAGCAACGGAACGTGTCGTTTTCTCGGAACGTGGCAGTTAAACAATCATGTCAATCAGAGCATAGTCATTTCCAAAGAAAATTAATTTGGACAAATAACAAATTCCATTTCAAATATAAGTTCATTACATGTTCAGGCCATAATAAACGAAAAGACTCAATAAAGAAAAACTATAATGAGACATAAGACGCAAGATAACCAGACTAGACGGTTCATCTAGATGTCAGAGTTCTCTTCACTCTTGCCCTTGCCCATCGTGTTCGGTCTCGTCGTCACTAAGGTCATTATCTCAAAAATATTAGAAAACACAGGGTGAGCGAACGCTCAGTAGGACTTAATATCTCATGCTTCCAAGCTAGCTTTAAGTCAATTACAATTTAACATGCTCATGCAGGTCATGCGTGTTGAACCCCCTCCTCTTGTATCATGCCTTATATATTTTGATGATGACCAAATGATATTTCTTCAACTGAAAATGAGATTCTCTAATGACTTTGAAAGTGCTGCAACATATAAGGTTTTGGACGGTTGAAGGACTTCTCATCAAGGGTAAGTGTTTATCATTTGAAATTCATGAAAGAAATCAAATTCAAAAACTGTTTTGACAGGACAATCAACAATGGCCACAGTCGACTACAACTCCAGGACGATGGGTGAGATCTAATCATTTTTGAATCATGGCAATGTGGTTTGAACTCCTTTATTTCCATAAGTCCATTTATCTAGAGAGCATCCAAGATTTTAAGTATGTCAAATGGTTTATGTTTCATGCTAATCATGTTTATTTTGATAAACCATCATAAAATATCTAGATGTGTTCTTGGACTTAGAATTATGGTTTGTGATTGTTGTGGAGCGTGGGACGACCCATCGGGGCGATCCCCAAGCCAATCGGAGCAACTTAGCAAGGGTTCTTAACCCCTGCTGAAAGGGTCGACCCCAAGGGTCGACCCCCAGCTTCAAGGGTCGACCCCAAGGGTCGACCCCTGGCAATCAATTAAAAAACCCGTCGGCCCCTTTTTAGCCCAACTGAAAGGGTCGACCCCAAGGGTCGACCCCAAGGGTCGACCCCTACAGGACCTCTTGCTGTTTTTTGTTGAGCCAGAACCTGGTTCTGAGAGGGTCGACCCCTGGGGTCGACCCATGACTTCTGGACTTCTAGCACAGCACGAGGGTCGACCCCAAGGGTCGACCCTTCTGTTCTGGGCGGCGCCGGCTTTGTTGACTTGGTGGTTTCGAGCCACATGGGCTTATACAGCTGTTAGGGACTCCGGGAATCACTCCATAATACATGGATCTGGTCCCCTGAACGTCCCTTGACCAGTCTAGGAGTATATATCATCTTGTTAAGGGTGAAAACCCTAAGTGGTTTTTGATATACACTGTTTTCGGGTTTCTTTCTAACCCTTCTTTGTGCAGGTCGCAGCAGCCACCTCCAGCCCTTGTTCCTCTTGTGTTTGTGCGTGAAAGTGAAGGGAAGAAGGAGCATTCGAAGTTCCAATCAACCCTCTACTGCTGGCTGCGAGTGAAATCAAGATTCAAGCTCATCCGATTCAAGATCGTCAAGAACATCTTCCTGCTGCACAAGTGTTCGATTAAATTCCGAGAAGAGAAAGGGGGAGCTCCAACCAGGATAATTTCATTCTTTCCTCACCCTTTCCATTCTGATTCATTTGATTCAAGCTTGAGTATTCGTCTGTAAACATTATCTCAGATACTTGTGTGTTGAGTTCGTGTTCGGTAACACGAACGTGTGTGTGTTGTGTTCGTGTTCGGTAACACGAACGTGTGTGTGTTTGCTGTCCTTACAGCGTGTGTGTGTGTGTGGTTCACTCATAGTGAAGCCTTAATCCTCCGTGTGAGGGGTGGACGTAGGGAACACGGCAGTGTACCCGAACCACCTAAAAATTCCCGTGTGTCCTTTGTGGTTTGCCTATACGTTTACTTGTCAAGTGGGCTTCGCGGTGAGTTGAGCATACACCACTTATTCTATCAATCACACCCGTTGCATACGCTTCCACAAGTGTGTTCATGCTCGTGAGAGATAAGAGCTTGTTAATGTATTTTTCATAAGAGTTCTATTAGATAGTTAATTTTTATTGGGCATCAATTCACCCCTCCCCTCTTGATTGCCACGTTCCGGGACTCAACAATTGGTATCAGAGCGTTGGTCTCTGGTTGATTTACGATCTCACGGTCGTCAGAGCAGATCCCTTTAAATGGCAAACAAAGGGATGATGCCTGAAGGGCATTCCATTCAAAGACCTCCGTTCTTTGATGGATCGAACTACCCTTACTGGAAAAACAGAATGTATGTTTTCCTACGTGCCCAGGACTACGATGTCTGGCGTGTCATAAGTAAGGGTCCATATGTTTTATCTGAAAAAGAAGATGAATGGGATGAAGAAGATATAGAGAAGTGTTCAACGAACTTTAAGGCTATGAATATAATTCAATGTGCCGTTCATCCTAACGAATACTCACGAATATCTATGTGTTCCTCTGCGCAGGAGATGTGGGATAAGCTGCGGCTTATATATGAAGGAACATCGCAAGTCAAGGAAACAAAGGCCAATCTCTTAGTTCGGGACTATGAGTTGTTCGAAATGAAGCCAGAAGAATCAATTTCTGATATGTTTGCAAGGCTAACAGAAATTACAAATGGACTAAAGGCGCTTGGCAAAGAATATTCAAACAAGGAGCTCGTAAGAAAAGTTTTGAGATCCCTTTCTCCACAGTGGCATACAAAAGCCACTGTAATTGAAGATTCCAAAGACCTCAGCATCCTAACTCTCGATGAGTTGATCGGCTCGCTGATGACATACGAAATAAACATCAAAAGAAGCGAGGAAGATCACAAGAAAAAGAAGGTTGTCACACCACTGGCCCTAAAGGTGAATTCACCGGATTCAGAGGGCAGTGATAATGATTCTATTGGCAACACAGAAGATGAAGAACTGGTTGCCATGATCACACGACGAGCAAGAAGGTTCGTCAAAGGAACAAGGAAGTTCGGTGGTCAGTTCAGGAAGGGTCCAAGAAGGCAAGGACCAAACAAAGGAGAAAGTAGCAAGAAGGAAGAAATAATTTGTTACGAGTGCAAGAAACCTGGCCACATGCGAGGTGAGTGCCCCGACCTCATCAAGAAAGTGAAGAAAGGTAAATTCAGGAAGCCCAAGGCCATGATGGCCACATGGAGCGACGAGGATGAGGATGACTCCGGCATTGAGGATGGACTTGACGAGCTAGTCCAAAATCTATGCCTCATGGCCAATGATGATGAAAAGGTAGATTCTGAATCTGAAACTCTCACTTGTGAGCAATGGCAAATCGCATATGAGTCTTTGTATGAAAAATGTAGAAGATACAAATCTGAAAACAGAAATTTGAAAAAGAAAATTGATCTTCGTGTTCATACAAACAAATCATGTGAAGAATGCCATCCTTTGAAATCAGAAAATGAAAGCATGAAACATCAAAATGAAATTCTTGTTTCAAAGATTGAATTGTTTGAGGAAGAGATTTCATGCATGAGAGAAGAACAATCTACATTTCTGAAAATGCATGAACATTTAAAGAATGAATTGGAACAAGAAAAGCTTGCAAGTATTGCTTGCAAAGAAGCCAAGGTGAAGGCTGAAGAAGAGAGCCAATCTCAATTGGCTCAAATAAAAGAACTTGAGGATGCTCTTGTCATTCTTGAAAAATCAAAAATTCAAACAACCCATTGGGCTCCCACAAATTCAGCTTCCTCCAAAACCAAGAAACAGATGCATAACTCCTATTCCAATGTTGGTAGAAGGAGGAAAAGAGATGAAAATATCATTTGCTTTTATTGTGGAAGAATGGGTCATGACATGTATGACTGTAGAATTCTAAAATATGATGAAGAAAAGTTTGCTAAAGTCAGAAACAGATCATACGTGCATCATACCTCTAACCACCATGGACCCAAGCTTGCTTGGGGACCAAAATCTCCATAAGCACCTTGGTTATATTGCAGGTACACACGAGAGCTCAGAAGAACAAATGGTACTTGGATAGCGGGTGCTCTCGGCACATGACGGGAAACAAGGAATGGATTGTGGACCTGCATAAAAAGGATGGTGGAATGGTAGCATTCGGTGGTAAGGACAAAGGAAAAATCATCGAGAAGGTAAGATTGGTAAGAATCAAAATCACACCATTGAAAATGTGCTGCTTGTGAAAGGTTTGCATCACAACCTTTTAAGCATAAGTCAACTTTGTGATAAGGGATGCAATGTTGTTTTTGATTCTAATCACTGCACTGTTTTGAACAGACACACTCATGAGGTTAAGTTCATTGGATTCAGGTATAACAATGTTTATATGATAGACTTAAATGATGCTTCTCATGAGGGTTTATGTTTGATTGTAAGGAACAAGGATGATGCGTGGCTATGGCATCGCCGGCTTGGGCATGCAAGTTTCAACGTACTGCTGAAATTGTCCAGAAATGACTTGGTTATTGGACTGCCCAAGTTGAAGGCCGTTGATGACGAAGTGTGTGGGGCGTGCAGCATGGGAAAACAGACAAGGACGTCATTCAAAAGCAAGAATGATGTGACCACATCGAGGCCTCTTGAAGTCATCCACATTGATCTCTTTGGACCAAGCAGGACACATAGCTTGGGTGGTAAACTATATGGATTTGTAATTGTGGATGATTATTCTAGATTTTGTTGGGTTTACTTCCTTTCACATAAAAATGATGCCTTGACGGAATTTGAAGCATTTTGCAGGGTGGTACAAAATGATAAAGGAGTTTGCATCAAAACTGTGCGGAGTGATCACGGCAGAGAATTTGATAACTATGAGTTCAGTAATTTTTGCAGGGCTCAAGGCTATTCTCATGACTTCTCCGCACCAAGAACCCCCGAGTAGAATGGCGTTGTTGAAAGGAAGAATAGAACCTTGATTGAAATGGCAAGAACGATGTTAAATGAGAATAATCTGCCAAGGTACTTTTGGGCTGAAGCAGTGAACACGGCCTGCTACATAATCAACCGTGCCATGGTAAGACCATTGTTAAAGAAAACCCCTATGAGATGTACAGAGGTAAGAAGCCAACCATTTCACATCTTAGACCGTTTGGCTCAACATGCTACATTCACAACAATGGTAAGTTAGACCTAGCGAAATTTGATCCCAAAAGTGATAAAGGTATTTTTCTTGGGTACTCACTGAGCTCAAGAGCATATCGAGTCTATAACTTGAGAACTCTTGTTGTTGAGGAAAGCCCCCATGTTATTACCGATGAATCATCTCCAAATAAAACTAATGACAAACCTGTCTTGCAGGATGATCAGTTGGATATTGGAGATATCGAGAAGAAAGAAGGAAAAGTGGAGGAGCAAGAAGAAGATGAAGAACCACATGAAAAAGATGAAAAGAAACAAGAAGAAGAACCACAAGAAGTTGAGGCTAATCCATAAAATCAAGCTGAACAGCAGCCACTAATTCAATGGAGTTTTCCAAAGGACCATCCGTCAGACAATGTAATGGGCGATGTTGAAGAAGGAGTATGGACACGAGCCTCGTTCAGGGAAGTTGAAAATCAAGACTATATTGCCCTGCTCTCTCAATTTGAACCCAAATCCATAGAAGAAGCCTTAGGTAATGAGTCATGGATTTTGGCCATGCAAGAGGAATTACACCAGTTCCAAAGGAACAAAGTGTGGTTCCTCGTTCCATGTCCTAAGAATCACTCCGTGATCGGAACAAAATGGGTTTTCCGTAACAAAATAAACGATCAAGAGTGGTTACTAGGAACAAGGCCAGGCTTGTTGCCAAAGGCTATAGCCAAGAGTTGGGTATAGACTTTGATGAGTCTTTTGCTCCAGTAGCAAGACTCGAGGCTGTGAGGGTTCTCTTAGCATTTGCATGTTGTCATCACATCAAATTATTTCAAATGGATGTTAAGAGTGCTTTTTTAATGGCTATATTCAGGAGGACGTGTATGTGGAGCAACCACCAGGGTTTGAAGACACAATGCATGCAGATCACGTGTACAAATTGGACAAGGCACTTTACGGTTGAAACAGGCACCCCGTGCATGGTATGAACGATTAAGCGATTTCCTCACTCAAAATGAATTCAAACGAGGTAACATTGATCAAACCCTCTTTACAAAATTGAAGAGTAAGGAAATCATAATTGTTCAAGTTTATGTTGATGATATTATTTTTGGCTCCACTAATGATGCTCTCAGCAAAGACTTTGCAAAATTGATGCAAAGTGAGTTTGAAATGAGTCTTATGGGAGAGCTAACATTCTTCTTGGGATTGCAGATCAATCAAACGGTAGATGGGTTGTTCATTCATCAAAAGAAGTATGTAATGGAGTTGCTGAAAAAGTTCAATTTGGCATCAACAAAACCTCAACCAACACCAATGTCAACTTCAATGAAAATAGATCAAGATGAGACAGGTAAATCAGTGGACCAGAAACTCTTTAGAAGTATGATAGGTTCACTATTGTATTTAACTGCCAGTAGGCCTGACATTCAGTTTGCAGTTTGCTTGTGTGCAAGATTTCAATCAAATCCTAAAGAATCACATATGTCAACTGTAAAACGAATTTTTAGATACATTGCTGGTTCAGTTAACTTGGGATTGTGGTTTCCGCGAAATTCATGTTTTGAACTAGTTGCATATTCTGATACTGATTACGCGGGCTGTAAAATGGATCGGAAAAGCACTAGTGGGTATTGCCAGTTTCTTGGAGGATGCGTGGTCTCATGGGCCTCCAAGAAATAAAATTCAGTGGCATTATCAACGGACGAAGCCGAGTATGTGGCTGTCGGTAGTTGTGTTGCCCAGGTGTTATGGATCCAACAGCAAATGATTGATTATGGCATATCCTTTAAAAATACCTCAATTCTTTGTGATAACACTTCAGCCATAAACCTGTCTAAAAACCCAATTCATCACTCTCGCACTAAGCATATTGAAATTAGGCATCATTTCATTCGAGATCATGTGAGCAAGGGTGATATTGATATCAGTTTCATTGAAACAGATCGACAAATTGCCGACATTTTCACCAAACCTCTTAGTGAAGATAGGTTCACATCTTTGAGAAGAGAACTAGGGGTTTGTAGGATAGAAAAGTCTGAGTAACAGTCATGTGCATCAATGCATAATTAGGTCATTGCATTACATGTCATTGCATCAAATACTTAGCATTTAGTTAATTCCTTGCATGCACTTGCATCATACTGTGTGAATTAAAAAGAAACAATTTTTTTTTCTTGTGTGTTCCTGCATGCCTTCTATGTTTACTGTAAATACACACTGTTGCTTGAAATTCCTATGGCCGAAATCACCTTTGACTTATACACATTGCCATGAGAAGAGCTAATCTGCTCAAAGTCAAAAATCCGGATCACAGGACTCAACACATCTAGCATATCTCCATATTTCGACTGCACTTCCCCAATGAATTAAATTCCATTATTTTACTCAAATTCCTTGAATTCATGTATTTTTCACTTGGGGACTCGAGCCGGACACTTCTTGACACTCAGCACTCTTGTTCTCTCTTTTTTTGGCTGCAAAACAAGGAACGGGTCGACCCCAAGGGTCGACCCTCGCAGACCCAGCAGAAGGGTCGACCCAAAGGGTCGACCCTCGCGGTGCCGGTTCGGGTGCATGGGGGACCCGAACCAGGGGTCAACCTTAAGGGTCGACCCAAACCGGCAGATGGCCCCTTTTGGTGCCCTAGCCGCCTTCTACTTGGTTCCACCCTTAAGGTGGACCTTCCTTCGGCTATAAAAACACTTCCCCCCCCCCCTTCTAGCCTTGCCACCACTCCTTCTAAGCCCTAAAATCCATCCTTGGCTCTCCACCCTCCAAGCCCTAGCGCGGCTCTCCCGGTGGCATCCGCGCGCGCCTGCCTTCTTGGAGCTCAAGACGTCGATCCCTTGCTCTCTCCATTCTTGAGGTATGTTTTTGATGCTTGTGGAGGATCCTAGCTTCACATCTTAGCATGCTCCCTTAGTCAAACCATCGAGATCCTCCCCCCATCTATGGATTCTTTTGGTTTGTGTTTAGATGGCCCCCAAGAAGCGCATCCCTCGCAGCCGATGCGAGTCAAGTGCGGCCCCGGCACGTCGTGGACGACCAGCTGCATATGAGCGCGATTCGGCACCCTCAAGCAAAGTTCTGGATCGGAAGGTGTTACGCCCTCGTGTGGTATCATTTATCAACTTGAACCGCCATCTTCCGAGTCTCGTTGATATATTATGCAGTCAGCCCAACCTGGATTCTTTTATGTCTGATTATCGCCGCACATATCCACGGTTGGTAAATCAGTTTTATGGCAATCTTATTTTGTCCGGGGAGCATCCGACCACTACAGTTAATGGACAACAAATAATTCTCACCACTGAATTTTTGGGAATGGTTTTCCATCTTCCGACTGAAGGTTTCACATTTGGAGATATAGTTGTTCCGGATGATGTAGTGTATCAAATGATGACCGGTGAAGAACGTGGAGGTCGATTACTTGCTGGCTTAAATGCCAACCACTTTCCTCCCGTACAGCATATTTTGCATCGCATGATCACTACAATTTTGTTGCCTAGAGGAGGCGGTCATGACAAAGTAATCGAGAATCACATGTTCCTATTTTATTACCTTATGGGTGGAATTCCGGTTAACTTTCCAGCTATTTTCTTAGCCCATATGTGCACAAGCATGAAGCACAAGCACCGTACTCTTCCTTATGCTGCCGCATTATCTGCTATATTTGCTTGTTTGGATATCAATATGTCAAAAGAACCATCTCAAGACATCCGGGACGCAGATACCTTTACTATCCACTCCATCTGCCACAATATGGGATATGAGCTACATGATGGTATTCTGATTCGCATCTTAAAGAGTGCTGCCCATGATACTAGTTCAGCTGAAGATGATGAAGACGATGCACAGGCTGATCTGTCGCCACCACCGTTTGCTGCCGACATGCCTTCTGAGGCGGTTCAGCTTCTCATGGACCGATTGGACACCATTGATGACCGGTTGGACGAGTAAGGGGAGACTATGACAGCGTTGCAACATGATCTACGCGATCTGAAACTTTCCCATCAGGAGCATTCTCACTATGTTACTGACGCCTTGGCCCACTAAGCCCAACTGCTAGCCGATCTTTCGGAGTATATTAGGCGTCCACCCGGCTCTTCTACTCCGGATGATGACGAGGATGACGATTAGTCTCTCTCTCTCTTCATTATGGCATAGCTCTTAACCTTGTTTCACCCCCTCCTTTTTGATGTTGCCTAAGGGGGAGAAAGATTATCTCGGCTATTATATGTATTGTGTGTATGCATGCGTGTGTTGCATCTCATTTCAGTTTTTGCATTTCAGTTCACTTTGTTGTATTTCAGTTCATCAGACATTGCATTTTAGCTATGGCATATTGTTAACTGCATTTCAGACTTGCCTTCCTTCCACTTGTTGTCGGCAAAACAGTGTGCAATGCTAATCAATCTTACATATTATGTTGCCCTGTGTGAGAACTGAATAGACTCATGTTGAAATGATTAATGCAAATGAGGTTTCAATTGAAGATGGAATGACACTCTAATAGCATTTTGTCATCATCAAAAAGGGGGAGATTGTTGAACCCTCTCCTCTTGTATCATGCCTTATATATTTTGATGATTACCAAATGATATTTCTTCAACTGAAAATGAGATTCTCTAATGACTTTGAAAGTGCTGCAACATATAAGGTTTTGGACGGTTGAAGGACTTCTCATCAAGGGTAAGTGTTTATCATTTGAAATTCATGAAAGAAATCAAATTCAAAAACTGTTTTGACAGGACAATCAACAATGGCCACAGTCGACTACAACTCCAGGACGATGGGTGAGATCTAATCATTTTTGAATCATGGCAATGTGGTTTGAACTCCTTTATTTCCATAAGTCCATTTATCTAGAAAGCATCCAAGATTTTAAGTATGTCAAATGGTTTATGTTTCATGCTAATCATGTTTATTTTGATAAACCATCATAAAATATCTAGATGTGTTCTTGGACTTAGAATTATGGTTTGTGATTGTTGTGGAGCGTGGGACGACCCATCGGGGCGATCCCCAAGCCAATCGGAGCAACTTAGCAAGGGTTCTTAACCCCTGCTGAAAGGGTCGACCCCAAGGGTCGACCCCCAGCTTCAAGGGTCGACCCCAAGGGTCGACCCCTGGCAATCAATTAAAAAACCCGTCGGCCCCTTTTTAGCCCAACTGAAAGGGTCGACCCCAAGGGTCGACCCCTACAGGACCTCTTGCTGTTTTTTGTTGAGCCAGAACCTGGTTCTGAGAGGGTCGACCCCTGGGGTCGACCCATGACTTCTGGACTTCTAGCACAGCACGAGGGTCGACCCCTAGGGTCGACCCTTCTGTTCTGTGCGGCACCGGCTTTGTTGACTTGGTGGTTTCGAGCCACATGGGCTTATACAGCTGTTAGGGACTCTGGGAATCACTCCATAATACATGGATCTAGTCCTCTGAACGTCCCTTGACCAGTCTAAGAGTATATATCATCTTGTTAAGGGTGAAAACCCTAAGTGGTTTTTGATATACACAGTTTTCAGGTTTCTTTCTAACCCTTCTTTGTGTAGGTCACAGCAGCCACCTCCAACCCTTGTTTCTCTTGTGTTTGTGCGTGAAAGTGAAGGGAAGAAGGAGTATTCGAAGTTCCAATCAACCCTCTACTGCTGGCTGCGAGTGAAATCAAGATTCAAGCTCATCCGATTCAAGATCGTCAAGAACATCTTCCTGCTGCACAAGTGTTCGATTAAATTCCGAGAAGAGAAAGGGGGAGCTCCAACCAGGATAATTTCATTCTTTCCTCACCCTTTCCATTCTGATTCATTTGTTCAAGCTTGAGTATTCATCTGTAAACATTATCTCAGATACTTGTGTGTTGAGTTCGTGTTCGGTAACACGAACGTGTGTGTGTTTGCTGTCCTTACAGCGTGTGTGTGTGTGTGGTACACTCATAATGAAGCCTTAATCCTCCATGTGAGGGGTGGACGTAGGGAACACGGCAGTGCACCCGAAGCACCTAAAAATTCCCGTGTGTCCTTTGTGGTTTGCCTATACGTTTACTTGTCAAGTGGGCTTCGCGGTGAGTTGAGCATACACCACTTATTCTATCAATCACACCCGTTGCATACGCTTCCACAAGTGTGTTCATGCTCGTGAGAGATAAGAGCTTGTTAATGTATTTTTCATAAGAGTTCTATTAGATAGTTAATTTTTATTGGGCATCAATTCACCCCTCCCCTCTTGATTGCCACGTTCCGGGACTCAACAATTGGTATCAGAGCGTTGGTCTCTGGTTGATTTACGATCTCACGGTCGTCAGAGCAGATCCCTTTAAATGGCAAACAAAGGGATGATGCCTGAAGGGCATTCCATTCAAAGACCTCCGCTCTTTGATAGATCGAACTACCGTTACTGGAAAAATAGAATGTATGTTTTCCTACGTGCCCAGGACTACGATGTCTGGCGTGTCATAAGTAAGGGTCCATATGTTTTATCTGAAAAAGAAGATGAATGGGATGAAGAAGATATAGAGAAGTGTTCAACGAACTTTAAGGCTATGAATATAATTCAATGTGCCGTTCATCCTAACGAATACTCACGAATATCTATGTGTTACTCTGCACAGGAGATGTGGGATAAGCTGCGGCTTATATATGAAGGAACATCGCAAGTCAAGGAAACAAAGGCTAATCTCTTAGTTCGGGACTATGAGTTGTTCGAAATGAAGCCAGAAGAATCAATTTCTGATATGTTTGCAAGACTAACAGAAATTACAAATGGACTAAAGGTGCTTGGCAAAGAATATTCAAACAAGGAGCTCGTAAGAAAAGTTTTGAGATCCCTTTCTCCACAATGGCATACAAAAGCCACTGTAATTGAAGATTCCAAAGACCTCAGCATCCTAACTCTCGATGAGTTGATCGGCTCGCTGATGACATACGAAATAAACATCAAAAGAAGCGAGGAAGATCACAAGAAAAAGAAGGTTGTCACACCACTGGCCCTAAAGGTGAATTCACCGGATTCAGAGGGCAGTGATAATGATTCTATTGCCAACACAGAAGATGAAGAATTGGTTGCGATGATCACACGACGAGCAAGAAGGTTCGTCAAAGGAACAAGGAAGTTCGGTGGTCAGTTTAGGAAGGGTCCAAGAAGGCAAGGACCAAACAAAGGAGAAAGTAGCAAGAAGGAAGAAATAATTTGTTACGAGTGCAAGAAACCTAGCCACATGCGAGGTGAGTGCCCCGACCTCATCAAGAAAGTGAAGAAAGGTAAATTCAGGAAGCCCAAGGCCATGATGGCCACATGGAGTGACGAGGATGAGGATGACTCCGGCATTGAGGATGGACTTGACGAGCTAGTCCAAAATCTATGCCTCATGGCCAATGTTGATGAAAAGGTAGATTCTGAATCTGAAACTCTCACTTGTGAGCAATGGCAAATTGCATATGAGTCTTTGTATGAAAAATGTAGAAGATACAAATCTGAAAACAGAAATTTGAAAAAGAAAATTGATCTTCGTGTTCATACAAACAAATCATGTGAAGAATACCATCCTTTGAAATCAGAAAATGAAAGCATGAAACATCAAAATGAAATTCTTGTTTCAAAGATTGAATTGTTTGAGGAAGAGATTTCATGCATGAGAGAAGAACAATCTACATTTCTGAAAATGCATGAACATTTAAAGAATGAATTGGAACAAGAAAAGCTTGCAAGTATTGCTTGCAAAGAAGCCAAGGTGAAGGCTGAAGAAGAGAGCCAATCTCAATTGGCTCAAATAAAAGAACTTGAGGATGCTCTTGTCATTCTTGAAAAATCAAAAATTCAAACGACCCATTGGGCTCCCACAAATTCAGCTTCCTCCAAAACCAAGAAATAGATGCATAACTCCTATTCCAATGTTGGTAGAAGGAGGAAAAGAGATGAAAATATCATTTGCTTTTATTGTGGAAGAATGGGTCATGACATGTATGACTGTAGAATTCTAAAATATGATGAAGAAAAGTTTGCTAAAGTCAGAAACAGATCATACGTGCATCATACCTCTAACCACCATGGACCCAAGCTTGCTTGGGGACCAAAATCTCCATAAGCACCTTGGTTATATTGCAGGTCCACACGAGAGCTCAGAAGAACAAATGGTACTTGGATAGCGGGTGCTCTCGGCACATGACGGGAAACAAGGAATGGTTTGTGGACCTGCATAAAAAGGATGGTGGAATGGTAGCATTCGGTGGTAAGGACAAAGGAAAAATCATCGGAGAAGGTAAGATTGGTAAGAATCAAAATCACACCATTGAAAATGTGCTTCTTGTGAAAGGTTTGCATCACAACCTTTTAAGCATAAGTCAACTTTGTGATAAGGGATGCAATGTTGTTTTTGATTCTAATCACTGCACTGTTTTGAACAGACACACTCATGAGGTTAAGTTCATTGGATTCAGGTATAACAATGTTTATATGATAGACTTAAATGATGCTTCTCATGAGGGTTTATGTTTGATTGTAAGGAACAAGGATGATGCGTGGCTATGGCATCGCCGGCTTGGGCATGCAAGTTTCAACGTACTGCTGAAATTGTCCAGAAATGACTTGGTTATTGGACTACCCAAGTTGAAGGCCGTTGATGACGAAGTGTGTGGGGCGTGCAGCATGGGAAAACAGACAAGGACGTCATTCAAAAGCAAGAATGATGTGACCACATCGAGGCCTCTTGAAGTCATCCACATTGATCTCTTTGGACCAAGCAGGACACATAGCTTGGGTGGTAAACTATATGGATTTGTAATTGTGGATGATTATTCTAGATTTTGTTGGGTTTACTTCCTTTCACATAAAAATGATGCCTTGACGGAATTTGAAGCATTTTGCAGGGTGGTACAAAATGATAAAGGAGTTTGCATCAAAACTGTGCGGAGTGATCACGGCAGAGAATTTGATAACCATGAGTTCAGTAATTTTTGCAGGGCTCAAGGCTATTCTCATGACTTCTCCGCACCAAGAACCCCCGAGTAGAATGGCGTTGTTGAAAGGAAGAATAGAACCTTGATTGAAATGGCAAGAACGATGTTAAATGAGAATAATCTGCCAAGGTACTTTTGGGCTGAAGCAGTGAACACGGCCTGCTACATAATCAACCGTGCCATGGTAAGACCATTGTTAAAGAAAACCCCTATGAGATGTACAGAGGTAAGAAGCCAACCATTTCACATCTTAGACCGTTTGGCTCAACATGCTACATTCACAACAATGGTAAGTTAGACCTGGCGAAATTTGATCCCAAAAGTGATAAAGGTATTTTTCTTGGGTACTCACTGAGCTCAAGAGCATATCGAGTCTATAACTTGAGAACTCTTGTTGTTGAGGAAAGCCCCCATGTTATTACCGATGAATCATCTCCAAATAAAACTAATGACAAACCTGTCTTGCAGGATGATCAGTTGGATATTGGAGATATCGAGAAGAAAGAAGGAAAAGTGGAGGAACAAGAAGAAGATGAAGAACCACATGAAAAAGATGAAAAGAAACAAGAAGAAGAACCACAAGAAGTTGAGGCTAATCCATAAAATCAAGCTGAACAGCAGCCACCAATTCAATGGAGTTTTCCAAAGGACCATCCGTCAGACAATGTAATGGGCGATGTTGAAGAAGGAGTATGGACACGAGCCTCGTTCAGGGAAGTTGAAAATCAAGACTATATTGCCCTGCTCTCTCAATTTGAACCCAAATCCATAGAAGAAGCCTTAGGTGATGAGTCATGGATTTTGGCCATGCAAGAGGAATTACACCAGTTCCAAAGGAACAAAGTGTGGTTCCTCGTTCCATGTCCTAAGAATCACTCCGTGATCGGAACAAAATGGGTTTTCCGTAACAAAACAAATGATCAAGCAGTGGTTACTAGGAACAAGGCCAGGCTTGTTGCCAAAGGCTATAGCCAAGAGTTGGGTATAGACTTTGATGAGTCTTTTGCTCCAGTAGCAAGACTCGAGGCTGTGAGGGTTCTCTTAGCATTTGCATGTTGTCATCACATCAAATTGTTTCAAATGGATGTTAAGAGTGCTTTTTTAAATGGCTATATTCAGGAGGACGTGTATGTGGAGCAACCACCAGGGTTTGAAGACACAATGCATGCAGATCACGTGTACAAATTGGACAAGGCACTTTACGGGTTGAAACAGGCACCCCGTGCATGGTATGAACGATTAAGCGATTTCCTCACTCAAAATGAATTCTAACGAGGTAACATTGATCAAACCCTCTTTACAAAATTGAAGAGTAAGGAAATCATAATTGTTCAAGTTTATGTTGATGATATTATTTTTGGCTCCACTAATGATGCTCTCAGCAAAGACTTTGCAAAATTGATGCAAAGTGAGTTTGAAATGAGTCTTATGGGAGAGCTAACATTCTTCTTGGGATTGCAGATCAATCAAACGGTAGATGGGTTGTTCATTCATCAAAAGAAGTATGTAATGGAGTTGCTGAAAAAGTTCAATTTGGCATCAACAAAACCTCAACCAACACCAATGTCAACTTCAATGAAAATAGATCAAGATGAGACAGGTAAATCAGTGGACCAGAAACTCTTTAGAAGTATGATAGGTTCACTATTGTATTTAACTGCCAGTAGGCCTGACATTCAGTTTGCAGTTTGCTTGTGTGCAAGATTTCAATCAAATCCTAAAGAATCACATATGTCAACTGTAAAACGAATTTTTAGATACATTGCTGGTTCAGTTAACTTGGGATTGTGGTTTCCGCGAAATTCATGTTTTGAACTAGTTGCATATTCTAATACTGATTACGCGGGCTGTAAAATGGATCGGAAAAGCACTAGTGGGTATTGCCAGTTTCTTGGAGGATGCGTGGTCTCATGGGCCTCCAAGAAATAAAATTCAGTGGCATTATCAACGGACGAAGCCGAGTATGTGGCTGTCGGTAGTTGTGTTGCCCAGGTGTTATGGATCCAACAGCAAATGATTGATTATGGCATATCCTTTAAAAATACCTCAATTCTTTGTGATAACACTTCGGCCATAAACCTGTCTAAAAACCCAATTCATCACTCTCGCACTAAGCATATTGAAATTAGGCATCATTTCATTCGAGATCATGTGAGCAAGGGTGATATTGATATCAGTTTCATTGAAACAGATCGACAAATTGCCGACATTTTCACCAAACCTCTTAGTGAAGATAGGTTCACATCTTTGAGAAGAGAACTAGGGGTTTGTAGGATAGAAAAGTCTGAGTAACAGTCATGTGCATCAATGCATAATTAGGCCATTGCATTACATGTCATTGCATCAAATACTTAGCATTTAGTTAATTCCTTGTCATGCACTTGCATCATACTGTGTGAATTAAAAAGAAACAATTTTTTTTCTTGTGTGTTCCTGCATGCCTTCTATGTTTACTGTAAATACACACTGTTGCTTGAAATTCCTATGGCCGAAATCACCTTTGACTTATACACATTGCCAAGAGAAGAGCTAATCTGCTCAAAGTCAAAAATCCGGATCACAGGACTCAACACATCTAGCATATCTCCATATTTCGACTGCACTTCCCCAATGAATTAAATTCCATTATTTTACTCAAATTCCTTGAATTCATGTATTTTTCACTTGGGGACTCGAGCCGGACACTTCTTGACACTCAGCACTCTTGTTCTCTCTTTTTTTGGCTGCAAAACAAGGAACGGGTCGACCCCAAGGGTCGACCCTCGCAGACCCAGCAGAAGGGTCGACCCAAAGGGTCGACCCTCGCGGTGCCGGTTCGGGTGCATGGGGGACCCGAACCAGGGGTCAACCTTAAGGGTCGACCCAAACCGGCGGATGGCCCCTTTTGGTGCCCTAGCCGCCTTCTACTTGGTTCCACCTTTAAGGTGGACCTTCCTCCGGCTATAAAAACACTTCCCCCCCCTTCTAGCCTTGCCACCACTCCTTCTAAGCCCTAAAATCCTTCCTTGGCTCTCCACCCTCCAAGCCCTAGCGCGGCTCTCCCGGTGGCATCCGCGCGCGCCTGCCTTCTTGGAGCTCAAGACGTCGATCCCTTACTCTCTCCATTCTTGAGGTATGTTTTTGATGCTTGTGGAGGATCCTAGCTTCACATCTTAGCATGCTCCCTTAGTCAAACCATCGAGATCCTCTCCCATCTATGGATTCTTTTGGTTTGTGTTTAGATGGCCCCCAAGAAGCGCATCCCTCGCAGCCGAGGCGAGTCAAGTGCGGCCCCGGCACGTCGTGGACGACCGGCTGCATATGAGCGCGATTCGGCGCCCTCAAGCAAAGTTCTGGATCGGAAGGTGTTACGCCCTCGTGTGGTATCATTTATCAACTTGAACCGTCATCTTCCGAGTCTCGTTGATATATTATGCAGTCAGCCCAACCTGGATTCTTTTATGTCTGATTATCGCCGCACATATCCACGGTTGGTAAATCAGTTTTATGGCAATCTTATTTTGTCCGGGGAGCATCCGACCACTACAGTTAATGGACAGCAAATAATTCTCACCACTGAATTTTTGGGAATGGTTTTCCATCTTCCGACTGAAGGTTTCACATTTGGAGATATAGTTGTTCCGGATGATGTAGTGTATCAAATGATGACCGGTGAAGAACGTGGAGGTCGATTACTTGCTGGCTTAAATGCCAACCACTTTCCTCCCGTACAGCATATTTTGCATCGCATGATCACTACAATTTTGTTGCCTAGAGGAGGCAGTCATGACAAAGTAATCGAGAATCACATGTTCCTATTTTATTACCTTATGGGTGGAATTCCGGTTAACTTTCCAGCTATTTTCTTAGCCCATATGTGCACAAGCATGAAGCACAAGCACCGTACTCTTCCTTATGCTGCCGCATTATCTGCTATATTTGCTTGTTTGGATATCAATATGTCAAAAGAACCATCTCAAGACATCCGGGACGCAGATACCTTTACTATCCACTCCATCTGCCACAATATGGGATATGAGCTACATGATGGTATTCTGATTCGCATCTTAAAGAGTGCTGCCCATGATACTAGTTCAGCTGAAGATGATGAAGACGATGCACAGGCCGATCTGTCGCCACCACCGTTTGCTGCCGACATGCCTTCTGAGGCGGTTCAGCTTCTCATGGACCGATTGGACACCATTGATGACCGGTTGGACGAGTAAGGGGAGACTATGACAGCGTTGCAACATGATCTACGCGATCTGAAACTTTCCCATCAGGAGCATTCTCACTATGTTACTGACGCCTTGGCCCACCAAGCCCAACTGCTAGCCGATCTTTCGGAGTATATTAGGCGTCCACTGGGCTCCTCTACTCCGGATGATGACGAGGATGACGATTAGTCTCTCTCTCTCTTTATTATGGCCTAGCTCTTAACCTTGTTTCACCCCCTCCTTTTTGATGTTGCCAAAGGGGGAGAAAGACTATCTCGGCTATTATATGTATTGTGTGTATGCATGCGTGTGTTGCATCTCATTTCAGTTTTTGCATTTCAGTTCACTTTGTTGTATTTCAGTTCATCAGACATTGCATTTTAGCTATGGCATATTGTTAACTGCATTTCAGACTTGCCTTCCTTCCACTTGTTGTCGGCAAAACAGTGTGCAATGCTAATCAATCTTACATATTATGTTGCCCTGTGTGAGAACTGAATTGACTCATGTTGAAATGATTAATGCAAATGAGGTTTCAATTGAAGATGGAATGACACTCTAATAGCATTTTGTCATCATCAAAAAGGGGGAGATTGTTGAACCCTCTTCTCTTGTATCATGCCTTATATATTTTGATGATTACCAAATGATATTTCTTCAACTGAAAATGAGATTCTCTAATGACTTTGAAAGTGCTGCAACATATAAGGTTTTGGACGGTTGAAGGACTTCTCATCAAGGGTAAGTGTTTATCATTTGAAATTCATGAAAGAAATCAAATTCAAAAACTGTTTTGACAGGACAATCAACAATGGCCACAGTCGACTACAACTCCAGGACGATGGGTGAGATCTAATCATTTTTGAATCATGGCAATGTGGTTTGAACTTCTTTATTTCCATAAGTCCATTTATCTAGAAAGCATCCAAGATTTTAAGTATGTCAAATGGTTTATGTTTCATGCTAATCATGTTTATTTTGATAATCCATCATAAAATATCTAGATGTGTTCTTGGACTTAGAATTATGGTTTGTGATTGTTGTGGAGCGTGGGACGACCCATCAGGGTGATCCCCAAGTCAATCGGAGCAACTTAGCAAGGGTTCTTAACCCCTGCTGAAAGGGTCGACCCCAAGGGTCGACCCCAAGGGTCGACCCCTGACAATCAATTAAAAAACCCGTCGGCCCCTTTTTAGCCCAACTGAAAGGGTCGACCCCAAGGGTCGACCCATGCCCCGAGGGTCGACCCCAAGGGTCGACCCCTACAGGACCTCTTGCTATTTTTTGTTGAGCCAGAACCTGGTTCTGAGAGGGTCGACCCCATGGGTCGACCCATGACTTCTGGACTTCTAGCACAGCACGAGGGTCGACCCCAAGGGTCGACCCTTCTGTTCTGGGCGGCGCCGGCTTTGTTGACTTGGTGGTTTCGAGCCACATGGGCTTATACAACTGTTAGGGACTCCGGGAATCACTCCATAATACATGGATCTGGTCCCCTGAACGTCCCTTGACCAGTCTAGGAGTATATATCATTTTGTTAAGGGTGAAAACCCTAAGTGGTTTTTGATATACACTGTTTTCGGGTTTCTTTCTAACCCTTCTTTGTGCAGGTCGCAGCAGCCACCTCCAGACCTTGTTCCTCTTGTGTTTGTGAGTGAAAGTGAAGGGAAGAAGGAGTATTCGAAGTTCCAATCAACCCTCTACAGCTGGCTGCGAGTGAAATCAAGATTCAAGCTCATCCGATTCAAGATCGTCAAGAACATCTTCCTGCTGCACAAGTGTTCGATTAAATTCCAAGAAGAGAAAGGGGGAGCTCCAACCAGGATAATTTCATTATTTCCTCACCCTTTCCATTCTGATTCATTTGATTCAAGCTTGAGTATTCGTCTGTAAACATTATCTCAGATACTTGTGTGTTGAGTTTGTGTTCGGTAACACGAACGTGTGTGTGTTGTGTTCGTGTTCGGTAACACGAACGTGTGTGTGTTTGCTGTCCTTACAGCGTGTGTGTGTGTGTGGTACACTCATAGTGAAGCCTTAATCCTCCGTGTGAGGGGTGGACGTAGGGAACACGGCAGTGTACCTGAACCACCTAAAAATTCCCGTGTGTCCTTTGTGGTTTGCCTATACGTTTACTTGTCAAGTGGGCTTCACGGTGAGTTGAGCATACACCACTTATTCTATCAATCACACCCGTTGCATACGCTTCCACAAGTGTGTTCATGCTCGTGAGAGATAAGAGCTTGTTAATGTAATTTTCATAAGAGTTCTATTAGATAGTTAATTTTTATTGGGCATCAATTCACCCCTCCCCTCTTGATTGCCACGTTCCGGGACTCAACAATGCGAGATATAGAAATCGAGAACTATAATAACACGAGATAAATTCAAGAACTACAAAAAAAATGAGTAAGCAAGATGCTAGATAAACTCATGAAGAGTAAGGACAATGATAATCAAGAGAGTATAGCAAGATCTTAACAAGTACTTTCTCAAGCTAGGTCAAGAGCATTCATGAGGAATTATAACATTCATCTCTCTATGACGAACACTATCACGAGAGCTTCAATGTATCCATTATTGTGAAGGATATTCATGACAAGGTAACGAGTGCTATCAATGAGATAATTCAAGAACATTTATGATGATCGATATAGAAGTAGAACAATTACTTCTACAAGCACTATATAGCATTTGCCAAGACACTAAGAGAATATCACGACGATATGATAACCCCTCCGATAAGACAATTCAATATCTTTTCATGATGAACAATAAGTTGTAGAAAGGTGTACTATGATGGCAATTACTCCCGATCATCACTATCACAAGAGCGTTTGCACATCTAGCACTATATAGGATTGGCCAATGCACTAAGGGGAAAATCACGACGATATGACCGCCCCTCATGGAAATAGCACTAGGTAGTATTTGGTCGCACACTTAGGAGTTCTCACGACTGTATGATTGCCCCTAAATGCCAATAACTGAGTTGGTGAATGCCAGCACCCGATCATCGTATACCGGTAACGTTTGGACTTCGCCTCGCCCATTAGGGTCAGATCAGGACCCGTAGCATTTAAAATGTCATTTTAGTGGGACCCATAGCCCCTGACATTTAGTCTAGGCTGATTCCATATTAATGGCCAAGAATTTCAAGGATCAAGCATGTAAGAACTTTAAGATAGATTTCATGAAACATAGAGTTCAAGGACAGAACTTGTAGTAAGGATGATATATCAATAAACCATATAATAACTATGGCATTTCAGAAATCTAGGTGATTAGGTACAACCAGCTCAGTCGGCCTTGAGGGAATCCAAGGCTACGAGGAGACTTACGGAGGTCCCAATGACTAACTTGCCGGTTCGAAGGAACGGAATGTCCGACGGAGGGCTCGTATGTCACCGAGAGTTGAGGTGTATAACGTGAAGCAATCATGAAATGGGGACTCCATCTACGGACGTGAGATGAAAGTGCCAAAGACCCGAGAAATGGGTCAAAACCGGAAGAAAACGGTGAGAACATGAATGCGTTAATTATAGAATTCACGTCCATCCAATTCTATAATTAACTATAATTAAATAAACTTATATTAATTTACGTTCGTGAGTAGTGTCATTTATTAATTAGCATCCACTTGGAGGGACGTTAATTCTATGATTTTTAACTTAATTTATTTAACGAGAATTCACGTCAATATCTATTTAATTGAATAATTTTAAAAATATACATTCAAAGAGACATTAATTTATATAAAATATTAGAAAAATTAAATATACGATAATTAGGAAAAAATTCAAGGATTCCAAAAATATATTTTTATAATTTTCTGTTGCATAGTCTAGTAGATATGGATTTTTCCAAGACATAATTACAAGTTATATGTATATATATATATATATATATATATACAATAATCTGACACCCTTGCATTGTGTCGTCAAAAATAATTTTGACGACATTTAGACGGTCGTCATTTCAATAAACGTGTACTTAATTGATTAACTTCAAAAACATATATTCAAAGACATATTTATTTATATAAAATAATTTAAGAAAATAGAATATATGATAATTAGGAGAAAAATTCAAGGATTCAAAAATATATTTTTTATAATTTTATGTGGCATAATTTAATAGATATGGATTTTTGAAGATATAATCAGAAGTTATATGTATATATATATATATATATATATATATATAAAATAAACCAATTGACGGCATATTTATTTATATAAAATAAATTAAGAAAATAGAATATATGATAATTAGTAGAAAAATTCAAAGATTCCAAAAATATATTTTTTATAATTTTATGTGGCATAATTTAATAGATATGGATTTTTGAAGATATAATCAAAAGTTATATATATATAATAAACCATTTGACGGTATGTACGATGGCGTCAAAACATTTTGGCGACATTTAATATTTCGTCAATTCAAATTGTCTCGATTCTTTACTTCCCTCGTTCCTCGACGTAACTAAGTCGGAATCGAGCCTATGATATACCGAAATGACGAGTTCAAAGAACTCTACCTAACCGGGTGTTCAAAATAATTTTTAGTTGAGAGATGGGGGATCTTGAGATAGAGGGCACGAAAAACGATGCAACCACTTTCACTACCTCAATCACCACCCCAATAACGCTCCCATAAAATTTCATGATCAAAGGACACTCCGATGCCCATGAAAAGGTCGAACAAAGCAAAACTCTATAACTAACCGCTACAGTGTATTTTTAGATTCGCCGTGTAACTATTATAAACTCATTAAATTAATTAACTAGTTAATATTATTAGTTAATATCTATATAAAGGCATGAAAATTTAAGGAAAAATATGGAGACTTTGGTCGTATGCACTATACAATTTTTAGATAAAAGGTTACATAGATATAATTTTTTTAATGTGATATAATTAATTTTCAAACCACAGGAATTAGCGACAGTCAAGCTGTCCCGGATTATTTGACGCCTTTTCTCGTGGGCGTTTATTCTTCAAAATAACGACCCGGACATGGTCGTTAATTCTATTGACGTTTCAAACGTTTCAAAAACAAGTCTAAACATCCGATATATGAAAGCAGGGACACCCATCAAATAATCTATATGTTCTAATAATCAACATGTTATTCATTCAAGTTCAACTTGGGAGATTGCCTACCTCGACGGGTTTAACTGACGAGAAGAAGAAGAAAACAGTAGAGAAAGATAAAGAAGAAGCCTTGCTTCTTCACTGCAACTACAACATCAACAGCACGTTCAACAATAACTGCAAGAGAGGAGGAAGAAGAAGACTGCAGGAAAGCTTCTTCATGTACACCACGCTCGGCTTGCAGTAGGAGGAACAGGGGTGCGCGAAACAGCAGCGGCCAAGGCTTTTACATGCTCGGAGGGGGTTGGATTTATAGGAAAAGGTGGGTAACCCTAGGTGGTCGAGTGCCGTCGATGGCAAGGGTTTAAACCCTTCTGTGTTTTGATTGTGAGTCACACCCTCCAACCAAAAAAACCAGCCGCCATCCTTGTTTTGCCTAGGAAAACCCTAAGCCATGACTCCTCATGCACGTTTGATGATGCTCATGGGTTGGTCATCGACGTCGGTCCTTGGTTGGGTAATGAGAGGCCATTGCTATAAGGGAGAAATGGACAGGCCCATGGTTGGCCCCTTGTATGTGGGTTATGATTTTTGGTTTCCCTGGGGTTCACGTGGCCCATTCTTAGCATGGGTTCCCGTACATGCATGGGTGAAAGCCCTTTTATATATATATATAGGCTTTTATGTTTTATAAATGCGTGTTGAGCCTTTTAATTGCATGGGGCTCTTTAGGCCCGTTGGGTTTAATTTGGAGCCCATTAAGTTTAAAGAATTTATAACCTTCTAAAGTATGTGTGTGTGTGCCCAAATTAATTTGGGATATTATCACTTATGTGTTTTATATATTCCTTTTTAAAAGCCCAATCAATTTCTTTAAAGCCCATTAATCAATTTGAATTATAAATCAATTGTTGAACTATATATATTTATATTTGAACCTTACCCATTTATCTTCCTTATCCATTTCCATAATTATTTCGGGTATCAGAGTTAGGTTCAATCTTATGACACTTTACTTGTTTATTTGTGGATCATTTGACTTTTAGCTTTTTAACCCTTTTTGAAGGGATTTGTCATAACTTTCTAATTAATATTTAGGTCCATTATCTATTTAGGCTATTTCTATTATCAAAATTTTATTTTCTATATTTATTTCATGACCAATATTAATATGTATCCTTTAAAAATTTCGAGGTGCTACACCCTCCCCCACTTAAAAGAATTTGGTCCCCAAATTCACATAGTTTTCTTTCCAAAATTTGTGGGGTAAGATCACCATATCTAAAGCATGTATTCTGACTAGATCATTCACATATCATACTAGGTACTTAAGGTCATATCCGATTCATGCAAGTTTTAGATGAGATAGGTTTATAGGGTTACCTTCCGTTGCTTGCGGTGCTTCTTCCTTGAAGAATGGACATCGAGTAATTTTGTGATCTCTACTACCACAACGGATGCATTTTCCAAGTTTATACCAACACTCGTCCGGATTGTGCCTTCCCTTCTTGCAATGCTTACATTTCCCCTTGGCCGGAACAATTCGTTGATCATCATTCCGAGATTTCTTGTTCTTACGGAAACCATTACCTCCATTGGACCTCTTCTTACCATCCACAGGTTCCTTGTTCTTAGATCCGTTGGCTAACTTCTTCTTAGTGACTTTCCCTTTGATTCGTTCCATCATATCCATAGCGTCTTCCAATAGTTGTGCTTTTCGGACCATCTCCGTATATGTTTGGATTTCTAATAGAGCTAATTGAGGTATAAGTTCCACCTTCAAGCCATTCATAAATCTCTTTACTCTCATTTTCTCTGTACATACTAAGTGTGGTGCATATCGGGCTAATCTATAAAATTTCGCTTCATAATCTGCTACGGATAAGCTATGTTGTTTCAATGCCGCGAATTCCATAGCCTTCTTCTCGTAGATCCTTTCTGAGAAATATTTCTCATTAAAGTGTTCCAAGAATTCCACCCATGTTACTTGTTCGTTGGGAAAGATTGCTTCCAGAGATCCCCACCAAGCTCGAGCATCCTTCTCTAGTTGGTAGGTACCTAGTAGTACCTTCTCTTCGTCGGTACACTGCATCACCTTAAAGGTCCTCTCTATTTCTTGTACCCAATTCTCTGCTTCATCCGGGTCGGTCGACCCACTAAACCTTGGGGGATTCATCTTTTGGGACTTGCTATGCAAATCTCCGTCTCTATGTTGTGCTCCACCTTGTGCAACTTGTTGCAAGGCTTGTGTTAATCCATGGACAGTGTGTTGCATCTCTCTCCACTGAGCTCTCTCGGCGGTCATTCTAGCCTACAAAACAAGTTTTTAAGTTAATGATTACCCATATCTTAACATTAATGTAGCGTAGACGGATGTATTTTATTGATTAGCCCATAGCTCTACCCAAATCTCACAGGATTCCTATAGGATAACTGACAAGGATGACTCAAACTATAACTTGGACTGAATGACCTAGGGATTTAGAAAGTCTAGGCTCTGATACCACCTTCTGTCACGCCCCGAACCGATAGCAGCGGAACGTGTCGTTTGCTCGGAACGTGGCAGTTAAACGATCATGTCAATCAGAGCATAGTCATTTTCACAGAAAATTAATTTAGACGAATAACAAATTCCATTTCAAATATAAGTTCTTTACATGTTCAGGCCATAATAAACGAAAAGACTCAATAAAGAAAAACTATAATGAGACATAAGACGCAAGATAACCAGACTAGACGGTTCATCTAGATGTCAGAGTTCTCTTCACTCTTGCCCTTGCCCATCGTGTTCGGTCTCGTCGTCACTAAGGTCATTACCTGAAAAATATTGGAAAACGCAGGGTGAGCGAACGCTCAGTAGGACTTAATATCTCATGCTTCCAAGCTAGCTTTAAGTCAATTACAATTTAACATGCTCATGCAGGTCATGCGAGATATAGAAATCGAGAACTATAATAACACGAGATAAATTCAAGAACTAGAAAAAAAATGAGTAAGCAAGATGCTAGATAAACTCATGAAGAGTAAGGACAATGATAATCAAGAGAGTATAGCAAGATCTTAACAAGTACTTTCTCAAGCTAGGTCAAGAGCATTCATGAGGAAATATAACATTCATCTCTCTATGACGAACACTATCACGAGAGCTTCAATGTATCCATTATTGTGAAGGATATTCATGACAAGGTAACGAGTACTATCAATGAGATAATTCAAGAACATTTATGATGATCGATATAGAAGTAGAACAATTACTTCTACAAGCACTATATAGCATTTGCCAAGACACTAAGGGAATATCACGACGATATGATAACCCCTCCAATAAGGCAATTCAAGATCTTTTCATGATGAACAATAAGTTGTAGAAAGGTGTACTATGATGGCAATTACTCCCGATCATCACTATCACGAGAGTGTTTGCACATCTAGCACAATATAGGATTGGCCAATGCACTAAGGGAAAAATCACGACGATATGACCGCCCCTCATGGAAATAGCACTAGGTAGTATTTGGTCGCACACTTAGGAGTTCTCACGACTGTATGATTGCCCCTAAGTGCCAATAACTGAGTTGGTGAATGCCAGCACCCGATCATCGTATACCGGTAACGTTTGGACTTTGCCTCGCCCATTAGGGTCAGATCAGGACCCGTAGCATTTAAAATGTCATTTTAGTGGGACCCATAGCCCCTGACATTTAGTCTAGACTGATTCCATATTAATGGCCAAGAATTTCAAGGATCAAGCATGTAAGAACTTTAAGATAGATTTCATGAAACATAGAGTTCAAGGACAGAACTTGTAGTAAGGATGATATATCAATAAACCATATAAAAACCATGGCATTTCAGAAATCTAGGTGATTAGGTACAACCAGCTCAGTCGACCTTGAGGGAATCCAAGGCTACGAGGAGACTTACGGAGGTCCCAATGACTAATTTGCCGGTCCGAAGGAACGGAATGTCCGACGGAGGGCTCGTATGTCACCGAGAGTTGAGGTGTATAACGTGAACCAATCATGAAACGGGGACTCCATCTACGGACGTGAGATGAAAGTGCCAAAGACCCGAGAAATGGGTCAAAACCAGAAGACAACGGTGGGAACATGAATGCGTTAATTATAGAATTCACGTCCATCCAATTCTATAATTAACTATAATTAAATAAACTCATATTAATTTACGTTCATGAGTAGTGTCATTTATTAATTAGCATCCACTTGGAGGGACGTTAATTCTATGATTTTTAACTTAATTTATTTAACGAGAATTCACGTCAATATCTATTTAATTGAATAATTTCAAAAATATACATTCAAAGAGACATTAATTTATATAAAATAAATTAAAAAAATAAAATATATGATAATTAGTAAAAAAATTCAAGGATTCCAAAAATATATTTTTATAATTTTCTGTTGCATAGTCTAGTAGATATGGATTTTTCCAAGACATAATTACAAGTTATATGTATATATATATATACAATAATCTGACGCCCTTGCATTGTGTCGTCAAAAATAATTTTGACGACATTTAGACGGTCGTCATTTCAATAAACGTGTACTTAATTGATTAACTTCAAAAACATATATTCAAAGATATATTTATTTATATAAAATAATTTAAGAAAATAGAATATATGATAATTAGGAGAAAAATTCAAGGATTCCAAAAATATATTTTTTATAATTTTATGTGGCATAATTTAATAGATATGGAATTTTGAAGATATAATCAGAAGTTATATATATATATAAAATAAACCATTTGACGGTATGTACGATGGCGTCAAAACATTTTGACGACATTTAATATGTCGTCAATTCAAATTGTCTCGATTCTTTACTTCCCTCGTTCCTCGACGTAACTAAGTCAGAATCGAGCCTATGATATACCGAAATGACGGGTTGAAAGAACTCTACCTAACCAGATGTTCAAAATAATTTTTAGTTGAGAGATGTGGGATCTTGAGATAGAGGGCACGAAAAATGGTGCAACCACTTTCACTACCTCAATCACCACCCCAATAACGCTCCCATAAAATTTCATGATCAAAGGACACTCCGATGCCCATGAAAAGGTCGAACAAAGCAAAACTCTATAACTAACCGCTACAGTGTATTTTTAGATTCGCCGTGTAACTATTATAAACTCATTAAATTAATTAACTAGTTAATATTATTAGTTAATATCTAAATAAAGGCATGAAAATTTAAGGAAAAATATGGAGACTTTGGTCGTATGCACTATACAATTTTTAGATAAAAGGTTACATAGATATAAAATTTTTAATGTGATATAATTAATTATCAAACCACAGGAATTAGCGATAGTCAAGCTGTCCCGGATTATTTGGCGCCTTTTCTCGTGGGCGTTTATTCTTCAAAATAACGACCCGGACATGGTCGTTAATTCTATTGACGTTTCAAACG
This sequence comes from Amorphophallus konjac, assembly GCA_022559845.1. Taxonomy (NCBI): domain Eukaryota; kingdom Viridiplantae; phylum Streptophyta; class Magnoliopsida; order Alismatales; family Araceae; genus Amorphophallus; species Amorphophallus konjac. Next base: position 208,825,107 of record CM040124.1, read on the forward strand.
TTTCAAAAACAAGTCTAAACATCCGATATATGAAAGCAGGGACACCCATCAAATAATCTATATGTTCTAATAATCTAACATGTTATTCATTCAAGTTCAACTTGGGAGATTGCCTACCTCGACGGGTTTAACTGACGAGAAGAAGAAGAAAACAGTAGAGAAAGATAAAGAAGAAGCCTTGCTTCTTCACTGCAACTACAACAGCAGTAGCACGTTCAACAATAACTGCAAGAGAGGAGGAAGAAGAAGTGTAACGACCCAGAGTTCAGGATACCGATACACCGATAACATCGATACACAGATACCAAGAACTGGGGAAGCCACCCATGAGGCTGATGAGGCCCCTGAAGGGTTAGTAAGGTTAAGTCGAGGGAATGTATAACGAACTGCAATTTGGAATGCGTAGATTATAATTAAGTAATAAAATTAACACAAGTGCGGAAGTAATTCAAAATAACCAGAGTGATATATATATACTAGTCCAGATAAACAAAAGTACTAGTCCACAAGAGTACAACTACACGGGGCATACCCCGGCAAAGGTACCACAAAAGCCTCCAAAAGGTGGCTCAACTAAAGCTGGCAGCTAGACGCGGTCTCCGAAACAGCTCACAAAGCACCGGGAGACGACGGGCACGGCTCACCTGAAAGGAGAAGGGTGAGTCACAGCCAGACTCAGTAGGGGTCACGCGGATCCCTACCTCGCACTAAACAAGCATTCATGCATAAATAAAAGCAATTAGAGCATGCATTTAATTAAAATAACAGGCAATGGCATGAATAAACTACTCAAGTAAAGCTGTAAACTCTAACGAAGTAAGTAGAACAGCTAACACATGCCACAGCTAAGTAAATGCAAGCGACTAAAACTAAATCTACCAAAATAGAATGAGCCTTAACTAATCCAAACAATAAGGAAGGACAACCGCTGGAGCAGAAATCAGATGCGTCCACTGACGACTTACACTGCGTCTCAAGCACTCGCAGTCGACAAAGCGACAAGCTGAGCGCGTAAACAGTACCAAACCAAGTGACCAGTCGGAGTGGCACCCGTCGGTGTCAGTCCACAGTCTCCGACCACGTGTGCACACACTGACTCTAGCCTGAGCCAGGCCCTCTAGCTAGTTTTCTCCCTTGTTAGGACGCTACCATTGGCTAGGAGCCCACAGAACTAGCTTACAAACTGTGTATGGGAAACACCCCTCCGCTATCCTTAAGCGGGTCGGCACTCAACAGACCTAGGGCAACAACAGTGGCTCCATTGTATGGAAAGAAAAGCTACTCTATTGGTATAAGAAACATGCCATCGAACAGTAAAACAACATAAACATGGCACAGTTATGTAAAGGAACGCATAACAAATGGGCTGGCAACTTATTAAACCCAACAGGCAAGCGGCGGTCAGATGCCCACGCGCTACATGAAAGTAACGGTCAGAGGCTGGCGCGTTACACCAAAAACGATGCGTCTGTCCCCGTCCGTCACTTCCGCCTGAGTTCCAGCTCAAAAGGCCCAAAAGGGAATGTGACAGTAGGGGCCCTGTGAGTTACATCGATGTAACGCGTTGGGTCACCGCCGTTACATCCACCCGAGGCCAAAAACTAGCGTACATCGTTCGAAATCAGATGCAGGCAAAGCGACGCGCTCGCCCAGGCGCGTCGGACGGAGGCGACGGCCGGCCGACTGGCCGTCGGGCTAACCGCCTCACTCGGTCAACGTAAAACGACTGACGAGTAGCGGATGGGGATCCCATCGTTACTCTCCAAATAACGCACCCTCATCGGGCCGTTGTTTGGAAATGACGCGTCCACTAAGGACCGTCACACCACCTGGAACATGGGTGGGTACGGTTTGAAAACCGGAGCCCTCCCGGACGATAAAAATCGTCGGGTAACGTCGTAGAAACCTGTAACCTGTCAAACCATACAACCCAAGCAACAAAATAACTGCTAAATACCACACATGCAAAGCCCACAATGCATGAAAATCGAGAATTAAGCTAAAACCCCAAAATTATGAAATATGAACAATAAGCATGCTACGGGGTTCTAATCGAAAGAACGAGCTATAGAAAATGATCCTAGCGAGATCAGGATTCCATCCCCCTACCTTTTGCGAGCCGAAACCGGCGATAACACCGCATGCAAGGAGGTAGGCTCACCGGGCCTTCAAGCTCCACCTCGCTCCTACGATCACCGAACCACGCCGAGATGGGTACCCACGCGTTCCTCTCGACGCGAGGAATCCAATGGCGCCAACCACGCTTCAATCTGCCGGCGATTGGCCTACAACCCAAGAGAGGGGGGGGAGAGGCGATCGCGGAGGAGAGAGAGTGAGGGTGAAAGAGATCGACGGGGAGAGAGAGAGAGAGTGAGGGTGAGGGATTAAAAGAAATAAAAATAAAAATAAAATATATATAATATAATTATTATATATATTAAAATCTTATTAATCTCTAATAACCCTCAAAGCTCCAAAAAAATCCGAAAAAATACCAGAAAAATTCCTAAAAATCCAGGAAAATAGCCAGAAATTCCAGAATAAATACTAGAACAAAATCCATTAAGGATCCATTAAGGCACGGGCCTTACAGTCCCTCCCTCCTAATAAAAATTTCACCCTCGAAATTTACAATAATGGAAAGAGGAGGAAACTGAGAAAGGACATATACCTTACTGGAATAAGAAAGGAAAAAGCTGACGCATCTCATCCTCGCGTTCCCAAGTGGACTCATTACCAGAGTGACGCTGCCAAGCTACTCTTACCAGAGGGATAACCTTATTTCTCAACCGCTGCTCACGACGGTCTTCAATTCTAATAGGGAACTCTGGTGCAGATAAATCAGCAGTCACCTCAGGCCAAACTGAATCATCGAGAACATGAGAAGCATCGGGCACATATTTCCTCAACTGAGATACGTGGAACACATCATGAATAGCTTGCATGGCCGCAGGTAGTTGCAGACGATATGCCACCTGACCAATAGCTTCAACAATCGGAAAAGGGCCAACATATCGCGGACTAAGCTTTCCACGCTTCCCAAATCTGGAAACACCTTTCATCGGAGATATTTTAACAAACACCATATCCCCTGGCTCAAATTGTAGTGGACGTCTGCGCTGATCTGCATAACTTTTCTGTCGACTCTGAGCCGTCAACAATCTCTGCCTGATCAGACGAACCACATCAGAACACTGCTGCACCATATCAGGTCCGGTCAACAATCTGTCCCCAACATCAAACCAATTCAGAGGGGTACGACAAGGACGACCATATAGTGCTTCATAAGGAGCCATTCCAATACTGGAGTGAAAACTGTTATTATAAGCAAATTCAACAAGTGGCAAATGCTGACTCCACGACCCCTGCCAATCAAGGCAACACAATCTCAACATATCCTCTAAAGTCTGAATAGTCCTATCTGACTGTCCATCTGACTGAGGGTGATACGCTGAACTGAAAGCTAACTCAGTGCCCAAAGCTTTCTGGAAACTACGCCAGAAGCCGGAGGTAAAACGTGGGTCACGATCTGACACAAGTGAAATAGGAACTCCATGCAGTGGCACGATCTTCTGCACATACAGCTCGGCCAACCTCTGCACATTCCAGGCAATCTTAATCGGCAATAATCTGGCAGTTTTAGTCAATCTATCGACAAGCAACCAGATACCATCAAAACCTTGAGAAGTCCGAGGCAAACCCACCACAAAATCTGTAGTAACATGGTCCCATTTCCACATCGGAATCTCTAATGGCTGAAGCAAACCACCTGGCTTTTGATGTTCGGCTTTAACCTGCTGACAAGTCAAGCACTTAGAAACAAATATAGCCACGTCTTTCTTCAAACCTGGCCACCAGAACTGCTTTTTCAAATTCTGATACATCTTGGTGACACCTGGATGAATAGCAAAACGGGAACCATGGGCTTCACTCAGAATCTCATGCCTCAAATCATCATCAGCGGGAACATACCATCTGCCCTGGAAACTGACAACCATCTCGTCATCAAATTCCACATCATATCTTGATATAACACGGGCCAAATCAGAATCCGCTTGCTGAGCTTCTTTAATCTGCTGATATAGAGCTGAACCCAAAATCAAACTAGCACAAACCGCCATCTTCGGGTCAGCAGGAAACTCTGCACTAAATGCCTCGCTCGGAAGCCATTTCCACAATTTCCATTCATGAAGCAACAAATGACTGACCTACACTTTCCTGCTCAGAGCATCAGCCACAACGTTCATTTTACCCGGCTGATAGGAGAGTGTGAAGTCAACATCTTTCATGAATTCCATCCATCGGCGCTGCCTGAGATTCAAATCTTTCTGAAAGAATATATACTGTAAACTCTGGTGATCAGTAAAAATCTGAAATTTCTCACCATACAGATAATGTCTCCAAATCTTTAAGGCAAAAATAACTGCAGCTAGCTCCAGATCATGAGTGGGATAATTCTCTTCATGTCGTTTCAATTGCCGAGATGCATATGCGATAACTTTACCATATTGCATCAACACTGCACCCAAACCTACTCGAGAAGCATCAGTACAAACCAGAAAACCACCTGAGTCGGAAGGCAAAGTCAACACAGGAGAAAAAGTCAATAGCCTTTTCAATTCAACAAAGCTAGTCTCACACTGATCCGACCAGACGAAAGGTACATCTTTACGAGTCAGTCTAGTCATCGGGGCTGCAATCTTCGCAAAATCTTGGATGAATCTGCGGTAATACCCAGCCAAACCTAGGAAGCTTCGTATTTCTATCACAGTTCTAGGCCTCTGCCAGCTCAACACGGCATCAATCTTTGCAGGGTCTACTGCCACTCCGTCACCAGAAATCATGTGACCAAGAAAATGAATCTCCCGAAGCCAGAATTCACATTTACTGAACTTCGCATAAAGCTCGTGATCTCTCAGGGTCTGCAGAACGATCCTCAAATGCTGCACATGATCTTCATCAGAGGCAGAATAGATCAAAATATCATCAACAAAGATCACCACAAACTGATCGAGAAATGGATGAAAGATACGCTGCATTAGGTCCATAAAAGCTGCTGGGGCATTAGTCAAACCAAACGGCATGACCAGAAATTCAAAGTGACCATAACGAGTGCTGAAAGCCGTCTTCTCCACATCAGATTCCTGGATTCGCAATTGGAAGTAGCCAGATCGGAGATCAATCCGTGAAAAGACAGTAGCAGACTGTAACTAGTCAAACAAATCATCAATCCTGGGAAGCGGATATTTATTCTTGATAGTCACCTGATTCAGCTGCCTGTAATCAATACAAAGCCTCATGCTTCCATCCTTCTTTTTCACAAACAACACTGGAGCACTCCACGGAGAAAAGCTGGGGCGAATATAACCCTTTTCCAGTAACTCAAGTAGCTGTGCTCGCAGTACTTTCAATTCAGCTGGAGCCATTCGGTACGGTGCCTTCGCTAATGGGCCTATACCTGGAATCAGTTCAATCACCATCTCAACCTCTCGCTCTGGGGGTAAGCCTGGCAACTCGTCAGGAAACACATCAGGGAACTCACAAACAGCAGGAATATCACTGGCTTCCTGTCGTGGTTTTTCAACAGCGACCACAGAAGCAAGAAATCCCTGGCAACCTACACTAAGCAACATGTAGGCTCGAATAGCAGAAATAATCATACGAGAAGAACGAGATCGAATACCTTGGAAATAAAAAGTTGATTTCCCCTGTGGCTGAAAGTAGACTTTCTTCGATCTGCAGTCAACCACAGCTCCATAATGCTCCAACCAATCCATTCCCAGAATAACATCATAATCCGCCAGCTGCAATGCATACAATCTCGCTGGCAACTGGTGATTATCGATCATAACCGGAGACTCTTCCAAACACAGAGGTGAAATCATGAAATCTCCCGAAGGCATCTCAACGTACATCTCACAAGTTATCTCTGAAGTTGGTTCCTCAATACATGCCATGAAATCCTCAGAAATAAAAGAGTGAGAAGCACCAGAATCAAATAAGACACGAGCTGAATGACCATAAAGCATAATCGTACCTTCCACAAGATGGGCTGCAACAGCATCAGCTCTAGTCATATGTGAAACCTTGCCTTTCTGCTTCTTTGATCCGGCCGAAGATTGCTGAGAAGACGCCGACGCTTGAGAGAAGAACTGTTGAGCTTGCGGTGCAGGAGGAGGTCTGAATTGCGGCTGCTAAGGTTGAGGAAACTGAGGAGCTTGCAATTGTTTCGGCCTCAGCGGGCAATCCCGAACCACATGACCTGGCTGGTCACACCGAAATCAAATAACGGGAAGAGAACACGGCTGGCCCTTGTGATGACCACCGCATCTCCGACACGTCCATTGCTGACTGACAGCTGAACTCTGACGAGTCTAAGTAGAAGGTGCTGTCGGCTACTGAACTACATCTGTACCGGACGGTTGCTGGAAAAACTTCTTCTTCTTCTTGAACCTCTTAAACTTGGTCTTGGAAGGAGTGGAAGCACTGCTAACCTCTGACTGGACTGAGGGAACACCTGGCACTGGCGGTCGGTACACCTGCTGAGACTGTACTGCGGGCTGAACTGACCCTGCATGAGGATATCCACCCGGTCTCGTCATCTCCAGCTCAAGTGCCACAGCTGTCTGGCACGCACTATCAAGATCTGCAACGCGACTAGCAATGAGGGGCATCTTCAATTCTGGACTCAACCCTCGCAAGAATTGCTGTGTCTTCAAAGCTTCACTAGCCAGCACATGGGGCGCATACTGACCCAATTCCATAAACTTATTCCGATACTGAAGCACAGTCATACTGCCTTGAGTCAGCTCCATGAATTGATACATCTCTGCCATTTGCAAACAGGCAGGAGTGTAAGCACGCTCAAAAGCAGCAACAAACTCTGCCCATGTGATCTGCCGAAGAGGTCTTGAATGAAAAGCGACCTGCCACTCGGCCCTCCACCACGTAATGGCTGTACCCTGGAGTTGAAAAGCGGCAAGCATAACTTTCTCATCTTCAGCACATTCCATCGAAACAAAAACATGCTCAATAGCATCCAGCCATTGCCTTGCAACCTCTGGATCAGCTTGACCATCGAAAGGAGGCGGATTGAACATCAGGAACTCTTTTAAAGCCTTGCCTCGACTGCCAGGCACTTCAACCGGAGGAGCAACGAACGGCGCTGGAGGAGGAACAACTGGTGCAACGGGAACAGCAGGAACTGCAGGAGGAGGTGCAGAACCACTATCTTCCCTGGGCGCATCTCGAGGAGCACGAGGAACTCGAGGAGGTCTTCCTCGACGAGGCGGCATAATTACTCTGCCGAGATCATAAAACAACAATAAAATCCATCAATCACGCAGAAAACACCCTAAGCCAGTAATAGACGACACGGGACTAGCTCTGGACAAGCGCAAATTTCAATTCCTTATACAGTTCCTCAACATCGCTCTGATACCAACTGTAACGACCCAGAGTTCAGGATACCGATACACCGATAACATCGATACACCGATACCAAGAACTGGGGAAGCCACCCAAGAGGATGATGAGGCCCCTGAAGGGTTAGTAAGGTTAAGTCGAGGGAATGTATAACGAACTGCAATTTGGAACGCGTAGATTATAATTAAGTAATAAAATTAACACAAGTGCGGAAGCAATTCAAAATAACCAGAGTGATATATATATACTAGTCCAGATAAACAAAATTACTAGTCCACAAGAGTACAACTACACGGGGCATACCCCGGCAAAGGTACCACAAAAGCCTCAAAAAGGCGGCTCAACTAAAGCTGGCAGCTAGACGCGGTCTCCGAAATAGCTCACAAAGCATCGGGAGACGACGGGCGCGGCTCACCTGAAAGGAGAAGGGTGAGTCACAGCCAGACTCAGTAGGGGTCACGTGGATCCCTACCTCGCACTAAACAAGCATTCATGCATAAATAAAAGCAATTAGAGCATGCATTTAATTATAATAACAGGCAATGGCATGAATAAACTACTCAAGTAAAGCTGTAAACTCTAACTAAGTAAGTAGAACAGCTAACACATGCCACAGCTAAATAAATGCAAGCGACTAAAACTAAATCTACCAAAATAGAATGAGCCTTAACTAATCCAAACAATAAGGAAGGACAACCGCTGGAGCAGAAACCAGATGCGTCCACTGACGACTTACACTGCATCTCAAGCACTCGCAGTCGACAAAGCGACAAGCTGAGCGCGTAAACAGTACCAAACCAAGTGACCAGTCGGAGTGGCACCCGTCGGTGTTAGTCCACAGTCTCCGACCACGTGTGCACACACTGACTCTAGCCTGAGCCAGGCCCTCTAGCTAGTTTTCTCCCTTGGTAGGACGCTACCATTGGCTAGGAGCCCACGGAACTAGCTTACAAACCGTGTATGGGAAACACCCCTCCGTTATCCTCAAGCGGGTCGGCACTCAACAGACCTAGGGCAACAACAGTGGCTCCATTGCATGGAAAGAAAAGCTACTCTATTGGTATAAGAAACATGCCATCGAACAGTAAAACAACATAAACATGGCACAGTTATGTAAAGGAACGCATAACAAATGGGCTGGCAACTTATTAAACCCAACAGGCAAGCGGCGGTCAGATGCCCACGCGCTACATGAAAGTAACGGTCGGAGGCTGGCGCGTTACACTAAAAATGACGCGTCTGTCCCCGTCCGTCACTTCCGCCTGAGTTCCAGCTCAAAAGGCCCAAAAGGGAATGTGACGGTAGGGGCCCTGTGCGTTACATCGATGTAACGCGTTGGGTCACCGCCGTTACATCCACCCGAGGCCAAAAACCAGCGTACAGCGTTCGAAATCAGACGCAGGCGAAGCGACGCGCTCGCCCAGGCGCGTCGGACGGAGGCGACGGCCGGCCGACTGGCCGTCGGGCTAACCGCCTCACTCGGTCAACGTAAAACGACTGACGAGTAACGGATGGGGATCCCACCGTTACTCTCCAAATAACGCACCCTCATCGGGCCGTTGTTTGGAAATGACGCGCGCGTCCACTAAGGACCGTCAGGCGTGTGACGGTTCCTGGCAGGACCGTCACACCACCTGGAACACGGGCGGGTACGGTTTGAAAATCGGAGCCCTCCCGGACGATAAAAATCGTCGGGTAACGTTGTAGAAACCTGTAACTTGTCAAACCATACAACCCAAGCAACAAAATAACAGCTAAATACCACACATGCAAAGCCCACAATGCATGAAAATCGAGAATTAAGCTAAACCCCCAAAATTATGAAATATGAACAATAAGCATGCTACGGGGTTCTAATCGAAAGAACGAGCTATAGGAAATGATCCTAGCGAGATCAGGATTCCATCTCCCTACCTTTTGCGAGCCGAAACCGGCGATAACACCGCATGCAAGGAGGTAGGCTCACCGGGCCTTCAAGCTCCACCTTGCTCCCACGATCACCGAACCACGCCGAGATGGGTACCCACGCGTTCCTCTCGACGCGAGGAATCCAACGGCGCCAACCACGCTTCAATCTGCCGGCGATTGGCCTACAACCCAAGAGAGGGGGGGGAGAGGCGATCGCGGAGGAGAGGGAGTGAGGGTGAAAGAGATCGACGGGGAGAGAGAGAGAGAGTGAGGGTGAGGGATTAAAAGAAATAAAAATAAAAATAAAATATATATAATATAATTATTATATATATTAAAATCTTATTAATCTCTAATAACCCTCAAAGGTCCAAAAAAATCCAGAAAAATACCAGAAAAATTCCTAAAAATCCAGGAAAATAGCCGGAAATTCCAGAATAAATACTAGAACAAAATCCATTAAGGATCCATTAAGGCACGGGCCTTACAAGAAGACTGCAGGAAAGCTTCTTCATGTACACCACGTGCGGCTTGCAGTAGGAGGAACAGGGGTGCGCGAAACAACAGCGGCCAAGGCTTTTACATGCTCGGAGGGAGTTGGATTTATAGGAAAAGGTGGGTAACCCTAGGTGGTCGAGTGCCGTCGATAGCAAGGGTTTAAACCCTTCTGTGTTTTGATTGTGAGTCACGCCCTCCAACCAAAAAAACCAGCCGCCATCCTTGTTTTGCCTAGGAAAACCCTAAGCCATGACTCCTCATGCACGTTTGATGATGCTCATGGGTTGGTCATCGACGTCGGTCCTTGGTTGGGTAATGAGAGGCCCTTGCTATAAGGGAGAAATGGACAGGCCCATGGTTGGCCCCTTGTATGTGGGTTATGATTTTTGGTTTCCCTGGGGTTCACGTGGCCCATTCTTAGCATGGGTTTCCGTACATGCATGGGTGAAAGCCCTTTAATATATATATAGGCTTTTATGTTTTATAAATGTGTGTTTAGCCTTTTAATTGCATGGGGCTCTTTAGGCCCGTTGGGTTTAATTTGGGGCCCATTAAGTTTAAAGAATTTATAACCTTCTAAAGTATGTGTGTGTGTGCCCAAATTAATTTGGGATATTATCACTTATGTGTTTTATATATTCCTTTTTAAAAGCCCAATCAATTTCTTTAAAGCCCATTAATCAATTTGAATTATAAATTAATTGTAGAACTATATATATATATTTGAACCTTACCCATTTATCTTCCTTATCCATTTCCATAATTATTTCGGGTATCAGAGTTAGGTTCAATCTTATGACACTTTACTTGTTTATTTGTGGATCATTTGACTTTTAGCTTTTTAACCCTTTTTGAAGGGATTTGTCATAACTTTCTAAATAATATTTAGGTCCATTATCTATTTAGGCTATTTCTATTATCAAAATTTTATTTTCTATATTTATTTCATGACTAATATTAATATGTATCCTTTAAAAATTTTGAGGTGATACATGAGCGGTTTGCAGGCCGGTCAAAAGAGCTTCATACTCAGCTATATTGTTTGTGACAGGGAAAGTAAGCTGAGCGGCGAATGGGATGGTGACCCCTTCTGGTGTTAATAGCACCATGCCGATCCCTTTTTCCTGGGAATTTAGAGCTCCATCAAAATGTAATGTCCACATAGGATCGTGGGGTTGATTAACGGACATTAGTTCCTCATCTGGAAACTCTGAATTGACTGGATCAAATCGGGGTAGAGGGTGGTGAGCAAGATGTTCGGCAATAGCATAGCCTTTGATAGCTTTCTGTTGAATGTAAGTGATGTCGAATTGGGAAAGGAAACTCTGCCAGCGTGCTAATCGGTCGGTAAGGACAGATTTTTCAAGAAGGAATTTAATCGGATTCATGCGAGCAATGAGATGAACCTCGTGAGCTAAGAAATAATGCTTTAACTTCTAAACTACCCAGACTAAAGTAGCACAAGTCTTCTCCATGGCTGAGTACCTCTGCTCACAGGGGTTAAGAAGTTTAGACAAGTAGTATGCTGCCCTCTCCTTCCCTTCTCTATCTACTTGCGCAAGGACAACACCTACAGAGTCATCCAGATAGAGACATAGAGAATAAGTGGTTTGCCTGGAACTGGCGGCCTCAGGATAGGAGGATTGGCCAGATAATCCTTCAGTCCGTCAAAAGCTGCCTGACACTTGTCATCCCAATTCAACTTGACTCCCGGTTTAGTGAGCTCGTAAAACGGCCTGCATCTTTGTGAATGCTGGGAGACAAAGCGGCGAATAAATTGTAACCTCCCGATTAATCCTCAAACTTCCTTCAAATTCTTGGGAGGAGGCATATCTCTAATGGCCTTCGCCTTATTAGGATCGACTTCAATTCCCCTTTTCCTGACAATAAATCTGAGTAATTTCCCTGATGAAACGCAAAATACGCACTTCTTGGGGTTCATCTTTAACTGATACTCTCGTGATCTTTGCAAAACTTTAGCTAGAACCCCAGGATGCTCAATCCTTGTTCTTGATTTTACTACCAGGTCATCCACGTACACCTCAATATAAACGTGGATCATATCATGAAAAATTGCCATCATAGCCCTCTGATAGGTTGCTCCAGCATTCTTAAGTCCAAAAGGCATGACCACATAGCAGTATGTACCCCACGGTGTAGTGAACGATATTTTCTCTTGGTCTTCCTCAGCCAGGCGAATCTGATTATAACATGAAAAACCATCCATGAAGGAGAGAGTCTCAAATCCTGCCGTATTATCAATTAAAACATCAATATGAGGGAGGGGGAAGTCATCTTTAGGACACGCACGGTTGAGGTCCCGAAAGTCTATACAAATCCTAACCTTTCCGTCCTTCTTCATGACTGGGACGATGTTAGCCACCCAATTGGGATAGAGGACAACTCTAACAAATCTAGCATTGTGAAGCTTATCGACCTCTTCTTTCATCTTTAAAGCCATATTAGGGTGGAAACGTCTCAACCGCTGTTTGACCGGAACAGACCCTGGCTTAAGTGTAAGCCGATGTTCAACGAGCGCAGGGTCTAATCGAGGCATGTCTTCATAACTCCATGCGAACGTGTCCTTATATTCTTGAAGTACCAAAATAAGCACCTCCTCTTCGGATGGTAGCAAGTTTTTGCTAATGAGGACAATCCTAGGGTCTTCTTCGGTACCCAGATTTATTTCTTTGGTAGGCTCTTCTACTGAGGCTGATGGTTCATCAAATCTCCTTATGCCACTAGCAAAAGCATCAACCTCGTCCTCATATTCTTCGTAACTTTCATCCCCCTCTTCAACAGGGTCTTCATCATTCATAATCTCATAAACACCAAAACCCTCATAAGAAACATAAGTATCCTCATATTCTTCTTCCGGCAGGACAATCGGATCCTCCACAAATTCGGGGATGGCTAAGCAAGCCTGACATCTAATGGCCAACTCTCTGAGAAATCTACGGGGAATCTGTTTGCTCTTGGATTTCTTATGTGAAGCTACCCCATGAGTCTTAATATCAGAAGAGTAAGAACAACTAGCTTGATCACTAGAACCTGAAAAAGTAGAGAAAAGAGGAGAAGAAGCGGGTATAGAAGAGGATACAGATGAAGACCCCTCGCCGGAGGGGTAGAAAAGATTTATCAATGAATCCTAGAAGAGCGGCCCCTGGGTCGGGACACACTCAGAAAAGAGATAGGAGGTCTCCTCAATGGAAATGGAGGATTGAAAATTGGATTTTTGACGTTTTTTTTCGTTTTCATTTTTATTTTTATTTTCTTTTTCATTTTCAAGGAGGAAGCAATGCGAGGAAGAAACATGAGGTGGAGTGGAGATTGACAGATTGGCAAAAGATTGAATGAGTGATGACCCGCGTGGGGGTGTGATGGAGAGTCTGGAAAATTACTCGAGGAGCAAGGAAGGAATTGGAGAAGAAACTTGAAGTGAATTTGGGGAAAAGTTTATTAAGACCGCGGGTGGTCTAGGAATATCTGAGAAAAACAATTGACCAATCAAACGGACAACAGCCGTCGGGTGAATGGACTTGGTAAAGAAGAGGCCGGCCCACAGCCTGTCTATATTGAAGCCTTCCTCGAACGGCACATCGGGCTCTCCAGTATCTGTATAATCACTTAGCAACTGCCTTTTGTCCGTGAACACTGCTGGCTTCTCAATTAGCTCATGAATTAGTGGTGGCCATTCCGGATCAGTTGGCATAAATAGACGGCTCAAAGTAATAGTAATATCATTCATATCAAATCATCTATACCAGTCACACTCCGGATCATCCATTTTCCTTCTTTTGTCCGGCCGCAAGGATTCCAAGGCTTTGTAAGTGGCCAGTGGGGCAATATGACGAGCAAACTACCTTGCATGCACATCTTGGCAGTCTAGTATAGAAGTAACTATTGTAGTCTGCTCATGGTTTTGATTGCCACCTTTGACAAAATGTGTTTGGAGTGTCCAGGTGAGCGGTTGGCGATCTGTCTTCAAAGTGGATGTCATAATTGCCTATGGTTCATTTTCATTCTTACTCGGCCCTTTATAGCCTAGGCCACCTCGTATCATTAATTTTTGTGGCATAATGGGCTTAGTTCTGCCTTGGAAATTAACACCCAAGCCTTTACCGACCTGATACCCCATTTTCATCAGAATATTCCAGCCAGGGGTATTCAGTATGCTCTTCTTCTTCTTCCCCTTGGAAGTCAGGGGTGTCATGGCAACTGTTGTAACTTTCTTGGATGGCATCGACTGTGGGTTAGTGATATCTAACACTGATAGCAACGGTTTATTAGAAGGCCAAATAGAAGGAACTGACGTTGCTAAGTGTATGTCTTCATCTGGCAGAATCGGCATGCTAGTGACTTTGATAATGCGGCCCTTATGTGGAAACTTGAGGCATTGATGATTTGTAGAGGGCACTGCATCTAGCTGTTGAATATAGGGGCGGCCCAGGATGCCATTAAATGTTGGATCCATGTCCAAGATGTGAAAATCTGCTATAATTGTAGTTGGGCCCAAACTGACCTTTAATGTTATCATGCCCAAAAGAGGCTTCTTGGTGTTGTCGTAAGCTGTGACTGTTATAGTGGACGGCCGAATCTGACTTCCCGGAATGCCGCACATCTTTAAAGTGCTGGGTGGCAATACATTGATGGATGCCCCAGTGTCCACCAAACATTATTTTACTGCCACCTTGTTAATGTCCACTGTGATACACAGAGCATATTTTCAAGTCGGTTGAGGTGCTAGTTCATGTTCATGAAAAATAATTGCCGGCTGACCGCTAGCGGGTGTCAGGACTGTGGTTATGTGCTCGGCAGGAATGTCTTCATTAACCATAACCTTCTGCAGATATTCTTTTAAGGCCAATTGATGGGTTGTTGACCTTTTAATCAGCTCTAAAATAGAAATTCTTGCCGGAGTCCTATCCAGATGCTTTAGTAAATCATATTGAGTGCCCGGGACAGACTCTTGCTCCTGTTCTTGCTCATTGGGCCCTTGTGCGGGCTCTTGCTCCCTCTGAGGAAAAATGCTGTGGAATATCCGTCCACTGTGGAGTACCATAGTTTGGTTTGGTGACGCCTCTGTCGGGCTAAATGTGGATGGAGGGTTGGCGGAAGAAGAAGGAGTGTTAGTGTTGGCAGGTGTTGGAGGGGTGTTCAAAGGAGAGGCTGGTGTCGGAGAAGGGTTCAAAACAGGAGCCCCCGTAGGAGGCGTAGGAGGAGTAAGGGGCGCCTGAGTGTGGGAGGAAATAGTTGGTAGAATAAGGAGAGGTCTGGGTACAAATGGGGGGTGGACTGACGATGAAGGGATCCTTGCCGGTGGAGGGGTAATGGCGGTGGATGTAACGGGTGTTAATGATGGGCGGATGAGGAGTGGCCTAGATGGCAAGGGTGAAGGGTTGGTGAGGGGTGGTGGAGTTTGCTGTGTCAAAGGCTGCGATGGCGGAGGACGGATAAGGAGAGGCCGGGTTGGCAAGGATGGGGAATTAATTGGAGTAGATGGGGTTTGATTAACAGGTCGTAGAAGGGAGCGGGCCAAGTGAGGGGTAGAAGTGGGAAGTGTGCATAAGAGGCGCGGAGGTTGGTTTGAATTGTGGTTAAATGCCCTGACAGAGGCATTCTCTTCGTGCCATCCCTGCCCTATATCCACCTCGTGGAGGGTTGTGACAGGGTTTACATGCTGGTTTGGGGGGTGCTCCGGCAGTGGATTGTGGACAATCCCCATATCTTGCTGTGGTGCTGGAGCTTACTGTTGTGCTTGTGGAGCTGGTTGCTGCGGCTGCTGAGCCTGCTGTTGCCGAGGAGGCCTTCTTGCTTTTAGAGTGGCGATGAACTGCCTCATCTTGTCCCAATTAATACCGCCTTGGTCATTTAAATCATAGATATAGTCCTTGAAATGAAAGCAGTGGTCAATATTGTGACCAAGCGAGCGGTGGAAAACACAGTAGCGGGACGTGTCAACGTTAGCGGGCTACGTCGTCCTTTCTTTCGGCAATATGAGCAGGTCGGCGGCCATGAGGGCATTAAATATGTCTGGGAGACTTTCCGGCAATGGTGGATACTGGGCCCTTTTGGGGCCTTGTGGTCTCCTTTGTTGCTGTTGTGGTGGTCCATAGTTGACGGGTGGTGGTACTTGGTGATATTGTTGTGGAGCTGGGGGGTTCGGGTGAAGCGTTTGGTTTTGGGGAGGAGCAAAGGAATGTTGAGGAGCAAATTGGTGTTGTGGGGGTGAGTTGAAGAGGGGGCTTTGTTGTGGAGGTGGCGGAGGTCGTGGGTTAGATTGGCGGAAAGGTGTGGGGTGGCCAACCACGCCAACCTGCTCATTAGTGACGGTACCCTCAGTTGTGGCGTCGCTATTGTTGTCATTTGTATTATTCTTGACCAACCGTGGTCTTTGTTCAAACATGCCCATGATGGGCGAATCTTTCATCTGAGTTTGAATGTATCGAGCTCTCTCATAGAGCTCTTCCATGGTAGTCAGCATGTTCATGGCCAATATGTGTCGGAACTGAGGGGTTGCATTTGAAATAATCATCTTGACCTGTTCCGGCTCCGACAGTGTATCTTTCAACTTTTCGGCCATCAATCGCCATCTATCAGCAAATATAATGAAGTCCTCCTCGAGCTTCATTTTCTCGGCGACCAGATCAGTAACTGATAGGGAGGGTTCGACCTGGTCCCTATATTTATGCAAGAATTTCTTTTGAACCACATCGAAGTCACTAGCGTCTGCCGGTTCTAAAGAATAGAACCACTCGAGGGCTGGCCCCTCTAGAGACCGTCTGAACAGATAAGCCAATGAGGCTTTGTTACCTTGCCAAAAGAAAGTTTCATACATAAAATCCTTTAAATGAATAAATGGATTGCCAGTTCCGTTGTATCGCCAAAAGTTTGGCATCTCAGAAGGTGGTAGATGGAAAACTGGCAATGTAGGGAGAGAAATCTCCGGGGCATTCTTTGCTGCGGTAACTTTCTTGAGTTGTTCTTCCATGCTAGCCAACTTTTGAAGAAGTAGAACGTTGGTATCTGACTCGACTGGGGCCGAATTTGGAATGAAGGAATTTGGCATAGGCGTCCTTAGAATTTGAGGAGGTGGAGGGAATTGGGGCCTAGCCGCAGAATAACTTGCCTGTTGGGCCGGCATGGCCACAACGGGCATTGGTGGACGTGAAGGGGTTTTGTGTAAGACCGCCGGGTCATTAGCAACATGATGGCCACTCGCGGTCGGAGGGGGGTTGGAGGATGAAGAGGGAACAATTTTCCCTTTCAAAGTGGCCTGAACTGCCTGCCGCTGGGAATCATCCAATTGTGATAAAGTGTGAATTAAATCATTGACATTGAATGATGGGGAAGTGTTCCCCGATGTGTTTTGATTTGAGGGTTGAGCCTGAGAAGAAAGCTCGACTTCGTGAGTTGCAGTATCAACCACATGAACTTGAGAATAATAGGCATGGGAGGGAGGATAGTTTCCCTCATGGTAAGTAGAATCTTGGAGGGGGACCTCATAAGATGGATTTGCATTCTCATCCATATCGTCATAAGAGTACCCGTAGCTTGCCATGTTGATGATTTTACCTGAACGAAGTTGCATGTTTAAGAAGAAAGAAAGCTTTTTTTCTTGAAGGAAATATAAACACAACAACCACCCAATCCAACCAAGCTTCTGCAAACAAGTTGTAATGAACGCAAGCCTTTTAGATTTGTGTTTGAAGTTAGGGCGAATTAAATTGAAGAGCAATTCACTCCCTTTGCAATGTGAATCCTAGTTGTAAATTTTGCGTGTAATCTCCAGGTTAACTAGGTTCTTTCTCTCTCCTCACCAATAATGGGTTATCTAAACTTCGGGTACTTCAAGGTACAACCAGCCCGGCGTCCGTGAGGGAATCCACGGGTGCGAGGACTTACGGAGGTCTTAGAAAAGGAATTTCCAATCCAAAGAGACGGAATGCTCAATGGAGAGTCGTTCCAATTCCAAGAGAGGTGTGTGGTATCCTAGTGTAGAGAGAGGAGGTCTCTCAACCAAATGCCACAAAAATGCAAGACAATATAATCAGATCAAACAAGTATAATCAAATGATGAACATAGGAATCAATCCAGCAGAAATAACCACAGCAAACAGGTCCCTGTTAACACACAAGTAATTAGCGACTTGGCAGAAGTCGCTACAAGTAGAAAACACGACAGAGGGGCTGTCGCGAATCACTATAAGTTGCACCGACAGTGCAAAAGCAGTGCCTTGGTGTGAGGCGCTAAATGTGAAAAGGACGCCTCCAGAAGAGGGCGTCAAAAGATATGGGGAGACTGGGGCACAACCTCAAGATAAAAGATGCCTTAGCATTAGGCATTGCATAAACAAATGACGCCCGCAACAGAGGTCGCGAAATAATAGGCAGGGATAAAATAAAACACCAGATATGCTAAATGACGCCTTTGATGAAGGCGTTAAATGAGGAAAAGTCGCCTTGGGGGGAGCGTCAATTAAGAAAATGACAGAAAAATAGCAATCAGTAACCAAATTTCTTTCTTAAAGATGAAGTGGATGATCACAAACTGGCTAATCCCGATGGGGAGTGTGCACATGGTGCACAATGGAGGGTGCCGTGTGGGGCACAATGGAGGGTGCCGCGTGAGGCACAATGGAGGGGTACCGAGGGTACCAAAGGGAGGGGCACACGTGGGTGCCAAGGGAAAGGGCACACGTGGGTGCCAATAGGCGGGGTAATCAAAATAAAAACAGTGGATGTCCCACCGTGATCGCCAATTTGTGAACCGTGTCACACCGACATCAAAAAATTAAAAGAAATTAAGTAAACGAAAAGGAGCAAGAGGTTGCTAATGAAGTGTGATCGCCAGAGGGATTACCTCAAAAGGGAGGGAGAATGATCGCGAATACCTGGTAAGAAAAGTGATGCGGGATGGATTGTGGTTTTCCTCCTCCTCCTTCTACCGGCCGGCCGATGAAGGGGGTTTCTCTCTCTTAATTACCCTTAAACAAAACACAAACAACCAAAGAAGAAGAGGATTAGCCAAGTGTAGTATCAATCCACAATTAGAATAAGATAATGAAATATGAACATGAAGAACACACCTTTTAGTCTTTTTTAAAACCCCTAAGAGAATTAGGGAGAGGAGATATGATGTAAAGACTAAGACAAACGTATAAAAGAAACACTATATGATGAATGAAGGTGGTGAGATGAGTTAACAAGCTAATGAAACAACTCCCTGCTGTTCCTGACAACAGTAAAGGGAGAGAACCAAATAAGGTGGCTTTGGGCTACTGCAACAGGAAGAAGAAAGAAGCAACGAACAGCAGCAAACTATCTTTCTTTCGTGTGTATGTTTGTCTGTGTGTGAAAATCCGTGTGTCTCTGTGTGTGATCTCTCTGCTGTTAATCTCTCTGCTAACCTCTGCTTACTGCTGCTTGGCACGCGCGAGTAGAACCCAGGGCTCTATTTATAGGGTACGAACCATAGATTTAGTAGGATTAAAAGTTGCAACACTCATCTACGGCAATGCCTCTACTTCCCTAATCCAATAAGGTGATCAAAACATAGCATGGAACTCTCCAGGAAAGGTTCGTTCGAGTAGGACATAAAAGGGGAAAAGATGACTCTTAGAAGGGCGTTAATTAAAATTGACGACCTGCCTTAAGGCGTTAATTAAAATAACGACCGGGACAAAGGCGTCAATTCATGGATTTAATTTTGGCAACAGAATTCTTTCCTTATTTAAAATGATGAAATGACGCCTGTAATAATGGGCGTTAGTTGATAAACGACCCTCTGGGGTACGTCAATTCTTGCTTTTCCAATTCGATTAGGATACGTAAAATTCCAGAAACTGACGCCTCTAACAATGGTCGTCCTTTCATTAAGAGACGCCCATGCCTGGCCCGTTATTTAAAAGACGCCCCTCATCAAGACGTTAATTCCAAAAAAAAAGCTAAGAAAATCACAGAAAACACATAAAAAAGAAAAAAACTTCATATTACGGTAATATTGAAGTTCACTTTGGGGCGTCACATGGTGACATGGGATTTACTCAACATAATGTCAATTTTGGCGTGTCTACACTATTGTCCTTAGGCAATTCATATGGACCATGTGAAATAAGCTTGCATAACTTTGGGTCATATGAGTTGACAAGACTATACATTTTACCTAACCACAAATCAAAATTGTAACCATCAAACACAGGTGGAGAGTTCAAGGTGTACATCATGGTAGTCATTGATCTGGATCACTCTAGATCGTTAGATCTATGAAATTAGAGCCTTGGCTCTGATACCAATTAAAGTCCCACGATCAATGACACCCAAGAGGGGGGGTGAATTGGGTGATAAAAATTTTTAAGAAAACTTTTGGCTTTTTACAAAATATGTGATAAACAATAATTAGCAATTGAAAACTAATTAACCAATTCTCTCAATCTCTCCGTTCCCACACGACCATACAACGAAAACAATCAAACCACACAAATAACACACAATGCACAGCGGTTTGTAAGGTGGTTCGGATGCAACGACAGTAATCCTACGTCCACCCCTCACCAAACCCGATGAGACTTCACTCGGGGATAAATATCCAAACGGAGACAACGCTCCAAACACACACGCAGGACGACGCCTGCCCACATATACGGGGACGCGCCCCAATACACACACACACACACGGAGACGAAGTCTCCAAAACGATCCAACAAGCGGATCAACAAAACAAACACCCGCTGCCACAAGTGCAGCACTCCACACACACAAACACAAGATCTGGATAAATCCACACACACACGTAGATCTAAGAAGACCTACGCACACACGAATAGAACACCACGACCACACACGACCACGGATCTAACTTGATCCACACATACACATATATCTTCATATTACAAAGAACAAGACTTGAAATTCAAAACACTAAGATGAATAGAGCATAGTTTAGAAATCTCCTGGTTTGGTTTCCCCCTGAATGTATGATGTAGAACTTGGAACAATGCTTCCTACTTCACTTAAATGGCTTGGTTGATCTCCCTTGAATGCTTGCTTGCTTCTTCACTTCCTTGAAGGCTGCTAGCTTCAGATCTAACCTTGAGTCACCTTGAATCACCTTGAATCACCTTAGGTTGATGGAGAGATTTAAGGATGCAGATTTGATCTCCCTTGAGGGCTTGCTTGCTTCTAAACTTGCTTGGAGATTGATGGCTTCAGATCTAACCTTGAATCCCTTTGAATGGATGAAGAACTCCAGCCCGAAGCACTGTTCACGAAGGTGCTATAGTACCCGTGAATCACCTCCTCTAGCCTCCCTTGATCTCTCTTGTTCCAATTGAAGCATTAGGGTTTCCAACCCTTCTTGTGTAGGTTTTATAACCTTTAAATGGTCCTTGGACATCCTCCAGACCAGATCCACGTTTTGTGGATAATTGGGTGTCATTAGGATTAAAGAAATACAAGGAGAATGGCTCTTCTCGAAGTGGAGAACAAAGTGAACTTTTATTGGCTCGGGGTTGGCGGTCGACCTGTGGAAGCTGGCGATCGACCGCTACTAAGAAACCCTGTAGAAATTTGATCCATGGAATTTCCGGTCGACCTTGGGCGGTCGACAGCTGCTGCCGATTGACCTGGGGCGGTCGACCGCTAGTTCTGCAGTATGAGACTTTTCGCGTTTGGCGATTCTGGTTGACCGGAATGACCTAGTCCTACAAAGTTGAAGTGTTAGCCCAATGACATACATCCAAATAATAATGACTTTAAGTAGATGTTTATTTCATACATTTGGGGGTTGGATTTCACTTGGTTTATGCATTAGAAACATCAAGACCATTTGAGCATATTACCATGATTGGAATGAGAAACTAATGCATTTGAAGAGTGAGCTTGTCAGTTATCAAACCAAGTTATCATTGTGAACCTCAAATATCATGAATGAAGTTTAGAAATGAGAGGTATATGGAATACCCATGGTGAGATTGATGACTATGACAAGGTAAGAATCTTACCAATGATGCTTGAAAGTAAATGACATATACCACCTGTAATGAATTATAGAGGAGCAGGGGGTGCTTATCCACACGTTTGGTTCACCAGGTTACTGCCATGAGTTTGATCCTGCATGCAAGATAGTCAGGGTTAATACCATGCTTGTTGACATTAAAGAGGTTATGAAACCTCTTGCCTCTTGTAGAACCAACATATGCAACCAGCATAAACAACAAGATGAATAAACACAATCATCAAGAACATGTGTAATCAACTATAAGTTTAGTTATCATCACGTAATCACACATTAAGTTTAGTTATCATCACGTAATCACACATTAAGTTTAGTTATCATCAAAACCATAACTTAACAATTACAATAATCATCAAAACCATAACTCAACAGATCAGTGGGTGAGATGTGGTAGTTCGGATTTTAAACGGGTAGGCCTATCACGTGAGGACTGTACTGCAAAATGTTACAGGTTGACTAACTGGTCTTCCAATTGAACAGCAGAGCGATCACGTATAGATGTCTTAATTTGAGGTATTTTCTTTATAACCAAAAGCTGTCTCTCTTCTCATTTACCTACTCACTCGTGAAGTGGTACGATAGAGACTAAGAAAGATCATGCTTGTGGCACAGAAGTGAGTACACGGTGTGAGAGCACCCGTGTTTGAATGGGATGGATTAAGATTCTAAAACACCACCTAGGGGGTGTCCTTGGGCCTCGCCCACTCGATGGATCCATGGGCTTCCCCCCACGTTGAGTTCGACTTCCACCTATTTTTTAAGTCTAAGAACTTTTGGTCGGAGCTAAAAAATCTAGGCTCATTAAGGAATCAAGTTGGATTTGGGCTTTTATGTCGACCTGAATAACCCGTCAAATATTTAAAATTTGAATGAAAATTTATATTATATTGACCAAAAAAAAGATAGAACACTGTACCGTTGGCCACCTATGAAGAATATTCTTATATCTCTTTATTATATTGAAATGTTGATCAAAAATGTCAAAGATAACAATACAATTGCATATTTTATAATATTTCATATATTGCTTTTCATTGAATATTTTGTTTATATAATTTGTTGGGCTGAGCTCAGTCAAGATTGGACCTTATAATTTAGTGAAACCGTCGGATCCGACCTAACCAAACAAATTATCACTTGAGTTTGGACCGAACTTGAACTTAGAAACTAATGAGTCAAACTTGGGCAAGACTATACTAAGTCTGACCCGGGCCCAACCTATTAATAGCCCTAAACACCCCCCACCCAACCTATTGACAACCCTAGACACCCACACCCGATTGTTTTTGAAGAGGGCGAGAGCATAAAGTCCCATGAGAGGAGGGGTTCGGTGTTTAGACCTCTCCTATGAAGAGGAAACTCTTGAACAATTGCGCCGTACATTTCTTTGCATGTTTGTTTTAGTAGGGCTTTCATCAAGGACAACCCTTGTTACTAGAGAGACTTGAAGGATGCCCTTCCCCGAGATGTCGGTTGGACCCATCCGCCAATTCGTCAACAAGGACAAATGGATGGATCCTGTCCCTCCTTCCTCTCCTCCACTTCCTCCCCATGCCCACCAAAGTCTTCCCCTCCACCCCCTCCCTCCAACTCAATTGCTCATCCCCTCCAGTTAGGGGTGTAAACGGATCGGATCCGGGTAGGATCTTTTAAGATCTGAATCCGGATCTGATAACAGTAGATCCGAAGATAATCCGAATCTGAAGTGAGACCTTATTTTAAATTCGGATCTGATCCGAATCTAAAATTTTAAATTCGGATTCGGATCTAACCCGAAATCTTATTATGAAAATATTTAATAGGTAATTATTAAGAAAATCTGAATTTATTGGTATTGAAATCGGATCCGATTTTTCAGATCTACATGTTAAACACCATGTTGCAACTAAACTCATATGCTAACTGAACTAATTCTTATTGAATTCGGATCCAATTTTTCGGATCTACATGATAAACACCATGTTGCAACTGATTTTTCGGATCTACATGATAAGCACCATGTTGCAACTAAACTCATATGCTAACTAAACTAATTCTTATTGAATTCGGATCCGATTTTTCGGATCTATATTATAAACACCATGTTGCAACTAAACTCATATGCTAACTGAACTAATTCTTATTGAATTCGGAGTCGATGTTTTGGATCTACATAAATTGTGCTCTATCAGAATGCTGGAAAGACACAGTAGGCACTTGAACTAATTCTCATGCAGCCACTTGAATCTTCAAGACTTTTAACCAAGCCTGTTGGATCCACAAGGGTTATCAATTCTTGCCACAGCCACCTGCAAAAATAGAACATTCAGGTTGACACTACATTAAACAGGAGATGAAAAAATGATGATAATAAAATGAATGTTTGGATGTATTTCTGGTTCTAATATATCAGAAGAGTAAACCACATATTTAGTTAGGAAAGGAGCAACATTGACAGCTCTATGAAAAGGGACAGAAACAACCAAATATTCAATGAGAAGGAAGAATTCAAGAACATGCATGTCATAAGGTTTTATCCATGCACATTGGAAATGATTTTGTACTTGACAGCTCTATGAAAAATGACTCTCCTGAATCCGACAAGAGGTCAGATTCTAGATATGTGCATATCCGAATGGACACATTGAATTTCACATGTGACTGTTTTGGTTTGATCTCGACACAATATAATTTTTAGATCTTTTATCCAGACTGCATCTAGATCTTCTAAATTTATTTAACTTCATGATTCAAAATGAACTGGGATCTTTCCCAGTCTGACTGAGGGGCAAGTGGGTTCTTTACAGGAGCTGCAGCCAAATAGCCCACCTTCAGGTAAAGTAAAGACAGCTGCCAAGTGAAAATGTCAGGCATAATGAGTAACAACAAAAGAATATATGTAATCCCTTCAATGAAGGGCAAACTATTACATAATATCCCGCTTTTCTGTATAGCTAAAATAAAATGCCATTCTTGCTTATCAGGAATGCTGAAGAATTTGAAACTAACAATTACAATGTTAACCGATCAGACTAACACAATGAAATGATGATATAAGATTCATAATAGGAATTGTCAAAGTACTTGATAGCAGATCCAGAATATGGGTAAGACCTTTTCCCTTTAGAGATCTTGATAATTTCAAATAGGGAAATTATGAATCCTTGTGTTTCCCAAGGTATATGGGTCTAGAAAGGGCTAATCTACTTTGTTTACACAAAGAATGCAGCCTTCTCCCTCTTAGACTCACATGTTTTCATTTCTTGATCATGCAGATTACCTTGCTTTATATGATCTGCCCCTACCAAAGAAAACATAATAGAAGACACCGATGAGTACAAACAAACATAAATTTTCGTGACCTTCCAGGGTTGATAATAGTTTAATATAATCTATTAAAAGATTAAAAAAATAGATTAATTTCATATAGTCCAATGTACATGACCATTCTACTACCACTTTGCAAGGTCACTGAATGGTGGTTTATGAAATGTCAAAAAAAGGGATCTTCTTGAGACCATAATAATTTTAGACCTTTTAAGAATACAAATGTACACACAGTTATACACATGTTCAAAAAATAACGTACCAGATGTTTAGGTTATTTGCAAAGAATTTGGCATTGAAATAGCTCAACACGATACCAAGATTCATTTGCGCCACCCCGAGAAGAATATCTTCATCTTGAGAGAGTTGAGGAATGGCAGCTCACTTCGGCTACCATGCCATGCATGATCCACACCAAATGGATAGGTACGTCGTACTTTAGCCAAGCCTTCTGTATAAGCATCCCTAAAATGGGAAAATCAACATGAAACAAGCTATATAATAAGATGAAGCACAATGCATTTATGGAGAAAATCATGAATATATCTGATACCTGTAGGAACTATCATGGCATGCATATGCAGATTTACCAAAAAGTTCAAATGGAATTAAAAATGTTTTATTACCGATCAATCCCGTGTAAATTGGGAATAAAGACATCATCACAATTACATAGCGGCCACCAAAAATCATTTCTGTGATGTCTCTAAGTTTCTATTAAATGAAATAAAAATGATATCAGATTTCAATCAATTTAGGACATGTGAACAAGGAAGGAAAAGGAGCACAATATCATAATATTGTCTAAATTATTGAGAACGGATGGCACAACTGCCATAAGCACTGAATGGCCTCAATTAAAATCTTGCATCCAATGTCATCCTCGATAAAACAAAAGTTAAGCATCTATGTGTCCCTAAACAACATCCATGTCATGAAAAAATGATTTTCACCTCTTCTTTGTTACCCATCAGCTTAGAAATTTAGCAGCGCTATAGCTAAAGGTCTAGCAAGGATTATGTCTGATCATATACCAAGTATGCTATGCACAAGGAATGGCAAGAAATAGAGTTCAGATATGATAAAGCTAGTTTAGACATGAATAGTTCAAGGAGTTGGTATGCAAATGGTGGATGGAAGCACCAAGTGATACACGTGCATGCCTTTCTTTGATAAGGAAGCTCAAATAGATCTGGAAAAAGATGGAGAACTAGAGTAGATGGACTTGGGGAGCTGCATCATATATTAGACAAGAGCTATTACTAGAGATTGAAGATTTTGATTTAAAGGATGATCAAGGGATGCTACCAGAGAATGATAGGAGACACTGGGTAG
The DNA here is from genome assembly GCA_022559845.1 of Amorphophallus konjac. NCBI lineage: Eukaryota > Viridiplantae > Streptophyta > Magnoliopsida > Alismatales > Araceae > Amorphophallus > Amorphophallus konjac. Next base: position 208,851,595 of record CM040124.1, read on the forward strand.
AAGTCTAGAAACAATATGAGAAGTGGTCAGTTAGAGAAGAAATAAAATGGAAACAAAGAGCTAAAGAAACATGGTTGAAAGAGGGAGACAAAAACACAGCCTATTTTCATGCAATGACAAATGTTAAGAAGAGGAAAATTCATATTTAAAACCTTAGAGTGGGTGATAGAATGGTCGAGACGGAGGCAGACATTGAAAAGGCTGTGCTTGATTATCTTGAATCATTATTTAAAGAGGGAGAACTTTGGAAACCACAGATCAGCAATGATTTAGTGCAGAAAATTTTAGAGGAGGAAGCTGACCAATTAATTAAACTATTCTTTGAGAAAAAAAATCAAAGCAGCAGTTTTCAGCATGGACCCAAACAAATCACCAAAAAAAATAAGCTTTCTAGGAACGAACAAGAAGAAGAAATGTCAAATGATGACAGGTAAATCCTCAAAAATGTCCGTAAAAATCAATTCAGGATTAAAAAGAGGCACCGAATAATCATACATAAAAGAGTAGCACGTCTTGTTGAATAAGAAAAACAAAAATAAATGATCAAATGGCCAGATTATAGGTATGTAACTTTGAATGAACAACATCCAACTTGAATGAACTGCCATGATCATGAAGGATACTCGAGAGCCCACAAAAAAAAAACAGTGAAGGAAAACATAAACAGTCGGGGAAAGGGTATAAAGAACAGGCATGCTTGTAGAACGAAAACTGTCTGGAAAAACCAACTAGCCACTGAGCAAGGCACTGACAAAGGCCACTTAAAATCCAACCCCCAAACAAACTTTTCTTTTAAAAAAAAGGCAAAGCAGAAAGGACCCAGAAAATCACAAAAGAGACACCCTTTCTACTACAAAAGCATCAACCAAAACAAACCCAGGAGTGGAAGCAATAACATGATTAACATCCTCCTATCGCCACTGCAGGACGAATGGAGAACACAGAGGCAAGGCAATAGAAGAACGACGAGAATAGGTGGGTTCGTGGGGAGGTGCGAAACACAAACCGGTCTTGATGAAGGTGACGCAGAGGCCGCATGCCTTCAGGACGACGCCGATGCTGCTAGCCATCACCCCTTTGCCCAGCCCGCTCACCACCCCGCCCGTCACCAGCACGTACTTCATCCCAGAAATGCCCCCGCCGCCCTGCACCACAGGAGCCAGAAAACCCACCATTAGAGCCGCGTACTAGAGCATCGATGAGAAGCAAGAGGAGCAAAACCTACAAGCATCGCCTTTAACAAAAGATATACGAGAAGAACTCACACACAAACATAGGCGACAACCATATTTTTTGGTGCCGAAAGGGGAGCAGGGGACGCAGTTCGTGCTGAGGAGGGGCCGCTGCCTGTGGGCAATCGCAGAAGGGGATCAAGCAAGAACATCGCTGTATCAGCAGAAACCCTGGAGGGTAGACAAGAGAGAGAGAGAGGAAAGAAAGAGGATTTGGGGCGAGGGGTGTCTTGGGGAGGACTGCTGCGGCTGCTGGAGCGGCGGCCTCACCTGATTCACCGGGGCCTATTGGTGGCACTGGTGATGGTACATCTAGGCCACGTGATCCGTGGGGGGGAACACCAGCGGCTCCGCCTGGACGACCACAGTCGGGAACGTCAGGACGGCGGTGGGGCAGCTGTTCCGGAGGTACCCCGTGGGGTTGGCCACGGTGACGAGGTGGTGGTGGTCGCTAGCGTGTGCACGGGCGACAGCGGCGGAGCCGGGCTTGGGGGGACAGGATCAAACCCTAGAGGGAGGCCGCGATTCGCCGATGATAGAGATGGGGCTGCTCGCCCCGATAGCACAGGCTTTATGGCGCCCCGATGTCCGATCTGAAATCTCTATTTTTGGATCAAAATATTTCACCCCGAATAACACACAGGTATCTCACCCGAGCAGCTCCGAATCTGATTCGAATCCGAAAATAATTTCGGATTCGGATCGGGTTTAGGATCCTAAGGATCCATTGACACTCCTACCTCCAGTGTGGAGTCCGCAGTGAGATGCCTCTTCCTCCTGTTGAGGGGCTACCCTCTTCCTCTCTCTGTGAGAGGTAGGAGGGCAGTTCCCTCCCCACATTGTTTACCGTGATGGTGAAGGGAGGGAGGACGGCGAGCATGGGGGGGAGATGGGCATTGGAGTGGTTGGAGAAGACACACACACACACACACATAGAGAGAGAGAGAGAGAGAGAGAGAGAGAGAGAGTTAAGGGCTAATCAATCAGCATAGATATTGCTGCAGTGCCCATGCCCATGCCCATGTCCGAGACTTCCTAACCACTCTGAGGAGATTCCAACACATATTTGACCCGTCAATGATACGTGCCATTTAACTGTTCCTCGACCCATTTAGGAACAACTTAAAAGTAATTTAAACATGTTTGACCTCCAAATATTGTGATAGATTCTTCGGGTCAAACATAATCCTAATCCATTTAACTCAATTTATCACATGATCTAGTAATCCTTAGGAAAAGATAACTTCACTAAGTTAATGATTGTGGGGTTGGGGAACAAAATGTAAGTGGATTTATGATTCAGATGGGGACATTTCTAACCACCTTGTCCACCAAACAGGTTTTCAACTAAAATGGTTTGTAGACAGATTGGACGGATGCCTTCAACTAGAACCCAAACGATGGGCATGTTCACCTACTTATGACTCGAACAACAACTAGAGTTTTGTAATGAGTTTTTTTGTACGAAAATCATGAGGTTAATTTGTAAAAAAATTATTCCTAAAAATGTATTAGTAGGTATATCACTGTGTAAATCTGAATTGTGTAAACATGCCATATTTATTTACATGCATATTATTTCTTTTTATCAACAATTTGTAAAAAAATCACGTTTAAATGACGTTTATGTACTATTTGAATTAACCTAGTGATATGTCGGCTAATGTATTTCTAAGAATGATTTTTTTACAAATTCACCTCTAACAATGATTTTCATGCAAAAATCTTTTTTACTTAATATGGACCTAGAAAGGTTGATGCCTGATACGGCCAGCTGTAATTAAGCTTCCACTTCAAAAATAAAAGAGAAAATTGTAAGATCGTCAATTCATAGCTCGCTTTCTCATTATTTGGGTGGATCAAGTTTTAATTAGAATTTCAAGTTTAGATGGGTCAAACCCAAAAATAGAGTTGAGTTGGAACCATCTAACTTTGGGTTGAGCTGGATCTAGGCTGAGAGCTTTGTTTAACCAACTCCAATAAAAGTTGAGATTTATTTTAATTATTTTATAATCTATATGAATTAAACTAGATTGACATCTAGGTTGGGAACTGTGCTACGAGTTAAAGGGGCTTCTTGAATTAAAATGAATTTTTTTACCTCTATTAAAAGTGAATTTACTTGAAAATCAATCCTATACTTAACACATATATATCCTTTTCATGTGAATTTAATATCATATATGACCTTTTGGTAAACTTATGTCGTAATATTCCGTCTCCCTTTCTTTATCATTATTTAAGAGATTTTGACAAATTTTTAAGAGAAAAGCGATGATAAATGTGATATTTAATTCATATAAGGAGACTATAAATACAAATATAAATAATAGATAGATTTGCATGTCAAGTCACCCCTAACAAGGGTATATACATAGATGAATTTTTACAAATAAATTATTATTAAAAGTAAATTGATAAAAATATATTCTTAAAAATGCATTAGTAGACATTTCATTATTTTAAATCATATGTTGTAAAAATGCCATCACAGTTAACTTTTGTCAAATGGGTTAACACCTCATATTTCAATTAAAACATTGAGTGTTAAATCGAAATCCTACTATTCACTTTATTATATTATTTTGGTGATAACAAAAAATTATGAGAAATTTTGATAATAGTATAGGAGAAAGAATGCCTCAAATTCTTCTAAGTGTAAGATAGTCGCAAAACTGCTCACATAGGCGCACAAATCCTAGATATTCCACATAGGAGCTACAATCTTAGTCTAAATCCACATAGACGTAGAAATTGACTTAGGCGCTCACATAGGCGCATGAAGTAACTTAGGCGCTCATATAGAAGTAAAAACTCACATAGGCGTAGGAAATAAAGGCAACATAGTCGAAATACTTAAAAAAGCTAGAATTGACTTAGTCGCTTGACATAGTCGACTATCTCAACATAATCAACTATCTTTAGTCACATAGGTATACTTCCAACGTCTATCATAAATATCGTCTATCTACAGAGAGCATTCAACATAGGCGCACAAACAATCGCCTATCTGAAAACATAGTCGCTGGGATATCGACTATCCCGATATTAAAAATAGTTGAGTTAGAACTTGCCTATCTAAACATAGTTGAACTGTAGCAGCACATATCTCACCTTATCTTCGACTATCTACATACACTACAAGAAAAATTAGAAATGCCGACATAATTTTTCGACGGAAAAATCTTCGTCGAAAATCCATCAAAAACGTTACAACTTTGTGATGAAAAATATTATGTCAGAAATCAGCCAGTAATTACCGACCGATTTCTGACCTATTTTTTCGGTCAAAAATCTGTCTCTAAAAAGAGATAACTTTCAGACAGAATATATTTTGTCAAAATTTAGTCGATAATTACCCACTAATTTCTGACATCAAAATTTTAGTGACTAATATAAACATATTTCTATGTAATCAAATAATAGAAATGGATAGAAATATATCAGCAGTTTCCGACAGAATAAAAATCAGTTAGAAATATGTCAGAAATTATTGACGTATTACCGACCGAAATGCATTCCGTCAAAAATTTTTGAGATATTTTCGACCGATTTTGATTCCGTCGGAAACCCCTCAAATATTTTTCTACCCTTCCTATAATTAATTAATAGTATACTACAATTAATTATGTTTAATCATAATATGAGGTTCGCAGAGTAGGTGATCCATACCGGATCGGCCCTTCTTTAATCCGATATGGTACGCCTGAGTCGCCACCTATTCGGCGTGCATCGATCATGTCTTCCCCTTCTTCTTTCCCCCTCCCTCCCTCTCCTCCCTCCCTCTCACTCTCTCTCTCTCTCCCACAGTGACTTTACCTGACTCGGGAGATCCCGGGATGAGTAGCACCGTATCGGGCTTTCTCAGATACGATACGGTACGCCTGAGCCGGACCGAGTCGGCGAAGCACGATACAATATGTAAATATATGTAATAAATAACAGAAATAGATAGAAATATATCAGTGGTTTTCGACGGAATCGAATTCGGTCGGAAATACGTCGGAAAGTTTCGGCATATTTCCGACCGAAATACATTTCGTCAAAATTTTTTGACATATTTCTGACTGATTTGATTCCGTCGGAAACACCTAAATAATAGAAATAGATAGAAATATATCAGTAGTTTTCGACGGAATTAAAATCATTCGAAAATGCATCAGAAATTACCGACGTATTTCCGGTCGAAATGCATTCCGTCGAAATTTTTTTACGTATTTCCGATCGATTTTGATTTCGTTGGAAACCCCTGAAATATTTTTCTACCCTTCCTATAATTAATTAATAGTATATTACAATTAATTATGTTTAATCGTAATATGAGGTTCATCGACAAGGTTATCCATATCGGATCGATCCTTCTCTGATCCGCTACGGTACGCTCGAGTCGCCATCGACTCGGCATGTATCGATCATGTCTTCCCCTTCTTCTTTCTCCCTTCCTTCCTCTCCTCCCTCTCACTCTCTCTCTCTCTCTCTCTCTCTCACGGTGACTATGCCCGACTCTGGCGATCCCGGGATGAGCAGCACTGTATCGGGCTTTCTCAGATACAATACGGTACACCCAGAGCCGGATCGAGTCGGTGAAGCACGATACAATATATAAATATATGTAATAAATAACAGAAATAGATAGAAATATATAAGCGGTTTCCGAAAGAATCGAGTTCGGTCGGTAATACGTTGGAAAGTTCTGGCATATTTCCGACCAAAATACATTCCATCTAAAATTTCTGACGTATTTTTGACAGATTTTGATTCTGTCGGAAACCCCTAAATAACAGAAATAGATAGAGATATGTCACCAGTTTTTGATGGAATAAAAATTGGTTGGAAATATGTCAGAAATTACTGACGTATTTCCGATCGAAATGCATTCCGTCGAAACTTTTTGACGTATTTCCGATCGATTTTGATTCCGTTGGAAACCCCTGAAATATTTTTCTACCCTTCCTATAATTAATTAATAGTATACTATAACTAATTATGTTTAATCGTAATATGAGGTTCACTGACTAGGTGATCCGTACCGGATCGTCCCTTTTTGGTCTGGTACGGTACGGTACGCCCGAGCTTGACCGAGTCGACAAAGCATGATAAATATATAAATATAGGTAATAAATAACAGAAGAAGATAGAAATATATCAGCAATTTCCAACGGAATCAAAATCGGTCGGAAATACGTTAGAAATTATCGACGTATTTCTAACCAAAATGCATTTCCTCAAAAATTTTCGACGTAGTTCTGATCGATTTTGATTCCGTCGGAAAGCCCTAAATAGAGAAATAGATAGAAATATATCAACGGTTTCCGATGGAATCCAAATCTGCTAGAAATACGTCAAAAATTACAGACGTATTTCTGACCGCAATACATTTTATCGAAAATTTCTGACGTATTCTTAACCGATTTTGATTCCGTTGAAAACCCTGAAATATGTTTCTACCCTTCCTATAATTAATTAATAGTATACTACAATTAATTATGTTTAATCATAATACGAGGTTCACCGACTAGGTGATCCGTACTAGATCGGCCCGTCTCTAGTCCGGTACAGCACGCCTGAGTCACCACTGACTCGGCGTGCATCGATCATGTCTTCCCCTTCTTCTTTCTCCCTCTCCTCCATCTCACTCTCTCTTTCTGACGTTGTTCTGACTGATTTTGATTCCGTCAGAAATCCCTAAATAACAAAATAGATAGAAATATATTAACGGTTTCTGATGGAATCAAAATCGGTCGGAAATACGTCAAAAATTATCGACGTATTTCCTACCGAAATGCATTCTATCGAAATTTTTTGACGTATTTTCGACCGATTTTGATTCTGTTAGAAACCCCAAAAATATTTTTCTACCCTTCCTATAAGTAATTAATAGTATACTACAATTAATTATGTTTAATCATAGTATGAGGTTCACCGACTAAGTGATCCGTACCGGATCGACCCTTCTCTTATCCGGTATGGTATGCCCGAGTCGCCACCGACTCGGCGTGCATCGATCATGTCTTCCCCTTCTTCTTTTTCCCTCCCCCCCTCCCCCCCTCTCTCTCTCTCACGGTGACTTTGCCCGACGCAGGTGATCTTCAGATGAGCAACACCGTATCGGGCTTTCTCAGATACGATACGGTACGCCCCAGCCGGACCGAGTCGGCGAAGCATGATATAATATATAAATATATGTAATAAATAATAAAAATAGATAGAAATATATCAGCGGTTTTCGACGGAATCAAATTCGGTCGGAAATACGTTAGAAATTAGCGACATATTTCTGACCGAAATGCATTCTGTCGAAAATTTTTGACGTATTTCCGTCCGATTTTGATACCGTCAGAAACCCATGAAATATTTATCTACCCTTCCTATAATTAATTAATAGTATACTATAATTAATTATGTTTAATCGTAATATGAGGTTCACCGACTAGGTGATCTGTACCCGATCGACCCTTCTCTGGTCCGGTACGGTATGCCCGAGTCACCACCGACTCGGCGTGCATCGATCATGTATTCCCCTTCTTCTTTCTCCCTTCCTGCCTCTCCTGCCTCTCTCTCTCTCTCGCAGCGACTTTGCCTGACTCTGGCGATCCCGGGCTAAGCAGCACCATATCAGACTTTCTCAGATAGAATACAGTACGCCCGAGCCGTACCGAGTCGACGAAGCACGATACAATATAAAAATTTATGTAACAAATAACAGAAATCGATAGAAATATATAAGCGGTTTCTGACGGAATCGAGTTCGGTCAGAAATACATCGGAAAGTTCCGACATATTTCCGACCGAAATACATTCCGTCAAAAATTTCCGATGTAGTTCCGACTGATTTTGATTTCGTCGGAAAGCCCAAAATAACAGAAATAGATAGAAATATATTAGTAGTTTTCAACGAAATCAAAATCTGTCAAAAATATGTCAGAAATTACCGACGTATTTTCGACCGAAATGCATTCCGTTAAAATTTTTTGACTTATCTCCGACCGATTTTGATTTAGTCAGAAACCCTTGAAATATTTTTCTACCCTTCCTATAATTAATTAATAGTATACTACAATTAATTATGCTTAATTGTAATACAAGGTTCGCCGACTAGGTGATCCGTATCGGATCGTTCCTTCTCTGATCTGGTACGGTATGCCCGAGTCGCCACTGACTCGGTGTGCATCAATCATGTCTTCCCCTTCTTATTTCTCCCTTCCTCCCTCTCCCCCCCTCTCTCTCTCATGGTTACTTTGCCCGACTCGGGCAATTCCGGGATGAGCAGCACTGTATCGGGCTCTCAGATACGATACGGTACGCCCGAGCCGGACCGAGTCGACGAAGCACGATACAATATATCAATTCATGTAATAAATAACAGAAATAGATGGAAATATATCAGCGGTTTTCGACGGAATCAAATTCGGTAGAAAATATGTCAAAAATTACCGACGTATTTTTTACCAAAATGCATTCTGTCGAAAATTTTCGACGTATTTCTATCTGATTTTGATTCTGTCAGAAACCCTTGAAATATTTATCTACCCTTCCTATAATTAATTAATAGTATACTACCATTAATTATGTTTAATTGTAATACGAGGTTCGCCGACTAGGTGATCCGTACCGGATCGGCCCTTCTCTGGTCCGGTCCGGTACACTCGAGTCACCACCGACTCGGCGTGCATCGATCATGTCTTCCCCTTCTTCTTTCTCCCTTCCTGCCTCTCCTCCCTCTCTCTCTCTCACGGTAACTTTGCCCGACTCTAGCGATCCCGGGATAAGCAGCGCCGTATCGGGCTTTCTCAGATACAATACGGTACACCTAAGCCGGACCGAGTCGGCGAAGCACGATACAATATATAAATATATGTAATAAATAACAGAAATAGATAGAAATATATAAGCAGTTTCTAATGAAATTGAGTTCGGTCGGAAATATGTCGGAAAGACGTCGGAAAGTTCTGACATATTTTTGACCGAAATACATTCCGTCAAAAATTTCTGACCTAGTTCCGACTGATTTTGATTCAGACGGAAAGCCCTAAATAATAGAAATAGATAGAAATATATCAACAGTTTCTGACAAAATCAAAATCGGTCAAAAATATGTCAGAAATTATAGACGTATTTTCGACCGAAATGTATTCTGTCGAAAATTTTTGACGTATTTCCGACCGATTTTGATTCAGTCAGAAACCCCTAAATATTTTTCTACCCTTCCTATAATTAATTAATAGTATACTACAATTAATTATGTTTAATTGTAATACGAGGTTCGCCGACTAGGTGATCCGTACCGGATCGGCCCTTCTCTGATCCGATACGGTACACCCGAGTCGCCACCGACTTGGCTGTTGTGCCCCAAGTTTTGATGATGTCAAACTATAAATCATTGAGTAAACATTAAATGAAGACTAAGCATTTATATTACACAGGTACAAGGGCCCAAGGCACATTGAGCACAAGAAAGCATGGACCTAAGGATCTCAAGCCCATTAGAAAAGGTGAAGTTTAAAGGGGAGAAACAAATTTGAAGACAAGAGTGAACTAACCAAATGCCATCTTGTAGCTGCTATCAAAACCAAAAGATGATCCCAACTAGAGTTAACCCGCTCTCAAGTCAAGTTACAGTTGTTTCACAGATGCTTCGATATGAAGAAGACCGTCCTAACTCGAGTTGAGACAGAGTCAACTCGAGTTATCTGAAGATCCAGAAGCTGGACTATAAAGCGTCTGACCTCAAGTTGACTTGAGGCACAGACAACTGGAGTTGAAGCCTCTTCAAGTAGCTGCCTTCACTCGGGCTCGAGTTTAAGTTGACTTACCTGATGGCTCAACTCGAGTTAAACCAGTGGCGAACCAAAACACCCCCAAATTGAACCCATCCTTTGCACGTGACCTTAATTATTGGGTGATGGAATTCGTGCTTACGAAGGAGAATATTCAGAGGATATTATTCTGAGGAAATGATTCCAATCCTAAACAACTCTGACGCAAGGGGGCCCACAAGAATCTTCCAGAAAAAGGGGATCTCGTGGATCCGGTATAAAAAGGGGGATTCTGCTGCGAATGAAGATAATGAAAAATATATACAACAACGAAAGGAATTCAAGTGAAGAGAAATAGAGCGTGGGAAGACTGAAAGAGCCAGAGAGCAGAGCATGGAGTTCGGAGACGAGATTGAAGATCCAGATCGCAAGAGAACTGAATTTGAAGGTGCTGCTCTCGAAGAGAGTTCAGATCGTTCCAACCTGCTAAGGAACGATCATCCAGACAGATCAAGCCATCATCGTCATTGGGGAGTGTTGGCCCAGAATAGATGGCGGACAAGAAGGGGGGTTGAATTATCCCCCAGTCGAGATGGCGAATTTTAAAAACTTTCTAGACTAAACACATCGGAAATAAAATTAACTACGTTGATAAGACTAAACTGAAGTGAGATTTAGGTTCACTCGATCTTTCCGATCTCACATGGATTATCAATGCCAAGAACAATTAAATCAAAGGCTAACACGGATAGCGGATGAAGCGATGTGTAGAGGTGCAATGAATAAAAGCCTATCAAATGACCTGTGAAAGGAGGTAGATGAAATGGACAAGCACACAGGCAAGCGACATGCAACACAAAGATTTTTAGGTGGTTCGAGACCACGACGGGCTCCCTATGTCCACCCCTCACCGCATTCCGATGAGGCTTCACTACACGCTACAAAATGTAGCAACACGGGGCGAGCCCCAACACCACACACGCTGCTTCCGCAGTAATCTATACACACGAGGCCTTGCCCCAAGCCGCTGCCACTGCAGCACACACACATGCAGTCAGGGAACACACGCCGAACGTAAAAACCACATGGAGATGCAGCTCCATCTACACTTACAAACTCGGGGAAACTTGCCCCGCAATAGATCCACACACTCGGAGACAGCTCCGCCGCACACAATAATATTCCAAGTTTGACGAAATAAAAGGATATACAATGACCTCCCAAAATATTAATCTATGCTCAAGTAAAAGGATGGAAATGAGAGAAGAAGAAATCCCCCTCAATCCGCAGTGAAACCCATAGATGAGATGGATGGGTGCGCTGGAAGTATTTGTCCGCAGAGTGGAAGCTAGCCGAAACCGTAGGAGCCGACCAGGTGGAATGTTCAGCAATGGCGTTCAGGAATGGGATCATATCAGTAGGGAAAAGCTCGCTGATAGCGTCCTCCTGATCTTCCTCTTCCTTCTCCAAGTAGTTGCGTCGCCCTCCTCTTCTTTCCTGCAAAGAATAGAAAATGTTCAGCCCAAGGGATGTCTCCTTCGATGGAGATCGCAGGTTATATATACACATGGAAAAGAGATGACAAAAGACATTAAAGCCCACGCAAAAATCACTTAGAACCACACCCAAACAAGGGTAGAAACGCTAGGGGTAAGAAGATAAAAGAGCAATCCAATCGGACCAAGAGATGGGAGGTGCGAAACCAAAATCGGAAACCCGATCCGAACGCACCAGAAGAAGTGTCGACTCAAAGAGTCGACACTTTTTCTGTCTGTGTTCTGTCCCGTTAATAACAAACAGGACCCTGGGTGAAAGTGTCGACACTTGGAGTCGACAATTTTTATCACGGGTTTTGTCTGCTTCAAAAGAATGCCCTCAGCCTGTAGGTGTCGACTCTCAGAGTCGACACTTGCAGCCTGCTGCCTCATACAGTAGGCTGGGCTACAAGTGTCGACTCTGGGAGTCGACTCTTGTAGCTCCAGAACAGAGAAATGCATAATGCAGTAATATTAACCCCAAAAACCATATAAATGCATCAAGGCCAAGTTAACCATATAAGAATGCAGTGAAAGTAGGCTCTTACCACGTCTTCAAAAATTTGAGAGTAAAACTTAACCTGCAGATTAGAAGCTCAAATTTATGATAAATTCAAGCCAATCCATATGAAGCCTGCACTTTCATAGATCCAATGGAATGAGACCAATATTCAAATTAATCCTGCACTTGACCAACTAGTCACTCATACCAGTCTTTAATCAAAACATATGAAGGAACCATTTTCCTTGTATCCAACCTGCATGTTAATAACTTGGTATAGCAACGAGAATTAGAGATGATTCAATCACCTCCATCCCATTAAAAACACACGCATGAAATGCATATATCAGATGGGCTCTATGCATAATAGGCAATTCATGTGAACATCACTTAACCCTCACAAACCAAAAATTGCTTCAAACATAGAGAAGGCATTTCTGAATAAAATTCAATCGAAGTTTCATGAAAACCAAGCCTAATCCAAAAATTCCAAGTTCAGACCAAAGCAAGGAAAACCCAGTTTTAGTCATAGTTCAAGCAAGCCACACATGTGTGCAATGTTCAGATCAAGAATAGGAAATTCAGTCCAATGCTAATTCAAGTTCAGTTCAGCAAATCTAAATACAGTCCAAGACATTCAAGTTCAATCCAACTCAATATTATTATGCCATATGTCATATGCATAAAACCTTCTGTGAAAAACTGGAAACCTCATTCATGTTCTAACCTCTTCAACCCTATTAACTTGTGTGCATTAACATGCATTTAAACCAATATGGAAACTAGATCCAAGCTCAAAAGCATAGCACACATGAAATCTATATTTAGTTTAGGAATGTTAAGACCAGTCCAAGATTTCATGATCAATCCAGAACCTTACAAGTTCAGTCCAATTAATTCAAGCACAATCAAAAGCAATCTGAACTCAACTCATTCTCAAGCAATATGAGTAAACACAAATCCATTTAACAGGTAACAATACTATGCATAGCTCATTGAAAGCCATTGAACAAACCCTTCAAATAGAATTCAATCAAACTTAAATCAATTTCTGCATGAACAACCCATGACTTAACATTAAAAGACCAGATGAACAACAAAGCAAGAACCAAGGCTCAAAGAGTCAAGGGTCGAGCCATGGGGTCGACCCTTGCAAAATGGAATAGAAAAACTACAAATTCAGCCCAATGCAATCTGAAACCGCTTTCAACCATCATTGTTTTACCATGGGACCAAGGGATGGAAGGCACCTTGAATCTCCACTATCTGAAATTCAGATTCATGAAAACATTAAATCAACACAAATTAGGAATCTGGTATTCCAGCTTCAAGGCCTTTTAAACAACCTTCAAAATATCTCTACATAAGAGACATCTCAATCATGAATCAACTTGCAAAGCAAGATAGCAACATATGAGTTCATGAGACAACAACAGACATTTTTCATAACACTTACACACAATATTTTCACTTCTATTCATACGCAAACCATACAATATATTGTAATCATCAAAACTATTATTAAAGATAAAAAGGGAGCGCAACGAACCCAATAATCTCCCACTTTTTGATGATGACAATATATTGTGGCCATCCAAAACTCTCTCCCCCTTTGGCAATATCAAAAAGTGGGGGACTAGAAATGAAAAGAGAGAAAAATATGAAGTAAAGGCGCACGAACCCAGCAATAACCTACCATAAGAGGAAGGTGTGTGGACCATGAACATCAAGCAAGAATTTGGAATTTGATGAGCAATGTGCAAACAGTTTGAAATATGTTCAAATGCTCGATTTGTGAATTATATGCAAATGTATGACCGAACTGAACTCTATGCAAATGTTCTACTGAAAAGCACATTATTCTCCCCCTGTGTCATTAACAAAAACTGACTGACAATGGGGTTATTTAAACTGATATGTACATTTATGATCTAAAGATGCATCAATATGAAATGATGTATGGTATGAATAAAAAGGATCAAGCAATCAAGCACTCAAGCATGCATAATAAAATACATACCCAAGTGAGTCCCTTCGGGGCAGGTGTAAGAATTATGCAATTGATTATTGAACATGATGAACATGTGCAATACTAAGAAGGTCGTGCTTACATAAAGAAGGTACTGCATTAACTATGAAAGACGACTGATTCATAAAGAACATTCATACAATCAAATCCAAGGTGTATATGTGACAGATTGAGCAATGAATTCCAAAGCAATATGGAAAAATAGATTTTCTAAAGAACATTAAAAAGAACTTATCATCCATACACTTTCATACACAATGCTCGAATATTGGTAGCTACGTATGACCCCATTTTTTTTAATTACTATAAATGGTGTGACTAACCTTTTGACACGAGTTGTATCCTTTGTCTCAGGGACACTTCCAAGTTACTCAGTTTTGTCACTTATATTAACTGTGGATTTTGTCACTTTTCGGCGTGAGTTGTACTTTGTCTCAGGGACACTTCCCTTCTACTCGGTGGTGAATCACACTTATTCTAGATGTGGATTAGTTTCTCCTTTCGACATGTGTTTCCTCCTTTGTTTCAGGGGGGATTCTCGGTTACTCGGATCCACGTTCCACTTATCTGACTTTTTGACGGGGTAAACAACTTTTTTCTCACGAGATATGTGATTCCCATATAGAGAATCAATAGCTCTTGAAGTGTTGAGTAGAATAAGTATAATCCTTATTAAATTGAATCACTTATCTCAAAAAGTGTAATTTGTGTGGGTGGTTGTATTGAATGTAAGAAATGAATTAGACCTATCACAGTTATGTCTCCCCCTAAGAGTATGCACGGTTATAAAAAATCTTCCCCTTAATATATGCCATGTAACAAACATGTCTAAATCAATGTAATTTCATTTAGCATGGTGAAAGGTCATAGAAAGATATCAAGAAGTGGTTGTATAAAGTATATACATGCAATCAAGCAGGGATCTTTTAATGTTTTCAAGCAAATTGATTATCAGTACTTGGCGGAGGTGGGGGTCCATAAACCCTACTCACGCATGAGGAAAGCTTCCAGTTGGACATAATCTAACCTTCCACAATCGTCATTTGATATACCGGATAATCATGGAATTCAAGCACACAAATATGTCAAGTGTATATGCAAGTGTATGCATGTAAATGGAAATGATCGAAGACTTTCTTTTATTTACAAGTATGTAAAGATGTGTATGATATGTGCAATGTGTATCACGCAACTAAGTATGTGTTCTATATATGCAAAAATGAACTATTATTTATAAGATGTGAGTAAAAGTATGAAAGACTTTATGCACAGACTAAAGCAATCAAAAACTGGATTGTTATTTGCAGAATATGTGTAAAGGGTAAAAGACTTTATGTACTGATTAAAGCATTAAGAAGAACTGAATGATTATTTGCCAAAAGGAAGAATAGTGTATATGAAGGACTCTATATGTGCAGTGTTAAGAAGTTAAAGGCTAAAATTATTCACAAGATGTGCAGAGAGAGGTATTCAAGATAACTATTCATCAGACTCACAAGATCTCAACATTTCAAAAGATGCCAAAATCAGTGAAGCAGAATTACAACTGTTTAATTGTAAACACTTTCCTCCAAACATAATTTTTACCTTTGTAAATTTTTCAAGGAAAACCTAAATAGAATAAAGTTCAAATCCAAACCATTTTCTTTCTCACCTTGAGAAACCTTTATTTATCAACATTCCTTGACCTCAAGGCGCCCCTGCAAAATAGATTTCTCATTTCGAAGTTTTGGGTACCCAAGCCATCTTGGGTCCCGAGGGGTTAGTGTTAACACGAACAGATGAATTCCTATATCTCCTAGCAAATCGATCATTATCAAATCTCATTGTGGAACAATCATCCATAGAATGACCATTCTCACCATAATAATAACAATAAGAATTTTTTTTTCATGGATCATTTTTCATTAAACAGTAATTATTCATCATATGTCGAACTTCACCACAATAATGACATGGAAACTTCTTTTTAACAGACCAGTCATCATCATTTTTCTTTGTAAAACAGTTTTCAATAACATGTCCATGTAAGCCATAGTAGAAGAAGTGAACATTGAAGTTTTTCTTCATAGGTTTTTCATGATTTTTAGAATCATTAGCAATTTCCATCTTTGACTTCAATGTCTCATTATCATCAAATTTCATCAAAAAATAATCATACATGTCATGACCAAATTTGCCACAATAAAAACATGAAACATTCCTTCTTTTTCTTGAAGCATGAGCAGACTCAGCAGTGGGGGATTTTTCATGCACACAATGACAATCAATGATATTTTTCTATTTTTGATTTCCTTTGTCACACATGGACAAGGACTCATTTACACTCTTAATTTGATTTTCCAAAGATACAATGTGCAATTTGGACTGAGCAATTTCTCCTTCACACAATGCAAGTTTATCATTCAAGAGAGAATTAAAAGTTTTATGACTTGCAATCTCTTATTCCATAGCATGAACATTTTCAAAGTCATCAACAACTACACTTTTTCCTTTTTCAAGTGAATTAAGTTTTTCAATCAACACATTATTTTGATCTTTGAGATTTTCTACTTCTTCAGCAAGCTTTTCATTTTGAACCAGCTCATTGAGCAATATCTGATCACTATCTGAACAGTTCAATTTTCCTCTTAAATCCCTTTCAATGTGTTCAAGTTCTAAATATTTAGCCAATAAAGTCTCATTTTCGTTTCTCAAACATGAAATGGTTTCTTTATGGCTATCAACCTCATACACATGTGACTCAACTAACTTTTCCAACTCAATACATTTTTCACATGAAGAATTATCAACACAAGAGTTTTCAATTTTCTTTTTCAATTTTTAATTTTCAGATTTCATTGCTTTATATCTTTCAAACAACTCATCATAAGCATTTATCAATTCATCATAACTCAGTTCATCTTGCTCATCGGAATCAGAGTTTACCTTTGAGATCACCTCACTTTGACGCTCAATCCCATTATTTGCCACAAGGCACTCATCATTCCAGCTTTCTTCTTGGGCTTCGCTTAGCCCATCCCAGATTTCTTTGGCTGTCCTACAAGATGAAACAAAAGGAAATGCATTAGTGTTCACTACAGCCTTAAGAGCATTCAAAACAAAAAGATTGTCAGAATTCTTTTTCTTGTCCATGACTCATTTTTAGGAAGACTGTAAGGACCATGAGTAATTAAGTTCATAAGCTTCAGATTAATACCAGAAATCTAAATACATAGTTTTCCAATCCAAGATATATAATCAAAACCATCAAAGATAGGAACCAAATTCACACTAGCCATCATTAAAAGATCTTTTCTTTTAGACCGTGAGGTCCGCGTATGAAAATCAGAGACTGGGCTCTGATACCAATTGTTGGTCGAGAATAGATGGCGGACAAGAAGGAGGGTTGAATTGTCCCCCAGTCGAGATGGCGGATTTTAAAAACTTTCTAGACTAAACACAGCGGAAATAAAATTAACTACGTTGATAATCCTAAACTGAAGTGAGATTTAGGTTCACTCGATCTTTCCGATCTCACACAGATTATCAATGCCAAGAACTGTTGTGACTCCTATATGTTGATGATGTTGACATGTAACTATACTTCATATGGCAACACATTATTTTGATGAATTGGCAACACTGTTTATGTTTTGATGATATCACTTTATCAAATTGGCTGTGTGTTTTATGCACTTTATCTTGTCTTCACACTGAACACACACTCAAAGTCTCAAAGTCCATACATCCATACATCAATTGGCTAAGTCTATACACTGCTGAACGTTATGTTCTTCAAAGTCTGTACATTGGTCTGCATAGGCTAAGTATATACAACGTCAGTTCATGCATTGTCTTAGGCAAAGTCTATACAGCCTTTTGCTTCGCCAAAGTCTATACTTTGGTCTTCGATTTCAATGTCCATACATTGGGCTTTTACATGAGGTCTATACATTGTTGTTTGCAGTGCAAGTCCATACATTGGACTGTTCTTCAAGGTCTGCACATCAGTCTGTTATAGTAAGTCTGTACATTGGCTTCACAATTTCAAGTCTGTACAGCCGTTTGCATTGGACTTAAAGTCTAGACATTGCACTGTTGAATACATTGTCTTCGTGATGTTTTTCTCCTTGACTTCGTGTCAATTACTGTTTCGTCTTCGTGTTGTTTTCAACTCGTGATGGTTTCTATTCTGTCTTCGTGTTGGTTTCTCGCTTTAGACTTCGTGTCTTTCTCGCCTTGACCACACTCCGTGTCGATTTCAGTTTTCATCTTCGTGTTGTTTTCAACTCGTGTCGGTTACTGTTTCGTCTCCATGTCATTTTCATCGTCTTCGTGTTGTTTTTGTTCTATTGCGTGCAGGACATCGCAGCACCTCGTGTTGCTTTCTGTGCCACTTCGTGTCGTTCTCTGTGTAGTGTGTGTTTCTGCCACTACTGCACCTCGTGTCGTTCTCGTTTCACTTCGTGCTGTCTCTACGTCTGAGTCTTCGTTGCTATTTCTGTCTTCGTGTTGTTTTTCCTAAAACATCGTGTCCTTCTTGTTCTGTAAGTACACTTTGTGTCAGTTTTGTCTTTCGTCTTCGAGTTGGTGTCAGTCCAGTGTCTTCGTTAGTGTCTCAGGCTTTTGGTCAAGTCTGTACATAGCTTTCACTTATATGAAGTCTATACAACGCAATGCTTATGATAAAGTCTATACAGAGTTGTTCTTCAACCTGATCGAAGTTGGTGAAGTATATACATCCAGTCTGAAACAAGCAACCACCGAGATCCACTGTGAGAGGAAGAAAAGCAGAGAAGAAGAAAAGGAGAGAAGAAGAAGAAGAGAGATGAGTTGAGAGAGTTATCGTGAGAGTTTGTGAATCAGTCTCTTGGTCCAGTTACCAGAGCTGATATTGCTCAACCTTGAGCTACAGTCGTTTTTGGCTTTCTTCCATTCGATTGTATGTTTCGTTTGCTTTTCAGTCTTTGTTATTTTCCTTTGAAAACTCTTGTTCGATCAAGCTGTTAGTCAACGGTTTCAAGCTGTGAGGCAGCGGGTTGCAGAGGCGTTCCTCTGGTCGGCTAAGCTGTAATGCCCAGCAGAGCAAGCTGTGATGCTCAGCTGTTGCAGAGGGTGTTCCTCTGGTCGGCTAAGTTGTAATGCCCAGCAGAGCAAGCTGTGATGTTCAGCTGTTGCAGAGGGTGTTCCTCTGGTCGGGATAAGCCGTAAGCCCCAGCCGTTGTTGGCAAGCTGTAAAGCCCAGCGGTTTGAAGCTGTGTCTCAGCAGTAATCCACATTCGAGTTGAATGTGGGGTGGACGTAGGTCGAATTGACCGAACCACCTAAAAGCCTTGTGCCTCTTGTGTGTTTCTTTCAGCGCATTGGTTGTGTTCGTCTACTGCTCTTCTAATTCCGCATTTGATTCTAGGCATAATTTTTAAATATCCAGTTGATCTATTCACCCCCCCTCTAGATCCACATCCTGTGGTGATAGAGCCTTCCATCTAACTCCAACACTTGGTATCAGAGCTAGACTCTTCTACAGGGACTTACCGCCCGAAGAGGATAAGCACAGATGGACGGAAGAGGGATGATAGCTGAAGGGCAATCTACATCCAAGCCCCCGTACTTCAATGGAACCAACTACGCATACTGGAAGCATCGTATGCAGGTATTTTTGAGCGCTAAAGATTATGAAATTTGGAAGGTAGTTAGCAAGGGACCTTTCAAGCTGTCTCCAAATGAAGACGTATGGACCAAGGAAGAAATCAGAAGATCCACGCTCAACTGGAGTGCAATCAATGCAATCCAGTGCTCTCTGCATCCCACTGAGTTCTCACGAATATCTGCCTGCTCCTCAGCGAAGGAAATGTGGGATGCACTTGAAGTCATCTATGAGGGGACTTCACAAGTCAGAGAGACTAAGACCAATCTACTGGTTTCAGAATACGAAGCCTTCAGGATGAAGCCTAATGAGACCATCACGGAAATGTATGCTCGGCTGACTATTATCACAAATGGTCTCAGAGGCTTCGGAAAAAAATATTCTGAGTATGAAGTAATCAGGAGGATATTGCGATCCTTGACTCCAATTTGGCACACCAAGGCCACAGTAATGGAAGAGTCAAGAGATCTGCATAATACTAAGGCAGATGAGCTGATCGGATCTCTAATGGCTTATGAGATGAATATGCCAAAGATAGAGGAGGCTGACAGAAAGAGGAAGCCTATAGCTCTGAAGGCTGGTGCTAGCAGATCCAGTCGATCCAGCCCCAACGGATCATCAACAGAAGAGAGCTTGTCTGAAGAAGAAGTGGCAAATGCTGATATTGCCATGATTACTAGGGAATTCCGGAGATTTCTCAAGAAGGAAGGAAGAAGATTCAGCCGAAGAAATCCCAACAGTGGCCGCCGAGACACAAGGTACAAATCAAACCCTGTAAAGAAAGCTGAAACTAATGTTTGCTATCAATGCAGGAAGGCGGGTCACTTTAAAGCTGAATGTCCGACAAATTAGAACCTCAAGGACAAGTTCAAGAAGAAGAACACAAAAGGGAAAGCTATGGTGAGTACCTGGAGTGATGAGGACGAGGGATCCTTGAACGTCACTTCGGACAGCGAAGTTGAAGCTGAGAAGCCAATCTGCCTCATGGCAACCAGCTCAGAAGATAGAGAGGACGAATCTGATGAGGTATCCTCTCGCTATGAAAATTTTACCATTACTGATTGGATGGTTGCTTATGATGAACTTGCTGATAGAGTAGATGAGGTCAGAAAAGAAAACAGGCATCTACGAAGAAAAATTAAAATCATGCAAAACGATACTTCATTGTCTGATAAAATTACCTGCTTAGAAACTGAGAACAGTAATCTGAAACTCACATGTTCTGAATTTGAAGAAATCAATAAAGAACTGAAAGTGTCTAAGGAAGAAAATGTGAGATTAGACAATGAAATTGATGCATGGAAACTGAAAATTCAGAATTATAAAAATGAGATAAAAATTGTTTCTGAAAAATATGAAGCTGTCCTCAATGTGAATAATGAGTTGAAAAAATCTATTGATGAAGTTCAGAAAGACAATGAGGATAAGCTAAAAACAATTGAGAAAATGACCCAAGGATCTGAAAATTTAGATGCATTATTGGGGTCAAAGGTAAACTTCAGAAGAGAGGGCCTAGGATTCAACTCTAGTGCAACCAAAAGCTTTGGAATGAAAACTATTTCCCTTGTTGCACAAAAGGAGAAAGGACCTCTGATCAACATGAATTCTAATAATGCTGTAAAGAAAAATTTGAATCTGAAAAGGCTAAATGCAGAGGAGAAGGGCAAACAGAAAGTAGGTGAGCCTAGTAGAATTGGAACTTCTAAACCTAGCTCTAGTGCTCAACCCAAGGTTAGGGGTCAGCCTGTTCAGGTAAACAAACCCTATGTCAATGTCAAAAGGTCTTCACCACCATCATCACAGAAAAGGACCCAACCAAAACCTATGAATAGGTCAGCAGGGTCAAGGGTGCAGGGAAGACAAAATATTTTCAGAAGTCAGCCCAACCAATTCAATCCATCTAGAGTTCAGTTCTACTACCCCACACAGCCAATCTATTCTAATGGGCGTGGGTGGACTAGAACTCAAGGGATGTATACAGGGTATGTTCATCAACCTACACACTTTTACAGACCCTATGTCAGAAATTGGGAAAATGGGTATGGTAGTCAGATGCCTAAAAATTACCATCATTTCCACAGCCAGCCTAGGAACTACCATGGCCAAAACTTTATGAATGCAACTTGGCCGAAGCATTGGCGCAATAACAAAAATTCTGTGAATAATTCTGTTGGTGCATATAAGAAGAAAGTCAACAAGAAAAAGCAAAACAAAAAGAAATCTGGAAAATCCACTGAACAGAACTGCTTCAAACAAATGTGGATTCCCAAAACCATGCTTTCTTTCTTTACTTGCACTTCATCTGCATTGGAGCCCAATCAGACTTGGGTTCCAAACTCTTTGCCCTAATTGTGTATGCAGGTATGCCTGGCAGCCAAGAGCAACTTGTGGTACTTGGACAGTGGCTGCTCCAGGCATATGACAGGAGATAAGGCCAAGTTTTGCATGCTAACTGAAAAGCTAGGAGGCCTTGTCACCTTTGGAAGCAACACAAAGGGTAGGATCATTGGATCAGGTAAGGTAGGTAAGTGTTCTACCTGCTGCATTGATGATGGTTTGCTGGTTGAAGGGTTAGCTTACAATTTACTTAGTATCAGCCAGTTGTGTGATAAGGGTCATAAGATTTTATTTGACTCTCAATGCTGCAAGTTTTTTGAACCTGATTCAGAAATTATAAAATTCTCTGGAAAAAGAATAAATAACACATACATGATAGATCTAGATGATATTCAGCATTCTAACCTATGTCTTACTGCCAATAGAGAAGATTTAGCATTTTTATGGCATCGTAGGTTAGGCCATGATAGTTATACCATTTTGCATAAACTAAACAAGCATAGCATGGTTAGAGGACTTCCTGAAATTTCCTTCAAGAAAGAAAATAAATTCTGTGATGCATGCACTCAATCAAAGATAACTAGAAAGTCATTTAAGTCTAGAACTGAAAATCTGTCCTCCAAACCCTATGAGCTGATACACATGGATCTCTTTGGGCCAACCAGATCTGTCAGCTTATCAGGAAGGAGGTATGGGTTTGTCATGGTAGATGACTTTTCTAGGTATACTTGGGTTTATTTCTTATCTAATAAGAGTGATGCTTTCTCAGAATTTCAGGAGTTCTATGTTAAAGTAAATCAAAAATTGAAAATATTTTGACTGATCATGGAGGTGAGTTTGAAAACTCACAGTTTGATGAACTCTGCAGGTCAAATGGAATCAACCATAGGTACTCCTCACCAAGGACACCTGAGCAGAATGGGGTTGTGGAGAGAAGGAATAGAACCCTAGTGGAGATGGGTCGTACACTTCTTACTGAAGGTGGTCTACCAAGGAAACTTTGGGCTGAAGCAGTGAACACTGCCTGTTATGTAATTAACAGAGTCATGGTAAGACCTTCTACCCAGCAAACACCATATGAGATCTTAAAGGGTAAGAAACCTTCTATTGCTCATTTCAAGGTTTTTAGCTGCAAATGTTTTATTCATATAAATGATAAAAGAGACCTTGATAAATTTGAACCTAAAGGTGAACCAGAAATCTTTCTTGGTTATTCTGAAAACACACGAGCATATAGAGTGTACAATCTGAACTCTAAAACTGTTGAAGAATCTCCACACATAATTTTTGATGAATCCTTGGTAAATTCTAACGTTGGTCAATGCAGGAATGAAGACAATGGTGGAATATTAAAGGAAGGAGATCCTGAAGACAATTCAGAGGATGAAGAAGGACATACAGAACTTAATGAAGAGGAGTCTACAGTTCAGGGGGAGGTAAATCAAAGACATGGCAATTCAATTGTGAACATTAGATATCTTAAAGATCATCCTGTAGATAATATAATTGGAAATCTGCATGACCCCCCTAGGACTAGAGGTCTCCTTAGAATTCAACATGAACTAAATGCATATGCTCTTGTCTCTCAAATTGAACCCAAGTCCATTGACTGTGCCCTCAAGGATATGCATTGGATTAATGCCATGCATGAGGAGCTTAATCAGTTCGACAGGAACAAGGTGTGGAACTTGGTCCCACCTCCTGATCATGGAACAGTCATAGGGACTAGGTGGGTCTTCAGGAATAAATCTGATGAATTAGGGAATATTGTTAAAAATAAAGCCAGACTTGTTGCTCAGGGGTACAACCAGGAGTTTGGTATTGACTTTGAAGAGTCATTTGCCCCTGTAGCCAGATTAGAAGCTGTTAGAATTTTATTAGCTTATGCATGTTCCCTAGGTATAATCCTCCAGCAGATGGATGTAAAATCTGCATTCTTGAATGGGGAAATTAATGAGGATGTCTATGTTAGACAGTCCCCTGGATTTGAATGTCTAGATTTCTCTAATCATGTTTACAAATTAAATAAAGCTCTATATGGTCTTAAGCAAGCTCCCAGAGCTTGGTACGACAGGTTGAGCAAGTTCCTCACTGCTCAAAATTTCACTAGAGGAGTAGTTGATCAGACCTTGTTTACAAAGGTGAGTCACTCTGAAATTCTTATTGTACAGATTTATGTGGATGATATCATTTTTGGGTCAACTAACCCCAAATTGTGTGAGGAATTTTCTGAAACAATGACTAATGAGTTTGAAATGAGCTCAATGGGTGAGCTCAAATTGTTTCTTGGACTGCAGGTCACACAAACTAAGGAAGGAATGTTCATTACTCAGTCCAAGTACACAAGGGATCTACTCAAGAAATACAAGATGGATAACCTTAAAGAGATAGCTTCTCCAATGGGTACTTCTACAAGCTTGGATGAAGACACTAAAGGTAACCCATTTGACCAGAAATTATACAGAGGTATGATCGGATCCCTTCTCTACTTAACAACATCTAGGCCTGATATTCAATTCGCTGTAGGATTATGTGCTAGGTTTCAGGCCAGTCCTAAGGAAAATCATTTTAAAGCCGTGAAAAGGATTTTTAGATATCTGCTAGGCACCCAGGAGCTAGGATTATGGTATCCTGCTAGGTGTGAGTTAGAGCTTCGAGCCTACACTGATGCTGATTATGCTGGGTGTCGAGTAGATAGAAAAAGCACTAGTGGCTACTGTCAATTCCTTGGTGGCTGTCTAGTATCTTGGGCATCTAAGAAACAACACACTGTAGCCTTGTCTACAGCTGAAGCTGAATATGTTGCAGCAGGTAATTGTGCCGCTCAAGTACTTTGGATTAAGCACCAACTAGATGATTATCAGATAAAATTGGAATGTATTCCAATTCTATGTGATAATACTAGTGCCATATGCCTTGCTAAAAATCCTGTTCATCATTCTAGGACTAAGCACATAGAAATAAAACATCACTTTCTAAGAGATGCTGTGAACAAAAAGGAAATTGAACTGGACTTCATTGAAACAGACAAACAAGTTGCTGATATCTTTACTAAGCCACTTGGAAATGAAAATTTTAAATTTTTTAGAAGAGAACTTGGCTTGTGTAAATTTCAGCATAATGAATGAATTTTCTGTTGACTTGAATAAAACTTTTGAGCTACTTTGAGTAAATTTCTGATTTGGACTTGCTGTTGATAGATTGAATAAACATTGTGCAACAGACCTGTGATAATGCATGACTCTCATATCCTTTATTGCACTCATGATCATCATTGCATACATATGTCTAGATGCATGATATGTCTATATTTTTGCATGGGTCATACTGCACGATAAAGATAGTCTGATTAAGCATGAACTTCAAAAATCATCTGATTTGTCATTTTTTGCAAAATCGCATGCATATAAGTCAGGGGGAGTCTTGTCAGAATTTCGAGGTGAATTACTACGTCTATTTAATCCTTGACTCTAAATGGTTGAGTCTGACAATATGGCAATCTTTTAGTCAGTTCTAATATTAAGCAATAGAAAACAGATTTCTTCTTTCATAAGAATCTTAATTGCTTAAAGACTGACTTAATGGTTTAAATTTATAATCTTTAGAGTTGAAAGACTAAAATCAGTAAATAAGGATGCTGAAAATTGATAAAGCTCTCAACCCTTATCTTATTTCATGTCAGACAAAGCTGATTATATCTGAAATCTGAAAACTCATCTGAATTCATGTCAGAGAAGCTAAGTATGTGTATTGTCCTTAAACAAGTCATTCTGAAACAAATAAAGGGCAGCTAAGAAAGCTTTTGAAAAACATTGAAAATCAATTGAGAAATAGCATTGATAGAGCAATGACTGGTAAATCACTGAGAAACTGAGTGATCCATCAAAGAAGTGGACATCACTCATGTCATGAGGTGTATCAGCTATCTCTGTATAAAATGATCAAAACAGTAGGTTGTTTTTCACTGAGTACCTGGGGGTAACTGGCGTCTAATAAACGTGTACCCTCACACAAAAAGGTGTCAATCAATTCTATTGAACTTGATCATAGGCAAGATGGTCCATTATGTTGAGTATCTAGGGGTATTGGCGTCTGATAAACGTATACCCTTACGCAAAAAGACTTTTGGTACCTGAATGCCCTAAATGAAACAATATTGAAAATGCTGTTCCTTAAAAGAAATTTCATGGATGTCAATTGTTTAATTTCAATACATGCCCTGGCTTCTCTTAACACATTTTACTGAGTCTATTAAAGTAAGATATTTTGAAACTGAATCTCTTATGTCCATATGACTCTGGTTTATTGTTTTATCATGAACATCAACCTTATCCAATGCATGTAGTGCATGAACTTTCATTTTTATAACTTTTAAACCAGAAATTCAATTTCTAAGCAGTTTCTCAGTTCATATGACTGAAGGTTTTGTGCTTTAATTGCCTAATTTTTGAACTACTTGCCAAGAATGCCAGTCAGCTAAACTTTCTTTCTCTTCACTTGTCTTCACTTTCCCTCCTATTTGTTGATGGCAAAGGGGGAGAATATTGTCTGAATATTAGATTCAGGGGGAGTGTATTCAGGGGGAGTGTATTACATCATGGCATGACAAAGAGGGAAATTCTTTTTAGC
Organism: Amorphophallus konjac; assembly: GCA_022559845.1. Lineage (NCBI taxonomy): Eukaryota > Viridiplantae > Streptophyta > Magnoliopsida > Alismatales > Araceae > Amorphophallus > Amorphophallus konjac. The sequence goes on from CM040124.1 coordinate 208,878,244, forward strand.
AGGGAGTTACTTACATTTTGTAGCATGCAGCATGTCATTCATAGCATCTACATGCATCTGCATAACAATATGAATAATAAATCATGTCTTTCATAAAAAATGCATCTGTATGACAGGATGTTGCTAATCTACATAATAGGGGGTTGCCATCATCAAAAAGGGGGAGATTGTTGTGACTCCTATATGTTGATGATGTTGAAATGTAACTATACTTCATATGGCAACACATTGTTTTGATGAATTGGCAACACTGTTTATGTTTTGATGATATCACTTTATCAGATTGTCTGTGTGTTTTATGCATTTTATCTTGTCTTCACACTGAACACACACTCAAAGTCTCAATGTCCATACATCCATACATCAATTGGCTAAGTCTATACACTGCTGAACGTTATGTTCTTCAAAGTCTGTACATTGGTCTGCATAGGCTAAGTATATACAACGTCAGTTCATGCATTGTCTTAGGCAAAGTCTATACAGCCTTTTGCTTCGCCAAAGTCTGTACTTTGGTCTTCGATTTCAATGTCCATACATTGAGCTTTTACATGAGGTCTATACATTGTTGTTTGCAGTGCAAGTCCATACATTGGACTGTTCTTCAAAGTCTGCACATCAGTCTGTTATAGTAAGTCTGTACATTGGCTTCACAATTTCAAGTCTGTACAGCCGTTTGCATTGGACTTAAAGTCTAGATATTGCACTATTGAATACATTGTCTTCGTGATGTTTTTCTCCTTGACTTCGTGTCAATTACTGTTTCATCTTCGTGTTGTTTTCAACTAGTGATGGTTTCTATTCTGTCTTCGTGTTGGTTTCTCGCTTTAGACTTCGTGTCTTTCTCGCCTTGACCACACTCCGTGTCGATTTCAGTTTTTGTCTTCGTGTTGTTTTCAACTCGTGTCGGTTACTGTTTCGTCTCCGTGTCATTTTCATCGTCTTCGTGTCGTTTTTGTTCTATTGCGTGCAGGACATCGCAGCACCTCGTGTTGCTTTCTGTGCCACTTCGTGTCGTTCTCTGTGTAGTGTGTGTTTCTGCCACTACTGCACCTCGTGTCGTTCTCGTTTCACTTCGTGCTGTCTCTGCGTCTGAGTCTTCGTTGCTATTTCTATCTTCGTGTTGTTTTTCCTAAAACATCGTGTCCTTCTTGTTCTGTAAGTACACTTCGTGTCAGTTTTGTCTTTCATCTTCGAGTTGGTGTCAGTCCAGTGTCTTCGTTAGTGTCTCAGGCTTTTGGTCAAGTCTATACATAGCTTTCACTTATATGAAGTCTATACAACGCAGTGCTTCTGATAAAGTCTATACAGAGTTGTTCTTCAACCTGATCATCCGATACTCTGTTTTGACAGGGACTCTCTACTGAGATTGCTGACAAGGCTCGTGATCCCAGGAGGACAAGGTGACCAGATGCTGCCACGTGGATGGAAGCATCTCGAGTCTGGAGAATTCCTTCGGCGGGAAAACGTGGAAGCCATGCGCCCTTATCCAGCTGCTGCTGTTATAAATATCAGTCCTCATCTTCTATAGAGGCTGATCGAAGTTGGTGAAGTATATACATCCAGTCTGAAACAAGCAGCCACCGAGATCCACTGTGAGAGGAAGAAAAGCAGAGAAGAAGAAAAGGAGAGAAGAAGAAGAAGAGAGATGAGTTGAGAGAGTTATCGTGAGAGTTTGTGAATCAGTCTCTTGGTCCAGTTACCAGAGCTGATATTGCTCAACCTTAAGCTACAGTCGTTTTTGGCTTTCTTCCATTCGATTGTATGTTTCGTTTGCTTTTCAGTCTTTGTTATTTTACTTTGAAAACTCTTGTTCGATCAAGCTGTTAGTCAACGGTTTCAAGCTGTGAGGCAGCGGGTTGCAGAGGCGTTCCTCTGGTCGGCTAAGCTGTAATGCCCAGCAGAGCAAGCTGTGATGCTTAGCTGTTGCAGAGGGTGTTCCTCTGGTCGGCTAAGCTGTAATGCCCAGCAGAGCAAGCTATGATGCTCAGCTGTTGCAGAGGGTGTTCCTCTGGTCGGGATAAGCTGTAAGCCCCAGCCGTTGTTGGCAAGCTGTAAAGCCCAGCGGTTTGAAGCTGTGTATCAGCAGTAATCCACATTCGAGTTGAATGTAGGGTGGACGTAGGTCGAATTGACCGAACCACCTAAAAGCCTTGTGCCTCTTGTGTGTTTCTTTCAGCGCATTGGTTGTGTTCGTCTACTGCTCTTCTAATTCCGCATTTGATTCTAGGCATAATTTTTAAATAGCCAGTTGATCTATTCACCCCCCCTCTAGATCCACATCCTGTGGTGATAGAGCCTTCCATCTAACTCCAACAAGAACAATTAAATCTAAAGCTAACACGGATAGAGGAAGAAGCGATGTGTAGAGGTGCAGTGAATAAAAACCTATCAAATGACCTGTGAAAGGAGGTAGATGAAATGGACAATCACACAGGCAAGCCACATGCAACATGGAGATTTTTAGGTGGTTCGGGACCATGACAGGCTCCCTACGTCCACCCCTCACCGAACCCCAGTGAGGCTTGACTACACGCTACAAAATGTAGCAACACGGGGATGAGTACCAACACCACACACGTTGCTTCCGCAGCAATGCATACACACGGGGCCTTGTTGTTGGATTTTTGTGACTTCTCCAGTGTTTTGATGATGAGCATCACTATGTTAAATATTGTCATTTTAATCAGATATCTTGCGAAATGTTATGCATTCGAACTTTCCATGATTTACAGGAAAAACTGCTATGAGATAATACCTTGCATGTCCGTACTATCCCTTTCATACTTCGTGTTGTTTGTGTTCACTACACTTGGTGTTGTCCTTTTGTACGTCGTGTTGTTCCAACTATGTTTGTTGGTTGCCTTCGTGTCGTTATTTGTTCCATCGCGTGCTGAACACTGCAGCACCTCGTGCTGCTTTCTGTGCCACCTCGTGTCGCTCCATCTGTGTCACCCCTATGTCTTCGAGTCTTATGTTCTGGCCAAGTCTATACAGCCTCATCTTTACCTTCATTCCAAGCCAAAGTCTACACATTGTCTTAGCGTCATGCATCAGTCTTCAAAGTACATACAATGCACTGTAGAATGTTCGAAGCTAAGTCCATACACTGGTTTAAGTTTCCAAGTCTATTCTTTGGCAGCTGAACTTTGAAGTCTATACATTGGCCTTCACTTCAAGTATGTACAGCCATTGTCTTGCCAAAGTATATATGTTGTGAACCCTCAAGTCAGTACAGACTTTGCCTTGTTCAAAGTCTGTACATCATCCAGTTCTTTGGCAAGTCTATACCTTGTGAAAGTCCATACATTCGATTGGGTTGCCTTGAAGCCGTTCCAAGTCTATACATCCAATTGAGCGCAAAGTCTTCACATCGCCTCACATCATATGAAGGCTGTACGTTGAAAGTGTCTTTTTGCTTTGTGACCACACTTCATGTCGGTTCCTGTAACGACCCAGAGTTCAGGATACCGATATACAGATAACATCGAGACACCGATACCAAGAACTTGGGAAGCCACCCAAGAGGCTGATGAGGCCCCTGAAGGGTTAGAAGAAAAGTGCTGAGGGGTATGCATAACGAATTGAAATTTGGAACGTGCAATTACAATTAAGTAAAGAAATTAACACAAGTGCGGAAGCAATTCAAAATAACTAGAGTGATATGTATATACTAGTCCAGAGAAACAAGAGTACTAGCCCAAAAAGGTACAACTACGCGGGGCATACCCCGGCAAAAGTACAACAAGCCACAAGGGTGCCTCGACTAAAGCTGGCAGCTAACACGGTCTCCGAACCAACTCACGAAGCACCGGGAGACGGCGGGCGTGGCTCACCTGAAAAGAGAAAGGGTGAGTCACAGCCAGACTCAGTAGGGGTCACGCGGATCCCTACCTCGCACTAAACACGCATACATGCATAAATAAAGCAAGTAGAGCATGCATTTAAATAACTAACAGGCAATGCCAAGAATAACTACTCAAGTAAAGCTGCAAACTTTAACTAAGCAAGTATAACAGCTAAAGCATGCCACAGCTAACTAAATGCAAGCGATTAAAACTAAAGCTACCAAATAGAATAAGTCTTAACTAGTCCAAGCAACAAGGAAGGACAACCACTGGAGCAGAAACCAGAAGCGTCCACTGACGACTTACACTGCGTCTCAAGCACTCGCAGTCGACGAAGCGACAAGCTAAGCGCGTAAACAGTACCAAACCAAGTGACCAGTCGGAGTGGCACCCGTCGGTGTCAGTCCACAGTCTCCGACCACGTGTGCACACACTGACTCTAGCCTGAGCCAGGCCCTCTAGCTAGTTTTCCCCCTTGGTAGGACGCTACCATTGGCTGGGAGCCCACGGAACTAGCTTACAAACCGTGCATGGGAAACATACCCCTCCGCCATCCTCAAGCGGGTCGGCACTCAACAGACCTTAGGGAAACAACAGTGGCTCCATTGCGTGGAAAGAAAGGCTACTCTAATGGTAATAAAACACGCCACAATACATTAAAACAATATGAATATGGCATGAGTATACGAAGGAACGCATAACGAATGGGCTGGCAACATATTAAAACCATCAGGGAAGCGGCGGTCTAATACCCACGCGCTACTTGAAAGTGACGGTCGGGGACTGGCGCGTTACACCAAGAAGTGACGCGTTGGTCTCCATCCGTTACTTCCACCTGAGTTCCAGCTCAAAGGTGCAAGAGGGAATGTAACGGTAGGGGCCCTATGCGTTACTTCCAAGCAACGCGGTGGGTCACCGCCGTTACATCCACCCGAGGCCACCAAATCAACTAACAGCGTCGAAAATGACAGCAGGCGAAGCGACGCTCCGGTCTAAGCGCGTCGAAAGTGAACAACGGTCGGCCAATAGACCGTCGGACTCACCGCCTCACCTGGCTAACTGAAAACAACGAGCGAGTAACGGATGGGATTCCCACCGTTACTCTCCAAATGACGCACCCCCGATGGGCCGTTATTTGGAAGCGACGCGTCCACTATGGACCGTCAGGCAAGTGACGGTTCCTGGCAGGACCGTCACTTCACCTGGGTTACGGGCGGGTACGGTTTGTAAACCGAAGCCCTCCCGGAAGACAAAAATCGCCGGGTATCGTCAAAAAACCTGATATCCTACCAAACCATACAGTTTATACAACAGTTTAGCAACTAAATCTAGCACATGCAAGGCCTAAAACGCATTAAACTCAAAGATTTAAGCTAAAACCCCAAATATGGAAACATGGGCATCATGCATGCTACGGGGCGCTAATCAACAAACGAGCTAAGGGAAACGATCCTAGCGAGATCGAGATTCCATCCCCCTACCTCTTGCAAGCCGAAACGGAAGAAAAGGCCGCATGCAAGGAGGAAGAGCTCACGAGCCTTCACGCTCCACCCGCTCCCACGATCACCGAACCATGCCGAAGTGGACACCTACGCGCTCCTCTCGACGCGAGGAATCCAACGGCGCCAACCTTGTCTCAATCCGACCTCGTCTCGCCCGCGTTCCCTAGAGAGGAGAGAGGGGCGATCGCACGGAGGAGAGAGAGAGAGAGGGTGGGAATGAGAGATCGACGGGGAGAAAGAGGGTAAGAGAGGGATTAAAAGAAAGAAAAAAAAAGAAATTAATATATATATAATATAATCATTATATATATTAAAATCTCATTAATTCTAATAACCCTCAAATAACTCCAAATAAATCCAGAAAAATACCAGACAAATTCCTAAAAATCCAGGAAAATAGCCAGAAATTCCAGAACAAATAATAGAACAAAAACCATCAAGGATCCAATAAGACACGGGCCTTACAGTCCCTCCCTCCTTACAGAAATTTCACCCTCGAAATTTACAACAACCGAAAAGGAGGAAACTGAGAAAGGACTTATACCTCACTGGAATAAAAAGGGAAAAAGCTGACACATCTCAACTTCACGCTCCAAAGTAGACTCATTACCAGAGTGATGCTGCCAAGCAATCCTTACCAGAGGAATAACCTTATTTCTCAACCACTGCTCGCGACGGTCTTCAATTCTGATAGGAAATTCTGGCGTGGACAAATCAGCAGTCACTTCAGGCCACACTGAATCATCGAGAACATGAGAAGCATCCGGCACATATTTCCTCAATTGAGACACGTGGAACACATCATGAACAGCTTGCATAGCCGCAGGGAGTTGCAAACGATAAGCCACCTGACCAATAACCTCAACAATCGGAAAAGGGCCAACATACCGCGGACTAAGCTTTCCACGCTTCCCAAATCTGGAAACACCTTTCATCGGAGATATTTTAACAAACACCATATCTCCAGGTTCAAATTATAGTGGGCGTCTGCGCTGATCTGCATAACATTTCTGTCGACTCTGAGCCGTCAACAATCTCTGCCTGATCAGACGAACCACATCAGAACATTGCTGCACCATGTCAGGTCCTGTCAACAATCTGTCCCCAACATCAAACCAATTCAGAGGAGTTTGACAAGGACGACCATAAAGTGCTTCATAAGGAGCCATACCAATACTGGAGTGAAAACTGTTATTATAAGTAAATTCAACAAGTGGCAAATGCTGACTCCACGAACCCTACCAATCAAGGCAACACAATCTCAGCATGTCCTCCAAAGTCTGAATAGTCCTCTCTGACTGTCCATCTGACTGAGGGTGATACGCTGAACTGAAAGCCAACTCAGTGCCGAAAGCTTTCTGGAAACTACGCCAAAAGCCGGAGGTAAAACGTGGGTCACGATCTGACACAAGTGAAATAGGAACTCCATGCAGTGGCACGATCTTCTGCACATAAAGCTCGGCCAACCTCTGCACATTCCAAGCAACCTTAATCGGCAATAATCTGGCAGTTTTAGTCAATCTGTCGACTAACAACCAGATGCCATCAAAACCCTGAGAAGTCCGAGGCAAACCCACCACAAAGTCTGTAGTAACATGGTCCCATTTCCACATCGGAATCTCTAACGGCTGAAGCAAACCACCTGGCTTTTGATGTTCGGCTTTAACTAACTGACAAGTCAAGCACTTAGAAACAAACACAGCCACGTCTTTCTTCATACCTGGCCACTAGAACTGCTTCTTCAAATTCTGATACATCTTGGTGACACCCGGATGAATGGCAAAACGAGAACCATGGGCCTCACTCAGAATCTCAAGTCTTAAATCATCATCAGCGGGAATATATAATCTGCCTTGAAAACTGACAACTAGCTGGTCATCAAAATCCACATCGTAACTTGATATAACACGAGCCAAATCAGAATCAGCTCGTTGAGCATCTTTAATCTGATGATACAAAGCTGAACCCAAAACTAAGCTAGCACAAACTGCCATCTTCGGATCAGCAGGAAACTCTGCACTGAATGCCTCACTCGGAAGCTGTTTCCACAATTTCCATTCATGAAGCAACAAATAACTGACCTGTACTTTCCTGCTCAGAGCATCAGCCACTACATTCATTTTACCAGGCTGATAGGAGAGTGTAAAGTCATAATCTTTCATGAATTCCATCCATCTGCGCTGCCTAAGATTCAGATCTTTCTGGGAGAAAATATACCGTAAACTCTGATGATCGGTGAAAATCTGAAATTTCTCACCATACAGATAATGTCTCCAGATCTTTAAGGCAAAAACAACTGCAGCTAGCTCCAGATCATGCGTGGGATAATTTCCTTCATGCTGCTTCAACTACCGGGATGCATATGCAATAACCTTACCATGTTGCATTAGCACTGCACCCAAACCTACTCGAGAAGCATCCGTACAGACCATAAATCCACCCGAGCCGAAAGGCAAAGTCAACACAAGAGAAGAAGTCAATAGCCTTTTCAATTCAACAAAGCTAGCCTCACACTGATCCGACCAGACAAAGGACACATCTTTATGAGTCAATCTAGTCATCGGGGCTGCAATTTTCGCAAAGTCTTGAATGAATCTGCGGTAATACCCAGCCAAACCTAGAAAACTTCGAATCTCTGTCACAGTTCTCGGTCTCTGCCAACTCAAAATAGCATCGATCTTTGCAGGGTCCACTGCCACTCCATCACCAAAAATCACATGACCAAGAAAATGAATTTCCCGAAGCCAGAATTCACATTTACTAAACTTCGCATAAAGCTCGTGATCTCTTAGAGTCTGCAGAACGATCCTCAAATGCTGCACATGATCTTCATCAGAGGCAGAATAGATCAGAATATCATCAACAAAGATCACCACGAACTGATCAAGAAATGGACGAAAGATACGCTGCATCAGGTCCATAAAAGCTGCTGGGGCATTAGTCAACCCAAACGGCATGACTAAAAATTCAAAATGACCATAACGAGTGCTGAACGCAGTCTTCTCCACATCGGATTCCTGGATCCGGAACTGAAAGTAGCCAGACCTGAGATCAATCCGTGAAAAGACAGTAGCAGACTGTAACTGGTCAAACAAATCATCAATCCTGGGAAGCGGATACTTATTCTTGATAGTCACCTGATTCAACTGCCTGTAATCAATACAAAGTCTCAGGCTTCCATTTTTCTTTTTCATAAACAGCACCGGGGCACTCCACGGAGAAAAACTGGGACGAATATAACCTTTTTCCAGTAACTCTAGTAGCTGTGCTCGCAGTACTCTCAATTCAGCTGGGGCCATTCGGTACGGCGGCTTTGCTAAGGGGCCGGTACCTGGAATTAGTTCAATCACCATCTCAATCTCTCGCTCTGGGGGCAAGCCTGGCAACTCGTCAGGAAACACATCAGGGAATTCACAAACAACCGGAATATCACAAACATCCCGTCGTGATTTTTCAACAATAACCACTGAAGCAAGGAATCCCTGGCAACCTGCACTCAGTAACATATAGGCTCGAATAGCAGAAATAATCATACGAGAAGATCGGGATCGAATACCTTGAAAATAAAAGGCTGATTTTCCCTGTGGCTGAAAATAGACTTTCTTCGATCTGCAGTCAACCACAGCTCCATAATGCTCCAACCAATCCATTCCCAGAATAACATCATAATCTGCCAGCTGCAACGCATACAATCTCGCCGGCAACTGGTGATTATCAATCATCACAGGAGATTCTTCCAGGCACAAAGGTGTAACCATGAAATCTCCAGAAGGCAATTCAACAAACATCTCACAAGATACCTCGGAAGTCGGTTCCTCAATACAGGCCATGAAATCCTCAGAAATAAAAGAGTGAGAAGCACCAGAATCAAATAAGACACGAGCTGAATGACCATAAAGCATAATCGTACCTTCCACAAGATGGGACGCAACATCATCAGCTCTAGTCAAATGAGAAACCTTGCCTTTCTGCTTCTTAGAACCAGCTGAAGATTGCTGAGAAGACGCCGACGCTTGAGAGTAAAATTACTGAGCTTGAGGTGCAGTCGGGGGTCTGAATTGCGACTGCTGAGGTTGAGAAAACTGAGGAACTTGCAATTGTTTCGGCCTCAGCGGGTAATCACGAACCATATGACCCGGCTGATCACACCTAAAGCAAACAACAGGAAGAGAACACGGCTGGCCCTTGTGATGACCACCACATCTCCTACACGTCCATGGCTGACTGACAGCTAAGCTCTGCCGAGTCTGAGAAGAAGGTGATGTCGGCTGCTGAAAAGAATCTGTACCGGACGGCTGTTGGAAAAACTTCTTCTTCTTCTTCTTCTTGAACCGCTTGAACTTGGGCTTAGAAGGAGAGGAAGCACTAGAAATCTCTGACTGGACCGAGGGAATACCTGGCACTGGCGATCGGTAAGCTTGTTGAACCTGAGCTACCGGCTGCACTGACCCTGCCTGAGGATACCCACCCGGTCTCACCATCTCCAGCTCAAGTGCCACAGCTGTCTGGCACGCACTATCCAAATCTGCAACGTGACTAGCAATCAGAGGCATCTTCAATTCAGGTCTCAAACCTCGCAAAATTTGCTGGGTTTTCAAAGCTTCACTGGCCAGCACATGGGGCGCATACTGACCCAATTCCATGAACTTATTTCGGTACTGAAGCACCGTCATACTGCCCTGAGTCAGTTCCATAAACTGATACATCTTGTCCATCTGCAAGCAGGCAGGAGTATAAGCACGCTCAAAAGCAGCAACGAACTCTGCCCAAGTGATCTGCCGAAGAGGTCTTGAATGAAAGGCAATCTGCCACTTGGCCTTCCACCACGTGATGGATGTACCCTGGAGTTGAAAGGCAGCAAGCATGACTTTCTCATCTTCAGCACACTCCATTGAAACAAACACATGCTCGATCGCATCCAACCATTGCCTTGCCACTTCTGGATCAGCTTGACCATCGAAAGTAGGCGGATTGAACATAAGAAATTCTTTCAATGCCTTGCCTCGACTGCCAGACGCTTCAACAGGAGGAGCAATAATTGGCGCTGGAGGAGGAACAACTGGAACAGCAAGAACTGCAGGAGGAGGTGCAGAACCACTATCTTCCCTGGGCGCATCTCGAGGAACACGAGGAGCTCGCGGGGGTCTTCCTCGACGGGGAGGCATAATTACGCTGCCAAAACACAAATCAATCGCAATTTAATCAATCATACGAAAAACATCCTATGCCAGCAATAGACGACAACAGGACTAGCTCTGGACAAAGCACAAATTTCAATTCTTATACAATTCCTCAACTAATGCTCTGATACCAACTGTAACGACCCAGAGTTCAGGATACCGATATACTGATAACATCGATACACCGATACCAAGAACTGGGGAAGCCACCCAAGAGGCTGATGAGGCCCCTGAAGGGTTAGAAGAAAAGTGCTGAGGGGTATGCATAACGAATTGGAATTTGGAACGCGCAATTACAATTAAGTAAAGAAATTAACACAAGTGCGGAAGCAATTCAAAATAACTAGAGTGATATGTATATACTAGTCCAGAGAAACAAGAGTACTAGCCCAAAAAGGTACAACTACGCGGGGCATACCCCGGCAAAAGTACAACAAGCCACAAGGGCGCCTCGACTAAAGCTGGCAGCTAACACGGTCTCCGAACCAACTCACGAAGCACCGGGAGACGGCGGGCGCGGCTCACCTGAAAAGAGAAAGGGTGAGTCACAGCCAGACTCAGTAGGGGTCACGCGGATCCCTACCTCGCACTAAACAAGCATACATGCATAAATAAAGCAAGTAGAGCATGCATTTAAATAACTAATAGGCAATGGCAAGAATAACTACTCAAGTAAAGCTGCAAACTTTAACTAAGCAAGTATAACAGCTAAAGCATGCCACAGCTAACTAAACGTAAGCGATTAAAACTAAAGCTACCAAATAGAATAAGTCTTAACTAGTCCAAGCAACAAGGAAGGACAACCACTGGAGCAGAAACCAGAAGCATCCACTGACGACTTACACTGCGTCTCAAGCACTCGCAGTCGACGAAGCGACAAGCTAAGCGCGTAAACAGTACCAAACCAAGTGACCAGTCGGAGTGGCACCCGTCAGTGTCAGTCCACAGTCTCCGACCACGTGTGCACACACTGACTCTAGCCCTGAGCCAGGCCCTCTAGCTAGTTTTCCCCCTTGGTAGGACGCTACCATTGGCTGGGAGCCCACGGAACTAGCTTACAAACCGTGCATGGGAAACAACCCCTCCGCCATCCTCAAGCGGGTCGACACTCAACAGACCTTAGGGAAACAACAGTGGCTCCATTGCGTGGAAAGAAAGGCTACTCTAATGGTAATAAAACACGCCACAATACATTAAAACAATATGAATATGGCATGAGTATATGAAGGAATGCATAACGAATGGGCTGGCAACATATTAAAACCATCAGGGAAGCGGCGGTCTAATACCCACGCGCTACTTGAAAGTGACGGTCGGGGACTGGCGCGTTACACCAAGAATGACGCGTTGGTCTCCATCCGTTACTTCCACCTGAGTTCCAGCTCAAAGGTGCAAGAGGGAATGTAACGGTGGGGGTCCTATGCGTTACTTCCAAGCAACGCGGTGGGTCACCGCCGTTACATCCACCCGAGGCCACCAAATCAACTAACAGTGTCGAAAACGACAGCAGGCGAAGCGACGCTCCGGTCTAAGCGCGTCGGAAGTGAACGACGGTCGGCCAATAGACCGCCGGACTCACCGCCTCACCTGGCTAACTGAAAACAACGAGCGAGTAACGGATGGGATTCCCACCGTTACTCTCCAAATGACGCACCCCCGATGGGCCGTTATTTGGAAGCGACGCGTCCACTATGGACCGTCAGGCAAGTGACGGTTCCTGGCAGGACCGTCACTTCACCTGGGTTACGGGCGGGTACGGTTTGTAAACCGAAGCCCTCCCGGACGATAGAAATCGCCGGGTATCATTGAAAAACCTGATATCCTGCCAAACCATACAGTTTATACAACAGTTTAACAACTAAATCTAGCACATGCAAGGCCTAAATGCATTAAACTCAAAGATTTAAGCTAAAACCCCAAATATGGAAACATGGGCATCATGCATGCTACGGGGCGCTAATCAACAAACGAGCTAAGGGAAACGATCCTAGCGAGATCGAGATTCCATCCCCCTACCTCTTGCAAGCCGGGACGACGAAAAGGCCGCATGCACCGAGGTAGGCTCACCGAGCCTTCAAGCTCTAACCCGCTCCCACGATCACCGAACCACGCCGAAGTGGACACCTACGCGCTCCTCTCGACGCGAGGAATCCAACGGTGCCAACCTTGTCTCAATCCGACCTCGTCTCGCCCGCGTTCCCTAGAGAGGAGAGAGGGGCGATCGCACGGAGGAGAGAGAGAGAGAGGGTGGGAATGAGAGATCGACGGGGATAAAGAGGGTAAGAGAGGGATTAAAAGAAAGAAAAAAAGAAATTAATATGTATATAATATAATCATTATATATATTAAAATCTCATTAATTCTAATAACCCTCAAATAACTCCAAATAAATCCGGAAAAATACCAGACAAATTCCTAAAAATCCAGGAAAATAGCTGGAAATTCCAGAACAAATAATAGAACAAAAACCATCAAGGATCCAATAAGGCACGGGCCTTACAGTTCCAGCTTTCATCTTCGAGTTGGTTTCAGTCCGTGCTGTTTTCGTGTCGTCCTCGTCTTCGAGTCGTTCGTTAGTTCGAGCAATCTTGTACTCGAGTTGTGTTTTATGTCTTCGTGTTATCTTTTGTGTTTTATGTCTTCGTGTTATCTTTTGTGTTTGTGTCTTAATGTTGTTTTTATGTCTTCGTGTTGCTTCTTTCTATCCTCGTCCAGGTTTCCTCTGATCGCGTGTCTTACTACCGTTTTTATTCCGTGCTATTTCCTTCTCACCTCGTGTAGTTCCCTTTGTAGTGTTAGCTTTATTATTGTGTATCTCATGTCGTTCTCTTTTTACCTCGTGCTGTTTTCATCTGACCTCGTGTCATTCTCTCTTTATCTCGTACTGTAGTAATCTTGTGTATCTCGTGTCGTTCTCAGAATAGTGCATTTCGTATAGCTACCACATACCTCGTGCAGTTTTAGTTTTTGTGGCCCTGAGTTTTAATCATTTTAATTCTTTGCAGGAGAAGAAGAAAAACAAAAAGAAGAAGGTGGTCCGAGGAAGAACATTCACCGGTGTCTGGGCTACACGTGATCCAATACTAAAGGAACCAATGCTATATGGGCACGTGGCAAGAAGGTTCTGGATCGAGCGTGGGAAGCACACGCCTTGCATTCACCCTCCTGAGCGCTTATAAAAGCACTGCCTCACCATCTACGAATGGCTGAGGAGCTCCGAGGTTACAGTGAAGAAATTTGAGTGAGAGCAGAAGAGAAAGAGCCTCCCTGAGAAACTAGAGTGTTCCAGTTGAGAGAGAAGAGAGAGCAGAAGAGTGATCAGAAGATGGGTATTGACTTACGGATCAAATCCGAAGTCTGCTGCTTAGTTTGTGCTACATTGTTTCCAGTTTCTGAGTTTTGGATTCCTTCTCTCTTGTTTTCATTTTTATCTATTTTTCTTTCTTGATTGAAAGTTCTCTGTGTTACCTTCTGGTGTTCAGGGGAAGAGAGAGACGTGTTCTCTCTGGTTTACTTGCAACAGAGGTTGCAGTATTGTTCCCTCTCGTAGAAGAGGTGTTCCCTTTGGGATTCAGAGGAAGAGAGACCTTGGTCTCTGGTTCTAGTGACTGCAGATCACTAGTGTTCCCTCCGGTTGGAGGAAGAGAAAATTGTTTCCTGGTTTCTAGGGACTTGGCGTCCTTAGGGTTCCCTCCGGGTGTGGAGGAAGAGGGGAGGGTGTTCCCCTAGTGAAGCTGTGAATCAGCCGTTATCGCAGACTGAGTCTGCTTTGCTAGCAGGTGCTAGTGGAAGATTCACTTCGATTTGAAGTGAGGGGTGGACGTAGGTAGACTGGAGGTCTGACCGAACCACCTTAAAAAACTCTGAGTACTCGTGTGATTATCTGTGGTGTTTTTGTGGTGTGCCTTCTATCCACTCGAGCTATTGTCCGCACTGCGGTTTTTGTGGGTTCAACTCCGAGATTGCTTGTTTTCAGTGAATCATTCTTCAGTAATTTTTAATCGGTTGAAAACAGTGATCTATTCATCCCCTCCCCTTCTAGATCACTTTATATTTCTCGTATCACTTGGTATCAGAGTGGGTATTTCCCAATATGTGGTCCAACGGCCAGGGAAACGGATCCACTGGTCCTCGCATCTACATTGCTGAAGGGCAGTCAATCACCCGTCCCCCTTTCTTCGATGGCAATAACTATTTCTTTTGGAAGAACAGGATGGAAGTCTTTATCAGGGCCCAAAGCCACAAGCTCTGGAGAGTAATTACAGATGGTCCGTACCAACTTCCACCGAACGAAGACATGTGGACAGAGGAACAGGTTAAACTTTCCGCACTGAATTGGATAGCTCTTAGCATCATACAGTGCGTCGTCCACCCGGAAGAGTACTTGAGGATTTCAGCGTGCAAGACTGCAAAGAAAATGTGGGATGAATTGTAGTTAATTTATGAGGGCACATCTCAAGTGAAAGCTGCCAAGATCAATATGCTTACAACTCAGTATGAGTTGTTTAAGATGAAGCCAGAAGAGTCGATCACAGAAATGTATGCTAGATTGTCTGTGATCATCAATAGTCTGAGAGGATTTGGAAAGGAGATTCAACAAGAAGACATTGTCAGGAAGATCCTTAGGTCCCTAACTCCCATCTGGGATACTAAGGTGACCGTCATAGAGGAATCTAGAGATTTATCCACCATGTCAGTAACCCAGCTGATTGGGTCTCTCATGACCCACGAAATGAACTTTAGACAAGGGAATGATGGACATGACAGAAAGGGAAAGAATGTTGCTCTGAAAGTCTCACGACATACTAAGAAGAGCAGCAGCAGCAGCAGTGGTGGTAGCAGCGAAGACTCTGACGGATTCTCAGACCTGGACAAGGGCGAGCAGGCCATGCTCACCAGGCAATTTAGAAAGTTCTTGAGAACTAAAGGGAAATTCTACAGAAGAAAGAGATTTAATGCTGCAAGGAAGTCTCCTGAATGAGAACTTGAGAAGAACCGATTTGTTAAGAAAGTTACATGCTACCATTGTCAGAAACCTGGTCACATGAAAAGTGAATGTCCAGAACTGCAAGCTAAGGCTCCCGGATACCAGAAGAAGATGGTGCACAAGAAGAAGAAAGCCATGCTGTGCACATGGAGCGACGAGGAGGAGGATCCAGAAGCCACCTCGTCCAGTGAAGGTGAAGAGAAGACTTGCCTCATGGCCAACCATGAGGAAGAGGTAACGAACTTATTTGAGAATTTTACTTTGGATGATTGGGAGGACGCCTATGGCGACCTGTTAGCTAAATATAATTTTCTAACCAAGGAGCACAGAATGCTTAAACGAAAGTTTCACTCTGTTTCTGAGGAACACTCTACGGACAACATGAAAACCAAGGAGATGGCCATTGAGCTAGATCAGGCTAGAAGTGAGATCGAGAAGTTTAGAATGGAAAGAGAGGAAAATCTAGCTAGGATGAATGAGCTGAAGAGTAAAACTGAAGAGAGTAAAAAGGAGTTTAGACTGATTACAGAAAAATATGAGGCGGTTAGAAAAGTTAATCAGGAACTCCAGGACCAATGTAATGAACTTCAGAAGGAGATTGAGGACAAAGGAAAAATGCTAGAAAAATTTACAGAGGGGAGAAACAATCTGGATGCCCTTCTGTGGTCGAGGGTAAACTTCAATAGGGAGGGATTAGGATACAATCCCACAAGTAAAAAACCCTTTGAATTCAAAACTGTCACGTTCTGCCCCACCAAGGGCAAAGAAAAACTGGAAACCCCATCCAGCTCCAAATCTGTCTCTACATTGAAGGTTTCGACCAGCAAATCTATTCAATCCACTGGTCAGCAGGCTAAGTAAGGAAATCCTGAGACTAGAACTGTTCCTGTGCAACAGTTGTGGAACAAAGGTTTTCACATGACCATTCCTATTGATGTCACTAGAAAGGTGAACAGTTTCGCTAAGAAAATTCAGCATGATAGTTATCAAGGAAAGCATGCGAACATGCATCACCTTCAGCACAATTTTCATTTGAATAAAAATGGTTACATGAATTATGCTCAGCACACACATGTTTCCTCCAAGAGGCCAAACAACAATTTCTCTGCTCGGAAACAACATAATTTTAATAGGAATAGGCTCATTCAACACCCACTGAGAAATGCCAAGAAGGAAGAATCAATCTACATGAAATCACTAAAAAGAACAGTAAAACAAATGTGGGTTCCTAAGTGTGATTTGGATAAATTGAAAACTGTCTTTGGACCCAATTTGAATTGGGTCCCACATTACTTTGTCTGAACTTTCGCAGGTTAGCCTGGCAGCCGAGCATAACAAGTGGTATCTTGACAGCGGCTGTAGCAGGCACATGACAGGAGACCGGTCCAAATTTAGCAAATTGAAAATGAAGTTTGGGGGCCTGGTCAAATTCGGTGGAAATAACAGAGGAAGAATAATTGGAATTGGTACTGTTGGTAAGTCCTCTACTAACTCCATTGAAGATGTGTATCTTGTAGAAGGACTTCAGCACAACTTGATAAGTATAAGTCAACTCCGCGACAAAGGACACAAGGTACTCTTTGACCACAATTCCTGCACTGTTGTTGAGCTGAATTCTGATAACGTTATGTTCAAAGGTCATAGAGTAAACAATGTATACATCGTAGACTTGGATGATAATCCTGAAACTCACTTGTGTATGTCTGCTACTTCTGAACAGGTTGCTTTTGACTGGCATAGGCGTCTAGGCCATGCTAGTTTGTCTACAATGAATAAACTGTCTAAGCATAACCTAGTTAGAGGTTTACCCCGAATAAGATTCCAGTTAGGGTCCAAGCTATGTGATGCTTGTGCACAAGGTAAACAGACTCGTGCAGTTTTTAAGTTGAGAACTGAGAGTCTTTCATCTAAACCGCTGCAGCACTTGCACATGGATCTCTTTGGTCCTACTCGCATACAAAGTTTGTCAGGTAAGAGATATGGATTAGTCATAGTTGATGACTTCACTAGATTTTCTTTGTTGTTTTGTTTAGCAAATAAAAATGATGCCTTTGATCACTTTGAAGAACTTTTCAATAAAATCAAATTGCTAGGTGAACATAACATCATTACAATTCAGTCTGACCATGGAGGAGAGTTTGAGAACTCTTCATTTTCTGAATTTTGCTCAAGAGAGGGAGTGACTCACAAATTCTCTTCTCCCAGGACACCGGAGCAGAACGGAATTGTTGAGAGAAGAAACAGGTCAATAATTGAAATGGCCAGGACTATGCTGATTGAGAGTGGACTTCCAAGGAGATTTTGGGCTGAAGCTGCGAATACTGCATGCTACATTCTAAACTGAGCCTTGGTAAGACCTACTCATAGGAAAACTCCTTATGAACTTCTCAAGGGTAAGCAGCCAAACATTTCTTACTTTAAAGTTTTTGGCTCCAAATGTTTTATTCACAATAATGGTAAGAATGGTTTGGACAAATTTGAAGCTAGAAGCTCTCCTGAAATTTTTCTCGGATATTCAGAAACCTCAAGGGCTTACAGAGTTTTCAATAAAGATGATCAAACTGTTGAAGAAACACCGCATGTAGTGTTTGATGAAAATGATTTCTCTAACAAAGTGATGGATGATGACAGGGAGCCATCTAATGAGGGAAATTTCTTGGAGAGAATTGAAGAAGAAGAGATGCAGCCAGCTGCTCAACCAGAAAACTCACAGCAAGAAGGAGCAGCTGAGGTAGGTGAACCCTCAGGTGAGATAATATTTCACAAAGACCACCCTAGTGAAAATGTCATAGGCAATTTGCATGATCCTCCTAGGACAAGGTCTCATTTTAGAATTGTCCAAGAACAGGACTTAGCTGCATTGGTATCTCAGGTGGAACCCAAATCTGTGGAAGAAGCCTTAAAACATGATTCTTGGGTATCCGCCATGTGTGAGGAATTAAATCAATTTGAGGAAAATATTATATGGGAACTAGTTCCCAGACTTGATAACACTCATGTCATTGACACTAAATGGATTTTCAAGAATAAAGTTGATGAGAATGGAGCTATTTCTAGAAACAAAGCAAGACTTGTAGCTCAAGGCTACAGTCAGGAATTTGGTGTGGATTTTGATGAATCCTATGCCCCAGTGGCTAGGATGGAAGCTATACGAATTCTGCTTGCATTTGCATGCTCTAGGAACATTCGGCTGCAGCAGATGGATGTCAAAAGCGCATTCTTAAATGGGGTATTGAAGGAAGAGGTATATGTTGAACAACCTCCAGGTTTTAATTTCTCTGTTCAGCCTAACATGGTTTTTAAGTTGAATAAAGCCCTCTATGGATTGAAGCAGGCTCCCCGAGCCTGGTATGAGAGACTTTCTGAATTCCTCTTGAGCAAGGGCTACACTCGAGGTAAGGTTGACCAAACCCTCTTCACCAAAAATCTCGGAAAGGATTTAATAGTGGTGCAGGTATATGTTGATGATATCATCTTCGGATCTAACAATTCAAAATTGTGTAAAGAATTTTCTGAATCTATGTCTCATGAATTTGAAATGAGTTTAGTTGGCGAACTAAAGTATTTTCTTGGGCTGCAGGTCAAACAAATGGAGGATGGTTGTTTCATAAATCAAACCAAGTATACTCTGGAGATGCTGAAAAGGTTTGGAATGACCAACCTCAAGACTATCTCAACACCCATGGGCACCAACTCCTCACTGGATTCAGACGAAAAAGGTAAAGAGGTGGATGCTAAATTATATAGAGGTATGATCGGTTCACTCCTCTACTTAACAGCATCCAGTCCCGACATTCAATTTAGTGTAGGGATGTGTGCCAGATACCAGTCTAGGCCTACTGAATTGCATTTGGCAGCTGTAAAAAGAATCTTTAGATACTTATCTGCTACCCATGATCTAGGTCTTTGGTATCCTGCATCATGTAGTTTAGATCTCATTGCATATACAGATGCAGATTATGCAGGATTTAAATTGGACAGGAAAAGTACTAGTGGTCACTGCGAATTTTTAGGAGGGTGCCTAGTCTCTTGGGGATCCAAGAAGCAACACTCTGTGGCTCTTTCTACTGCTGAAGCTGAGTATGTGGCAGCAGGGAGCTGTGGCACACAGGTTATATGGATAAAACACCAGCTTCTGGATTACTCAGTTGAGCTAGGTTGCACTTCCATCTTTTGTGACAATACTAGTGCAATAAACATTGCAAAGAATCCTGTACTTCATTCTCGAACTAAACACATCGAAATCAGGCATCATTTTATTCGAGATGAAGTAGCTAGGAAGACCTTTGAATTGATCCATGTTGGCACTAACTCACAAATTGCAGATATTTTCACTAAGCCACTGGATACTGAAAAATTTAGCACATTGCGCAGAGAATTAGGTATTTACAGAATTTCATGATTGAATAATTGATCTCTGAATAATCTGTCATATGCTCTTGTGCTTATCTATACTCATTGTCTGTTGCTGAAAATAACCTCATTATGGGTGTTTGCTGATTCACTCGTACTGCTTGATACCACTTTGTTTTCTTTGAGGTGTTTTGAGGGTTGTCTTGGTTAAGTCTGAGTTGGAGTCAAGGTCTCAGGGGGAGCTAGATTAATAATAGGAGTCATGCTCCTTTGGCCAAATCTGAACATACTTTGAACGGACTTTTGCTGACCTTATAAGAGAATCAGTTTGAGTAGGTGGATAAAAGAAATTTTTGAATGTTTTATCCGTTAAGACTGTTCATCTAATTTCTTGTTGGAATTTCAGCTGTTAGTCCCACTGAGATCAAAATCTGAATTCAAGACTATCTTCCTACACTGTAACTGACTTCTGATCTAGCCAGTATAGCATACCTACTTAGTCTAGTTAAGTCCGAAATGAGGTATATAGTGCTTTTGTCTGAAAAACTTTGGAGTTGGTGTATTGTTCTCAAACTTAATCAAGACTAATTTACAAGGTTTCCAGTGCAGTTTAATGAAAAATTCATGAAAGAAGTTTTAACAACCTTGTTAACTGTTCATTGAGAAACTGGGACTTTCATCAATGAAGTGAAAGAATCCCATGTCATGAGATGGCAGTATAAATCAGGCTTAATTAGCTGTCTTGATCATACAGAGCTATGGTACATATCTGGTTAGTAACTGGGGTGTCTAGCATCTGGTAAAGGTGTCACCTTAATGTCAACACCAGTTAGAATACTATCTCTGTCCTCTTGTCAGAAGGGGTAATGTGGTCTTGCCACCAAGTAACTGGGGATTCCTGCCTCTAAACAAGGTGTCTCCCTAATGTCAAAGGTGTACGTGACAGATTTACCTTTGATCTTGACCATCTTTGAAAAATTTTCTCCCTCTTGGTATCAAGATCCTGTTCACTTGCCATTTAGGTCTTGGTTTGTTTGTTTTCAATACCACAGGTCTTTGTTTTCCTGACTTCCTTGCTTTATACTCTCTGAGTAAAGACTTACTCTGACTATACTGGTATCTTGTACCTTACTTGCTTAGAATCTGGTTCTGTGTATGGAGCGAATCTTCATTCACCATTTTGCACACAGTCTGACTAACTGATCCTCAAAATCCTCACATAAAATTAATGGCTTTCTTAATTGCTTAAACATCTCAATAACTCTCCTTTATCAGCCATACTCTCTATTGTTTTCTCTCCTCTGTCAGGAAGTTTCTTTTCGAGACATCTTCAGACCTGCCCCTAGTTTTGATGATGTAAAGGGGGAGAGTGTCTTGCTTGTGTCTTGCTGAGGGGGAGCGAAAGATAAGTGCTGAGGGGGAGCGAAAGATAAGTGCCCTGAGTTATCTAGTCAGAGGAAGGCAGTTGTTGTGTTCAGGGGGAGTTCTTGGGAGTCGTCAGAGGAGGCGAGTGTGTTGTGTGTCTGCTTTGCTTATCCTCACAGCTTATCTTCACTTAATCTCATTGCACTTCATCTCTGTTATTTAATATAGTGTTGCCATCATCAAAAAGGGGGAGATTGATGGATTTTTGTGACTTCCCCAGTGTTTTGATGATGAGCATCACTATGTTAAATATTATCATTTTAATCAGATATCTTGCGAAACGTTATGCATTCGAACTTTCCATGATTAACAGGAAAAACTGCTATGAGATAATACCTTGCATGTCCGTACTGTCCCTTTCATACTTCGTGTTGTTTGTGTTCACTACACTTCGTGTTGTCCTTTTGTACGTCGTGTTGTTCCAACTATGTTTGTTGGTTGTCTTCGTGTCGTTATTTGTTCCATCGCGTGCTGAACACTGCAGCACCTCGTGCTGCTTTCTGTGCCACCTCGTGTCGCTCCATCTATGTCACCCCTATGTCTTCGAGTCTTATGTTCTGGCCAAGTCTATACAGCCTCATCTTTACCTTCGTTCCAAGCCAAAGTCTACACATTGTCTTAGCGTCATGCATCAGTCTTCAAAGTCCATACAATGCACTGTAGCATGTTCGAAGCTAAGTCCATACACTGGTTTAAGTTTCCAAGTCTATTCTTTGGCAGCTGAACTTTGAAGTCTATACATTGGCCTTCACTTCAAGTATGTACAGCCATTGTCTTGCCAAAGTATATACGTTGTGAACCGTCAAGTCAGTGCAGACTTTGCCTTGTTCAAAGTCTGTACATCGTCCAGTTCTTTGGCAAGTCTATACCTTGTGAAAGTCCATACATTCGATTGGGTTGCCTTGAAGCCGTTCCAAGTCTATACATCCAGTTGAACGCAAAGTCTTCACATCGCCTCACATCATATGAAGGCTGTACGTTGAAAGTGTCTTTCTGCTTTGTGACCACACTTCGTGTCGGTTCCTGCTTTCGTGTTCGAGTTGGTTTTAGTCCGTGCTGTTTTCGTGTCGTCCTCGTCTTCGAGTCGTTCGTTAGTTCGAGCAATCTTGTACTCGAGTTGTGTTTTATGTCTTCGTGTTATCTTTTGTGTTTTATGTCTTCGTGTTATCTTTTGTGTTTGTGTCTTCGTGTTATCTTCTGTGTTTGTGTCTTAATGTTGTTTTTATGTCTTCGTGTTGCTTCTTTCTATCCTCGTCCAGGTTTCCTCTGATCGCGTGTCTTACTACCGTTTTTATTCCGTGCTATTTCCTTCTCACCTCGTGTAGTTCCCTTTGTAGTGTTAGCTTTATTATTGTGTATCTCGTGTCGTTCTCTTTTTACCTCGTGCTGTTTTCATCTGACCTCGTGTCATTCTCTCTTTATCTCGTACTGTAGTAATCTTGTGTATCTCGTGTCGTTCTCAGAATAGTGCATTTCGTATTGCTACCACATACCTCGTGCAATTTTAGTTTTTGTGGCCCTGAGTTTTAATCGTTTTAATTCTTTGCAGGAGAAGAAGAAAAACAAAAAGAAGAAGGTGGTCCGAGGAAGAACATTCACCGGTGTCTGGGCTACACGTGATCCAATACTAAAGGAACCAATGCTATATGGGCACGTGGCAAGAAGGTTCTGGATCGAGCGTGGGAAGCACACGCCTTGCATGCACCCTCCTGAGCGCTTATAAAAGCACTGCCTCACCATCTACGAATGGCTGAGGAGCTCCGAGGTTACAGTGAAGAAATTTGAGTGAGAGCAGAAGAGAAAGAGCCTCCCTGAGAAACTAGAGTGTTCCAGTTGAGAGAGAAGAGAGAGCAGAAGAGTGATCAGAAGATGGGTATTGACTTACGGATCAAATCTGAAGTCTGCTGCTTAGTTTGTACTACATTGTTTCCAGTTTCTGAGTTTTGGATTCCTTCTCTCTTGTTTTCATTTTTATCTGTTTTTCTTTCTTGATTGAAAGTTCTCTGTGTTACCTTCTGGTGTTCAGGGGAAGAGAGAGACGTGTTCTCTCTGGTTTACTTGCAACAGAGGTTGCAGTATTGTTCCCTCTCGTAGAAGAGGTGTTCCCTCTGGGATTCAGAGGAAGAGAGACCTTGGTCTCTGGTTCTAGTGACTGCAGATCACTAGTGTTCCCTCCAGTTGGAGGAAGAGGAAATTGTTTCTTGGTTTCCAGGGACTTGGCGTCCTTAGGGTTCCCTCCGGGTGTGGAGGAAGAGGGGAGGGTGTTCCCCTGGTGAAGCTGTGAATCAGCCGTTGTCGCAGACTGAGTCTGCTTTGCTAGCAGGTGCTAGTGGAAGCCTCACTTCGATTTGAAGTGAGGGGTGGACGTAGGCAGACTGGAGGTCTGACCGAACCACCTTAAAAACCTCTGAGTACTCGTGTGATTGTCTGTGGTGTTTTTGTGGTGTGCCTTCTATCCACTCGAGCTATTGTCCGCACTGCGGTTTTTGTGGGTTCAACTCCGAGATTGCTTGTTTTCAGTGAATCATTCTTCAGTAATTTTTAATCGGTTGAAAACAGTGATCTATTCATCCCCTCCCCTTCTAGATCACTTTATATTTCTCGTATCACTTGTTCCAAGCCGCTGCCACCGAGCACACACACACGTAGTCGTGGAACACACCCCGGACGTAAAAATCACCCGGAGACAGCTCCATCTACACTCACAAACTCGGGGAAACTTGCCCCGCAATAGATCCACACACTCGGAGACACAGCTCCGCCACATACAATAATATTCCAAGTTTGATGAAATAAAAGGATATACAATGACCTCCCAAAATATTAATCTATGCTCAAGTAAAAGGATGGAAATGAGAGAAGAAGAACTCCCCCTCAATCCACAGTGAAATCCGTAGATGAGATGGATGGGTGCGCTGGAAGTATTTGTCCGCAGAGTGGAAGCCAGCCGAAACCATAGGAGCCGCCCAGGTGGAATGTTCAGCAATGGCGTTCAGGAATGGGATCAGATCGGCAGGGAAAAGCTCACTGATGGCGTCCTCCTGATCTTCCTCTTCCTTCTCCAAGTAGTTGCGTCGCCCTCCTCTTCTTTCCTGCAAAGAATAGAAAACGTTCAGCCCAAGGGATGTCTCCTTCGATGGAGATCGCAGGGTATATATACACATGGAAAAGAGATGACAAAAGACATTAAAGCCCATGCAAAAATCACTTAGAACCACACCCAAACAAGGGTAGAAACCCTAGGGGTAAGAGGATAAAAGAGCAATCCAATCGGACCAAGAGATGGGAGGTTCGAAACCAAAATCGGAAACCCGATCCGAACGCACCAGAAGAAGTGCCGACTCAAGGAGTCGACACTTTTGCTGTTGTGTTCTTGGAGTCGACACTTTTTATCACTGGTTTTGTCTGCTTCAAAAGAACGCCCTCAGCCTGCAGGTGTCGACTCTCAGAGTCCACACTTGCAGCCTGCAGCCTCATACAACAGGCTGGGCTACAAGTGTCGACTCTGGGAGTCGACTCTTGTAGCTCCAGAACAGAGAAATGCATAATGCAGTAATATTAAGCTCAAAAACCATATAAATGCATCAAGGCCAAGTTAACCATATAAGAATGCAGTGAAAGTAGGCTCTTACCATGCCTCTTACCATGTCTTCAAAAATTTGAGGGCAAAACTTAACCTGCAGATTAGAAGCTCAAATTTATGATAAATTCAAGCCAATCCATATTAAGCTTGCACTTTCATAGATCCAATGGAATGAGACCAATATTGAAATTAATCTTGCACTTGACCAACTAGTCACTCATACCAGTCTTTAATCAAAACGTATGAAGGAACCATTTTCCTTATATCCAACCTGCATGTTAATAACTTTGTATAGCGACGAGAAATAGAGATGATTCAATCACCTCCATCCCATTAAAAACACACGCATGAAATGCATATATCAGATGGGCTCTATGCATAATAGGCAATTCATGTGAACATCACTTAACCCTCATAAACCAAAAATCGCTTCAAACATAGAGAAGGCATTTCTGAATAAAATTCAATTGAACTTTCCTGAAAACCAAACTTAGTCCAAAAATTCCAAGTTCAGACCAAAGCAAAGAAAACCCAGTTTTAGTCATAGTTCAATCAAGCCACACATGTGTTCAATGTTCAGATCAAGAATAGGAAATTCAGTACAATGCTAATTGAAGTTCAATTCAGCAAATCTAAGTACAGTCAAGGACATTCAAGTTCAGTCCAACTCAATATTATTATGCCATATGTCATATGCATAAAACCTTCTGTGAAAAACTGGAAACCTCATTCATGTTCTAACCTCTTCAACCCTATTAACTTGTGTGCATTAACATGCATTTAAACCAACATGGAAACCAGATCCAAGCTCAAAAGCATAGCACACATGAAATCTATATTTAGTTTAGGAATGTTAAGACCAGCCCAAGATTTCAAGATCAATCTAGAACCTTACAAGTTCAGTCCAATTAATTCAAGCACAATCAAAAGCAATCTGAACTTAGCTCATTTACAAGCAATATGAGTAAACACAAATCCATTTAACAGGTAACAATACTGTGCTTAGCTGATTGAAAGCCATTGAACTAACCTTTCAAATAGAATTCAATCAAACTTAAATCAATTTCTGCATGAAGAACCCATGACTTAACATTAAAAGACCATATGAAGAACAAAGCAAGAACCATGGCTCAAAGAGCCAGGGGTTGAGCCATGGGGTCGTCCTTGCAAAATGGAATAGAAAAACTACAAATTCAGCCCAATGCAATCTGAAACCGCATTCAACCATCATTATTTTACCATGGGACCAAGGGATTGAAGGCACCTTGAATCTCCACTATATGAAATTCAGATTCATGAACACATTAAATCAACACAAATTAGGAATATGGTATTCTAGCTTCAAGGCCTTTTAAACAACCTTCAAAATATCTCTACATAAGAGACATCTCAATCATGAATCAACTTGCAAAGCAAGATAGCAACATATGAGTTCATGAGACAACAACAGACATTTTCCACAACACTTACACACAATATTTTCACTTCTATTCATACACAAACCATACAATATATTGTAATCATCAAAACCATTATCAAAGATAAAGAGGGAGCGCAAAGAACCCAACAGGGAGAAATTTTAGAATTTGATATGTGTTTTCATTTTATTCTTCGTCTTTCCTATCCTCATAGATTGTGTTGTGAGCTGTGCTCCGTTTAGAGATAGCTGTTGACAACCGTTTTATGACCAATGAGTTGGGTCATCTCCTTATTCATTTTTATGATATCTCGAGTTATTTGCCGCTTATTGGGTCATTTTTAGTCATGTTTTTGGGCTTGATTTATGGGTCATTCTCCCTAGTTGGGCCTAGCTCCATTGATTTCTCGTGATTTGCATCTTATTGGGCCTTGATATGGGCTTATAAGGATTTTATTGGGGATTAACTTAAAGATTTATCGGTCTTTATCTCTTTTGCCACGTCTACTAGCCTGGCGGTCTATCGTATGACCGTTAGGAAGGCGTTGGCAGTCTTTTGGTGGACCACTAGGAGGTAGAGAGTCCTGTTGGGTCTCTTTGATCTTATCTTCTTGTGAACGACTGGGCCTAGCGGTCTATCGCTTGACCATTTTCATGTCCCTTGCGGTCTATCGCAAGACCGTTTAGTGCAGACCGAGAGTCATGCTCTACTGTTCTTCCTTTGCTTCGCCGTGGACGAACTAGAGTCCATGATTCCTTGATTTCTCTCTAGATAGAGGCTCTCAGAACCTTCTATTTGTTTCTATGGACTCTTGGGAGTATTATCTTCAAGAATTATCCAGGTTCAGGCCTATTTTCGAGTCATTATCCCTCCAACTCGAACCTTGGGTTTGAGGGCCTATAAATAGGACCCTTGACTTCATGGCTTAAAGAGGAGATTTCTGGAGCTTGCCACGAAGTGCTGCTGCATTCTAGAGCGAGTACTAACCAGGGAGAAGCTATTTCTACGTCCATAAGGCTTCTGGTTCAGGGAGTATCAAGTTCCATTAGTTAGTTTTGAGTCTTTTTCTTTAGTTTTAGTCTTTCCCTCTTGCATATTCATAGCATATTCCCTCTTCTTCTTTCCATGTTCTCTACACTCATATCACATTTCAAAACATCCTCCTATCTTTTCCACGCCCCACAGGGGTTAAAAAATCACCAACCCCTAGGTATTCGCCCTTCCTTTTATGCATTTTAGTCTAATTGCATTATAGATTCTACATTAGTCCCAAGGGCTTATTGGGTCATTTTTCTTTGTGTCTATACTCTCTTGCAGGTTTACAGGACTTATTGCATGAGGCCCATCACTTTTGGCTGGCTAGGAGGGGTGGAGATTCAAGTTCCACTTCATTGTTCTAGGTGCTCTAGTGGTCATTCATCAGACCGTTTGCGGATTCCTGGCGGTCTGTCGTAGGACCGTTTGCTGTCTCCTGGCGGTCGTCTGCTAGACTGTTTGCCTCTACTACACCTGGGTTTTCTCTCTCCCATGGTGGGTGGTCTCACTCGACTCTTTCCAAGATATTTATTACAGTTTTATTATTTTATTTCCCTTGGTGGCAATCACATCATTCTTAATTTGGGCATTGTTCAGTCTCTTGCTTGATTGTCTTCTTTTACTTTAGTTGTTCCACAGCCTTGGTGTGTGTTTTATTTCATTTCCTTTGCTCCACGCCCATGACGTGTGTTTCTATTTCTCCTTTTCATTCTTGGCATATTTGAGTTGACGTGCCCATATGCTCTGATTTCATGTTGATTGCTTGAGTTAGTGCATCACTTGTTCACATCACATCACTACACTCATACACTTATATCATCACATTCTCACACTCTCACACAAAGAAAGAAGGTGAACATAAACATCAACAACCCTCATTTTTTGGCGATCACGGTGGGACATCTAGTGCCAATCGTGCTCAGTTTCTGTTTGACTTGCTGTTCTTAGTTGTCCTCAGTTGCCCTTGTGTTTTCCTCGATTTTCCCTTTTATTTTCTATTGTGTTCTGCTCTCTGGCTCTCTGGCGGTCTCCGTTTTTGGCTTTCTGGCGATCTAGCGGTAGACCGTCTGGTATTCTCAACGGTCGCACATATGATCGTTTGCTCCAGTCATAGGTACACATCCCGAGGTTGCTATTATTTTTGTTGTTTTTGACTGTGTTTTTATTTTTGGGTGCTATCTGGTCTCCTCCTCTTGTTGTGGTATATATTTGCATCATTGGTTGCATATTGTTTGCTAGTTATTAAGCTAGAAATTGCATGCACTCCGGTGCACATAGGGTCATTCATCTTTCATACCATAGTTGCATTCCTATCTTAGTGTGTGATCCTCTCACCTCCATATTCCTTGGGGTCGACTAGGTGATCACATCAGGGACCTCCATAAGTCTCCGCGAGCCATGGATTCCCACACGGACGCCGGGCCAGTTGTACCTTTACCACCCTGTGTCTAGGTTGCATAAGTAAGGGAGAGTTCACATCTAGAGTTAACCAAGTCCCCAATATCCATCCTATTAGGAACCTATTGTTGGAGAGCATATATTAAATTCAAATCACTAAGGTTCTAAAGGAAGAGGTAAGTAAAATTTGTGCATCATTACAACTTAGTTGACTTTGAGTGCTTTTTCATCCCTTTCTTGTTTGCATAAGTTTGGAATCATCTTGTCTGGTCACTCATTTGTGGTTGTTTGTGTTGTTTGCTTTGTCTTAAGGTGCTTCATTGCATGTAGAGTTGTTTCTGATCCATAGAGTCATCTTCTAGGGCCAATTCCTCTTTCACCTCTTATTCCAATCCCTTGTTCGAGTCAAACATGTCTCCTTATGATCTTCCCTGTTCCCAGGAGGAATCTCTTCCCCAGGGACTCTTGGAGGACCCACTTAGGGTTGTCCAGCTTCAATCAGGAGAAGGGTCTGCCCCTCCTCCATCTTCTGTCCCCATGGAGGGTGCGCAACCCTCCCTCTCCTCCAATAATTCCACCGGCCACATTTTACAAATGATGGCCCAATTGGATCCGGCCCAACTTCAGGCCCTCTATTAGACCTTGCAGGGGGTCCAATGCCCCATCTCGCACGATGGCACAAGGTCTGTCCACTGCTTCCATCTCACAATCTAGGGTTGATGGGCCCGGGGTGTCGCCCATTCCAATTGATCTTACCCCGGTCCAGCCCAGGACCCTCCAATTCTCCAATATAGAAGCGGGCTAGTCCTCTAGCTTGGCCAATCAAATTCTTGATAAAGGGAAGATCGTTCTTCTATCATTCACCCAGGCCGAGTCCTATAGGCCTACACCATCAATGCCACAAGTCCTCGTTGGACTGGCCGATTTTGCTTGCCTGCAGCAAGGGGCGGCCCATGTTCACTCCAATTTGGGTCATCCTCCGGCCCAATATCATTCTTATGGGCCCCCTCCTCCTCCTTCCGTCTATCCTTCAGCTCCTCGCCTTGAGCTTACTCCATTCACTACACCTACTCCATCTCGGGAGCATGAACTTCTTGATAAATGGGCCGCCATGCAACATTAGCTCGACTTTCTTCAAAAGAGGGTTGGCCCACAATCTTTAGTGGATGTTCCAGTTCCTAGTTTCCACAACATCCGGTTCCCTCCCCAACCTAAGCTCCCCACATACCGCAAGTATGACGGGAATAGCAATCTATTTGTTCATGTGAGGGACTTTATGTATGAATCGACGCAGTTCCAATATGATGATCGCCTTATGGCATATTTGTTCTGCCGATCTCTAGATGGAGTTGCATTGGAATTGTTCTATGCCCTACCGTTAGAAGATGTTGAAAGCTTCAAAGTGGTGAAAGAAAAATTTATTCAAAGATTCCAAGACCGGGTCAGCCCGGAGTATTCATTCACAGATCTGGTGGCTGAAAAGATGAAGGTAGATGAAGAGTTTGCTACATACACCAACAGATGGAGGCAGATGGCCGCCCGTGTGTCGGGTCACATTCCGGAGGAGGAAAAGGTCAAGTTGCTAATATCCAATGCCACACCCACCTTTCGCAACATATTGGCCATGAATGATATTGCCAACATGCATCAACTATATAGCCGGGCACGGTTCATTCAAACCCAGTCAAGGACTCCCCTATCCACTCTCTTTTCGAGGCCCAAAAGCCCAAATATAATAGAAAACCTCAGGGGCCCGTTACCGAAGGAGTCCAAACTAATGAACAGGTGCAAGCCGTTGCATTCCCTTTCCCAAACTAGTCCGCTCCGTTTCGCTTCCCGTAAAACCCGCGCAATCCCCAATTCTCTGCTCCCCAAAATTCTCAGCCTACCTTCTCCGCTCCACCAAACACCCAACCTACCTTCCCCATGCCACAAAATGCCTTCCCCGTTCCACAACAACCGCAACAACCTCCGCAATACCAAAATGTCCCTCCACCCAACGGCTACACCAACAAGCGCCCGACTCCAAAGAGAGTGCAATATCCTCCTCTGCCCGAAACCCCTCGCGGATATCTTTTCCTCCCTCATGTTAATAAATGCAATTCAACTTCCTCTGGAACGGCCCAATTGGAACCCGGCCGTCTACCAGTTCAAATATTACATGTTTCATAGGTAACCCGGGCACACTATCGAAGGATGTTATCAGTTTCGAGATCTGGTGTACGATCTCCATGAAGGGCAACGTATTTATTGGGCCGAAATGCATAAGGCCATTATTGAAATCAAAGAGAAAAGAAGGCAAGCATCGAGGCAGCAAGTGCAGCAGCAACAAGCACTGCAGCCACAGCAGCAGCCACAACAACAGCAACAGCCCGTTCAAGATTTGGGGATCCACCAAAACCCCATGTCGAATCATCCGCCCGCTCCGCAACCACAACCACCGGCACCGGCCCAAGTCAACCTTGTTCAACCACTAGCTCCTGACGCTGCGTGGTATTATGACGATGATGCGTCTGTACAACGGCTCATGGCCCTCCACCACAACTACCGCAACCCTTCTTTACCTTCCACTCCCCTCATCCTCCCACTTAACCTTCAAACCTCTCCGTCACCCGTAATCGCCAAACCCCTCATCCTACCATCCGCTTCTTCCGTTATCCCGCCTATCTCCACTCCGCCGCCAGCTCCCGTGCCCATCGTTACCATCCCTTCATCAAACCCTTCACCCGTTACCCCTCCACGGCCTGTCATCTCCGCTACCCCCATAACACCTATTATCATCACACCTACCCCTACTCCTATCACCCCCACTATCACCACTACACGCTCTACCACGTCACTTATCCACCCCGCAGGGCCCATTAAGCTGCTTATCCTAAGCCCATCTGGCGCCGTGCCGGCCCAAAATCTTGCCCTATGGAGCGGGCGTTTATTTCATAGGAATTATCCTTCTACTGGTGCTTCCGCACCTAATCCCTAGTCCCCACAACAGGCCGCTGATCAGGAGGAGGCAGATCTGCTGCCCGAGACACAATATGATATGCTACATCATCTGGACCAAGTGCCCGCCAATATTAATGTGATGGAATTGATCAAGAGGTCCACGCTTCACCAGGATGGGCTCCGTAATTTCCTTCAGAAGATGATAGTAAATGAAGATATGGCAGTGGACAGCCTACTAATAGCTCTGGCCACAGTCTCCAAAGGGCCAACAATTACTTTCTCTGAAACTGAACTGGCACCCCTTGAAGCACGACAGATGCCGCTATGCATTTCTATTAGTCTCAACAAAGTCAGCATAGACGTAGCATTAGTAGATACATGGGCTTCTATTAATGCAATCTTTTAGAAGATCTATTAAAGCCGACCCCGACTACCATTGCAGCATATGACAACTCAAGGAGGGCGTGTCACGACGTGGTCATCATTTAGGCTGAGCTCGGGCCTCTCACTATGCCAATTGAATTCTATGTGTTGGATATCGACCCTATGTTCAAGGCTATGTTGGGTCGTCTGTGGATAGATAATCTCAATGCTGTACCATCCACTATCCATCAGTGCCTCAAATTCCCTTTTCAAGGGAGGGTGGTTAAAGTGAAGAGCATGTCCGTGGTCCAGTCTGTCAAGGCCGTCTCCGAGAAAATTCTGCCAACACTGTGGCCCAGCACGCGGCTTGTTATTTCTATTTTAGATTTGGATTTTCCATGGGCTTATGCACCATGCAAGCCCATTACTGTGCCGGTCAACGTCAAAGTGAAGCCCTAGATACGAGATTCAAAGGGGTGGAATATGATACTAAAGTTGGGTTATCAGCTGGGAAGAGGCCTCGGCGCATAATTACAAGGGCGGACTAAACTAGTCCCCAAAGGCAAAAAGATGAATATGACGGGTCTCAGTTACCGAGAATCCTCACTCTCAATCTTGGGTGACTCTAGGCCATTGACATGGGATTATCGCCAGCATTTGTTTAAAGGCCCTCTCCAGCCAGGCACTCTGAAGACGTTTCCGAGTCAGCTCAAGGAAGAAAATGTAGCTCACACAGTAGACAGCCCACCATTGCTGCCTAAGGGGCCGGTCGATGATATGCTTGATGTCAGTCAAGCATCTGAGAGATTATTTTATGAAGAAGAAAGTTGCGAGAGAAACCAGGAGGTGCGGCTTGTGCTTTATGAGCCGAAGCAGCCAGTTCACCGCCCGCAGGAAAGGGGGAGCTCACCCATCATATTCACTTGGTCTCCTTCCTGCTTGTTTTCATTCTTCCAAAAGCTGGTATCCATACCCCGCTCACCTCCCATCTTAATCAATCCGCTATTGCTTGAAGTGCCTACTGATTTTCTCATTATTCGGACATGCACATGTTGTCCACCTGTTGATCTATCTACTCCTTTCTTCTCCTCCTCTGATCCCTTCCTCGACATCATTTGTCCATCCAAGTATCCTCTCAGGCTTCCTCCTCCGCCTTCCTCTTCTCTGTCTTGTTGCATGATCTCCACTGACCTCAAAAAAAAAATGTCAACTTTGAAATAGAGATTTTAGTGGAAGATTACGCTGTCTATTCTCCATCATCCTCCCAGGGGCATGAGGTCCCTACTGCCTCCCTCCCACTAGATTTTCTCTCTCCTAGGTTAGGCGTAGGGTCCATCAAGTCTAGGGTAGAAGAGTCTGATAGGTCTAGAGAAGTATGGTCATCTTCTAGGTCATTCAACCCTTCCTTGTCTGAGTCACGCTCGTCGGCACGTCATTCCAAATCCATTCCTAATAGATTTTTGCAGGATCTAGCTCAGCGATGTCATGCTCTTCTTAGATGCCCGGAGTTTATAGCTACGGCAATTATGATTGAAGAAGATGAGGAGCAAGGCGGGGTGTCGAGCGACAACGGATTGGGAATCTATGAAGTCATGGATGAAAAGGACTCGATGGATTTTGAGGACAGCAATGTAGACGACACTACTGATTCATATGTGCAGGGATTAAAGAGATTTGATGAGCCATCGTCAGTAGTGGATGAACCTACAAAGGAAATTAATCTGGGAACTGAAGAAGACCCCAGGCCCATCATCATTGCCGCTAATCTCCCTTCAAAAGTTGAAGAATATTTAGTCAAGGTCCTAAGGGAGTATAGTGATTGCCGGGTCTTGACCACTCTTTAGTGGAACATCGATTAGTGCTTAAGCCAGGGGCAATGCCCGTTAATCATATTCGTCGACGTGAAGGACCCGAGGAGCGGTCATCTCTGTAGCCCTTTAAAAGGTCACTTTATTGACTCGAGCGCCCACCGGGCGTGCCAGACTTGTTCGATGGGTTTTTTTTTTGGTCGGGTCAATCAACCCTTAAATTAATAAATAACCAACTGATTAGTTGATCGCGCAGGCGTGCCAGTCACATGGGTGACGAGTTTATTGTGCGCTCATTCTGACCCTTGTGGGGCGAGAGTGAGATTCAGGTTGGGACCAGCAGTCCGCCATACCATAAAGGCTATGACGTTAATTACATCCCCTATGAGGGAGAAAACCTTTGATTAATTACCGAGATAGCGGGCCGTTTAAGGCCGAAACAAGATGCAAGAGGATAAACGTGATGAGGTCACATGAGATGCCTTTATCTGTCATGGAAGAGAGGCATGGTTCATTAAGTTGGAGACCCTCAATATGTGGCAGAGGACATAGGTCCGAAGACCACCGTCGCGCATAGCAAAGATTTCCGATCGGGTATAACCCTGTCTTTCGTCAATGCCATTTGATATACCCGAGGGTCTATGCAAGCAAGCATGCATGATGCTCATGATTATGCTAAGCATGGTAATAGAGTTATGAAGATATACGATGATTAATCACATTTATTAACCTCCGCCAAAGGAGGCAGGAATCGTAACATAAGCATGATAATGAAAGCATGATGCTAACAGATATAACAGTAGAAGCATGGTAATAAGATAGGTCGGACTTGAACATCCCTTTTCTTATTTAGTTTATTACTGATTGGGGTTTATTAATCTCGATCGTGGGAGGCAAAGATCGCTCTGAAGGTGAGTGAGTGATTAAAACCATGCAATAATTCAAAACCGGTGCGACCACGCGTAGGGATAGGTTTCCCCGGCGCGGCCAAATTTAGGCAAAGGAGCTTAATCCGGCGCGGCAATGACAATCATTAAACTGGCGTGGTAACCTTGGGACGCGCTGGTTTAGGGCGGGTCAGGAACGAGCCGATTAAAACCAGAGAGTTATGAGTCTAATGTTAATCCGGCGCGGGGGGGTACCGCGCCGTATTAGGGTGCGCCGGATTAGGACCGCGCCATTTTAGTTGATTTTGAAGTATTTTAGAACTATTTTGGTTTATTAAGTTGTTGTTGCAGGTTTTGAGATTAATTGGGCTGATTGCCTGTTTAATTAGAGTCCAGGGCTCTCAAGGAGCGAAGCTCTAAGCTAGTGTGAGGTTCATACTCGAACACTAGGGTTTATTACTTGAAGACATGTGTTTTATTGAAGCCAATTCACTGGAGGCAATCTTACTAATTAAGAAGTTCTTCCGAAAATTGGGCAGCATCTCCCCCGTACTTGAAGGATTGCAGGGGAGAAACCGGGTCATACTCACGTGTGGTGTAAGCCCCTAACTAGCCGAACAGCACGACGGTGGCTAGCAAATCCCAATCGGACAGGAAACCCCGAGGACTGGCCTACAAGGGGTACCATGGCTCCGTGGGTTGAAACAGGCAGATATGGCAGCTAATGAAGGAAGCGACAACCCCGAGAGCTAGCCTACGAAGGGTGAGCAACCTGTAGTCTACACCGTATCCGAGAGAGGGATGACTGTTAGGGAGGGAGACCCCGGGGACTAGCCTACAAGGGGCACACATCCCTTAGTCACCATAGAGTCCCTAAGGACTGTGGGTTTTCAATCTGTCGGGGTTAACCCTATTGTTGTTCACCCGGTGGCCTGTGGGGACACTCATCACTGACAGATGTGCTCCTATCGACCAAGTGGTGTTTGTAATGCGACATCGGGGAATGTTTCCCCTCCCCGGTTTATTGGAGCAGTGCTATCAAGCAAGCTCACAGATCCTGAATGCAAGCGGGATGAAAATAGGAATGCGTAACACCACACGACAGTCTGTGAGTTGATAGATTACCGAGCATGGGTTGGAGAATTGACATTCGAGGATTAAAGGAATTAACAATCACGGAGGAAGAGGTGATTAGCAATCACAGAGAGGGGTAGCTAGTATATAAATAGGATGATTTAGCTACATGCACATATGCTCGAGTAACTGGCATGCAACAGTCACAAGACGGGCCTTGGTGTTCTAGAGGTGACCCCCACATTCTCTGAGCAATGGAACAATGCAAAGAGAAAAGAAAATGGAGATCGAACCCTGAAACAGAGCGGGAAGAGATACGTGCACAGGCGCGCCTCTATCCACAGAGTATGCAGGAACCATCGAGTAGGACACGGCCACTGCGTCGACATGAAGGACCCAGGGAGGGGTCATCTCTGTAGCCCGTGGTATCCCAGGGCATATTCGGAGTCAGAGAAACCGGATTCGGAAACCACGCGCAAGGGGGAAAACAGACAGATGCATCGACTGAGATAGAAAAGGAAGGAGGAGACACAACATCGTGCATTCAATCAACCAGCACACACACACACACACACACACACACACACACACACACACACACACACACACACACACACACACACACATATATATATATATATATATATATATATATATATATATATACAGGGGGGGCTAACACATATATTACAAATCCGGCGCTGACGTCGTCGCACGGTCACCGTTCACTAGTTGCAGAGGGATTTACAGAGGAAGAACAAACCAAATAGATGACGAGGAGGGGGGGGGGGAGATTGGCTCATATCATCACCATGCCCCCCCTTCTCGCTTACATTAGATCATAGGGGAGGAGTCGGAGAGATAACGGGGGAAAACCACGCAACCCACCTGTTCCTCGAACAGAATATCGGACCCTCACTCTTCTTCCCCGGCTCCGAAGGACTTCAGTCAGAGCAAAGGAAGACGGCGGCGAGGGGACACTCAGCGAGAACCCCGCTTCTCCCCCAAGGAAACCCTCTCTCCCTCAAGTTTGATTAGCTCTCTGACTCTCCCTCTCTCTCGAGCAGTCGCCAGTGATCTCCCTTAATTCGATTCGCCTCTCTCCTTCTCCTCTTTTTCTATACGGGGCCAGCAGCAATATATATAGGAAAAGGCTAAAAGCCTAATCCGGCGTGAAGAATGGCGCACCGGATAAGGGGCCCTTCATGACCTTTTACGCATCGGAATGGGAGGGCGTCGGATAAAGGGGTCCATCAAGCTTCTGGGCGTGCCGGAATTGAGGGCGCCGGATAAGGGGGCACGCCGGTGAAGGGGGCGCCATATTAACTTTTTCCGCTTGACTCGGGTTAGTCGATGAGTCCGGGGATGGTCCCAGGAGTCACCGTGACCATTCATCTTGCCGTAATTCTCCAAAACACTAACGAGAAGCCTTGACGAAGCTCTCGAGGTGACGTATGGCCCTTCTCGAAACCTCGAGTATCTTTGGTTTGAACACGCGGGCTTTCCGCTGACACGGCTTTCGGCACTACGATTCGTGCTGCTAGCTCGGCCTGGCTTGTGTTCAAAGCTTCTCGGAGGGTGGAGTAACACTCGGGATAGTTTCGCCCAGGCCGGGAGATCATTCGGCCACTAACGGACCCAACTTGGCGAGAAGCCATACTCGTGCCGGGTAATCGGGATCTTCTACCGAAAGAGCCCTCGGTCCTCCATTCTGAAGAGCTACGTGCATTCTTTCACCTCAGGGGAGTCTTTCATAAGGTGGCGGGCCACCAGGTAGACCATCGTCCTTGGTCGGACAACGGGTGTAGTGTATGCAGCATGACAGAGTCAATGCCGGCTCATTGGGCAGGCTTGGTCGCACTGTCGATTGTTTGTGAATTCATCTCGATTCTCCTGAGGTGAAGTCCCCGGTGTTCATACAGGGTGACATGAGGCTTTGGCAGCTTGGGAGGGCTTCAATATGTTGATATTCATCGGCTTCCGTGCTTCGGTGGGCTGTGTCATTCGTCTTTGAGGCTTGATCGCCATTAATCATATTTTGAGTGCCAAGACCCCTCTTTAGTGGAACATCGATTAGTGCTTAAGCCATGGGCAACACCCGTTAAAGAAAGATCGAGGAAATTCTACCCCCACATGGCCTTAAGGATAAAAGAAGAGGTCGACAAATTGTACAAGGTCAGATTTATTAGAGTTATCTTGTATCCTCAGTGGGTGGCGAATATTGTCCCTACCATCAAGAAGGATGGGAAGGTGTGCATTTGCATTGATTTTAGGGATCTTAATAAAGCATGTCCCAAGGATGATTTCCCGCTACCTCATATAGATGTTTTGGTGGACAACATTGTCGGGTACGAAGCATTGTCATTTATGAATGGTTATTCATGCTACAACCAAATCCGTCTCGCTCCTGAAGATCAAGAAAAAACCTCTTTCACCACGCCCTGGGGTATGTATTGCTATGTGGTCATGCTGTTTGGTTTTAATAATGTGGGTGCCACTTATCAAAGGGTGATGATGGCTATATTCCACGACATGATGCATTTTTGTATGGAAGCTTACGTGGATGATATTTTGGTGAAATCAAGGATAAAAGAGGAACACTGATGCGTGACGGATGACGACCGAGCTAAGACGTACGACCGACTCGTTGTGTGGCCAGCACTAGCACACTAAGGCAAGCCGGGCGGCTGACCACTGTGGTATTCTCCAGGTGGGGACGTCTCTCAACAGTGACTCTCTTGAGCCCGACGATCATCCCTTGTGAGGGAAACGTGGGGATCGCGGTGATTAAGAAACCACCGTCGCCAAGGGTACCGATTCGAGTTCGGTGCTCGACTGGAGCTATGGAACGGGCACTCACAACTCACACTCACGGTGATTTTACAGCTAGCTAACGGCCCTATTCTCACAAACGCATCAATATAGAAAGCACAATAAATCAGCAAATGTAGATGTCGGAACGAGCACGTACCTCCACGACTAGGCGTGGGGAAGAACTCCCGACCGATTTCCGAACAACCCCAATACACAAATGATTAACTTTACAATTTCAGAACTGAGCACCCACTCCACACAGGGAGGTATCGGGCTACAATTGAAATTTTTGGGGTTGCTGGAACCCGGGTTGACGGGCCACACTCGCAGGAGGCGAGGGACGCGTGCCGGAGCCGCTCGGGTACGCCGACGGAAAGCCGACCCGGTTCTGTCCACGCTGGTCACCCTGCGCAGCGAACTTACGGAGGCCGGTACGGCCAGATTCGATATCCGATCGGAGCGCCGTTTGTTGGAGAATGTCGGAGACAAGATGTAGTTTCTTCACTCGGAAGGGCGTGATCAGATCTTTTCTGATCTAGGCGCAGTAATGTTTCTTCTCAACTTCTGGTTTTGAGCTCCCAGAACGACGCAGCGACACGGTAAAATGATGGAAAAATAGCGGCCGGTGTCGGATTGAGACGTTCTTTGTGGGAGATTGTTGGCAACATCAAGAGAAAGACGTACTCCGAAGATCCCTCATAGATCTCAACCAGATGAGTTGGGGGAGGACTCTGGAAGTCGGCTCTGGTTTGGGGCCGGATCTGCTCAGATCTCTTGCGCGATCTCACGAGAATCGCCGCCACGAACAGCACGGTGATCAAATCGAGGCGAGACCAGTGGCAATGCGAAGACGACTCGAAATCCTGCGATCTCTTTTCAGGAACCAGCTTCATATGGCGTCGGGGTTGGGCTGGAGAAATTAAAACACAGTCATCTCCAGATATGGGCAGCAATCAGGGACCGATCTGCGCGCCTCCACGAAACGAATTACTGCCGTGGCTCACGAACTCTGATTGACGCGAAACCAGCGCTGAAATTTTCTTAACTTGCAGAGGTATCACTGGGATTTTCTTTGGAAGAATAAGACAAGAGGAAGAGGGGGATACGGGGTTGAGTCACACGACCCAATTCTGTCCTGTCACAGGACAGAACCAAGGGAGTCACACCCAAGGAAGAACAAGAGAATCACTCTCTTAAACACACTTTCTTTCATAAAACTCTCATTAACTTGTGCACAAACACTATACATGCCTTTAAATAGACAATGGCAAGGGGTAGAGGAAAGGGGGATGTGTGGGATTCAAGTAGGGACAGGGGGGTGCGCATGGATCATGACACTTGGTGAAAGGGAAAGGGAGACAAGGGGACATGGTTGCTCACCTACCTTTGAAATTCAAGGTAAAGGTGGTAGGTTGCAGTCAATTTTGTATTTGACCAGCAGCCATTTGAATGCTCCATGTAGTAAATGAAGGTCGAAAGAAAAGAAATTCAAACAACTAGCCTAATATGACAAAATAGGGGGCACCCCTATTTGGGCCTCCAATTGGGCCATTTGGCCATGGCTTAAGCCCACTCCATCATTCTTGTTTAGCCCTTTCCATAGAGCCCATGAGTGAAGGGAGCCCATTCTAGATAGCCCAACCTAGATAGCCCCTGTAGGAAGGAAGCCCAATTGGGCCATGCATGGCTTATGGATCCATTACAATGGACCAAGGTCACTCCTTTCTTAAGGAATGCTTAAGGGCCTTAACCAATTGGCCCTTTAAGAGCCTTACAACTAGCCCATTATGCAAACCCAAGTAGAATGTTCATTACAAGCCCAATTTCAATGCAAAAGGAGTCCAAATTGAAGTCAAATTGTCCCCAATTTGAAGGGAAGCCGATGTAGTCCACTTGGCGCTCCGCGTATGGCACCGTCGGTTCACCGACGTGTCACTTGATCGTCCTGGTGTCCGCACCAATTCTCCCCGGGTGGGAGGAACTCGACCCCGTCGAGTAAGGGTCCCGAAGCTTGAGCACTCCGCATGTGATCAAGACGTTGATCATTGTGGGGCATCCTCGTCAATGCACTATGAAGTGGTGGTATGCTCCATTCCTGGTGGTGATCACCTGCTCATCCAGTATACAATCTATATGCGTGCGTTGAGGCTGGAAGAGGTGGACTCTCGGGTGAGGGGTCACTCCCAAAAGAAAGATAAAGCTCGAAACTCACTAGGGATCACTGCGGGTTCCGATATGCTACCAGACTAGAAACATGGAACGTCGAACTGACACCATAGTCATACGGTAGTTCAATAACATACGCATTTGAACCCACTTGTTTCGTGACTCGGGAAGGGCGGGTATCGCGGGCCTAGAGTTGCTTTACGGCCCCAAGAGGAACCGTTCAAGTATGACCCTGATCATGACATACTCTCCCTTTTGAACTCACGGACATGTAGCATGCATCAGCTAATTCCTTATGCGCGCATGGCTGGCCTTTGATTGGGACACGACTTATGTAAACCATATGCATGAAAGAAAACAAACCGTAGAAACAAACACACACATGACCTTAGACATATGTAGACAAAGACAACAAAGACAAAGACAAAGACACAAACACAAGGGACATATGGAAGAAGACCCGTTAAGGATGACAGTCATCGTCTACATACACTAAGTGTAAGGAAGGACTAGCCCACAATCGGATGTCATGAGTTTCATCCCTCGTCAACCGTCTCCGATTCGAGAAGACTCGTCCCCGGATATGAAAGAGTGGGAGGATCAGGGAACGGGTGACGGGAATATAATCCAGACGTCGAGTGTGAAGCACGACAAGAATGAAGTCCGGATATTGTCTCTCATACGCATGGCAGAAACCCAACCATACTGTGTCAACATAAGGTGTCGACAATGGTACGGTAGTCACTAGCGGCTGCGCTACCGTAGGAGAGACGGGTAGGAGTGGAATGGTGGGGTCCTCTATTGGGTCATTCTCGAACCCCAAAACATCAGTGAGATACTCCTCAGCCAATTCTTGATCAGCCTCGTAACTCACTATAATAGGCCCGGGTGAGGCATCCTCCGACTGGTTGTCCTCTAAGGTAGGAGAATGTGAAGGACACAGGTCGGAGAAATGGTTAACCCCAGTATAGGGGACCACATGGGTGGGCTCCGGGAGTGGTGGTGGACGTGAGTCCGGAGGTGGAACGGATCGGTGGAGTTGGGTGGTTGGAGACACGGAGGTAGTCGGGTGTATGCCACCGTGGAAGACAAACTCGCCGGGTAGGTGAGGTGGGTATAAAGTGCAAGTCCTCCTATCTCGGTCGAAGGTTGCTCTCCTCTCTTCCAACCAATCTTGCCCTAAAATGATGCATGGGCCAGCAAGTGTGCCGACCTTGCACCATGCTCCATCGAAATAAAGAGCGGTGCCAAACCTCCATTGGAACTCTACAAATGCTAAACCACCATTGAGAACAATCTCTCCGGTCTTAGAGAGTGATTCAACTATGTCTTGTGAGACACAGTTAGACGACACCCTATTGATGAAGTTGATCTCCGTATGCAACCCATTAGGTAAGATGGCAATGGACACGATAGGTCGCTGGAACGACTCGGTTGTTGACATAGGGTCCGGGCATCGGGCCATGAAAGCATTGAGTTCGGCCACCAAGGGTGACCAATCAGACCCATGGTCTCGGGTGATGGCCATGGTAGTGGCGGGTAGTTGACATGCAGACACACACTACGATGATGCGCCTAGACCTAAACCAAGACTCGATACGTGGCGGAGCTAATCGACCCGAAGATCACTCGCGCAAGTGTGCGGCCTTCCCGATAGGCGTAGCCTAACGTTCGGACAACACCTTTTGATATACCGAGTAGAGGAATGCAAATGCAACCTTGGACTTAAATGACCCTAGACTTAAACGACGCTCTGATACCAATTTGATGCGGGACGGATGATGACCGGGCTAAGACGTACGACCGACTCGTTGTGCGGCCAGCACTAGCACACTAAGGCAAGCCGGGCGACTGACCACCGTGGTATTCTCCGGGTGGAGACGTCTCTCAACAGCGACTCTCTTGAGCCCGACGATCGTCCCTTGCGAGGGAAACGTGGGGATCGCGGTGATTAAGAAACCACCATCGCCTAGGGTACCAATTCGAGTTCGGTGCTCGACTGGAGCTATGGAACGGGCGCTCACAATTCACACTCACGGTGATTTTACAGCTAGCTAATGGCCCTATTCTCACAAACGCATCAATATAGAAAGCACACTAAATCAGAAAATGTAGATGTCGGAACGAGCACGTACCTCCACGACTAGGCGTGGGGAAGAACTCCCGGCCGATTTCCGAACAACCCCAATACACAAATGATTAACTTTACAATTTCAGAACTAAACACCCACTCCACACAGGGAGGTATCGGGCTACAATTGAAATTTTTGGGGTTGCTGGAACCCGGGTTGACGGGCCACACTCGCAGGAGGCGAGGGACGCGTGCCGGAGCTGCTCGGGTACGCCGACGGAAAGCTGACCCGGTTCTGTCCACGCTGGTCACCCTGCGCAGCGAACTTGCGGAGGCCGGTACGGCCAGATCCGATACCCGATCGGAGCACCGTTTGTTAGAGAATGTCGGCGAGAAGATGTAGTTTCTTCACTCCGAAGGGCGGCATCAGATCTTTTCTGATTTGTGCGCAGTAACGTTTCTTCTCAACTTCTGGTTTTGAGCTCCCAGAACGATGCATCGACACGGTAAAATGATGGAAAAATAGCTACCGGTGTCGGATTGAGACGTTCTTTATGGGAGATTGTTGCCGACATCAAGAGAAAGATGTACTCCGAAGATCCCTCACAGATCTCGACCGGATGAGTCGGGAAGGACTCTGGAAGTCGGCTCTGGTTTGGGGCCGGATCTGCTCAGATCTCTTGCGCGATCTCACGAGAATCGCCGTCACGAACAGCACAATGATCAGATCGAGGCGAGACCAGTGGCAACGCGAAGACGACTCGAAATCCTACGATATCTTTTCAGGAACCAGCTTCAGATGGTGTCAGGGTTGGGCTGGAGAAATTAAAGCACAATCATCTCCAGATATGAGCAGCAATCAGGGACCGATCTGCGCGCCTCCACGAAATGAATTACTGCCGTCGCTCACAAACTCCAATTGACACGAAACTAGCGCTGAAATTTTCCTAACTTGCAGAGGTATCACTGAGATTTTTTTTGGAAGAAGAAGATAAGAGGAAGAGGGGGATACGGGGTCGAGTCACACGACCCAATTCTGTCCTGTCACAGGATAGAACCAAGGGAGTCACACCCAAGGAAGAACAAGAGAATCACTCTCTTAAACACACTTTCTTTCATAAAACTTTCATTAACTTATGCACAAACACTATACATGCCTTTAAATAGACAATGGCAAGGGGTAGAGGGGAGGGGGCTGCGTGGGATTCAAGAAGGGAGAGGGGGGGTGCACATGGATCATGACACTTGGTGAAAGGGAAAGGGAGACAAGGGGACATGGTTGCTCTCCTACCTTTGAAATTCAAGGTAAAGGTGGTAGGTTGCAGCCAATTTTGTATTTGACCAGCAGCCATATGAATGCTCCATGTGGTAAATGAAGGTGGAAAGAAAAGAAATTCAAACAACTAGCCTAATATGACAAAATAGGGGGCGCCCCCTACTTGGGCCTCCAATTGGGCCATTTGGCCATGGCTTAAGCCCACTCCATCATTCTTGTTTAGCCCTTTCCATAGAGCCCATGAGTGAAGGGAGCCCATTCTAGATAGCCCAACCTAGATAGCCCATGTAGGAAGGAAGCCCAATTGGGCCATGCATGGCTTATGGATCCATTACAATGGACCAAGGCCACTCCTTTCTTAAGGAATGCTTAAGGGCCTTAACCAATTGGCCCTTTAAGAGCCTTACAACCAGCCCATTATGCAAACCCAAGTAGAATGTTCATTACAAGCCCAATTTCAATGCAAAAAGAGTCCAAATTGAAGTCAAATTGTCCCCAATTTGAAGGGAAGCCGATGTAGTCCACTTGCCGCTCCGCGTATGGCACCGTCGATTCACCGACGTGTCACTTGATCGTCCTGGTGTCCGCACCAAACACCCCACCATTTTAGCTAAGGTGCTTCAGAGAACTAGGAAGTACCAATTGAAAATGAATCCAAAGAAGCGTATTTTTGGAGTCTCTTCAGGGAAATTGCTTGGCTTCATAGTTAGTAAACGGGGGATTTAGATCGATCCTAACAAAGCAAAGGCCGTCATGGACATGTCTCCGCCTAAGAACATCACGAACTTCGAGGACTGATTGGACGTTTGCAATTCATTAGAAGATTCATATCCCAA
This sequence comes from Amorphophallus konjac, assembly GCA_022559845.1. Taxonomy (NCBI): domain Eukaryota; kingdom Viridiplantae; phylum Streptophyta; class Magnoliopsida; order Alismatales; family Araceae; genus Amorphophallus; species Amorphophallus konjac. The sequence goes on from CM040124.1 coordinate 208,923,208, forward strand.
CATTCTCATAGGTGCCGTCCGTTTTATGAATTGTGAAAGGCAGGGGTCAAGTTTGAATGGAATGAAGATTGTCAGAAAGCCTATGAAGATCTGAAGGTATATTTATCTAATCCCCCGATTTTGCAACCTCCTGTCCCTGGGAAACCCTTAATCCTATACATTTCTGTCATTGAGGGCTCCCTAGGAGCCGTCCTGGCACAAGTAGATGACGAAGGCAAAGGGCGGGCAGCTTATTATCTCTCCAGGTTGTTTAACCCCACGGAGGCCAAGTACACCACCATGGAGAAGACTTGTGCCGCCTTAGTGTGGGTAGCTCAGAAGCTGAAATACTATTTTCTAGCCCACCAAGTTAGGTTAATATCTAGAATGGACCGAATCCGCTATCTCTTAGAAAAGCCTATCCTTTCTAGTAGCCTAGCTCGCTGGAAGAGCTTCCTCTCTCAGTTCGATATAACATTCGTTGTTCAGAAGGCAATCAAAGGGTATGCTATCGCTGAGCATCTAGCCCATCTTCCCATCCCCTGCACGGACTCTATTCAAGATGATTTCCCTAACGAGCATCTCTCTGTTCTTACTCATCATCCCTTTTGGTCTCTGCACTTCGACGGTGTACTCAATTCTCAAGGCCGAGGGATAGGCACTATTCTTCTTACTCCGGAGGGAGTTACAATCCCCTTTGCATATCAGCTTTACTTTCTTGCTACCAACAACATTGCTGAGTATGAGGCTCTCCTGGCCGGATTGAAGCACGCCTATCTCTTGGGCACGCGCTATTTGAATATCATAGGAGACTCTTAGCTCATTCTGCGGCAAGTTTTGTCCACTTACCGCACTCGTGACCTAAAGTTCAAGCCATATTAGGATTTGGTCACTCTCTTGGCGAGGCAATTCCGTAAGCTAATCTACATCCATACTCCTCGATCTCAGAACATTCTTGCAGATGTATTAGCATGTCTTGCCTCCTCCTTATCCTTCCCTCTCAGTTGAAGCACTGAAACTATCATCGTCCAGAGATTGGACGCCCCTTCTCTTCAGGATCTGTGGTTTGCCAACCTTAGGAAGACTATAGAGGCTAAGGCTGAGAAGGAAGATTTGAAGGAAGTATCTTTAACTGAGTTAGAAGAGATTCTAGAAGAAGAAGAGTTGCCATGGTACCATGAAATCAAGCTATATTGTAGAGATGGATCATTCCCAGAAGGGGCAAATGTCAAGCAGCATAAGTCTATCAGAAGAGCCGCCTCAAAGTATACCATTATTGTTGGAGAATTGTACAGGCGCGCTCTCAATGGGATGCTCATGAGATGTCTCGATGATGATGAAGCTTGGAAGGTGGCCGAAGCAGCCCATTCTAGTGACCGTGGAGGTCATGTCAATGGCCAGGCTCTAGCGAAGAAAATCCTTAGGCAAGGTTATTATTGGCCCATTATATAGGAAGATTGTTCCCTCTATGTCCGGAGGTGTCTTAAATGCCAACTCCACACTGATAAAATCCATGCTCCTGCTTCATCTCTTCATCCTCTCTCTGCTCCTTGGCCATTCTCCATGTGGGCTTTCGACATTGTCGGCCCGCTTGGTGATCCCAATTCTCAGACCAAGCAAAAATCCTTCATCCTTACTGCCACTGAGTACTTTACCAAGTGGGCCGAAGCGGAAGCGTACACAGAGATCAAAGCTACCACGGTGTGCCGCTTCATTCTGAAGAATATCATCTCATGATTCGGAGTGCCAAGCAGCATCGTCATCGATAACGGACCCCAGTTCATCTCCCAAGAGCTCCAGGACCTCTATAAGAAGTTCAATATTGCATTGCATCATTCATCTCCATATTATCCTCAAGGTAATGGTCAAGCGGAAGCTACTAATAAAACCCTTCTTAAAATCATAAAGAAAACATGCAGATCTCACAAATTCTTTGATTGGCCTGAACGATTAGTGGAAGCTCTATGGGCTTACCGTACCTCCGTCCGTACTCCTACGGGGCAAACCCCCTATTCTCTCACTTACGGGATGGAGGCGGTGCTCCCATACGAGATCTTGATCTCTTTCGTAAGGGTGCAGCTCGATTAGAAACTTAATCTCAATGAACGTCGAGAGGCGTTGATCATTCAACTGGAACTCTTCGATGAGAAGAGGATGAATATGGCTGATCACGTGTCTGTTTATCAAAAGGGAGTTTCACGTTATTTTCAAAAGAAGGTAATTGAGCGCAAATTTCAAGTAGGTGATATGGTTTTGAAATGTAAATTCATCAGGTCCGGAGGTCCTAGGTCAAAATTGCAGCCTAACTGGGAAGGGCCGTTTGTCGTAAGAGAGGCTTATCCAGGGAACGCATATCGCTTAGTCAACGCGGAAGGTGAGGAGCTGTCTGACGCCTAGAATGGGTTGTATCTTAAACGTTTCTTTCCTTAGAGTCAGACTAATGAGGGCTCGGTAGCAAGGTGCTTCTTTCCTTGATCATAAAGGAAGAGCTTGCGCGCGGCAATCACACACACTTCACGAGATCCTTGGTCGGGTTTCCCAATTTTGTTAACACCATTTCTCCTTGGCCATACTTGGGGGAAGTTAAAGTCCCTATTCGTTTCTCTCTTCGGCTGAATCTAGGGGCAAGAGGCATATAAGGGGGCGATGACCGATCTGGACACCCTGACGAGGGGAAATCTCAAACAGTGACAGTCCGTTATGACCTGAGTCCACAAGAGAAAAAAAAAGAGCAACTGTAACATCAAAAGAAAGAGAGCAAATCAAAGCAAAAATTAAAAGCTCATCTCAAAAGCTTGAGATCCAAAAGATCAAATGCTCCGAAAGTATGAAACTAGGCATAGCAAGAGTGGCAGTATAGTTTCCCCGCGGGACGTTATGAGCCCGGTCGTATGCGTGCCTAGGGTGGATAAAGGTTCGATGACAGACGCAAAGCCCCAGCGCAACAGACTGAATCTCTGAAAGGGTTGTCATGAGAAGGATTCAAACCCTAAAACCTCTATGCCTGGTCTAAGCTTACCTCCCAAGTTCCTTCTTTATTTTTAGGACTGAAACACCACCCTGGGTATGGTCTCGGTAGAAGCCATCATGTAGATTGGCCCCGGCCGGGGGTTGTCATTTCAAAAAGGCACGCCAACCTCAAGAGAATCCTAGTGTGACAGGTAGGGCTCTCGTTACCGGGACATAATTAGCTTTCAAAATTTAAAAAAATCATATATTTCAAAAAAAAATCAGATATTTCAAAAAAAATAAAAAAAATAAAAAAACTTGAATATTTCGAAATCCAAAAAATATCAGACATTTCAGAACCCCCCAAAAAATTGAATATTTCAAAAATTTACAAAAACCAGATATTTCAAAAACCAAAAGTACCATCATCATTGCATAGCATGCATTTGCATTCATACTATTTATTACATTTTTACCTATTTAATAAGGCTCCACCCCTTGACCAAATATCAAGAATTGGTCATTCTTTAACTTGCTGAAGGCAAGGGGTTGAGCCTAAGAACAAATCTAACTTGTTTTTTGTTTAAGTGTGTGTAGACACAGGTTCCATTTTTCTCAAGATTCAAAGTTCGCGGCATTTCTCTATCCTCTATTCCTAGCGGTCTGCTGTTAGACCGCTTAAACTCCTCTAGCGGTCATTTTATGGATCGTTTTCCTCACTCGAGAACACAAAAACTCAGTTTTCTGTGCTTTCACCGTGGCGGTCTATTGCTAGACCGTTAGCGCCTTCCTGGCGGTCTAATGAGCGACCGTATGGTCCACCCGAGAGTAAAAACTCAGAGTTTTCCTGAGTCCTTCTCTTGGCAGTCTATCGCTATACCGTCAGGCTCGTCTAGCTGTCCTTTTATGGACCATTTTGTGAAACAGAGAAACATATTTCTACATATTTATCAAGCTGACATTATGAACCCATTACACATCTGATAAAACCAAAGCTCTCATTTATTTATTCAAGTCATAGTACATCATTCTTTCAATAAAATTCAGAAAACATGATACAAAGCTCAAATCACATTCAATTTCCTATCCGCGTGAGGTCTGATCTCGCGCAATTCCTTCACATAAGCACGATACTCCTCATTGCTTTCTTTCACTTCCGCTTGCAAGGCACGGACTCGGCTGATCTGCCACATGGTTAGAGTGCTCCGGACTGCCCGTTCATCCTCCTCGGTCCCAATCTTCCTAGCTTGAAGGGGAGGGTAGTGTGATAGTGCTTGAACTGTGGTGCGAGGAAGCCTGATTTGTAAGTAGCACCGGTGCGGGTTGTAGATTGTCAAGTTAGTGTTCCCCACTAGCTGTAGGTCTAGGCCTAGTCACTGGGAAATCTGAGGGTAGTTCCTTGAAGAGCCCGGGGTCGCATCACGAACTTGTCAAGCGGCAAAGTGTTGAGGAAGAGGCGCCAATCATCCCTTGTTTTCTTGTCCGCGGTCCGACACTGAACTTGTGAAGAGAACCCAAATGCACCTCCTATGAAGTGAAGAGGGTGGCTCCCAAATATACGGCTAGCTGAAGGCAAGTTCTCCTTGGGTAAAAATTTGAGTCTAACTCCCACCCAACACTCCAGGATGACCATTGACCCGAAGAGGGGTCCCCCTAGTGAAGCTGAGGTAAGGCCTTCATAAAGGTATGAAAGGACAGCTTGGGAGATGGATAAACCCCATCACAAAACACTAATAATGCTGAGGTTTTGGGTATCTAAGAGGTGGTCAGTGGTAGTGAAGAGAAAAACCCCGCACAAACAAATGGAGACGGCTTTTGCTATGGCTTCGTGCCTCCCCCTCTTATTCTTGCAATAAGAGGTGATCCATTGGGCCATGGGTATCAAATGGATGTGGTAAGGGCTGATCATGGCCCTAACATATTTTGGATTGTGAATGAGATCTCCCAAGATGAGTGATGGGTCTATACGTTCAACCGTGTAACACACCAAATATTCATCCCCCACCTTAGTCTTAGGAAGGGCTAGGTAGGTTTCTATCTCTTCTATAATGATAGTGGCTTCAAAGGTCGGGAATATGAAAGTGTGTGTTTGAGGATGCCATAATTTCACAAGGGCTGAAATGCTAGGCCAATCATAAGAAAATTTCTGAAAGTTCTTGGCTAGAATTAATAGAGGGTGAAGGTGCCATGCCCTAAGGATTGAAGTAACTTCTAAAGGGAGTTCCTTTATCATGGGAGCCACCCACTTTAAGGAAGAATAACATCTTGGGCAAGGAAGGAGCTAAGAAAAAGAAGAAAACACAAGAAAAGAAGAGAAGGAAGGTCATAAGAAGAGGATTAAGGAAAATTCAAAATTTTTGAAAATTAATTTGGACTTACCTTTTTTTTTTATATATAAATCCAAGTCATCAAGGAACATAAGGGAGAGTGCACCCCCTTTCCAAAGGAAGGGAATGGACCCACTCCACCTTAGTTACAAGATGCTTGCTTTTATTGATTTTGATCAGACTATATACAATTCTGGAAGGCAAATGCCTCAAAGACAAAACAAAAAAAAAGGACAAAGTCTGTCATCCATGAGGCCAATGCAGCACACAATATTGACAACTCTGAGATGCCATTACTTCATGCCGTCATAGCAAGCATACCCTCTGGCAGCTACAGAAGAGCTCCTTCATATGAAATATCAGAATTTGAGCCCCTCACATCGCAGCACCCTGTTGAACAATTCTTTTCCTAAAATTGGGAATCCCATTGGCATCAGAAATTGCATACCCTTTGGCCATCTGAGGAAGATCCTGAAGAAAAGCAAACTCTTGATTATGCCCAACATGAACCGCATGATTTGCTAAAGCATCAGCTAATTGATTCCCTTCTCGATAAACATGCCGAATTGGACAGTGAAAGTGGGATATCAATTCTGTTAAAGCCTCCCACCAAGGAAGAAAAGACCAAGGGGGAGATTGCTTGGACTGAATCAACATTAATAAAACCATTGAATCTGTGTAAATTACAGAAATCGAAATGTTATGTAATTGAGCAAGCCTAAGGCCGTCCAGCAAGGCCCGTCCTTCTGCAACAATGTTGGTTCCGAAACCATAAAAATAGGAGAAACCCAAACAAACTTGACCCCTTGGATCTCTGATACAACCTCCACCACCAGCCAGACCCGGATTGCCCTTACTAGCTCCATCGACATTCAAGGTATAACCAAACTCTGCATATTTCCATCGAACAATAATAAAGAGAATCTTTGGGCTGTTAGCCACCAAACCAAATGACTGCAGCTTGGAGTAGAAATCTCTTCCAAATTCCTGCTTGAATCGAATTCTCTTTAAGAGGATTTGAAGATCTTCAACCAGCAGCTCTGCCAAATAATCTAAAGGTCTCCAAGAATTATCATTCTTTATAGAACATCGGATTTTCCAGATATGCCAGATAACCAATTCCATAACTAAAAGAGCAACTACATCCTTTGGACAACACATAACCGAATCTATCAAAGCAGTGTGCAGCCTATTTCTGATATGTGGAATATCTGACCAAGAGGAGGGAAGCAGTGGGGAAAAAGCTGACCAAAATACCTTGGCAATCTCTCCATGTATGAACAGATGATCTAAGTCCTCCACCGAGTGAGCGCCACGACAGCAAACGCATGAAGAAGCTAATTGCACTCCACAACTCTGGACCTGAGAATCCACCGGGACTGCCTGCTTCAGAAGTCTCCAACAGAACAGTGAGGCTCTGATAGGAAAAGCAGCGTTCCATAACTTGCTAATTTGACCACTTTGCCTTGAGCCAGAATCCATCAAAAATACATAAGTGGATTTAGAGCTATATTGGCCAGAATTAGTGAGGGTCCAAACAGGGATATCATCTCTCTGATATAAGATATAATTCCTAGCAGTATCCATTAGATGTCTAGAAATAGGGAGCTGCCAAATGCCATGAGTCGGATCAGATAGAACCTCCTGAACTGAACATTTTCCAAACTCTGAATGTATAGACAAATTAAATGTATCTAACAGAGGTTTATCTATCAGCCAGCTGTCTTTCAGAAAATTGGTGGAGGCACCTGACATTACTACCTTTCTAGAATTTGAAAGAAGCACAGACCGAGCTCTCTCAAAATCTACAGTACGAAAACCCACAGGGAAAGGCTTTTTGCAGTCAGAAATGTGCTTACCAGCAATATATTTGCTCCTGATGAAATTAGCCCATAGAGAATTGCTATACAAGGAATTCCAAAGCAACTTCACATAAAGAGAGATTTTCATTTCATATAAGTTCCTAATCCCAAGCCCTCCTTCAGCCACTGGCCTGCAGATTTTATCCCAAGATATCCAATGTTTTCTGTGGGTGGATTCATAGCCCTGCCAAAAAAAATTAGAGCAGATACTCTCAATGCGTCTAAGAATAGAATGGGGAATGGAGGTTGCACTAGCACTATAAACAGTGAAAGAGTCCAATACTGATCGAATAAGAGTGAGTCTGCCTGCTTGAGACAACAAACTGCTTTGCCAACCTTCTAATTTTGCAAGGATTTTGTCAATCAAAAATTTGAAATGAATAACTTTCTGACGGCCTGATATAAGAGGAATGCCCAAATAAGAAATACTACCAATCCGATGTTGAAATCCAGTCTTGGTAATAATTCTATCAATAGCGCTGCGAGGCATATGCTTTGACACTACAAAGCAACTCTTTTGTGCATTGATTTTTTGTCCAGAGGAATCTTCATATGCAGCCAAGAAAAGCAGTAAATTGTTGATGGAAGGCAGACCACCATTAAGAAATACCATGGAATCATCAGCAAATAGCAAATGAGTAATTTCCTGAACCCCCCTAGGCAAATGGTAATATTTACACACTCCTCTGCTGAACAATAAAGAGATACCCCTACTCAAGACCTCTTCTGCAAAAAGAGAGCTGGAGCCAAGGGATCCCCTTGTCTTACCCCTCTAGAGGATTTAAAATAGCCACGGGAAACACCATTCAAAGATATTGAAAACCAGCAATTTGAAACCATTTGTGCTAAAAGGGAAACAAATCTGCTTGAAAATCCAAATTTCTTAAGAACTGCATACAGAAAATCCCATTCTACCCTGTCATAGGCCTTGGCCATATCCAATTTTACCAACATATTATGGCCTCGTATAGGCCTATGTAATTCAGCAAACATTTCCTGAGCGAGAGAGCAGTTTTCAATAATTTGCCTACCATGAACAAATCCACTCTGCTCAGAAGATATAATAAGGGGCAGAATATCCCTCATCCTGTCACATATCACCTTAGAGACAATTTTATAAGAGAAATTGCACAAACTGATGGGCCTAAAGTCAGTAAATGAAGATGGAGATTTTAGCTTAGGAATCAAACATAGAATTGAAGAAGTAACTCCTTGAGGAAGACCCCAGCCCTGAAAAAAGCTTTGAACAGCCTTCACAACATCATCCTCTATTATTTCCCAGCAATGTGTAAAAAAAATACCACTAAAGCCATCTGGACTAGGGGAACTGTTCCCTGCAAGGGAAAATACAGCAGATTGGATCTCAGCCTTTTGAGGCACTGCACACAGCATTTTATTCTGATCATCCGAAATCAACTGAGGAATAGGAGACAATAAATCTTCATCTATATAATGAGGATCAGACTTGAGTAGATTTTGAAAAAATTGGACAGCACCATTAAGAATGGTTTCTTGATCTTCAACCCATGCATCATTTATCTTTAACCTGTGAACATAGTTTTGTTGTCTCCGAACTTTGACATACTGATGGAAATAGCTAGTATTTTTATCACCATATGATAGCCATTTCACTCTTGATTTTTGATACCAAAAAATTTCTTCTTTCTCCAGAATAGAATTCATAAGAGCATTGGCCTGTTGTAATTTTTGACGATTTTCCAGGGTGGGGTTATTATCAAACAAAGATTGACTTTCAGCCAATTGAACATAAGCAGATTCCTTAGCCAGATTGATGTTGCCAAAAACATCTTTATTCCACTGCTGCAAAGCTATCTTCAATGTTCTAAGCTTTAGCTGAAGGTTGTAAAATGGATTAGAATCTAAATGAAAAGTCATGTTCCATTGATCCCTGACAAATCTTTTAAAATCATCATGGGAATGCCACATTTGCTGATACATGAACCGACCAGGAGCAGGAGAAGCAAGAATCATCGAAAGCAGCAAAGGAGCATGATCTGAAGGACCCCTGGTCAAGTGCTTAACTGCCAAATAAGTTCCAGATTGAACCCAATAAGGATTTAATAATACCCTATCCAACCTTGCATTTATATGAGAAGGACCAACCTGATTATTGGTCCAAGTGAATTTAGATCCTGTAAATCCAGCATCTGCAAAACCTGTAGCTGACATAAATCCCTGAAAATCTGTCATTGCATTGGTAGAAGAAAAGGAACCACCCATTTTTTCAGTGGTAGAAGCAATACAGTTAAAATCTCCTCCAATTAACCAAGGGACATTGACCTGGCGACTAAATTGCATGAGAGAATCAAAAAGATCCCTTCGGATTATCATATCACATGAAGCATAAACCACTATAAGGAATGAAATGATTTTATTATTTTTGATATGGGCCACAGTCAAATAATGAGCATGTCTCTCTATCACTTGCAACTCTAGATGACAACTATGGAATAACCAAATCTTAGAAGTGTTATCTCTATTACCAATCACCTTTGATAATCTAATTTTACGAGCCACATTAGATGCTTGACTTAAGGGAACCCTTGGTTCAGAAATTGCCACCACGGAAATGTTATGTGCTTGAACTAATTGTTTCAGACTATTAACAGTAGCTTTATTCCCTATACCACGAACATTCCAGATCAAAGTAGTGTTATTCATCAATACTTGAAATTGTGTAATGAGAAACAATGGCTTTTGCCTTCGCCCTGGTTAAACGAGTATCACTAAACAACACACCAGAAGCAACACATTCCTCAGCAAGGACTTGGGATTGAGATAATTTCTGACTAGATTTATCTTTAAACATCATCCTGGAATTTTCTTTCTGAGATACAGAGGAAATAAAACTGAACCTGTTTGTACCATTGTACTCATCTACACCTTGAAAAGAGGGCAAAGTATTGTTGTTAGTTTCCACCGTGCTGACCTGCTGAATTATTGCAACCGAAGAAGGAGCTTCTATGACTTTCTCAGAAGCAACTTGCGAATGCCCTTGTCCCGGATCATGAATTCTATCACATAAAACAGGATTTGCACTTTCACATCCATCACCTAGCTGAGATAAAGAAGAGAATCGGTTTTGATTCTCAACGATTTGTTTCCCCGCAAAAGGAGCTTCCCTAGGCCTATAAATTTGCCTGATCTTCTGTTTACTCCCTTGCTGATTTTCTTTAACCAAAAAGCGATCCGGCGTAATACGCGATTTCTTCTTACATTGATAATCTATATGCCCTATCTTATGACAGAAAGAACAGAAGTGTGGTACTCTATTGTAACTAACCTGTTGCCAAAAGCCTCCATTCTCTACTCCAATCCAAATCCGTTCCCTTCTTGGAATATTAAGATCCAGTTCAACACAGACCAGAGCCTCTGAAGTATCTGTCATGGCCAGCGAGGCATCATGAACCCGGAGCACATAACCAATGTTACCGGCAATAGATCGAAGCATATCTTCATGGAAGAAATTAACCGGCAAAGAGGGAAAACCAATCCAAACTGGGATCGTAGAAGGATCTGAATTAAACTGAAATTCTCTCGTCCATCTAAAAAACCGGAAGAGAAACCCCCGAATATATACACTCTTTTGGATCAATACTTTCAGTAAATCGTCTTCACAAGTAAAATGAATTAGGATATGTCTAGCATTCAGGCGGCTAATCACACAGTCAGGTTTAATATGAATGGTATGAATTAGGAAAGCTCGGATATCCGGAATCGATGGACGACCATACGAGCATTTAGCTATAGCAGCAAATTGCAAGTGTTCACAAGAAGCTTGAATTTCATCCGCAGAGAAAAAGACTGCGGGCTCCCCCTGCTCTGTGAAGTTAGGGTTCTTTACCTTAAAAGACACCTTCGGCGGAGATCGGGTATCCAACAATACTTGCGCAAATGATTTCCGAGCGGGATCTGCAGGAACAGCGCCTTCAGCCCTCTCACCAGCCAGATAATCCCCCCCTCACCGACCATAGTCAGCAGGATGAGATGCCGTAAAACTCTCAGGGAAAAGGAAAAACCGGGAGCTCCTCACTCTAGAATTCTAGAGAGAAGAGCAAGACTTTGGACTTACCTCTCTTGAAGGACTTGTGCTCAGATGTTTGGGGATTGTAGTCAGCGTCTGCAGCTCCCCATGCTCCTTTTTAGCCGCCTTTGGACCGGTATAGGTCACCTCTCCCATGGTGCTAGCTTCAAGGCTCCTCTTCATAATGATTTTGGTGGTTTTGAGAGAGTTTTCAAGGCTTAAAGTAGAAGATTGCTGTGAGCTGCGAATTCTGGGTGTATTCCTAGTTATAGGGCTTTAATTCTTGTCCTAACACATTAGGATTGAGGCTAGTTAGCTTTAGATTGAGTTAGGATAAGTTCTAACATGGACTAGTTGCTCCTAGCCCCGAGTTTGGACTCTCACGGAGAGTCCCGCTCGGACTTGTCTGAGTTTTCTCCCTCGCGGTCTATCGTGCTACCGCCAACCTCCCCTAAATGGTCGTCTGGCGACCGTTTCTTCCCTTTCTTCACCGCCTTCACACCCGTTCCTTTAACGGTCTATAGGTAGACCATTTTCTTCATCCCGGCGATCTTCTATAAGATAGTTTTCCTCTGTTTTCCTATTAAAGCATGAATTTCTTTCTCTCTCTCTAAGTTTTCTCTTCTAATATCGCTATCAGTCCTAAAGGTCAGTAAGTCAGCATTCATATTCACATTGCATTTGAAAAAGATAAAAAAAGATAATATATCATTAATTAAAAGAGTCATGTACATGTGTCATAAAGAAGGAAAAAGAAAAAGTACAACTCACGCCCCGGCGGGTCCCTCTCCTAGACCGCCGCTGTCCCCGGTCCCCTCACGCCTCTTCGTCGGTGGTGCCATGGAGGTGCTCCCCTCCTCTCGGTGACGTGGCCGCTGCTCCTCGTCCTCGTTCCTTCGATGGCCGGAGGAACCTGTAAGGTAATCTCGGTGTGCGACATGCTATGGGAGGATCGTCCGCCCACTAGCCGAAGTGCCCTCTCCAGCACTCAGATCTCGGCTCTCAGCTCTGCCGCCACTACTTCCCCGACTCTGAGTCTCTCTACCTCCGTGCGAAGAGGAGCCACCTCAGCTACTTCTGCCCGCAATCTCTCTATCTCCGCACGAAGAGGAGCCACCTCAGTTGCCTCTCCTCGGAGTCGCTCCGTCTCGATTCTGGCTCGCTCCGCCTCGCCAAGTGCTGCAGTCAGCTCCCTCGTCTACGTCAACATTTATCATGGTTAGCTATATTGCATTTTCATATAGCATTAAAGAGAAGTCGGTCACTTGCTTACCCTCTCTGTGAGAGTGGCCTCCGCCTCCTCGGCCCGGGTGACTGCTCGTGCAAAGTCGGCGTCCCGCTTTGCTCGGCCCGCCGGCTGGGAAGACGAGGATGAAGCGGCAAGTCCCTGTCGTCCTGCTCCCTTGGCTAGCTGCATTTAGAAGTCCCAGTTAGTCAGTTGGATGCACAAGCATTCGCATTTCAAGTCTAAGGACTGGAAGTTACCAGAAGATCCAGAGAGCGCTGGAGGTCGTCCCTTTGCTGCATAGTGGAGTGGAGGAGTCCCTGGAGCTCTGCTATCCGGCCCTGGGGGTCTAGCTGCATGTAAGAAGTCAAATGGTCAGTGCATCATTCATAGGTGTCGAAGCATTAAATGCATTTAAGAAGTCTGAGTTTAGGAAGTCATACCGATCGTCGAGTGCCGCGGAACACCTGATCGCCATATCTGCTGGCGTAGGCCTTCAATTAGGCCTCGTTGCTGCTGGCTCGAGCTCTCACCACCTGACCCCTCCTAGTCCAGTCCCGTACCTAGTCGATCACCCGGGTCACCCAGTCGATCTCCCTGCTCAGGCCCTTCGAAGGCCGTCCGAGCGGGTGCCGGGAAATCCACGTCCGGCTGGTGTACGCCTCCCGTCCTCATCACCAAGCGGTAGTGCAGTGGCTCGATGATTTTCATGCAGTGTAGCCACACGTCCCATCTTGTGTATGCCTGGGCCGCCTTCACCCAGGGTTGTCCCTCGTGTCCCTCGTCCCAGTATGGTGTCCAGCGCACCTGAAAGGTCATGCATTTGAGTCAGTCAGCATTTCATAAAATCATTAAAGAGCATTTAGAAGGTTTAGAGTTTAGAAGTTTACCGATGCATAAGGGAACACGTCCATATCCTCCTGGATCACCCGCGCCAAGCGTCGTAGCGACCCAGTGTCTCGAACCGCCATCCATCGCCTCTCGATGGGTACCTGGTCCGACTGTACCTCCTTTCCCCATCCTAGACCGGGGAGGTATAGGTAGCTCCATACTTGCGTTAGTGAAATGTCAGCAGAGCATATCATAAGCATAAGCATAATCATAAGCATTTAGAGTTAGGCATTTTACCTGAAGTAGAGGTGAGAAGCCGCCCAGCATCATCTGCGGGTCGGTGGTGCTCAAAGAGTCGAACAAGAACGCAAGCATTGCATCTCCCCAGACATACTCTCCAACTCTGTCCAGATCTCTTAGTAATGGGAGGAGTCTGACGCTCACTCCATCAACCCTCATTGCGAACAAGAGCTTCCCAAAAAGCAAAATCAGGAAGCGGCGGAGGGTGATGTCTCTCTCTGGTCCTGGTCCAGATGACACTCTCTCTCGGGCTCTATCTATCAATCTCCCGAGATGATCCTCCGGTAGCTCGCCTACAGCTATCGCTGCTCCCCTCAATCCTAAGCTCTCCAAGAGTGTCGCCCATCCCAACATGGACGAGTGTCGCCCCGGTCTCAATAACTCTAGCCCAAGCAGCTCCTGCGCCATCTCTCGGTAGTCGACGTAAGTGGTCCCTGTCACTGGTGCCCCATGCACTCTCAGTCTCGTGATCCGTGCGACGTCCTTAAGCGTCGAGATCATATGTCCCCATGGGAATAGGAATGCTCTGCTGATCGGGTCCCATCTCTCGTGGAGCGCATAGAGCAATGCTGTGTCTGTCCGCATCACCTCTATGCTAAGCAGCTCCCCAAATCCCATCACTGTCAGTCTGTCTCTTTGATGGTAGGGTAATGCCAAATAGACTGCCCGGACTTGCAGCCAAGAAATTCTGGTCTTTCTCTTCCCCTGCACACATGTAAAACAATCCAACATTAGTCATACATATAGGTCATATAAGTCATGCATTGCATTGCATTCAAAAATTAAAAACCCAAAAACACTCTGATACCCTAACGGTCTCCTTATGGACTGTTTGTCTGTCCCAAGCGGTCACTCATTTGACCGTCTGGACTCCTAGCGGTCATTGGAACGACCGCTAGGCACCCAGCGTAAGGGCATTGTTTGCCCTGTTTCCCCAATCTTTGGAAATGGCCTAAATGGCTTACAAATCATTCTAATGAGTTCTCAGACCCATTCCCTTGCCATTCCATACACATGCATGCATTCAAAACAATTAAAAATGGAAAAACAAGGTTTTTGGGCCGTCGGCCTACCTCGGACAACCGTCGTCCGGTTGCCATTGTCGGTGCCTCCTCGGCCGCAATGGCATCTTCTTCCATGGCTTCCCCAGGTCCCTCTTCAGCCGTGGGAATCTCTTCTTCCTCCGGTTGGGCCGCCGGCCTTTCTTCCTTCGCCGGTGGGTTCACCGCCGCCGGCGGTGTCCCCTCCACTTCTATCTGCCGTTGAAGGCATTTTACGGCTCTCTTCTTCACCATTGCAATGGCTGGGTGTAGGGGCGCACGGTGGTCGCCGGTGGGGTGATTTGTCAGAGTGGCCAGAGGTGGTTTTGGTTTGGGTTGAACGAAATAAGCGTATGGCGTAAATGGAAAGGCCGTTCTATTTTTTGAAATCACTCAGAGTTTAGCGGTCTATCACCAGACCGTTAAGGTTTTCTTTACGGTCCTTCTCTAGACCATTTTCCCACCTAGGTTAGCTTCTCTAAGAATGTGAACTGCCCTTGCTCTAGCGATCTATCACTAGACCGTCAGGGTTCCTTAGCGATCCTAACCTAGACCGTTTTGTCACGGTTGCACATTGTTGGTTTGATATGAAATATCTGTTTGATTATTGTCTATTTTGAGTGGTTCATGTCTTATTATGTCTCATGTTTATAATTGTTGATGGCTAACATTCTTATTTTCAAAAGCTTGAACGCCATAACCTTCATATCACATCACGCTAGTGTCTTCTCGCCAGGCAGGTAAGTTAGGTAAGTATTCTGGTTCCTTAGTCCCTTAATGCATTACTATATCATACTTATGATATATTACCACGAGAACCGGCTAGTCATTCATGTGTTCTGGGATCTGATGTTCCCCTTTAACAAAAATGATGATGATCAAGGTGCACATGTTTAATCGTTGGATAGGCCGTTAGGTTGGAAGAGTTGGGGGATGATGGTTCTATCTTACACACCGTGGTTGTAGATACTATCCTGACCCTGATTTATCCGATCTAGCAATACTATTCTCGAGTATCTTCCTATTTTATCCTTTCTTTGCATTAGTTTTGATGATTTTCTTAATTTTAGCCCAGCATGGATCATGCCCATCTTTGAGCATTCATGTGCCCTCATCTGTCTGAAGCATCTCAGTAGTGGTGGATAACTATGTATCCATGGTTTTAAGTACGGAGAGTCATTCCACTCTGAGTTGGATGGTTTTCTTTGGTCTATTTTGCTCGGTTGCTTAGCTGAGATTCCTATTTGGAGTTTAGTTGCTCGTCTCTTTACTTTTCCGTTCGTTGCTCCGATCGCCTATTAGCTGTGCGTTCCAGTGAGGAGGTTGGTCGTGACTTTAGTTCCTTTAGTTGTTAGTTCCTCTAGGCATGCGTTGCTCGGTTTGCCATTCCTTGTGATTAGTTTGAAGTTTTTCGGAAGATTCCTATCGCTTGTGGGTTGAGGACGGGTGTCGGTTTACCTTAACGCCCGCTTTTTAGTCCACTTCGCTTCATTTTTGCTTCATCTCCTTGTTCCATTTCACTTTCGCTTCACCTCCGCTCACTCCCCTGCAAAGAGGACGTTAAGAAGGGGCATCTGTTGACACCCGTTTTATGACTAATGAGTTGGGTCATCTCCTTATTCATTTTTATGGTATCCCGAGTTATTCGCCGCTTATTGGGTCATTTTTAGTCATCTTTTTAGGCTTGATTTATGGGTCATTCTCCCTGGTTGGGCCTAGCTCCATTGATTTCTTATGATTTGCATCTTATTGGGCATGGATAAGGGCTTATAAGGATTTTATTGGGGATTAACTTTTAGATTTATCGGTCTTTATCTCTTTTGCCACGTCTACTAGCCTGGCGGTCTATCGTATGACCGTTAGGAAGGCGTTGGCAGTCTTTTGGTGGACCACTAGGAGGCAAAGAGTCCTATTGGGTCTCTTTGATCTTATCTTCTTGTGAACGACTGGGCCTAGCGGTCTATCGCTTGACCATTTTCATGTCCCTTGCGGTCTATCGCAAGACCGTTTAGTGCAGACCGAGAGTCATGCTCTACTGTTCTTCCTTTGCTTCACAGTGGACGAACTAGAGTCCATGATTCCTTGATTTCTCTCTAGATAGAGGCTCTCAGAACCTTCTATTTGTTTCTATGGACTCTTGGGAGTATTATCTTCAAGAATTATCCAGGTTCAAGCCTATTTTCGAGTCATTATCCCTCCAACTCGAACCTTGGCTTTGAGGGCTTATAAATAGGACCCTTGACTTCATGGCTTAAAGAGGAGATTTCTGGAGCTTGCCACGAAGTGCTGCTGCGTTCTAGAGCGAGTACCAACCAGGGAGAAGCTATTTCTACGTCCATAAGGCTTCTGGTTCAGGGAGTATCAAGTTCCATTAGTTAGTTTTGAGTCTTTTTCTTTAGTTTTAGTCTTTCCCTCTTGCATATTCATAGCATATTCCCTCTTCTTCTTTCCACGTTCTCTGCACTCATATCACATTTCAAAACATCCTCCTATCTTTTCCACGCCCCACAGGGGTTAAAAAATCACCAGCCCCTAGGTATTTACCCTTCCTTTTAGGCGTTTTAGTCTAATTGCATTATAGATTCTACATTAGTCCCAAGGGCTTATTGGGTCATTTTTCTTTGTGTCTATACTCTCTTGTAGGTTTACAGGACTTATTGCACGAGGCCCATCTCTTCTGGCCGGCTAGGAGGGGTGGATATTCAAGTTCCACTTCATTGTTCTGGGTGCTCTGGCGGTCATTCATCAGACCATTTGCGGATTCCTGGCGGTCTGTCGTAGGACCATTTGCTATCTCCTGGCGGTCGTCTGCTATACCGTTTGCCTCTATTGCACCTGGGTTTTCTCTCTCCCATTACAAGTGGTCTCACTCGGCTCTTTCCAAGGTATTTATTGCAGTTTTATTATTTTATTTCCCTTGGTGCCGATCACATCATTCTTAATTTGAGCATTGTTCAGTCTCTTGCTCGATTGTCTTCTTTTACTTTAGTTGTTCCACACCCTTGGTGTGTGTTTTATTTCATTTCCTTTGCTCCACGCCCATGGCGTGTGTTTCTTTTTCTCCTTTTCATTCTCGCCATATTTGAGTTGACGTGCCCATATGCTCTGATTTCATGTTGATTGCTTGAGTTAGTGCATCACTTGTTCACATCACATCACTACACTCATACACTTATATCATCACATTCTCACACTCTCACACAAAGAAAGAAGGTGAACATAAACATCAACAACAGCGTGTTTTAGATCTTGCTCGTTGCAGCAAAGATCTGAGTCCAGACAATCTGGCCTTCAAGCTGTTAGGTAGCGATTCTCCTTGCGGTGGATGATAGCTCATTGTTCGCAAGCTGTGAGTTAACTTTTGTAAGGGAACATTTCCCTTGGTTTGTATGCTGTTCTGCACATAGTGAAGCCTTGCTCTGGTGGAGCAAGGGGTGGACGTAGGTCAGCCGTGTATGGTGACTTAACCACCTAAAAATCTTTGTTCTGTTGCTTGCATTGTGTGTGATTGATTTCTTTCAAATCTACATTCACAGAGTTACTATTTTCAGGATCAAGTGAGTCTTAACTGCTATATATAAAAAGGTCTGTTTACACACTTTGCGTGAGGAGGGTTTATGGACCCAAACCTCCGCTTAGTACTAGTTTAGTTGGCTATCCATTTGTGGTTCATTTAATGCTCACCATCAATAGATGCATGTTTTATGAACTATTGAACGATTAAATCTCTACTAGCTTCTGACAGATCTGCGAGCAATTTAGGTGATTTTGTTACTTCTGGCTGGTAGTCTGTGAGTTGAGTCTTTTCTTCAATTTTAATTCCCAAGGATCTATTCACCCCCCTCTAGATCCTCCATTCCGTGTTCCAACATCGGCGTGCATCGATCATGTCTTCCCCTTCTTCTTTCTCCCTTCCTCCCTCTCTCTAGCTCTCTCACGGTGACTTTGCCTGACTCGGGCGATCCCGGGATGAGTAGCACCGTATCGGGCTTTCTAAGGTACGATATGGTACATCCGAGCTAGACCGAGTTGGTGAAGCACGATACAATATATAAATATATGTAATAAATAATAGAAATAGATAGAAATATATCAGCGGTTTTCGATGAAATCGAATTCGGTCGGAAATATGTTAGAAAGTTTCGACGTATTTATGACCGAAATACATTTCGTCGAAAATTTCTGACATTTTCGACCAGTTTTGATTCCGTCGGAAACCCACTGAAATATTTATCTGCCCTTCCTATAATTAATTAATAGTATACTACAATTAATTATTTTTAATCATAATACGAAGTTCGCCGAATAGGTGATCCATACCGGATCGACCCTGCTCTGGTCTGGTTCAGTAGGCTCGAGTCGTCACCGACTCAGCGTGCATCGATCATGTCTTCCCCTTCTTCTTTCTCCCTTCCTCCCTCTCTCTCTCTCATGGTGACTTTGCCCGACTCGGGCGATCTCGGGATGAGCAGCACCGTATCGGGCTTTCTCAGATACGATACGGTACGCCCGAGTCGGACCGAGTCGGCCAAGCATGATACAATATATAAATATGTGTAATGAATAATAGAAATAGATATAAATATATCAGCGGTTTCCGACAGAATCAAATTCGGTCGGAAATACGTCGAAAAGTTCTGACGTATTTTTGACTGATTTTCATTCCGTCGGAAACCCCTAAATAACAGAAATAGATAGAAATATATCAACAATTTCCGATGGAATAAAAATCGGTTGGAAATACGTCGGAAATTACCAACATATTTTCGACCGAAATGCATTCCGTCAAAATTTTTTGACCTATTTCTGACCGATTTTTATTCCGTCGGAAACCCTTGAAATATTTTTCTACCCTTCCTATAATTAATTTATAGTATACTACAATTAACTATGTTTAATCGTAATACGAGGTTCGCCGACTAGGTGAGCCCTTCTCTGGTCCAGTACGGTGTGCCCTAGCTCCCCACCGTCGGTGCCTCCGCTCTCTCCCACTCTATCCCAGTCGGCCGGCAGAGGCAGCCACTGCCGTGAGGAGGCCTTGCCACCGTCAGAGCCGCGAAGCCCTCTCCATCGCCATCGTGAGGATCCCTAGCTCCCCATCACCGGTGTCGCCACTCTCTCCCACTCTATCCTACTCGGTCAGCACCGCCGCTCCCGCGAGGAGGCCCCCTATAACATCCCAAGATTTTGGATCGGGTATCCGGGGGTTTCAAAGTGTTCCCATGGGTCTCGTGTTACATTTCCTAAATAAAATAGAAAATTTCTAAATTACAGATCTCCAAATAATAAATAATAAATTTCTTTTTCAGATGTAATGATATTTTATATTGAGTGGGGTTTTATCCTATTAAAAAAATGAATGAATGAGAAAAAAATGATGAATGAATGAATGAGAAAAAAATGATGAAAATGAAAATGAAAAGAGAAAAGAAAAAGAGAGAGAGGAAAAGAAAAAAAGAAATGAGAAAAAAAAGACAAGGAAAAAATTGGGGGGGGGGTGCCCTAACCCCTCCTCCTCTCGATCTCCCCCTCCTCTCTCACAATCTCACCCCCCTCTCAATCTCTCCCCCTCTCTCTCACCCATCCGCCCTCTCTCCCACTAATCCCTCTCACCCTCCTTCTTCCCTAGCACCGGCGACGCCGACAGGCGGCTACGCCAGGCGAGCAGAGTTGCAAGGGGGGCCGCGGTGGAGGTACGCTGGGACGCTGGCGAGGAGCGAGCGAAGGCGGCAGCTGCCGTGAGGGCCCACGTCAGCGACGGGAGAAAGGGGGAGAAACCATGGCAGCTGTCGCTGCTGCGGCCGGCCGCGGTGAATGATGGCGGCAAGGGTGAACCCAGTGAGGGAGGAGCCCATAGCGACGACAATGAGCTCCGGCCGCGATAGCAAGTCTCGTTTGCGGTGGTGTAGGGGAATGGTGGTGGTTGAGAGAAAGCAGCCGCGGCAGTGGCTACTATCGACAGAGATAGCATCACCAGGGGCGTGGAGCCGGCGTGGAAGACAACCTGGTAGCGACGGTGGCAACCTAACTGTCTGATCGGAGGTGAACTCGTGGAGGCAGCTTCACGGGAGCATGCGAGTGGAAAGACACCCCCCCACCGCTGGTATTCCCCTCTCTCCCTCTCCCATTGGCCCCCCTCCCCCTCCCTGCTCCCGCCCTCTCTTACTCTCACTCTCATTCACAGACACATGCACACACAGACACACAGGGAGGAGGAGGGGCTCAACTCCCTCTCCCTGCTCCCGCCCTCTCTCACGCTCACTCTCACACACAGACACACACACACACTCAGCCAAGCCCCTCAACCTCCCTATCTCACACACGTAGATATAATAATTTATTTTTACTTTATTTAATACATTTTTTATTCATCGTAGGATAATCGGTCGAGGGGACAGGAATGAAAGAATCAGGGAATTTTTTGTGAATAAATAGTAAGTAAAAATTTGAATTTGTTTTTATATGTTGTTTCATTTCATTTTAATTTATGTAATCTTACTTAGATTTATTGTTAGGCATTCTTGTTTAATACTAACTAAATTAGAGTGGGAAGGGGGCGGGGAAGGGGGGGTGATGGGAGGGGAGGGGATGGGGATGGGAGAAGGGTAGGGAGGGGAAAGGGGGGCTCAGCGGGCTATGGCGGCGGAGGGGAGGGGAGGGGAGGGAAGGAGAGTGGCCAAAGGGGATGGTAGGATGGAGGGATTTTTTTTTAAAATTTGAGTGTGTGTGTGATATTTTTTTAATTTGGAGGGTGGGATGAGTTTTTTTTTAAAATGAGAGTGGGAAGGGGGTGGGGAAGGGAGGGTGGGAGGGTGATGGGAGGGGAGGGGAGGGGTATGAGGGGAATGTGTATGTGAATTAATTTTTTTGACAAGTGTGGATGTCGATATAAATGTGTATGTGAATGTGGATATGATTTTTTTTCCTGTGTGAATGTTGATGTGAATTTTTGTTTGCAGGTGATGATGCCAATGTGAATGTGTGTGAATGTGGATGGGAAGGGGGATGTGGATATAAATGTGTGCGCGTAAATGTGGATATGACCTTTTTTTATTTTTACATGTTCAAGCCTTTTGTTATGATATATGTGATTAGTTTGCTTGGATACTAATGACATATATCAAACGCAAAGTCTTGAATTGTCCTATTGGACAGTCTATGGATATTTGATCGTTCGATGTTGTTTATTATATGTGTTTCATGATTATCTTAAAATTTCGATAGCATCTTCCCTCTCTTCTACAATATACTTCCTAATTTTGACTACTCTTATGGTCACTTGTATTTTATGTGAGTGGCTGTTAGAGGAATGTTAAAATTAATAAATTATGGTGGTATATTGAAGAAGTGTGGAGAGATGCTACCGAAATTTTAAGATAATCATGAAGCACATATAATAAACAACACCGAACGATTACATATTCATAGATGAGCATTTTATTTGATGTAGGTACCCCTATGAATATTGTCGATATGGATGTATATGTGACCAAACAAGATATACAAATGTGAAAAATAGTCAATTTTTAGGGGAGATGCTGTCGAAATTTTTTTAGAAGTTTAATATGACATATTGATATGATTAACATGATTTGTTTGGTAAATATGGCTAGACTGGACTGTTCATGGAGAAATCATAGAGTAGTTGACGGAGTGGTGTCAGAGGAGTTTAAGGATGGAGTTGATAGTTTTATTCACTTTGCATTTGGGCATCTAACAACAGTGGACCAATGTGGTTACATCCGATGTCCTTGTTTACTTTGTAAAAATAAGAGATTTCTTTCGCCATGGGATGTACAACATCATTTATACAGGAAATGGTTCATGCAAGGTTATATGAATTGGGTGTGTCATGGTGAGGATGTCTGGTCGTATGAGCACGCCAATGTTGCAGGCACAAGTACCTATGCGGACATGGTAATCGATGCTGCTGGCCCCAACTTTATTGTATAAGGGGAACACGTATACAACGAAGAAGCACCAAACAAGACGGCTAAAAGATTTTATCAGTTACCTCGAGATGCTGATAAGCCATTGTGGGATGGTTATGAAAATTACACTCGGTTGTCTGCTGTCTCACAGTTGTTGAATTTGAAATCTAAATTTAACCTTAGTGAGAGTTGTTTTGACCATATGCTCCTCCTTATCAGGAGTATGCTGCCTCAAGATGAGAAGCTGCCTAAAAATTTTTACCGTGCAAAGAAGATAGTCAATGAGTTAGGGCTTGGATACGTGAAAATAGATGCATGCCCTAATCATTGTATGCTATATTATCAAGATAATGCAGATAAAAGATCATGTGATATTTGTCAACATGATAGATTTAAACCTAAGAGAAGGGATAATTCAAAGCAGAAGGATGTGCCTTACAAGTCACTGCGATACTTTCCTCTCACGCCCATATTGCAGTGGATGTATATGTTGTCAAAGACATCTCAACATATGATATGGCACGCGGAAAGAGTATGTCATGCAGATGATATAATCAGTCATTCTGCCGATGGCGAAGCGTGGGCTCATTTCAATCGTACCTATACTGCTTTTACTTACGAGCCATGGAATGTTAGGTTGGGTTTATGCACATACGGCTTCAACCCATTTGGAGATTTTGTGGCGTCTTACTCATGTTGGCTAGTGTTCATGACGCTGTAAAACCTTCTGCCGGGCATGTGCATGAAGCGAGAGATCCTTTTCTTAACTTTGGTGATTCTAGGTCCAAAAAATCCAAAAAACAATTTGGACATATATCTCAAGCCATTGATTGATGAGTTGAAAATATTATGGAATGATGGAGTTGTTACTTATGATGCGTATAGAAAATAAAATTTCACTATGAAGGCTACATTGATGTGGATAATAAGTGACTTCCCTGTATATGGAATGCTATCTGGTTAGAGCACACACGAGAGGTTGGCATGTCCTTACTGTATGGCCGATACCAAATCATTTGTCCTGAAATATGGTAAGAAATCATGCTGGTTCGATTGTCATCGATGGTTTCTTCCAATTGACCATCCTTTCTGAAGGTAAAAGGACTCATTCATTAAGAACACAGTGGAAATGGATGATGCAGACTTGGAATGGATGTCTGGTCTACAAATGGCGGCACAGGTCCAAAACTTACCAGATATAGTGCAACTGTCGGGTAATACACGACATCTCCGTGGATTTGGAGAGGATCACAACTTGGTGAAGAAACGTATTTTTTGGGAATTGTCTTACTGGTCAGCCCTTTTGATATGACACAACCTGAATGTCATGCATGTTGAGAAGAATGTCTTTGATAATGTGTTCAACACCATCATGAACATGAAAGCCAAAACAAAGGACAATGCCAAGGCATGAGCGGACTTTAAGATACTTTGCAAACGACCAGAGCTGGAGTTGCAGCAGGTACGGGGAAAAGTTGTGCAACCTAAAGCAACTTACGAGTTGAAAGACACACATATCAATGAACTATGCATGTGGCTGAAGCAATCAAGATTCCCTTATGGATATGTGTCTAACATAGCCCGTTGTGTGAATGTCAATGAGAAAAAAATACATGGATTGAAAAGTCATGACTGCCATGTGTTCATGGAGAGGTTTCGGCCCATTGCATTCCTTGACGTATTACCAAAGCCTATATGGGGAGCATTGACCGAGTTGAGTCAGTTTTTCAGGATTCTATGTGCATCAGAACTCAAACTTGGGGACGTTCAAACTATCGAATAGAAAGTGGTCACGATGGTATGCAAGTTGGAGAAGATATTTCCCGCCGCGTTCTTCGATTCCATGGAGCATCTGATCATCCATTTGCCATACGAGGCCAAAGTTGGAGGACTGGTATAATTTTGATGGATGTATCCATTTGAGAGGTAATCATTATGTATTTATAATTTATTTGACAGTTGTTACATGTGTTTGTCATTGTCACTGTATGTTGTTGGATCCCTTAGTTTTTTTTTACGGTATAAGTCTTGCCTAGGGGTATAGGGATACCACTAGGAGGTTAATTTTATTAATAATAGTGTGTAAAAAATGTTACAACTTCACCAAGGCATACCCCTACAAAACTAGCACAAATGGAAAAACTCATATATACACAATCCGTAAGAAGACAAGGCCCATCTGATCAGTCAGAAGTGGCCCGATACAAACGTTGGGCAACTCAGATTTCTAACGGACCACAAAATTAACCTTGGTGGAGCATGGAAGAGATGCTAAGGCATCAGCAACTCGATTGGCTTCTTGATAAACATGGCAGACATACACACCTGAGCGAAGAAGATAAGTGCAAATTTCTCGCCACCGCCGCAACGAAGCCCAGGCCGTAGCAACCCTAGACTACAGAGATGTGGCCAAGACCGCATTGTTAGTGCGGATGGCCGACAGAACAAGGCCATGCTCATTTGCAAGGCGAATGCCATCACACAAAGCTCTGGTTTCAGCCACAAAACTGCTGCCAACACCATAGAAATGTGAGAAAGCCAATACTATATTACCAGTATGATCCCAGATGCAACCACCTCCACCACAAAATCCTGGATTCTTTTTACTTGCATCATCAACGTTCAAGACAAGACCCTGGTCAGGCGGTATCCATCGGACAAGCTTGGCAATACGCGTAGAGAACCTAAATCTGAAGCCAAGTGCCAGAAGCAGTTGGGTCTGGGGAGCAGCAGGATGATGCTTGAAGGCCATCTTAGTTAGTGCAACATTAATCTGAAATTGAATGTTGTGAATGATGTGCACTGGAGAAGGGTAGGATCCCTCGAAGCGCGCCTTGCATCTAGCCTTCCAAATTTCCCACACAATAAGAATAGAGGCGTACATACCAATGAATCCATACAAAGAGCGGAGGTTGCACTGGGTGAGAGTATCCCACATGCGATGGATGATATGAGAGCCGGCTCTATGCGCAATTTGAAAGAAAGAAGCTGCCCAATTCCATAGTGTGGAGGCCAAATCACTACTAAGAAAAATATGATCCAGGTCTTCCACGCTAGGGAAAGAACAGCAACAATAGCGGGATGCCAAGGAGATACCACAGTCAGCTTTTCTTGCATCAACAGGGACCGCTCTGTGAAGAATTCTCCAGGTGAACAAGGACACACGCCATTGAAAATAGTGGTTCCAGAGGTGGGACAAGGGTGCATGTCGGACACCTCTCGGCCTCAGATACTCATACGTCGATTGAAGCATGAAGGCCCCAGAAGAAGAAAGTGTCAAGATGCATTCATCTTCAAAATCTGACAGGGAAATTCCTTAGAGAGACTGTTCATCACGAAGTAACCTGCGGAGTGGGTGGTCCCTATCATATAACACCTCATGCACAGTCGGATTGGGGCCCTGCAAAGTGATCCCCAAGGATTGTCGCAGTGGGGAATCGCCAATCCAAAGGTCATCCAGGAAGCTCACTGCATTGCCATTACCAACAATCCACGTGGTGTAAGATCGAGCCACGTGAAAAGCAACGCTTACTGTAGCATTGGGGATTCCATGCAGATGCGGCACCAATGGGGTAGGGTCACCCTCAAGTTGAAAACGTCACCGAATATAAACCGCCCAAAGCGAGGAGCCATGCAAGATCGACCACGCCAAGTTCACTGCCATAGCAACTTGAACATGGTTTAAGCTCCGTACCCCCAAACCACCCTCAGCCACAGGCTTTTGGACATCAGTCCGGCGCACCCAATGGCGACGAGGGACCCTATCAGCCCCACCCCATAAGAAGCTTGCATAGAGGCGCTCAATGTAATTAACAATAGATTTTGGGATAGAGATAGTAGCCGCCAGGTACAAAGGAATAGAGGAAAACACCGAGTTAATGAGAGTAATCCATCCATCTTGAGACAACATGCGAGATTTCCAAGAGGAAATATGTAAATTCACCTTATCAATAAGAGGTTTGAAATCTGCCACCATAGTTCTACCATGACGGATAGAGACACCAAGATAAGTAAGGGCGCCATGATGGTGATGGAAGCTAGTTATAGCAGAGATGCTAGAGATCACTCTTGCAGGAACACTGCTAGTAGCAAAGAAGCAACTCTTGGAGGCATTTATCTTCTATCCTGAGGACTGCTCGTAAGCATGCAAAAATTTCATAAGTCATCGGATGTTATTAGCATGGCCATTAAGAAATAGAAGAGTATCATCAGCATATAAGAGATGGGTGATAGGCATGCATCCTCTGGGACCCGAGTAAGGCACAAGTAGTCCCTCATTGCACATATTCGCCAGCCCCCTACTGAGGACTTCCTCCATGATGATGAAAAGTGCAGGTGCTAAAGGATCTCCCTGCCGAAGGCCACGTGAAGAATGAAAGTATCCCACTAATGAGCCATTAAATAACACTGAGAACCAGCAATTAGAGGTCAACATAGCAGCAAAGGAAAGGAATCTGTTACAGAAACCAAACCATTGAAGGACCTTAAAAAGAAAGTCCCAAGCCACCCTGTCATAAGCCTTCATCATATCCAACTTAAAAACCACATTGCGCCCACGGACCTTCCTCCCAAGATCAGCAAACAGCTGCCGAGACAAGGCCAAATTATCAATGATATGTCTACTCTTCACAAAGGTTCCTTGCTCAGCAGAGATAATGCCAGGCAAGATAGAGCCCAGCCTGGCAGTAAGAATAAGGGAGATTATTTTGTAACTAAAATTGCACAAATTGATGGGTCGGAATTCCCCAAAGTTGGTCGGACTAGCAACCTTAGAGATTAAAGCAATAATACTGGAAGTGATACCCTTAGGCAGAGGAAAACCCTGGAAGAAACCTTGAACACCCTTAACGACATCATCACCAATAATATCCTATCAATGGGAGTAGAAGTGTCCGGAGAAGTCGTCAGGCCTCGGAGCACTATCCCAATTCATCCTCCAGACGGTGTCCTTTATTTCCATGGCAGATGGGATTGATATCAGTTCATGGTTCTGTTGTTCAGAGACTAAGTGTGGTATCACATGTAACAGGTCTTCATCAATGGTATGATCCTCAGCCGCAAGTAGCTGCGAGAAATACTGCACTGCCTCACTCCGCAGAACTTCCTGATCATCACACCAAGAATTATTAACACGCAGCCGGTGAATGTAGTTCTTCCTGCGTTTACCCTGCACAATCGCATGGAAGAAGGAAGTGTTCTTATCCCCATCCTCAAGCCAACACATTCTCGCTTTCTAGCACCAAAATACCTCCTTCCGATGAAGCATCCTCTGCAACGCCACATTAGCCGCAGAGAGAGCTGATCTGCTGTCATCAGTGGGTGACATGTCAAACTCCAACTATCTAAGGTGAACTAGATTCTCAGCATTCTTCAGGTTTACCTCAAGATGACCAAAAACTTCTTTATTCCACACTTGAAGAGCCTTTTTAGTACCTTTCAATTTTAATTGCAATTTGAGCAAAAAATTATAAGGAACTCCAACCTCCCCAAACCAAGCCTCCCGAACGCAATGCATAAATGAATCATGGTCTAGCCACATCTTTTGGAAAGTGAAACAGGAGGGAGGAGAACAAACAGCATCATATTTGATAACCAATGGCGCATGATCAGATGGGACACAAGGAAGGTGTTGGACAAAAAGGCCAGGAAAAGAAGCTTGGCAAGACAAGCTGATAAGGATATGATCCAGTCTAGCTTTAATGGCAGCACCACCCACTCTGTTATTAGACCAAGTCAACCTGGGTCCCCAAAAGCCAGCATCCAATAGACCATATGCAGATAAAAAGGCATTAAAATCTAACATAGAAGAGGCATTGTGCATGTGACCACCTAGCTTCTCAGAAGAATCAGCAATACAATTAAAATCTCCCCCTACAATCCACGGCAAGCCATCAATAGGGCTCATAGATAGCAAGTCATCAAATAGAAGTCGACGATTTGGAGCATCACAAGCTGCATAGATGGTGGTAACTCTGCATACAGCAACACTGCCATTCGTTAGAACACCAGTCACCTGCTGAGGGGATTTGGAAATCAACGAGAATTGGAGCGGTGTGTTCCAGAAAAGCCAAATTTTAGTATCCATATCAAGACAATCCTCCAAATGATCCATCCCTAGATAATGCGGGACAGCAATGGCCTTAGACAAAGGCATCTTCGGTTCCATAATAGCAAGAAAATCAATATGATGAGACCTTTTCAAAAACTTTAGTAGGCTCTTAGAGGCCAAATTTGCAAGACCTCCAATGTTCCAAAAATAGTGGAGAGCAATTCATGACGACGCATAGCCAGAAGTACCAGCGGCAACCTTGGCTTGGGATCTGGTGCAAACTCCCTTCCTCTTATTGGTTCCACCAGCCAAATCATGTTTAGAAGTCACCATGAACATATTCTCAGCAAGAGCCTTTAACGAAGCATCCAACGGATTTGGATCCTTAGAATGAGGAAGTCCCCCTTCCTTAGAAGACTCGGTTAAATCTTGACGGGATATCTTATCCCTATCTGGATCGTCCGCTAGATGATCGGTCACCGGAGCCTCCGCCACCGGCAATGTCACCGACCGCACCTCAAGTGTCAGAGCAACAAGCACTGGAGGCATCTGAGAAGATGACGCTCGTGTGTCTAGGCATGGCGCAAGGATAGGAGCATGTAGAGATTCATTTAGAACCTGACCAGTCCAAAAAAAAAGGGTCTTGAGAAGACATAATTGAGGCATCATGAGACCCATATACATTTGACTGTTGGTTAATGATCGGAGCAACCAGCGTATCCGCTTGACAATCAGTCGCTAACACCAAGGGCTGAGGCGCCTCGACAGGACTAGGCTCATCCGAGGTAGACTGCATATTACCATGATCAGTCGCTAACTCCGAGGGTGGGGGAACCTCAATGTGGCTAGAGTCATCCGGGATGGACTGCATGAGACCATTAAAAGAGTTAAACACCTGAACACGACCTTGCGCCACCAGGCCTGGGAAGCCAGGCTTCTTCCCCTTAAACACTTGCCTCCATTTAGAATTAGGCTGTTGACGTTCCTGATTAGGAAGAGGTCGGTGATGGTTCTGCATCCCAGAAGAGCCAGCCTTCGCCTTCTTTTTGCAATCCCCAACAAAATGGCCAAGACGCTTGCAAAAGGAGTAGACCTCTGGCACGCGATGATAACGGATAGGCTGCCAAAAACCTTCTCCAACACCGCAACCAATCCACACTCTCCCAGGGAGAGGCTTAGCAACATCTACATCCACACACACTAAAGCCTCAGCTGTTTGAGTCCACGCCAAAGTAGCGTCATTGATCCGAAGGACTGAACCCAGGTTGTTAGCGATAAGCCAAAGATAATCTTCATTGAAAAAATTAACCGGCAAACCTGGAAATCCAACCCACGTAGGAACCATCATGGGATCGGCATTGAAATCAAAAGTTGAAGACCACCGAAAGAAACGGAACAGAAAGCGTTTGATGAATAGGCTTTTCCTCACAAGAACCTTGATGAAGTCATCTTCATATTCAAACCAAATAAGCACATGATGCTGGTTAAGAACACTGAGGACAAAATCCTTCTGGAGCATGAGACGTTGCTGGAGGCAAGCCTTAATGTCAGGAAACGATGGTCTTCCATAAGAACACTTCGCTACAATAGCCCATGCCAGCGAGTCCTCCGAGCGTCGAACCTCCTCCTTAGAGAAAAAGACTACTGGCTCACCAGCGTCCATGAAAGCCGACGCACGCAGTGGGAGAGCCACCTTCGCAGGCCGTAGGGAAGCCGCGAGAGCTTGAGTAAAGGACGGCGTCCTAGAAGGTCGATCCTCCTCCGAGACATCCTCCAAGGCTTCCATCAAGGCTACAGACTCAAATCTCGAGATAGGATCCCTTAGTTGATTTTGATAGCTATGTTTCAATGATGACAAATCTTGTGTGTATGTGTCCTTGAGAATGTTTATTGAAGATTGCTAACCAAGGAGTTTATGTTTTGGTTATCTTCCCTGGTAGGGTTAAAATCCTTGGTGGACTTCCTGAAATTCAAATGAATGGAAGATCAAGTCATGTGGATGTCAATGGTAGAAAACATGTGATATATGTTATGATTGCTTCTCAAGAGCTCATGGTAAGGGTCAAGTTCTCAAGTCTTGACAAAGGTAATCTCATTGTCATTCATGATGAAAAAGGTTTTGTATTGGTTCGTACTTGATTGAGGTTTTTACCAATATTCTGGTTTTTGTTGGTTTCATGTTGAGCATCCTAGTTAGCTAAACACATGGTTAAGGAATCCTATTTTTGTTTGGCAAAAAAAATGATAACTTGAATAGGTTTCAATATGGTTAAATGTCTCTTGTCTTACACGGGTTTCTTGTACACACATCATGCCATATACAGATGGGGTTATTGCCTTTTGTTTCAACAAAATCTGCATTTACTGAATTTCGGTCGACCGCCCTTGAGCCTTATGTGAACGTGTCACATGGACATTAAAAAAAGAGATTTAAGGGATTAAAGAATTAATTTCTATTAAGCATAGAGATGACTAAAAGATGATAAAAGAACTAAAAGGGGAGGGAGCATGGGATGCTACTCTAGGAGTGTGATCGCTAGAGGGGTTACCTCAAAAGAAGAAAGGTGATGGCGAAGAATACTTTGTGAAGCTGATGAGATTGTGAATCAAACTTCCTGCTTCAACTGGTCGGCCGATGAAGGGGGTCTTTATTATGATTACCCTTGAAAGACAAGCAAAGACAAACAAATAGATATGGATTAGAAAAAACAAGTGTAGTATCAATGCTCTTATGAAAAGTGATCTATGCAACAAGGGCATGAACGCACCTTGTGTGTTTGTTTTTAAAAAACCCCTTATGGAGCAAAAGGGACAGAGATAATGTATGAAAATAAGTTAAAAATAATATGCTAAAGGATGATCTAGCAAAGTATGCTACAAATATGAACGTGCAGATTAAAAACAAAAGGATAGACGACTAAGAGAACATGGGTGGATGAAATAAGAAGGCTGGCCCTCCAACACCACACGCAATAGGTAGCAGAGAAGTGCACCAAAGCGCACAGCAGCAGCAGAGGAATAGCGCGGCTCCACAGCAAAAGAGGAAAAACCTGCAACGTCAGAAGCAAACTCTATTTTGTCTTATTACTGTGGCTTTCTCTCTATTTCTCTATTCACACTGTTGTTGTTAAAGAATCGCCCGCCGGCTTCAAGGAGGGTATTTATAGATGAAAGAACCCAGTTCTAATGGGATTAAAACAAGGAAAATAATCTCTCGGACGTGGATCTTCCTTCCAGAGAAGAACACGGAGCCAAAAAATGACAAGGGCGCCATGCAGGGGAGTTTGTAGATGAACTGGACATGGAAGGAAATGACGACCGCGACGCTGTCGTTCATTCAAATGGCACCCGGGAAGATGTCGCATATTCCTGATTAAAACATAGAAATATCAGACTTTCTATAATTAAAAAAATAGGAAATAGCAACCGTCTGAGGGGGCGTTCACTAATGAGCGCCTGCTCAAAAGGGCATTATTTATAATTCACCAAAAATTCAAAAAGTCTTTATAGGAAAGGAAATAGTGACACTCCAGAAGGACGTTCATTTAAATGGTGTTCAGATGATGGTCGCACAATCCAAATAAATTTGAAAAAAATAGAAAAACCTTCTTATTAAGCCAGTAATGATGTCCACTTTGGGACATTACGTCGTGACATGAAATTTACTCAATATAATATCAATTTTGGCGTGTCTACAGCTGCCCCACCTTGGCGTCTGCTTTGCAGGGGAGTGAGATGGATTGAAGTGTAGTGAAAGCGGAATAAAGATGTAAGTGTAACGAAACGGAATGAAGTTGGAACGAACTAAAAAGTAGATGTCAAGGTGTGATGTGACATGCCTTTGACACTAAGTGTTGAAAATCTTTCCACTGTTCTGAAGAAACAACCCTCAGATGATCTCAAGAAAGCAACAATTGTCTAGATAAAAACTAAACTAACAAAATGTGCATACGATCACGAAAGGGGAAACACCATTGGAGAGCGATTACCAGCCAATGTGGACGTGCTACAACTAAGGTGGATTTGCAGGAAAAATAAAGAGAAACTGAGATAGGGATCCAGTCGAAGGGTGCTTTCAAGGAACCAGCCTAAGTGGCTTCAAGGGGAACATAATACTCGATTTGGAATAGAATATCTCATGTCAACTCAAATTAAGAACTAATGGCCCTCATTACTGACTTAATATGAGGATTTTTGAACATTAAAGCTCAAAGTCCTACATGATGCATGCTAGGCTAAAAGAAAATTTTAAAACAAACTAAAATAGAAAATAATCAACCATAATATTGCTAAGCCATCCAGACTAGGTCAAGAATCCAGTTCTCTGAGCTAACACTTAGCCAAACTCCGTTTATCCACGCACCAACTCTAAAAGTGGAACCGTCGTTCCAGGCCTTAGACGACTCAATGGCCTATCCGTGTGATCAAGACTCCCTTGAAATTATCACCGTTTTTGATGAAGGGGAACTCAAATTCCAGGTTTATCAGAACCACAAGGTCCTTGATATGCTCTAATAATATAGATAACATATAGTAAAAATGCATACAGGAGGAGATACAAGGGGAAAAGAGAAATGTCACTAAAGAAGAACTCTGAGCGCCTTAGCAACCTGCATAGCTTGTTCTTTCCTGCGCTCAAAGATCATTAGTACAACAAGAAATTGTATGATGAGGTAAATTCATGTAAAGGTAAGCTCATTGGCTTATTAACTCATGCAAGCTTATCAAAATGCATTAAACATAGCTATGAAGCCCATTGAAATGCTTAACAAGTACAAGCTCATGACGATTCTCGCATATATAAAGCAAACCATCGTAATTCATATAAAATTTTGAGACAACACTATTAAAAGAATTGGCGACCACTTGAAGGGGCGCTCAATTAAGAATTGGTGACACTACGATGGGTGTTATTTAAAGAATTAGCAGATACTGCTACGGTTGCCAATTCTTTGCAATTCCAGAAACCCGTTTCCTCTTTAGAAACTGAACTTTTTACTCAAATCAAACTCTAACTCCAACTAAATGATGAACCAGAGCCTCCTGTCTATAAAAGGTGTCTCCAGAGCTCCTCCAAACATTAAACTAATGAATTCAAAAGCAACCCTCCGATCACAGCGAGAAGCAACAGGAACAGAGAGCTTTTCTACTTCAAAAGAGAACCTCAAAGAGCTAAGGATGGAGAAATTGATGCAACGACCACTGAAGAGAACCAAGGCTGGATTTGTAAGAATTACTGAAATTAAAGGACATATTAGTGGGAGAATAGCGGCCAATCATGTAAGTATTAAGAGCAACCTTAGTTTTCTATTACCTCTCTCTCCCTTTTACAAGTTTTGACAATGCTCTTCGTTCCCTTCTCTTCTCTCTTCCTTTCAAATTTTCAGGATTATCCACTCATCCCAGGTGCTAGAAGATATACCAAGATCCAATGGCTCCCCTTACTTCTTTCCAAAATTTCTCTTGATATGAGATCCTATCTTTCCAAGTGGCATCTCCTAGGCTTAGTTACCCACGCCAAACATTACGATTCCATTCATCTAGATTGGGCGGCCATGGGAGCTGTCATAGAGATATGGCACCCTCACACTCATACCTTCCTAGTTCCCACTTTCGAAGCCACTATACTCATAGAAGAAGCGGAAATGCTACTAGGATTGAAGACTTTGAAGCAAGGGGACGAGGGAAAGATAGCAGAAATGTGTGAGCCAATAAGTGCACTAGAAATGTTGGCGAATCTTATCCCAAGCTAACTCATGATAGATCAAATCCGGGCCACAAAAGGAATCAACTTGATGAAGCTTCTGGCATGGGTGTACAAGACTTTAGGAAAAGCCAAGGAGGAAGATATGGAGGTGATCATAAAAGCTTTTGTGATATGCCTTGTGGGAGCGTTGCTTTTCCCTTCGGCGGATGATTTCTTAGAAGTGGAGCAATTAAGCGCCATATGCGGAATTTGGGAGGGAAAGAGGATTGGGCCGGCGGTCCTAGCTTACCTCTATAGTGGGCTTACCTCGACATCTATGGGTAGGCCCCTATACGGGTCAATGCTACTATTCACTAGTTGGGTGGATCTCCACTTCAAATTTGATCTATGTGAGGAAGCCCAACAAGCCTCTAGGATATTCTCTAAGAGCCCACTCCACTATATTACAGGCACACTTGGATTGAATGAAAGGGTTACTAACCGTGTACCCAAGCTCAAGAAGCGGTCATATTGGCGCGGACACCTCAAGATAATGTCACAAAATGCCTTCACATGCGCACCGAGATTCCTCAAGACTCAAGACCTCCATGCTCGGCTCTCTTCCGAGGTGGAGCTACGGCTAATTGGCGCTACCGAGTTCGCGCTTTACAACTCCCACCAGTGCCTCTCACAACTCGGCCTTCCCCGCCATCTCTTTGAAGAGGCTTCTCATCTCCCACCAATCAAGAAGAGAGAATTGGGCTCAAATGGCAATAAAGAGGAGATCAAGACAATACAAGCTTTATGGCGGGTCAACAAGCTACACCGGCCCATGGAGCGAGTAAAGGAAGATAGAGAGCAATGGAAAACTTATGTAATAGCTCTTAGGAATTTGAGGCCCAAAGTGGCTCACTAGGCATGTAATGGTCATTTCTTTTAATGAATAAAAGATCCTTCTTTAATTGAGCAAGGAAAAATGCCTAAGAATGATCAAATCTCCCCAAACCCCTTGATTCTATCAAAAAACACAGGCTCTGGAAGAAACTATGCCTGCCACAGAGGGCGTTAATTCCTGGATCTGTGCCTTAGGAGCAGTCGCCAATTCATATATCCTCTTTTATTATAAAAATGTGAAATCCCAAGATAGATGCATTCAATATCGAAATTCAAAAATAGCCATTAAATAGCACCTTTTTGAAATGCCGCTCATTCATGAATGGACGCCCCTCCAAGTGGGCGCTTATTCCTGCATCCTTCTTATCTGATAAAGCACAATAAAAAAACAAATAATCCCTTAATTTTCGTTAAATAACATCCATTCTCACAGCCGTTCAATCTTTAAATGACGCCTTCTCATGGGGTCGTTCATTTATGAAAATTCTAAAAAAAGGCGTTAATGCGTTTCATCATTGTCTGACAACATTACAGATTCCAACACCTCCCAAGAAATGGCACCTTCCTATGCAACTGTCTAATATTGGTATAGCACCTGTCCAGCAGTCGCTTATTCTTAATACTGTCTAAAAATTCAAAAATTCCAAAATGACGCCTTCTCGCACTGTCGTTCAATCACTAAATGACGGCAGAGAATGGGGCACTAATTCGTTCGAATTCACCGCCTAGAGTCCTTCCGTTAAGCATTGTTTCCATGCTTTGAAAACCCCTTTCATTCCCATTCAATCCCCATTTGTCTGATTCTCTGCTTCCCTATTCTGCAACTATCCATCGACGGTCATCGTGAAAACTCTTCCACCTTCTCCCTCTCATACTCTCTTATGCCCTTATGGCCTATGTGGCGGGTTCCAATGCCGGGAAGAGACAGCGGGTGATGGCACCCGCTGTTGTCCTC
Organism: Amorphophallus konjac; assembly: GCA_022559845.1. Classification (NCBI taxonomy): domain Eukaryota; kingdom Viridiplantae; phylum Streptophyta; class Magnoliopsida; order Alismatales; family Araceae; genus Amorphophallus; species Amorphophallus konjac. The sequence goes on from CM040124.1 coordinate 208,959,281, forward strand.
ATCGACGACGAGGGCAACGACGACGAGGAGGAGTTGCCTCCTACGGTGGCTGAAACTCCGGCGGCAGAGCACGGAGAAGAAGCCACAGGTGACGGGGAAGAAGACAACGTGGAAGAAGAAGACAAGGATGACGGAGACGACAGAGGCGACGGAGAAGAAGGGAACAAATGCACATATGATGGAGGAGATGACGAGCGTGAAGAAGAAGGAGATGGCGAGCGTGAAGAACAAGGAGATGGCGAACGTGAAGAAGAAGGAGATGCCGAGCGACCCCCACCCCGCCACCGGCCACTGCGGGGGGCCTCATGGAGCCGACACCCAGCAAGGTAAGTGTGAATTTTTTTTGTTTTTTTCTATTTTTTTGTATATTTCTTTAGACCAAAACCATGGCGGGGAGAGGGAGAGATTACATGAGAAATTGACGACCGGACAGATGGCGTCAATTCATGAAAAATTATTTTTAAGAAAATAAATTTGGGAATAGCCTCAAGAGATCAGTCGTAGACATAAACATTTTTTTTGATTTTCAAAAATGAGTTAAAAGAATGACGATAGCATGCTTGACGCTATTTTGAAATGCCTCTTTTTTTGAATGAAAATGAATTAAAAAACCTTTTTTATTTATTTTTGTTAATGCTTTGGCATAAATTAAAATCGCCAAAGAATTAGCGCTCTGTCCCTGGGCGTCCATTCAAACCTGAAGAATGGGTGACCGAGCCCTGGGCGCTAATTCAGAAAATAATGGCCACTGCATTATCGCCAATTCAAAATAGGCCCCCCTTTTTTTAGTTAAGTAGTTTACTTGTATGCTTGTGATTGACATGTGTTTATTGTTATTTTTTCTTTTTTTGTTGCAGGGGTTGATGTGGACCCGTATCTCTTGGGCTCAGGTGCTAGCAGCATTCCACGGATTGCCGGACTTCCAGAGGGCGAGAGTGGAGGTGATGGGGTTCGACCCCTTTCTCAACATAGAGCCGGTACACCCTAATCTGTTATTCAGGTGCTGAGGTAGAGATGGGATCGGGCTAGCCGGGCATTCCTAATGCCCTGGGGGCACATGGTGCCGAGCTTGGAGGACGTAGCCAGGATCACTGGGTTGAGAGTAGACGGCGAGGCGGTGAGTGGAGTGACCCTCTCGCACAACGGTGAGCTAGCCTAGAGGATTTTTGACTTAGAGACAAAAGCCGATACCCTGAGGGATTGTAGGATGATCTACAGGACCGAGCTGACAGGGGCCCTGGGGCTAGGAGACTCTCGACAGAGGTCGGGTGAGTCACTGGAGGAGTTCGCAGAGAGGCTGACTGCGAGAGCTTAGGCCGCTTACTGCCAGGACCCGACTCAGAGTGAGAGAGTGGACAAGGATCTTAGGAGGTTTCTACTCCTGATGCTCGAGAGACTGCTATTGGGGACGAAGAGAGATGATATCAACTATCGATTCCTAGGCATTCTGGAGGACCTGGACGGAGTAGGGTGATACGCCTGGGGAGTCACCCTGTCTACGGGGACAGATCGTGAGATGACTGTCAGCGGCTTCTCGCCTTTTCTTCAGGTATGCATTTCTTCTTTGCTTTGTTATTGTTATTTAAATGAATGTGATAACGCATGTGTCTAATGAATGCTAATGCTAATGAAAATGGATGCAGGTGTGGAGTCACCTTTACATGCCCATGGACCGAGTTAGCCCCCGACCTAGAGATGCGGATGCCTCCCCACTTGCGCAACGGTGGCTACCATACTTGACTGGGGCGCCTCACGCCTACGAGCTACGAGTACTCAGGCGGGAGTTCCGTGACTACCCCGCCTCACTGGTACGTGCGTGAATATGATGCAATTATGCTTTTATTTCCTGCTTTATAAAGATATGATGACATAATGATATGCGTGTAGGTGGTGTGGAGATCATACCAGGGGATGACCGATGAGGGTCAGCCTTGGGTCCTAGCGGGTCGACCTTATTATGGGCGTGAGCTCTAGGTTCATTGCCTGAACGAGATCGAGCCGTTACGGCTAATGCTGGTAATGAGGATGCTCGGCCTACACTAGGAGTGGGTCGAGGTAGCAGAGCCACGCCAGATTGGGCGAAAGACCCGAGGACGTACCGTTGCGACCGACTGGCGGCTTCGGTTCCTGGAGCAGTTTGCAGACTAGCAGAGAGGCGGGACCCCAGTCATCTCCCATGCACCAGATAGTTTGGCGTATTTGCAGTGCTATTAGGAGACGTACGCTGGCCGACCCCAAATGAGGGTAGTAGGGGTACATATGAATGCATGTTTTCTAATGTTAAAAACTAGATGCTTATTGAGATATGCAACTAATGTGTGACAAATGCAGGATGTGTGGGATGCAGTGGTGGTGGACATGAACGTCTATCTCCACATGGTGGAGGCCCAGCTTGCGACTAGACGAGCGGACTTAGAGGCCTTGGTGAGTGTACTTAACTATATGCAATGAATTATTCTTGAATTATTGACGTTCAGCCACTGACAATCTTAATAAATCCAGCGTGCCCAGCAGGGAGCAGTAGCAGAGGAGACAGGAGGTGCCTCTTCGAGCTCGAGGGACCCGACTGTGGAGATCACCTCGCTAGAGGAGCGACTCTCAGGAGTGGTAGCGCGGGCCGAGGCGGTAGAGTGCGACCTAGCCAAGCGGGTAAGCATTCAAAATAATATTCAATCTTACTTTAAACATCATGAAATTAAAACATTATGCTTATGAACATGTTGAATCATACATGCTACAGAGTTACAGGATGCACTTACTCGGGCCGCTCTAGTCGGGACTGAGCTCGCGATCCTTGACCAGCGGGTCACGGAGCTGGAGGAGGAGAGGAGGCACCGGGAGGCAGTGGTGCTCCCTCGACAGGTGGTGGATGATCCTCCTCGAGGTGGAGAGGAGGGAGCGCACCCAAGAGAGAGAGGAATGAACCAGAGAGAGAGAGGAGTGGATGAGGGAGCGAGCACAGGAGAGAGAGGAATGGGTGAGCACAGCGAGAGGGAGAGCTGGCAGGGATGAGAGTATGAATCGGTGCCCTTGAGGAGCGCGCATGAGCTGCCAAGGAGCGCTACTGGCGAGGTCGAGAGTGAGCACAACGTGAGGGGCGAGCTAGCGCTTATTCTAGTATGAGTTATCTGGTGGGTTCCTCTACTCAGCAAGGGAACGAGGTAAAGGAGCGAGCGCGAGCCGAGAGGTCGGCTGCTACCCAGAGTTTGATGAGGCCCCCAGTAGCTCCAGCTCGAGACAGGGATGAGAGAGGAGAGGTAGAGAGTAGGAGGGAGGAGGGGGTGGTGAGAGCTAGAGAGATTGCCTTTGTACACCACCTTCTGCTTTTTTTGTTCACACATATATATATGATAAGCATGTTTGTTACCTGAGTTTGTTCTTTTGTGCACTTGTGTACTTGTCTCATCTGCTTCTTTCTGTCCCTGTATTCCATACTTAAGCAAACAGATTAGTTAATCTATTTGGCTTGGCCCCTTGCTCAATATGCAAGGGGTTATTATTGTTGACCTCGATAAAGGGTCAAGGGGCCAAGCCTTTAATCAACTAAGGCAAATAACAAAGAATTGAGAAAAATGCAACACACACAGATGCAAACTAGAATTAAAAGATGCACATATGAAATGCAAACAAGCAAATGATAATGAGGAGTGGAACAAGTAGGGCATTCTGTGGGAATTGGCGATCAGATAGATGCCTTTATTTAAGAAAATGGCGCCCTCTGGTTGGACGTTAATTGAAAACAATTTTTGTTGTTGTTTTTTTTAAATGACGACTAGACATATGGCGTTTATTAAAGAACTGGGGCCCTCTTGTGGGGGCGCTTATTCAGACAAATTATTTTTTGAAAATGACGACCAGACATGTGGCGTTATTTAAGAAAATGCGCCCTCTTGTGGGGGCGTTAATTGAAAATCATTCTTTTTTATTATTTTTTTAAAGTTTTAAATGACTTAACATGGTACACTGGTCATAAAACCTTACACATTCATCATCTTAAATTCATTAACCATTCTTAAAGAACTTAATAAAGGGTCAATGTGCTTGAAGTTTATGCTTTCACTCGGAACCTCGTATGACCCATCCTCCTAAGTCCGTCTTTGCCATTCTTCAAGCTTCTGACATACCATGGAGGGGGAATGGAAGAAAATGTTGGGGAAGTTCACTAGGGGTTCTGAAAGACCAGGAAGCTTACCTCTCCTACCCTATTGCATGTTGGGGTTTGGTCTTTGGCTTAGGGAAATTTTTGTTGTCTTTTGCCCTTTCAAGATGCATGCTTACGACCAGGGTTTTCCCTGCAGAGACTTTGCCCCCTTGATATGCTTTTCTGTTGTATTTGTTAGTATGATTTTTTGCTTTTCTGTTCAAAATAAAAACCTAATTGTACTAGGGCGTTTGTGGCGTATTGTTCCCTTTTGGGCCCTAACTTTCACCTACTAGGGCGGCGGGTAGGTTTGGTGTTCTAACCCAGAGTCTGAGTTGCCCCCTCGTGAACCGAAGTGAAAAGAACGGGTAAAATCTTTACACTTTTAGTTTGGCTTTGACTTTCCTTGGATTATGCACCGCTTGAGTTTACGGGCTAAGCGTGTTGTGTGTGCATTTTGACCCAAGGTTAAATTATCAAGACTGAAGAATGAATTAGAGATTTTGATTTTTCGAGCTTCGTGGCCCACGTACCATGCCAGCCCACTTTTGTTTTGTTTTGTTTTGTTTTGTTTTTGTTTTTGTTTTGTTTTGTTTTTTTTTAGTCTGTTTGAGACTTTGGGGTAGTATTTCTTAAGATACAGTCCGTTCCATGGATAAGCTAATTCTTCCCCTTCAGCGTTAACCAGTTTATAAGCATTGCCAGGATAATTTTTTTTTTATTACATAAGGCCCTTCCCAGTTTGGTTAAAGTTTTGAGCATGGTCCACTAGGTTTTATGAAGATTCTCATAATTACCATCTCACCAACTTTAAATTTTCTCTCAATTACTTTCTTTTGATAAAAACATGAGAGCCTCTTTTGATAAACTCTTGCATGTTCGACGGCGGCTAGACGCCTTTCATCTAAGAGTTCTAATTGTACAAGGAGAGGTTCACGACGTTCATCAATAGAGAGCTCCTCGTCCAATTGTACTCTAAGATAAGGAATAAGGATCTCATAAGGAACTACCGCCTCCATTCCATAGGTAAGGGCAAATGGGGTTTGCCCGATAGGTGTACGAATGGAAGTACGGTAGGCCCATAGAGGTTCAACCAGCTTTTCTGGCCAATCTACAAATTTATTAGCTTCACATGTTGTCTTGATGATTTTAATTAAAGTTTTATTTGTTGCCTTTGCTTGGCCATTGCCCTGTGGATAATAAGGAGACGAATGATGCAATGTAACATTATACCTATTGCAGAGGTCTTGAAGTTCTTGAGAGATAAATTGTAGTCCGTTGTCGGTGACAATGGTACTTGGTATGCCGAACATGGTGATGATGTTTTTCATTATGAATTTGCATACTGCTGATGCTTTAATTTTCGCATAAGCTTCCGCTTCCGCCCACTTGGTGAAGTACTCCGTGGCCGTGAGTATGAATGATTTTGGTTTTGTGAGGAGGTTTGAATCACCAAGAGGTCCGATAATATCGAAAGCCCACATGGAGAAAGTCCATGGGGAGGACATAGGATGGAGTGAAGAAGCAGGAGAATGAACTTTGTCGACGTGCAGTTGGCACTTGCCACACCTTCGAACATAGATAGAACACTCCTCTTCTAGAGTGGGCCAATAGAAACCTAGCCTAAGGATTTTCTTAGCTAACATCTGGCTATTGACATGACCCCCACAGACTCTTGAATGTGCCACTTCCACAACCTTCCATGATTCATCATCATCAAGGCACCTGAGAAGAACACTAGTGAGACCTCTTCTATAGAGCACGCCTCCAACCAGAGCATATCTTTGGGCGACTCTCCTGATTGCTTTCTTTTCTTCTGCCGTGGCCTCTTCAGGGTATGACTGATCTTGACAATATTTGGCAATCTCGTAGTACCATAGTTTTTCCTCGTCATCCAATTCTTCTTCTAAATCCAATAGCATGACCTCTTTATTCTTAATGATTTTTCCTTCCTTAACCTTCTTAAGCACTTTTTCCTTAATAGTGAGGAATGCAGGATCCATGATAGTGGGAGTGAGACATTTCTGAATGATAATAGAATGAAAGTCTTGCTCAGGGAGAAAAACTAAGGAGCAGGCAAGTGAAGCAAGGGTGTCAGCAAAGATGTTCTGGATGCAAGGGACATGGACAAAGATCAGCTTAGTAAAGATCTTGGCGTAAGCAGAAGCAAGTTCCTGGTAGGGTTTGAGCTTGGGATTAAGCATACGGCATTTGGTGAGCACTTGACGAAGAATATGCTGACTATCACCTACGATTTGCAACTTGGTGACACCAAATCGATGAGCGGCCTTAAGTCCGGCCAGAAGAGCCTCATACTCGGCTATATTATTTGTAACTGGGAAGGCGAGCTGAGAGGCAAGTGGAATGGTGATACCCTCAGGTGTTAAAAGAACCATGCCGATCCCCCTACCATGAGAATTTAGAGCTCCATCAAAATGTAATGTCCACATGGGATCTGTAGGTTGATTAATGGACATCAGTTCCTCATCTGGAAACTCTGAGCGAACAAGATCGAATCTTGGGAGGGGATGATGAGCGAGATGTTCTGCGATGGCATAGCCTTTAATCGCCATTTGCTTAATGTAGATGATGTCGAACTGGGAAAGGAAGCTTTGCCATCGTGCCAGTCGATCAGTAAGGATAGATTTCTCAAGGAGGAATTTAATATTATTTATACGGGCGATGAGATGAACCTCGTGAGCTAAAAAATAATGCTTCAATTTCTAACCTACCCGGACTAAAGCTGCGTAAGTCTTCTCCATAGCTGTGTATTTCTGCTCATAGGGATTGAGAAGCTTCGACAAGTAGTAGGCTGCCCTTTCCTTTCCTTCATCATCGGCTTGCGCCAGGACAACACCTATCGAGTCATCCAGGACTGAAACATAAAGAACAAGCTGTTTTCCTGGAACTGGAGGCCTTAGGATAGGAGGATTTGATAGATAATCCTTCAATCAGTCAAAAGCTTCCTGACACTTATCATCCCAATAGAACTTAACCCGGGCTTGGTAAGCTCGTAGAACGGCCTACACCTTTGTGAGTGCTGGGAGACAAATCGACAGATGAACTGCAACCTCTCGATTAGTCCTCAAATTTCTTTCAAATTTCTAGGAGGAGGCGTATCTCTTATGACTTTCACCTTGTTGGGATCAATCTAAATACCCCTCTTACTAATAATGAATCCAAGCAATTTTCCTGACGAAACACCAAACACGCACTTCTTGGGGTTCATTTTCAGTTGATATTCACGGGCTCTTTGCAAAACCTTGGCTAGAACCCCATGATGCTCAATCCTTGTCCTTGATTTCACTACCAAGTCATCAACATACACCTCGATATAAATGTGGATCATATCATGAAAAATAGCCATCATGGCCCTTTGGTAGGTGGCTCTGGCATTCTTAAGTCCAAACGGCATGACCACATAGCAATACGTACCCCAAGGTGTAGTGAAAGAAGTCTTCTCTTGATCTTCTTCAGCCAAGCGAATCTAGTTATATCCGGAGAAGCCATCTATAAAAGAGAGGGTCTCGAACCCTACCATGTTATCAATCAAAACGTCTATGTGAGGGAGGGGGAAATCATCTTTAGGACACGCACGGTTAAGGTCCCGGAAGTCTATGCAAATTTTGACTCTTCCATCCTTCTTCATAACCGGGATGATGTTAGCCACCCAATTGGGGTAGAGGATGACTCTAACAAATCTAGTCTTATGGAGCTTATCGACCTCTTCTTTCATCTTTAATGCCATATTCAGGTGGAAATGCTTTAACCATTGTTTGACCAGGATAGACCCTGGCTTAAGGGTTAAGCGGTGTTCAACAAGCGCAGGGTCCAAACCCGGCATATCCTCGTAACTCCATGCAAACGTGTCCTTATACTCTTAGAGAACTTGAATAAGCGCCTCTTCTTCAGAAGGTGCCAAATTCTTGCTGATGAGGACAATCCTAGGGTTTTCCTCGGTTCCCAAGTTGATCTCTTTGGTAGGTTCTTCTACCAAGACCGACGATTCGTCAAATCTCTTCATGCCGCTAGCAAAAGCGTCGGCCTCGTCCTCATATTCGTCATACTCTTCATCCCCCTCTTTGACAGGGTCTTCATCATTCATGATCTCATAAACACCAAACCCCTCATCTAAAGTGAGAGCTTCCTCACATTCTAGTTCCGACAGAAGGATCAGATCCTCTATGAATTGGGGAATTACTAGACAAGCTCGACACCTCCTGGCTAACTCTATCAAGAACCTATGGGGAACCTGCATACCCTTGGCTTTCTTAGTGGCGACGACCCCAAGACTTTTATCATTAGAAGAATAAGAACAACTAGCTTGATCACTAGATCCTAAAGAAGAGGGAGGAGGATGGGGTATAGGAGAAAGTACAAAAGAAGCCTCCTCATCAGAGGAGTAAAAGAAGTCCGCTAACGGACCTTGAATGAGTGGCCCTTGGGTTGGGGCACACTCATGAACAAGATAGGAGGTCCCTTCAACAGAGATGGAGGATTGAAAAGTTTAAATTTTGGTATTTTTTTTTATTTTCAAGAATGGCGAAGCAATGAGAGGGAGGAGTAGAAGATGGTGTTGAAATAGAGAGGTTGGATAATTGTTGAATAAGAGGTTGCCCGAGCGAGGGTGCAATGGAGAGCCGGGAAAATTGCTCAGTGAGCAGAGGAGGAATTGGTGGAGTTTGTAGAAAATTAAGAGATAAAGAGATTAAGACCGCGGGTGGTCTACGGATGTTAGAGGTAAAAAGTTTGGAGCACCAAAAGGTAATGAGTGACGGGTGGAAAGAATCAACAAGGTAGAGTCTGGCCCACAGCCTGTCTATAGTAAAACATGGTTCAAATGGCACATCGGGCTCTCCCGTATCAGTATAATTGCTCAAAAGCTGTCTCTTGTTAGTGATTATTGCTGGCTTCTCAATTAACTCGTGAATAAGTGGTGGCCATTCCGGATCAGTTGGCATAAACAGTCGGCTCAAAGCAATTGTGATGTCATTCATATCGAACCATCTATACTAGTCACATTCCCGGTCATCCATCTTTCTTCTTGTAAATGGCCTTAATGACTCTAAGGCTTTGTAAGTGACCAGTGGTGCTAAATGGTGAGCAAATTGGCGTGAATGCACATCTTGATGATCTAGCAATGATGTAATCACTGTAGTGTGCTCTCTGGCCTGTTCAGTGGGCCCTTTCACAAAATGTGTATATAAAGACCATGTGAGTGGCCGTCTGTCTGTCTTGAGAGTGGAAGTCATAGTAGCCCATGGCCCTTCTTCGTCTTTATCAAATTTCTCTTTGCCCGGCCCCTTGTATCCCAGGCCACCTCGAGGGATTAGCTTGTGATTCTTAATGGGCTTCACTCTGCCTTGGAGGTTCACTCCCAGACCTTTGCCGAATCTGTACCCCATTCTCATCATAATATTCCAGCTTGGGGTACTCATCCTATTCTTCTTTTTCTTCCCCTTTTGAGGTAAGGGTGGTGTTGGTGCTTCCCTAGAAGCTGAAACTTGTGGCCTTAACAAGTCAAGCCGCGGGTCGGCAAGATCTAACACAGATAACAAGGGCATGTTGGAGGGCCATATGGAGGGCACTGATGTGGCAGAGTGTATGTCAACTGACGGCAAAATGGGCATACTAGTAACTTTGATGACGCGCCCTTTATGTGGAAACTTTAAGCATTGATGATTTATGGAGGGTACAACATCAAGCACTTGGATATATGGACGGCCCAGAATACCATTAAAGTTGGATCCATGTCTAAAATGTGAAAAGCTACAGTAACTGACACGGGACCCAGCCCGACTTTCAAAGTGATCATGCCCATAGGTGGCTTCTTCGTGTTATCATAAGTAGTAACTGTGATGGTAGATGGCCGTATCTCACTGTCCGGAATGCCACACATTTTCAAAGTGCTAGGTGGCAACACATTGATGGATGCACCAGTATCCACCAAACATTGACTGACAGCCACCTTATTAATATCAATAGTAATGCATAAGGCATATTTCCTGGCCGACTTTGGAGCCAGTTCATGTTCATAGAAAGCAATAGCCGGTTGGTCACCTGTCGGAGTTAAAATCGAAGTGATCTGTTCAACTGGAATGTCCTCATTGACCATCACCTTCTATAGATACTGCTTCAAGGCCATTTGATGAGTGGTGGATCTCTTAATTAGTTCCAGAATAGAAATCCTAGCCAGGGTCTTGTCCATATGCTTTAACAAATCATATTGGGTGCTCGGTATGGATTCTTGTTCTTGTTCTTGCTCCTCTTGCCTTTGTGCGGCCTCTTGCTCCCATTGTGGAAACACATGGTGGGATATCCGTCCACTACGGAGCACCATAGTTTGAGAACTTTGCGCCTCTGTCAGGTTTCGGGTAGGTGGAGGGTTGGTGGATGTGGAAGGGATATCAGGGTTGACAGATGTTGGACATGGAGTGACCGAAGAGGGAACCCTTATGAGGGGCCTTGTCGGCTGAGGATTGGTGGAAGCAAAGGTGGTGGGTAATGAAGGTCCAGTGGGAGAGGGACTGGAAGGGACAGGCGGTGCCTGGGTGGTTGGAGTGAGTATAGGTCGAATGAGGAGGGGCCTAGGTGGAGGCGTCGGATTTATGGGAGGTATAGTGGGTGTTGGTGAAGGTTGACGTAAAAGGGGCCTTGTTGGCAGAGGGTTAATGGTAGCGAGAGGAGGAACAGGTGCCAGTGAGGGGCGGATGAGAAGTGGCCTAGACGGCAAGGGATTCGTGGAACGAGGAGGGGTTTGTTGCGGTGCGAGAGAAGGTGAGGGGCGAATAAGAAGTGGCCTAGATGGAGGGTTGGTGATGTGAAGGGAACTTGGTTGGTAGTGCGTAAGAGGGGACGTGAGGGTTGAGAGAAAGGTGTTGGTTGGGAGGTTGTTCTTAATAAGCGCGGGGGTTGGTTTGAATTTTGGGTTATAGCCCCGACAAAGGCATTTTCTTCATGCCACCATTGCCCTCTCTTCACTTCATGGAAGGAGGTGATAGGGTTTAACTGTTGATTAGGTGCTGGATGCTCCGGTAGCAGATTAAGGACAATCCCCATGACCGGTTGTGGCGTGGGAGCATGTTGCGGCGGAAGAGGTTGTTGAACTTACTGTTGAGGTGGCTGCTGAGTCTGCTGCTGCCGAGGAAGTGTTCGTGTCTTCAAAGTTGCAATGAACAACCTCATCTCATCCCAGTCAATACCGCCCTGATCATTCAGATCATATATATAATCCTTGAAATGAAAGCAATGATCTACGTTGTGACCAGGCTGCCGATGGAAGACACAATACCGAGAGGTATCTACATTTTACGGCTAGATCGGCCTCTCCTTTGGAAATGCGAGCGCATTGGCGGCCATGAGGGCGTTAAATATATCAAGAAGGCTCTCGGTTAATGGAGGGTATTGGGCTCTTTTGGGGCTCATGGGTCTTCTTGGTTGTTAAGGGTCATAATTGGCTGGAGATGGTACGTGGTGGTATTGTTGGGGGATTTATGGATTTTGTGGCATAGCTTGGTTTTGTGGAGGTGGCTGGAATATCTGGAGAGGGTTGCTTACTTGGAGGGGAGCTTGGTTAAGGAAGGAGGGTTGTTGTGGTTGTTGTTGTGGTCTCGGGTTGGAAGGATTGCGAAAAGGTTCGGGATTGCCAACCACGCTCACTTACTCATTGGTAACAGTGCCCACGGTTGTTCCACCATTGGTATTGACATTATTACTCTTCCTTAACATCCTCGACTTTTGCTCATACATGCCCATGATGGGCGAATCTTTCATTTGAGTTTGAATATATCTGGCCCTTTCATAGAGTTCCTCCATTGTATTCAGTTTATTCATAGCCAGAATTTGATGGAATTGCGGAGTAGCATTTGATACTATCATTTTAACCTGCTCCGATTCCGAGAGTGTATATTTTAACTTTTCGGCCATTGACCTCCATCTATCGGCAAATTGTGTGAAGTCCTCCTCGGGCTTCAACTTTTTGGCAACCAGATCAGTCACAGACAGGGAAGGACCAACATGGTCTCTATATTTTTGCAAGAACTTTGTTTGCACCACATCAAAATTACTGGCCTCAGTTGGTTAAAGAGAATAAAACTACTCAAGGGCCGGGCCATCAAGAGATCTTCTAAATAAATCGGCCAAAGATGCCTTATTATCCTACCAGAACGACGCTTCATACATGAAGTCTTTTAAATGGATGAACGGGTTGCCCATTCCATTATAGCGCCTGAAGTTAGGCATCTCTGACGGAGGTAAATGAAAGACCGACAGAGTTGGGAGAGTGACCTCTGGAGTGTCTTTAGGGGCCGTGACCTTCTTGAGTTGTTCCTCCATGCTAGCAAGCTTCTGGAGGAGAAGAGTGTTGGTGTCAGACTCAGCCGGGGCCAGATTGATAGAGAACGGGCTTGGCATAGGCCTTCTCAAGAATTGAGGAGGTGGAGGATATTGTGGCCTAGCCACGGAGTGGCCTGCCGATTGGGCCGATGTGACCATAACGGGGGTGTGTGGACGGGATGGAATCTTCTATGAGACCGCCTGGTCATTAGTGATATCGACTTGAAGGCCACCCGCTGCTGAGGGGGATTTGAGGAGGAAGAGAGTACGGACTTACCCTTAAGGGTGGCTTGGACCGCTTGACGTTGGGTGTTGTCCAGTTGTGACAAAACATTTATGAGATCATTTAGATCAAGATCTAGGAGAGGTTCCCCGGATGTATGCTGGGTGGCGGGTTGAACCTGAGCTGAGGAATCAACTGCTTGAGTGGTAGAGTCCACCATGTAGACTTGAGAGTGAGAGGGGGTATAGTTTCCCTCGTATTGAATGAAACCTGGAGGAACCTCATAGGTTTGGTCAAATTGACCATCCTCACTATCATCATAAGAGTACCCATAGTTGGCCATGTTGACAATTTTACCTGAACGAAGTTTCATGATTATGATAAAGATATAAATATGACTTAGCAAAGCAACCACTCAACCAAGTTGTCAAACAAGTTATGATGCTTACGCAAGGTTTTAGTGTTCTTTGAGGTTAGGCAAAGATGGGTTTTAATGAAATAGTTATCTCTTTCCTCAATGTAAATCCTAGTTTAAATTTGAATGTAAATTTGGGTCAACTAGGTTCTTTCTCCCTCTTCACCAACGCATGGGTTAGCTAAACTCTAGGGTGCTTCAAAGGTACAACCAGTCTTGCTTCCGTGAGGAAATCCACATGTGCGAGGACTTATGGAGGTCTTGGTTAAGGAATTTCTAATCCAAAGAGACGGAATGCTGAATGGAGGGTCCTTCCTTTCCCAAGAGAGTGTAGGAGATCCTAAATGTGTAGAGAGAGGAGGTCTCTCAAAAAAATGTCCTAGAATACAAGCTAATGCAAGTAGAATCAACATAAATATGAATATAAGCAATAATCAATCCACACAAGCCAAGGCAAAAGCAAAGAAAGCAATTCTGTGAGAGCAGGAAGAAATGGCGGCCACACAGTGGTCGCTAAATCAAAGAATAGCGACTGAATAACAGCCGTTGATTAAGCAACTGGCGCCTCTTCACAGAGGCGCTGAATCCAACGAATAGTAATTATGAAAAGAAACTGCGCCTACGAGATGGGCGCCAAATCAGGGAGTAGCACCTCTGTGGGGAGAGCGCTGATTGCAATAAATAATAAATGACTGAGAAAATGAAGTGAATAGTAATCACCAGGAATAGGCGCCTTAGGGTTAGGCACTGAATATGTGAATAGCGCCTCTGTGGAGGGGTGCTTAATGCAAAAAATAAAAAATAATAATTAAAATAATATGATGAGCGCCTCTGTGGGAGGTCGTTGATTATAAAAATTGTGGCTACCTGAGCAGTCACTGATTCTTCTAGAAAACAGAAATGAATGCAAACAGAAGAGAAAGGAATTTTTTTAAATGTTATGGGACAGTCCAGAAACTGGCAAATCAAGTGAGAGGTGTGCCCGTGGGGCACAAAGGGAGTGTGCTACGTGGAGCACGAAGGAGTGGCACACGTGGGTGCCAAAGGGAGGGCACATGAGGGTGCCAAAGGGGAGGGGGCATGCGTGGGCGCCGAAGGAGGGGTAATCAAAATAAAAACAGCAAGTGTCCCACCGTGATCGCCAATTAGTGAACGTGTCACATAGACATTAAAAAAATCGATTTAAGGGATTAAAGAATTAATTTCTATTAAGCATAAGGATGACTAAAAGATGATAAAAGGACTAAAAGGGGAGGGAGCATGGGATGCTACTCTAGGAGTGTGATCGCCAGAGGGGTTACCTCAAAAGAAGAAAGGTGATCATGAAGAATACCTTGTGAAGCGGGTAAGATTGTGAATCCAACTTCCTCCTTCAACTGGTCGGCCGATGAAGGCGGTCATTATTTTGATTGCCCTTGGAAGATAAGAAAAGGCAAACAAATAGATATGGATTAGAAAAAACAAGTGTAGTATCAATGCCCTTATGAAAAGTGATCTATGCAACAAGGGCATGAACACACCTTGTGTGTTTGTTTTTAAAAATACCCCTTATGAGCAAAAGGGAGAGATAATGTATGCAAATAAGTTAAAAATAATATGCTAAAGGATGATCTAGCAGAGTATGCTAGAAATATGAACGTGCAGATTAAAAACAAAAGGACATAAGACTAAGAGAACATGGGCAGATGAAATAAGAAGGTTGGCTCTCTAACACCACACGCAGCAGGTAGCAGAGAAGTGCACCAAAGCGCACAGCAGCAGCAGAGGAATAGTGCGACTCCACAGCAAAAGAGGAAAAACCTGCAACGTCAGAAGCAAACTCTCTTTTGTTTTATTACTGTGACTTTCTCTATATTTCTCTGTTCAGGCTGTTGTTGTTAAAGAACCGCCCGCCGGCTTCAAGGAGGGTATTTATAGATGAAAGAACCCAGTTCTAAGATTAAAACAAGGAAAACAATCTCCCGGACGTGGATCTTCCTTCCAGAGAAGAACACAGAGCCAAAAAATGATAAGGGTGCCATGCAGAGGAGTTTGTAGACGAATTGGACATGGAAGGAAATGACGACCACGACGCTATTGTTCATTCAAATGGCGCCCAGGAAGATGTCGCATATTCCTGAATAAAACATAGAAATATCAGACTTTCCATAATTAAAAAAAGAGGAAATAGCGATCATCTGAGGGGTCATTCATTAATGAGCGCCTACTCAAAAGGGTGTTATTTATAATTCACCAAAAATTGGAAAAATCTTTATAGGAAAGGGAATAGCGACACTCCAGAGAGGCGTTCATTCAAATGGCGTTCAGATGATGGTCCCATAATCCAAATAAATTTGGAAAAATAGAAAAACCTTCTTATTAAGCCAGTAATGATGTCCACTTTGGGACATTACGTCGTGACATGAAATTTACTCAACATAATATCGATTTTGGCGTGTCTACACCTTAGGTCGAGCAAAATCCCCAGCAACAGAAGGTCTCCTGCCCTGTAAAAGTTAGGTCGACCGACCTCCTCGTCCGGTCGACTGAACTCGACGATCGACCCATTTTCAGAGTGTTCCAAACCCATTAATCTAGATCCATTTTGGCTCATATTTGACACTCTTACCCCTAGGGCATTCATACACATGTTAGACTCATTTTGAAGGGGTTTTAGCATGGGTTTAATGGTCTTTTCCTTGTTCTATTGTGGGTGTATAAATAAGTTGTGAATTTGGGAGAAATGTCTAAGCATTAATGTTCTATCTTTCTTGTAGGTGAAGAAAGGGGAGAAGGAGAGGAGCTGAGGCAGATTTGCGGATTTCATCTACTTCCATGCATTTCTGGAGATCGTGATTGAAGAGAAGATGGAGCGAATGGAAAAGAGGAATGCGTAGACGTTCTCATTGACGGCATTCGGCTACCCTCCGACTCGAACATCATAGAAGATCATCTATAGCCATTTCTACATATAGGGATCTATTTCTTCACCCTTGTTACATCTATTCCAGTGATTTGCATTTGATTCATAAGCATGTATTGATCATATCTTTGTTTTCTAAACTTCAACTTTGTGTGTGTGTTGAACTGTCTGCGTACGGTTGTGGTTTATTGTGCTGCGATTGTTGCAGCGTGTGTGTGTGTCTTGATAAATGGTAGGATTGTGCTGGAGACCGAGTCTCCATGTGTGTTAGAGATTTTTCTTCGTGTGCTTCTTTACGAAGCAAGTGAAGCCTCACCGGTTCGGTGAGGGGTGGACGTAGGGAGCCCGTCGTGGTCTCGAACCACCTTAAAATCCCCGTGTCCTATGGTTGCTTGCTTGCGTACTATCTTATTCCAACACAATCGAGTGTGCTCAAAGAGATTGAGTGAACTAGAGTGATTTCTGTTCAACTTAATCTCATCAATCTTGTTAATTCCGCACTTTGTTTAAAATATGTCAACTCATTTAAGGGGACAATTCAACCTCCCCTTCTTGTCCGTGCGCTTATCTGGGACAACAATTGGTATCAGAGCGGAGTCTCTGATTTGTTTTACAGATCTCACGATTTGTCACACCCAGGGCGCGGAAGATAACCCAGTAGCGTGGCGAGTTTATATAGATCATATCAATCAGAGCATTATGATTTTTGACATAAAGACAGAGTGCGCAAAAGACGTACAAACATAATAATTGAGATTTAAATTTCCAAAATGTATCATTATTCCAAGATAATGATTATCCAAACTACCATAATAACAATGACCCAAATTAACAATAAGGCTTCCAAGCCTTAACAACAACCAAACTGACATAACAGAAATATAAAGGCAAGGACTCAAGAAATAAAGGACGTGACTAGCTGACAGTAGACGATCGGTGACTCTAGCACTCTTCACTCGGTCTCATTCCCATTCATTTGGTTGTCGCTATCCGAGTTACCTGAAAAATGTTAGAATGAACTAGATGAGCGAATCACTCAGTAGGAATTATATCTCAAGTTCGAGCAGTCTTTAAGTAAATTACATATTACGTGTAGTGTAGGTATAGCTACGCATGCTAGACAAGCAAGAAAATCATGAACTGTATAGAAAAATGTCACAAGGTTTCAAGTACTATGAAGTGTTGACAAGCAAGATATCAAGAACTTCATAGAAAGAGTATTGCATGATTTCAAGTACCATCAGGTGTTTACACAATTTTTCAGGAAAGCAAGGCACAAGTTCAAGCAAGTAATTATCAAGTACGTGTCACAAGAAATTGACAATTTCATTCAAGCAAGTACTTTGCCCATTTCGGGTCACGCAAGTCAAGTCTTTGCCCATTCCGAGCCATGCTAGTCAAGTCAAGCACGCAAGTAGTGTCATGAGAGAGAGTGAGTGGAATGCTTCAAGTCGAGAACGCAAGTACTTCGGTGCAATGCTAAACACCATGATCAATATAGCTCCCATGGACACAAGTACTTTCGGGTGCTCCTCCGAGGACCAGATCGGGCCCCATTAACGCCGGCATTGTGTCATGTATTTCTTTCAACATCCACTCTCACTTATAGCGAATATAAAATTCCAAGGGTTTAACCATAGTAGGAACATAAGGTAGATTTCATGCAGGAAATGAACTATGGTTATATCGGCACAAATCACAAGACCGATCGAGAATCTGGATGGAATTGGTAGCTCTCAGCTGAGATAACACCGCCTCAAAATTGAAACTCTAGAAATCAGTACTGTGGAAAATGGCGCCTAGACAGGTGCCATTAATTGACTAAATGACACCTTGTTTGCTGCCATTATTTTCTGAATTGGCGCCTGCAGTGAGGGGCGCCCATTCTTGAAAAATGCTAGTATTTTTATAAGCCTTGGCAGGGCTATGCAATTGGTGCCCAGACAGGTGCCATTTATTGACTAAATGGTGCGCTGTCAGGTGCCCGTATTTCAGTAAATGGCGCCAAGGTGGGTGCCATTATTTAGGTAATGGGCGCCTGCTCCTAGGGGCGCCCAATCAAATTTTCATTTTTTTTCTTCTTGTTTGCCCTAAAGAAATGGTGCCCCCTTGCAGTGTCACTATTTAGTTGGTGACTCTGTGGAGGGTCACTAATTCGGTAAATGGCGCCCTAGACATGGGCACCCATTCCTATGTGATGCTACACATCGGGCAGCTACGTTTCCAGACATAAAACACTATTCACATTTTTACAGTTTCACAGAATCCGAAAATAAAAATATGGGTAGACAGAGAAAAATATTGGGATCTTAGGATCATGCTCATGCAAGAATATTAGGGTTTAGTTTCATAAGTATGATTTTTCTAAGCATCAGTGATTATTAAACATGGAAAAAGAATTGGCGCCTTTGCATGCTGTCATCTATTAATAGGCGCCTGCCCCTCTGGGCGCTTATTCAACCAAATGGCGCCCAAGATCTGGGCGCCCATTAAATGATGGCAGTAGGCTAGGCGTCATTTACACATGCAACATTTTTGAAAAATTGGTATATCATGGGCTATATAATATGGAAGATGGAAGCTAAGCTAGTGCTATTCATGCTTGTTACCCTATATTAACTACGAGTTTAGCTAAATCTTGAGAACACCTACCTTTTTAGAGTGGTTAACCAGATAGTAGAATAACTAATAAAGAAAGCCACACATTCTCTATCGCAAAGCTTCAGCAGCAGGACGTACAATGCAGGAAGAAGACGCCCCTTCACGTCTTCCGAAGAAAAGAAGGGAGATATTCTCTTCTGTAGGCAGCAGGATGACGGCAGTAGCCTCTACCTGCTCAACAGAGGGTATAATTATAGGGAAAGTCCGTTGCCAACGAAAAGTAAATGGTTTAATGCCTTGCGGGTCTGTTGCTAGCGAAATAAGGATGTTTGTGTTTCAAACACTTCTAGAAGAACAGCTGGAAGAACAGTGTTCTGCCCTTTTGGGAATTGGCGCCCAAGGGGGGGGGGGAATTAATCTGTGCCCTCTTCAAAGGGCGTTTATTAAAGGAAATGGCGCCCTTGTAGGAGGGCGCCCATTCCTTGGTTTGACTTGTTAAAGGGGTGATTGGCACCCTCATGAGGGGGCTTCCATTACTGGGTTGACCCAGTCAATGTAAATGGCACCCAGGTAAGGGGCGCCCATTCCCTTTGTGTGGAAAAAATGGAAAATCTCCTATACGTGTTATACATGGGTTGGTCTGTTTGTCTTTAAGTGATACTGGGCCTCTTAAATACATGTGTATACATATAGTGGCCCCTATCAAGTATGGGGCTTTGGTATTTAGAGTTATTTATTTAGGAAAAGTTAGTTTCTCGATTATGTTTATCCGGGGTGCTACACCCTCCCCCACTTAAAAGTATTTGGTCCCCAAATTCAACTGCATATACGGAGACATGCAGGGTGCGGAGTACTTACAGACTAGAATAGCTTTGGAAATGTCCTTTTCATAGACTCGTCAGTTTTCCATGAAGCTTCTTGTTCTAAGCATCGATTCCATTGGATTTTCACCATAGGGATCGTCTTGTTCCTTAAAACTCGGACTTCTCGGTTGAGGATCTTCGTCGACTTTTGCTCGTAGGTAAGGTCCTTCTGTATCACTAAGTCATTGTGGTCAATGACATGGAAAGGATCGTGCACATACTTCTTCAGCATAGAAATATAGAACACATTGTGCACTTCTCATAGTTGTGGAGGCAAGGCAATGCGGTAAGCCACCTCACTCACTCTTTCCAATACCTCAAATGGACCAATAAACCTCGGTGTAAGCTTGGCCTTAACACCGAATCTTCTAATACCTCGGCCGGGAGAGACCTTGAGAAAAACATGGTCTCCAACTTGGAATTCCAGATCTCTTCTTCTATTGTCAGCAAACGACTTCTACCTGGACTATGCTATCTTGAGTCTTTCTCGAATAATGCGTACCTTTTCGGTTGTATCTCTTACCATAACTGGGCCTAGAATTTGCTTTTCGCTTACTTCAACTCAGCATATTGGAGATCGGCAACTCCTGCCATAAAGCACCTTGAAAGGTGCCATTTAGATACTAGTTTGATAGCTGTTGTTATAAGCAAATTCGGCTAGGGGTAAGTGGTCATGCTAGCTTTTGTTGAAGTCTATGCCCTTAACATATCTTCAACAACTTGATTTGTCCTCTCAGTCTGACCATCTGTCTGGGGATGGAAAGTAGTGCTAAAGTTGAGTTTCATCCCTAGAGAGGGTTGTAGACCCTTCCAGAAATGGGAAGTAAAGCGCGGGTCTCGATCAGATACGATTGACAAAGGAACTCCATGCAATCTAACAACCTCCCTGATGTACATGGCTGCACGAACATCAATTGAACATCAGCTCTTAATGGGCAAGAAATGAGCTGATTTAATTAAATGGTCGATGATTACCCAAATTCCATCATGCCCGCCCCTAGACTTAGGCAAGCCCATGATGAAGTCCATGACGATGTCTTCCCACTTCCACTTGGGAATATCTAGCAGATACAATTTTTCGGCGGGTTTCTGATGTTCCGCCTTCACTTGTTGGCATGTTAGGCAGTGAGATACAAAGTCTGCCACCTCCCATTTCATATTAGGCCACCAGAAAGTCCATTTCAAGTCTTGGTACATTTTAGTAGCTCCAGGGTGAATTGCGTATCTTGATCGATGAGCTTCTTCAAGAACCTTCTTCTAAGGCTTAGGACAGTCTGGAACACATGTCCTTTCATGAAATAGTAATCTACCATCGGATGCCAGCTTGAAATCGAGTCTCTCGTCCAGCTTGTCCCTTATCTCCACTAGTGCAGGATCTTCTTCTTGTAGCTTCTTAATTTCAGGTAGTAAATCTAGATGTAGACTCATATGGGATAGAGTGATACACTCATTCTTCTCATCCGTGCTTATATTAGGTTCTTAGAATTTCTCCAGCAACTTCCATTCTTGAATCATACAATTGGCTAGTATTGCTCTCGGCTTTTGACTGAGGGCATCAGCTACGGAATTACCATTACCAGGATGGTATTGGATTGTAAAGTCGTAATCCTTGAGGAATTCAAGCCATCGCCTTTGCCTCATGTTCAGTTCCTTTTTGGAAAATATATATTTGAGGCTTTTGTGATCGGAGTACACAATGAATTGTTCTCCGTAGAGATAGTGTCTCCAGATCTTTAAGGCGAATACTACTGCAGCCAGCTCTAAATCATGCACCGGATAGTTCTCTTCGTGCTTCTTTAATTGCCGGGAAGAGTATGCAATGACCCTCCCATCTTGCATTAATACACACCCGAGGCCAATACCAGAAGTATCGTTATATACCTCATACTTCTCTCCTTCAATTGGTAGTGATAAGACTAGAGCAGTGGTCAAGAGATCCTTCAAATCTTAGAAACTTTTCTCACAGTCTTCATTCCACTCATAAGGCATTTCCTTGCGAGTAAACCTGGTGAGAAGAACATCAATTTTTGAGAAGTTCTTGATGAAACATTGGTCGTAACCAGCTAGCCCCAAGAAGCTTCGAATCTTCGTTGCATTTGTTGGTCATTCCCAATCTCCCTTTTAATTTTCTCTTAGCTTAGCAACGGATTTCAACGATTAAGGAACTCTTGGCTATGGATTTTCATTGATTCATTCCCTTAGCTTTGTACTACTGTCTTGCCTCGTTCATATCCGTTTGATCATATCTCATGATACCATTGCATGATATCTTCATGAGACCATACACATGCCAGCGCTGACTTGACCTGAAACTTATACATGTTAACATCATTAAATGCCTTGACCTGAAACTTATACATGTTAACATCATTAAATGCATATAAGACTCATCATTGACTCATCGTCAGTCATCATCAAAACAATAGAATCAAGCATGTTCCACACATGCCCAACACCCTATACCAGGCGCTGCCTGAAGAAGTCTCTGAGGCCAGTACTCAGCATACCTACGAGGCGTGCTTTCTCACACCTCTCAGGGACCAACAGGGATGACTAGAAGTCCCAATGAAGAACAATAAGAAGCTTGCACCTCGCCCAGCAGTGGGGGCACATATTCATGGTGTGATGGCATGGCCAGCTCCACCAACCCCGACTCCAGTTTGGGTAAATCAACCTGCCGTAATTAGAATACCCACTCATAATCGGAGGGGTCAAACTCCGCTGCCAGCAAATATAGAAATAAGCCCAGAAGTCTGAAGACTGCAGGCTTACATAAACAAGCTAGAGGAGTATGAACAGCCAAAGTTACAGCCTCTACTAATGAGAGATCATGTGCCGTGGGAACATCTTGAGCAGCTTACCCTGGAGCATGAAGAAGAAACAAGAGAATTAAAAGAAGATGGCAGCTTGTTATGGGGGCAGGCACCGCCCAAGAAGGAGTGAAAGAATAGAAGAAAAGTTCGAAGCATGAAGGGAGTGACAACCCTTTTCTGTAATACTTTGTCTACCTTGTTCAACTTGCCTGGCGAGGAGGATGATGAAGACATATGTTTTGCACTAATAGTTGAAGCAAGCCATGCTGCGGCTACAACTGCTCCTCATGCAACCCGGTCGGGCCAAAAATGGGGGCGTCCGCCACCGGCTAACCACAACATCATCTTCAGGGGGGAGCAACCCTACCAAATACCTCCTCCGGAGGTCAGAGGAAATCAGGTTCCTCCTCCGCCAGGGCTGTATACACAAAGCAATGAGGGTGATGACATTCTCTCTGTCACTGAATTTCTAAAGATAACCAAGGGGAAGCACCCTTACCAAGCATCCAGCTCTATAACTAGGGGCACTCACGTACAACCTCCCCAGCCTTCAGGCCCATAGGTTGAAGACGAGACCATCCCCGCTCCATATACCAAGAGCCAACAGAATGATGACATAGCACAATAGAATGATGCAGAGTCAAGGTCCGATGAGGCAAAATCATCACAGACTACAGCCCAAGACCCTCCTAAGCCTAGATGGGCATAGGAGATGAAGTTATCCAATGTTCGAGCCAGGACTTCGAATAATGAAATTATTGAAGAAGCTCCTGGCAAGATTCACTATTTGGGAGATTCTCTCTTTGAACGAGGAGACTCGGCAGGCCATCATCACTGCTCTACAGACTCCAGCACAATATGAAAGTTGTTTGGCCGAAACATTGTCAGGGTTGAATGTGAGATTCATTGAAGAAGATATGTTACTCCCCTCTGTCAGCCATAATAGACCGTTGTATATGAGAGGACAACTGAACGGCCAGTCAATAAACAGAATTTTGGTGGACCCAGGAGTAGCGGTCAATATACTCCCCTACCGTATCTACCAAAAATATTACTTTGATGTGCACCTCATGAAAGTCGGAGATATGCAGATCATCGGTTTCATTCAAAAATTTGAAGTCCCACTGGGAATTGCGGAATTTACACTCACTATGGCTGACTTTACTACAAAAGTGCAGTTTCATGTTATCAATTCCAGCACTTCATACAAGGCACTGCTCGAACGGTCATAGTTGCATGAAAACCTGGTGGTGCCTTCTACTTTACATCAGTGCATCGTACAGTCGGGATGGGAAGGAGGAGAGAATATTTGCTGACCTGCACCCATTCGTGATGTGACATGAGGTCAAGGAAGGACTTCAAACTGTCAGCAGGAGAGCAGGAAGGTGAGGTGACTAGAGAAGAACAGAAGAGCTCGGTCGGGGCCTCGCACCCATCCCCATCTCAGGTACGACGTAGTCGCGCTCTTCAATTCTTCTCTGCGGTGATGGCAATTGCAGGTGTTGCAGTTGCAGGTGTTGCAGTTTGCATGGCAGTGGTGGTGGTGGTGATGGACGACGATGATGGTTGAACGGTGAAGGAAGAAGATCGTGGAGCTTCGATGGGGCTTCACACCCATCCTCTTCTTGAAGACGATGCACCGGAGCTTCATAGACGACCTCCATGGCGGTGCGAAGTGGGGTTGGGCCTCTCACCCGGGGTTCCAAAAATTGGAGAACACACAAGCCATGGGTAAAATTCAAACTATTTCATTGCATTCTATATTATCTCCATCATGGGTTTACATTTGTTTAAATAGAAAACATGGGGAGGGGAATGGGCACCTTGGAATACCAAGAGCCATGGTTTCTACGAGGAGTACCTAATAAATGCACATAAGTGCAACCATATATATGTACATCTAAGACAAAAGAACTAAATACTACCTAGGAAACCCAAGGGGCATGGGTTCCTACATGGGTTCCTAAATATATATATATATTACTAATGACAAAAGAAAACACTACACATGAGGCACACTCTATATATGGCCCAATAAACAAAAGACAACTTAGACATAAATTTATATTTGATAGTTTTGTTGATGCCACTTGATGATCCCGTCAAACCCCTCCGCTTGGAGGAGGTTCAACCTCGAACCTTGAATCTCGAATCGCAGGACCCTGGCTTGTTGGGACAAATCGAACGAATTGCTCTGATACCATTTGATGTGACACGAGGTCGAGGAAGGACTTCAAACTTTCAGCCGGAGAGTAGGAAGGCAAGGTGACTAGAGAAGAACAGAGGAGCTCGACCGGGCCTCACACCCATCCCCATCTCAGGGAAGACGCAGTCGCGCACTTCAATTCTTCTCTGAGGTGATGGCGGTTGCAGGCGTTGTAGTTGGCATGGCGGTGGTGGCGGTGGTGATGGATGACGACGGCGGTTGAACGGTGAAGGGGGGAGATCGTGGAGCTTCGATGGGGCTTCACACCTGTCCTCTTCTCGAAGATGATGCACCGGAGCTTCACTGATGACCTGTATGGCGGGGCGAAGTGGGGTTGGGCCTCTCACCCGGGGTTCCAAAAATTGGAGCACACACAAGCCATTTGTTTAAATAGAAAACATGGGGAGGGGAATGGGCACCTTGGAATACCAAGAGCCATGGTTCCTACGAGGAGTACCTAATAAATGCACATAAGTGGAACCATATATATGTATATCTAAGACAAAAGAACTAAATACTACCTAGGAAACTGAAGGGGCATGGGTTCCTACGCGGGTTCCTAAGATTATATATATATATATATATATATATATATATTACTAATGACAAAAGAAAACACTACATATGAGGCACACACTATATATGGCCCAATAAACAAAGGACAACTTAGACATAAATTTATATTTGATAGTTTTGCCGATGCCACTTGATGATCCCGTCAATTTGAAGTATTTGGATGTCATCTGCTAGACGTCTCCCTCTACATGGAGCAGTCCCGAAAAGCCACCAAGCCAAAGGCTCTTTCCAAAATAACAAAAGAAGCCTCGAGTAGCAGCTGGTTTCCACCACCGCCGCCTGATTATGCAAGTTCTCGAGTTGTATCACACATTGCCAGTATTGGTGATATTAGTAGAGCTATGCCTTCTGCTATCTATCACGAGGCAAATGAAGTGGGGGTTGAGGAACTCTATGGGCATACCAAGGTCCCTGACAGGCTCATTAAACCAATAGCGAGCCTTGACAGCTCAACAGTCGAGCCCCGCAAAATAATGGAGGTGGTTCATCCAGTAGGCCCCACCACCCTATTCTATGAATGCATGCTACACGGCCAGATGATGGCTGCCACATTCCTGAGGACCTAGACAATCCAATGGTCCCGATCCAAGGCTTGGTATTCATAGTAGACAGGGTAACCAAGCTGTCAGAAAAGTTGCATATTCCCTCTTTTAAATCCCATGAAGAAAAGGAGTCCTTCAAGAAGCTCTGGTATCCTACCAACCTGGACAAGGAGCTGAAGCGCATCTCTCAGAACCATGGGCTAGGGTTCACCCCTTAAGAATACTATTATGGGGGGTGCTAGGAGGTGGACGTAATGTGTAATGCCCCGAGTTTTTTAGACACTTTTCGGATCTGGATCCGTGGGTTTCGGATCAATTTTGGGAGTCCCGGGGCGTGTTTTGTGATTTTCACGTGTTTTCCCTGACAGGACCTTTGGAACCATGTATCGGGTAAACCGTTGCATTCTCCTACACCGGGACGGTACTAGTGCGACCGGTGTGTTCCGGGGATCACAGAGATGTATTTTTCTATTTTTTCATATTTTTTAGAAAATCAGGATTTTCTATAAATACCCATTTCTTTTTCTTTTCCCCTTCTTCTTTATTCTTATCCTTCTTCCTCCCGTGAGCGAACTGGCGCCCCCCCCCCACTTTCCCCTCTCTCATGGATGCGGCGGGGACCTCCCCTCTGGCTGTAGATGACGGCGAGGTGATGGCGCGGCGACGGTGG
Source organism: Amorphophallus konjac (assembly GCA_022559845.1). Classification (NCBI taxonomy): domain Eukaryota; kingdom Viridiplantae; phylum Streptophyta; class Magnoliopsida; order Alismatales; family Araceae; genus Amorphophallus; species Amorphophallus konjac. The sequence continues at coordinate 208,985,567 of CM040124.1, forward strand.
TGGTGGTGTGACGATCGCGGCGGCGTGCGTGGCTCGTGGGAAGCTTGTGAAGAATGAGGGTTTTAAACGAATTTTTGAAGATCGGCGGTGATCCGTCGTGTTCCGGGTGACCCCGAGGTAGGGTGATGGATCCTTAGCTCGACATTTACCTTTCCCGTGATTTCTAGGCCGAAGGGAGGTCGAGAGAGGGTTGTTTTGAGCCGGGAAGGGAAAAACCATGATTTGGGATTTGAGCGCCCAATCTAGAGTTTGAATCCGTTATTTTGTGATTTATGGGCATCAAATGGTGCCATGGGACATGGGGAAGGGTTCCCCCTTTGTTTCCCCTTCACCCGGGGGTGAATGGGGCATGGAATGGTGATTTTGGGCGTTATTCGCCATTCTCGATTTTCCGGCATGGTAGCGGTCGTTACAGTGACCGTTTTTGGCCATAAACGGTCCCAGATAGACTGTTTCTTGTGCCCCTGATTTTGGTTGGGCCTAGCGGTCATGCGATGGACCGCTACCTCACTCTGGTGGCCTAAAGGTCGACCGTTTTCTCCCGTGGGCAAGTGCGGCCTTCGAGGTATTTTGACCGTTAGTTTTTGACCGTTGAGGGTTTGTTGGGCAAGCAGTCGTGCGATAGACCATTTTCCTTGGCAAACGGTCAGTCCCATGACCGTTTGCTCCTTCTTACCGTTGCATTCTCGGGGTGCAAGTTGTGACCCCTGGCAGTCTCGTGATGGTATGCGGTCTAGGGCATGACCGTTTACTACGCCATGCGGTCCAGAAGAGGACCGTTAGGTTTGGGCTAGCAGCCTGGCATTAGACCGCTTGTGCCCCTTTAGCGGCCCAACAATGGACTGCCACTTGTGTGTTGCCAACCGGATTTTGTTTCTTGCAGATCCTAACCCCGGGGGCATGGACCTCGATCCCCGTGCGGACCGGCGGTACAACTGATGCTGGGCTTCATGTGGGGACCGTACGTGGGTGTCGTGGGAACCCCAGGGAGTGGCGTGGATCCGGCCGTTATCACTATAAGTCAGTGTCAGTACGAGGAGCAGTCCTTATGCCTTGTCCGGTTTAGACGTTATTTTTCGTTGGCTAGAGAGTCTACTCTTTTAGCGACCCTCCACTAGTCGTAGCGTTCCGACACGCGAGTGGTCCTACTAGGGAGTGGTGGCAAGGCTACCCTGAGAGATGGTTTTTAGATTGGTTACCGTAGGGCCCCACGTCTTGCAGCCAGAGTCCGGCTACGGGGTAAACTAGTCAGAGGGCCCGACCTAGGACGCGTGGTATGTGTGTGCACACGTGGTCTGGGGAGGTGGACCTGCGCTGACGAGCGCAACCCTGACCATTCCTTGTTTTGTGATTACTTGTATGGGTCCCCGTTCCGACAGGTTGTGTTGAGGGGGACACCTGAGGCGCAGTATAAGACGCCAGTGGGCGCATCTAGCCTTGCTTCTAGTGGTTGGTACTCCTGTTTGTGTCAGGTAGTGACTCTTTGGGTTTTATTGGGTTGTCTCAATTTTTGTGCCGTGTGGTCGGTACTTGATGTGGCTGAGCTTCCCCGTTTACTTATTTTGTTGATCCTCACGCTGCGTTTGTTAGTGTTAGCCTTGGCTGCTTTCCGCACAGTTTCTCGTTTTACGAGGTAGGGTTCCGGGTGATCCCTTTTGAGCCTTTTGTTCTAAGGATCATACTCTGCGTCTTTCCATGGTTTCAGGTGAGGTGAGACTTCAGGGGAGCACATCTGAGGCTCCACGTGGTTCAAGTGCCCAGGGTTAGTTGGCAGTTGCCAGTTCTTGGATTTGCCCCACGTAGTTGTACCTTTTTATTCTGGACTATACTAGTTGTGGACTACTGTCATATTTTAGACTGTTGTTATATTGTGGACCATGTAAATTGTTTAATGTTATTTATTATTTCCTGCTTATTCATATTAACTGTGTAGTTCTGCAATTATTTTAGATTCTTGTGTATTTTCACACCATCCCTTTAACCCTTCCGAGTCTTCGGGCTCGTGGGTGGTGGTTCGAGATTCGGGTTATCGGGCCTTCCCGGTGTTCGGGTCTCGGGTCGTTATAGTTGGTATCAGAGCAATGGTTGTGGATATATATAAGAATCATAAATAATTGCAGCGGTCCACTAGTCACAATGATGATGTACAGTCGGCACTGGTTTAAGGTATCGTGTGTTTTATTGATTTCACCGTTTCTCCGTGTCTTCTGTCTTTTTGCAACAGGCGAGCATGGCGCCGAGGCGGAGGCCACGCTCTCAGCAGGGATAGTCGATAGAGGAGCAGGGGGAGCAGAGCAGAGTGCCACCAGTTGCCACTGAGGCAGGGGATACAGCGAGAGTTCCAAAGGCAGAGAATTTCTTTCGGAGTATGTTTCAGTTTATGTCTCAGCAGTTCGGCGGAGATGCTGGTGAGGGCTCGTCATCTAGGGGTGGGCCTAGCTGTGCAGTGAGGGACTTTTTGCAGTTCCATCCACCCTATTATGGCGGCTAGCCCGATCCAGATGTGGCCCGAGTTTGGCTTGATGAGATGGAGAGAGTGTTCAGTTCTATGAACTATGCTGAGGAGGACAAGGTGATGTTGGCCTGTAACCAGTTGCAGGGTTCGGCTCGAGCTTGGTGGTCTTCAGAGTGGAAGACGTCCTTTCAGTCTCATTCGCTGTAGCTGATTATGTGGCAGGACCTTGTTAAGGTCTTCGAGCGTACTTACTACCCATACTATGTTGGTACATAGAAGATGCGTCAGTTTCTGGAGTTGGTTCAGGGTGACATGTCGGTGTTGCAGTACAGGCCTCGGTTTATTGAGTTGGGCCATTATGCTCCCCATATCATGGAGAATGAGGGGCTGAAGACTGAGCATTTCATCTAGGGTTTGAGGCAGGATCTGAGGCACCTCTTTATGGCAAACACTGCCACTGATTTGGAGACAGCATCCCGTGTAGTGGAATCATTGGAGCTGGATATGCAGAAGATCCGAGGACAGGATGGCCAGGGGCAGTCCCAGTCAGGCCGCAGCCAGCAGGCGGTTACCCAGCAGCAGAGCACTTTTCAGCACGCTACGGGTAGTTCGGGAGCATCGGCGCCAGTGGCATCACCGACAAGATCTATATCTTTTTGCTCTAAGGTCAAGAAGTTCTTCAAGAGAGGTTTTAGTTAGAAGCGTAAGGAGGGCAGAGATCAGAGGTAGGCGTATGCTGGTATTGTTCAGCAACTGTTTCCTTATCAGCGTCAGGGATTAGTTGGTGGTTCGTGGGAGTCGTGTCCCCGGTGCGACGGTTCTCACTCGCTCAGGCAGTGCACGGCACCCATGATTTCTTTCAGATGTGACCAGGCTGGGCATATGGCACGTGACTATCCTTTGAGGCCACAGCAGCAGCAATACCCTTAGCAATAGCAGCCACAGCAGCAACATCAGCAGCAGGGGCAGTATCTGCCACTACCCAGGTCAGCGAGTTTGAGCAGTCAGAGGTCTCGTGGCAATATTACACACATGACTAGGGCAGAGGCAGAGTCGTCGCAGCTTGTGGAAGGTACTGTTATAATTTTGGGTTGCGTAGCTCGAGTTTTGTTTGATTTTGGCACGTCGCATTTGTTTATTTCGGAGGATTTCGGGCTGAGTATTGAGGATCTGATGACCCAGTTGTCATGTGATTTTGCCGTGGAGTTGCCTACTTGTGATTTTATGATCACCCCGTATTATTTTGAGAAGGTACATGTGTGGGTGGAAGGGTGGAGCTTACCGGCCAGGCTTTATGCGTTACCACTTCAGGACTTTGATGTGATTTTGGGCATGGATTGGCTCGAGGCTCATCATGCCTTGGTGGATTACGGCTCAAAGAAGGTTTATTTCCGGCAACTTTGAGGACCCACCTTCTTTTTCCAAGGTATCAGGTCTTCCTCTTCCCGCTTTCTTATTTTGGCTATTAGGGCTCGTCGATTACTCGATGCGGGTTGTCAGGGTTTTCTCGCATCTGTGGTCGTGGTGGACCAGTCGGAGCTAGATGTGGAGGACATTCTGGTGGTGTGCGAGTTTCCCGATATTTTTCCCGAGGATTTACCCAGATTACCTCCCAAGCGGGAGATTGATTTTGTGATCGAGGTTGTAGCCGGTACGGGACCTTTATCGAAGTCTCTTTACCGTATGGCTCCCGCCGAGTTGAGAGAGTTGAGGGCGCAGTTGTAAGAATTGCTGGCTAAGGCGTACATTCATCCTAGCTTTTTCCCTTAGGGTGCGCCAGTATTATTTGTGAAGAAGGACGGTGGTCTGAGCTTGTGTATTGACTACCGACAGCTGAATGAAGTGACCATTAAGAACAAGTATCCGTTGCCACGGATTGATGACTTGTTCGACCAGCTTTAGTATGCACGGGTGTTCTCACGGATTAATTTGCTATCCGATTATTATCAGCTATAGATTCATGAGTCTGATGTGCAGAAGTCTGCGTTCAGCACGAGGTATGGGCATTATGAATTTCTGGTGATGCTGTTTGGGCTCACCAACGCCCCGCAATGTTCATGGATTTGGTGCATAGGGTGTTCCGTCCCTACTTGGATCAGTTTGTGGTCGTGTTTGTGGACGACATCCTTGTTTATTCACAGTCCGCAGAGAAGCACGTGTACCATTTGAGGGATGTGTTGCAGACTTTGCGAGATCACCAGTTGTATGAAAAGCTCAGCAAGTGCGAGTTCTAGCTTGATGAGGTGCACTTTTTGGGGCACGTGATTTCTGGTGATGGTATTTCTGTGGATCCAGCCAAGGTCGAGGCAGTGGTGTAGTGGCCGAGGCCGAGGTCCGTGACGGAGGTTCGGAGTTTCTTAGGGCTTGCAGGCTATTATAAGAGATTCATCTAGGATTTTACTCGTATTGTAGCCCCGATGACCAGACTTACGAGGAAGGATGTGCCGTTTGTCTGGACTGATGAGTGTGAGCAGAGCTTTATGGAGCTTAAGAGGTTGCTCACCTCAGCACCAGTGTTGGTGTTGCCTTCTGGATCAGGAGGTTTTGTATTATGTATAGATGCTTCCAGGATCGGTTTGGGTGCTGTGCTGAAGCAGCACGGTAGAGTTGTGGTGTATGCATCGCGACAGTGGAAGTCATACGAGGAGAACTACCCTACCCATGACCTCGAGTTATCGTCTATAATCTTTGCATTGAAGATTTGGAGGCACTATCTATACGGTGAGAAGTTTGAGGTGTTCACTGACCATCAGAGTTTGAGGTATGTGTTCACTCAGAGGGACCTTAACCTCAGGCAGAGGAGATGGATGGAGTATATGAAGGATTATGACATTACCTTGTCTTATCTGCTAGGCAGGATGAATGTCGTTGCTGATGCCTTGAGTAGGAAGGTCGTCGTCAGTGCGATGATGTTGAGGAAGTGGAGGCTCTGGGAACAAGTGCCAACCGTGACATTTAGGCTCAAGGTTCCTCAAGCACCAGGGTCAGATGTTCTTGCGAGCTTGACTGTCACACCAGCTATCCGTCGTCAGGTGACAGAGGCTCAGCACGCAGACCCTGAGTTTCCCCTGATTTTGGCTATGGCTGATGTGGAGCTCGGCGAGGACGGAGCGGTGAGATTCCGAGATAGGCTTTACGTCCCAGCCGAGGAGCAGGTGAGACGTACGGTGTTACTAGAGGCTCATGGGAGTAGGTACACCGTACATCTGGGTGCGATGAAGATGTATCAAAACTTGAGGAGGCAGTTCTGGTGGCCTGGCATGAAGAGAGATGTTGATGAGTTTGTGGTCAGGTGCCTGACCTGTCAGTAGGTGAAGGTGGAGCATCAGCGACCTGGTGGTATGCTTCATCCCTTGGAGGTTCCCGCGTGGAAATGGGACCACGTGACCACTGATTACATGGTGGGATTGCCAAGGACTCCGAGTGGGTAGGATAGTATTTGGTTGCTGGTGGATAGGCTGACGAAGATGGCTCGATTGTTACCGATCAAAGTCAGCTGGAGTGTGCCCAGGATGGCACGTCTTTATGTGGAGTGGATCATACCTTTGCATGGAATTCCCATTTCCATTGGGTCAGATCAAGATCCGCGTTTCACTTCTGGATTCTGGAAAAGTTTTAAGAGAGCTCTAGGCACCGAGTTAGCTTTTAGCTCAGCGTACCATCCCCAGTCGGACAGTCAGAGAGGACCATCCAGACGCTAGAGGACATGTTGAGGTCATGTTGCCTGGAGTGGCAGGGGGGTTGGATTCACCATCTACCATTGGTGGAGTTTGACTACAACAACAGCTATCATTCGAGCATTGGTGTGGCTCCTAATGAGGCGTTGTACGGGCGACCGTGTCAGACTACACTCGATTGGTTTGAGGTTGGTGAGCGTGTTATGATAGGACCAGAGCTGGTGCAATAGTGTGTGAATGTGGTGCATTTGGTCCATCAGAACATGTTAGCGGCGCAGAGTTAGCAGAAGAGCTATGCTGATCGAGAAGGTAGCCCCTCAGTTTTGCGGTCAGTGACCGTGTATTTTTGAGGGTTTCGCCAATGAAGGGGGTAATGCATTTTGGGCGGCGTGTGAAGTTGAGTCCCCGCTATGTTGGCCTTTTTCCCATTGTGGAACGCATTGGCGAGGTGGCTTATCGGGTGCAGCTACCCTCGGAGTTAGCTGCAGTGCATGATGTGTTTCATGTCTCCATGCTGAGCAAATATATGCCCGATGTTTCTCATGTGTTGGAGGATTCTGTTTGGCCTGAGGTGACTCCCGATCTATCTCTACCGGAGTTCCCCATCCGTATTGAGGATCGGCCAGAGCAGCACCTGCGGAACAAGGTTATTCCCCTAGTTAAGGTGGTGTGGCAGCGGCACTCTGGCACTGAGGCGTCTTGGGAGCGTGAGGACGAGATGCGTCAGTAATTCCCTTATATATTCGAGTAAGTCTCCTTTTCTTTTCCCCGTGCGTTATTTTGAATTTCGAGGATGAAATTTGTTTAAGGGGGGAGGGCTGTAATGCCCCGAGTTTTTCAGACACTTTTCGGATCTAGATCCGTGGTTTTCGGATCAGTTTTGGGAGTCCCGGAGTGTGTTTTGTGGTTTTCACGTGTTTTCCCTGACATGACCTTCGGAACCCTGTATCGGGTAAACCGTTGTGTTCTTCTACACCGGGGTGGTACCAGTGCAACCGGCGTGTTCCGAGGATCGCGGAGATGTATTTTTCTATTTTTGTATTTCTCAAAAAATCAGGATTTTCTATAAATACCCATTTCTTTTTCTTTTTCTTTTCCCCTTCTTCTTTCTACTTCTCCTTCTTCCTCCCGTGAGCGAACCGGCGCCCCCCCTCTTTCCCCACTCTAGTGGACGTGGCGGCGACCTCCCCTCCGACTACGGACGGCAGTGAGGTGATGACGTGGCGAAGGCGGTGGTGGTGTGACGATCGTTGCGACGTGCGTGGCTCGTGGGAAGCTTGTGAAGAACGAGGGTTTCAAACGGATTTTTGAAGATCGGCGGCGATCGGTCGTGTTTCGGGTGACCCTGAGATAGGGTGAAGGATCTTTAGCTCTACATTTACCTTTCCCGTGATTTCTAGAACGAAGGGAGGTCAAGAGAGGGTTGTTTTGAGCCGGGAAGGGAAAAACCATGATTTGGGATTTGAGCGCCTGATCTAGAGTTTTAATCCGTTATTTTGTGGTTTGTGGGCATCAAATGGTGCCATTGGACATGGGGAAGGGTTCCCCCTTTGTTTCCCCTTCACCCGGGGGTGATTGGGGAGTGGAATGGTGATTTTGGGCATTTTCGCCGTTCTCAATTTTCTGGAGTGGCAGCGGTCGTTACAGTGACCGTTTTTGGCCGTAAACGGTCCTAGATAGACCGTTTCTTGAGCCCCTGATTTTGGTTGGGCCTAGCGGTCACACGATGGACCGCTAGCTCCCTCTGGCGGCCTAAAGGTCAAATGTTTTCTCCTGTGGGCTAGTGTGGCCTTCGAGGTGTTTTGACCATTGAAGGTTTGCTGGGCAAGCGGTCGTGCGTAGACCGTTTTCCCTTGGCAAACGGTCAGTCCCATGACCATTTGCTCTTTCTTACCGTTGCATTCTCGGGGCGCAAGTTGTGACCATGGGGAGTCATGTGATGGTATGCGGTCTAGGGCATGACCGTTTACTGCGCCATGCGATCCAGAAGAGGACCGCTAGGTTTGGGCTAGCGGCCTCGCGATAGACCGCTAGGCTCTCGCGTGCCTCGCCCCTTGCGTCCTGGCATTAGATAGTTTGTGCCCCTTTAGCGGCCCAAGAGTGGACCGCCACTTGTGTGTTGCCTACCAGATTCCGTTTCTTGCCGATCCTAACCCCGGGGGCGTGTACCTCGATCCCCGTGATGACCGGTGGTCCGACTGATGCTGGGCATCATGTGGGGACCGTACATGGGTGCCGTGGGAACCCCAGGGAGTGACGTGGATCCGGCCGTTATCACTATGAGTCAGTGTCAGTACGAGGAGCAGTCCTTGTGCCTTGTCCGGTTTAGACGTTGTTTTCTTTTGGCTAGAGAGTCTACTCTTTCAGCGACCCTCCACTAGCCGTAGCCTTCCGACACAAGAGTGGTCCCACCAGGGAGTGGTGGCGAGGCTACCCCGAGAGACAGTTTTTAGACTGGTTACTGTAGGGCCCCACGTCTTGCAGCCAGGGTCCAGCTGAGGGGAAAACCAGTCAAAGGGCCAGACCTTGGACGCATGGTCTGTGTGTGCACATGTGGTCGGGGGCGGTGGACATACGCTGACGAGCGTAACCCCGACCAGTCCTTGTGTTGTAGTTACTTGTACGGGTCCCCATTCCGACAGGGTGCGTTGAGGGCGACACTTGAGGTGCGGTCTAAGGAGAGACTAACCAGCTCCAGATTCTACTGCACGCCTGAAACTGAAAGGCTTCATAGAATTAGCGCATCCGGCCTTGCTTCTAGTGGTTGGTACTCCTGTCTGTGTCAGGTTGTGACTCTTGGGGTTTGGTCATGTTGTCTCAATTTTTGTACCGTATGGTTGGTACTTGACGTGGCTGAGCTTCCCTGTTTAGTTATTTTGTTGATCCTCACGCTGCGTTGGTTAGTGTTAGCCTTGACTACTTTCTGCGCAGTTTCTTGTTTTGCGAGGTAGGGGTCCGGGTGATCCTTGCTGAGCCTTTTGTTATAAGGCTCATTCCCTGCGTCTTTCCGTGATTTCAGGTGAGGCGAGGCTTCAGGGGAGCACATCTAAGGCTCCATGTGGTTCAGGTGCCCAGGGTTAGTTGCCAGTTCCGGGGTATGCCCCGCGTAGTTGTACCTTTTTCTTCTAGATGGTAGTAGTTGTGGACTACTATCATATTTTAGACTGATGTTATATTATGGACCATGTAAATTGTTTAATGTTATTTATTATTTCTACTTATTCATATTAACTGTGTAGTTCTGTAATTATTTTAGATTCTTGTGTATTTCCACACCATCCCTTTAACCCTTCTGAGTCTTCGGGCTCGTGGGTGGCGGTTCGAGATTCGGGTTATCGGGCCTTCCCGGTGTTCAGGTCTCGGGTCGTTACATAATCTCTGCCTTTGTCCCACCACCTGAAGGCCTTCCGAGGGCAACCTATGATGAGTGCCTGGTAGAATATGAGTGTGCGGAGTCGCCGCGACGACCATCAGAATTATTGTTGCCATGTCAACCTGAACCTCATCAGTTGGAAACCTCGACCTCATGCAGATGCTGGGAAGAGGTCTTTCTTGAAGAAATGGCATCTCAAGCCAAATTTGATACAGCCAGTAACAGCGGGGCTGAAGATTCTGAGTAAGGAGAGGGCTATCTCAGTCATTGCTCATCCCCGATTATAAAATTGATGCAACCAAAACTGATCACGGAAATGCCCGGCGAATGCGATAAATCATATCTGTTATTAAAGCTGTGTCAGAGAAAGAATAGACCATGCCTACCGAAGATTCAGAACCAAGTCATTCTACCCTCGGGCTCGCATTGAACACATTGGCTGAAGTCGGAAGATCGGATTGCTCGTCAGCCGAGCAGTCCGCACCCCTACAACAAGTCAAGTCAATGACTCTCCCGGAAGGCTGGGGGGTAACACAAGGAAGAGCTGGAAGTCCTGGAACTTGAAGATGATGATGACGACTTCATTTGTAATACCCTAGATTCTTCGGATCGTAATTAGAGAGCTTTTGGAGCGCTTTCATGGGTCCTGAAACGTGTTTTACGATCAACTCGAGTTTTTCCCTTGTATAACTTGCGGAACCCCGTGGAGAGTGAGCCGTTGAGTTTTGAGACTACAGGACGCTACAGGTGCGTTGTGCTTGTTCTGAGGATTGCGAAGACTATTTTTTCAAATTTTTCTAAGTTTCTAGAATTTCATGCATGAAAATTAGATTTTAGGAAAATTGCTAATTTCTTTTCCCCCTTTTCTATTTCTTTTTTTCTTAACCCTTCCTCTCTCCTCTCTCCTCCTCACGATCTCTCACTTCTCTCCCTCCGTTCTCTCTCCTCTCTTCTCCTCTCCCCCGGGGCGTACGACCAGCACGGAGCTGGACGAGGTGGTGATGATGTGGAGCTGGCGTGGAGCGTGATGGCATGAGTATCGAAGCGTGGCATAGGCGCGATCCTGAGCATGGATTCGAAGCAGGCGTGGGTTTTTCGTGTGAAGGTTTTCAGTGTGGTTTGGCCGTTTCGTCACCTGAGATCTTCGGTGGAAGTAGGGGGATGGATACCCTACTCTTTTCATACTTCCTCTCGTGATTTGGAGCCGAACGGTGTGAGTTTGATCGGGTTTTCTTGCTTTAAGGGTGAAATCATGTTCGGGGGGTGTGATGCGAAATCACCATTCCAGGCGATGGTTTTCACATTAAATGGTAAAATATGAACCCATGGCATGTTGGTAATTGTTTCCCACTAGTTTTACTGCATTTGGTTGTGATTTGGGCCCGATACGAGGCCGTTTCCCCGCGTGAGTCATTTTGGGTTGATTCATGGGAATCGCTCGTTTCTTGCTATTCTGGGGTTTGTTTGATCCCTTCCGGCTTGTGAAAGGTCGATATTGACTCTAGGGATGTTTCCCCGTCGTTTAGAAGAGATTGGGGCGTGGAAAAATGGGTTTTGTGAGGTTTTACGATTTTTGGATCGGAGGACCAGTCGCGATTCGACAGAAACAGCGTTCGACTCTCGACCTTGGTAGCGGTCAGTCGTGAAACGTGACCACTTTTTGATCTTTTTCGGTTCGATGCGTATGGCGGTGGGAGAACGCAGTCGGTGTTCAACCGCTTATGATGGTCGCGGTTAGCTTGAAACCGCATCTGCTTGTCTTCGTCTCCACCTGCCTTGTCTTATTCTAGACACGGTCTGTGGCGTACCGCAGCTGGGATGCTCGCGGTCAACGCGTAATCGCGTCTGGGTTGCCGCGGTTATCTTGGAACCGCGTCTGTCTTGGAGTCGACTCCGCTTCCTGAAATTTCGACTCTATCTTCTCCTTCTCTTTTTATGAGTTTTACGTTCATAGGCCTGAAGCGGTTTGCCTAGAACCGCGTCTATGAATTGACTGGTAAACGCGGATAGTTCTTAACTGCGTCTGGGTGAGAGCGGCTTGTTGAGAACCGCTGCTGGTGTAACAACGGCTAGCTCACAACCGCGGCTGCCTTCAGGGTGTTTTCTTGCCGGTTTGGTTTTTGATTGTGGTGGCTTCGACCCATTAGTTAACCCATTGTTATGTGGATGTCTTTGACATCCTATGAGGGCTGTGACCGTGTTATAGAGTGTTTGAGAGTGGCATTATACCGAGCGGCATTTTCTGTTGTTTCGCGGGTCATTAAGGTTTCTGGTCAACCCGGTTGTGACCCAGTGGTTGACACGTGACCTCGTGAGTGTATCGTCTATCATGTGAGGATCGAGACATGGTTTTGGACGCTGGAGGGATCATCGTTACTTGGTTTGCCTGTCCATGTGGTTTGTGACGACCCAGACTCTGGATACCAGGTAAACCCGATACCACTTGGATCCTGCGAGGCCTCCCAAGAGCGATAAAGCTCCGAAGGGATAAAAGGAGTGTGTGGAGTATATTGAAGTTCCACATAAAGTAGTAAGTAATTAATATTTCAATGATCAGGTTTGCTAAAGTAGCAGAAATAAAATTACCTTTTCAATTAACAAATTAAATTAACAAAGACCAGTCCAAATAAAGGCAAGTACAGTCCAACAGAAAAGAGAACGTAGTCTCGAGTCGGGGGAAGCCCGACACTGGCAACGCTAGCGATCACGAACTACCGGATGACACCTCGAACCACGAGCAAGAAGAACGACCACACCTGAAGCAGGGGTGAGCCTCGTGTCACTGGCTCAGTAGGGGTCATGTAGATCCCCACTGGAAACAACACAATAACACGTAAAACAACAGCGCTAAATAGTAAAGCAGGAGCAGAAGTAACGGCAGTGCTAAACTACAATAGTAAAGCTGTAAAAGCAGGAGTAAAAATAGCAAAAGGAAAGAGTAAAGCCGTACCGAACAGAAACACGGCTGTCGAACGAACCTTGGCTCTCTAAGCTACTCCAAACAACAACAAAAAGGCAAACCTCGATCTCACAAAGTTGAGCGTTACCGATCCGTCGACACGGCACTAGCTCCATAGCGAAAGCCTACAGAAACAGGCAAAAGCCCTACAAAAGACCTACACAGTCAAAAGCATATACATACATGAGCTCACCGTCGTGTACGCTACACAAGACTGGACCGCGGGTGTAGCCAACGCTGACTACCCGACAAGTCACGTCAATCATGACGGGAACCAGTCACAAAAACACAATGAGTTGAGTGTCAGGTGACAGAAGCACCTCCTCACTAGAAGGATAGCCAGAAGCGTCCACTCACATCTGACACTGTGCCACAAGTATCTCCACATGCCTGGGACGGCTTGTAACTGAGACACTCACAGAATCAAGGTGCAAGGAACAACAGTAACGAGTGACTAGTTAGGGACACGCCCGTCGGCGTTGGTCCAAACGCCCCTGACCATGTGTGCACACACAAGCTCAATACCTTGAGCCAGGCCTCTAGCTAGTTTTCCCCCCCAATAGGATGCTACCGCAAGGCAAGGGGGCCCACGGAAACTAGCCTAAAAATTGTCTATCGGGAACTCACCTCACCACCACTCCCAGGTGGGCCGACACATAGGAAAGTGTCGTCAGGCTATGACTAGTGGAGGCTCACTAGACACAGAGACTCCGAAACATCAGTGTTGAAGTACAGACATGCTAAGATGCAGTGTCACACGTACTACGAAACACTAAGCACAAGACACAAGGTAGAACTCCAAACTGCCATCGGACTCAGGACAGACAACTAGACCTGCTGACACAACGATACTTAAGTCTCACGATTCGGGTCAAGATCGTCGCACAAAAGCGGTATCATGCCGCCAATCAACCTAATCCCTAAGCCAAAGTCACGATTAAACACCGATAAAGGAATAGACATAGGATTGCCGGATCCACACATCCGCATAACATGAATCACGGAGACCTGAGGGATCACCAAGATCCTCAAAGCACATGGACAAGCAAACCGAGGTAAGACAGTACATCAAGGCATCCAAAACCATGTCTCGATCTGCACAGGATCACCGAGACATTCACGAGGTCACATGTCAACCACTACATCACACCAGGTTGACCAGAAACCAATAATGACTATGAAGTAGTGCGGAACACTACTCGATATAATGGCACTCCTGGCCGCCTTACAACACCGTCACAGCCTTCATAGGGTGTCCAAGACATCCACGGGATAACGGGCAAACCATAAGGTCAAGCCAAGGCAATTGGAGGCCAACACATCAGGAAAACAGAACTCTATGAAGAAAATAGTCAAATACCTGACCGCTAGGCAAACCAAGCGGTCAGCCAAAGGGCCGCTACCCTCACACAGAGAAACCCAAGATTAAAACCCAAAAAAGTAGGAGCCTTGTGGTCTGCCTAAGACCGCTTCTTGATAGAAAACGGTCTCCTCATGGCCGCAAGAGGGACCCTAGCAGTCACACCTAGAGCGCTAAGTCCAGTTAAACTCCGAACCGACTTAACCAGTCAAAATCACCAAACGGTCTACTTAGAACCGTTTCACAAAGCTTGGCGATCTCCCCAAGGGCCGCCAAGGACGCCATGCGGTCGGAGCTAGACCGCTAGCCCGAACCGACTTAAAAACCCGTTGACCAAATCCTAACGAAGCTTAGCGGTCATCCATGAACCGCCACAGCTAGCCTAGCGGTCTATTGTACGCTCGCTTAGCCAAACCGACATACCACACACAGCTTAACGGTCACTAAAGCACCGTATCACAGAGCTTAGAACGAAATGGTCTATCGTATGACCGCTAAGACCTAGAACCGACAAAGAACCAAACGGTCACCCAAGGACAGCTTGAGAGGTGAAAACGGTCTCTGAAAGGACCGCTAAGGCGCTACGGCGAGAAAACCATAGGAATGGCCAAAACCCGGCCTTTCCACGACCTGTTTGCCCTAAAATGAAGGGGAAACAATCCTAATGACCATATAAATCTTCCACAGTCCGGAAGGGATCCAAATCACACAAAAATGACAAGAAACGGGCGATTCCAATGAATCGACCCAAAATGAGTCACGGGGATAGTCGAGCTCATACCGACTCCGATTCTCGGCCAAATACAATAAAATTGGCGGGAATGAATTCCCAACATGCCAGGGGTTTGAATGAAACTAACTAGACTGAAAATCATCTCCTGGAAAGGCAAACTCGGCTCACACCCCCCGACGCATGCTTTCACCCAAACGCGGTAAAACCCGCTCATACTCACACCGTTCGGCTCCAAATCGCGAGGGAACGCAGAAGAGAAGTAGAGCATCTGTCCCCCTACCTCCACCGAAGTTCTCGCAGGCCGAAACGACTAAACCATGCCAAAAACCATCACCCGAACCCGAACATGAAGTCTTTGAATCCACCGAGGGATCGCGCCAACGCCACTCTCCATCTTTCACACCAACACGCTCCACGATAACTCCAAGACGTTCCTGCCTCGCCCACCTCGCCACGGTCGCCCGTCCCGCGAGAGAGGAGAAGAGAGGAGAGAGAAGGAGAGGGAGGGAGTGAACGGCAGTGAGGAGAGAGGAATGAGAGAGAGAGAGGGTTAAAAGAAAAGGAAAATAATAATTTCCTAATTTTCGTGAAATTCGATTTTTAGCCCAAAAATTCACTAATTCAAAAAAATACAAAAAAATAGTCTAAGCGCTCCTCGGAAGGAGCATAACGCAACTGTAGTGTCCTCGAGTCGATAAACTCAACAGTAAACTCACCATTGTGTTTCGTAACTTGTACGAGAGAAAAACCCGCGTGGATCGTAAAACACAACTCAGGACTCACAAAAGCTATCTGAAAGCTCTCTGAAACAGATCCGAAAGACCCAGGGTATTACAACCTCCCCTCCTTAGGAAATTTCATCCTTGAAATTAAAGGAGCTAACAAGAAGAAGCAGGGAAGAACAAACCTAAACGCAGGCAATGCTTACCAAGCATCAGCCAAACCTCAACCCAAAACACGATAACACAATTCTCGAAAAATACAATTCAGAGTGATATTGCCAGACCTCAATTTCAAGCACACGCTCCAGTTCTCCAGATACACTGATCCACAGAACGAGCATGACACCCAAGTGAACACAAGTCCGACACCTCCAAAATAGGGCAACGTCGCTTCTGTCTCATAGGGAAGGAGACACAACTCATGCCACGGACACAGCTATCGATAAAACACTTGGCAGATACAACAAGCATCAGCTTAAACAAGGAAACATAGTCCTCTCAGCTGACTGCTCCAACCATTGGCTTCCGTGCCTAGAACAACAAGTCTGGCACGTAGAACGCCAACGACAGCACTGGACCACGAGCACAATCAAGTCAGTCCTTACCCAGACATTACATCTGATTCGAGTCGCATGCCAACTCTACCATAACAGAAGAGTACAACAAAACTAACCGACAAGACCTCGGTCCACACAATGCCAAATGAGACTCACAGGGGACTCCTCCCAAGCTGAAGATAACCACAGCAACAACAACAACAACACCTGCAGAATCTCGGCTCCATACTCAAAAGAGAACCACTGGACACAACTGCAAGCTGGGTCACATCAAGGCACAATTACAGCTGAACACACGGCTAATATATACAAGCCATACTGCGAGCAACTCACTAACAAGGACCCACAACAATAATAACAACAATCTCAGAGAGCGCATCTCGAGGACCACGATTACGTCCCGAGAACACAACATCCAAGAAAACGTTACAAAGAAGCGGAGGGTACTCAACTAGCAAATATACCGACAGATTCCCCAACTCTCATAAATGCCAGTGCCAACAACCATAATGCTTCAAGCAATGGCACGACAATGAACAACATCAAGGCACACTTAGCCAAGTCGATAATCACACCGAGGGAAAATAAACCTCTCGGCTGGCCAAAATCTTCCAACCAATGATCCTGATATGTGGGTTATCAACCCACATGCTTTCGCTGCGTACTCAACACAACGCATATAGGCATCAAGGACAACTCGGCATCCGCATCTCAACACACACTCAACGCCACAACAATTCACATAACTACAATGTACCACACCTCGAGTACTGATCACGCTTACAGCCGATCACAAGTCACCAAAGTGCACACCAGGAAGAGCACCACCTTCAGCACAAAGCACAAAGAACACCTGCCTCAGCTTATCCTCATGTCTTGAAACAATTACCGAACCTTCATAGCACATCAGCCGCCAGACACAGCACGTCGGACACGGTGCACCACGGCCCCCAAACATAAAATCTGGGTCCAAAGCCAAGCCAACGTCGAACAAAGGCAAATCAGGTTCAGAACTATCATAGTCCACACTTAAGTAGACACAGGACAAAGGCTTCACCAAGACAACACTTCCAAAGCTTACCTCGAAAAGACACCACCAGACAAGTTGAGAAGAATCAAGCACGACTAATAGTAGCTCACCAGGAAGAAAAATCTTAGGTTCGCCCGAGCATTCTCTCAATCAAGGCATCTAATCGATCACCTCAACACGAGCTTAACACCTCAAGGGCTAAAAAAACTCGAGCCGGGATGACCAAAACAACATAAAAATGTGCACGGTCATCACATCAACTATAAAGTCACCAGCCACCTAAACAAGCCACGAAAAAATCTCGAATAGTGCACTACATATTCACGCCTACCGGTGAAATCTGCCAAGTACAGCATAACCGACACAAAATAACACGACAAAAAGAGCACTCCGTCATATCCATACGAGAGCAAAACCATCTCGCATAGTGCCAACACAGCACGCACAAGGCCACACACGAAAATAAAGCGATAAACAATCGTAAAACCTTCGCCAGCTACCGACTGTACTGGACCTTAAGGACTCCGCATACTGTAATATCTTGAATTCTCATGTACTTTCACACAACATGCACTGATACCAACTGTGACGACCCAGACTCCGGATACCGGGTAAACCCGATACCACTTGGATCCTGCGAGGCCTCCCAAGAGTTGTAAAGCTCCGAAGGGATAAAAGGAGTGTGTGGAGTACATTGAAGTTCCAGATAAAGTAGTAAGTAATTAATATTTCAGTGATCATGTTTGCTAAAGTAGCAGAAATAAAATTACTTTTTCAATTAACAAATTAAATTAACAGATTCTAGTCTAAATAAAGGCAAGTATAGTCCAACAGAAAAGAGAACGTACTCTCGAGTCGGGGGAAGCTCGAGACTGGCAACGCTGACGATCACGAACTATCGGACGACGCCTCAAACCACGAGGAAGAAGAATGACCACACCTGAAAAGTAGGGGGGAGCCTCATGTCACTGGCTCAGTAGGGGTCATGCAGATCCAGACTAGAAACAACACAGTAACATGCAAAACAACAGCGCTAAACAGTAAAGCAGGAGCAGAAGTAACAGCAGTGCTAAACTACAACAGTAAAGCTGTAAAAGTAGGAGTGAGAACAGCTAAAGGAAAGAGTAAAGCCATACCGAATAGATGGCTGCCGAACGAACCTCGGCTCTCTAAGCTACTCCAAATAGTAACAGAAAGGCAAACCCCGATCTCACAAAGTCAGGCGTTACCCATCCGTCGACACAGCACTAGCTCCATAGCGAAAGCCTACATAAATAGGCAAAAGCCCTACAAAAGACCTACACAGTCAAAGGCATATACATACAGGAGCTCACCGTCATGTACGCTACACAAGACTGGACCGCGGGTGCAGCCAACGCAGACTACCCGACAAGTCATGTCAATCATGACGGGAACCAGTCACAAAAACACAATGAGTTGAGTGTCAGGTGAAAGAAGTACCTCCTCACTAGAAGGATAGCCAGATGCGTCCACTGACGTGTTACACTGTGCCATAAGTATCTGCCACACGCCTAGGATGGCGGTAACTGAGACACTCACAGAATCAAGGTACAAGGAACAACAGTAACGAGTGACTAGTCAGGGTCACGCTTGTCGGCGTTCGTCCAAACGCCCCTGACCACGTGTGCACACACAATCTTAATGCCTAGCGCTATGCCTCTAGCTAGTTTTCCCCCCAGTAGGACATTAACGCAAGGCAAGGGGGCCCACGGAAACTAGCCTAAAAACCGTCTATCGGGAACTCACCTCGCCACCACTCCCAGGTGGGCCGACACATAGGAAAGTGTCGTCAGGCTACGACTAGTGGAGGCTCACTAGACACAGAGACTCCGAAACATCAGTGTTGAAGTACAGGCGGGCTAAGATGAGCTATCACACGTACTACGAAACACTAAGCACAAGACACAAGGCAGAACACCAAACAGCCACCGGACTCAGGACAGACAACTAGACATGCTGACACAACGATCCTTGAGTCTCACGACTCGGGTCAAGATCGTCGCACACAAGTGGTAACATGCGGCCAATCAGCCTAATCCCTAAGCCAAAGTCGCAGTAAAACACCGATAAAGGAAACGACACAGGATTGCCGGATCCACGCATCCACATAACATGAATCACAGAGACCTGAGGGATCACCAAGACCCTCAAAGCACATGGACATGCAAACCGAGGTAAGACAGTACCTCAAGGCATCCAAAACCATGTCTCGATCTGCATAGGGTCACCAAGACATTCACGAGGCCACATGTCAACCACTGGATCACACCGGGTTGACCAGAAACAAATAATGACTGTGAAGTAGTACGGAACACTACTTGATATAATGGCACTCCCGACCACCATAAAACATGGTCACAGCCCTCACAGGGCATCCAAGACATCTACGGGATAACGAGCAAACCATAATGTCAAGCCAAGGCAATTGGAGGCCAAAACATCAGGAAAACAGAACTCTAGGAAGAAAACGGTCACATACCTGACCGCTAGGCAAACCAAGCGGTCAGCCAAAGCTACCCTCACACAGAGAAACCCCAGATTACAACCCAGAAAAGTAGGAGCCTTACGGTCTGCCACAGACCGCTTCTTGAAAGAAAACGGTCTCCGCATTGCCGCAAGAGGGACCCTAGCGGTCACGCCTTGACCGCTAAGCCCAATCAAACTCCGAACTGTCTTAACCAGTCAAAATCACCAAATGGTCTACTTAGAACCATTTCACAAAGCTTGTCGGTCTCCCCAAGGGCCGCCAAGGACACCATGCTATCGAAGCTAGATCGCTAGCCCGAACCGACTTAAAAACCCGTTGACTAAATCCTAATGAAGCTTAGCGGTCATTCATGAACCGCCACAGCTAGCCTAGCGGTCTATCGTACAACCGCTTAGCCAAACCGGCATACCACACACAGCTTAATGATCTCCAAAGGATCGTATCATAGAGCATAGCGGTCGTCCAATGGGCTGCAAGCCAACAAAAATGGTCTATCATATGACCGCTAAGACCTAGAACCGACAAAGAACCAAAGGGTCAGCCAAGGACCCCTTGAGAGGTGAATACTATCTCTGAAAAGACCAATAAGGCGCTACTGCGAGAAAATCGTAGGAATGGCCAAAACCTAGCCTTTCCACGTCCCGTTCGCCCTAAAACGAAGGGGAAACAATCCTAATGACCATGTAAACCTTCCACAGTCCGAAAGGGATCCAAATCACACCAAAATGACAAGAAACAGGCAATTCCAATGAATCGACCCAAAATGAGTCACGGGGATAGTCGGACTCATACCGACTTCGATTCTCGACCAAATATAATAAATCTAGCGGGAATGAATTCCTAACATGCCAGGGGTTCGAATGAAACTAACTAGACTTAAAATCGTCGCCTGGAAAGGCGAACTCGGCTCACACCCCCCGAAACATGCTTTCACCCAAACGCGGAAAAACCCGCTCATACTCACACCGTTCGGCTCCAAATCGCGAGGGAACGCAGAAGAGAAGTAGAGCATCTGCCCCCCTACCTCCACCAAAGTTCTCGCGTGCCGAAATGACTAAACCATGCCAAAAACCATCACACGAACCCGAACACGCAATCTTTGAATCCACCGAGGGATCGCGCCAACGCCACACTCCATCCTTCACACTAACACGCTCCACGACAACTCTATGACGTTCCTGCCTTGCCCACCTCGCCACGGTCGTGCGCCCCGCGGAGAAAGGAGAAGGGAGGAGAGAGAACGAGAGGGAGAGAGTGAACAATGGTGAGGAGAGAGGAAGGAGAGAGAGAGTGTTAAAAGAAATTGAAAATAAGAATTTCTTAATTTTCGTGAAATCTAATTTTTAGCCCAAAAATTTACTAATTCAGAAAAATACGGAAAAATAGTCTAAGCGATCCTCGGAAGGAGTATAACACAACTGTAGTGTCCTCGAGTCGATGAACTCAATAGTAAACTCACCACTAGATTCCGTAACTTGTACGAGAGAAAAACCCGCGTAGATCGTAAAACACAACTCAGGACTCACAAAAGTGATCTGAAAGCTCTTCGATAAAGATTGATGCGGGACGGGATACGAACCTAGGACTCTAGCTCGCAGACGTCCCCATGCGAGGGAAACACGGGATCATGCGCGGTTGAGAAACCGGCAATGAGCCTCGGGTATCGGCTTTTTCCGCGTGCTCGGATCGAGTCACGGGACGGGTTCACTCACTCACTCTTGCAGCGGTGATAAAGATAAATATCGAGCTAATTAACCTATCACTCTAGCAGCGACATATGAAAATATACGAATTGAGAAAAATGCCAAAGTACGAGGTGGCGAGTGTACCTCCACGCTCCGGACGTGGGGAAGGCGATCCCGGCCAAGACTCGTACTCCCGGTACACAGTAATGAAATTATTACAGTAGTAATTTTATGGCCCACTCCACACAGGGAGGTAAAGGGCGACAAAAATAACCCGGGAATACCAAGCTTGGGTTGACGGGCAGCAATTTGGAACACTCCCGGGCCGAAGACAGGCTGTTGGTTCGGCTCGGTTCTGTGCGTCCTATG
Source organism: Amorphophallus konjac (assembly GCA_022559845.1). NCBI lineage: Eukaryota > Viridiplantae > Streptophyta > Magnoliopsida > Alismatales > Araceae > Amorphophallus > Amorphophallus konjac. Next base: position 209,006,996 of record CM040124.1, read on the forward strand.
GGACAGCGGGCGGGTCCGGCTGCTGGGACAGCGGGCGGGTCCGGCTGCTGGGACGGCGGTGCCCGGGCGTCTCCTTGCTACAACGACTTTCTGGGATGCTGTTGATGGGTTGCCGAGCGATCTCCGGGAGCGGCGGTCGCCAAAGCTATCCCGGCGTATTTTACCGGGATTAACCGGTGGACTGATTTGCTAGCCTGTCCACGGATCTAAATTGCGCGCCTGCACAAAAAGAATTTCTGCAGCCAGATCTGGGGTCGGATCGACGCAAAATTGGTACCGATGGATGGAGGACTCAAAGGGCTACAACATATAATTATTTCAGATCCATTCAGTAGACGGATTAGAAATGAAAACTACTGTGGGTTATAGTTTCTTTCTAGCTAAGAATTAAAGACACACAGGGAACAACAAGAACTGCCTAAAGATGAATTTTGACCGATAGAAAAATAATAGATCTAGACTCCAGAAAAATTATGGGTGGAAGGGGGGAAAGTGAGGAACACGTATGATTTTTTTGGGGATTTTTGGAGATGCATAACGGGGCGGGAAAAATAGAAGAACAGACTCCTATCTTGCAGATCAGCTGATTGGCAGACTATCTGGGGTGGAATTAAAATTACGGGAAAAATACCAAGTGACCTCTGATTGGCACAAAATTTAAGATGGAGATAGGGGATAACAAGAGGAACAAACACTCACAATTGCAGCTCAATTAGATCTCCTGATTTGGAGATAAAATTTGGGATTCAACATTCTTTCCTGATGTGGACAGAACTTCGACGCGGTGGCGATGGTGGTGCGATGGCGACTCGATGGCGGCGGCGGCGGCGGCGATGCTGAGCTTCTCACTCAGAGAGGGGGAGATGAGGAGGCTTCACACCTCAAGAATTTTACAGAAATCTATTTGAAAGGGGGTGGGAGAGAGAGAGGGGCGCCCTTGGGCTCTTGGAGGCAAATGCCAATTTTCTAATTTCTTCTTCAACAATTCTTACAAAATGGAAAATACATGGGTTATATAGAACCTAGGTGGAGCAATGGAAAAGGGGGTGGGAGCCCTTGCTGGACCTAATGGACTTTTACAAATAAACCCAAGACTTCTAAAGACTAACCTTTTGGCTTATAATGCCTTACAATTGCAAACCCAATTAGCCAAGGATATAAATGCAAACAAAATGACACAAATGCAAGATAAAAATGTTAGTGCCCGGTGTTGATTCCCATCAATTCTCCCCGGGTGGGAAGAACTCGACCGCGTCGAGTAAGGGGTGTGGCTGCTTGTGTGGCTCTTGCGGATCGGTCACCGACCAGGAAGCACGGAGTACGCTCCACTCCAAGTAATCGTCACCTGCTCATCCCGTATATATTCTATATGCGCATGTTGCTGTGGGAATGAGGCTAATGGTGGACACTCCGGGGTGGGGTCACTCTGAATGGGGAGGAGGCGGCTCGAAGACTCACTAGGAATCACCGCTGGGTCCCTTTATGTGACTAAATCCGATATGTTGAGGTAGAGCCGATCCCAAATTCCGGCAAGTCTACAACGTACGCATTGGATCTGACTTGCCTCGCACTCGAAAGGGACTGACTGTTGGGGTGCAAGGCCCGGATTCAGAGGGGGGGTGAATGAATCCCCGATAAAAAATATTGTGGAATTAAAATCTCAGATGGCTTAATCAATTGAGCACTCAACAATAAGCTGTCACACAGAATAGACTTTTAACTGAACTCAATATAAACTAATGAAACAACGAAGCTTCTCTCTTTTCACAACCATGAACTGAGAAACTAGACTCACACAACAGAAGAAGTTATACTGAGCGTATGAACAAGCACTTCACAATCAAGTTAACTCCCTAGGATAACACAAATAATCACGCATGCATAACATGTGAATAGGAGGTAGATGATATGGAGTAGAACGCAAAAGCAAATCATAGAACACCAGGATTTTTAGGTGGTTCGATCCACAGACCTACGTCCACCCCTCACTCCAAACCGGAGTGAGGCTTCCACTAGCAAAAGCTAGAACCACAGACTCAGTCTGCAAACAGGTGCTGCCTAACAGCTTGACCAAGGGAACAACCTCACCTCTTCCTCCAGACCGGAGGGAAACCACTAGTGACTACCCGTCACTAGCAACCATAGACCGAAGTCTCTCTTCCTCCACCCAGGAGGGAAACCACTAGTGACTACCCGTCACTAGCAACCAGAGACCGAAGTCTCTCTTCCTCCACCCAGGAGGGAAACCACAAGTGACAGCAGCCACTTGCAACCGGAGACACCAAGTCTCCCTTCCTCTGAAACCCAGAGGGAACACCGACCTCAAACCAGAGAATCGGAAGAACAAAGTGATCAGTTAAAAGGAAAAACAAGAAATGAAAAATACAGCAATCAAAAAGCTGGAAATGAAATCCACAAAGTGTAGCTCGCCAAGGAGCAATCTGGCATGGATTTGATCCAAATACCAGAAGAATAAATCTTCAATGAAGGCTTCAGTTCTCTACTCTTCTCTCTCTTTTTCTCTCGAACCTCACGAGCTCTCTCTCTCTCTCTCCTTTTCTTCTGCAACTTCTTTCTTCTCCTCTCTGCTTCTCTTTTCTTCTTGCTCTCTTCGCACTGGATCGTGCAGGCTCTAATTCACTCTTTGCTTCTGCCCCTTCTGCTTCGATCAATCTTCTCCAGATGGAGGAGTCCTCTTTTTATAGCAGTTCCAACAGGAGCAACACTGGGCCTGTGATTCCCACGCCTTCCCGTCTAGAAGGTTCCTCCACGTGTCATCATCCTGTCAGCCCTTCCAGCCTCGGATCACGTGCCCTTCTCAATTTCCTCGAGCAGATATAGTGTCAGGTCAGACGAGGATGCACTGAGTAAGTTCAGAGATTGAACTGAGTTTGTACAGACATGATGCAGCATATAGGAAAGTATGAACATCGAGATTGAATACACAGACATGCCTTTATGAATGTACAGACTTTGTATCTAATGCGCAGAGCCATGTACAGACTTTGCAATGCCTAGTGTTAAAGCATGACAGCACAATGCACAAGCTAAGTGTGTGCATGTGTGGACTTTGAGTGCATGACACAGGGCGATGTACAGACTTGCTATAATGAATGATGCCCAAATGCATAGTGTATGGACTTAGCGTGAATGCGAGAAGATGATGTATAGACTTGATGTTTACGTGCATGAGAAAACAATGTACAGACTTGTTGTAATGAACAATGCCTAAATGCATAGTGTATGCAGTGATGTATAGACTTAGTGTGCAATATGCAAACGATGCACAGCCATAGCTCATGAATGTATAGACTTTGTGAGCAAGAGGCAAGGCTGGCGGACGTATTGACTTGCTAAATGATTCACACACATAGTGGCAATGTATAGACTTAGAGAAACGATGCATGCACAAGACGATGTACAGACTTGGTCTTGCGACCACGGGCTGTACAGACTTTGAGAAACGATGCATAGACTTTGTGTGCATGCGAAGGACGTTGTATAGACTTTGAAGCATGTGAACATGGCATTGTACAGACTCGAATGCTCCATGCACAAAGATGCTAAGTGAGACTCTAAGTGAGACGAACACGGCGATGTGCAGACTTTGCGTATGCTGTGAACACGGGCTGTACAGACTTGAATGCTTCTTGCACAAAGACGCTAAGTGAGACGGATCTTAACAAGCACTGAGCATAGATAGACGATGCATTGACTATATGTATGTATGAAGAGCATAGGCTGTACAGACTTCAGACTCAGCTGCGAACTGAGTTAAAGAATGTATAGACTTGCTCAGCTATCAGCTAATGGATGTATAGACTTAGTGTGTGCATAAAGCAACATGCATAAAGCAACCAAAAAATGCACCGATGCAGTGTATGCAGGAGAACTAAGAATGCAGTCTATACAACAGACCATGCATCGACTATATAACGTGCAACAATGTTTAATCAACCGATGCAGAGACTGACATAGAGATATGATTGTGCACACACCAATTAATCAATATTTCATTCTCATAGAGCTGCTGACATCAAAACAATTCATACTCATGCTGAGTACATGAAACATAAATCAAGCTTTGCACCGAGTATGTTTTAGCCTCTTAAACTGATGCGTCGACGCTGCTATCCCATGGCGTTGACGCACTGAGGTGTATGAACTAACTTTGCAGATGCAGACAACGCATTCATATGCCCAAAGTAGAACATTCATTTAAACACATCTTGATATGCAATGCAACGTGCTAGTTAAAGGACTGAGTATGCAATCATATCATTCAACTGAGCATGCAATCATATCATTCAATCTTTCATGCAAACACAAACATATGGTGACTCATAGTGTTGCTATTATCAAAATCACAGAGGCACAACAATCTCCCCCCTTTTGATGATGGCAACACTGACTCATGTCAAACTATTCTCCCCCTTTGACTTCATCAAAAAGAAAATAGTTTGAGAGAGTAAAAGAAACCTGCATGCAATGAATGAATGAAAGTCTCCCCCTTTGGCAATAATATCCCCCTTTGACTTAAAAAAAACATTAGTACAACCATATGTATGACTCAAACCAATGGGGAGGTATGAATGCAGAGATGCAGATGCAACAAGAAATGCAAGATCTCCCCCTAAATATATGAATGCAAGCCCCCTTTAAGAATTTCTAAGCAGCATGATTCATATGACAAGGAAGCTCCCCCTGAATAGATGGAGTCTTATGAGGTGGATGAGAAGGAGACCACAGGGGCATGTAGATTTGACAAAGGTTTCACAGTCATTTGAAGTAGATCACAGATAGTCAGACGAAACACAGTCAAATACTGAGATCAAATGAGAGCAGAAGAACTAAGCATAGTCAGAATGTTTTCAAAAGTAGTGAAAGTTAAACATATTTAGCAAGATTTTCAAAGAGTATACCAATTTCATAAATCTAACGAATTTTCCAGCGAGTCTCCCATTATAAAGATTTATGAATAAACTTTATTAAACTCCATGGTTTAAAGATGATGTATACCAGGTTCGACAAACAGTTCTGTACTCATATCTGAAACCAAGATTTAATAACAAATTAACCAAAAACTCATATGTACATCTTGATTAATCTCCCTCCATCTTACTCAATCAATTTCAATGACTTCTTTAAGAAATACACTCTTAAGTATTGAGTTTAAACATGCATGAAACCATTTGATCATATCAATGGTTATAGCAGATTATCCTTTGCATTCTTTTTGAAATATTACAATTTGTTCAACAAGAATTTTCATGCAACAAATTTCAAGAGCACTCAAGTTCAGTGCACACCTTGTAACTAGAGGATATACGTTGATCAGACGCCAATATCTCTAAGCACTTAGTGTGGCTAACAGTCATGCTTTATAATTAACAGAGTTGACTGTTCACCTCATGACATGTCTTTTCTCATTTCTTTGACGAGTGAGATATGTTTCTCAGTGTGTCAGCCATTGCTCTGCTTGTTTTTCAATTAATTTTAGGCAGAGTTAACTAAAACACCTCATGACACAGTCCTTTGGACATGTGTTTCTCAGTGATCAAAGTCATTGCTCATGCAAGATTCAACAGATTTGACCCTTAGACATTTTCAGGAAGTTTAGATGTTTAAAAACAATACATATTTCATGTATTTCATCCAAATAAAGTCATGATTTCCATATTTTCATATTATAGAAGATTTAACAAGACTTAACATGAATCAGTTGGTTAAGGTTTATTAAAGTTGATTTAGATATTTTTCAGGACATTTATAGCCAACCTAACCGAATACATTAAATGTAAACCATTTTGATCTTTCTGATGTTCATAAATCTGTATAATAGAAGATTCCTTATTGAAGTAGTTATTCAGATTTATGAGCAAGATATACAATTTGAGATCTTCTCAATTGCAGCTATATCAAGAAAGCTTTCAGAAACAGCCAAAGTATCAATGATACCAATTGATGGTATATGACGCAGGAAGAGCATAGGCTGATGAATGAGTGATAATGTGGATGTTCAGGAGGAATATCGGTTGAACGAGTGGCCACCTCAGGTCAACCGAGTTGGTCAGTAAGGAAACAAATGAATAGCCAATCAATTAGAATTTATCAGGACACAAGAAGCCAAATATGCATGAAACACTCCCTCTATCTAGATGCATTGATGTCTAGACACGACAATCTGAATTAGAGAGCTTTGGTTGACTAGACAGATTTGGAATCACAAAGGCATTTTGCTCCCCCTATCTATATGCACAGAAAATCACTTGTTTTTGAAGTTTCCAAAATAAATCCAATGCAGTTAACTATATGCAGTGACCACTTCTAAAGCACAATGCATGGACACAATTATGGGGTAGAGGCAACACACTCCCCCTGCCTAAATGTACTGAATCATCCTTTTGGAGTTTTCAAAATGGTTCAAATGTGATCAACACAAGTATGCAAAAGCACTGAATCCTTTTAGCAGATGCAATGATTTATCCCTTTTTGGATTTTTCAATTTAGATGATATGCAATTTATCATACTTTATATGAGCAGCAGGACATCATGCGAAGTCAATCAAATTTTCAAAAGATTTTAATTAAGCACAAACAGATTAATATGATATGCAATCATCTAAAGCAAACAATTTCAGATAGCAAAATTTAAGGCAAGTTTTCGGAGCTGACCTTAACAGTGCTCTCCTGGGGGTTTCATTCTTTGAGTGCCTTGGATTATTAACCCCTTTATTCATAGCTTCCAAGGCACACCTGCAAAACAATGGGTTATTTTGATCCAGTAGGAACCCAAGCAACCTTGGGTCCTGTATTACCCTCAACAGGTGTTCTTGACCTTTTGCAAACAACACTGTCATCATAGCCCATCAACTTGCAATTGGACATGGGATGTCCAGACTTACCACAGTAATGACATGAGACAACAGGTTTTAAATTTCTTTTCTACACATTAGCATTATCATGGAAATTTTTCCTTTTATTTTTATCAAGCACATTCTTCCTAGCAGGGTATCTAGCATATTTGAAATTCACACTCCTACCCTGGATATGCCAACAGTCCTTGACTGTATGGCCATGCTTTGCACAGTGAGAACAAACAGAAGAGTTTCTCCTACGAGATCCTAGCCAGCACTCAATGGCCCTATGGCCTGGATTCCCATAACTAAAGCACGCAACATGGTTCTTGATTTTTTTTTTAATAAACTCAGTCATCTAATAGGTAAAAGGGAGAGCGCACCCCCTTCCAGGGGAAGGGAATGTTCTCACTCCACCTTCAAACCACTAGATGCTATTTTCCATTAATAAAGAATAGTTACTTCAGCACATAGATAAAAGCCTCTGAAGCAACCAGAGATAACAATGTAGACCCTATACTATCAACTACGCTAAAGAGGAATAGGCCTCCACGGCCAAAATTAAAGCGCCTCCACAATAAGTCTCCAGAACCGTGCTTAAAATTCCCATGGTGACCATGCGTAAGCTTTAGACTACGACGTAGGGCTAGTGCAGGAGAAGGCCCGAGCAATAGAAAAAGCTCGTGCATGTGGCAGAGAACCCAGTGCAGCAACATAATAAGACCTCGTGTAGCATACGCCATCAGAAGCTCCATTGGGATATGAGGATAGCTCGTGCTGAAGACAAGCTCGTGCAAGATACAAGCTCGTGCAAAGCATGCTAGGACAACATGGTAGCTCGTGCATTTACAATAACCCCGTGCAACATTCGCCAACAAGCTGGGCCCTTGCACCTCCCACCGACTTCGTGCATGACGCGCAACCTCCAGCCGCAGCCCATCCAGTCTGTGCAGATGATGGATAGCCCGTGCATAATCTCCAAGATAGGAAGTCCATGCATAACCATAGCTCGTGCAGAAAATGTAGGCCCTGTGCATAACCTCCAAGAGAGGGAGCCCGTGCAGCCAGCAACTCCACAAAAAGCAACACACTAAGCTGCATGTCAAAAGCTAGGGAGCCCCAGTTTATCCACCAGAACTGCCCCTCTAGCATTGCTGGGAAGCTCCCTTACATTGTTGAAAACTCTCCTGACATTGGAATCACAAGCTACCTTTGCCAAGCTATCTGCCACCGAATTACCTTCACGGTATACATGCACAATTTTGCAACGGAGGTGCTGTAACATCCTTGTTATCCCCCTCCACCAAGAGAATATGGACCAGTGCATTACAGCACCATTGTGGATCGCCTGGACTAAGGGTTGGCAGTCTATCATTACAGTGGAAATAGTATAACCCAATTTCAAGGCTAAACTGAGGCCATCATGCAGAGCCCTTGCCTCAGCAAGGCCACTAGACCCAAAACTATAGTAGAAAGAAAACCCAGCCACAAATTCACCCCTCATATTCCTAATGCAACCTCCACCTCCACTATGACCCGGATTGCCTCTGGAGGCACCATCTGTATTCAGGCAGTACCCAGACGTGGGAGGGTTCCAATAAACAATAATAGGCTGACGAACCTGCACCTTAGGCTGAATGCTAAATCTACTAAGAATGATAGCTTCACATTGCTGGATTGGCTGGCGAAAATAGATACTATTGCAAGCAGTAGCCAGGCTGTGCATGACCCGGATTTTAATACTTTCACTATCAGTAGCAACACCTTCAAATCGAGCTGTGCACCTTGATTTCCATATCTCCCAAATAATTAGCATGAAGGTATAGAGGGCAGCAAATTGAAAAGCTGACTTCATATTAGTGCTTTCAATGAAGCTCCAGCACCTAATGGTTATCTGATTGCTCAAATTGACCCTTGGTCCAAGTAGGGGCGCCAACCAGGCCCAAAGTGATTTGGCAAGATCGCTAGTGATAAAGAGATGATTTGAATCTTCATTGTTCAGCAAAAGACAACATTCACATTTGGAGGCTAAGGAAATACCATAGTCACCAATCCTGGCATCCACAGGTATTGCCCGGTGAATGACTTTCCAGACAAACATAGCTGCTCTAGGATTGAATTTATCGTGCCAAATCTTCTGCCAAGGCCCCCGCTGGATACCCTGTGAAGCTACAAGGTTATGAGCAGAAGATGAAGTGAACAGACCAGAACTACTACCCGTCCAACAACATAGGGATATTAGTAGATTTATAATGAACTTTCTTACCCTGATTATCCCAGCAAGTAGCAGCAATGCGGCCTATCTTCCCACATCAGTAACACAGAATTCCCTTCTTCTTAAATACATGAGTTTTGACATGAATTCTCTTATCACGTATTTTACTAGCATTCAGATCATCCTTTTCCATCAACCTGCACTCATGCATCAGATGACCAGGTTTATGACAATAGTGGCATGACATTTTCCTTTTGTGTGCATGTGTCTGTGTGTTTAGGTTATGTGTCACATGCACAGCATCAGCATAATTGTTTCTTTGCTTGTTCTTCACATGAACATACTTTTTCACTTTTTCAGCTTGTTTCTAAAGGTCATTTTGTTTCTGATTTTTCTGAACAATGGGGTGTTTCACTTGTGAAGTGGTGGCTACACTAGGAGCTTTGACATTGATTGTGACAACATTTGATTCTTTTACAAAGGATGTCACTAGTTTATTTTCAAATGATTTTATATTAATTGGCTTATAGCCCATCCCTTCTTTTTGAAGATTTACCTTGACACCTAACAGCCTATTCAAGTTTTCTTGACCATCAACAAACTTTGACAGAGAGTTCCTCAAGTCTTGGATTTCATATTCTAGAGAGGCAATGTGTAACTCATAACTGGCAATCTCTTGCTCACTACAATTCACACATTCACTTAGCACCTTGTTAGCAATTTTATATTTCTCAACTTCCTGTTCCAGATTGCTCAGTTTATCAGACTCTTCTATGTGAATTGACTTTCCTCTTTCTAATGCTAGAAGTCTTTCAGACATAGCAGAGTTCAGCTGGTTTAACTTTTCATTTTCCTTAGATAGAGCATCATTTTGAATTAACTCATCAAGAAGAATCTGGTCATCATGTGATATTTTTGGATTATCTAAAATTTCAGACTCTCTTTACATATTTTCAATGTCTTTCTGAAGCTTTATGTTCACAGACTTTATCACATCATATTTTTCAGCTATTAGACTCTTCTCGACTTCAAGTTTTCTGAAGTTTTCTTCATGGTCAGTAATCTCATTTGCAAGTTCTTGATTTTCAATTTTCAACAACCCAATTTGGTCTTTAAGCATTTGAATATCAGAAAAGCACGCATCATGAGATTGTTTCAACTCTAGACATTTTTCACAAGAAGAGCTTGAACTTTCTAACCCAGTACCCTTTTTCAATTTTTTATACTATTTTCTTAACCTCTCATGTGACTCTAATAAATCAGCATATGCATTCTCCCAATCATCTAAAGTATAGTTCTCAAAAGGGTTTACCTCATCATCATTCTCTTCTTCATCTTGGATGCCACTTTGATTACTTCCGTTAGCCATCATGCAGCTGTCCTCATTTATCCTGTGAGCTAGCTTCAGCACATCCAGAATGTCCTTAGCAGACCTGTAATCATGAAGGCAAGAATGTAAGGCTTTGTCAGTAGCTGCTTTCATCAGAATCAAAGCTTTCTGATTTTCTCCATCCTTTGATCTGTGACTGTCGGTCCATTTGGACATTTTCTTTGGTAATCTGTGAGGACCTTGTGAAATTAACTTCCATAGATCAGGATTAATCTGTCTAACATAGGTACGCAGACTACTAAGCCACAAATTAAAATCCGAGCCATTGAAGACCGGTGGATTACCAATGGAGTGAATCGACGAACAAATCAATACACCAGAAGGAAGTTCAAAAATGCACCAAAAGTGAGATAAGCACCACGTAAGAGTAGGATCTTCTGCAGATCGTTGGATCTGAAAGTCAGAAACCTACTCTGATACCAATTGTTGGGGTGCAAGGCCCGGATTCAGAGGGGGGGTGAATGAATCCTCGATAAAAAATATTGTGAAATTAAAATCTCAGATGGCTTAATCAATTGAGCACTCAACAATAAGCTGTCACACAGAATAGACTTTTAACTGAACTCAATATAAACTAATGAAACAACGAAGCTTCTCTCTTTTCACAACCATGAACTGAGAAACCAGACTCACACAACAGAAGAAGTTCTACTGAGTGTATGAACAAGCACTTCACAATCAAGTTAACTCCCCAGGATAACACAAATAATCACGCATGCATAACCTGTGAATGGGAGGTAGATGATATGGAGTAGAACGCAAAAGCAAACCATAGAACACCAGGATTTTTAGGTGGTTCGGTCCACAGACCTACGTCCACCCCTCACTCCAAACCGGAGTGAGGCTTCCACTACCAAAAGCTAGAACCGCAGACTCAGTCTACAAATAGGTGTAGCCTAACAGCTTGACCAGGGGAACAACCTCCCCGCTTCCTCCAGACCGGAGGGAAACCACTAGTGACTACCCGTCACTAGCAACCAGAGACCGAAGTCTCTCTTCCTCCACCCAGGAGGGAAACCACAAGCAACAGCAGCCACTTGCAACCGGAGACACCAAGTCTCCCTTCCTCTGAAACCCAGAGGGAACACCGACCTCAAACCAGAGAATCGAAAGAACAAAGTGATCAGTTAAAAGGAAAAACAAGAAATGAAAAATACATGATGGGGACATCACCTCCCATGCCCACGTTCACAGCTCGTCTCCTCGCCCCGGTTGCATCCGGCATGGTCTAGTTATTTAATTTTGAGTCCTATGTAATTTTTATTTGAGTCATTTGATGTATTTTCTCTTTTATTTGAGTCATGTTCCTAGGTCTTGTGTTTATTTCCCTAAGTTTGAGTGTCATTAGGTTGTCTAGTTAGCTATTGGGCCCAATTCATTGGGCTTGGCCCAAGGGCTCCCCCCTACCCCCTCGGTTATTTGTCATTGAGTCAATTGTCAGGGTCTTATTGTAAAATGTGGGTTGCCTATATATAGGGCCCCATTCCCCCCATTTCAATGTAATGAATCAATGAATGAAAAACTTGTCATTTTGAGAGTTCAAACTTCTTATCTAGTGGAGAGATTCTATTATTTGGGTGAGAAACCCTAGGGGAGAGATTCCCCACCCTTCCCTCTCTTAATCTCTCTTTTTCACTCCACTTTCTCTCTCCTCCACACCCAATTTCGAAAATTTTCTCTCTCCTCCCTTCCCAACCACCACTCTCCCACCTACCCCCATTAAAGGCCACTCCCCTTCCCCACACATCCCATTACTCCACCCCCTAGTCCCAAGGGAGCATCCCCAATCACTAAGCCACCCTCCAACCACCTCATCCCTTTCCCAAGCACCCTTCCCTCTCCCCCATGCAACCCTCCACTTCCCTAGGCCATTTGAATTCAAAAATCCCCTTCCCTCCACAGCCCTAGGGCGCCCAAGACCCCTCCCCTTTGGTTAGGGGCGGCCCCCTCTCATCCTCTCCATTTTCCCTTGTTCCCCTCCATCACCCCCACCTTCTATCATCTAGAGTAAGAGGACCTGTAGAAGACCTCAAGCTTGCAGCAGCGACCCTGACCTCCTCCGGACGTTCCTAGAAGCCCAAGAGCCATCGTTGGAAGCGTCTGCCTGTCTTCTTCGCAACGGCAGTGGTCTCGTCCCCATCGGAGCTCGGTGCTGCCCAGGAAACCCATTCTTCCACGACTACATAGATCTGCCCCGGCAGAGGTTCTGAGCCGGAGAAAGAGCTTCACCACGATGAACCCAGGAGGAATCAGGCCACGAGCTCTTCTACAAAGTTCTTCCCCTTTCTGTCTACTTTTAGAGTCAAGAAGCGGAACTCCATTCGGCATCCTGTAGCAGGCGTTATCAATTTTCTCCCTCAGCTTCGCAGTCCTATTACCCACAGTCTACACCGACCTATCAACAGTGTTCAGAGTTCCCTAGTCCTCTCCAACATCATTTGGCCTCCTCGTCAGTTTTTCTGTGAAGAGGGCTCGTCCACGGTTCCAACGACTCTGACGGTGCTTGATTCCGAGTTCGGGAGCTATCAGGGCATCCTCTATAACCTGCTGTTGGAAACCAGGAGCCAGCTCTGCAGAGATCCTGATCCGGAGAGAAAGCTTCACCACGACAAACCCCGGAGGAATCAGGCCACGAGCGCTTCTGTAATGTTCTTCCCCTCCCTGTCTACTTTCAGAACCAAGAAACGGAACTCCGTTCGGCATATTGCAGCAGAAGTTATCAATTTTCTTCCTCAAGCGTTCGACTCTGCTTTCCACTGTCTGCATCGACCACTCCTCACTTTTCTGAGTCCTCTGATCTTCACCAGCATCTTTCGGCATCCCCGTTTGTTCTGATGTAAAGAAGACTCACCCACGGTTCCAACGGTTCCAACTGCGACTGATTCGGAGTTCGGGAACGGTTGGGGCAGCCGCGTCTTCCTGCTGTTGATAATCTGTTGCAGACAATCCAAGAATCAGCAACCCTGTCCGTGCTCCCACCCAGGCCTGCAGCAACCCCTGAAGAAATTGGCAAAATTCAGAGGCACTCCTATTCCATAGACGAAGACCCACTGGTCTCGCCCTCAGAAAAATTCTTGAGCAAGTTCTACAGCTGCAACACCGGCTATCTATCCTTATCCACAGATAGCAGGCAGATTCGTTGTCATCACTTATTCCTCACTCTTTGCTTTGATTTCCCCTCCCCGCTTGGCCGGCTGAAGGCCCATCCCTGCGTGGAGGTAGTATTGATTGTAATATCATTAACCCCCACCCCAAGGTCCCCCCCTCCTGCGAGAGGTGTAGTGTTGTAATAGCTTAAACAGGTCAAGCTACCCCGACGCGGCGTGTGGGGAACCCACACTTCCCCGCTCGCCCTCATCTCCGAGCGGGACCGGTTTCTTCAAACCGGTCAAGTGAGTGCTCTAAAACTTTGCTCTAATTCATGCTTGTACTTTCAATATTAGTTCAGAAACTTCGCTGGCCGTGACGAGAGCCCGATCCTTAAGCTCATTTGCTATAAGTGATCATCGTGGGAAGAGAGTGGAACCCGTGCCCTTTGGCACTTCGTCGGACCCATGATTTGGGCAGCCATACCCTTGGGGAATCAAACCTTGGCCTTGCTGGCCCTCTACCAGCAAGGGCCCAGCCCACACAACATCGCCTTGGCATTGCCAAGTTACCCCGGGTCTTAGTGAGCATCGGGTGAGCGGTTGCCATTATCGGTCCATTTTGAATGCTTAATTGTGCATGCTTGTTGAGTCCTAGGTTGTGTCACATCAATTAGTATCAGAGCAAGTCATTGACTTGTCTCCACAAGTCAAGTCCTAGGGCATGCTTGCAATGGAGTTATCATCACTCCGACCCTTGCATTGATCCCCCCGATCATCATGGCCACCTCCTACTTAGCCTACTCACCACCCATGGACTTCATCCTAGATAGGGATATTACCTTTGACGGATCACGTTCTAGTGACTATCTTAGGTGGGAGGCTACCATAGAAAAGTACTTTGAAAAGACTTGGGTATATGGATCCGTGAGAGTCCGAAAGGCCAAGGGACGGTTTCGGGGTCAAGCCAAGAGTAAGTGGGAACACATAGAGGGATTAAGAAGGGTTAGGAGACAAGAGCACATTTCCTCATGGGATGATATGAAAGTAGAACTTAGAAAGATCTACATCCCCAAACATTTCCACCCCTCCTACTCAAGCACCCCTAACCCGAGGAGCACTATCACTCCTCCATCCCCACCCGGCCAACTTGAGACCGACCTTTGGTCTCCACCCCCACCAACCCCAACAAATCACCTATCAACCATCATAACTACACTTCACAACCAAGTCCTCTCCCTTAAGACCCAAATAAACCAAGCATCCACCTCTCCATAATTCCCCTTGGTCCCCACCACTATCCCTCCATCGTCCCCGAAAAAGGGTACACCCCCCCCAATCAACCCAAACTGAACCAACCCACCTTCCACTTCCAACCCCAAGCCTACCCCAACCTAGGCCATCACTACTTCCACTCCCAACCCAAGTTCGACCTCACTCACCACCCCGGGTACACCATGCCCCAACCATCATCATCCCATCTCCAAAAGACCTTCCCATTCCCTTGAGAAAGAAGGCCACACCCACTCACATAGGAATAGTTGATAGCCCAGACCCTCTCCCCACCCATAAGGAAGTCCGAGTTCACACCAATGGTGAGGAAGAGCCTCAACCCTTCACCACTTCAAATAATCTTGATCTTCAAGAGCCACAAACCATCACAAAAGACACTATAATCATAGATGGGCCCCTAGCTAGATGGCTAAAGGAGAGACCAATTCACCCCATCATGTCCTATGTTTGCCCTCCCATAGAGCAAAACCTTCCCACTATACCCTTCTCATCCTATGACAACATAATCCAAACATCCTATCAAGTGGAAACCTTAGAGGACCTCTTAAGGGCTTAGCATGGCAATTAGAGTTGACTGGCATGTTGACTCCCATGACCCAACAACCTAGGAGCCTAGACCTCCTACACCTATGTATTGGGTCCATCACCTCAATGTGCACCATGGGTTGCTACACTAGTGACCTACTATTATTCCTCCCTATACCCGATGAGCCTGATGCTATCAACGAATTAGAGTTACTTATCTCGGGTAGAACGTCGAGCCCTCCACTCATGGCCGACCCACTCACAAAGAACTTCGGCCCAATTGTCTCATTAGAGGAGGATGACCCACCACCAGTTGAGGATCTTGAGGACATAGGGACCCTCCCCCTCGATAACCCTTTTTATGATCCCTTTGATCCCTTCCAATGGGGGTCAAAGAACCTATGGGACCCAACCACCTTATCCACCACCCACCTTTCCCTATCCCAACCCACCATGTTTGACCCAATCCACCCCATCCTAGACCCGGGTTACACCTTGGGCCATATATCCCTAGGTAATAAGGTTGTGCCCCACCCCATGACGACCACCTTCTTAGATCCATTCGATCCTTTCCAATGGGAGTTCAAAGGTTGTCCCACACCTATACACATGGAAGTCACCTTTGGGAAAAGTATGCATGTGTCTAGGCTTACCACACCCCTTGGCATGAACACTATGTTGGGTCCATTCATTCATATCACCCACATGTCAAGTAGAAAGTATGAGTGGTCCATATTCGGATGTCATGGTCCACCTTCATTCATCATGGGTCTTAAGCATGTCAAAGGCATCTACGGATGTCCGGGTCCCCCGATATTTATCACCAATTTGCATGATAGGGCCACCTACGGGTGCCCCGGCCCACCTAGGCTGACCAAAGTCTACACTGCATCATTACATGATAGGTCTACTTTTGGTTGCCCAGGTCCACCCATCACCCCTAGAATGTCTGCATTCACAACATTGCATAAAGAGAACCGCAAGCACATTAGCAAGGAAAATGTGATCTATAAGAGGCAGGCTGACTCCCTTCGGCATCACCAAGAATTCCACGTGGGTGACTTTGTGATGGTGAGGAAGGAGAGGCTCTCCCCGGGAGTCATCTCCAAATTGAGGCTACGTGGGGCTGGTCCCTTCCAGGTCCTGAGGCGCATTGGCGCTAATGCTTGTGAGTTAGATCTCCCCGAGGAGTATGGAGTGAGTCCTACATTCAATGTAGCCGACCTAGTGCCATATAAGGGACCCACGGTGGTACCTAGTGAGGATATTGAGCCTATTCCTTCCGTTGAGAGAGCACCTACCCGTGAGGAGAGTCCACCAGCCAAGAGAGCCCAGCGTGAGCGCATTGAACGAATATTAGATGAACATGTCACTACCACTAGGAGCAAGGTATACGAGCGCTATCTCGGCAGGTGGATGGATCGGTCTCGTTCGGAAGACTTGAGGGCAGTACCACTTCTATACCCTCCAAGGAGGGAAGGACACTTACTCGACGGAGTCGAGTTCTCCGCACCCCGGGAGTATGATGGGGACATCACCTCCCATGCCCACGTTCACAGCTCATCTCCTCGCCCCGGTTGCATCCGGCATGGTCTAGTTATTTAATTTTGAGTCCTATGTAATTTTTATTTGAGTCGTTTGATGTATTTTCCCTTTTATTTGAGTCATGTTCCTAGGTCTTGTGTTTATTTCCCAAAATTTGAGTGTCATTAGGTTGTCTAGTTAGTTATTGTGCCCAATTCATTGGGCTTGGCCCAAGGGCTCCCCCCTACCCTCTCGGTTATTTGTCATTGAGTCAATTGTCAGGGTCTTATTGTAAAATGTGGGTTGCCTATATATAGGGCCCCATTCCCCCCATTTCAAGGTAATGAATCAATGAATGAAAAACTTACCATTTTGAGAGTTCAAACTTCTTATCTAGTGGAGAGATTCCATTATTTGGGTGAGAAACCCTGGGGGAGAGATTCTCCACCCTTCCCTCTCTTAATCTCTCTTTTTCGCTCCACTTTCTCTCTCCTCCACACCCAATTTCAAAAATTTTCTCTCTCCTCCCTTCCCAACCCCCACTCTCCCACCTACCCCCATTAAAGGCCACTCCCCTTCCCCACACATCCCATTACTCCACCCCCCTAGTCCCAAGGGAGCATCCCCAATCACTAAGCCACCCTCCAACCACCTCATCCCTTTCCCAAGCACCCTTCCCTCTCCCCCATGCAACCCTCCACTTCCCTAGGCCATTTGAATTCAAAAATCCCCTTCCCTCCACAGCCCTAGGGCGCCCAAGACCCCTCCCCTTTGGTTAGGGGCGGCCCCCTCTCATCCTCTCCATCTTCCCTTGTTCCCCTCTATCACCCCCACCTTCTACCATCTAGAGTAAGAGGACCTGCAGAAGACCTGAAGCTTGCAGCAGCGACCCTGACCTACTTCGGACGTTCCTAGAAGCCCAAGAGCTATCGTTGGAAGCGTCTGCCTGTCTTCTTTGCAATGGCAGTGGTCTCGTCCCCATCGGAGCTCGGTGCTGCCCAGGAAGCCCATTCTTCCACGACTACGAAGATCTGCCCCGGCAGAGGTTCTGAGCCGGAGAAAGAGCTTCACCACGACGAACCCAGGAGGAATCAGGCCACGAGCTCTTCTACAAAGTTCTTTCCCTTCCTGTCTACTTTCAGAATCAAGAAGAGGAACTCCATTGGGCATCTTGTAGCAGGCGTTATCAGTTTTTCCCTCAGCTTTGCAGTCATGTTACCCACAGTCTACACCGACCTATCAACAGTGTTTAGAGTTCCCTGGTCCTCTCCGACATCATTTGTCCTCCCCGTTAGTTTTTTTGCGAAGAGGACGCGTCCATGGTTCAAACGACTCTGACGGTGCTCGATTCTGAGTTCGGGAGCTATCGGGGCATCCTCTGCAACCTGCTATTGGAAACCAGGAGCTAGCTCTGCAGAGATCCTGATCCGAACACAAAGCTTCACCACGACAAACCCCTGAGGAATCAGGCCACGAGCTCTTCTGTAACGTTCTTCCCCTCTCTGTCTACTTTTAGAACCAAGAAGCAGAACTCTGTTCGGCATCTTGCAGCATAAGTTACCAATTTTCTTCCTCAGAGGTTCGACTCTGCTTCCCACTGTCTGCATCGACCACTCCTCACTTTTCTGAATCCTCTGATCTTCACCGGCATCTTTTGGCATCCCCGTTTACTCTGCTGTAAAGAAGACTCACCCACGGTTCCAACGGTTCCAACGGCGACTGATTCCAAGTTCGGGAACGGTTGGGGCAGCTGCGTCTTCCTGCTGTTGATAATCTGTTGCAGACAATCCAAGAATCAGCAACCCTGTTCGTGCTCCTGCCCAGGCCGGCAGCAACCCCTGAAGAAATTGGGAAAATTCAGAGGCCCTCCTGTTCCAGAGAAGAAGAGATCCCCACTGGTCTCGCCCTCACCAAAATTCTTGAGCAAGTTCTACAGCTGCAACACCGGCTATCTATCCTTATTCGCAGACAGCAGGTAGATTCGGTGTCATCACTTATTCCTCACTCTTTGCTTTGATTTCCCCTCCCCGCTTGGCCGGCTGAAGGCCCATCCCTGCGTGGAGATAGTATTGATTGTAATATCATTAACCCCCACCCCAAGGTCCCCCCCTCCTGCGAGAGGTGTAGTGTTGTAATAGCTTAAACATGTCAAGCTACCTCGGCGCGGCGTGTGGGGAACCCACGCTTCCCCGCTCGCCCTCGTCTCTGAGCGGGACCGGTTTCTTCAAACCGGTCGAGTGAGTGCTCCAAAACTTTGCTCTAATTCATGCTTGTTCTTTCAATATTAGTTCAGAAACTCCGCTGGCCGTGACGAGAGCCTGATCCTTAAGCTCATTTGCTATAAGTGATCATCGTGGGAAGAGAGTGGAACCCGTGCCCGTTGGCACTTCGTCGAACCCATGATTTGGGCAGCCATACCCTTGGGGAATCAAACCTTGGCCTTTCTGGCCCTCTACCAGCAAGGGCCCAGCCCACACAACCTCCCCTTGGCATTGCCAAGTTACCCCGGGTCTTAGTGAGCATCGGGTGAGCGGTTGCCATTATCGATCCATTTTGAATGCTTAATTGTGCTTGCTTGTTGAGTCCTAGGTTGTGTCACATCAATTGGTATCAGTGCAAGTCATTGACTTGTCTCCACAAGTCAAGTCCTAGGGCATGCTTGCATTGGAGTCATCATCACTCCGACCCTTGCATTGATCCCCCCGATCATCATGGCCACCTCCTACTTAGCCTACTCACCACCCATGGACTTCATCCTAGATAGGGATATTACCTTTGACGGATCACGTTCTAGTGACTATCTTATGATGTGAAACGACCTCGGGAGGGGGCGGTCTTCTTCCACCTTCTGATCATTGTCGCGCTATAGTCTCCTAGCGCCTTCACGAAGAAAGCGCTAGGACGATATGGCGCGTTCTCAGGCAGCAGCCGGACGATGAACTTCGGCCTTGGAGGGCTCGTGGATGGCTTCGGGGGAGTGATTCACAAGGGGAGGGCACATAGGAGGGTGGATATGAGACGGGGGGGATCCTAAACAACATGGGGGCCCTAAACATAGATTAAACTAACCTATTGCTAGCTAGGATAACTTGGAGAATGTGGGAACGGGGGTGGGCGACGAGGGAGAAAGGGGCATGGCAGGGCGAGCTAGGATCAGTAGGGTTTTGGCGGGGGCATCACACCCGATCCCATCGCAGGACCGGTGCAACCAATCTCCGTCGTGGTCATAGCAACGTCGTTGGCGAGGGTGGAGGGCGTCGATCATCGGTGGAGGAAGAACGGAGCCCGAATGGGGCCTCACACCCGACCTCTTCTCAAGGCCGATGCACCCGGATCTTCGAACGACCTCCATGAAGGGGAAAAGGGAGGATTAGAAGAAGAACGTGGGCATCGCACCCGTAGAGGGGAGGAGGGAGGAGATTCCAAAGATTGGGGGGGAGATATAGCCATGCTATACTTTCAATTCATTTTTCATTCTATTACTTAATCAAACGAGATGGGGTACATATATAGGGGGAAGGGGAAGCTTAAACGACCCTAAAACATCAATTACAACAGTGGGAAATAGCGAACATTGAAGCCATTCCAAGTTCCAAGGGCTGGGTAGTTGGGGCGGCTGCAGTCGACCTTCTATCTGAGATCGCGCTAGGTAAACATAGCGCTTTCTTCAGGTCGCACTACCTAAAGGTAGCGCGTTAAGCTTCAGCCTAGCAGCTTCATCGATCGGCTTTGGCGGCAGCTAGCTTGATTTCCATCAAACCCCTCCACTTTGGAAGGTTCGTCCTCGAACCTAGAAGCTCAAGATCCCAGTCTGTGAGAACAGGCTGGTTCCCTAAGCTCTGAGACCATTTGATGTGAAACGACCTCAGGAGGGGGTGGTCTTCTTCCACCTTCTGATCATTGTCGCGCTATAGTCTCCTAGCGCCTTCACGAAGAAAGCGCTAGGACGATATGGCGCGTTCTCAGGCAACAGCCGGACGATGAACTTCGGCCTTGGGGAGCTCGTGGATGGCTTCGGGGGAGTGATTCACAAGCGGAGGGCACATAGGAGGGTGGATATGAGACGGGGGGGGATCCTAAACAACATGGGAGCCCTAAACATAGATTAAACTAACCTATTGCTAGCTAGGATAACTTGGAGAATGTGGGAACGGGGGTGGGCGACGAGGGAGAAAGGGGCATGGCAGGGCGAGCTAGGATCAGTAGGGTTTTGGCTGGGGCATCACACCCGATCCCATCGCAAGACCGGTGCAACCAATCTCCGTCGTGGTCATAGCAACGTCGTTGGCGAGGGTGGAGGGCGTCGATCGTCGGTGGAGGAAGAACGGAGCCCGAATGGGGCCTCACACCTGACCTCTTCTCAAGGCCGATGCACCCAGATCTTCGAACGGCCTCCATGAAGGGGAAAAGGGAGGATTAGAAGAAGAACGTGGGCATCGCACCCGTAGAGGGGAGAAGGGAGGAGATTCCAAAGATTGGGGGGGAGAGATATAGCCATGCTATACTTTCAATTCATTGTTCATTCTATTACTTAATCAAACGAGATGGGGTACATATATAGGGGGAAGGGAAGCTTAAACGACACTAAAACATCAATTACAACAGTGGGAAACAGCGAACATTGAAGCCATTGCAAGTTCCAAGGGCTGGGTAGTTGGGGCGGCTGCAGTCGACCTTCTGTCTGAGATCGCGCTAGGTAAACATAGCGCTTTCTTCAGGTCGCACTACCTAAAGGTAGCGCGTTAAGCTTCAGCCCAGCAGCTTCATCGATCGGCTTTGGCGGCAGCTAGCTTGATTTCCATCATCTTAGGTGGGAGGCTACCATAGAAAAGTACTTTGAAAAGACTTGGGTATATGGATCCGCGAGTGTCCGAAAGGCCAAGGGACGGTTTCGGGGTCAAGCCAAGAGTAAGTGGAAACACATGGAGGGATTAAGAAGGGTTAGGAGGCAAGATCCCATTTCCTCATGGGATGATATGAAAGTAGAACTTAGAAAGATCTACATCCCCAAACATTCCCACCCCTCCTACTCAAGCACCCCTAACCCGAGGAGCACTACCACTCCTCCATCCCCACCCGGCCAACTTGAGACCGACCTTTGGTCTCCACCCCCACCAACCCCAACAAATCACCTATCAACCATCATAACTACACTTCGCAACCAAGTCCTCTCCCTTAAGACCCAAATAAACCAAGCATCCACGTCTCCACAATTCCCCTTGGTCCCCACCACTATCCCTCCATCGTCCCCTAAAAAGGGTACACCCCCCCAATCAACCAAAACTGAACCAACCCACCTTCCACTTCCAACCCCAACCCTACCCCAACCTAGGCCACCACTACTTCCACTCCCAACCCAAGTTCGACCTCACTCACCACCCTGGGTACACCATGCCCCAGCCATCATCGCCCCATCTCCAAAAGACCTTCCCATTCCCTTGAGAAAGAAGGCCACACCCACTCACATAGGAATAGTTGATAGCCCAGACCCTCTCCCCGCCCATAAGGAAGTATGAGTTCACACCAATGGTGAGGAAGAGCCTCAACCCTTCACCACTTCAAATAATCTTGATCTTCAAGAACCACAAACCATCACAAAAGACACTATAATCATAGATGGGCCCCTAGCTAGATGGCTAAAGGAGAGACCAATTCACCCCATCATGTCCTATGTTTGCCCTCGCATAGAGCAAAACCTTCCCATTATACCCTTCTCATCCTATGACACCATAATCCAAACATCCGATCAAGTGGAAACCTTAGAGGACCTTCTTAAGGGCTTAGCATGGCAATTAGAGTTGACTGGCATGTTGACTCCCATGACCCAACAACCAAGGAGCCTAGACCTCCTACACCTATGTATTGGGTCCATCACCTCAATGTGCACCATGGGTTGCGACACTAGTGACCTCCTATTATTCCTCCCTATACCTGATGAGCCTGATGCTATCCACGAATTAGAGTTACTTATCTCGGGTAGAACGTCGAGCCCTCCACTCATGGCTGACCCACTCACAAAGAACTTCGGCCCAATTGTCTCATTAGAGGAGGATGACCCACCACCACTTGAGGATCTTGAGGACATAGGGACCCTCCCCCTCGATAACCCTTTTTATGATCCCTTTGATCCCTTCCAATGGGGGTCAAAGAACCTATGGGACCCAACCACCTTATCCACCACCCACCTTTCCCTATCCCAACCCACCATGTTTGACCCAATCCACCCCATCCTAGACCCGGGTTATATCTTGGGAGCCATGACCTTGGGCCACATATCCCTAGGTAATAAGGTTGTGCCCCACCCCATGATGACCACCTTCTTAGATTCATTCGATCCTTTCCAATGGGAGTTCAAAGGTTGTCCCACACCTATACACATGGAAGTCACATTTGGGAAAAGCATGCATGTGTCTAGGGTTACCACACCCCTTGGCATGAACACTATCTTGGGTCCATTCATTCATATCACCCACATGTCAAGTAGAAAGTATGAGTGGTCCATATTCGGATGTCATGGTCCACCTTCATTCATCATGGGTCTTAAGCATGTCAAAAGCATCTACGGATGTCCGGGTCCCCCGATATTTATCACCAATTTGCATGATAGGGCCACATACGGGTGCCCCGGCCCACCTAGGCTGACCAAAGTCTACACTGCATCATTACATGATAGGTCTACTTTTGGTTGCCCAGATCCACCCATCACCCCTAGAATGTCTGCATTCACAACATTGCATAAAGAGAACCGCAAGCACATTAGCAAGGAAAATGAGATCTATAAGAGGCAGGCTGACTCCCTTCGGCGTCACCAAGAATTCCACGTGGGTGACTTTGTGATGGTGAGGAAGGAGAGGCTCTCCCCGGGAGTCATCTCCAAATTGAGGCTACGTGGGGCTGGTCCCTTCCAGGTCCTGAGGCGCATTGGCGCTAATGCCTGTGAGTTAGATCTCCCCGAGGAGTATGGAGTCAGTCCTACATTCAATGTAGCCGACCTAGTACCATATAAGAGACCCACGGTGGTACCTAGTGAGGATATTGAGCCTATTCGCTCCGTTGAGAGAGCACCCACCTGTGAGGAGAGTCCACCAGCCAAGAGAGCCCAGCGTGAGCACATTGAACGAATATTGGATGAACAGGTCACTACCACCAGGAGCAAGGTATACGAGCGCTATCTCGGCAGGTGGATGGATCGGTCTCGTTCGGAAGACTTGAGTGCAGTACCACTTCTACACCCTCCAAGGAGGGAAGGACACTTACTCGACGGAGTCGAGTTCTCCGCACCCCGGGAGTATGATGGGGACATCACCTCCCATGCCCACGTTCACAGCTCGTCTCCTCGCCCCGGTTGCATCCGGCATGGTCTAGTTATTTAATTTTGAGTCCTATGTAATTTTTATTTGAGTCATTTGATGTATTTTCCCTTTTATTTGAGTCATGTTCTTAGGTCTTGTGTTTATTTCCCTAAGTTTGAGTGTCATTAGGTTGTCTAGTTAGCTATTGGGCCCAATTCATTGGGCTTGGCCCAAGGGCTCCCCCCTACCCCCTCGGTTATTTATCATTGAGTCAATTGTCAGGGTCTTATTGTAAAATGTGGGTTTCCTATATATAGGGCCCCATTCCCCTCATTTCAAGGTAATGAATCAATGAATGAAAAACTTGCTATTTTGAGAGTTCAAACTTCTTATCTAGTGGAGAGATTCCATTATTTGGGTGAGAAACCCTAGGGGAGAGATTCCCCACCCTTCCCTCTCTTAATCTCTCTTTTTCACTCCACTTTCTCTCTCCTCCACACCAATTTCAAAAATTTTCTCTCTCCTCCCTTTCCAACCCCCACTCTCCCACCTACCCCCATTAAAGGCCACTCCCCTTCCCCACACATCCCATTACTCCACCCCCTAGCCCCAAGGGAGCATCCCCAATCACTAAGCCACCCTCCAACCACCTCATCCCTTTCCCAAGCACCCTTCCCTCTCCCCCATGCAACCCTCCACTTCCCTAGGCCATTTGAATTCAAAAATCCCCTTCCCTCCATAGCCCTAGGGCGCCCAAGACCCCTCCCCTTTGGTTAGGGGCGGCCCCCTCTCATCCTCTCCATCTTCCCTTGTTCCCCTCCATCACCCCCACCTTCTACCATCTAGAGTAAGAGGACCTGCAGAAGACCTGAAGCTTGCAGCAGCGACCCCGACCTCCTCCGGATGTTCCTAGAAACCCAAGAACCATCGTTGGAAGCGTCTGCCTGTCTTCTTCGCAACGGCGGTGGTCTCGTCCCCATCGGAGCTCGGTGCTGCCCAGGAAGCCCATTCTTCCACGACTACGCAGATCTGCCCCGGCAGAGGTTCTGAGCCAAAGAAAGAGCTTCACCACGATGAACCCACGAGGAATCAGGTCACAAGCTCTTCTACAAAGTTCTTTCCCTTCCTGTCTACTTTCATAATCAAGAAGCAGAATTCCATTCGGCATCCTGTAGCAGGCGTTATCAATTTTCTCCCTCAGCTTCGCAGTCCTGTTACCCACAGTCTGCACCGACCTGTCAATAGTGTTCAGAGTTCCCTAGTCCTCTCTGACATCATTTGGCCTCCCCGTTAGTTTTTCTGTGAAGAGGACTCGCCCACGCTTCCAACGACTCTGACGGTGCTCGATTCTGAGTTCGGGAGCTGTCGGGGCATTCTCTGCAAACTGCTGTTGGAAACCAGGAGCTAGCTCTGCAGAGATCCTGATCCAGAGAGAAAGCTTCACCACGAAAAACCCCGGAGGAGTCAGGCCATGAGCTCTTCTGTAAAGTTATTCCCCTCCCTGTCTACTTTCAGAACCAAGAAGCGGAACTCCGTTCGGCATCATGCAGCAGAAGTTACCAATTTTCTTCCTCAGGCGTTCGACTCTGCTTCCCACAGTCTGCATCGACCACTCCACACTTTTATGAGTCCTCTATCTTTACCGGCATCTTTTGGCATCCCCGTTTTTTATGCTGTAAATAGGGCTCACCCACGGTTCCAACGGTTCCAACGGCGACTGATTCGGAGTTCGGGAATGGTTGGGGCAGCCGCGTCTTCCTGCTGTTGATAATCTGTTACAGACAATCCGAGAATCGGCAACCATGTTCGTGCTCCCGCCCAGGCCGGCAGCAACCCCTGAAGAAATTGGCAAAATTCAGAGGCACTCCTGTTTCAGAGACGAAGAGATCCTTACTAGTCTCACCCTCAGAAAAATTTCTGAGCAAGTTCTACAGCTGCAACACCGGCTATCTATCCTTATCCGCAGACAGCAGGCAGATTCGGTGTCATCACTTATTCCTCACTCTTTGCTTTGATTTCCCCTCCCCGCTTGGCCGGCTGAAGGCCCCTCCCTACGTGGAAGTAGTATTGATTGTAATATCATTAACCCCCACCCCAAGGTCCCCCCCTCCTGTGAGAGGTGTAGTGTTGTAATAGCTTAAACAGGTCAAGCTACCCCGGCGCGGCGTTTGGGGAACCCACGCTTCCCCGCTCGCCCTCGTCTCCGCGCGGGACCGGTTTCTTCAAACCGGTCGAGTGAGTGCTCCAAAAGTTTGCTCTAATTCATGCTTGTTCTTTCAATATTAGTTCAGAAACTCCGCTGGCCGTGACGAGAGCCCGATCCTTAAGCTCATTTGCTATAAGTGATCATCGTGGGAAGAGAGTGGAACCCGTGCCCTTTGGCACTTCGTCGGACCCTTGATTTGGGAAGCCATACCCTTGGGGAATCAAACCTTGGCCTTGCTGGCCCTCTACCAGCAATGGCCCATCCCACACAACCTCTCCTTGGCATTGCCAAGTTACCCCGGGTCTTAGTGAGCATCGGGTGAGCGGTTGCCATTATCGGTCCGTTTTGAATGCTTAATTGTGCTTGCTTGTTGAGTCCTCGGTTGTGTCACATCAATACAGTAATCAAAAAGCTGAAAATGAAATCCACAAAGTGTAGCTCGCCAAGGAGCAATCTGGCATGGAATTGATCCAAATACCAGAAGAACAAATCTTCAATGAAGGCTTCAGTTCTCTACTCTTCTCTCTCTCTTTCTCTCGATCCTCACGAGCTCTCTCTCTCTCTCCTTTTCTTCTGCAACTTCTTTCTTCTCCTCTCTGCTTCTCTTTTCTTCTTGCTCTCTTCACACTGGATCGTGCAGGCTCTAATTCACTCTCTGCTTATGCCCCTTCTGCTTCGATCAATCTTCTCCAGATGGAGGAGTCCTCTTTTTATAGCAGTTGCAGCAGGAGCAACACTGGGCGTGTGATTCCCACGCCTGCCCGTCCAGAAGGTTCCTCCACGTGTCATCATCCTGTCAGCCCTTCCAGCCTCGGATCACGTGCCCTTCTCAATTTCCTCGAGCAGATATTCTGTCAGGTCAGACGATGATGCACTGAGTAAGTTCAGAGGTTGAACTGAGTTTGTACAGACATGATGCAGCATATAGGAAAGTACGAACATCGAGATTGAATACACAGACATGCCTTTACGAATTTACAGACTTTGTATCTAATGTGCAGAGCCATGTACAGACTTTGCAATGCCTAGTGTTAAAGCATGATAGCACAATGCACAAGCTAAGTGTGTGCATGTGTAGACTTTGAGTGCATGACATAGGGCGATGTACAGACTTGCTACAATGAATGATGCCCAAATGCATAGTGTATAGACTTAGCGTGAATGCGAGAAGATGATGTATAGACTTGATGTTTACGTGCATGAGAAAACAATGTACATACTTGCTGTAATGAACAATGCCCAAATGCATAGTGTATGCAGCGATGTATAGACTTAGTGTGCAATATGCAAATGATGCACAACCATAGCTCATGAATGTATAGACTTTGTGAGCAAGAGGCAAGGCTGACAGATGTATAGACTTGCTAAATGATGCACACACATAGCGGCAATGTATAGACTTAGAGATACGATGCATGCACACGATGATGTACAGACTTGGTCTTGCGACCACGGGCTGTACAGACTTTGAGAAACGATGCATAGACTTTGTGTGCATGCGAAGGACGTTGTACAGACTTTGAAGCATGTGAACACGGCGCTGTACAGACTTGAATGCTCCATGCACAAAGACGCTAAGTGAGACGCTAAGTGAGACGAACACGGCGATGTGCAGACTTTGCGTATGCTGTGAACATGAGCTGTACAGACTTGAATGCTCCATGCACAAATACGCTAAGTGAGATGGATCTTAACAAGCACTAAGCATAGATAGACGATGCATTGACTATATGTATGTATGAAGAACATAGGCTGTACAGACTTCGGACTCAGCTGCGAACTGAGTTAAAAAATGTATAGACTTGCTCAGCTATCAGCTAATGGATGTATAGACTTAGTGTGTGCATAAAGCAACATGCATAAAGCAATCGAAAAATGCACCGATGCAGTGTATGGAGGAGAACTCAGAATGCAGTCTATACAACAGACCATGCATCGACTATATAACGTGCAACAATGTTTAATCAACCGATGCAGAGACTGACATAGAGAGATGATTGTGCACACACCAATTAATCAATCTTTCATTCTCATAGAGCTACTGACATCAAAACAATTCATACTCATACTGAGTACATGAAACATAAATCAAGCTTTGCACCGAGTATGTTTTAGCCTCTTGAACTGATGCGTCGATGCTGCTATCCCATGGCGTTGACGCACTGAGGTGTATGAACTAACTTTGCAGATGCAGACAACGCATTCATATGCCCAAAGCAGAACATTCATTTAAACACATCTTGATATGCAATGCAACGTGCTTGAGAAGGGACTGAGCATGCAATCATATCATTCAACTGAGCATGCAATCATATCATTCAATCTTTCATGCAAACACAAACATATGGTGACTCATAGTGTTGCTATCATCAAAATCACAGAGGCACAACACTGACAACGCGAGCGTACAAAAGACCGACTCAACTCGATGTATGCATATGCACTCGACAGATAAACTATACAAAACAAAGACTCACACATGACCCTAAACAAACCTACTGTTAGTCCGACCCATACACATGCAATGGTGGACCAGGACATCCAAATGTGTGCCATGCATACACTAGATGCAATTGATGGTTGATGGAATGGGGGACTCATAGACATCCTAATTTGTCCATAGCATGCGGCTGCCTGTTGGATTTGGGAGACTTGGGAGGGATGGGAGAGTCGAATACTCCTTCTTCGTCACCCCTATATGATGATCGTGGAACGGTCCCCTGGCTGAGCGTAGGTGGACTGGCCGGTGGGGTAGAGGTGTGATAGTGAACTTCCCTGAAGAAGTGGCGTAGATATGGTGGGTCCAGGGGTTCACTAGGGAAGGGGTCGAAGGGATCAAAGAAAGTATGACCCCTCGATATGGGTTCCCTCTTGACACGGTCCCACATTTGGAATTCTTGTAGGTGTAGGTGGTCACCTTCATGCACTAGGGTATAGGGGACGGTGATCTCATATAGGAGGTATGGTTCCTCCCTCGGGGTAAATGGAATGAAGTTTGGCTCGGCCGACATGGGGATGAATAAGAGAACCTCCGTGGTGACATGACCCACGGTGGACACGGAGGTAATGAACCCTAAAGCTGGATGTGTGAAGCTACGATGATTGGGTTGGTCTAAGCCTCGGGCAAACATACACGTCAACTTTAATTGCCAGTCTAATGCCTTAATAAGGTCATCCAATGTATCAGCATGGTGACTAGACCAGAATGTTGTGTGGAATGAGTTGAAGGGAACTATTTGTTGTGCGGGGTCCATGGATGGGTAGATAAAGGCTTTAGGGATCAGGCCTTGCTTGAGCCAGCCAAAAAGTGGCTCGGCGATGAAAAGCTTTCCCGTTAGAAACACGGGTGGCTCCAAATGAGGTGGCTCCGAATAAAGATCAGAAATAGGTGGCAAAGGAGCTCTAGGGGAAGGGTTCCCCGGCTGGGGTGGGGAAGGCCACGGGGTAGGACCGTCCTGCCTCGGGGGCTCATGTGGCCGTCCGACCAGCTCGGCACCCGGCTGATAGGTAGATGCTCGCCTAAGGGCAGCATCAAACCTTGACTCGAAAGGCTCAACCTCTAGAGCGACTAGATAAGACTGCGCCAGAGTGATCGCGTCGCGGCAAAGCAATTTAAACTAGAAGTGAAGCCGCAAACCTCTCCAAAACTGAAATGCTATCGTGGTGCTCTCCTCTCCAACTCCATATTCCAGCCGGTACTTATCATAGTCCCGAATGTACTCCAACACGGACTTGTTGCCTTGGACGGGTCGGCATGGGTTGGCCATAGTGGCAAAAGATGGGATTGGATCCCCTAGGAGTGGGCATGCAATGGCATTTTTTTGCTTTTCTTTCTTTTTTCTTTTGTTTTTTTTATATGCAAAAGTTTATGCAAACTAATGCAAACACCTAGACCTGACTCTAAATGGTGAAAAGGGTAAAAATGTGGACTCGACTACAAACCTAAACTCAACCCATATCCGGTATCTGGCGGAGTTCCTGGATCCGAAGATCCTCTTACGCGAGTGAATCACCCTCCCGATAAGCGTAACCTAACATTCAGACAACACCTTTTGATATACCGAATAGAGGAATGCAAATGCAACCTTGGACCGACTTAGACTCTCTCTACACTTAAATGATGTTTTTTTCTTTATTCTTAAACAAAGACTACACTAGACTCAACTTTCGGCTCTGATACCTATTTGATGCGGGACGGGACGCGAACCTGGGACTCTAGCTCGCGGACGTCCCTATGCGAGGGAAACACGGGATCGTGTGCGGTTGATAAATCGGCAATGATCCACGGGTATCGGCTTTTTCCGCGTGCTCGGATCGAGTCACAGGACGGGTTCACTCACTCACTCTCGTAGCGATGATAAAAATAAATATCGAGCTAATTAACCTATCACTCTAGCAGCGGCATATGAAAATATATGAATTGAGCAAAATGCCAAAGTAGGTGGGTGGCGAGTGTACCTCCACGCTCCGGGCGTGGGGAAGGCGATCCCGTCCAAGACTCGTACTCCCGGTACATAGTAATGAAATTATTACAGCAGTAATTTTATGGCCCACTCCACGCAGGTAGGTAAAGGGCGACAAAAATAACCCGAGAAGACCAAGCTTGGGTTGACGGGCAGCAACTTGGAACACTCACGGGCTGAAGACGGGCTGTTGGTTCGGCTTGGTTCTGCGGGTCCCGCGGGATAGCATGCGGGTCCGGCTGCTGGGACGGTGGTGCCCGGGCGTCTTCTTACAGCGCGACTTGCTGGGACGCTACTGATGGGTTGCCGAGCGATCTCCGGGAGCGGCAGTCGCTGAAGCTATCCTGACGTATTTTACCGGGATTAACCGGTGGACTGATTTGCTGGCCTGTCCACTGATCTGAACTTTGCGCCTCCACGAAAAGAATTTCTGCGGCCACATCTGGTGTCGGATCGACGTAAAATTGGTACCGATGGATGGAGGACTCAAAGGGCTACAGAATATAATTATTTCAGATCCATTCAATAGACGAATTAGAAATGAAAATGACTGTGGGTTGTAGTTTCTTTCTGCCTTGGAATTACAGACACACAGGGAAGAATAAGAACTGTCTGAAGATGAATTTTGACCGATAAGAAAATAATAGATCTAGACAATAGAAAAATTATGGGTGGAAGGGGGGAATGTAAGGAACACATATGATTTTTTTGGGGATTTTTGGAGATGTATAAGGGGGCGGGAAAAATAGAAGAACAGACTCCTATCTTGCAGATCTGCTGATTGGCAGACTGTCATGGGTGGAATTAAAATTATGGAAAAAATACCAAATGATCTCTGATTGGCAAGAAATTTAAGATGGAGATAGGGGATAACAAGAGGAACAAACACTCAAAATTTCAGCTCGATTAGATCTCCTGATTTGGAAATAAAATTCGGGCTTCAAACTTTTGTCCTGATGTGGACAGAACTCCGACGCGGTGGCGGTGGTGGTGCGATGCCGGCTCGATGGCGGCGGCGGCGATGCTGAGCTTCTCACTCAAAGAGGGGGAGATGAGGAGGCTTCACACCTCAAGAATTTTACAGAAATCCATTTGCAAGGGGGTGTTAGAGAGAGAGGGGCGCCCTTGGGCTCTTGGAGGCAAATGCCAATTTTCTGATTTCTTCTTCAACAATTCTTACAAAATGGAAAATACATGGGTTATATAGAAATATACAAATGACCAAAATTAGCCCTAGATCTAGGGTTTCAGAGGGGTAAACTAGGGATAGGATATTTAAACCCCATGTAGTCAAATGGCCAAATTAAATAAAAATACAACAAGCATTAAACTATTATAAATGGGGTGCGCCCCCTTGACTAAAGGGGAGTCCAACTTGGACTTTCTTCCCTCCTTGTCCCCCCTTGGTCCAAGTCTAATTTTGGACTTTGAACTAGCCCCACATGGGCCTTAGAACCTAGGTGGACCAATGGAAAAGAGGGTGGGGCCCCCTGCTGGACCTACTGGACTTTTACAAATAAACCCAAGAC
The DNA here is from genome assembly GCA_022559845.1 of Amorphophallus konjac. NCBI lineage: Eukaryota > Viridiplantae > Streptophyta > Magnoliopsida > Alismatales > Araceae > Amorphophallus > Amorphophallus konjac. The sequence continues at coordinate 209,039,376 of CM040124.1, forward strand.
TTCTAAAGACTAACCATTTGGCTTATAATGCCTTACAATTGTAAACCCAATTAGCCAAGGATATAAATGCAAATAAAAGGACACACATGCAAGATAAAAATGTTAGTGCTCGGTGTTGATTCCCATTACAGATTCGAAAAACCTAGGGTATTACAGCCTCCCCTCCTTAGGAAATTTCATCCTCGAAATTAAAGGAGCTAACAAGAAGAAGCAGGGAAGAACAAACCCAAACGCTGGCAATGCTTATCAAGCATCAGCTAAACCCCAACATAAAACACGATAACCCAATTCTCGAAAAACACAATTCATAGGTGATGGGGACATCAACGTCAGCCCGCTCACTTTGTGTTTGCATCTACGTCCTTTTGTATTTGTATGTACGCCCTTGTGGTATATGGGTACACAATAGTAGGTCTTAGTGGGTTTATTTGCAAAAGGCCATTGGGTTTCTTTGCAAATGTGCATGTAGGCCCTGCAGGGGCCCCCTCCCTCCTCCTTATTGGTCCACCTGGACTCCTGGGTCCAAGGTGGCTGGTCCATGGTCCAACCTTGGACTTGGACCTAGAATTAATTAAAGAAGACAAAGGCTAATTGCCTTCTTAAAGGGGGGAGGCGAACCTAGTAGTTTAATGGGGTTTAATGTGGTTGTCAAACCACATCTCAACCCTTCATTGATCAACCCTTGATCCAAGGGCTTAGAATAGGTTAGACCCCTTGCATATATATACTTGTATTTTACATATTGCATGAATTAATGAATGAAAAAATCAGAAAATTGTTGAGTCTCTTGGAGCTTGGTGCGCCCCTCTCTCCTCCCCCTGCTGTTATTCCACCTTCAACCCCAGATCTAGAGTGGTTATACCTCCCTTCATCCCCTCTCAACCTCTGATCATCACCGGTGCCGCCGCCGCCGCCGTTCGTGCCGCCTTCGAGCCGCCACGGGATCAATTTCGGTGTTCTGTCTTGCTGGATAGAGGTGAAGCTCTGAAATTCCTCAAGTCAGCCACGAGTTCATATCGACTTCAAATTTTGAGGGTTGGTTCCTACCTTATAGACCCTTCCCCACAAACAAATTCAGCTCCAAATTCCCACGTTTCATATTGTTTCCACTTCGTTCATTCCTCAAACTCAAATCAGATCTGTCTCTGTCTACAGTGACAGAACCTTTGAGTTCGTCCCCTTCTACCACCCTTTTGAATTTCTTTTGCCCTCCCAATTTAACTGGGGCTTCTGTCCATTTTTCCCTACCACCACCGTTTTTATTAATTTTTTTTGAGTCTTTTACCTATTTTTAAAAATTCATGTTCTACCGGAGCTACAGTACCTCCAGCCAGATCTCAGATTCGACCTTCTTCCAGTAAACAAATCATAGAAATTCATAGACACATCCAAACGTGTCCAAACCAACTTTTCCATCTTTCCAACTCAAAATCCTACAACTTTCATGAAGAAGTCGAAGTCTGAATACAAGGTCCTCCTAGCGGTCAACGGCAGTTATCAGAGATCAGCTCTGCAGATCTGAGTGTTTAGTTACTGTACAACAGGAGGTTGTAAATTCCATAAGTCAAGATCAGTGAAGATCCAGGCCAGATCTCTAGGCCTACATTGAAGTACTTCGAGTCAGCTTTCCAACGGCGCTAATTTCGTGTCAATCCGACATCGGATCTGATCGCAGCGTCCGTTCCCGTCCGAGCGCGCGCTGAAAATCAGAAAGTGCAGGTCCGTGGCCGGTTTTTCCGACCGGTGCCGAACGGAGCCGCAGGGCCTCCGGCCGGCGTTCCAGGGCGCCGCCATCCCAAGGAGGGACCCTCCGGGCATCCACCACTACAGCGGTGCCACCGGGTCCCACACGGCCCCTCCGGACAGCACGTGGGCCCCACCGTCACGTGTTCGGGTGTTGCCGAAACAGCGCGAGAAGCCGCCCGTCAACCCGAATTCGGTCCTCCCGGACCCCATTGTGTAGCCCTTTACCTCCCTGCGTGGAGTGGGCAGCGGCTTGCATTTCTGTAATATTGTGTAATATTGTTCCGGGAGTACGAGTTTCAGCCGGGTCCGTCGTCCCCACGCCGAGCGCGTGGAGGTATCGTATTCGCTCCTACACTTGGCATTTCGCTTATTTCTATATATGCTTGTTTATGCCGCTGCTAGAGAGCATGTGTAGGGGTATCTAGCTCGCTTTATTTTCATATCGCTGCTGCTGCGAGAGAGTGCGAGACTGTCCCGTGACCCGATCCGGGCACAAGTGAGAGCCGACCACCCTAGCTCACAGCCGGTTTCTCAACCGCGCACATCCGACGCTTCCCTCGTTAAGGGACGATCGCGAGCTTGTCGTGTCCTTGGTCCCGTCCCGCATCAATAGGGATACTGCCAGACCATAATTACAGGCACACGCTCCGGATCTCCAGATACACTGATCCACAGAACTAGCATGACACCAAAGTGAACACAAGTCCGACACCTTCGAAACAGGGCAACATCGCTTCCGTCTCACAGGGAAGGAGACACGACTCATGCCACATGCACAGCTATCGATAAAACACTCGACAGACAAAACAAGCATCAGCTTAAACAACAAAACATATTCCTCTCAGCTGACTGCTCGAACCATCGGCTTCTATGCCTAGAATAACAAATCTGGCACGCAGAATGCCAATGACAGCACTGGACCACGAGCACAATCAAGTCAATCCTTACCCAAACATTACATCTGATTCGAGTCGTATGCCAACTCTACCATAATAGAAGAGTATAACAAAACTAACCGACAAGACCTCGGTCCACACAATGCCAAATCAGACTCACAGGGGACTCCTCCCAAGCTGAAGACAACCACAGCAACAACAACAACAACAACAACAACACTTGTAGAATCTCGGCTCCATACTCAACACAGAACCACTAGACACAACTGCAAGCTGGGTCACATCAAGGCATAATTACAGTTGAACACACGGCTAAGATATAAAAGCCATACTGTTAGCAGCTCACTAACAAGGACCCACAACAATAATAACAACAATTTCGAAGAGCGCATCTCGAGGACCATGATTACGTCCCGAGAACACAACACCCAAGAAAAAGTTACAGAGAAGCGGAGGGTACTCAACCAGCAAATATGCCGACAGATTCCCCAACTCTCATAAATGTCTATGCCATCAACCATAATGCTTCAAGCAATGGCACGACAACGAACAACATTCCGGCACACTTAGCCAAGTTGATAATCACACCGAGGGAAAACAAACCTCTCTGTGGCCAGAATCATCCAACCAACGATCCTGATCTGTGGGTTATCAGCCCACACGCTTTCCCTGCGCACTCAACACAACGCACACAAGCATCAAGGACAACTCGGCATCCGCATCTCAGCACACACTCAGCGCCACAATAATTCATAGAACTGCAATGCACCACCCCTCGAGTACTGATCACGCTTACGGCCGATCACAAGTCGCCAAAGTGCACACCAGGAAGAGCACCGGCTTCAGCACAAAGCATAAAGAACACCTATCTTAGCTTATCCTCACGTCCTGAAACAATTATCGAACCTTCATAGCACATCAGCCGCCAGACACGGCACGTCGGACACGGTGCACCACGGCCCCCAAACACAATATCTGGGTCCAAAGCCAAGCAACCGTCGAACAAAGGCAAATCAGGTTTAGAACTATCACAGTCCACACTTAAGCAGACACAGGACAAAGGCTTCACCAAGACATCACTTCCAATGCTTACCTCGAAAAGACACCACCAGACAAGTTGAGAAGAATCAAGCTTGACTAACAGTAGCTCACCAGGATGAAAAATCCTAGGTTCGCCAAAGCATTCTCTCAATCAAGGAATCTAATCGATCACCTCAACACAAGCTTAACACCTCAGGGGCTAAACAAACTCGAGCTGGGACGACCAAAACAACATAAAAATGTGCACGGTCATCACTGTGAACGTGTCACGTAGACATTAGAAAGAAAGAAAATTTAATTTCTTAAAAGAAAGAAAGGAAAGATAGATAAAATAGATAGATGATGGGAAATAAGGAAAAGGAATAAGAGAGAGCATGTGATGCTCTAAAGGAGGGTGATCGCCAGAGGGGTTACCTCAAAAAAATAAAAATAAAAGGATGATCGCATGTACCTTGTAAAAAGCGGGGATGATCGTGACTCCTTTGTTCCTCCTTCTACCGGCCGGCCGATGAAGGGGGTTCTTATCTTGATTACCCTTGTAAGAGAAATAAAGACAAGGAAATAATATGGATTAGCCAAGTTGTGTAGTATCAATGCTCTAAAGAAATAAAGCTATGCAACATGAATATGAACACACCTTGTGTGTTTTGTTTAAACCCCTAAGAGGAGTAAAAGGGATGGGAGATATATGCTATGGATGCAAAGCAAACAGTATATGGTATGCAGAGAAGCTATACGTGATTGAAGAGGTGAAATCTCGCGCTGTATCCTGAGCGGGCTGTAGATCACCAGAAGATGAACTGCAAGACAGGAAAACGTATCAGAGGGCCCAGGGGGTTTCCCTGGGGAAAACCCTCCGATGGCTAAGTCAGTAGAGCTGTGGTGGAAGCAATAATGGGGAGGAGAAAAACTAGTGCGCGAGATTCCTCTCCACCAGAGGGTGAAGCGGATTACTCAGGAGTTTGGGTGTATGAGTACCTTAATGGCTCTCTCCTTCCATCGGAGGGTATCCCTGGTTTAAATAGTGTGCTGCCTTCAGGAGTCCTACAAGCTGAGGGGTCTCCGGCGGGAGTTACGTCCTCAACGTGGGCTTTCATGGCCTTATCGTGGGAACGTTATCACCTCGAAGTCCGGCGGCTTCTTGATTCCCCTGTCCATTGGGGACTCTTAACGGCAACACGAACGGATGATATCTGGTCTGGCCGAGCTTCTGAAACGCCAGCCCTGTCCGGGCGATGAGCATAGCTCGGCGAAAGAGGGGTCGAATAGGTCGGCGAATGCCTGTCTCTCCCGGGCGAGGAAAATAGCTTGGGTCGAACCTTCCTTATGACCTGACCATCACTCGGGCCCTCCGAGCCTAGGGGCCGCTGGGAAGAGTTGGTTCCTCGAGTGTTTGTTTATTGGGCTTTTCTTTTCTGAGTGGGCTCTGTGGGCTGTCACTCAGGTGAGCTTACCTCGTTGGACCCTGTTGGGTCTAGTTGGGCTGCTCTTTGGGTGGGCTACAGAAATCCCCCTCTCCACCTGTCCCCCTCATACTCCCGAGCCATGAAGGCTCGGTCGAGTAGCTTTTGAGGCTTTGGACCGGCGTGGCTCAGGTGGGTGGATTTCTGTTAGCGTTATGGAGCCACGTGTAGTGGTCACCTGGGCCCGTAATGATGATCCTGGCAGATTTGAAACGAAGGGGCCCCCCTTTTCTCAGAGCATGGAACGACGCGCCGCCTTCCTCCAGGGTTTTATAGGCGTCGGGCGCTGTTCGTCGTTCTAGGCTTCTCAGGGTTTTAGGCTTTCCTTAGTTTCTTTGCTTCTGGGGCTCCTTGATGCGCCGTGAGGGCACAGTGGAGACGCAAAGTCTTGCGGCGGCGTTTGAGGAGTTGGCGAGGATAACCGCGGAGGCGGTCCGGCAACTTCCTTCCCCCCCAGAGTCTTCGAGCTCGCGCGAGGGATCATCTTCCGGCTCGATGGCTGATCTGCCTCTGGAAGTCGAGCAGGTGAGGCGGGAGCCCATCCCCAACTGCAGTGAGTTGGGGGAAGCCGAGGTGAGGAAGATGGAGCATCGCTTTCGCTTGCCTCTCAGGTACAGCTTCGCTGCCGCCGTCCCGTATGAGACGAGCCTGGACAGCCGTACGGGGCACATTTGTACTTTTCTCCTGGCTTGGAAGAGTGGGTTCCGCCTTCCCTTCGAGCCTTTTGTACTTAATCTTCTCGAGTTTTTCCGGTTGGCGCCTATTCAGTTGGTGGCCAACTCATATCTCCTTCATTCTGCCTTTCGGATTCTCTGTCATCAGCACGACATTTTTCCTTCTTTGGACCTCTTTCACTATTTTTTCGAGTTGAAAGCGCACCCGTCGACGGGGAAGGGCTTCTACTTCATCCAGGCAAGGAGGAACAGGAGTTGCATCTCACTCGCAGAGAAGGACTCCTCGCACAAGGGGTGGAAGACCCAATTCTTCTGGGTGAAGGCGGAGGCCACGGATGAGTTTTGGAGATGTCCGATCTCGCCCAATTTTCATCCGAATCTTCCCTCTCGCCAGGAGGAGTTCCCTCCCCACGTGGAGCGGCAGGCCGCTCGTCTGCTGGGTAACCGCCAGTCGACCGAGGAGCTAGTGACGCCGGAGAACATCGAACGAAGTTTGCTTACGCGGTTGACGTCGACAGGTACCGCTCTCGAGGCTCTTCTCCCGGGATGGTAGTTACTTTCTTTCTCCAGACCGGGTCTTCTCCCTTTGTGGCAGACGTTAGGCGGGAACCTCTGGAGGAAGCTGTTGAGGTCATTGATCTGGGATATGACTCGGCGTCCGATGAACCAGATGCTTCTGCGAGTCGCGCCCAAGCCCGAGATAAGGGCAAGGGGGTGGCTCCCGAGGGATCTTCACGGCCAACTGGTACGAAGCGCAAGGATCCCACAGCGGGAAAGTTGCGGGAGGCCGCGAAGGACAAGAAACGGGCCAAGAAGGCAGGTCTTCCTCCTACCGCCGGGGGCGACTCCGGCTCGACGGCGCTCCCCTCTCGGGGGCAAGATGGGGCCGACCCCTTGGGGCCAGCTCCCCCACCTGCCTGGCGAGAGGGGGCCGAGGAGACTGGGAGCCCTTCAGAGGGCGGCGATAGGTCGGCTCTCCCCCCCACGGGGGTAGAGGGGGCCGATGTTGAAGTAGCTGGCGCCGAGGCCGGGGGATCGGCCGGAGGCGGAGATGTTCCGGTCTGCGAGGTGCGGGCCGAGACAGGTAGGGCTGGGGGTTCGCCCGCTAGGGCGTTGCAGCCCCAGGTGCTTGGAGCTCCCGGTGCGGTCGGTCCCGCGGCACCGGTCGAGGTTGGGGGTTCGCCCGGGGAGGCGTCGCAACCCCAACCGACCGTGGCGCGCGAGGCGGTTGGTTCCGTCGCTCGAGCGGAGTCTTCTGGCGGGGTGCTTTGGGCGGAGCGGTCCCCTCTGCCGAAGCCCTTGGAAAGGCTCGGCATTACGGGCGACCTGTATCGGGTCTGCCAGTCGATTGCCGCAAGGACGAAGGGGGGAGAAAGGTGCAATACCCCCCCCCCCCCCCCCGGATCCTTGATGTCCTGATGGAGGGCGGCCTGGTCATAGCTCGGTCGGCGGCTTTGATGGCGGAGGCGCACGCCCGGACGGAGGCGGAGCGGTCGAACCTTGCCTGGACCCTTGGGGGCTGCGTGAGGAAACTGGCCCGACTCAAGGGGGAGCATGAGGGGCTCCGGCAGGAGTTCTCCGCGTTCCGGGAGGTGGCGCGGGCGAGCCGACTGGAGGCCGGGGTGCTGACCGAACAGCTCGCCAAGACCCGAGAGTCTCTCGAGAGGACAAGCCGATCCCTGGAGGAGGAGCGTCTGCGTCGCCTCGAGCTAGACAATCGCTGGGAGCTCGAACGCGCCAAGCTGCTAGATCGGGCAGAGGTGGCGGAACGTCTCCGAGCTGAGGCTGAGGTGGACCGGGCCCGGGCAGAGGAGCGTGCGGCCGAGGCGGAGCGGGCTCGGGTCGAGCTCTTCGGAAGGGCGGGGCAGATCAAGGCGGAGGCAATCGATCGTTACAGGAGCTCGGATGCTTACTCGGCCGACCTGGTGGAAGCCGCCCTACCCTATTACGAGGTAGAACTACGCCGGGGTGCTCGAAAGGGGTTCAAGCAGGGCTATCGCCGGGCGGTAGACTACGCCGATGAGCAAAACTCCGCAATCGAGTTCCCCTTTGGCCAGTGTTATGACTCGGATGAGTCGATTTCCAGCTCTTCCTCGTCGGTCAGGGGAGATTCGGAGGGGTCGCTTCCATCGGGGTCACCGGCTCCGGGCGTTTCGGGAGGGCTAACGACCGAGATAGTTCTCGCACAGGCGAGGTCAGTGTCCGAGCCGGCTGTCACCGAAGGCGCCGGGAGTGACGCGTCTCCTTCCACCATTCTCGAATGTCAAAGTGGGCCCGAGGCCTGATGTATTTTACCTCTTTCCCTTTTTGTCTCTCTTCCCTCTATTGCTCTTCATTTCTTTCACTCTTCGGGGGCTGCTTGCTCTCTCCTTCCTTCCAAGGAGTTGGCAGATTGGAAGAGGGGAGGCCTTCACGGCGCTCCTTTTTCCTGGTTGTTGGCAACTTGGGAGGTAGCTTTCCTCAACGTTTAAAGGTATCCTCCCTTCTGCAGTCCCTCTGTCACTTTTGTCATGGGCCACCCGAGCCAACTGGCTCGACCACCTTTTGTCCGAGCTAATTTCCGCACGAGGCAGAGTCAGTGGCTGGACGCGAGGAGATCAAGACCGAGTCAGTCGAGCGATGACCCCTTGAAGCGGTGTTAGACGGATTTTTGCCTTTTGCTATGTGATGTACTGGCATTTGCCTATCTGATGTACCAATGGTTTGGAATGAAAAGAAAAGGGATTTATTCCGTCCATCTTGCTGTACAATTTCAAAAATAGAATTTACGTAGTGCGGCTACGTTCCATGTCCGAGGAATAGGTTCCCCTTCCATTATCGCTAACCTATACGCACCTTTTCCGAGCGTCTCGACCACTCGGTAGGGGCCTTCCCAGTTGGGGGATAGCTTGCCCGCCGCTTCTAGTGGTCGAGAGGCTTCGGCCTTCTTGAGGACGAAGTCCCCCGGTTGGAAACGTCTGTCTCGGACCTTGGCATTGTAGTATCGAGTGAGGCGGCGCTGGTACTCCGTTGCTCGGACGTTCGCGATCTCTCAGAGTTCGTCTGCCAGGTTGAGGTTCTCGAGTAATTTTTGCCCGTTTGCCTCGAGTGAGAAGCTGATCACTCGGAGAGATGGATTGGCGATCTCCAATGGAACGACGGCTTCGGTGCCATATACCAACTGAAAAGGGCTTTCACCAGTTGTCGTCCTGGGGGTTGTTCGGTGTGACCACAATACGCTAGGCAATTTCTCGAGCCAGATACCCTTAGCCTTGCCGAGTCTGGTTTTTATGCCTTTCAAGATAGTCTTGTTGGCATTTTCAACCAGCCCGTTGGCCTAAGGGTGGGCGACCGAAGTGAAGTAGTTGCGGATATTTAGGTCGGCGCATCTGTCTCGGAAATACCGAGAGTCGAATTGCCGGCCGTTATCGCTCACTATCACTCGGGGGACGCCAAAACGACAAATGATCGATTTCCACACAAATCCCCAAACAACTGTCTCGGTGATCCTTGCCGTAGCCTCGGCCTCGATCCACTTGGTGAAGTAGTCGATGGCGACGATGATGAACTTCTTCTGGGACTGGGCCGTCGGGAATGGCCCAAGGATATCGATTCCCCACCGAGCGAAAGAGTAAGGCTCAGCTAGGGTGACAAGTTCCGTGGCCGGCCGATGGACCAGGTGGTCGAACCGCTGGCATCGGTCGCATTGTTGAACATAGGCCGAGCAGTCGCGCTGCACGGTGGGCCACCAGTACCCCTGTCGTAACAGGATTCTGGCCAGCGACCTTGCCCCTGAGTGCGCTCCGCACAGGCCTTCATGAATCTCTTGGATGGCTCGGCTTGCTTCGTTGGGACCGAGGCACTTCAGGAGGGGACCGGAGAACGATCTTCGGTAGAGAGTGTTGTCGAGGACGACGAAGCGTCGAGCTTGATACTTCATACGGCGGGCCTCTCGAGGGTCGGAGGCCTCTTGGGAGTCTTGTAGCCAGGACAGGTAGGGGGAGCGCCAGTCACTTGGAGTGGCCGAGTCAACAGCGAGGAGCTCCGTGTCGATGCTCGGGCGCTCTAGCTCTTCTAGGAGGACCGATCGTGTACCTTCCGGGTCTAGGGAGGAGGCCAATCGAGAGAGGGCGTCCGCCCGAGAGTTTTGCTCCCGAGCTATCCGGACTACCCCAAATTCCTCGAACTGTTGGGCCAGGCTCCGGACCAACTGAAGGTATTTGATCATGGGTGCCTCCGGAGCCTCGTACTCGCCGTTGACCTGACCTACAACTAGTTGAGAGTCGGTGTGGATCCTGACTCGCTCGACCCCCAGCCGTCGGGCAGTGCGTGCTTCCGAGATAAGGGCCTCGTACTCGGAAGCAATGTTGGATGCCTGAAAGTTGAATTTCAAGGCATACTATAGCTCTATCCCTTCAGTGGACCTCAAGAGGATCCCCGCACCATTGCCCGCCGAATTGGACGATCCGTCGACGAACAGTTCCCAAGTTGGCCCGATCATGGTCGGAGGCCTGTCCTCGGCGGGGATGGTGCTTTCGGCAATGAAGTCAGCGAGCGCTTGGCCTTTGATTGCTGATCGCGGCCGGTATGAGATGTTGTAGGCCCCGAGCATAATGGCCCATTTGACGAGTCGCCCTGAGGCCTCGGGGTGGGCCAGAATCTTCTTCAACGGCTCACCGGTTAGCACGGTGATGGGGTGCCCCTGGAAGTAGAGTCGGAGGCGCCTTGCGGAGGTAACCAACGCTAGCATGAGTTTCTCGGTTGCGGGGTACCTCCGTTCGGCCTCATTGAGCACCTTGCTGGTGTAGTAGACCGGTCTTTCGATTCCCGAGTCATTTCTAACTAGGACCGAGCTGACCATAGATGGCATCGCCGAGAGGTAGAGTAGCAAGACTTCGCCTGGGATGGGCTTGGAGAGCACCGGTGGCGAAGCCAGGAACTTCTTAAGCTCGGCGAACGATGTCTGGCACTCCTCATCCCATGCGAACGTAGCAGATGCTAGCTTGGGTCCCCTCATCAGTTTGAAGAAGGGCAAGCATCGTTCGGCCGTACGGGACAGGAAGCGGCTGAGAGCGGTGACACGCCCTATCAGACGCTGGACGTCTTTCACGCACGTGGGCGGGCGCATGTCCAGGATGGCCTGGACTTTGTCGGGGTTGGCTTCGATCCCGCGCTGAGTGACCAGGAAACCCAGGAACTTCCCGGATTTTACTCCAAAGGCGCACTTGGCGGGGTTGAGCTTCATGTTGTACTTCAGGAGGGTGCCGAAGGTTTCGGCAAGATCGGTGAAGTGGTCTTGGGCCTTGGGGGTCTTGACGAGCATGTCGTCAATGTAAGCCTCGACGTTCCGACCTAGCTGTCCCTCGAACATGTGATTTACCAGTCGCTGATATGTGGCTCCGGCGTTCTTCAACCCGAAGGGCATCCGGGTGTAGCAGTACACGCCGCAGTCGGTGATGAAGGCGATCTTCTCGACGTCTTCAGGATTCATTCTGATCTGGTGATAGCCCGAATAGGCATCCAGGAAACTGAGTATCTCGTTGCCCGAGGTTGAATCAACCAATTGGTCGATGCTCGGTAGCGGATAGCAGTCCTTGGGGGTAGCCTTATTCAGATCGGTGAAGTCCACGCACATTTGCCATTTGCCTATGGTTTTTGGCACCAGGACGACATTGGCTAGCCATGTAGGGTACAGGACTGGTCTGAAGAGGCCAGTCTCTTGTCCCTTGGTGACCTGCGCCTTGATGATCACCTGATTCTCGGGTGCATGCTTCCTTTTCCGTTGCTGTACGGGCCTCATGGTGGGGTCGAGGCTAAGCTTGTGCATCACGGTCTTCTCTGGTATGCCAGGGAGTTGATCATCGGACCAAGCAAAGACCTGAACGTACTCAGAAAGAAATTTCTTGTATTGCTGCTGTTCCTTAGGTGGTAGGTTGGCTCCGATCCTTACTCCGAGGGCCGGGTCATCGTTTAGGAATACCGTTAGCAATTTGCCACCGGGCTCGGCGGTTACGGTACTCCCTTCGATTCCCTTGGGGCCCTTATCCCCTCCGTCCGGCCTTGAGGCTTCCACCGATATGTTGTAGCACCATCTAGCAGTGGCCTGGTTACCTCGGACTTCCCCTAACCCGTTTTTGGTGGGAAACTTCATTTTCTAGTGATAGGTAGATGGTACGGCCTTTATTCGGCTGAGAATTTTCCGGCCGAAAATGGCGTTGTACGCTATCATACCCTTGATCACTATGAAGTCCGCCGTGACCGTAACGGTTTTGGGTGGGGTGGCGATGGTGACCGACAGGCTTAGGGCTCCCTCGGGGTAGGTGGCCAGGCCGTTAAACCCGCAAAGGGGTGTTCAGATCGGGCGGAGCTTGAATGGTCTTCCCCCATCTTGAGAAAACAGTCATAAGATAATACATCGGGGGCGCTCCCATTGTCAACCAGAATTCTATCTATGTTACAATGGTTTATTGTGGCCGAGATAACGAGGGCATCATCATGCGGGGTGTTCAGCCCTTCCAGGTCTTGGTCGGAGAAGACTATGACCTGGGGCTCCCTCGGCGGGCCGCTGGAGGGTTCTAAGACCTGGCTGGCCCGCTCGGCATGACGCTTCCTTCCTCGGCTAGTGTCGCCACCCGACGCCGTTCCTCCGGAGATGACGTTGATGTGGACCCCTCGGGGGGCGTTGTCGATCTCCTCGGCGGCGTCTTGGTCTTCTTTGCGCCCGACTGCAAACCGGGCCAGGTGCCCCTGACGGATGAGACGTTCGATCTCGTCCTGGAGCTGGTGGCAGTCGCCGGTGTGGTGCTCGTGGTCGCCGTGGAACAGGTAATGCTTGTCGCGCTTGCGGTTCTTCGATCTCATTGGTTCGGGCCGGCGGAGGAGTCCCGAGTCTTTGATGTCTTCATAGATCTCGTAGACTGGCGCGGTCAACGGGGTGTACCACTCATACTTCCGTTTGCGCTCTCCTTCCCGATCGCGCTTCTTGCCCGAGCCAGGGTTTGGCTCGGAGGCCCGCTTCTTGTCCCCCTCCCGACCCGAGCCGGTTGTGTCTCGGTAGGCGCTGAGTACTTCTTCGCACTCGGCGTGGCGCAGTGCCAGAGTCACTAGCTCGGCAAGGGTCGAGGGAGGGTGGAGGACCAGTTCGCGGCAGAGATTCTCGTCCCGGGTGCCCCCGGTCAGAGCGGTCGTGGCCGAGGCCACATCCAGGCGGGGAATTCTGAGGGCTTCCAATTTAAATCGGTGGACATAAGCCCGGAGCCTTTCCCCTTGCGCCTGTTTGAGGGCCAGGAGCCCCGCTACTGACCTTGGGGGGGCGCTTCCGGCGAAGCTCTACTTGAAGACTCGCCCTAATTGCCTGAAGTCCCGGATGGACCCAGGGGCGAGGGCCCGAAACCATGCCTGAGCGCCTTGGACCAGGGTGGCCGCAAAGGCTCGGCATTTAATAGGATCTGGTGTTCCATGCAGAGTCACCAGGGCGTCGAAGCTGTCGTAGTGGTCGGCTGGGTCGCCCTGGCCATCATAGAGCTTGAAGGTCTGAATGGAGGTTCTAGGAGACACCTCTGCCTTCAAGATGTATTCGGAGAAAGGGGATTTCTTCTCATCCTCCGGGAAAGAGGTTTTCTGCAGGGCGCGGAGGGCGCGCTCTTGCTCTGCAAAATGTCTTTCGAAATCCCTCAGTCGGAGGGATAGTTCCGGCTGCGGTCGTGCCGTGGGACTGGGGGGAGCGTCGTGGAGATCCTCAGGAACGCCAGCGCTCGGGCGTGGAGGCCTCGCCCCCTGTCTCCCTTTTCTGGGCGTGGAGGAAGCCTCTTGCTCCGGGGGGGGAGCTTGCGAGGGCCCTCCTATGTTGTTGCGGATGAGCTGCTGACCGAGGAGGGTGAAGCGGCCCCCAGCGGTATGCTGGGACGCACTTCAACGGGGGGGCTCCCAGACGGGGCGCGGGACCTGGCATCCCTTACCGCCTGGGCCCTCATGAGTTCCACGAGGACGTCAAGCTTCTTATTGAGGGCCTGGAAGACCTCGTCGCCGCCGTTGGGGGGTGCCCCTGTCGCCGTCGGAGGGGGCAGCGGCTCGTTGGTGGGGACGCTGGCGTTGGAGGGAGGGTTCTGCGAGGCCCTCGAGGGGCCACCTCCTGCCGCCACCACGGCCTTACCCTTCTCGACGGTGGATCTCCTCCCTGAGCTTCTTCTCACCATCTTGGCTGTTCGTGCGTTTCCCACAGACGGCGCCAGATGAAGAGGTGAAATCTCGCGCTGTATCCTGAGCGGGCTGTAGATCACCAGAAGATGAACTGCAAGACAGGGAAACGTATCAGAGGGCCCAGGGGGTTTCCCTGGGGAAAAATCCTCCGATGGCTAAGTCAGTAGAGCTGTGGTGGAAGCAATAATGGGGAGGAGAAAAACTAGTGCGCGCGATTCCTCTCCACCAGAGGGTGAAGCGGATTGCTCAGGAGTTTGGGTGTATGAGTACCTTAATGGCTCTCTCCTTCCATCGGAGGGTATCCCTGGTTTAAATAGTGTGCCGCCTTCAGGAGTCCTGCAAGCTGAGGGGTCTCCGACGGGAGTTACGTCCTCAACGTGGGCTTTCATGGCCTTATCGTGGGAACGTTATCGCCTCGAAGTCCGGCGGCTTCTTGATTCCCCTGTCCATTGGGGACTCTTAACGGCAGCACGAACGGATGATATCTGGTCTGGCCGAGCTTCTGAAATGCCAGCCCTGTCCGGGCGATGAGCATAGCTCGGCGAAAGAGGGGTCGGATAGGTCGGCGAATGCCTGTCTCTCCCGGGCGGGGAAAACGGCTTGGGCCGGACCTTCCTTATGACCTGACCATCACTCGGGCCCTCCGAGCCTAGGGGCCGCCGGGGAGAGTTGGTTCCTCGAGTGTTTGTTTATTGGGCTTTTCTTTCCTGAGTGGGCCCTGTGGGCTGTCACTCAGGTGAGCTTGCCTTGTTGGACCCTGTTGGGTCTAGTTGGGCTGCTCTTGGGTGGGCTACAGAAATCACCCTCTCCAGTGATGACTGCTTCTAGCAAAGATAGCTAGAAAGAGATGTGTATGAGATGAATAATGAGGAAAAGCTAAGAAAAAGAAGGGAGCCCCTCTGCTGTTGCTGCAGCAGTAAAGGAAGAAAGATAGAGGAAGCTTCAGCCATAGGAGGCAAATTGCAAGAGGAAGACCACCGTGAGAACTGCACTACCGTGAAAGCACAATAGAAAAGCCCTGCAATTGTTAGTGAAAAACTCTCGCTACTCTTTCTTTTAACAGAAATCTCTCTTCCTCGCAAGGATCCTCTCTCTCGCGGGTGGCCTTCAAGGAAGAGTATTTATAGAGTTTCAGGACCTAATTCTAATGGGATTAAAACTAGGGATAAACTTTCAGAATGTATATTTACTTCCGTGGAAAGGATTGAGATCAAAAGACAAAAGGATTGCCCTGCGAAGAAGCGGAAGCTAAATGACGACATCAGGGTAGTCGCTAATTGAAAATGACGACCGCACATGCAGTCGCGAATTCCTGGATTAATTTTGATGGGGACATCAAGGCAAGACCGCTCACATTTTATTTATATTTATGTCCTTTTGTATTTGTATGTATACCCTTGTGATATATGGGTACACAATTGTAAGTCTTAGTGGGTTTTTGTGTAAAATATCAGTAGGTCCAACAAGGGGGCCCCCAGTGCTTCCCCATTGGTCCACCTAAGCCATGTGGGGCTGGTCAAAGTCCTAGGTGGCGTTCTAGATGGATTGACTAGTCAATTGACACATGGGGAGACAAGTTGTTTAAAATTTCAAAGGAGGCCACCTACCTTACCTACCTAGTCAAGGGGGCGCCCCCTATTTTGGTCCAATTTAATTTTTGAAAAAAAAAGTCTATTAGAACTAATTAGTTCTATACCTTGTATACCCCTTCCAACCCTAGATTTGAGGTCATTTTGAGTCTTTTTTCATTTCATATAAATAGCATGTAATTTCCATTTTATGTGAATTAATGAGAAGAAAAAAAAGTTGATTGCCTTGGAGCAGATTTGCGCCCCCCTCTCTCTCCCTCGGGTTCCTTCCTCCTCCTTTAGCATTTCAGGGTATAGACCCCTTCTATCTTAGCCCCTCTACCTCTGATTTCTATTCCTGCCGCCGCCGCCGCCGTTCGTGCCGCCAACGAGCCATCGCGAGCATCCTTCTGAAGTGCTGTCCAAGTTATATTTTACTGGATAGAGGCTTACTCCAGGAATTTTAGCTCCAAACGCCTACATCATCAGGAGCTGAGATTTTTAGGGTACGTTCTAGAGGTTATAACCACATCCCAAAAAAATTGAAAAAAAATTGCAGCCCTCGTTTTATATTTTTTCATTTTTGTGCTTCCCAATCCATCAGTTCTATCTGCAGTCTGTCTAGTGTTACAGCCACTCTGAGTTTCCCCCTTTCGACCCACTTCTTGATTTTTGTTTGAATCCCCAAATTTATTGGAGGTTCTTTCCATTACCCCCACCATCCAAAAAGTTTCTTGTGAATTTAGAATCTCGTTCATATTTTCTAAAAATTCACTTTAGATCCCAACTTTTGTTCTGTCTCTGCTGTCCAGATCTGATCACCCGGTACTAGAAAATACTTTTCCCTTGTCAAATCTCCACTAAACCTTTAATAAAAATTATTCCCATTTTTCTCTCTTCGGCCTCTCCAACTTTTATGAAGGACTCAAAAGCTGAATCGAATGTCTACTTCACGGTGAATGCCAACTCTCAGGAAAAAGCACTTCTACCATGAGTTTTTAGATCCTGTGAGTCAGTAGCTTGAAAATTCGGCAAAGGCCATCAATGGGAAATTCAAATTTTTTTCTCTGGCCATGGATCGGAGGATTTTGAGTTAACTTTCCATTGATACCTCTTGTGCGTCAATCCGACATCCGGAGTGACCGCAGCAGCATATTTTGTTGGGACGTGCAGGTCTGAAACAGCAGTTCAGATCTGTGGGCAACAACTCCGACGAGTGAAGATCGGAGTCACCCGGTCTCCGACCGGCAAACCAGCACTCCGCCTTCCCAGGGAGCACCCCTCCGGGTGTTCCCACCACAGTGGTGCCACCTCGGTCCCACGCGGCCCCACTGACCAGCACGTGGGTCCCACGGTCGTGAGTACATGTGCCGCCGAAGCAACACAAGAAGCGGCCCGTCAACCCGAAACCGCTACTCTCGGGCCCCACTGTGTCACCCTTTACCTCCCTGCGTGGAGTGTGCAGTAATTTGTCTTGCTGTAATTATTGTGTATTTACTGTTCCGGGAGTACGTGTCGGCCGGGAAGTCTTCCCCACACCCGGTAGTGTGGAGGTATCGTATTCGCTCCCATCTTGGCATTTGCTTTATTTTATATATATTTCTTTATGCCGCTGCTAGAGAGCATGCTAGGATCGTAGCTCGCTATTCTTTTTATATCACCGCTGCTACGAGAGAGAGTGAGACCGTCCCGTGACCCGATCCGGGCACGAATTTGTGAATTGACCACCCTAGCTCATATCCGGTTTCTCAACCGTGCACGTCCGTACGCTTCCCTCGTTAGAGGCGATCGCGAGCTTGCTTGGAGTCCAAGGATCGCATATCCATTTAGAGTCAAGTCGTGTGTCTGTCTCGCATCAGTTTGGTATCAGAGCGCCAGTTGAGTCTAGGGTAGTCATTTATCACTGCTTAACAAAAATACAAAAAAAGAGTCATTGTCTAAGTCGGTCTAGGTTGCATTTCATCCCAATAACCCGGTATATAAAAAGGTGTTGTCCGAACGTTAGGCTACGCCTATCGGGACGGCCGTACACTTACGCGAGTGATCTTCGGATCAATTAACTCCGCCTCGTACCGAGTCTTTGTTTAAGTCTAGGGTCCTTAGTGTGCATGCATTCCAACCTTGCATAGTCGGTCTAGTGTCTTATCCACGGTTGGCATGGTCACCCTTTGGCTCCCCTAATGCCCATGGCTTCCCCATCGCCCATGCGATATGACCGTTGGCCCACCCATGGGCTTGGCCACAATCCTCTCCACTTCCGTAGGACCGAAGCCTCGGATTTTTATGGCTCCAATGACCCGGGCGTCAACCTGAAGTGGGAGGCCAACATGGACACCTACTTTGATTGTTATCCCATGTCCGAAGTCGGGCAGTTCTATTATGCTAAGGAGCGGCTTCTACACAAGGCCGCCGAAAAGTGGGATTACATTGAATGTTTGAGAGAGGTTAGAAGGCAATGGCCCACCGAGTCATGGTGGGACATGAAGAGAGAGCTTAGGAAGGTCTATCTTCCCGACCCATCAAGCTCCAACCCCGGGGGTCATACCACGACCCAACCCCGCCCCTTCACCCACATCCAAGCCCTTCAAAGCAACCCCAATCAAGTGGCCCGCCCAGTCGCCTCCAACCAACCTCACCTCGGCATCCCCATCCAATCCCACCCAAGCACCTCCAACCAAGTGGAAGCCCCACTTATTGCCGAGTCTAGGTCCGCATCTGGGCCGAGAGATGAAGAGCGAGTCCACCCCGAGGCCCCTACTCCAACCCGCACCTTTGATGAAATCAAGAAAATGCTTTCAGATTGGTTGGATAGGATAGAAAGGACACATGCTCCTTCACCACCTGTGAGTGCTCCGTTGCCACCCTCTCCTTCCGAACTTCATCCGGAGCCATCTTATTTGGAGCCAACAAAGCCCGAGCCACCCATGTTTCTAACTGGTACGCCTTTCATAGCCGAGCCACTTCTTAGCTGGCTCAAGGTTGGCTTGGTCCCGCCTTCATATCCATCCATGGACCCCACCTTACCTCTAGTGCCCGTCAACTTCTACCACACGATATTTCGGTCTAGTCACCATGTTGATACATTGGGTGACCTTTTTATGGGTTTACACCGGCAATGGACGTTGACGTACTTATTAGCCCGAGGCTTCGACCAACCCACTAGTCGTAGCTTCACTCATCCGGCCTTAGGGTCCATTACCTCCGTGTGCACCGTGGGTTGCGTCACCACGGAGATCCTCTTATTCCTCCCCATGTCTGCCGAACCCGACTTCATACCCTTTTACCCGAGGGAGGAACCATACATCCTACACATGATTGTCGTCCCACCTACAATGCATGAAGGTGACTATCCACACCTTCGAGACTTCTACACCGGGGACGGTGACGTATGGGAATCCACCACAAGGGGTCATACCTTCTTTGATCCCTTTGACCCTTTCCTTAGTGGACCCCTTGACCCACCATATATACTTCATTCCTTCGAGGGAGTCCACTACCACACCCCTACCCACGGGTCGGGTCTTCTACACCCACCAATCCCAATCTCGATACACCCACACCCGGCTCTTCCACACCAGACTCTTCTAGCCCTCTCAAGTTCCCCAAATCTAAAGGGCTGTCGATGCATGATTGGGTCATACTTGGACGTTTAGGTGTTCCCCATGCCACCCATCTCCAGTTGCATAACATGCATGCATGGCACACATTCGGGTGTCCTGGTCCACCATCACCTATGCGTAGGTCGGACTAACATTAGGTGTGTTTAGGGTCTTTGTGAGTCTTTGTTTCGTTTGTCCGTCATGTGTTTGTGCATACATCGAGTCGAGTCGGTTTGGTACGCTCGCGTTGTTAGTCCCTTTCGAGTATGAGACTTGTCGGACTATTGGGATCAGCTCTACATCTATGCCCCAGATCTAGTCACCTACAGGGACCCAGCGGTGATTCCTAGTGAGTCTTCGAGCCACCTCCTCCCCTTGAGAGTGACCCCACCCCGGAGTGTTCCACCACTAGCCTCTTCCCATAGCAGCATGCACATATCGAGTATATACGGAATGAGCAGGTGACGATCACTTAGAGTGGAGCGTACCCGCGCTACTTGGTACGGTGACGGATCCGTCGGAACTATTCGAGCAGTCGCACCCTTTATTTCCCACCCGGGGAGGATTGATGGGGACATCAAGGCAAGACCGCTCACATTTTGTTTGTATTTATGTCCTTTTGTATTTGTATGTATACCCTTGTGATATATGGGTACACAATTGTAAGTCTTAGTGGGTTTTTATGCAAAATGTCAGTAGGTCCAGCAAGGGGGCCCCCAGTCCTTCCCCATTGGTCCACATAAGCCATGTGGGGCTGGTCAAAGTCCTAGGTGACCTTCTAGATGGATTGACTAGTCAATTGACACATGGGGAAACAAGTGGTTTAAAATTTCAAAGGAGGCCACTTACCTAGTCAAGGGGGCACCCCCCATTTTGGTCCAATTTAATTTTTGAAAAAAAAAGTATATTAGAACTAATTAGTTCTATACCTTGTATACCCCTTCCAACCCTAGATCTAAGGTCATTTTGAGTCTTTTTTCATTTCATAAAAATAGCCTGTAATTTTCATTTTATGTGAATTAATGAGAAGAAAAAAAAGTTCATTGCCTTGGAGCAGATTTGCACCCCCCTCTCACTCCCTATGGTTCCTTCCTCCTCCTTCTGCATTTCAGGATATTGACCCCTTCTATCTTAGCTCCTCTACCTCTATTTCTATTCCTGCTACAGCCGTTCGTGCTGCCAACGAGCCACCGCGAGCATCCTTCTGAAGTGTTGTCCAAGTTCTGTTTTGCTGGATAGAGGCTTACTCCGGGAATTTTATCTCCCATCTCAGACATCATCTGGAGCTCCGATTTTCAGGGTAAGTGCTAGAGGTTATCACCACATCCCATAAAAATTGAAAAAAAATTGCAGCCCCCGTTTTATATTTTTTCATTTTCGTGCTTCCCAATCCATCAGTTCTATCTGCAGTCTGTCTAGTGTTACAGCCACTCTGAGTTTCTCCATTTTGACCCACCTCTTGATTTTTGTTTGAATCCCCAAATTTATTGGAGGTTTGGTATACCACCCCCACCATCCACAAATTTTCTTGTGAATTTAGAATCTCGTTCATATTTTCTAAAAATTCACTTCAGATCCTAACTTCTGTTCTGTCTCTGCTGTCCAGATCCGACCACCCGGTACTAAAAAATACTTTTCCCTGGTCAACTCTCCACCAAACCTTTCATAAAAATTATTCCCATTTTCCTGTCTTCGGTCTCTACAACTGTCTTGAGGGGCTTAAAAGCTGAATCGAAGGTATACATTACGGTCAATGCCAACTCTCAGGAAAAAGCACTTCTGCCCTGAGTTTTCAGATCCTGTGAGTCAGCAGCTTGAAATTCGACAAAGGCCATCAACAGGAAATTCAAATATCTTTCTCCAGCCATGGATCAAAGGATTTTGAGTTAGATTTCCATCGGTACCTCTTGTGCATCGATCCGATGTCGGGAGTGACTGCAGCTATAGATTTCTTCGGGACGCGTGGGTCTGAAACAACAGTTCAGATCCGTGGGCAGCAACTCCGACGAGTGAAGATCGGAGTCGCCCGGTCTCCGACCGGTGAACCAGCGAGCCGCCTTCCCAGGGAGTGCCCCTCCGGGCGGTCCCACCACAGTGGTGCCACCTCGGTCCCACGCGGCCCCACTGACCAGCACGTGGGTCCCACAGTCGTGAGTACGTGTGCCGCCGAAGCAACAGAAGAAGCGGCCCGTCAACCCGAAACCGCTACTCCCGAGCCCCACTGTGTCACCCTTTACCTCCCTGCGTAGAGTGGGTAGTAATTTGTCTTACTGTAATTATTGTGTATTTACTATTCCAGGAGTACGAGTTCGGCCGGGAAGTCTTCCCCACGCCCGATAGCGTGGAGGTATCGTATTCGCTCCCATCTTGGCATTTGCTTTATTTCGTATATAATTCTTTATGACGCTGCTAGAGAGCTTGCTAGGATCGTAGCTCGCTATACTTTTTATATCACCGCTGCTGCGAGAGAGAGCGAGACCGTCCCGTGACCCGATCCGGGCACGAATTTGTGAGGTGAGCACCCTAGCTCATTACCGGTTTCTCAACCGTGCACGTCCGTACGCTTCCCTCGTTAGGGACGATCGTGAGCTTGCTTAGAGTCCAAGGATCGCATATCCATTTGGAGTCGAGTCGCGTGTCCATCCCGCATCAAATTTATAGAAATAAACGACTTTCCATATTTAAAAAATAGGAAATGACGCCTTCGTGGAATGGCATCAACTAATGAGCGCCTTTGAACAAGACATTAATTCCTTATATTTAATTTTGAATGGAATTCGTAAAATCATGAAATGACACCTGCGCGAACAGTCGTCAATTGATTGAAATAATGACACCCATAGAGTCATCAATTTAAATGACACCCTGATGACCGTCGCTAATTACAAATATTCCAGAAAAATTCTAAATAAATTAGAAAAACTTCATATTAAGCCAGTATTTCAATCCACTTTGGAGTATCACGTCGTGACATGAGATTTAGTCAACATAGTATCGATTTTGGCGTGTCTACAGCTGCCCCGTCTTGGCGTCTGCTTTGCAAGGGAGCGAGACGGAAAGAGGCAAAAGTGTAACGAGCGGAATGAAGTAGAAGCGGACTGAAAAGTAGATGCCAAGGTGTGATGTGACACGCCTCCGACACTAAGCGTTGGAAATCTTTCCACAATTCTGAAAGAAACAACCTCGGTTAATTAGAAGAAAGCAACAATTGAACTGGATGAAAGAAGTAAGCTAATAAATAAAAATGTGCACGTGGGCACGAAAGGAAAGACACCATTGGAGAGTAGTTACCAGCCAACGTGGACGTGCTACAACCAAGGTGAGTTTTCGCAGAAAAATAAAGTGAAGTAAGGTAGGAAACCAGTGAATGAATGCTTTCAAGGAACCAGCCTGAGCGGCTTCAGGGAGAACACGGTACTCGATTTTGAATGGAATATCTCATGTCAACTCAAATTAAGAGCGAGCGGCCCTCATTACTGACTTAATATGAAAATTTTCTCATAAAGCTCAAAGTTCTACATGATGCATGCTGGGTTAAAAGAAAAAGGATAAAGAAAACTAAAAATAGAAAATAGTCAAGGATAATATTACTAAACCATCAAGACTTGATCAAGAATCCAAATCTCTAAGCTGATACTAAGCTGAAGCCTGTTTATCAATGCACCAACTTAGAAAGTGGAACTGTCGTCCCAAATCTTAGATGACCCAATGACCTATCCGTGTGATCAAGACTCTCCTAGAACTATCATTGTTTTTGCTGAAGGGGAACTCAAATTCCAGGTTCATCAGAACCACAATGTCCTTGATATACTATAATAGAGTAGATACCGTATAGTAACAATGCATACATGAGGAGATACAAAGGAGGGAATGATGTCACCAAAGAAAAAATTCGAGCAACTCGAGATCTGCATAACCTGTTCTTTTCTGCGCTCAAAGATCATTAGCTCAAAAACTCATGATATGATCAATGCAGCAAGATATAAAGTGTAAGTTCATCAAATAAGCACAAAGCCATAAAACAATTCATAAAATATATGTCTCAGGAAATAACGACTTCATGCAAAGCGGCGAGAATGCTAAATGACGACAACTCAAAGGTCATTAATCAACTTCACTATTCAATTCAGAATCGGACTGGAAATAATGCCTGCGTGAGAAGGCGCTAAATAAATGATGGCATCTGCTATGTCGTGCTTCAAAATAATGACGACAATGGCTTCGTCGTTAATTAGCTGTAACTTCCGGTGCCCCGTTCCCTGTTCGAAAACAAAACTCCAGAGACCCAATTCAACTCAAACCTGAATTGCGCTGTTCGACTACCTGCTAAGGCTTCAATTATTATAAAAATGGTGCGTCCTCTCTGCTAAACACATCCAACTGAACTGAGTGCCGAGACAGTAATAGAGAATAGCAGAAGCAGTAGAGAACAGGGATTTGTTCTCAATCGAGAGAAGAAGAACCCTCCCTCAAGATGGATAGGATGATGCAATGGCCCTTGAAGAAATCTAAAGTGGGATTTCCCAGAATTTCAGAAATTGAAGGCCATATCAATGGAAGGATTGCTATGAACCAAGTAAGTATCAAGATTTTGAACTTCTATTCTACCACCCCCCCTTCCTAAGTTCTGACCATAATCTTCTTTCTTCCTTTCCTCCTTCTTTTATCTTTTCTCAGGATTATCAAAACATCCTGGGGGCAAGAAGATTCACCAAGAATAAATGGCTACCCCTCCTTCTTTCAAAACTATCCCTAGACATGAGGAATTACCTCTCTAGATGGCACCTTCTAGGCTTATTTACCCATGTTAAACACTATGATAATGTACACCAAGATTGGGCCGCTATGGGAGCCCTTATAGAAAATGGCATCCTACCACACACAAATTCCTATTTTCCACTTTTGAAGCCACTATACTCCTAGAAGAAACGGAGATGCTCCTAGGCTTGAAGAGGATGAAGCAAGGAGATGAAGGGAAGATGGCAAACATGACAAGGAGCATGAGTGCACATGAAGTGCTATCAAACTTAATTCCAAGCTCCAACATGGTGAATCAAATCAAGGCTACCAAGGTGATCAATCTTATGAACCTTGCAACATGGGTCTACAAGAGGATGGATCAAGCCAAGGAAGATGATCTAGAAAAGGTAATGAAGGCTTTTGTGATATGCTTGGCGGGAGCACTACTCTTCCCTTCATCGGAGGATTTTTTAGAAGAAGGGCAATTAATTGCTATTGCTAGCATATGGGAAGGGGAGAGATTAGGACCAGAGATGCTAGCCTATCTCTATAGTGGGCTTACCTCGGCGGCTATGGGGAGGCCTTTATATGGGTCCATGCTTTTATTTTCTAGTTGGGTAGACCTCCACTTGAAATTTGACCTATGTGAGGAAACTCAACAAGCAACTAGGATTTTCTCTAGAAGTCCACATCACTACATGACAGGCTCACTAGGATTATGTGAGAGAGTGGTGAACCAGGTACCAAAAGTGAAGAAGAGAGTGGAATGGAGAGAGCACCTAAAGGTTATGTCTAAAAATCTCTTTACATGCGCACCGGGATTCCTTAAAACTCAAGACATCCGCACACGGCTCTCATCCGGAGTGGAGCTTCGTCTAGTGGGCGCCACCGAACTAATCCTCTATAATGCTCACTGATGTCTACCACAATTCGGTCTTCCACGCTATCGCTTTGAGGAAGCGTCTCACCTTCCACTGATGATGAGGAGGAGATCAAGACAATCCAAGCTCTATGGAAGATCAACAAGCTACACCGACCTATGGAGAGGATTGAAGAAGACAAAGAGCAATGGAAGATCTATGCAATAGCCTTTAGGGGATTGAGACCCAACGTGGCTCATTAAAAATGTAATGATGCTTTTCTTTAATGAAATGAAGGATTTTTCCTTAATTGAGCCAAAGAAAGCATTTATAATAATCAATTCTTCCAATTCTTTGCAATTCTATCTTTCTGTACTAAGACGCGACTGCTATAGAGTTGCTAATTCCTGAAACAACGCCCTTCACCTCATCGTCAATTGCTTTAATCAATTTCCTGAAAATAAATAATCAGTCGATGATTGGCGCCTTCTACACAGCCGTTATTTAATTGACGCCCCATCAAATGGTCATTCATTCTTTTAAATTCTTTTGAATATTCACTTAATTTCCATAAAATGACGCCTTGGGAACAGTCGTCCGTTACGCAAATGACGCCTCTGTATGTTGTCGTCAATCAATTTCAAAAATAATAATATATTCATCCCATCATTGTTCTGACAACAATTACCATTCCCCATGCAGCAGAAAATGATGACCCCAGATGCTGTCGTCTAATCTTTAAATAGTGCCATGGAGATCGCTGTTATTCATAATTATTTCAAAATTTCAAAAATTCCAGCAATTCGTGCCTCTGTCAATCATTGAAATGACGGCAAGCACACATGCGTCAATTCTTTTCGAATCCAACAGCCTGACTTTCCATTTTCTTCTCCTTCCTTCCGTTATTCATCTTCTTCCTCTTTCCATTTCCCTGCTCTCCTCTCTACTCTCTCCCACCCCATGACCTTGCTTTCTTTTCCATCTCCCTCTTTCACTTCTCGTTTCTCATCCCTACGGCTTTCATCGGAGGCTCGGGCTCCGACAAACGACAACTGGTCATGGCCCCGGCCGTCGTGGACTTGGATGAAGAACAACCCGCCGGCGAGGAGTTACCTCCCGCGGCGACCGAAAGCGCTCCGCCGGCGGAGCACGGTGGAGAAGAAGAAGCTAATGTAGAAGGAGAAGAGGAAGGAGAAGATGAAGGGGAAGAAGGCAACGGTGACGACGAGGATGATGAAGAAGATGATGATGAAGATGAAGAAGAGGATGAAGAAGACGGAGAGGGAGAAGGAGAAGAAGAAAATGAAAATGAAGGAGAAGACGAAGATGAAGAGGACGATGAAGAAGATGATGAAGAAGAAGCCCCACCTCCCTGCCGGCCACTGCGGGGAGGGTTGATGGCGCCGGAGCCCAGCAAGGTAGGTCCCCTACCCCCACCATTTATTATATATATATTTTTGCTTTTTTTCTTTTCTGTTCTTCAATTTTCCATAGCCAACGGTGAAGGTAGGATGTTGAACTAGGAAAACCAGTAAATGACGCCCCTTAAGGCGTCGTCAATTCAAATGACGACCTATGGCAAGTCGTCAATTCATTTTTATTTTATGAAAATAGATAATAAGAAATAGCACCCTGAATCATGTCGTTATTTGAAAAACCCCATTTCTTATCTTTTCCTTTCATTACATCAAACTGCCATTTTTTATTTATTTATATGCACATTTTTTATATTATAAAAACACCGTCGAGACAAAAATTGCCTCAAAAATAGCACCTCCCCCAAGGGCATCAATTCAATAAATAACGGACACAGGGTCGTCGTCAATTCAAATAGTGATGAAATTAATCAGCAAATGGATTTTTCCTTTTGGCATATATATATTCATGTATCCTTTATGTTTGGCAGGGATTGATGCGGACTCGGATCTCTTGGGTCCAAGTTAGAGCGGCATATTATGGGTTCCCTGATTTCCAGAGGGCTAGGGCAGAGGCGATGGGGTTCGGCCCTTTTCTTAGCATTGAGCCCATGCGCCCCGACCTACCTTTGATTCAGGTCTTGAGAGAGGGGTGGGATAGGACCAGTCGGGCATTTTTGATGCCCTGGGGGCACATGGTGTCGAGTTTAGAGGATATTGCCAGGATCACCGAGTTGAGGGTAGACGGGGAGGCTGTTAGTGGAGTGACCCTTCCAGATTACGGGGAGCTACCCCAGAGACTATTAGGGCTGGAGACGATTACAGCGACCCCGAGAGAGTGTAAGACCATCTTCCGTACTGATCTGACCCTAGCTATGGGTTTAGGGGATTCTAGACAGAGACCGAGAAAGTCTATGGCATAGTTTTCAGAGAGGTTGATTGGGAGAGCCAGAGCTACCTACTGCCAGGACTCGGCTCAGAGGGAGCGAGCGGATCGAGATTTGAGGAGGTTTCTGTTCCTGATGCTTGGGAGGTTACTGCTAAGTACTAAGGGGGATGTTATCAACTGTCAATTCCTAGGCATCCTCGAGGACTTGGAGGGAGTTGGGAGGTACGCATGGGGAGCCACCCTGCTGGCACACCTGATGGCCGATCTGTCCACGGGGACAGGCCGAGAGATGACTGTTAGTGGCTTCTCACCTTTTCTTTAGGTATGCATTTTCCTTTTGGTTATTTATTTAAATGTTATGAACATGATTATGCATATTTATGAATGTTTATTGATGTAATTGATGAAAGCAAGTGTGGAGACACTTATACATGCCGATGGGTCGAGCTGACCCGCGACCCGGAGACGAGGGGGCCTTCCCACTAGCTCGGCGGTGGCTGCCTCTCCTGATTGGAGCACCACATGCTTACGAGCTGCGCGTTCTTCGGCGGGAGTTCCTTGACTACCCTGCCTCACTGGTACATGCTTAAAGTATGATGCAATTTCCTTCATTTCTTGCTTTATGAAATATGATGATATGATATGAATGCTATGATATGATGATATGATTGCAGGTGGTTTGGAGACCCTACCAGGGTATGACCGAGGAGGGTCAGCCTTGGGTCGTAGCGGGTAGACCTCGTTTTGTGCGTGAGCTTTGGGTTCACTACATGAACGAGGTCGAGCCGTTACGGCTCAGACTGGCGATGAGGACCCTCGGCCTACACCAGGAGTGGGTCGAGGTCGGAGAGCCACACAGGATTGGCAAGAAGACCTGCGGACGTACCGTCGCTACTGACTGGCGGATCCGGTTCCCAGACCAGTACACTTACTGGCAGCGTGGCGGGACCCGGGTTACTTCTCAGGCGGCAGACAACTCAGAGTACCTGCGGCGCTACTGGGAGGTCTTTGCCAGTCGACCCCAGATGAGGGTCACAGGGGTATGTATGAATGCATCCTTTCCTTTTTCTAAATGATGTATGTTTCTTATGCAACTAATATGCGATGAATGCAGGATGCACGAGATGCAGTGGTGATGGACATGCAAGTCCATCTTCACAGCCTGAAGGCCCAGCCTGCAGCCACGCGGACAGACCTGGAGATGCTGGTGAGTGCAACTATCTATATGCAATTGATTCCTGATTTATTAATATTTAGCCACTGACAATTTTAATGAATACAGCGTGCCCAGCAGGGGGCGATGACCAGAGATGCAAAAGGGGCCTTAAGCTCGAGGATGAGAGATTCGACTACCGAGATCGCTTCCTTGGAGCAGCGACTCGCAGGAGCAGTGGAGCGGGCCGTGGCAGCGGAACACGACCTTACAGCACAGGTAAGTTCAAAACCATACTCATAAATGCATTTCAATATATCATTATGTTCATAAAAATTGGTATCTTACAGACTGAGGAGCTTCGAGCTGTGATTACTTGCATCGAGGCAGGACAGCGTGACCTGGCTACACGGGTTAGTTCATAAAAACAATATCCATGTGCATTATTTACTTTCAGAAATTCGATGACATTAATATGATATGATGCATGAAGGTCGTAGAGCTAGCGGAGGCGAGGAGGCAGACATCGTTGGCGTGCACCGAGGTCGCCATCCGCGACCAGCGCATTGTAGAGCTAGAGGAGGCGCAGAGGCAGCAAGGAGAGTTGTCCCGCGAGGTGACAAAGATGAGGCTCCTCTTAGAGATGGAGCGGGGAGAGTGCGCCTGCGAGAGGGAGGAGCGGATGGCGCGTGAGTGCGAGCTTGCAGACGCGAGAGCACAACTGGCCGTCTCACAAGAGCGGCCACGGGTGACGGAAGAGCGGCTTCAGAGGGGCCAAGAGTGGGCGCGAGCTGCGGGACACTCCAGCGCCTTCGCCAGCACGACCTACTTGGCAGGTTCCTCGACCCGACAAAGGAACGAGGCAGAGGAGCAGGCTCGAGCTTCTGCTGCCTCCCGGGGGTCCATGCCCCCTCTACGGGCCCATGGCCGAGATGACGGTGACGTAGAGAGTAGGAGAGAGGAGGGTGGAGGCGAGTGTTAGAGAGAGATTTGTACTCCTCCACCTACATATTTTGTACTTAGATATTTATATACATGTGAGATTTTGATGTTACTTGAGTTGTTGACTTGTGCACTTGTGTACTTGACTTGCTTCTTCTCGTTCTTCTTTCCCCTGTGCCTATGTTTCACACTTAAACAAACAAATTAATTCATCTATTCGACTTGGCCCCTTGCTCAATAAGCAGAGGGTTGTCATTATTTTGACCTTGATAACAGGTCAAGGGGCCAAGCCTTTAATCAATTAAGGCAAAATAACGAAGAGATAGGAAAATACAACATGCAATCAGGCAAATGTATACTTAAATTGAAAGATGCCCACACACGAATGCAACCAAGCACATGATATAGCAAAAGAAGAAGCAGTGGGCGTACTCTTCTTTTCTCCTTTTTCAATCTTTCCTTTTCCCTTCTTTTTTCTCTTTTCTTTTAAATAACAACTCTTTAAAAGGCATTAATCATGGAATTGACGCCCCAAGACACTAGCGTTAATTGAAAACTATTTATTATTATTATTATTATTTATTATTATTATTTTTAAATGACGACATGCAGACATACGCGACTTAAAGAAATGGCGCCCTCAAGTGCGGGCATTAATTGGAAAAATATTTTTTTAAAAAAAATGACGACATGCAATCCGACGTTATTTACTGAAATGGTGCCCTCATGCACGGGCGTTAATTAAAAAACTATTTTTTAATCTTTTTTAATTTTGAATTGACGACATACAGACTGACGCTAATAAAAGAAATGACGCCCTCGCATGGAGACGTTAATTGAAAAACTATTTTTATTTTTTGTTTTTTGAGGTTTAGCATGGTACAAAAGGTCTTGAAACCTTACACAATCGCCATCTTAAATTCATTAATCATTCTGAAATGATTTAACAAAGGGTCAATGTGCTTAATAACTTGTGCTTTTGCTCATATCCTCTCGCGGCCCATCCTCCTTAGTCAGTCTTTTCCATTCTTCGAACTTATAACATACCATAGAGGGGGGAGTGAAGAATAAGTTGAGAAAGCTCACGAGAGGTTTTGGAGAACTAGGAAGCTTCCCTCCCCTACCCTAGTACCTGTTGGGGTTCGATCTTTGGCATAGGGAAATTTTTGTTGCCTTTTGCCCTTATTCATGCATGCTTAGGACTAGGGTTTTCCCTGCGGGGACTTTGCCCTCTTGACATGCTTTTCTTTTGTAACTTTGCACCTCTTTTCTTTCAAATAAAGTCCTAATTGTAATTGGGCTTTGTAGCATTGTTCCCTTTTGGGCCCTGACTTCCACCTACTATGGTGGCGGATAGGTTTGGTGGCATTCCCTCACTCGTACTCCCTCTCGCGAGCCAAAGAAAACAGAATAGGTATAGTTTTTATACTCTTAGTTTGACTCTAACTTTCCTCAAATTTTGAATCACTTTTTTAAGAGCAAAACGTGTAGTGTGTGCAGGTATTGAGCCCAAGCTAAACCACCAAGACTGAAGAATGAATTAGGGATTTTGATTTTTCAGGTTCCACGGCCTATGCACCATGCCAGCCCGCGATTATTTCAATTTCCCCCCTTTTTTTCTTCTTTTCTCTTCTTTTCTCTTTTTTTCTTTCTCTTCTCTTCTTCTATTTTTTTTAAGACTTAAGGGTAGTATTTCTTAAGTTACAATCTATTCCAAGGGTGAGCCAGTTGTTCCCCTTCGGCGTTAACCAGTTTGTAAGCATTGCCAGGATAAACTTCTTTTATTACGTAGGGCCCTTCCCAATTTGGTTGGAGTTTTGAACGAGGTCCACCTGGTTTTATAAAAATTCTTTTAATTACTATTTCACCGACTTTAAATTTTCTCTCGATCACTTTCTTTTGATAAAAACGTGAAATCCTGTTTTGATAAAGGCGCACATGCTCGGCGGCGGCCAGACGTTTCTCATTTAGGAGTTCCAATTGAGCAAGGAGAGATTCACGGCGTTCATCAATAGAAAACTCCTTGTCCAGTTATACTCTAAGAGAAGGAATAAGAATCTCATAAGGAACTATTTCCTCCATTCCATAAGTGAGGGCGAAAGGGGTTTGCCCAATAGGAGTACGAATGGAAGTGCGGTAAGCCCAAAGAGCTTCAACCAGCTTTTCTTGCTAATCCGCGAATTTATTAGCCTCACACATTTTCTTGATGATCTTAATCAAAGTTTTATTTGTTGTCTCTGCTTGTCCATTGCCCTGAGGATAATAAGGAGATGAATGATGCAGTGCAATGTTATACCTGTTGCAGAGGTCTTGAAGCTCTTGAGAGATGAATTGCGGTCCATTGTCGGTGATGGTTGACGCTTTAATTTCCACGTATGCTTCCGCTTCCGCCCACTTGGTGAAGTACTCCGTGGCCGTGAGTATAAATTATTTTGGTTTTGTGAGGAGGTTTGAATCACCAAGAGGTCTAATAATATCGAAAGCCCACATGGAGAAAGGCTATGGGGAGGACATAGGATGGACTGAAGAAGTAGGAGAATAAATTTTATCGACGTGCAGTTGGCACTTGACACACCTTCGAATGTAGATAGAACAGTCCTCTTCTAGAGTGGGCCAATAGAAGCCTAATCTAAGGGTTTTCTTAGCTAACATCTGGCTATTTACATGACCCCCACATACTCCTGAATCTGCCTCTTCTACGACATTCAAAGACCCATCATCGTCGAGGCATCTAAGTAAGACTCCAGTGAGACCTCTTCTATAAAGCACACCTCCAACCAGAGTGTATCTCTGAGTAACTCTTATGATGACTTTCTTCTCTTCAATCGTAGCCTCTTCTGAATAAGATTGATCCTGACAATACTTGGCAATCTCATAATACCACGGCTTCTCTTCATTATCCTGCTCTTCCTCAAGATCTAATAACATGATCTCCTTGTTCTCAATGATTCCTCCTTCCTTAACCTTCTTGAGCACCTCTTCCTTAATACTAAGGAATGCCGGATCTTTAATAGCCGAAGTGAGACGCCTTTGAACAATGATTGAATGGAAGTCCCTTTCGTGAAGGAAAACCAAAGAGGAAGCAAGATAAGCAAGAGCATCAGCTAGAATGTTCTGATCCCGAGGAACATGGACGAAGATTAGTTTAGTAAAAAGTTTGGCATAAGCGGAAGCCAGTTCTTGAAAGGGTTTAAGTTTAGGATCAAGTGTGCGACATTTGGTAAGCACTTGGCGAAGAATAAGCTAATTATCACCTACAATTTGCAATTGGGTAACACCGAATTGATGAGCAGCCTGCAGCCCGGCCAAAAGAGCCTCATATTCAGCTATGTTATTCGTAACTGAAAATGCGAGCTTAGAGTTAAGCGGAATAGTGATAACCTCAGGTGATAGGAGAACAATGTCGATCCCCATTCCTTATGAATTCTAAGATCCATCAAAATGTCATGTCCACATTGAATCAGGTTGATTGACGGACATTAGTTCCTCATCTGGAAACTCCGAGCGAACAGGGTCAAATCTAGGGAGAGGGTGTTGAGCAAGATGTTCTACTATGGCATAGCATTTAATTGCTTTTTGCTGAATGTAGATGATATCAAACTGAGAAATAAAGCTTTGCCATCGTGCCAATCGGTCAGTGAGAACATATTTTTTAAGGAGAAACTTGATAGGATTCATGCGAGTAATAAGATGAACTCATGAGCTAAGAAATAATGCTTCAACTTCGACACTACCCAGACTAAAGCAGCACAAGTCTTCTCCATAGCTGAGTACTTCTGCTCACAGGGGTTGAGAAGCTTAGACAAATAGTAGGATGCCCTCTCTTTCTTTTCTTCATCAATTTGCTCAAGGACAACACTTACAGAGTCATCCAGGACAGAAATATAAAGAACAAGTGGTTTTCCTAGAACTAGCGGCCTCAGGACCGGGGGATTGGCCAAATAATCCTTTAGTCCGTCAAAGGCTGCCTGACACTTGTTATCCCAATTAAATTTTACTCCCGATTTAGTAAGCTCGTAAAATAGCCTACACCTTTGTTAATGCTGGGAGACAAACCGGCGAATAATTTGCAACCTCCCGATCAATCCTCGAACTTCTTTCAAATTCTTGGGAGGAGATATATCCCTTATTGCCCTTGCCTTATTGGGATCAATCTCAATACCCCTTTTGCTGACTATGAATCCAAGCAATTTCCCTGATGAAACACCAAACACGCACTTCTTGGGGTTCATCTTTAACTGATACTCCCGTGCTCTTTACAAGACTTTGGCCAGAACCCCAGGATACTCAATCCTTGTCCTTGATTTCACTACTAGGTCATCCACATACACCTCTATAAAAATATGGATCATGTCATGAAAAATAGCCATCATGGCCCTTTGGTAAGTGACTCCGGCATTCTTCAGCCCAAACGGCATGACCACATAACAATAAGTATCCCAAGGTGTAGTGAATGAGGTCTTTTCCTGATCCTCTTTAGCCAAGCGGATCTGATTATAACTAGAGAAGCCATCCATGAAAGAGAGGGTCTCATACCCTGCCGTATTGTCAATTAGCAGATCTATGTGAGGGAGGGGGAAATCATCCTTAGGACACGCGCGGTTAAGGTCCCAAAAATCTATGCCAATTCTAACTCTTCCATCCTTTTTCATAACCGGGACAATGTTAGCCACCCAATTGGGATAGAGAACGACTCTAATAAATCTGGCCTTATGAAGCTTATCGACCTCTTCTTTCATCTTTAATGCCATATGAGGGTGGAAACATCTTAACCGTTGTTTGACCGGGACATATCCTGGCTTAAGTGTGAGATGATGTTCAACGAGCGTAGGGTCTAGACCTGACATATCCTCATAACTCCATGCAAATACGTCCTTATATTCTTGAAGAACTTGAATGAGTGCCTCTTCTTCGGAAGGCGGCAAATTTTTGCTGATGAGGACAATCCTAGGGTTTTCCTTGGTACCCAGATTGATCTCTTTGGTGGGTTCCTCTACTGAGGCTGATGGTTCGTCGAACCTCCTCATGGC
This sequence comes from Amorphophallus konjac, assembly GCA_022559845.1. Lineage (NCBI taxonomy): Eukaryota > Viridiplantae > Streptophyta > Magnoliopsida > Alismatales > Araceae > Amorphophallus > Amorphophallus konjac. Next base: position 209,073,570 of record CM040124.1, read on the forward strand.
ACTAGCAAAGGCATCAGCCTCGTCCTCATATTCTTCGTATTCTTCATCCCTGTCTTCGATAGGGTCTTCATCATCCATAACCTCGTACACACCAAACCCTTCATCTATAGAGCACATATCCTCACATTCTATCTCTGGTAGGAAGATCGGATCCTCTAAGAAACCAGGAAGAGTAAAACATGCCCGACATTTTCTAGCTAAATCTAGTAAGAACATACGGGAATCTGTCTACCCTTGACTTTCTTATGAGTAGCTACCCCAAGACTCCTATTAGAAGAGGAGGGAGAGGAACAAGATGACAAGCTAGACGAACTACCCTGATCTAGAGGAGGGAAAAGAGAAGAAGAGGAAGACACAGTAGATACATGAGAACGTACAGGAGAAGCCTCCTTATTAGAGGAGAAAAGGAGGTCCGCTAACGAACCTTGAAAGAGAGGCCCTTGGATCGGGGCACACTCACGAGCAAGATAGGAGGTCTCTTCAATAGAGATGGAAGATTGGAATGTTTGAATTTTGGCTTTATTTTTTCATTTTCAAGGATAAAGCAATGGGAGGAAGGAGCAGGAGGTGGTGTTGAAATTGAAAGATTAGAGAAAGATTGAATAAGAGATTGCCCATGCGGGGGTGTAATGGAGAGTTGAGAAAATTGCTCAAGGAGCAAAGGAGGAATTGGAAAATCTTAGAATGAATATGGAGATAGTATAATGAAGACCGCGGGTGGTCTGGGAATATCGGGGACAAAAAGTTTGGAGCACCAGAAGGTAATAAGTGACGGGTGTACGGAATCAAGAGAGAAAAGGCTGGCCCACAGCCTGTCCAGGGTGAAGCCTTCTTACAATGGCACATCTGGCTCGCCGGTATCGGTGTAGATACTCAAAAGCTGCCTCTTATCTGTAATTGTTGCCGGCTTTTCTATCAGCTCATGAATGAGTGGCGGCCAATCTGCATCAGTTGGCATAAATAGACGGCTTAAAGCAATGGTAGTGTCATTCATATCAAACCATCTATACCAATAACATTCCAAGTCATCCATCTTTCTTCTCTTATCCGATCTCAAGGACTCTAGGGCTTTATATGTGACCAGCGGGGCTACGTGGCAAGCAAACTGACGTTCATGTTGTTGTGATGCTAGCCGCGGATTCAAGGGGGGGGGGTGAATGAATCCCCAAAAAAAAAACTATAGCGGAATAAAACTTTGTCTACCCTCAATGAGATCTAATGAGACTACTGAGCTTTCTTGCTCAGGAAACAAAAGAAAAATTGAAGATAGATAACCCAAGGAATCGCGCGGACTCATCTCACAAATTCACTCAAGGAATAAGAAGCACTAAGAAGCACATGTCTCTATTAAGCACTCAGTCGAACACTTAATAGTAATATCAAAGTGAAATCAAACAGAAAAGCTTCTGATATAGAACGCTCAAACAACCTGAGATGGGGGATAGATGATATGGAACAGTATGCAAGGCAAACCATGATGGACATGATATTTTTAGGTGGTTCGGCCAGACCCACAGTCTGCCTACGTCCACCCCTCACCCCAAACCGAAGTGAGGCCTCCCTTACAAAAGTAAGAACCGCAAACTCAGTCTACAACAGACGCTGCCAAACATCTTGGACCGTGGGAGACAAATCCCTCAACCTGATCTAGCAACTCACAAGATCAGCACCCTAGCTCTAATACCCACAGAACTAGAACAGGAGGCACACCTCCCTTCCTCCAAACAGGAGGGGAACCGCTAGTGACACCCTGTCATTAGCCAACCAGAGGTCACGGACCTCTCTTCCTCCACACAAGAGGGAACAACCACGAGTAACACCAGGTCACTCGCAAACTGAAGACCAAGTCTCCCTTCTCCTGAGACCACAGGAGGAACCCTAACCTCAAACCAGAGGACCGGAAGAACAAATTGAGCAGATGAAAAGAACAAACGAAAAACAAAAATAAAAATAAAAACAACTGTAGCTCCGAAGAGCAATTCCAAAACAAGTCTTCAAGGGAAACTCTCTCTTCTCCTTCCTTAGCATTATCTTCACTTCTCAGATCTTTCTCTCTCTCTCTTCACTTTGTAGCTCTCTCACTCTCTCTGGACTTCTTCTTCTTCTTCTGTTGCTGGCTCTCTCGATTGGGCTGTCAAGAACTTCTCCTTCTCTTCCTTCGATCTGCAACCTCTTATATACTCTTATTGGGCATGTGGAGGAACAACTCCCGCCCATATGCTTCCCGAAGGCTCTCAGCCATGTGTCACCATCTGAGCGTTGTAGCCTTCCACGTGGCATTCTTTTAAAGACGATTCACCTTGGATCACGTGCCCCTCCTCGGAGAGAAAACTCTGTCCGAAAGACATTAGTTTAACACTTAGCACAGTTTGCACAGACGTAATGAGAAAGTAAGCGTAACCTGCATTGAGTAGAAGTATGTAAGTCAACCATTGCACTGACTTAGTACTAGGTGATTAGTGATTTGCACCGACCTCAAGAATGGTAGCGGCATGAATTGCACTGAGTTGATATAAGTAAAAAGTGGGAAATGCACTAACTTATGAATGTGTATGACACCATACGCACAGACCTTAGTGTCCAAACGTGCAAGTGATATGCACTGACATGATTCCATGAGACATAGGAGGAAAACTATGCACCGACTCGAATGTCTAAAGACATGTACTGACTTATAAAGTGTCTAGAACAGAGGATGCACCGACTCAAAAAAATTGTGCAAGATAGAAGATGCACCGACTCTAAAGATGTCTAGGACAAATAATGCACCGAGTTGGATTTGCGTTCCAAGCAAGAGTTGCACCGAGATGTAGACATCCTGTCCAAGTGAAAACTTGCACCGAGATGACGAAGAAAAATGCACGGACAAAGAAAGATGCAAGACAGAACTTGCACCGAGTCAAGAAACCCCGTCCAAGTAAGAACTTGCACCGAGATGGCGAAGAAGAATGCACTAACACTAAATAACGACACCAAACAGTGCGTGCTGGTCAAGAAATGCACGGACTAAAAAATTACACTGACCCCGAGAGGTGAGATGTAAAGGCAAGATATGCACTGACCCCTTTTTATGTAGCATGCAGGTGTGCACTGACCTGAGATAGTTGTGATATGCAAGTAGATGATACTAACAACGACCCTAGTACGTACAAGGTGTAGCTTGCACCGACCTCAGTCATGCACAAGGTGCAACTAGCACCGACCCTGATATGCATGTAGCAGCATTCTTTGCACCGACCCAATCGATACTAGGAACAAAGATTGCACCGAACGTTATACCCAAGAAATAGAGCATGTACAGACCGATAGAGACAGAATATGCACCGATGTTGATCATGCGTGAGAGACACTTGCACCGACCGTGCTAAACAAAACATTGCACCAACCTCGATTGCGCACCCTTAGACATAGCATGAGACACAGACTGAGACGCAGCACATGCACTGAGACACAAATGCACATGACATAGACTAATATGTAGCACATGCACTGACACTAGATGTGCTAAGACGCTATATAAGATGCAAGCACCACAGCCCTCATATGCCCAACCTATTTGATGAAATAGCATGCACACATACTCCACTACCAGCAATAAAGATCAAGCAAATGGATCACTGGATCACAGCAACTCAGAGCAAGTGCATACACATATGAAATGATACACATATGAAATCATGCACAAAGAATCAATGCACTGTCAATCTATCATGCAAACACAGGATGACTTATAGTGTTTGCTATCATCAAAATCACAGAGACAACACATGTACATCTTAATGATCTAACATATAAGTAACCACTATGGTTTGCCCGTCATGTTGAGTAACCCCTTTCACAAAGTGAGTATATAAAGTCCATGTGAGTGGCTGCTGGTCTGTTTTGAGGGTGGAGGTCGTGGCGACCCATGGCTCTTCCTTATCTTTGTCATATTTTTCTTTGCTCGGCCCTTTGTATCCTAGGCCGCCTCATGGAATAAGCTCGTGATGTTTAATGGGCTTTACTCTACCCTGGAGATTAATACCCAAGCCTTTGCCGGATCTGTACCCCATTTTCATCAAAATATTCCACCCCAGGGTATTTATCATATTCTTCTTTTTCTTGCCCTTAGAGGGTAGGGGTGATATCAATGCCGACGCATGGGTTGTAGTTGGAGGTCTTAGCAAATCCTGCCGCGGATCGACAAGATCTAACAATGATAACAAAGGCCTATTATCCGGCCATATGGAAGGTACTGACGTTGCTGAGTGTATGTCATCTGACTGTAAGATAGGCATGCTTGTAACCATGATGATGCGCCCTTCATGTGGGAACTTTATACATTGTTGATTTGTGGAAGGCACAGCATCGAGTTCTTGAATGTATGGGTGACCCAAAATACCTTTGAATGTTGGATCCATATCCAAAATGTAGAAATCTGCTATAATTGAGACCGGACCCAGCCCAACTTTTAAAGTAATCATGCCCAGCGGAGGTTTCTTCGTATTATCATAAGTAGTCACTGTGATAGTAGATGGCCGAATCTTACTGTCCGGTATGTCACACATCTTTAGAGTGCTAGGAGGCAACACGTTGATAGATGCTCCTATATCCACCAAGCATTATTTAACTGCCACATTGTTAATATCAACCGTGATGCACAAGGCATACTTCCTGGCTGGCTTCGGAGCTAATTCATGCTCGTAAAAAACAATGGCCGGTTGATCACTTGCTGGAGTCAAGACTGATGTGATCTGTTCGGCTGGAATGTCTTCATTGACCATCACCTTCTGAAGATACTCTTTCAAAGCCTGCTGGTGAATGGTAGATCTTTTTATCAGTTCCAAGATAGAAATCCTTGCCGGGGTCTCATCTAAGTCTTTTAGTAAGTCATACTAAGTGCCCGGTATGGATTCTTGCTCTGGCTCTTGTTCCTCTCGCCCCTCTGTGGACTCTGGCTCCCTTTATGGAAACACACGATGGAATATCCGTCCACTACGAAGCACCATGGTTTATGACGATCGCGCCTCTATCGGGTTGTGGTTAGGCGGAGGATTGATGGATGAGGAAGATGGGATGTTGGGGTTAACGGATGTTGGAGGAGTGACTAAAGAAGGAGCCCTTATGAGGTGCCTTGTTGGCTGAGGGGTAGTGGTAGATGGAGAAATAACAGTAGGAGGGGTAGAAGGCACCTGAACGGCTGAAGGAGGCGTAGGCCGAAGAAGGAGGGGTCTAGGTAAAAATGAGGGATTTGCGAGTAGAGGTGTAGGAATCTTTATTGGCGGAGGATTGCTAGTAGTAGTCGAGGGGTTAGGTGTTGGTGAGGGGCGAATGAGGAGTGGCCTATATGGTAAAGGCGAGGGATTGGTGACTGGAGGGGGGGTTTGTTATAGTGTGGAAGGTGGTGGGGGGCGAATGAGGAGAGGTCTAGATGGTAAGGGGTTAGTGATAGTGGGGAAAATTTGGTTAGTGGTGCGTAAAAAGAGACAGGATGGTTGGCGAAAAGGCGTCGGATGGAGAGGTGTTCTTAACAGACGCGGTGGTTGAGCTGGAGTTTAGTTTAAAGCCCCGATAGAGGCGTTCTCTTCATGCCACACTTGTCCTCTTTCCACTTCATGGAAGGAAGTCACAGGGTTCACTTGCTGGTTCGGAGGGTGCTCCGGTAATGGATTATGGACAATCCCCATGTCCAGTTGAGGTGCGGGAGCTTGCTGTTGTTGAGGAGGAGGTGGAACTTGCTGCTGAGCCTACTGCTGCCGAGGAGGTCTTCTTGCCTTCAAGGTTGTAATAAACTGCCTCATTTCATCCCAATTAATACCACCCTGATCATTTAAATCATAGATATAATCCTTGAAGTGAAAGCAATGATCTATATTGTGACCAAGCTGTCGGTGGAAGACACAATACCGAGAGGTATCCAAATTAGAGGGCCAGTCCGTTCTTTCTTTTGGCAAGGTGAGCAGGTTGGCGGCCATGAGTGCGTTAAAGATGTCAGGAAGACTTTCAGGTAATGGTGAGTATTGGGCCCTTTTGGGACCTAGTGGTCTTCGTAGCTGTTGGGGGCCATAATTGGTGGGTGGCGGCACTTGGTGGTATTGCTAAGGAACTGGGGGGTTGTGGTGGACGGCTTGATTTTGCGGAGTAGGATGGAAGGGTCGAGGGGGAGTATTTGTTTGGGGAGCGAGATTAAAGAAAGGGAGTTGTTGTGGAGGTTGCGGAGGTCTTGGGTTAGGGTTGCGGAAAGGTACGGGGTTGCCAACCACGCCTACCTGCTCATTAATAACGGTGCCCTCGGTTGTGCCACCACTATTGTTAACATTGGTATTCTTCCTGACCATCCTTGGTTTCTATTCAAATATGCCCATAATGGATGAATCGTTCATCTGAGTTTGTATATATCTAGCTCTCTCATAGAGCTCTTCCATAGTGCTCAACTTATTCATGGCTAAAATATGATGGAATTGCGGAGTAGAATTTGATCTGATCATCTTAACTTGCTCCATTTCTGAAAGGGTGCCTTACAATCTTTCGGCCATAGATCTCCACCTATCGGCAAATGAAACGAAGTCCTCCTCGGGCTTCATCTTCTCGGCAACAAGGTCTGTGACTAACAAACATGGACCCACACGGTCCTTATATTTTTGTAGGAACTTCTGCTAAACAACATCAAAATCACTGGCTTCAGCCGACTCCAAAGAATAGAACCATTCAAGTGTTGAACCATCTAGAGACCTTCTAAAGATATGGGTCAGGGAGATCTTATTATTCTGCCAGAAGGATGTTTCGTACATGAAATCTTTCAGATGAATGAACAGGTTACCTGTTCCATTATAGCGCCAGAAATTTCGCATCTCTGAGGAAGGAAAATGGAAAATCGACAAAGTGGGGAGGGCAATCTCCGGAGCATTCTTTGGTGCCGTGACCTTCTTAAGCTACTCCTCCATACTAGCTATATTCTGGAGGAGTATGGTGTTGGTATCAGACTCGACTGGGGCCAGATTAGAAGGGAACGGATTCAGCATAGGCCTCCTTAAGAATTAGGGAGGTGGAGGATATTGGGGCCTAACCACTAAGTGGCTTTCCGGTTGAGCTGGCATAACCATGATAGGAGTTGGTGGACGTGAAGGAATCTTATGTGAGACCGCCTGGTCATTAGGAGATGGATGGCCACCCGCGGCCTGAGGAGGATTTGAAGATGAAGGGACAGATTTCCCTTTTAGAGCGGCCTGGACCGCCTGACGTTGAGAATCATCTAATTGAGATAGAGCATGAATCAAATCATTAAGATTAAAAGATAGGGAAACATCCCCAGGTGTATTTTGCATGGTAGGTTGAGCTTGTGAGGAAGGCTCAACCTCTTGAGTAGTGGTGTCCACTACATGGACCTGAGAATAATAAGCATGGGAGGGAGCATGGTTTCCCTCATAATGGGTGAAATTCTGAGGGGGAACCTCATAGGATGGGTCAAATTGACCCTCCTCATAACCATCATAAGAGTACCCGTAGTTGGCTATGTTAGTGATTTTACCTGAACGAAGTTGCATGTTTAAGGCACAGAAAATATCTCAGACCAACAAATATAGGTAAGAAATAATCACCCAATCAAGCAAGTTGTTCACACAAGTTGTAATGAACCCAAGAATTTAAGGTTTTCTTTGAGATTAAGATGGATTTTAAAAATATAATCAATTCTCTCTTCTTCAATGTGGGTCCAAGTTTCAAGTTTGGGTATAATCTACGGGTCAACTAAGTTATTTCTCTCTCCTTACCAACGCATGGGTTGACTAAACTCTGGGTACTTCAAATGGTACAATCGGCCCGATGTCCGTGAGAGAATCCACGGGTGCGGGGACTTACAGAGGCCTTGGAAAAGGAGTTTCCAGTCCAAAGAGACGGAATGCTCAATGGAGAGTCCTTCTAATTACAAGAAAAGGGTATGGAATCCTAGGAGTGTAGAGAGAGGACGTCTCTCAACCAAATGCCCTAGGGTGCAAGCTAATGCAGGCAGATCAATGAGCATTAATCAGATAATCAATAAGTGCAGCAAACGGATGAAGATAACAGTAAAATCAAGGTTATGTGAAAACAGAACAAAATGACGATGATGAGGGCATCTCCCGACACCCCTCTAGCTTTGATCGCCTACACACTCTTGATATGGATTGATCATGATCTACACTTGTTATCTTCATTTCCCAAGTTTCATTTTATGTATTTTCTTTTTATTGAGTCCTATCTTATGTATTTTCCTTTATTGAGTCATATGGTTTTAGTCCATTTCCCTTGTTATGTTTAATTGGGCCTTATTACTTTAGTTATGGGCCCATAGGATTGAGTCTAGGATATGCTCGGTCTTTTATCTTATTGTCAAGGGTATTTTGGTCATGTAAAGAATGGTTGCCTATATATAGGCCCCATCTCTCCTCTTGTATTCAACTTTTGATGAATATTGAAGAAAACCCTTTCAAACTCTCTCAATATCTCTCTCTCTCTCATTATCTCTCCATTCTCTCTCCTCCTCTCTCTAAATTTCGAAATTCACTCTCTCTCCTCCCCCTCTCAACCACTTCCAACCCCCACCTACCTCCATTAACTCCCCACAACTTCCCACAACCCCTCTTTAATCCTCACCTAGTCCCAAGGAAGTTCCACCACTCAAAACCCCACCCTCCAACCACCACCTACCCCTTTCACTTCCCTAAGCATATCTCCACCTTCCCAAGGCTGAATTAACTCATTCCAAAGCCCAAATTCGAATCTCCCCTTCCCTCCTTGCTCCCTAGGTCGCACCCCTCCTCTCCCCTCAAGCCAAGTTCACCCCCCTCCTCTCTTCTCCACTCCAGCTTTGTGTGCAGGCCGACCTGCAGTTTAGCACTCTGTTGCAGCGACGTCCACGACTGCATCCTGATTCTTCTGGTGGCGTGGCCTAACTTTCTGGAAAGGCCTCCCTGTGCTCTTCGCAGGCGAGGTGGAATCACTCCATTCCGAGTTCGTGGCCGTCCGTGAAGGCTGTTCTTCCCCGACTGCGCAGAACCTCTCAGACCAGGAGCCAGAGCGGCAGAGAAGACTCTCCCACGACAAACCTTGAAGGAACCAGTCTTTGAGGTCTTCTACAAAGTTCTTCCTCCCCCTGTCAGCGTCCAGGAACAGAAGGCGGAACCCTGTTCGGCATCCGACAACCAGAGATACCAATTTTCTACCACACCCACGCCGGTCTGCCTCCTCACAGTCTGCACCGACCACCGTCCACTTCTCTGGACACCCAGCTCATCTCCAACATCATAAGACTTCGCCGTTTGTTTTGCTGCAAAGTAGACTCGTCCACGATTCCAACGAGTCTAGCGGTGCCAAATTTGGAGCTCAGGAGCGATCGTGGCAGCTTCTGCAACCTGCTGTTTCAGACTGAGCTCGGCCAGAGACCAGAGCTGCATCCATCTTCCAGTCGCTGGAGCAGTCAGCCCCCAGATCAGAACATTGTCCAAAAAATTCAAGCCACACCCCTCTCCGGTTAGCAAGCTTTTGGCGCAAGTTTCATGAGATTCCAAGTTCGGTGGAATTATTGGCAGCATCGACATCGGCCCTCTGTCCAGAATTACAGAAGCTAGGCAGAATCGGCAAAGCTCGGAAAGTCGACTCTATCTCGCTCGTTCCCCTCCCCGCTTGGCCGGCTGAAGGCCCCTCCCTGCGTGGAGGTAATTTTTGGTTGTAATACATTAACCCCCACCGCAAGATCCCCCCCTTGCAAGGGGCGTAGTGCTGTACCTCTTCACATTTTCAGGTCAAGCTCCATCGCCGCGGCGATCGGGTGTATACCCTCGCCTCCCGGCGCGCCCTCGTCTCCGAACGGGATCGGTGTCTTCACACCGATCAGGTGAGCTTCTGATCACACCCTTGTAGCTTCATTTCTGCAAATGTAGTATTGCCTTGAATGCCCGTCGGACGGTAAGAGAGTGCTCGGAATTCATTTTAAGCAATATCGTGCCCACCGCGGCCCGTGAGTGAGTGCCACCCCACACCCCGCCTTGCGGGCCAGCCACCCACAAAGTTGGGACTCCCAGGCCCATTGGAGGTCAGCCTTAGCATTGTAAGTCCATTAGGACAATTGGGTCCCGCCTCGGACCCTCACCATCATCTCCCGGACCCACCGGGTGAACGTGTGAACCGAGTGAGCAGAAATCGTCGTTGTGTGAATCATTGAGCGCTCGTATGCTTGCGGGTCTAAGTCCTAGGGTCACCTTATCATATTTAGTGGTCTTTGGGCTGTGCCACATCAAGTGGTATCAGAGCGGTCATAGGCTTATCCTTACAAGTCTAGTCTTGGGTCACACTAAGTCTTTCATAGGTGCATCCGCACACCCTTGCATAGCCCACCCAACCTTACATGACCACTCGTAGTGGTACTCGCTTTCAACCCAATACTACATCTTCCAATCCCACAATGAATCCAAAACCCCAAGGGATGCCTACCACTAACACTCATGACTTCAACTACTTCATGAAAGTCTTGACCTATGCCAATGAGCGGCTTGATAACATATCGGGCCGACTCAACCAACTTGGAAAAAATAGGCCCGCCCTAAGGACGGACGATAGGATGGCCCCTTTCCCACTTCCCACCTTTGATGGGACCTCTCCTAGCAAATATTTAGATTGGGAAGCTACAATGGACCAATACTTCAATTGGTATCATATTTCCGAGGATGAAAAGGCATGGGTTGCCAAAATACAACTAACCAAAAGGGCTCAAACTCATTGGTGTAAAATTGAGGGCTTAAGGATAATTAGACGGGAAGCTCCCCTCACCACATGGGAGGACATGAAGGATCAACTAAGGGCTAGGTATGTGTCCCCATCCCACTCGGATCACCAAAACCCAAGGAGCACTCCCACTCCTCCCACCCCACCCGTCCAAACCCTTATCACTAAAACCCAAGTACCTAAGACCTCCACCTTCCCACCTAACCCCATGAGGTCCCCCACATCCCAACCAAAACCCCCTTCCCTAACCTACACTAGTCAAGCCCCTTTAGCCCCCACTTCCACCCCAAGTGATCCCAAGGGCAAGAGACCCCTAACCAACCCAATTCCCTCCATGGTGACCACCACTCATCCAACCCTCACCATTAAAAACCATGTGGACACCATGTCCACCCCTCCACCAAGGCCCATAATGGCCACCACCCCAAAACCCAAAACCCCTCACCCAATCCACCTCCCGCTTCCTACACCAATCTTACCCCAAATTAGGCCTCCACTACTTCCACTCCCAAGTCCAACCCATGTCCGACCTTGCTCACCTCCTCGAGTGCGCCATGCCTCGACTAACACCAACCCACCCACCATAGACCTTCCTACCCCATTGTCCTTAGGAGTTGCAACCCACACACCTACCCAAGTGGAGAGGGATACCAATTCGGATCCACCTCCCAAAATCAAGGAAATCCAAGGGCCATACAACTCACCCACCCCTCCTAACCTAGTTCATCAAGAGCTATACACCCTTCCCCATGACACCATCACCATAGATAAGTCCATATTCCTATGGCTCAAGCGAGGCCTCACCATTCCTAGTTTACAACCAAGCCACCTACTCATGGGACATCAATCCCAACTCATTCCCACTCAGCCTCATGTCACTTATCAAACCTCCTATTGTGTAGAAGATTTGGGAGACTTAGTGGCCTACCTACATTGGCAAGTCCACTTGACCGATATGCTAGCCATGAGGCCATCAGAGTCTAGCACCATTAGCTTAGCTTACCCCACCATTGGCTCCATCACTTCCATCTACACCAATGGCCAATTTACAAGTGAGATCATACTCCTTCTTCCCATGGAGGAGGAACCCATCCTAGTCTACTCCCCAACCATTGAGATCCCAAGTACTTTGATTAGACAACCCATTAGCAACCTTGGCCCAATTATCTTAGAGAGAGATGATTCGCCATTTGAGGACCTTGAGAACATGGAGTACCCCTACCTAGGTGACCCTTACCATAATCCCTTTGACCCTTTTCTATGGGAGCCTAAATCTCCATGTGACCCACTTTCCCTACTCACCACCCACCTCACCTTACCCACATCGCCCATGTCGACCCAAACTCCTCCCTTCCTAGAATCGGGTTACAACATGAGAGCCTTGACCTTAAGCAACAAACACCTTGGGATTGATGAAGTGCCCCACCCCATAACCACGTTCGTAGATCCCTTCGACCCATTCACGTGGACGTTCAAAAGTCATCCCACATCTATGCACATGGAAGTCACCTTTGGGATAAACATGCATGTGTCCAGGCCTACCACACCATTTGACATGATTCATAAGTCGGATACATTCATCTACATCACCCACATGTCAAGTAGGCAACATAAGTGGACCATATTCGGATGTATTGGCCCACCTTCATTCATCATGAGTCTTAAGCATGATAGGAGCATACATGGATGTCCGGGTCCCCCGACATTTATCACACCCATGCATAAAAGGTTCATCTATGGATGTCCCGGCCCTCCTAAGACTACCACAGTCTTCATAGCATCAAAGTGTGATCGGTCTACATTTGGCTGCCCAGGTCCACCTTAGCATACGCATTCTCGCAAGCATATAGGAAGGATCAATGAGACTTACAAAAGGCGGGCAGATGCTCATCGGCGCCACTACGAGTTCCAAGTGGGAGACTCGGTGATGGTGAGGACGGAGCAGCTCCTTCCGGGACCTGCCTCCAAGTTGAGGGCACGGGGTTCGGGACCCTTTCGAGTTCTACGACGACTTGGCAGCAATGCTTATGAGCTTGACCTACCAGAAAGCTATGGGGTGCACCCTACCTTCAGTGTGGTGGACCTGGTACCCCGCAAAGGCCCCGCGGTGGAACCCATTGAGGAGCTTGAGCCTTTACCCCCCCTTATGAGAGACACTCCCGGAGGGACTCCACTTTCTAGCTTGAGAGACCGACGAGAGCAGGTAGAGGCAATACTGGATGAGCAGAGTATCATTACGAGGCACAGGGTGTATCAGCGCTATCTGGTTAGGTGGAAGAGCCGTCCCCCGATCGAGGATACATGGGTGAGTCAGGGAGGATTTGATATGCTTGGATCCCGACATGATGGAGCAGTACGACAGCCAGGCAGACCCATACTCGACAGGGTCGAGCTCTCCCCACCCCGGGGGATTTGATGAGGGCATCTCCCGACACCCCTCTAGCTTTGATCGCCTACACACTCTTGATATGGATTGATCATGATCTACACTTGTTATCTTCATTTCCCAAGTTTCATTTTATGTATTTTCTTTTTATTGAGTCCTATCTTATGTATTTTCCTTTATTGAGTCATATGGTTTTAGTCCATTTCCCTTGTTATGTTTAATTGGGCCTTATTACTTTAGTTATGGGCCCATAGGATTGAGTCTAGGATATGCTCGGTCTTTTATCTTATTGTCAAGGGTATTTTGGTCATGTAAAGAATGGTTGCCTATATATAGGCCCCATCTCTCCTCTTGTATTCAACTTTTGATGAATATTGAAGAAAACCCTTTCAAACTCTCTCAATATCTCTCTCTCTCTCATTATCTCTCCATTCTCTCTCCTCCTCTCTCTAAATTTCGAAATTCACTCTCTCTCCTCCCCCTCTCAACCACTTCCAACCCCCACCTACCTCCATTAACTCCCCACAACTTCCCACAACCCCTCTTTAATCCTCACCTAGTCCCAAGGAAGTTCCACCACTCAAAACCCCACCCTCCAACCACCACCTACCCCTTTCACTTCCCTAAGCATATCTCCACCTTCCCAAGGCTGAATTAACTCATTCCAAAGCCCAAATTCGAATCTCCCCTTCCCTCCTTGCTCCCTAGGTCGCACCCCTCCTCTCCCCTCAAGCCAAGTTCACCCCCCTCCTCTCTTCTCCACTCCAGCTTTGTGTGCAGGCCGACCTGCAGTTTAGCACTCTGTTGCAGCGACGTCCACGACTGCATCCTGATTCTTCTGGTGGCGTGGCCTAACTTTCTGGAAAGGCCTCCCTGTGCTCTTCGCAGGCGAGGTGGAATCACTCCATTCCGAGTTCGTGGCCGTCCGTGAAGGCTGTTCTTCCCCGACTGCGCAGAACCTCTCAGACCAGGAGCCAGAGCGGCAGAGAAGACTCTCCCACGACAAACCTTGAAGGAACCAGTCTTTGAGGTCTTCTACAAAGTTCTTCCTCCCCCTGTCAGCGTCCAGGAACAGAAGGCGGAACCCTGTTCAGCATCCGACAACCAGAGATACCAATTTTCTACCACACCCACGCCGGTCTGCCTCCTCACAGTCTGCACCGACCACCGTCCACTTCTCTGGACACCCAGCTCATCTCCAACATCATAAGACTTCGCCATTTGTTTTGCTGCAAAGTAGACTCGTCCACGATTCCAACGAGTCTAGCGGTGCCAAATTTGGAGCTCAGGAGCGATCGTGGCAGCTTCTGCAACCTTCTGTTTCAGACTGAGCTCGGCCAGAGACCAGAGCTGCATCCATCTTCCAGTCGCTGGAGCAGTCAGCCCCCAGATCAGAACGTCGTCCAAAAAATTCAAGCCACACCCCTCTCCGGTTAGCAAGCTTTTGGCGCAAGTTTCATGAGATTCCAAGTTCGGTGGAATTATTGGCAGCATCGACATCGGCCCTCTGTCCAGAATTACAGAAGCTAGGCAGAATCGGCAAAGCTCGGAAAGTCGACTCTATCTCGCTCGTTCCCCTCCCCGCTTGGCCGGCTGAAGGCCCCTCCCTGCGTGGAGGTAATTTTTGGTTGTAATACATTAACCCCCACCCCAAGATCCCCCCCTTGCAAGGGGCGTAGTGCTGTACCTCTTCACATTTTCAGGTCAAGCTCCATCGCCGCGGCGATCGGGTGTATACCCTCGCCTCCCGGCGCGCCCTCGTCTCCGAACGGGATCGGTGTCTTCACACCGATCAGGTGAGCTTCTGATCACACCCTTGTAGCTTCATTTCTGCAAATGTAGTATTGCCTTGAATGCCCGTCGAACGGTAAGAGAGTGCTCGGAATTCATTTTAAGCAATATCGTGCCCACCGCGGCCCGTGAGTGAGTGCCACCCCACACCCCGCCTTGCGGGCCAGCCACCCACAAAGTTGGGACTCCCAGGCCCATTGGAGGTCAGCCTTAGCATTGTAAGTCCATTAGGACAATTGGGTCCCGCCTCGGACCCTCACCATCATCTCCCGGACCCACCGGGTGAACGTGTGAACCGAGTGAGCAGAAATCGTCGTTGTGAGAATCATTGAGCGCTTGTATGCTTGCGGGTCTAAGTCCTAGGGTCACCTTATCATATTTAGTGGTCTTTGGGCTGTGCCACATCAGACGACCTGACAGTAGTTGCTATCTCAGTAAACAGCGTCTGTGTGGCAGTCGCTAATCACGGTAAACCGTGAGAAATAATGATCAGTAAGATGAAATAGCGCCTTGGTGTGAGGCGCTGAATATGTGAATAATGCCCATGTGGAGGGGCGTTCATTAGCAGTGAACAATGACCACCGTATAAGAAGAAACAACATTAACTGAAGAAATGATACCTTGAAGTGAGGATTTGAATGCGTGAATGATGTCTCTGTGGAGGGGCGTTTATTATAAAAAAAATGATAATACGAAAAATAATGCAAACAATGCCTCTGTGAGCGGTCGCTGATTATGGAAATAGCGGCTGGAGAGCAGTCGCTAATCAGTTTCAGAGATATAAAAGCTAACAGAAATCGAATTTTCTTCTTAAAAATGCTATGAACAGTTTAAAAATTGGCTAATCTAGTGAGAGATGTGCACGTGGTGCACAAGGGGAGTGTACTTCGTGGAGCACGAAGGAGGGGCACACGTGGGTGCCAAAGGAGTGGCACACGAGGGTGCCAAAGGGAGGGGCACACGTGGGTGCCAAAGGAGGGGTAGTCAAAATAAAAATAACAAGGGTCCCACTGTGATCGCCAATTTGTGAATGTGTCACGTAGACATTAGAAAGAAAGAAAATTTAATTTCTTAAAAGAAAGAAAGGAAATATAGATAAAATAGATAGATGATGGGAAATAAGGAAAAGGAATAAGAGAGAGCATGTGATGCTCTAAAGGAGGGTGATCGCTAGAGGGGTTATCTCAAAAAAAACAAAAGGATGATCGCATGTACCTTGTGAAAAGTGGGGATGATCGTGACTCCTTTCTTCCTCCTTTTACCGGCCAGCCGATGAAGGGGGTTCTTTTCTTGATTACCCTTGTAAGACAAACAAAGTCAAGGAAATAATATGGATTAGCCAAGGTGTGTAGTATCAATGCTCTAAAGAAATAAAGCTATGCAACATGAATATGAACACACCTCGTGTGTTTTGTTTAAACCCCTAAGAGGAGTAAAAGGGATGGGAGATATATGCTATGGATGCAAAGCAAACAGTATATGGTATGCAGAGAAGCTATACGTGATGACTGCTTCTAGCAAAGATAGCTAGAAGGAGATGTGTATGAGATGAATAATGAGGAAAAGCTAAGAAAAAGAAGGGAGCCTCTCTGCTGTTGCTGCAGCAGTAAAGGAAGAAAGACAGAGGAAGCTTCAGTCGTAGGAGGAAGATTGCGAGAGGAAGACCACCGTGAGAACTGCACTGCCATGAAAGCACAGTAGAAAAGCCCTGCAATTGTTAGTGAAAAACTCTCGCTACTCTTTCTTTTTTTAACAGAAATCTCTCTTCCTCGCACGGATCCTCTCTCTCTCGCGGGTGGCCTTCAAGGAAGAGTATTGTTGACACCTGAAATATAATCAAGAACAAAGATGGGACCGAAGAGAAGATCAAAGCAGAACCATCAATGAAGACCCTTATAATCTCTGCAAAGCCAGAACTAAAGAAGAGCCGTCATTAAAGCTATCTACCCAGCTGAAGCCCTCCCCGGCCAAGCTGATGTCCGGTGCTATCATCGCCCAGATGACAGTACTGATGAAATTGTAGTCTATTGACTGATGAAAACCTCCAGAAATGTTCTGATGAAATTATACCAACTCACCAACAAAAGGCCTGCTGCGGTTCTAATATGCTTAGAGGGTCAGCAAGTCCACGAGAAGTCTTAAAAAGGGCCTAAATGGGCCTACGAAATGGGCTCGTGGAAGTGGCGCCGAGATACTCCACGAATGCCACCTAACGCGCTGGGAGCTGCTGAGCGACTGATGCGCGCCGTGAAGATGAGAGGTCACGCCCATTCCCATCTGCCGAGAAGCCAAGGGGCGGGGTCTATATAAACCCACTCCTTCGAAAGAAAGAAAGGAGAGAGCAGAGAAAAAAAAAGCGAAGAGGGCAAGAGAGAAGAAACCTACGACCTCATCCAGAAAGAAAAGAGGGAAAGAGCCAAAGAAGAAAAGAGAGAAGAGAGAAAGCAGAGAGGAGGTGATGTGGCATAGCCCAAAGACCACTAAATATGATAAGGTGACCCTAGGACTTAGACCCGCAAGCATACAAGCGCTCAATGATTCTCACAACGACGATTTCTGCTCACTCGGTTCACACGTTCACCCGGTGGGTCCGGGAGATGATGGTGAGGGTCCGAGGCGGGACCCAATTGTCCTAATGGACGTACAATGCTAAGGCTGACCTCCAATGGGCCTGGGAGTCCCAACTTTGTGGGTGGCTGGCCCGCAAGGCGGGGTGTGGGGTGGCACTCACTCACGGGCCGCGGTGGGCACGATATTGCTTAAAATGAATTCCGAGCACTCTCTTACCGTCCGACGGGCATTCAAGGAAATACTACATTTTCAGAAATGAAGCTACAAGGGTGTGATCAGAAGCTCACCTGATCGGTGTGAAGACACCGATCCCGTTCGGAGACGAGGGCGCGCCGGGAGGCGAGGGTATACACCCGATCGCCGCGGCGATGGAGCTTGACCTGAAAATGTGAAGAGGTACAGCACTACGCCCCTTGCAAGGGGGGGATCTTGGGGTGGGGATTAATGTATTACAACCAAAAATTACCTCCACGCAGGGATGGGCCTTCAGCCGGCCAAGCGGGGAGGGGAACGAGCGAGATAGAGTCGACTTTCCGAGCTTTGCCGATTCTGCCTAGCTTCTGTAATTCTGGACAGAGGGCCGATGTCGATGCTGCCAATAATTCCACCGAGCTTGGAATCTGATGAAACTTGCGCCAAAAGCTTGCTAACCGAGAGGGGTGCGGCTTGAATTTTTGGACGACGTTCTGATCTGGGGGCTGACTGCTCCAGCGACTGGAAGATGGATGCAGCTCTGGTCTCTGGCCGAGCTCAGTCTGAAACAGAAGGTTGCAGAAGCTGCCACGATCGCTCCTGAGCTCCAAATTTGGCACCGCTAGACTCGTTGGAATTGTGGACGAGTCTACTTTTCAGCAAAACAAACAGAGAAGTCTTCTGATGTAGGAGATGAGCTGGGTGTCCAGAGAAGTGGACGGTGGTCGGTGCAGACTGTGAGGAGGCAGACCAGCATGGGTGTGGTAGAAAATTGGTATCTCCGGCTGTCGGATGCCGAACGGGGTTCTGCCTTCTGTTCCTGGACGCTGACAGGGGGAGGAAGAACTTTGTAGAAGACCTCAAAGACTGGTTCCTTCAAGGTTCGTCGTGGGAGAGTCTTCTCTGCCGCTCTGGCTCCTGGTCTGAGAGGTTCTACGCAGTCGGGGAAGAACAGCCTTCACGGACGGCCACGAACTCGGAATGGAGTGATTCCACCTCGCCTGCGAAGAGCACAGGGAGGCCTTTCCAGAAAGTTAGGCCACGCCACCAGAAGAGCCAGGATGCAGTCGTGGACGTCGCTGCAACAGAGTGCTAAACTGCAGGTCGGCCTGCACACAAAGCTGGAGTGGAGAAGAGAGGAGGGGGCGAACTTGGCTTGAGGGGAGAGGAGGGGTGCGACCTAGGGAGCAAGGAGGGAAGGGGAGATTCGAATTTGGGCTTTGGAATGAGTTAATTCAGCCTTGGGAAGGTGGAGATATGCTTAGGGAAGTGAAAGGGGTAGGTGGTGGTTGGAGGGTGGGGTTTTGAGTGGTGGAACTTCCTTGGGACTAGGTGAGGATTAAAGAGGGGTTGTGGTAAGTTGTGGGGAGTTAATGGAGGTAGGTGGGGGTTGGAAGTGGTTGAGAGGGGGAGGAGAGAGAGTGAATTTCGAAATTTAGAGAGAGGAGGAGAGATAATGGAGAGATAATGAGAGAGAGAGAGATATTGAGAGAGTTTGAAAGGGTTTTCTTCAATATTCATCAAAAGTTGAATACAAGAGGAGAGATGGGGCCTATATATAGGCAACCATTCTTTACATGACCAAAATACCCTTGACAATAAGATAAAAGACCGAGCATATCCTAGACTCAATCCTATGGGCCCATAACCAATTAAACATAACAAGGGAAATGGACTAAAACCATATGACTCAATAAAGGAAAATACATAAGACATGACTCAATAAAAAAGAAAATACATAAAATGAAACTTGGGAAATGAAGATAACAAGTGTAGACCATGATCAATCCATATCAAGAGTGTGCAGGCGATCAAAGCTAGAGGGGTGTCGGGAGATGCCCTCATCAGGAGGGCTCGAGGCTGATCGAAGGTGGGCAACGGGGAGGGAGAGGAGTCAATGCTCCGCCCTCCCCCTCCCTTTTTCATAGTTCATTTCATTTCGATTGTTCTTCTTTCTGCCTTCTCTGATGTGTTCCATAATACTGTAAGCGGTTTCACGTTGATGGAAAGATGCAACTCCCCCTGTTCATTTTCTCTTTATGTATCTTGTTCGATGTAGGGAGTATCCAACATTGAGTGAATAAATACGACGGGCCACAGTTGCCGCCTGCTGTTGTTTTTCTCCGAAGCTCTACTGCCATCCCCTTATGTCTTCTATTAGATTCCGTAGCATGTCATCCCCTCCCCAGTCTGATCATCGGTCTGCCGCTTCGCTTGGTTTTCAAATGCTTTCTGTGCTTATTCCAGAGCCAGGGACAGACCATCCCTTGGCCTCCGGGATAAGGCAAAGCTATACAATGACTGAGGTTTATGATACTCCGGCGTTCTAGATGTTTATACTCTATCTATTAGCATTGTCGAAATCACCTCTGGGTCCAGAGATAGCCATCTCTTGGCTCCTAGGGTGATGAACGACCACATCAAATCTGTCCTCGGGTTCTGCATAATATTGGTGACAGGGATTCTCTAGACTTTGGTCTTCCCAAATTCCTCTTCGATCTTGATGTTTCTATAAATCCCAAACCTAACCCAGCTCTAATCTGGTGAATCGATCCACTTTGACCTCACAGAATCCACCTGCCTCATCCTGAATCGTCAAAAAACCCAAAACAGGGCGCCGTAAAATCCCAGAACCCATATCGGCGCCATCACCCATCTCGGCCCCATGCACAGTAAAAGGGGTGAATAGTCCTTGGCGCGAGGCTTCTGGCGCTGAGAACCCTCACCCCTGATCTTCTTGCCGTCGCGCCGAGAACCCCTTTGGCCATTTGGCCCTTGCGCCGAGAACCCCTCCATATTGGCCGCGCCGGGAACCCCCCCTTGGCTTTTTTGCCATCGCGCCGGGAGGCCCATCCCCTGGCCTTCTCCCCTGCGCGCCGAGAACCTACCCCCTGGCCACTCCACTTTGGCGTCGGGAACCCTGTTTCCTGGGCGCGCCGGGAACCCCCTGGCCACTCGACCTTCACGCCGAGAGCTTCCCTTGTGCCAGCATCCCGGCCCCTAGAATAGCGTCTCATGAAGAACCCTTCCCGGCGTGGTGGTTTTCACGCCGGGAGCCTATATGCACACCTAAGCTGCCCCGAGAGCCTACTCTGCCATCCAATTGAACCCCTGGCACCTTGATCAAACCAAGCCAGGGATGCCCATGAGTCACCAGACCTGCCCCAGGGGTAAATTTAAAGGAAGTCAGACTCCCTTATGTTCCACTGTCCCGCATCGGATTTATGAGTAACCCCTTTTGCTCGGGAGGGCTCTGCCACTACATGAGTTCCGCCGGCTTCCCTAAGGGAAAACCAAACTTTGCCCCGTGGCAAATATATATAGGTCGGGAGGACTGGCCTCTCTCCTCCTCTCGGCTTTCATCCCGGCACTCCGTGGATGATAGCCTATTTCCCCCTTGGGCATAATCTAGATTATGGGGAGGTGCTGCCGAAATATCGATTAACGCTTTGGCCCCGACAAGCCCCGCAAAGCGTATATCATACATCTCCCTTCTGGCTCGATCCTTCGGGGAATACAAACGCTGTAAGGCTCTTGGCCGGATGAGAAACGTGGAAGGGGACATGTCCCCGATGATTGTCCAGGCTCCGCCCCGCCGCTGCGTGGACGGTGTCCTATTTCTATCCGGCACGACCCATATAAGAGGAGGTCATGCTGATTTAATAAATCCGTCATTTACCTAATTACATTCTTAAAATGACAAGAGCTTCAATATCACACACTGTTATTTTCTTTTTATTACCGTCCCGAGTGGGCTCCTATTTTGGCGTTTAATCAAGGGTTGTCCTTCTTAGGAAGGGCGTAATTAACGTCATAGCCTTTATGGTATGGCGGACTTTTGGTCCCAACTCGGACTTCACAATCGACTGATTGAGTCAGATCGAGCGCATAATAAAATTGTCACCCCGGTGACGGGCACGCCAATAATAAAATAAATAATAAATGATTAAATAAAATAAAAATAATAATAAAACCATCCCCACAAGTTTGGCACGCCCGGTGGGACTTAGTCTCCCTTCATCTCTACGCCAAAATAGGAGGCCCGAGGGGCCCGCCCTCAAATTTCTGATTCTGTGTGTTTTCTCCATTTTCAGGAAGCTAGGATGACGGCTGGAATCATGTCCGTATGCTTTGGCCAGCAAGCGGTCGAGGCGCATGTTCGAGAAGGCTACCTGGCGGTACCTCTTTCATTCGAATCGATGCCGCCTGCTGTCGGAATGCCCAATTGCCTTGTCCTCATTTTCACTGATCTGCTCGAGATTGACAACCAGGCGCCAAAAGCTGTTGTCGAGACATCGCCGCAAGCTACCGGTCCCAAGAAGAACCCGGTGATGAAGGATACTCCTGGGTCGTGTCCTGCTTTGTCCATCACGAGGCAAGGAGAAGCGCACCCTCTGCTATTATCGAAAAGGGAAGAAGATCCGACCGGAGAACCCGATCTATTGCTGCGGGTCGTCAGATGTCCAACTCAGGGAAGACGATGCTGATTGGAGATATCCGGGCGAACCTCAATGGTTGCCCCAGGGAGGTCAAGCCAGATGTGATCGTCCCAATGGTACCTACCACTAATAGGTTCCGAGCACTAACTGCTGGGAGGGCCGACATGGAACATAGAGATAGAAGGCCACTGGCACCAAAGCTGCCCAGATTCAGGCAGATCTGGCGGCCGAAGAAAATCCAGAGCTGGGCCCCAGCTCAAGATGAAGAAAAAATCTCTGATGCTACTGTTGCCCACTTCAGAGCAGGTGATGGGGACATCACCAGCAATTTCATTTGATCAATGATCCCGATGCTCGCCACCCATGCTACATCTTGTTCACCACTTTATTTCGAGTCATATGATGTAATTTTCATTTTCTTATCATGTACTTTTCCTTTTATTTGAGTCCAATACCTAGGTGAGGTAGCTATTTACCTAAGTCTTAAGTCATTATGTGTGTTATTGGGCCCAATTATATGGGCTAGGCCCAGGGGCGCCCCCTTCCCCTTGGTTTAGGGTTACTAGTCCAAGAGTCAGGGACTTATGTGTAATTGTGGGATTCCTATAAATAGGACCCCAATCCCTCATTTGTAATCTAATGAAGTATTGATAAAAGTTTGCCAAAGCATTTGTGCATCCCTCTCCCTCTCTCTCTAGCTCTATTTCTCTCTCTCTCTCTATCTAAAGGGGGCGAACCCCATTCTCTCTCCTACTCTCTCCAAATTTCAAAATTCACTCTCTCTCCTCCCTATTCACCTCTAATTAAGACCCCTCCCCCTTCCCCATACCTCTCATTTAATCCCCCTCCAACCCCTAGGTGGAATCCCCTTCTCCTAGGCACCTCTCCCTCCTCCCAAGCAACCTTTCCCCTTCCCCATACAACCTTTCATTTTCCCAAGGGAGAATCCCTTCTCCCAAACACCCCTTCCCCTCCCCAAGGCAACCCTTCCCATTCCCTAGGCCCCCATTAACCCCTCCATTAACCCACCATTCAAAACAAAGGAGACATCTCTCCTCCCTCTCTCCTTCCCAACCCAAATTCGCATCTCCCCCTCCCTCCACTTGCTAGATCACCTCCCAGCCCCCTTTCTGCCCTTCCCACACCTTGAATCACCCCCTAATAGACCCCCACATAGTTAGGTGTCACCCCCACACCCATCCACCCCATTTCCCACCCCATCTACTCCATCTCCCATCACCTTTCATCACCCTATCCATCTCAATTCGCAGGCAGCAGTTGGAGCCCGACTTGCAGAGACTGCCCCGGTGCTGTCCAACATCATCTAGAGGTGCACCATACATAGACGGAAAGGTCTTCCAGTATTCTTCGTAGGCGAGGTGGAATCGTCTCGTTCCGACTTCACTACCGATCGTGGTACCAATTCTCCCCCGACTGCACTGGGCTCCCTCTGCAGAGTACCTGATCCCAGTTAGAAGCTGCACCACGACAAACAGTGGAAGATTCAGGCTACGAGCCCTTCTACAAAGTTCTTCCTCCCCCAGTTCTATATCAGAATCAAGAAGCAGAACTGCGTTTGGCATCCGGAGGCCAAAGTTCTCATTTTTCTCCCTCGGCTGCGTAGGTCTGCCTCCCACAGTCTGCAACGACCTGCTTCCGCTCTTCTGATTCCCCCAGTCCTCTCCGACATCAGACGGCTTCTTCGTCCATTTTGCAGCAAATAGGGCTCGTTCACGGTTCCAGAAACTCTGGCGGTTTGTGATTCGGAGTCTAGGAGCGGTCGGGGCACTCTCTGCAACCTGCTGCATGAGATCAGAAGCTGCCTGTCCCAGTTTCTGCCCCCCTGTTCGAACCTCCACCACAGCCACATCCTTCAACTTCTGGAGGTGCCACTTGGCCAAAAGCAGCAACCACGAGTCATGCACCCCTACCAAAAAGCGGCGTCCCTTTTGGCATCAGGAAGTGCCTTTTCCATTTTTTTTCCCCGGGCGCGCAGACAGTCCGTTTAGGTCCTGCCCCAACAGCCGCTCACTCAACGGACTCCTCCTCACCGCCCCGACATCCTCTGGTGCTGTTCTTGGTTTCTGCTCGAAGAAGACTCATCTACGGACGTCCTTGACTTGGTCTCGCCTCATTCGGACTTTGGGAGCCTCTGTGGTGACTTCGGCCATCCGCTGCTGCCCCTGGGAACAGTCTGCTTCTGCACGTAGGGGACCTGTTCCAGAGCTCGTTCCCGCAAGCGACGACTTCAGGACCACCCACAAAAAATCACAGTCGTACCTCGGTACATCAGCGACATTTTTGCGCAAGTCTCATCAAGTTCTGAGTCCGGGAGAGCTCACAGCGGCGACTACATCGACCCCCTGTCTTGCTGTCCCCGACCCGGGCAGATTCGGCCGGGTGCTCCGTCGGCGCGATCGAGCTTATCTCCCCTCCCCGCCTGGCCGGCTTAGCGCCCCTCCCTGTGCGAAGGTAGTGTTTGACTTGTAATACAAAAATCCCCACCCCAAGTCCACCCTCCTGTGTGAGGTGTAGTGATTGTAATTATTAAACAGGGATCAAGCTTCATCGGCGCAGTGTGCGGGGAATCCACACTTCCCCGCTCGCCCTCGTCTCCGACCAGGATCGGTGTCTTCACACCGATCAGGTGAGCCTCGGGTTGCCCTACTTTACTGGAATTTCTTGGCTTGTTTAGTATTGCTGCTTAGTGCCGTCGGTCGGTGAGTGAGCGCCCGATCTCAAAATATCATCAATTTGAGTGCCACCGCGGAGCGAGTTGAGAGAGAGTCACTACATCCCACGCCCTTGGCGTGCTGGCCGCCCATGGAATTGGGGCATCCCAGACCCTTAGGGGTACAACACAAGCTAGTCAAACCTCCGGAAAGGCGAGGTCCATCCTCGGACCCTCACCACTATCGCCGGTCCACCTACGGACTCGGGTGTGCGCGACGCGAGTGAGTTCACTTGAGTGGGTCCGCCGTTCGGTTCGATTGCTTGCAAATTTTCAGGTCCAACGGGTCGTGTCACATCAGTTGGTATCAGAGCAAGTTCACAACTTGTCTCTCTACAAGTTGGTCCTAGGGCGCATTCGCATTTAGAGTCATTTTCGGGCCACCCAGTGCATCATCATGTACACTCCACATTGGTTAAGTCCCCTCAACACGGCCGTCCACAAGAGTCCGATTGACCCCCTCCTCATGGACATCATCCTAAAGGAGACCTTAGTTTTGACGGATCCAATCCTAATGCCTACCTAAAGTGGGAGGCTACCATGGATAAACACTTTGATAGGACTAAGGTCTATGGACATGCTAGGGTCCGCAGGGCCACAGGGTGGCTTCGGGGACAAGCCAAGAAGGAGTGGGAACGCATAGTGAGTTTAAGAAGGATTTGGAGGCAAGAACCCATAGGATCATGGGAAGAGATGAAGATTGAGCTTAGGAAGATCTACGCTCCCCGACCCTCCCACTCCTATCTTAAGCTTAGGAAGAACTACGCTCCCCGACCTTCCCACTCCTACCTTGAGAACCATAACCCGAGGAGCACTCCCACTCCCCCTTTCCCTCCCAGTCAACCCAAGACCTCCCTTAGGGTCCAATCTCCACCACCCCAAATGATTCCAATCCCGATCACCACCACCATTCAAACCAAATTGGCCACCACCCAACCCAACATTCCCCATCAAACCCACACCCCACAAGCTTCCACAAATCCTCATCCCACCCATTTCCAAAAGGAACTTACGGAGGTGACCGAAGACTATGAGGCTCCCCTAGATTGGGAAGAAGAATATGAGGCCCAAATAGGTCAAGAGAACTCATTCCTACCCAAAGAAGACCCATTGAGCCAAATGGGGTGCACCCTCCCCCATGAGTTACAAGATGCCCAACCTAGGCCTCCACTTCTACCCCTCCCCATCCTATCCCAAGTCCCCCATTACCCACCACCCCAAAAGAGCCATATGCCAGTCATCATCACCCCACAAACAATGGACTTACTCACCTCCTTGGTAGAGAAAACCATGATCCCCATACCCGACCCCATAGTGGTGAATACTCCGGACCCAACCCCCGCCATGGAGATCACCCATGTCCAGGAAGAAGAAGAAACTTCACATGGTGGTCTTCACCTTAGACCACCCTCCCTAGTAGGGGCCGAGCTCATCTTTGGAGAACCCCTTTCACGTTGGCTAAAGGAGAACCCATTTAGAGATCTCATGGCTCATGTTTGCCCTCCTATGGAACAAAACCTTCCTATAGTACCCTTACCCACCTATCACACCACAATCCAATCATCCTATCAAGTGGAAACATTAGGGGATTTTCTTAAGGGTCTATCTTGGCAAATGGAGTTAATTGGCATGTTGACCACTATAACCGACCGACCTAGGAGCCTTGACCTCCTACACCTATGTGTCGGATCCATCTCCTCCATTTACACTGTGGGTTGCTACACTAGTGACCTTCTGTTACTCCTCCCTACACCCGACGAGCCCGATGCTATTCACAAACTAGAGTTGCTTGTCTCGGGTAGAACATCTAGTCCTCCATTCATGGCCGACCATCCCACCAGAAACTTTGGCCCGATCACTTTACTAGAGGAGGATAATCCACCATCAAGGGGTTGTGAGGATCAAAAGGACCTAGGGTTCCTCTCCTTAGGTGACCCTTACCATGACCCCTTCGATCCCTTCCTATACCCACCCACCTTACTCACCACCAACCTGTCCCTACCCCGTCCAACCTTATTGGACCAAGCCCACTCCATTTTCCTAGACCCCTTTGACCCCTATGAGTGGAAACTCTCACACCAAGCCATACACATAGAAGGAGCCATTTTGATGGGAATGCATGTGCCACTACATTTTGCATCATTTGGTAGGGCTAGTAAGCCCAGTCATCTCATACATGTCACACACACTTTAGGCCCAATGCAGGACTGGCTCATATTTGGATGTGCTGGTCCTCCATCATTCATCATTGATCATATACATGTTAGGAGCCTCTACGGGTGTCCGGGTCCCCCGGCATTCATCACCACTTTGAGTGATAGGTTTTCCTACAGATACCATGGCCCTCCAACCATTGTTATGTAGCCCATGCATGATAGGGCCACTTGTGGCTGCCCCGGTCCACCCAAGTTCGTCAGGGTCCACATAGCATCACAGAATGATAGGTCAATTTACGGTTTCCCCGGTCCACCTTTGCATGCTATCCTCGTTCACACCCACTCACCGCATTATGATACATGGCATGAGCATACACGCAAGCAATTCTTGACGAGCGGTGAGGTTCACAAAGAGCGGACAAGAGCTCGCAAGTGCCACTTGGAATTCCAAGTAGACAATTTGGTGATGATGGCATTGGAGTGGCTCTACCCTAGGGTCACCTCCAATTCGAGGGCACGAGGACTTGGACCTTCCCAAGTTCCGAGTGACTTTGGCAACCCGGCCATCGGGTTGGACTTACTAATAGGTTTTGGGATTCACCCCATTTTCCACGTGGCGGATCCGGCACCCTATATGGGCACCGCGGTGCATCCTAGTGAGTGCCTCGAGGCTTTATCTTCCTTTGAGAGGGACACCCTCGGAGAGCCACCAAAAATCAGCTTGAGAGTCCGACATGTGCACACGGAGGTAATACTAGGCAAGCAGGGTTCCATCGCCAGCAAGAGGGTGCGCCTGAGCCGCCTCGAGAGGATGAAGGACCGTCTCCTGGTTGCGGACGCAGGGTTGAGTTTGGAGGTTGAGGCTCACTCTGAGCTGCTTGAGAGGACCACTTCCCTGGTGGGACCATACTCGACGGAGTCGAGTTTTCCGCGCCCCGGGGGTATGATGGGGACATCACCAGCAATTTCATTTGATCAATGATCCCGATGCTCGCCACCCATGCTACATCTTGTTCACCACTTTATTTCGAGTCATATGATGTAATTTTCATTTTCTTATCATGTACTTTTCCTTTTATTTGAGTCCAATACCTAGGTGAGGTAGCTATTTACCTAAGTCTTAAGTCATTATATGTGTTATTGGGCCCAATTATATGGGCTAGGCCCAGGGGCACCCCTTTCCCCTTGGTTTAGTGTTAGTAGTCCAAGAGTCAGGGACTTATGTGTAATTGTGGGATTCCTATAAATAGGACCCCAATCCCTCATTTGTAAGCTAATGAAGTATTGATAAAAGTTTGCCAAAGCATTTGTGCATCCCTCTCCCTCTCTCTCTAGCTCTATTTCTCTCTCTCTCTCTCTAAAGGGGGCGAACCCCATTCTCTCTCCTCCTCTCTCCAAATTCCGAAATTCACTCTCTCTCCTCCCTATTCACCTCTAATTAAGACCCCTCCCCCTTCCCCATACCTCTCATTTAATCCCCCTCCAACCCCTAGGTGGAATCCCCTTCTCCTAGGGACCTCTCCCTCCTCCCAAGCAACCTTTCCCCTTCCCCATACAACCTTTCATTTTCCCATGGGAGAATCCCTTCTCCCAAACACCCCTTCCCCTCCCCAAGGCAACCCTTCCCATTCCCTAGGCCCCCATTAACCCCTCCATTAACCCACCATTCAAAACAAAGGAGACATCTCTCCTCCCTCTCTCCTTCCCAACCCAAATTCGCATCTCCCCCTCCCTCCACTTGCTAGATCACCTCCCAGCCCCCTTTCTGCCCTTCCCACACCTTGAATCACCCCCTAATAGACCCTCACATAGTTAGGTGTCACCCCCACACCCATCCACCCCATTTCCCACCCCATCTACTCCATCTCCCATCACCTTTCATCACCTTATCCATCTCAATTCGCAGGCAGCAGTTGGAGCCTGACTTCCAGAGACTGCCCCGGTGCTGTCCAACATCATCTAGAGGTGCACCATATATCGACGGAAAGGTCTTCCAGTCTTCTTCGTAGGCGAGGTGGAATCGTCTCGTTCCGACTTCACTACAGATCGTGGTACCAATTCTCCTCTGACTGCGTTGGGCTCCCTCTGCAGAGTACCTGAGCCCCGTTAGAAGCTGCACCACGACAAACAGTGGAAAATTCAGGCTACGAGCCCTTATACAAAGTTCTTCCTCCCCAAGTCTTCTATCAGAATCAAGAAGCAGAACCACGTTTGGCATCCAGAGGCCAAAGTTCTCATTTTTCTCCCTCGGCTGCGCGGGTCTGCCTCCCACAGTCTACAACGATGTGCTTCCGCTCTTCTGAGTCCCCCAGTCCTCTCCGACATCAGACGGCTTCCCCGTCCATTTTTCAGCAAAGAGGGCTCATCCACGGTTCTAGAAACTCTGGCGGTTTGTGATTCAGAGTCCAGGAGCGGTCGGGGCACTCTCTGCAACCTGCTGCATGAGATCAGAAGCTGCCTGTCCCAGTTTTTGCCCCCCTGTTCGAACCTCCACCACAGCCACATCCTTCAACTTCTGGAGGCGCCACTTGGCCGAGAGCTGAAACCACGAGTCATCCACCACTACCAAAAAGCGGCGTCCCTTTCAGCATCAGGAAGTGCCTTTTCCATTTTTTTCCCCGGGCGCGCAGATAGTCTGTTTAGGTCCTGCCCCGACAGCCCCTCACTCAACGGACTCCTCCTCACCGCCCCGACATCCTCTGGTGCTGTTCCTGGTTGCTGCTTGAAGAAGACTCATCCACGGACGTCCTCGACTTGGTCTTGCTTCATTCGGACTTTGGGAGCCGCTGTGGTGACTTCGGCCATCCGCTGCTGCCCCTGGGAACAGTCTGCTTCTGCACGCAGGGGACCTGTTCCAGAGCCCGTTCCCACCAGCGAAAACTTTGAGACCACCCACAAAAAATCACAGTCGTACCTGGGTACGTCAGAGACATTTTGGCGCAAGTCTCATTAAGTTCTGAGTCCGGGAGAGCTCACAGCGGCGACTACATCGACCCCCTATCTTGCTGTCCCCGACCCGGGCAGATTCGGCCGGGTGCTCCGTCGGCGCGATCGAGCTTATCTCCCCTCCCCGCCTGGCCGGCTTAGCACCCCTCCCTGTGCGGAGGTAGTGTTTGACTTGTAATACAAAAATCCCCACCCCAAGTCCACCCTCATGTGTGAGGTGTAGTGATTGTAATTATTAAACAAGGATCAAGCTTCATCGGCGCAGTGTGCGGGGAATCCACACTTCCCCGCTCGCCCACGTCTTCGACCGAGATCGGTGTCTTCACACCGATCTGGTGAGCCTCGGGTTGCCCTACTCTACTGGAATTGCTTGGCTTGATTAGTATTGCTGCTTAGTGCCGTCAGTCGGTGAGTGAGCGCCCGATCTCAAAATATCATCAATTTAAGTGCCACCGCGGAGCGAGTTGAGAGAGAGTCACTACATCCCACGCCCTTGGCGTGCTGGCCGCCCAAGGAATTGGGGCATCCCAGACCCTTAGGGGTACAGCCCAAGCTAGTCAAACCTCCGGAAAGGCGAGGTCCATCCTCGGACCCTCACCACTATCGCTGGTCCACCTACGGACTCAGGTGTACGCGACACGAGTGAGTTCACTTGAGTGGGTCCGCCGTTCGGTTCGATTACTTGCAAATTTTCAGGTCCAAGGGGTCGTGTCACATCAGCAGGGAGCAGAAGAGGAGGAAGAAAAGATGAAAGAGATGATGTTGCTGTTCACCCCAGGTGTCACGCCCCGAGCGCGGAAGATACCCGGATATGCGCGACGAGTTTATATCAATCATGCCAATCAGAGTAGTAGTGTATTCCACACAAAGACAGAGATGCGCAAATAGAAAGATAACCTAATCCTTATTATTAATAGGCTATTACAAATCCAATACTCTGTTTAATAAAAAGAAAAGTACATAGTTTGACTCAAGAAGTATATAAAAGACTCGATGACATTTGAAGAAGTTATATCTCTTTCACTCATGACTATCCCCTTCAGAATGAGTTCCCTCGTCATCGGACTTACCTGAAAAAGTAAAAGGGACACACGGAGTGAGCGAACGCTCAGTAGGAAATTATATCTCAAGCACTAGCAAGGGGTTTAAGTAATTACATCTTTCATGAATGTACTATAGCTATGCATGCTCGCATGAAACGACAAGATAGAGAGAATATCAATAAGGTAACAAGTTGAACTAGTCATGAACTTTCAAGAAAAGATAACAAGATATTCAAGCAAGTACTTTTATCATGTCAAGAACTTTGGCTATCATGTATCAAGCAAGCAAGTAATTACCCTTTTTCGGGTCACTCAAGTCATGTCAAGTCAAGTACGATTCAAGTACAAGATTTTGTGTGGAATGTCCAATCAAGCTAGTCATGCACTCGGTATAATGCCAGATACCTTATCATTAAAACTCCCATGGGCACAAGTACTTTTGGGTGCTTCTCCCAGGACCAGATCGGGCCCTATATGCGCAGGCATTTATCATGTATTTCGACATCCACTCTTGTATATATATAGCCAATATGGAATTTCAATAATCAAGCTCCTGTAGGATAACTTTGAGAGAATAGAGTCCAAAAATATGACATTGGACATAGCTAGGCGATAATCACGGTAGAATCACGACGATCGATAAACTAGGTGGAATTAGGTTTCCTTACTCGGGTACCATGACAAGTATAGACTATCCTTCTTTATATAGAATTGTGGTCCACATGAATAGCACATCAAAGGCAAGATACCCTCATTCTTATCATAGAATTGAGGTCCACAAGAACATCAGAATATGGCATGATATCATCATCCCATTGGGAAATTCCCATGATATACACTTTGTATAATCATAAGGGCCGGTATACCATGTTTCTTTAGAGTGACATGGCAAAAATTGTGTAACGAGTTTTTAGGGTACAACCAGCTCAGTCGACCTTGAGGGAATCCAAGGTACGAGGAGTCTTACGGAAGTCTCTATGACTAACTCGCTAGTCCAAAGGAACGGAATGTCCAATGGAGAGCTTGTATGTCAATGAGAGTTGAGGGTGATCGATAGAACAACATGAAAATGTGGGACTATACTCACGGAGTGGAGATATAGTGCCGATATACATATATATAAATATAATGAAAACCCTCGGTTAGCAGTAACAGGTAAAAACATTTTTACAGAAAATAACACTTTGATTAAGTCACTACTTAAGTAAATAACGCCTTAAATAAGGGCATTTACATGCATTTCCAATTTTGCAGAAATTTTCATAATTCTGTGTTTTATCAAAACCACGCCCTGGACAGGGGCGTTTTATATAAATTTGACGACATATACAGTGGTCGTCTATTTCTTAATTTTTATTTTTGCAAGATATCAATTTCTGTAGTTTAACATGAACGCGCCCTAGGAAGGGTCGTAAGTTTTTAAAATCACGCCTTACACAGGGGCGTTATCACCGTGAGAGACGGCCTAGTCCAGGTCGTGAATTCAAGGAATTTACAATATTTCAGGAAATAAAATTTCAAGAGACAGGAGACATGGTCATGACAGGAAAATTAGCAGGAATTCACAGGTAGAGTCATGCAAGATATTAGAATCGATATTTCATATTTATTGAACTTTAAACATGATCAATTATTAATTACATGCGATTTTCATGAAATTAACGCCTATAGGGCAGGGCGTCAAATCTTAAATTGACGACCTAGTGCAGGTCGTTTGTCACGCCCCGAGCGCGGAAGATACCCGGAGATGCGCGACGTGTCTATATCAATCATGTCAATGAGAGTGGTCGTGTATTCGACACAAAGACAGAGATGCGCAAAATAGCAAGATAACCCAATCCTTTATTTTATAAGGGATAGACTATTACAAATCCAATACTCTGTTAAATAAAAAGGAAAAGAATACATAGTTGACTCAAGAAACTATGGAAAAGACTAGACGACACTTGTAGAAGCTCTATCACTTTCACTCTTGACCATTCCCATCCGATTGACTTCCATCGTCGTCGGACTTACCTGAAAAGTAAAAAGGGACAAACGGAATGAGCGAACGCTCAGTAGGAAATTATATCTCAAGTACTAGCAAGTGGTTTAAGTAATTACATTTTCATGGATGCAATAAAGCTATGCATGCTCGCATGAAACGACAAGATAGAGAGAATGTAATATCAAGAAAATAAGATGAACTTAGTCATGAACTTCCAACAAGATAACAAGTTTATTCGAGATATTCAAGCAAGTACATTTAACAAGTCATGTCAAGAACTTTGGCTATCATGTATCAAGCAAGTAAATTACCCTTTTTCGGGCCACGCATTTCATTTCATGTCAAGTACGAGTCAAGTACAAGATGTGTGTGGAATGTCCAATCAAGCAAGTCAAGTACTCGGTATAATGCCAGATACCTTATCATTTTAACTCCCATGGGCACAAGTACTTTCGGGTGCTCCTCCCAGGACCAGATCGGGCCCTATATGCGCAGGCATTTATCATGTGTTTTGACATCCACTCTTGTTTATATAGCCAATATAGAATTTCAATAATCAAGCTTGTAGATACGTATGACAACTTTGATAGAATAGAGTCCAAAATATGACAAAGGACATAGATTGGCGATAATAATGATATAATCACGAGTTCGATAAAACCAGGTAGAATATGGTTCCCTTAACTTAGGTACCATGACAAATCAATATGGACATTCTTTATATAGAATTGAGGTCCACATGAACATTAGATCAAGCAAGATACCCTCATTCTTATCATAGAATTGGGGTTTACAAGAATGACACGATATGGCATGATATCATCATCCCATCAAGAATTGCTTATGATATACTCTTTGTATAATCATAAGGGCCGGTATACCATGTTTCTTTAGATTGACATGGCAAGGATCGTGTAATGGGTTTTTAGGGTACAACCAGCTCAGTCGGCCTTGAGGGAATCCAAGGCTACGAGGAGTCTTACGGAGGTCTCTATGACTAACTCGCTAGTCCAAAGGAACGGAATGTCCAATGGAGAGCTTGTATGTCAATGAGAGTTGAGTGTGATCGATAAATCAACATGAAAACATGGGACTATACTCACGGAGTGGAGAATAGTGCCTATTTATATATATTATGATATATATAAAACCATCGGTTAGCAAATCAGATGAAAATCAGTTTATAGTAAAATAACGACTTAGGTCAAGTCATTTCTCAAGTAATTAACGCCTAACATAGGGGCGTTAACATATTTCTATTTTACAGAATTTTCAATAATCTCATTAATTTATGAAAAACACGCCCTTGTCCGGGACGTTTTTCAAGTAACTAACGCCTAGTATCAGGGCGTTTATATATGTTCCGTTTCGCAGAATTTCATTATTTCAATACTCTATCTAAAAAGCGCCCTGGACAGGGTCGTTTCTTCATATTTGACGACTGCTGCTGCAGGCGTCTCATGAATTACGGATTTGACAGAATATAAATAAGTTGCAGGACTTATATAAGACACGCCCTGAGAAGGGGCGTTACTGGCTTAACTCTATGTTTCAGAACATACCAGGACTCTGGATAATACGCGCCTAAGCAAGGGGCGTTACTTTTAAAGTCACGCCCTCTGATGAGGCGTTAATACGTGGAAAACGACCTTGTACAGGCCGTGAATTCAAGAAATTGCAGGACATTAGATTTGGAGACAGGATCATGCATTAATAATCAAGGTTTCATATATAATCCGTTCTTAACATGCTTAAGTCATGATCTCGTAAAATTAACGCCTGTGTACAGGACGTTTCTTAATAAATTGACGACCGCTGTTATGGTCGTTTATTTTAAAATAGCGCCCTATTCCAGGGCGTTTCTTTCAAACAATTCAGAAAACGCATGAAAACTATAATAATCATATGCATGACATGCTTATATATATATATATATCTTGCATTAATTTCATTTGGGCTACAGTAACTTGAGAAAACCTACCTTATGATAATTTGATGATTTGAACTGTGAGAAGAGGAGCTCTAGTTCTACGGTCCTGTAATTCCTACGAGAACAGAAGAAGAAACATTTATTAATTTCTTCACCTATCAGAACAGAGGAGATTAGAAGAACGTTACCTTGTTCTTCACTTATGCTGCTGCGTCCTCAACCTGTAAGAGGAAAAGAGGATGAAGAACTATTAGTTCTTCATGTAACCGAAGCAAAGAGAAACTTATATGAACTGCTATTTCGTTCATAAGGAAAAGAAGAAGAAGAAGATATGTTCTTCACGTACCTGTGCGGTTCGATCGTCCAAATAGGTTTAGGGTTTGTTCGATCAAGATTATATATAGGATTTTGGACGTCCTGTTAAGGTTAGTGTTCTAGTAGAAGCAATGCTTCCAATATAGAGTCCTTGCCCTATTAAATACTTACTGGATTAACATAATCCTTCCCTGGATAAGCTCCCGTGTCGAACGGAACTCGAATGGAATTAACGCCTTTGGTCAGGGCGTGTATTCTTGAATTAACGCCTTGCATAAGGGCGTTTCTTAAAAAGCGCCTTTAAAAAGGGCGTTTCTTGTTTTAAAACACGCCCAAGGTAGAGGCGTTTCTTTTACTTACTCATTTGGTCGCGTGAGAACTGACGACCGTAGGTGTGGGCGTCCTTTCTTTATTCACGCCATTGGTAGAGGCGTTTATTTATAAATTAACGCCTTAATAAGAGGCGTTATTTTTAATTTGTTTTATTTCGTCCAATTAACCCTATTCCTTTTATATATATATTACTTCTGTAATATATATGTTTTAATTCATTTCAATTATTCATTTATTAGGGTTGCTACACCCTCCCCCACTTAAAAAGAATTTGGTCCCCAAATTCAATATATATATAATTATACATGCGGAGAGTGTAGGACATATACCTCTTAGAATAACTCGGGAAATCGTTTCTTCATAGATTCCTCGGTCTCCCATGTCGCTTCGCGTTCAGGATTCTTATTCCATTGCACCTTGATCATGGGAATAACCTTATTCCTTAGAGCTCGTATTTCTCGATCTAATATCTTCAAGGGCTTCTGTTCATATGTGAGATCTTTCTGGATCACCAGATCTCCATGCTCAATAATATGTGACGGATCGTGCACATACTTCTTCAACATAGATATGTGAAATACATTGTGTACCTCGGACAACTGAGGAGGCAACGCGATGCGATAAGCAACCTCGCCAACTCTTTCGAGTACCTCAAATGGTCCGATGAATCTTGGCGTAAGCTTGCCCTTAACACCAAATCTCCGTATGCCACGTCCAGGGGATATCTTGAGAAATACATGATCTCCAACCTGGAATTCAAGATCTCTTCTCCTGGTATCAGCATAAGCCTTTTGCCTTGTCTGAGCAACTTGTAATCTTTCTCTGATTACTTGTATCTTCTCGGTTGTATCCCTTACCATGTCTGGACCTAATAGTTGTTTCTCTCCAACTTCGTTCCAACATATGGGAGATCGGCAACTCCTTCCGTATAAGGCTTCGAAAGGTGCCATTTGGATACTAGCTTGGTAGCTATTATTATATGCAAATTCAACTAAAGGTAAGTGGTCATGCCAGCTTCCTCCAAAGTCAATAATGCATGCTCTCAGCATATCTTCAACAACTTGATTAGTTCGCTCGGTCTGACCATCCGTTTGCGGGTGAAAAGCAGTACTAAAGTTGAGTCTCGTCCCCAACGAATGTTGTAATCCCTTCCAAAAATGAGAAGTAAAACGGGGATCTCTATCCGACACGATTGAGACAGGAATTCCATGTATCCTGACTATTTCTTTGATGTATAGTGCAGCTAGCACATCAATTGACCATCGGCTTTTGATTGGCAAGAAATGTGCCGATTTAGTCAATCGGTCAATGATAACCCAGATTCCATCATGTCCTCCTTTAGATTTAGACAAACCCATGATGAAGTCCATACCAATATCCTCCCATTTCCACTTAGGAATATCTAGAGGATGTAGTTTTCCCGCAGGCTTTTGGTGTTCCGCCTTGACCTGTTGGCATGTGAGACAGCGTGATACATAGTCCGCTATTTCTCTTTTCATATTGGGCCACCAAAAGTTCCTCTTTACATCTTGGTACATTTTAGTTGATCCAGGATGAATAGTGTATCTTGATCGGTGAGCTTCATCTAAGATCTTCTTCTTTAATTCCGGACAATCGGGTATACAAGTTCTATCTTTGAACGATAATCTTCCATCAGAAGTTAGTTGAAAATCAGATTGTCCTTCTAATCTGCCTTTGATTTCTACTAACATAGGATCATCATCCTGAAGTGTTTGTATCTCAGATAACAAATCTGACTGTATGCTTACATGAGATAGTGTGACAAATTTGGATTCCGTGTCCAAGCTTATATTGAGCTCGGAGAATTGTTCAAGTAACCTCCATTCTTGTATCATACAATTTGCTATCTTTGCTCTCGGCTTTCGACTAAGGGCATCAGCCACATAATTACCCTTTCCGGGATGGTATTGTATACTGAAGTCGAAGTCCTTGAGATATTCTAGCCAACGTCTTTGTCTCATGTTCAGCTCCTTTTGTGAAAATAGATATTTGAGACTTTTGTGATCGGAGTATACAGTAAACTGTACCCCATAGAGATAGTGTCTCCATATCTTTAGGGCAAATACTACCGCGGCCAGTTCCAAGTCATGGACGGGGTAATTCTCCTCATGCTTCTTCAGTTGACGAGAAGAATATGCTATGACCTTCCCATGTTGCATTAGAACGCATCCGAGGCCAATGCCAGAAGCATCAGTGTAGACCTCGAATTTCTCTCCTTCAATTGGTAGGGCTAAGACTGGAGCTGTGGTGAGATGATCCTTGAGAGTTTGGAAACTGCTTTCACATTCCTCACTCCATTCATATCGGATCTCCTTACGAGTTAATCTTGTAAGTGGTACGGCGATCTTAGAGAAATCTTTGATAAATCGCCGATAATAGCCTGCAAGACCTAAGAAACTTCTGATCTCGCTTGCATTAGTGGGTCTCTCCCAGTTTCTCACAGCTTCAACTTTTGACGGATCCACAGATAAACCGTCCTTGGATATGACATGTCCGAGAAAAGCCACTTCTTCAAGCCAGAACTCGCATTTGCTGAGTTTAGCATATAATTGATTTGTCCTCAAGACTTGCAATGCAATCCTCAAATGCTCTTCATGTTCTTCCTTAGTCTTAGAATATATCAATATATCATCGATGAAGACTACTATGAATTGATCCAAGTAAGGCCTGAATATGCTATTCATTAACTGCATAAAGGCAGCAGGGGCATTTGTTAGTCCAAAAGGCATAACAACAAATTCGTAATGGCCATACCTGCTTCTGAATGCGGTCTTGTGAATGTCATCATCCTTGATCCTTAATTGATGATATCCCGACCGGAGATCAATCTTGGAGAAATATTTGGATCCTGAAATCTGATCAAACAATTCATCGATTCTCGGCAGTGGATACTTGTTCTTGATAGTGAGATGATTCAACTGTCGATAGTCGATACACAATCTCATGGATCCATCCTTCTTCTTTACAAATAAGACTGGTGCTCCCCACGGGGAAGTACTTGGTCTAATAAACCCTTTTCGGATTAGTTCCATCAACTGCTCCTTCAACTCCTTGAGTTCAGCAGGGGACATTCTATATGGTGCCTTTGAAACCGGACCAGCACCAGGGACTAAGTCGATGGTAAAGGCCACATCTCTTTGCGGGGGTAATCCCGGCAATTCTTCCGGAAATACGTCTGGGAATTCTCGCACTACCTGAATGTCCTCTATCTCGGTTTCTTTAGCTTCTTTAATAGTGACAAAAGCAAAGAAGGATACACATCCTTTCTTGACGAGCTTGCTTGCTCGAAGAGCCGAAATAAGAGGGGATTTGCTTCGACTCTTAGGACTAGTATAAGTCAGTTCCGGAAATTCTTTGAAAACAATCTTGCTATTACGGCAATCAACCGTTGCCTGGTACTTAGATAACCAATCTGCTCCTAGTATAACATCATATTCTTTTAGATCTAAGCAGATAAGATCAATAGGAAAATTCTTTCCTCGAACCAACACCTCACAGTTTTGGTAATGATGCGTGATATCCGTCTCGTTTCCGAGAGGAGTAGACAACACTATTTTCATCCATTCTGGTTCTAGAGGTAATGGGTCAGCAAACTTCTTGGAAATAATGGAATGCGATGCACCCGTATCAAATAAGACATGTGCATATTTGGAACAAATTTTTAATGTACCTTCCACCAATCCGCCTTCTTCTTCTGGTTCGGTCTCTTGGATTGCATGAAGACGCGCGTTCCTTGTCACTGGGCGTTTACCCTCACCGTCTTGGTCATTCATTAATGGACAATCGGGAATCCGATGTTCACGACTCCCACAACGGAGACATGCTCCTAATTTCCTCCAGCATTCTTCTGTTTTGTGACCAGCCTTGTCACAATGCTTGCATACTACGTTTGAAGGGGTAGTGGTGATAGAGAAAGGCTTGGATTTCTTGTACTTCTGATCTTGAGAGGAAGAACCTCCATTATTGGGCCTCTTCTTAAAGTTGGGTTTAAAAGAACCCGAACTTGTGACTTGCTCCTTTTTGTCTTTCCCACGGATCCTATCAGATAGTTCCGTGGCATCTTCAAGCAACTGAGCTCGGCGCACTATTTCAGTATAAACTTGAATATCCATAGGCGCCAGTTGAGTAATGTAGTGGGGCCTAAGCCCATTAAGAAATCTACGGGCTTTCATCTTTTCCGTGCCAATTAAATGCTTAGCATATCTAGACAGTCTAGAGAACTGTGCTTCATAATCAGCCACCGATAAAGATCTTTGCTTTAATGCGGCAAATTCGGCGGCCTTCCTTTCCTGGACCCTATCAGAGAAATATTTGGCGTTGAAATATTCAACGAATTCACCCCATGTAACTTGAGTTGGGTCAATAGTAGCTTCAATCGACTCCCACCAGCATCTAGCATCCTTTTCTAACTGGAAAGTAGCTAATAAGACTTTGTCCTGATCCGTGCATTGCATGACACGGAATATACGTTCAATCTCCCGAACCCAATGCTCGGCATCGTCTGGATCGGTCGATCCCATGAACTTCGGGGGATTCATATTCTTGAATGCTTGGTGTAAGCTTCCAGCTCGTGGAGCACCACCTTGTGCTACCTGTTGTAGCACTTGGGTCATCCCTTGAAGGGTACGCTGCATGTTGCGCCATTGAGCACGTTCGGCAGCCATTATCCTACAATTACAATAGCTATGTTAGTATTATATCACTATGATCTTATAAGGGACTCATTGATCATTTAACCATTGGTTCTACCCACTCTCACTTGGTTAAAGGTTTTGAAACCTATCCTTGGACTTGGGTTTCTAGGAATTGAATACCTTAGGCTCTGATACCACAAAGACTGTCACGCCCCGAGCGCGGAAGATACCCGGAGATGCGCGACGTGTCTATATCAATCATGTCAATCAGAGTGGTCGTGTATTCGACACAAAGACAGAGATGCGCAAAATAGCAAGATAACCCAATCCTTTATTTTATAAGGGATAGACTATTACAAATCCAATACTCTGTTAAATAAAAAGGAAAAGAATACATAGTTGACTCAAGAAACTATGGAAAAGACTAGACGACACTTGTAGAAGCTCTATCACTTTCACTCTTGACCATTCCCATCCGATTGACTTCCATCGTCGTCGGACTTACCTGAAAAGTAAAAAGGGACAAACGGAATGAGCGAACGCTCAGTAGGAAATTATATCTCAAGTACTAGCAAGTGGTTTAAGTAATTACATTTTCATGGATGCAATAAAGCTATGCATGCTCGCATGAAACGACAAGATAGAGAGAATGTAATATCAAGAAAATAAGATGAACTTAGTCATGAACTTCCAACAAGATAACAAGTTTATTCGAGATATTCAAGCAAGTACATTTAACAAGTCATGTCAAGAACTTTGGCTATCATGTATCAAGCAAGTAAATTACCCTTTTTCGGGCCACGCATTTCATTTCATGTCAAGTACGAGTCAAGTACAAGATGTGTGTGGAATGTCCAATCAAGCAAGTCAAGTACTCGGTATAATGCCAGATACCTTATCATTTTAACTCCCATGGGCACAAGTACTTTCGGGTGCTCCTCCCAGGACCAGATCGGGCCCTATATGCGCAGGCATTTATCATGTGTTTTGACATCCACTCTTGTTTATATAGCCAATATAGAATTTCAATAATCAAGCTTGTAGATACGTATGACAACTTTGATAGAATAGAGTCCAAAATATGACAAAGGACATAGATTGGCGATAATAATGATATAATCACGAGTTCGATAAAACCAGGTAGAATATGGTTCCCTTAACTTAGGTACCATGACAAATCAATATGGACATTCTTTATATAGAATTGAGGTCCACATGAACATTAGATCAAGCAAGATACCCTCATTCTTATCATAGAATTGGGGTTTACAAGAATGACACGATATGGCATGATATCATCATCCCATCAAGAATTGCTTATGATATACTCTTTGTATAATCATAAGGGCCGGTATACCATGTTTCTTTAGATTGACATGGCAAGGATCGTGTAATGGGTTTTTAGGGTACAACCAGCTCAGTCGGCCTTGAGGGAATCCAAGGCTACGAGGAGTCTTACGGAGGTCTCTATGACTAACTCGCTAGTCCAAAGGAACGGAATGTCCAATGGAGAGCTTGTATGTCAATGAGAGTTGAGTGTGATCGATAAATCAACATGAAAACATGGGACTATACTCACGGAGTGGAGAATAGTGCCTATTTATATATATTATGATATATATAAAACC
This sequence comes from Amorphophallus konjac, assembly GCA_022559845.1. Classification (NCBI taxonomy): domain Eukaryota; kingdom Viridiplantae; phylum Streptophyta; class Magnoliopsida; order Alismatales; family Araceae; genus Amorphophallus; species Amorphophallus konjac. The sequence continues at coordinate 209,115,410 of CM040124.1, forward strand.
ATCGGTTAGCAAATCAGATGAAAATCAGTTTATAGTAAAATAACGACTTAGGTCAAGTCATTTCTCAAGTAATTAACGCCTAACATAGGGGCGTTAACATATTTCTATTTTACAGAATTTTCAATAATCTCATTAATTTATGAAAAACACGCCCTTGTCCGGGACGTTTTTCAAGTAACTAACGCCTAGTATCAGGGCGTTTATATATGTTCCGTTTCGCAGAATTTCATTATTTCAATACTCTATCTAAAAAGCGCCCTGGACAGGGTCGTTTCTTCATATTTGACGACTGCTGCTGCAGGCGTCTCATGAATTACGGATTTGACAGAATATAAATAAGTTGCAGGACTTATATAAGACACGCCCTGAGAAGGGGCGTTACTGGCTTAACTCTATGTTTCAGAACATACCAGGACTCTGGATAATACGCGCCTAAGCAAGGGGCGTTACTTTTAAAGTCACGCCCTCTGATGAGGCGTTAATACGTGGAAAACGACCTTGTACAGGCCGTGAATTCAAGAAATTGCAGGACATTAGATTTGGAGACAGGATCATGCATTAATAATCAAGGTTTCATATATAATCCGTTCTTAACATGCTTAAGTCATGATCTCGTAAAATTAACGCCTGTGTACAGGACGTTTCTTAATAAATTGACGACCGCTGTTATGGTCGTTTATTTTAAAATAGCGCCCTATTCCAGGGCGTTTCTTTCAAACAATTCAGAAAACGCATGAAAACTATAATAATCATATGCATGACATGCTTATATATATATATATCTTGCATTAATTTCATTTGGGCTACAGTAACTTGAGAAAACCTACCTTATGATAATTTGATGATTTGAACTGTGAGAAGAGGAGCTCTAGTTCTACGGTCCTGTAATTCCTACGAGAACAGAAGAAGAAACATTTATTAATTTCTTCACCTATCAGAACAGAGGAGATTAGAAGAACGTTACCTTGTTCTTCACTTATGCTGCTGCGTCCTCAACCTGTAAGAGGAAAAGAGGATGAAGAACTATTAGTTCTTCATGTAACCGAAGCAAAGAGAAACTTATATGAACTGCTATTTCGTTCATAAGGAAAAGAAGAAGAAGAAGATATGTTCTTCACGTACCTGTGCGGTTCGATCGTCCAAATAGGTTTAGGGTTTGTTCGATCAAGATTATATATAGGATTTTGGACGTCCTGTTAAGGTTAGTGTTCTAGTAGAAGCAATGCTTCCAATATAGAGTCCTTGCCCTATTAAATACTTACTGGATTAACATAATCCTTCCCTGGATAAGCTCCCGTGTCGAACGGAACTCGAATGGAATTAACGCCTTTGGTCAGGGCGTGTATTCTTGAATTAACGCCTTGCATAAGGGCGTTTCATAAAAAGCGCCTTTAAAAAGGGCGTTTCTTGTTTTAAAACACGCCCAAGGTAGAGGCGTTTCTTTTACTTACTCATTTGGTCGCGTGAGAACTGACGACCGTAGGTGTGGGCGTCCTTTCTTTATTCACGCCATTGGTAGAGGCGTTTCTTTATAAATTAACGCCTTAATAAGAGGCGTTATTTTTAATTTATTTTATTTCGTCCAATTAACCCTATTCCTTTTATATATATATTACTTCTGTAATATATATGTTTTAATTCATTTCAATTATTCATTTATTAGGGTTGCTACATCGTTTCTAAAAGTAGCGCCCTAGACACGGGCGTCTCTTTCAAAAAATATTACAGAAAACATATTAAAGCCAGCAGAAAACTATACTACATGCATGTAATGCTGGTATATATATTAAATCACTTGTTTGGGCTATGTTGCTTGAGAAAACCTACCTTAATAATAATCTGGAGATGGACGTGAGGTGTTCTGAAACTTCTACGACTTGGCAGCAAGAAAGGGCAAGAAGATGGTTGATGAGGATGAAGAAACCTGCAGAAGATATATCAAAGATATCAATCTTCTTTGTAATGACTTGCTGGAGGCGAAGGAATAAGAACTTACACAAGTTCTTCAGGACGCAGGACTTCTTAACCTGTATAGACGAGATGAAGAAACATTAGTTCTTCATACAACCGAAACCAGTGGTCAAAAGGAAATAAGAAGAACAGATGTTCTTCACGTACCGTAGCAGACGAACGATCAAATAGGTTTAGAGTTGGATGAACGAGAGTTTTTATAAAATTTTGGGTGTCCTATTAGAGTTAGTGTTCTAGTTGAAGTAATGCTTCCAATATAGAGTCCTTACCCTAGTAGATACTTACTAGATTAGCTTAATCCTTCCCAGGATAAGCTCTTGGTTCGAACGGAACCGGAATGTAACTAACGACCTAGGTCAGGGCGTCGCATTTTAAATTGACGCCTTGTCATAGGGCGTTTCTTAAAAGGCGTCTTGTATAAGGGCGTTTCGTGTTTAAAAACACGCCCATGAAAGGGGCGTTTCTTTTACTTGCCCAATTTGGTCGCGTGAGGATTGACGACCGCACGTGTGGGCGTCCTTTCTTTAGGCACGCCTTATATAGAGGCGTTTGTTTTAAAATTAACACCCTACTGAGAGGCGTTATTTGGTTTTGGGTTTTAATTTATCCGTTTAAGCTTCTTCCCATTATCTTTACTAATTCTTTGATTCATTTAGGGCAATTTTAATTTATTTTAATCCTTTATTTATCAGGGTTGCTACACCCTCCTCCACTTAAAAAGAATTTGGTCCCCAAATTCGACTGTATATATATAAAATGTGGAGAGTATAGAGTATATACCACTTAGAATAATTTGGGAAATCGTTTCCTCATAGACTCCTCGGTCTCCCATGTTGCTTCGTGTTCAGCGTTCTTATTCCATTGCACCTTAAGCATGGGAATAACCTTATTCCTGAGAGCACGTATTTCACGTTCTAAGATCTTCATAGGCTTATGTTCATATGTGAGATCCTTCTGTATTACCAGGTCTCCATGTTCAATAATATGCGAGAGATCGTGCACATACTTCTTCAGCATAGAAATGTGAAACACATTATGTACTTCAGACAATTGAGGAGGCAATGCGATGCGATAAGCAACCTCACCAACTCTTTCGAGAACTTCAAAAGGTCCGATAAATCTTGGCGTAAGCTTGCCCTTAATACCAAATCTTCGTATTCCGCGTCCAGGTGATATCTTAAGAAATACATGATCTCCGACTTGGAATTCAAGATCTCTCCTTCTTGTATCAGCATAAGCCTTTTGCCTGGTCTGAGCAACTTGCAATCTTTCTTTGATTACTTGTATCTTTTCAGTTGTATCCCTTACCATGTCTGGACCTATCAGTTGTTTCTCTCCAACTTCGTTCCAGCATAAGGGTGATCGGCAACTCCTTCCGTATAAGGCTTCGAAAGGTGCCATTTGGATACTAGCTTGGTAGCTGTTATTATATGCAAACTCAATTAAAGGTAAATGATCATGCCAAGTTCCTCCAAAGTCAATGATGCATGCTCTAAGCATATCTTCAACAACCTGATTAGTTCTCTCGGTCTGACCATCCGTTTGTGGATGAAAAGCTGTACTAAAGTTAAGCCTTGTTCCCAACGAATGTTGTAGACCCTTCCAGAAATGTGAAGTAAAGCGAGGGTCTCTGTCGGACACGATTGAGACAGGAATTCCGTGTAATCTGACTATTTCCTTGATGTATAATGCAGCTAGTACATCAATTGACCATCGGCTTTTTATTGGCAAGAAATGAGTCGATTTAGTCAATCGGTCAATAATAACCCAGATTCCATCATGTCCTCCTTTTGATTTAGATAATCCCATGATGAAATCCATACTAATCTCCTCCCACTTCCATTTGGGAATATCTAGCGGATGTAGCTTTCCAGCAGGTTTTTGGTGTTCCGCCTTGACCTGTTGGCATGTGAGACAGCGCGATACGTAGCTCGCGATTTCCCTTTTCATGTTGGGCCACCAGAAATTCCTTTTCATATCTTGGTACATTTTGGTTGATCCAGGATGAATCGTGTACCTTGATCTATGAGCTTCGTCTAAGATCTTCTTCTTTAATTCGGGACAGTCTGGTATACAAGTTCTGTTCCTAAATAACAATCTTCCTTCAGAAGTTATTTGGAAATCGGATTGTCCTTCTAATCTGTCGTTTATTTCTACCAATGCTGGGTCATCACCCTGAAGTGCCTGTATCTCAGATAATAAATCTGACTGTATACTCACATGAGATAAGGTGACACTATTGCAATCTGTGTCCATGTTTATATTAAGCTTTGAGAATTGTTCCAGTAACTTCCATTCTTGTATCATACAACTGGCTATCATTACTCTCGGCTTTCGACTAAGGGCATCAGCAATAAAATTACCCTTTCCGGGATGATATTATATATTGAAGTCAAAGTCCTTGAGATATTCCAGCCAACGTCTTTGTCTCATGTTTAGCTCTTTCTGGGAGAAGAGATATCTGAGACTCTTGTGATCGGAGTATACAGTAAACTGTACTCCATAAAGATAGTGTCTCCAGATCTTCAGTGCAAATACCACCGCGGCCAATTCTAAGTCATGGACGGGGTAGTTTTCTTCGTGTTTCTTTAGTTGACGTGAAGAGTATGCTATAACCTTCCCTTGTTGCATTAGGACACATCCGAGGCCAATGCCAGAAGCATCAGTGTAAACCTCGAATTTTTCTCTTTCTATTGGTAGAACTAAGACCGGAGCTGTAGTGAGATGATCCTTAAGAGTTTGGAAGCTTCTTTCACATTCCTCGCTCCATTCATAACGGATCTCCTTACGAGTTAATCTTGTAAGTGGTATGGCGATCTTAGAGAAATCTTTGATGAATCGCCGATAATAGCCTGCAAGGCCTAAGAAACTTCTGATCTCGCTAGCATTGGTTGGTTTTTCCCAGTTTCTAACAGCTTCGACCTTTGACGGATCTACTGATAATCCATCTTTTGAAATCACATGTCCTAGAAAAGCCACTTCTTCAAGCCAGAATTCACACTTGTTGAGCTTTGCATATAATTGATTTGTCCATAATATTTGTAAAGCAATCCTCAAATGTTCCTCATGCTCTTCCTTAGTCTTGGAATATATCAATATGTCATCAATAAAAACCACCATGAATTGATCTAGATAGGGCCTGAATATGCTATTCATTAACTGCATAAAGGCAGCAGGGGCATTTGTTAGTCCAAAAGGCATAACCACAAATTCATAATGGCCATACCTGCTTCTGAATGCGGTCTTATGAATGTCATCATCTTTGATCCTTAACTGATGATATCCTGATCTGAGGTCAATCTTCGAAAAATATTTGGATCCAAAAATTTGATCAAATAATTCATCGATTCTCGGCAGTGGATACTTGTTCTTGATAGTGAGATGATTCAACTGTCGATAGTCGATGCATAGCCTCATGGATCCATCTTTCTTCTTTACAAACAGTACAGGTGCTCCCCACGGGGAAGTACTTGGTCTAATGAACCCTTTTCGAATTAGTCCCATCAATTGTTCCTTCAACTCTTTGAGTTCAGCAGGTGACATCCTATAGGGTGCCCTTGAAACAGGACCAGCACCAGGGACTAAGTCAATGGTGAAGGCCACATCCCTTTGAGGGGGTAATCCTGGCAAGTCTTCCGGAAACACGTCCGGGAATTCTTGTACTACTGGAATGTCTTCTAGCTTAGTGTCCTTTGTTTCCTTAACTGTGACAAATGCAAGGAAAGCTACACATCCCTTCCTGACGAGCTTGCTAGCTCGGAGGGCCGAAATAAGAGGGGAATTGCTCCGACTCTTGGGGCGAGTAAAGACTAATTCTGGAAAATCTTTGAAAGCAATTTGGCTATTGCGGCAATCAACCGTTGCCTGGTATTTGGATAACCAGTCCGCTCCTAGTATAACATCATACTCCTTTAGATCGAGGCATATGAGATCTATAGGTAAATTCCTACCTTGAACCATTACCTCACAGTTTTGGTAGTGATGAGTAATATCATTTTCACTTCCAAGAGGAGTAGTTAGAACTATTTTTATCCATTCTGGTTCTACCGGTAACGGGTCGGCAAACTTCTTAGAAATAATGGAATGCGATGCACCCGTATCAAATAAGACATAAGCACTTTTGGAACAAACTGTTAATGTACCTTCTACCAGTCCACCTTCTTCTTGCTCGGTCTCCTTTATTGCATGAAGTCGAGCGTTCTTTGTCACCGGGCGCTTACCGTCTCCGGCTTGGTCATTAAGTAACGGACAGTCGAGAATCCGATGTTCGCGGCTCCCACAACGGAGACATGCTCCTAATTTCCTCCAGCATTCTTCGGTCTTGTGACCAGCCTTGTCACAATGCTTGCATACTACGTTTGAAGGTGTAGTGGTGATAGAGAAGGGCTTGGTCTTCTTGAATTTCTGATCTTGAGAGGAAGAACCTCCATTACTAGGCCTTTTCTTGAAGTTGGGTTTGAAAGAACCCGAACTTGTGACTTGCTCCTTCTTGTCTTTCCCACGGATTCTATCAGATAGTTCCGTGGCATCTTCTAATAATTGAGCTCGGTGCACGATTTCGGAATAAACTTGGATATCCATCGGCGCCAGCTGAGTAATATAGTGGGGCCTAAGCCCATTAAGAAATCTACGGGCCTTCATCTTCTCCGTGCTAATCAAATGCTTAGCATATCTAGACAACCGGGAGAACTGAGCTTCATACTCAGCAACCGATAAAGATCTTTGTTTTAACGCGGCAAATTCGACGGCCTTCTTCTCTTGGACTCGATCCGAGAAATATTTACCATTGAAATATTCTACAAATTCTTCCCATGTAACTTGATTAGGATCGATGGTTGCTTCAATAGACTCCCACCAGCATCTAGCATCCTTTTCTAACTGGAAAGTAGCTAATAAAACTTTGTCCTGATCCATGCATTGCATAACACGGAATATACGTTCTATCTCCCTAATCCAGTGTTCAGCGTCATCTGGATCAGTAGAACCCGTGAACTTGGGTGGGTTCATGTTCTTGAAAGTCTGGTGGAGACTTCCTGCTCGTTGTCCACCTCCTTGTGCTACTTGTTGCAGCACTTGAGTCATGCCTTGAAGTGTACGCTGCATGTTACGCCACTGAGCACGTTCGGCAGCCATTATCCTACAATTACAATAACTAGATTAATACGTGATCGTATTTAAAGACTCGTACACTATGTTAAATTTAACCCTTGGTTCTACCCAATCTCACTGGTTTAAAGGTTCAAACTTATCCTTGGACTTAGGTTTTTCCTAGGAATTGAATACCCTAGGCTCTGACACCACAAAAACTGTCACGCCCCGAGCGCGGAAGATACCCGGATATGCGCGACGAGTTTATATCAATCATGCCAATCAGAGTAGTAGTGTATTCGACACAAAGACAGAGATGCGCAAATAGAAAGATAACCCAATCCTTATTATTAATAGGCTATTACAAATCCAATACTCTGTTTAATAAAAATAAAAGTACATAGTTTGACTCAAGAAGTATATAAAAGACTCGATGACATTTGAAGAAGTTCTATCTCTTTCACTCTTGACTATCCCCTTCAGAATGAGTTCCCTCGTCATCGGACTTACCTGAAAAAGTAAAAGGGACACACGGAGTGAGCGAACGCTCAGTAGGAAATTATATCTCAAGCACTAGCAAGGGGTTTAAGTAATTACATCTTTCATGAATGTACTATAGCTATGCATGCTCGCATGAAACGACAAGATAGAGAGAATATCAATAAGGTAACAAGTTGAACTAGTCATGAACTTTCAAGAAAAGATAACAAGATATTCAAGCAAGTACTTTTATCATGTCAAGAACTTTGGCTATCATGTATCAAGCAAGCAAGTAATTACCCTTTTTCGGGTCACGCAAGTCATGTCAAGTCAAGTACGATTCAAGTACAAGATTTTGTGTGGAATGTCCAATCAAGCTAGTCATGCACTCGGTATAATGCCAGATACCTTATCATTAAAACTCCCATGGGCACAAGTACTTTCGGGTGCTCCTCCCAGGACCAGATCGGGCCCTATATGAGCAGGCATTTATCATGTATTTCGACATCCACTCTTGTATATATATAGCCAATATGGAATTTCAATAATCAAGCTCCTATAGGATAACTTTGAGAGAATAGAGTCCAAAAATATGACATTGGACATAGCTAGGCAATAATCACGGTAGAATCACGACGATCGATAAACTAGGTGGAATTAGGTTCCCTTACTCGGGTACCATGACAAGTATGGACTATCCTTCTTTATATAGAATTGTGGTCCACACGAATAGCACATCAAAGGCAAGATACCCTCATTCTTATCATAGAATTGAGGTCCACAAGAACATCGGAATATGGCATGATATCATCATCCCATTGGGAAATTCCCATGATATACACTTTGTATAATCATAAGGGCCGGTATACCATGTTTCTTTAGAGTGACATGGCAAAAATTATGTAACGGGTTTTTAGGGTACAACCAGCTCAGTCGACCTTGAGGGAATCTAAGGTACGAGGTGTAAGACCCCAAATTCCTTAGAAATTTATTTAGAAAGTTAATTGTAATTATTTGGAATTTATTTGAAGTTATTCGAAATTAATGAGAATTATCCAAATTAATTAGATTAATTAATTAATTAATAGAATAAGTCATTTTTCTACTATTTTCTAAAAAATCCCCAAAAATCACATCTTGTAGAATTAATTTTATTTATCAACTTTGTCTTCTACAATTAAGCCTAATAAAATCGTTTATTAAGCCGAATTAGTGAACTAAGTCTTCCGAACTTAATATTTAATTAATTACGGAATAGTAGAAGTGGAATTTTATCTACCACATAAAAATTCATAAAAATAGTAATTAAATAATAGATGCTTCGACTAACACTTTTATCTTCTTGGAGTAAGCCTAATTAAATCATTATCTAGGCCTAATCAGTGGATTAAGCCTGACTTTCAACCCACCTAACCCAAATTCGTATTCACTATTCACCCAAACTTTGAACATCAAATTCGACCTGATTACTCAACCAAATGATCTGAAATCAGGGGCAAATGGAAGGCCACAATGTAAGGAACATTTACCCTCAATCAATTTGAGGTAAACTTAGCCCCAAAACGTGCTGCCAACATAGTTTGGTCAAGTCAAGGATTTCGGCGCCGTTTCTAAACACGTAGCTTGCAGCAGCGAATACTCCCAATTCAGAAGGCTCCAGAATCTCTATGAGCTATCAAAATGAAGCCCTACGAGTCTTCTTTCATTTGGCTGCTGTGAAGTTCGCTGCAATTTCGGATTTGAGGAGATCTAGTTCGATTTGTGGAGGTCGGTCAGCAGGCCGTTGGCTTCTCTTCATCCTTCTTTGATCCATCGATTGAGGTAGGAATTCTCAACCAAATCTTGATCATGAGTATAGCAAATTGTTCCTCTCATTGAGCTCTATCCATTGGTGGCAAAAGCCCCAATTTTCATTAGGTATCTGTGGTGAAATCGAGCTTTTTGTGAGGTGCTGTCCAAGTGTTCTTCATCCTAGGGTTTCGAGTTTTCTCTCTCCGATTTGAGGTAGGATCTAACAACCAAACTTTAATTAATTCACATAAAGTAATCAGCATGTTATTATCTTTCATTTAACTTAGAAAGCCCCAAATTCCATTGAGCATGCATCATGAATTTCGAAGTTTTGTAAAAATATATCTAGAACATGTTTCATATAGAATTCCTTAAGCCAGAGCTTGATTACGGGCTCATTTTGAGTCATATAACTTGATCTTAATGTAGCATATAGTATATGGTTGGATTCATGATCGAGTTAGCTTTCTATTGACACCAAAATCCCTAAATTTGGTTTTGTATATCGAGAGTATTTGTCAATTTAGTGGAGGTATGTCCTGAACTAGGTCTACTTGTGTTCTTCATAGAATAGGTTGTGATTCTTGTGATTTCTGATGAAATTAGGGTTTCCAAATTGTAGTTTTATGACCCTAGAATGTCCATTAACATTCCTAGATCATATGGTTTTAATTTCAACTCATTTGGACCTCATTTGGATGAGATTTCATGTTTTCCGGACGAGTAGCCGGATCTGTTCTTGTAGGGGTCGACCCCAGGGGTCGACCCATGCACCTGGCAGCCCAGGCAGCCCGAGGGTCGACCCCTGGGGTCGACCCATTCGGTCCAGACGCGAGGGTCGACCCCAGGGGTCGACCCATGCAGTTCCAGAACCCCGTTTTGCAGGGGTCGACCCCAAGGGTCGACCCATACACCAGAAAACCAGTTTTTCATCGTTTTACGACCCGAGATGGATCCGAATCAATGGGGAATCAACCCGTTTAACTTAGACCCATTGAAATTATATTTTTGAAGAACTTTTGACCTATTCATGTACCCCTCTTGATTTCAAATTTGCATTGGTTCCTACATGTAAACTTAGTGTAAAAACACACCATTTACCATCTTCATTTCAATGCATACAAGATTAAATAGAAACTCACTTAATTAATGATTAATGGTGTAACTAAATCTCTGTTAATGCATTCTTTTTCACTCCTGTGAGAGCTTGTTCTTTACCTTGATAACTTGTTCTAGCTTGTTGGCACTTTGGCTAATACAAATGATAATGGTTAAGCATGATATCTTAACTTGGTGATTAGGATTAATATGTTGATTAGCTTGTTTGATTGCTGCTGTTTTACAGTAGCGCAGCATGATTAACTCTTCTTGTGACTTGATTTCAATCTCCTTGATGATTATACTTACCTTGGAATTCTGGAAATGAATCTCTTTCCTACTTGATGTTGTTATTGCTACTTAGCTTAAACCTTGGAATTCTGGCCATAAACTATGGAAGTCTAGGTTCGTGGGATCTTTGATCCAAAAGAAATCAATGCCTGGCAAACAAATAAGGGCTCGGTCTGGTCCTGGGAAGAGCGCCCGAACACTACGTGTACCCCCGGGGAGGTGAATGACTAGGTGTGGCATTTGGAACCAGTACTATTACATGTGTAAAATCTAGGACTGTCCACTACTCACTACTCTTTCCACTACTCTCTATATTACTTGCTACTACGTTTCACTTTCCACTCTTTACTGTTCTATACTCTACTTGTGGTTACTCTACTTGTTGATTACTTGGACGTGGAAATGAAAATACATGCGTGCTTGACATGACTTGAATTGACTTGATATGGCCAACTTCTTATCGTTATCTCCTGTAGTAAATTCTTATCTTACCATTCTATTCATTATATTTTTTGACCTTGCAAGATCTTTAAATTCCGTTTCGTGATATTATCGTTATCTTTTTATTGTTTTATCATTTGTAGCATGACATTTTAAAATGTAATTAAACTGTTAATCACTTATACCCGTCTGTTATTTCCTACTGAGCGTCAGCTCATAGTTGTGTTTTTCCCCTTTCCAGGCTTTTCAGGTGACGCGCTTACCGATGGGGAAGGGCAGGAGTGATGTCTTGAGTGTATCAGTTCTAGTGTGTTAGTAGTGTGTTATCTTTCTTCTAGTTGTGTTTTGGAGAGTATTAAGTCTCAGTCTTGTTATTGAGTTTTAGTGGTTGATTATTCCAGTTGTATTAAGTTAAACTTGAGGTTATTGTATCAGTTGTGGTTTGTTAATGATCATTTAGTATTCCAACTTGTAGCACTTGTGTATCATTTTAGATTTAGTTCCCTCTCTTGCTAGCGTGTCCCTAACTGTACGTCCCGATACTTCCGCCTTGTTCGGGGCGTGACAGTTTAGTTGGTATCAGAGCCTAGGTTTCACATTCCTAGGTTTCCTAAGTTGTAGGTTTTCTTGCATTGCATCCCAATGATCGGTATATCAAAAGGTGTTGTCCGAACGTTAGGCTATGCCTATCGGGAAGGTCGCACACTTGCGCGAGTGGTCTTGGGACCGATTACCTCTGCCAGGTACCGAGTTTTTGGTCGTGTCTAGGTGCATTAGATCCCTAACCTTGTAAAAGTCTAGACCTGACCTGTGAGATTGGGTAGAACTTGGGTTAAGTTCGTTTCTTAATCATATAACTATTTATCTTGATTAAACCTAAGTAATCTATTTCCCTTGTAGATGGCAGCTGATCGTGCTGAATGGAGGAACCTACAGCGTACAGTTCAAGGCCTTACTCAGGCCCTTCAGCAAGTAGCTCAGGCAGGAGCGGCACAGCATGACACCGGTGATCTATACCGGAACTTCCACGGAATGAATCCGCCTAGATTCGCTGGTTCGACTGACCCTGACCAAGCCGAGCACTGGCTAGATGAGATGGGGAGAATCTTTGAAGTTATGCAATGCACCAACCAGGAGCGTGTCCTTTTGTCCACATTTCAACTGGAACATGATGCACGTACTTGGTGGGATTCTATCAAGGCAACTCTCGGTGATCGGCAAGTTATGTGGGAAGAGTTCGAAGAATTCTTCAACAGCAAGTATTTTTCTGATAGAGTGCAAGAGAAGAAAGCGGCAGAGTTCGCGGCCTTGAAACAGCGAGGTTTGTCCGTGGCAGAGTATGAGGCTCAATTTGCACGGCTTTCTCGATATGCTACACATCTCATTTCCACCGAGAAGATGAAGGCGAAGCGCTTTCTCAATGGATTGAAGCTTCATTATATCAACCAATTGGCACCGATGGAGATTTCCACTTATTCCGAGATGGTAAGAAAAGCACAAGTTCTGGAGGATACTCTTGAAATGACGGAGAGAATCCGTGGTAAAGGCACCAAGAAAGAATTACCTACGGGTTCCAGGAGTGTTAAACCCGGGTATGCCAAGAAGAGGCCTGTTAGTGGACATGGTTCGTGGAGCGGGTCCGGATCGTGGAAGGGCAAGATGCTAGGCATGAAGACAAGAAGCCTGGCCCTATTGTTCCATTCAAGGGCGTGTGCAACTATTGTGATCGTCCGGGTCACAAGATAGAGGAGTGCTGGTGCAAGCAAGGCGCCTGTTTGCGATGTGGAAGCAAGGAGCACCGTATCCCCAATTGTCCTCTCATATCGGAACAAGCTACACCGGCAAAACCTCTAGTCTTCAAGAAACCACAAGGCAAGCTTCAAGCTTTACATGCAGAGGAAACTGGGATTTCTGATGATGGCGGACTCGTCGAAGGTACGCTTACTATAATCGATAAGCCCGCATTTGCTCTCTTTGATACGGGTGCAACACATTCTTTTATTTCTCGGAGTTTTGCTAAGTCATTAGCTGTGGAACCTGTTTTGATGAATACTCCGTTAGAGATTTCAACCCCTATTGGCACTAGATCATCAATCCAGTATTTCTATCCTTCTAGTAAGGTTATGATTGGTGAACAGAACTTTCCAGCAGATTTGGTCTGCATGGATATGAAGGATTATGATGTAATCCTAGGAGCAGATTGGTTGGCCAAGTATGAGGCCAATGTTCACTGTAGTTCTAGCTCAGTGACTTTTACTGGACATTCTGGTTTATCTTTTACGGGAGTCAAGCACCATAACTCCGTACCGCTCATCTCGGCTCTTCGAGCTGATAAGCTTTTGAGGCATGGGTGTGAGGCTTTTCTAGCCTTTATTTGTGCAACTCCTGAGCAGCAGATTGAGATCGAGGACATTCCTGTTGTCCGAGATTTTCCTGATGTCTTTCCAGAGGAATTACCAGGACTTCCGCCTGAACGGGAAGTTATCTTTTCCATTGATCTTATTCCTGGCACAGCTCCTATTTCCAAGGCTCCTTATCGTATGTCTCCTGCGGAACTGAGGGAACTGAAGCAGCAACTGATGGAATTACTCGAGAAGGGTTTTATTCATCCTAGTACTTCTCCGTGGGGAGCCCCTGTGTTGTTCGTCAGGAAGAAAGATGGTTCGATGAGGTTGTGCATTGATTATCGGCAAATAAACCAGCAGACTGTCAAGAACAAATATCCCTTGCCGAGGATTGACGAGTTATTTGACCAGATAGCAGGAGCTCAATATTTCTTTAAGATCGATCTTCGATCTGGATATCACCAGTTGCGGATTAAGGAAGAGGATATTTATAAAACAGCTTTCCGCAGCAGGTATGGTCATTTTGAATTTGTCGTTATGCCTTTTGGTCTAACGAATGCTCCAGCAGCTTTCATGCAGTTGATGAACAATGTATTTCGGCCCTATCTTGATCAATGGGTCGTAGTCTTTATTGATGACATCCTGATTTATTCTAAGAATGAGGAGGAGCATGCTGAGCATCTGAGAATGACATTGCAACTATTGAAAGATCATCAGCTATATGCTAAGTTCAGTAAGTGTGAGTTCTGGCTACAAGAAGTGTCCTTTCTCGGACATATTATCACCAAGGAAGGTATTTCTGTTGATCCTTCGAAGATTGAGGCAGTGAAGAATTGGGAGCAGCCTACTAGTGCAACTGAAGTTAGAAGTTTCCTAGGCCTGGCAGGCTATTACCGAAGATTTATTCAAGATTTCTCCAAGATTGCAGTACCTATGACAAGATTAACCCGCAGGGAGAATAAGTTTGATTGGTCAGATGATTGTCAGCGAAGCTTTCAGACTCTGAAGGAGTGTTTGACTACTGCACCTGTTTTGGCTTTACCTTCTGGTGAAGGAGGATTTGTTGTTTATACTGATGCTTCAGGTATTGGCTTAGGCTGTGTACTCATGCAACATGGGAAGGTGATTGCCTATTCCTCTAGGCAGTTGAGGAAGCACGAAGATAATTATCCTGTTCATGATTTGGAACTTGCTGCAGTCGTGTTTGCTTTGAAGATTTGGAGGCATTACTTGTATGGAGAAACATTTACGGTGTTTTCAGATCATAAGAGTTTGAAGTATTTATTTTCTCAGAAGGAACTCAACATGAGGCAGCGGAGATGGTTGGAGTACTTGAAAGACTTCGACTTCTCGATTGAGTATCATCCTGGCAAAGGTAATGTTGTGGCAGATGCATTAAGCTGGAAGCCGGTAGCTAGATTGTCAAGTCTCATGTTACAAGAATGGAGATTGTTGGAACAATTATCTAGTCTGGATCTCAATATTGACAATGATCGGATCATGATTGCTCAGATTCAACTTAAACCTGAATTATTGATAGAGATCAAGTCCTTGCAAGATAATGATCCCGAGTTGGTAGAGATCAAGGGAAGCTTGAGTAGCAGACCTGACTTCATGTTGGCCGATGATGGTAGATTATTATTTAAAGGCAGAACTTGTGTTCCGGATGAGGCTACAATAAAGAACAAAATTCTTGAGGAAGCTCATAGATCCAGATATACCATTCATCCTGGAGGCACTAAGATGTACCGAGATTTGAAAAGGTCCTTTTGGTGGCCGAATATGAAAAGAGAAGTTACATATTTTGTGAGCAGATATTTGGTATGTCAGCAAGTTAAGGCCGAACATTTCAGACCAGCAGGGAAATTGAAACCACTCGACATACCCCAATGGAAGTGGGAAATCATTGGCATGGATTTCATTATGGGTCTACCTAGGACTCGTGGTGGATTTGATGCGATATGGGTGATTGTGGATCGATTGACAAAGTCGGCTCATTTCTTACCAATTAAGTCCAAGTGGACGATTGATGTATTGGCTGCTTTGTATATGAAGGAAGTGGTGAGATTGCATGGTATTCCAGTGAATATAGTATCTGATCGAGACCCCAGATTTACTTCACATTTCTAGAAGGGACTGCAAGAGTCTTTGGGTACTCGTCTGAATTTCAGTACTGCTTTTCATCTACAGACAGATGGACAGACTGAAAGAACCAATCAGATAGTGGAAGATATGCTGCGAGCTTGCATGATTGATTTCGGTGGTAATTGGAGTGAGCATTTGACATTAATTGAATTTGCCTACAATAACAGCTATCAGTCTAGCATTCAAATGGCTCCTTTTGAAGCACTATATGGTAGAAGTTGTCGTTCCCCGTTGTGTTGGGACGAGGTAGGTGAGAAAAAGTGGTTTGGACCAGATCTTGTTTCGGAATCATCACAGAACATCCGTGTTATCCGAGACCGGTTACAAGTAGCCCAGTCGAGACAGAAGAGTTATGCCGACAACAGGAGAAGGGCATTGGAATTTCAGGTTGGCGAGCATGTGTTCTTAAAGGTCTCTCCGACGAGAGGGATCCGAAGATTTGGCATTCATGGCAAGCTGAGTCCGAGGTACATTGGTCCATTCAAGATTCTAGATAGAGTGGGAGAGGTGGCATACAGACTGGCTTTACCACCGCATTTGTCTGGCGTACATAATATTTTCATGTGTCTATGTTGCGAAAATATGTGTACGATCCCACTCATATCATTCAGCAAGTGGATTTTGAACTGAAGGAAGATTTGACCTATGAGGAAAGACCTGTCAAGATTCTGGACCGGAAGCAACAACAACTCCGGAATCGTTCGATACCGATGGTCAAGATTCAGTGGAGTCGGCGTGGGACCGAAGAAGCTACATGGGAGTCTGAAGAGACTATGCGAAAGCGGTATCCCGATCTATTCTAGGTGAGCGATCTTTTTCTACTCTCAGTTTTAGTGCAGTGAATTTGGAGGACCAAATTCCTTTAAGTAGGGGAGGGTGTAAGACCCCAAATTCCTTAGAAATTTATGTAGAAAGTTAATTGTAATTATTTGGAATTTATTTGAAGTTATTCAAAATTAATGAGAATTATCCAAATTAATTAGATTAATTAATTAATTAATAGAATAAGTCATTTTTCTACTATTTTCTAAAAAATCTTCAAAAATCACATCTTGTAGAATTAATTTTGTTTATCAACTTTGTCTTCTACAATTAAGCCTAATAAAATCGTTTATTAAGCCGAATTAGTGAACTAAGTCTTCCGAACTTAATATTTAATTAATTACGGAATAGTAGAAGTGGAATTTTATCTACCATATAAAAATTCATAAAAATAATAATTAAATAATAGATGTTTCGACTAACGCTTTTGTCTTCTTGGAGTAAGCCTAATTAAATCATTATCTAGGCCTAATCAGTGGATTAAGCCTGACTTTCAACCCACCTAACCCAAATTCGTATTCACTATTCACCCAAACTTTGAACATCAAATTCGACCTGATTACTCAACAAAATGATCTGAAATCACGGGCAAATGGAAGGCCACAATGTAAGGAACATTTACCCTCAATCAATTTGAGGTAAAC
Source organism: Amorphophallus konjac (assembly GCA_022559845.1). Taxonomy (NCBI): domain Eukaryota; kingdom Viridiplantae; phylum Streptophyta; class Magnoliopsida; order Alismatales; family Araceae; genus Amorphophallus; species Amorphophallus konjac. The sequence continues at coordinate 209,132,526 of CM040124.1, forward strand.
TTAGTCCCAAAACGTGCTACCGACATAGTTTGGTCAAGTCAAGGATTTCGGCGCCGTTTCTAAACACGTAGCTTGCAGCAGCGAATACTCCCAATTCAGAAGGCTCCAGAATCTCTATGAGCTATCAAAATGAAGCCCTACGAGTCTTCTTTCATTTGGCTATTGTTAGGTTCGCTGAAATTTCGGATCTGAGAAGATTTAGTTCGATTTGTGGAGGTCGGTCAGTAGGCCGTTGGCTTCTCTTCATCCTTCTTTGATCCATCGATTGAGGTAGGAATTCTCAACCAAATCTTGATCATGAGTATAGAAAATTATTCCTCTCATCGAGCTCTATCCATTGGTGGTAAAAGCCCCAATTTTCATTAGGTATCTGTGGTGAAATCGAGCTTTTTGTGAGGTGCTGTCCAAGTGTTCTTCATCCTAGGGTTTCGAGTTTTCTCTCTCCGATTTGAGGTAGGATCTAACAACCAAACTTTAATTAATTCACATAAAGTAATCAGCATGTTATTATCTTTCATTTAACTTAGAAAGCCCCAAATTCCATTGAGCATGCATCATGAATTTCGAAGTTTTGTAAAAATATATCTAGAACATGTTTCATATAGAATTCCTTAAGCCAGAGCTTGATTACGGGATCATTTTGAGTCATATAACTTGATCTTAATGTAGCATATAGTATATGGTTGGATTCATGATCGAGTTAGCTTTCTATTGACACCAAAATCCCTAAATTTGGTTTTGTATATCGAGAGTATTTGTCAATTTAGTGGAGGTATGTCCTGAACTAGGTCTACTTGTGTTCTTCATAGAATAGGTTGTGATTCTTGTGATTTCTGATGAAATTAGTGTTTCCAAATTGTAGTTTTATGACCCTAGAATGTCCATTAACATTCCTAGATCATATGGTTTTAATTTCAACTCATTTGGACCTCATTTGGATGAGATTTCATGTTTTCCGGACGAGCAGCCGGATCTGTTCTTGCAGGGGTCGACCCCAGGGGTCGACCCATGCACCTGGCAGCCCAGGCAGCCCGAGGGTCGACCCCTGGGGTCGACCCATTCGGCCCAGACGCGAGGGTCGACCCCAGGGGTCGACCCATGCAGTTCCAGAACCTCGTTTTGCAGGGGTCGACCCATACACCAGAAAACCAGTTTTTCATCGTTTTGCGACCCGAGATGGATCCGAATCAATGGGGAATCAACCCGTTTAACTTAGACCCATTGAAATTATATTTTTGAAGAACTTTTGACCTATTCATGTACCCCTCTTGATTTCAAATTTGCATTGGTTCCTACATGTAAACTTAGTGTAAAAACACACCATTTACCATCTTCATTTCAATGCATACAAGATTAAATAGAAACTCACTTAATTAATGATTAATGGTGTAACTAAATCTCTGTTAATGCATTCTTTTTCACTCCTGTGAGAGCTTGTTCTTTACCTTGATAACTTGTTCTAGCTTGTTGGCAGTTTGGCTAATACAAATGATAATGGTTAAGCATGATATCTTAACTTGGTGATTAGGATTAATATGTTGATTAGCTTGTTTGATTGCTGCTGTTTTACAGTAGCGCAGCATGATTAACTCTTGTTGTGACTTGATTTCAATCTCCTTGATGATTATACTTACCTTGGAATTCTGGAAATGAATCTCTTTCCTACTTGATGTTGTTATTGCTACTTAGCTTAAACCTTGGAATTCTGGCCATAAACTATGGAAGTCTAGATTCGTGGGATCTTTGATCCAAAAGAAATCAATGCCTGGCAAACAAATAAGGGCTCGGTCTGGTCTTGGGAAGAGCGCCCGAACACTACGTGTACCCCCGGGGAGGTGAATGACTAGGTGTGGCATTTGGCACCAGTACTATTACATGTGTAAAATCTAGGACTGTCCACTACTCACTACTCTTTCCACTACTCTCTATATTACTTGCTACTATGTTTCACTTTCCACTCTTTACTGTTCTATACTCTACTTGTGGTTACTCTACTTATTGATTACTTGGACGTGGAAATGAAAATACATGCGTGCTTGACATGACTTGAATTGACTTGATATGGCCAACTTCTTATCGTTATCTCCTGTAGTAAATTCTTGTCTTACCATTCTATTCATTATATTTCTTGACCTTGCAAGATCTTTAAATTCCGTTTCGTGATATTATCGTTATCTTTTTATTGTTTTATCATTTGTAGCATGACATTTTAAAATGTAATTAAACTGTTAATCACTTATACCCGTCTGTTATTTCCTACTGAGCGTCAGCTCATAGTTGTGTTTTTCCACTTTCCAGGCTTTTCAGGTGACGCGCTTACCGATGGGGAAGGGCAGGAGTGATGTCTTGAGTGTTTCAGTTCTAGTGTGTTAGTAGTGTGTTATCTTTCTTCTAGTTGTGTTTTGGAGAGTATTAAGTCTCAGTCTTGTTATTGAGTTTTAGTGGTTGATTATTCCAGTTGTATTAAGTTAAACTTGAGGTTATTGTATCAGTTGTGGTTTGTTAATGATCATTTAGTATTCCATCTTGTAGCACTTGTGTATCATTTTAGATTTAGTTCCCTCTCTTGCTAGCGTGTCCCTAACTGTACGTCCCGATACTTCCGCCTTGTTCGGGGCGTGACACGAGGAGTCTTACGGAGGTCTCTATGACTAACTCGCTAGTCCAAAGGAACGGAATGTCCAATGGAGAGCTTGTATGTCAATGAGAGTTGAGGGTGATCGATAGAACAACATGAAAACGTGGGACTATACTCACGGAGTGGAGATATAGTGCCGATATACATATATATAAATATAATGAAAACCCTCGGTTAGCAGTAACAGGTAAAAATATTTTTACAGAAAATAACGACTTTGATTAAGTCACTACTTAAGTAAATAACGCCTTAAATAAGGGCGTTTACATGCATTTCCAATTTTGTAGAAATTTCCATAATTCTGTATTTTATCAAAAACACGCCCTGGACCGGGGCGTTTTATATAAATTTGACGACATATACAGTGGTCGTCTATTTCTTAATTTTCATTTTTGTAAGATATCAATTTCTGTAGTTTAACATGAACGCGCCCTAGGAAGGGTCGTAAGTTTTTAAAATCACGCCCTACACAGGGGCGTTATCACCGTGAGAGACGGCCTAGTCCAGGTCATTAATTCAAGGAATTTACAATATTTCAAGAAATAAAATTTCAAGAGACAGGAGACATAGTCATGACAGGAAAATTAGTAGGAATTCACAGGTAGAGTCATGCAAGATATTAGAATCGATATTTCATATTTATTGAATTTTAAACAGGATCAATTATTAATTACATGCGATTTTCATGAAATTAACGCCTATAGGGCAGGGCGTCAAATCTTAAATTGACGACCTAGTGCAGGTCGTTTCTAAAAGTAGCGCCCTAGACACGGGTGTCTCTTTCAAAAAATATTACAGAAAACATATTAAAGCCAGCAGAAAACTATACTACATGCATGTAATGCTGGTATATATATTAAATCACTTGTTTGGGCTACGTTGCTTGAGAAAACCTACCTTAATAATAATCTGGAGATGGACGTGAGGTGTTCTGAAACTTCTACGACTTGGCAGCAAGAAAGGGCAAGAAGATGGTTGATGAGGATGAAGAAACCTGCAGAAGATATATCAAAGATATCAATCTTCTTTGTAATGACTTGCTGGAGGCGAAGGAATAAGAACTTACACAAGTTCTTCAGGACGCAGGACTTCTTAACCTGTATAGAAGAGATGAAGAAACATTAGTTCTTCATACAACCGAAACCAGTGGTCAAAAGGAAATAAGAAGAACAGATGTTCTTCACGTACCGTAGCAGACGAACGATCAAATAGGTTTAGAGTTGGATGAACGAGAGTTTTTATAGGATTTTGGGTGTCCTATTAGAGTTAGTGTTCTAGTGGAAGTAATGCTTCCAATATAGAGTCCTTACCCTAGTAGATACTTACTAGATTAGCTTAATCCTTCCCAGGATAAGCTCTTGGTTCGAACGGAACCGGAATGTAATTAACGACCTAGGTCAGGGCATCGCATTTTAAATTGACGCCTTGTCATAGGGCGTTTCTTAAAAGGCGCCTTGTATAAGGGCGTTTCGTGTTTAAAAACACGCCCATGAAAGGGGCGTTTCTTTTACTCGCCCAATTTGGTCGCGTGAGAATTGACGACCGCACGTGTGGGCGTCCTTTCTTTAGGCACGCCTTATATAGAGGCGTTTGTTTTAAAATTAACGCCCTACTGAGAGGCGTTATTTGGTTTTGGGTTTTAATTTATCCGTTTAAGCTTCTTCCCATTATCTTTACTAATTCTTTGATTCATTTAGGGAAATTTTAATTTATTTTAACCCTTTATTTATCAGGGTTGCTACACCAGGACTCAGGGTAGGAGAGATGAGAAAGAGAATGAAGGAAGAAATATGACTGCTACTCGCCCTAGGATGAAGGGTAGAAGATATGAGGAAAAAGAAGACTGCATGGTCACCCACCCCATGCCAGAGGGCAAAAGATGGGCAAGGAAGAACTATGCCGTTGCTGCCAACCGCCGCCATGATGGTGGCAGAAGACTTAAGAAGGAAGAGAAAATGAGAATAAGTGAACCAGTCACTGCTGTCACTCCAAGAAGACAGAGAGCCTATGCCAGACAGGCTGACTTATTCAAATACTCCAAGGCCGAGCATCTAACTGCTCAGGCGGCAAGACTGGCTTATCAGCAGAAGGGCCAAGAAAGACTGATGCCCTGACCAGAGCTACAAAGACACAGCCAAGAGGAGATGAAACAAGTGGTTCAAGACTACTTTCACTATCTGGGGAATTCTTCCCTCGGGCAGCAAAGACTATCTCGTGCTTTAGGCACCATAGATGATGAAGAAGAAGCCTTTCAAGGAGCAATGATCGGAGTCTCCTCCTCTGATTCCAATGATTATGGAGAAGGCCACAGAACCGGGTATTAGATAGAAGACCTGCACGGGCAAGAAGCTGAAGAAAGAATATCAGTCTTTGACCAGCTCAAATACCCCGATCAGGTGAGAAGGAAAGTATACAGGCAGAAGGAGAAGATGCATATCTTCGCCTGTAATATGGCCGGGCTTGTCAAAGGGCAGGATACGTTACCGACTCAGCCAGATGAACTGCTCAGACTGGCAACCAGACCAGGCCCCGTCACAAGGAGAAGTCAGGCGGCCAAAGAGAAAATAAAGACTGATGATGAAGCCCGCAAGATCACCACTATGACAGTTAATGTGGTGACAGCAGAAGAGGAAGACAATCCCTTCGTCGATGACGTTGAAGGGACTTCAGAAGAGATACAGATCCCGTCAACCATGGATCCCATGATCCAGATGATGTTTAGACGATATCAACAAGAGATCAACGCTCTCAGAAGACAGCTAAATGAGAGGCATGAAGCTACACCGGTCTCCAAGCAAGTCGAGCCCGTGGGGCAGACCTCCAGCTCAACAGAAATGGCTATCCCAGCTAATCCTCTCTCGGCTGATAAGGGTAAAGCAACGAGCCAACCTGTTCTACAGCAAACAGCAGCTCAGCCCTCTGTGTGTCAGACACAGCCCACCGTGCCCACCTTGCGCGCAACGGTGATGACAACTCCTTACAGTCAGCAACAAGCTCACTTCTTCCCGGAAAACATAGATCCAGCCATAGCCCACAAGCTGATGATTGAAAAGATTGTGGAAATGAAGCTATCTGAGAAGACTGGTGATGATGCTGGTACCTACGATGTGTACAAGGTACCGTATCCTCCCCAGTATGCTGCTAAGAGACTACCGCCAGGCGTCAGTAAGCCACCGAAGCTTGAAAAATTTAATGGCCAGGGCTCTCCCAGGGAGCACATAGCTTACTATACCACCATTATGGGTGACTTGGCAGCTGATGAAGCTTATCTGCTTAAATTCTTTGGCTCATCCCTCACCGGGATAGCTTTTGAATGGTATTCAAGCCTGCCGGCTGGGTCAGTGGCCGATTGGCCTGATATGCAAAGAAAGTTCCGCGATAGATTTCACGTCATAGAAAGAGAAATTACAATAGCAGAACTATATGCAACCAGGAAAAAGCAAGATGAAACAGCACTGGACTACATCAAAAGGTGGAGGAACTTAGCTATGAGATGCAGAAGACCTCCTCATCAAGAAGATGCAGTGCAAATATGTAAGCAGAGCCTCAGAGAGAGGTACTGGAAAAGATGATTGGTGCAGATGTCAGAACATTTGACCGTTTGAACAATATAGTGGCGGAAGTTGAGACATTCCTATCCAAGCGTTCGACGGTCAATGCTCCAACTGTGCCGAAAGGGAAATCTAATGATCGACGACCATCGCATTCTGAGGCTAACACCGTCGATTTCAGAACCTTCGAGCAACAGAAAGGGAAGAAGGGGGCAGATGAAGCTCCCCCGCCAGCAGACACAGTGAAAAGAAAAGATAAGGTCTCTCTGAGAAATAAAATGAGAAAGCCATACTCTTTCCCGAAAGATAAGACAGCCACACTATTCAACTGGGCATACAAGTTCAACAAGGTAACATTGCCTGAGCCAAGGAGACCCGATGACGCGGCAAAGAAAGGTGATCCACTGTTCTGTCCATATCATCGTGCGCTAGGGCACGCAATTGAAGATTGCTACGTCTTCAAAGATATTATGGAAAGCATGGTCAAAAAGGGCGAGCTACAGCTGGGAGATTACCAGGTAGAGCCACCTCGTCCACATGAGCCTCCGGCCTTAAAAATGGCCGCCAATATGATTTCAATCTACCAACAGCTGCCTAAGGAAGCCATCGAGGAATGCACCGAGCATACTTATGAAGCTTGCTTCCTCACCCCACTGAAGGATCAAGAAGGGTGGCAGATAAAGCCAATAAAGAATAGAAAGAAAACTCCCGCATCCAGTATCAGTGGAGCAGTTATCCGCGGTGTCACGCCAAGGCCCGAACCACCTCCAGTAAAGCCAGTATGGCACACAGCTGAAACAGGGCCAGTCATCCGGATCCCCACTCATAACCGGAGAAGACAAGTCCCCTTACCTGCACATAAGGAAGTAAGTCATGCGGCTAGGCGCTTACAGCAGTATATTAATGGGCTCGATGAGTATGAACAGAAAAAGCCCGGGCACCTGCTGGTGAAAGACTGTATACTCTGGGAACAGCTCGAAGAATTGAAAGTTAAAGAGCAACCGGGGGCGGAACAGGGAAAAGATGAGGCTGAGCCTTTCTGGGGGCAAGAACCAAAGAAGCCAAATTCCCAGAAAAAGAAGAGATGGTCTAAATGCAAAAAGGAAAAGGGAGTCGTGACAGTACAATGCAACACCCTGTCGGCACTCTTTACCTCGCCTGGGGAGAATGATGAGGATGAAACATCAAATGCCCCGCTAGAAGCCAACCATGCCGAGGCCTCAACCTCAGCACATGCAACATGCTCCGGAAGAAGGTGGGGGCGCCTACCACCAGCCAATCATAACATTATGTTCAGAGGGGAACAACCCTACCAGATTCCTGAACCAGAGGTGCGGGGTGTTCAGATTCCTCCCCCCGTTAGCTTGTACCAAGAAGAGAAGAAGGGAGGTCAAACTCCAGCATTTCTGGAATTTCTGTCCAGTCTAGAAAATGGGCAGTCGATACAGGCTGGGCTAGATAAAGGCAAGAGACCTTAGCAATCGGCGTCTGTAGCCTACAAGCAGAATGAGAAAGAAGAGGATAACTCTCCGATGGCACCAGGGGCCGTTGCTATAGAAGAAGCCCCCCAAGAAATCAGTCCAGAGGATGAAACCAGCACTGGGCAGCAGAGGCCACGGGCACCACATGAACCTCCAAAACCCCGATGGGCGGAAGAAATGAGACTGTCTAATGTCAGGGTGGGTAGTCGGATCATGAAAATGCTAAAGAAGCTCCCTACCAGATTCTCCATCTGGGAGATTCTCTCTCTGAGTGAAGAAGCTCGCCAAGCGATTGTTGATGCCCTACAGTCACCGGCACAGTATGAGGCACTCTTGACAGAAGTGAATTCTAGGCCGTCAGTCACATTCACAGAGGATGACATGCTGATTCTGAATTCCGACCATAACAGACCGCTGTATATGAGGGGCTCCCTGAACTGTCAGCCACTGAGCAGGATACTGATAGATCCTGGGGCTGCCGTGAACATTCTCCCATACCGCATCTACCAAAAATATTACTTTGATCTGCAGCTTACCAAGGTCAGAGACATGAAAATTTCGGGATTCAACCAGAAATGTGAGACGCCCCTTGGGGTGGCTGATTTTAACCTCACATTGGGGGATCTCACTACCGTGGTACGATTCTATGTGATCGACTCCAACACCACATATAAGGCCCTGCTGGGGAGACCGTGGCTGCATGAATATCAGATATTGCGGTCCACGCTGCATCAATGCATTAAATACTGCCACAAAGGAAAAGAAGAAAGGGTGTTTGCGGATCTGCATCCCTTCGAAGTATTCGAGTGCCATATGCTCGATGCATCCTACTACACGGAGGTGTCGCAAAAGGGTGAAGAGAAAGAGGCTGGGGTCGACCAGAAGAAGCCGGTGACAAAGGCAAGAAATTGGTCTCCACCACCACCAAGGGGCTATATTAAGAAACATGAAGTATCTCACATTTCTTATGTTGGTGATTTTGCTCGGATCGCCCCTCCTAGCATCCACCCGGATGATACTGGCGAAGAAATGAAAGAAAAGTACATACAGGTGGGGGTTCCGCAGGGTTTAGTCAAGCCCATTGCCAGCATAGAATACCAGACGGTGCTACCATTAAAGACTATGGAAGTCCCTCGCTTCTGCGAGCCTCCTATCATATACTACACCGGGGAGTCAGTCGAAGACGATGATCAAGACTGCATGGTCCCTGAAGAATCTGCAAACTGGATGGTGCCAATCACGGGCTTGGACTATACTACCCGACGGGTTTCACAGATGTTGTCTAAGATGCAGATGCCATCACTACAACCCGTTGCCCAAAAGAAGGCGTTCCAGGAGCTATGGGATCCGCCCCGGGATAATAAAGAACTGAGGAAGATCACTCAGCACCCGGGATTGGGTTATACCCTTCAAGAATACTATGAAGCTGAGGTGGACGTCATCTCTGTCTCCTACCAGCATGAAGACCCTCCCGAGGTGGGATATGACAAGTACCCCTCGGAAGATGAAGAAATCATTTATCAATCCGTAATGAACAATGAAGCCCCAGACAGTCAGCCGGAGACGGGGACATCTGATGAAACAAAGAAAGATTGGTGCTGGAAAAACCTACCCTGCAAAGAGGATCTGTTCCATGCTGAAGCAAAGTTTGATACGGGAACCCCGGATGAAGACCAAATTGCCAAAGAGTTGAGGGAATGCCTGGAGTTTGAGCGCATTCTAGAAGAAGTCCGGGCTCTACAGAATGATGATCTCTCAAGGGAGTCTGCATCAGAAGAGCCTCTAAGGGCGGAAGACTGCATTTTTGAGTTTCCTGCTGAGCCAGTCACGTCCTCGGGGCAGACTGAACAGAATCCAACAATATTGGCCGTATATGATGAGCCAGCACCCGCTGATGACCAGTATGATGAAACAGAGAATCATGAAACTGAAGAAGATTATATCTCGGGAGGCTTCATTGACTTGCAAGAAGCCCCGCTCGAGGTCAAAGATGGAGGTCAGGCCACCGTCGATGAGCTTGTGGAAATAAATCTGGGGACCGCAGATGAGCCAAGGCCGACATTCCTCAGTGCACTGCTGGAGCCAGCTGCCAGGGAACATTATATACAGTTTTTGAAGGAATTCCGAGACTGCTTTGCATGGACATATGATGAAATGCCGGGACTGAGTTCTGATGTGGCACAGCATCGGTTGGCAATAAACCCAGAGGCTAACCCCGTAAAGCAGCCGCCCAGGAGAATGCGCCCTGAATTGATAAATCAAATTAATAAAGAAGTCGACAAGCTGATTGATGTAGGCTTTGTTGAAGAAAATCAGTATACTACATGGTTAGCCAACATAGTGCCTGTAAAGAAGAAAAATGGGCAGATCAGAATATGTGTTGATTTCCGGGACCTTAATAAGGCCTGCCCGAAAGATGATTTCCCAGTGCCGATCACTGAAGTGATGATCGATGCGACTACTGGTCATGAAGCCCTGTCATTCATGGATGGGTCATTCGGATATAACCAGATCTGGATTGCTGAAGAAGACAGTGTGCACACTGCGTTCCGCACTCCGAAGGGGATATTCCACTACAAAAGGATGTCGTTTGCCTCAAGAATGTCGGCGCCACCTACCAAAGAGCTATGACCAAGATCTTTGATGATTTGCTCTTCAAGAAAGTAGAGTGCTATATTGATGATCTGGTAGTAAAAACTAGCAGAAGAGAGGACCATCTGCAAGACCTGAGGATAGTATTCCAGAGGCTACGCAGATATGAACTCAAGATGAATCCTATGAAATGTGCCTTCGGCGTGTCCAGTGGAAAAATCCTCGGGTTTGTTGTCCGACATAGGGGCATTGAAATCGACCCATCCAAGATTAAGGCTATCCAGGAGCTCCCTCCACCAAGGAGTCTGCCCGAGCTAAGATCTCTGCAAGGGCAGTTGGCCTATATCCGGCGATTTATATCGAATCTGGCGGGAAGATGCCACCCCTTTCACAAGCTCATGATGAAAGATGTACCGTTCCTCTGGGACGATGAATGTAAGGAAGTCTTTGATAAGCTGAAAGAATATCTCAAGACCCCTCCGGTGCTGGGGGCACCAATTAAGGGCAGGCCCTTGATACTGTATATCGCGGCCACATACTGTTCCCTGGGGGCAATGCTGGCACAGATAAATGAAGAAGGTAAAGAACAAGCCTTGTACTACTTGAGTAGGAGGCTGATTAGAACTGAAGAAGGCTACAGTTACATAGAAAAGACATGCTTGGCACTAGTCTTTGCTGTCAAAAAGCTCCGACACTATATGCTGTCACATGAAATCAGGTTGATATCTGCAGCAGATCCGCTCAAATACATATTGACTCAGCCAGTACTGAAGGGCCAGTTGGGCAAATGGGCAGTGATCCTGATGGAATTTGATATTACCTATACACCCCAGAGGGTGATAAAAGGATAGGCTGTGGCTGATTTCTTCGCGGAGCATCCTGTGCCAGAAAATGACATGCTAGGGACTGAGTTACCCGATGATGAGACACTTGAAGCTTGCTAGGCTCGGCCAGTTATGTGGCAACTATTCTTTGATGGAGCATCTAGAACAGAAACAGACTCCGATGGAAAGACCAAAATACGGGCCAGGGCCGGTATTGTGCTGAAGTCACCAAAAGGGGAGGTCGTGCATACTTCCTGTTCTATAAACAAGCCCTGCACCAATAATGAAGCTGAGTACGAAGCTCTGATAATCGGTCTGCATATCAGCCTCAACATGGGTATCCAAATGCTTCAGGTATTCAGGGATTCAATATTGATCATGAAACAAATCCAGGGGGAGTTCGAAGTGCGGAAGCCAGAATTGAATCCCTACCACCAGAAAGTTATGCGCCTTATCACGAAATTCTATCATATTGAGCTCAAGCATGTGGGCCGGGGGCATAATGCCCAAGCTGACGCACTGGCAAAGCTGGCCAGCTCACTAGCAATCCCACCAAATGAGACACTGAACATTGTTGTTATGAACCGGCGGCAGGTCCCTAGTATGCTAGAAGGGTGCCCTGAAGAAGACGAAGTTGCTACTATCAGTACGGTACAGGCGTCTGATTGGAGACAGCACCTGCTGCAGTGGTTTCTACACCAACAGCTGCCGCAGAAACGAGAAGAAAAGATAAAACTTCTAAGAATCAAAGATTCTTATGAATTCAGAAATGGAACTTTGTTCCGAATAATGGCAGATGCACGCAATAAGTTTCTACTCCGCTGCCTGTCCACTGAGGAAGCTTGGCAAGCAATGAAAGAAGTACATGCCGGAACTGCGGGTGCCCACCAGGCTGGCCCTAAGATGAAGATAGAAATCAAGAAGCTGGGCTACTATTGGCCCACCATGTTTGAAGACTGCTGCAAATTCGCAAAGCCATGCCAAAAATGTCAAGAGCATGCTACTGTGCCTAGAAAGCCTCCTACAACTCTGCACCCTACAGTTCCCAGCTGGCCATTTGCACAATGGGGAACTGATGTAATCGGGCCACTGCCGACTTCCTCGGCCGGACATAAGTACATACTGGCCATAATAGATTACTTCTCCCGATGGGCGGAGGCTGTGGCATTAAGAGAAGTGACTGGTGAACTGGTCGCTAGATTCATCAAGCAGAATATTATCTTCCAGTTCGGAATCCCCAGCCGAATAATATCTGATAACGGAAGCCATTTCAAAAATCAGAAGGTCTATCGGCTTGCCGAGAAATATAAAATCGAGTGGAGGACTTCCACCCCTTACAATCCACAGGCACACGGGTTAGCGGAAGCTTTTAACAAGACTCTCTGCACCCTGCTGGCCAAGGTCGTCAGTTCCAATAAAAAGGATTGGGAAGAAAAAATGTATGAAGCTCTGTGGGCGTACCGCACCGTCTTCAAGACACCTACAGGGTGCTCACCATACTCACTCGTATACGGCTCAGAGGCAGTGGTTCCGCTAGAGCTAGAAGTCCCGTCACTCAGAGTGGCAGTCCAATATGACCTGGCCCGTGGCGAACAGACCAATGCAGAAAGAAGATTAGAAGAATTGGCTGAATTGGAAGGGAAGCGCCTCCAAGCTCAGAAGAATATCCAAATGTATCAGGCCCGCATGGCTAATGCATTTAACAAACTCGTAAGAGGACGAGAATTCAAGAAAGGTGACCTCGTCATGGTCAAGAAAAGAGAAGTCATGGCGTCCAACCCAAAAGGGAAGCTGAATGCTAATTGGGAAGGTCCTTATGTGATACAGAGGGTCTATGAAGGAGGAGCCTACGTGGTTGTCAACCATCGAGAGGAAATTCAATTCTCACCACTCAACGGAAGACATCTAAAGCTGTATCATACAGCACAATCGGCATTCCCCGAGTGATCAGGCAAAACTACCCCTTTCTTGGTCTAGCGGCACTCTGCCCTAGCCAAGCTACCCCTTTCTTGGTCTAGCGGCACTCCGCCCTAGCCGAGCTACCCTTTTCTTGGTCTAGCAGCACTCTGCCCTAGCCAAACTACCCTTTTCTTGGTCTAATGGCACTACGCCCTAGCCGAGCTACCCCTTTCTTGGTTTAGCGGCACTACGCCCTAGCCGAGCTACCCCTTTCTTGGTTTAGCGGCACTCCGCCCTAGCCGAGCTACCCTTTTCTTCGTCTAGCGGCACTCCGCCCTAGCCGAGCTACCCCTTTCTTGGTCTAGTGGTACTCCGTCCTAACCAAATTACCCCTTTCTTGGTCCAGCGGCACTCGGCCCTAGCCGAGCTACCCTTTTGTTGGTCCAGTGGCACTCCGCCCTAGCCAAGCTACCCTTTTCTCGGTCTAATGGCACTACGCCCTAGCCGAACTACCACTTTCTTGGTTTAGCAGCACTACGCCCTAACCGAGCTACCCCTTTCTTGGTTTAGCGGCACTCCGCCCTAGCCGAGTGTTGGCACTCAAAATATGATCCTTCGGCAACCAAGCCGCAAGGATGAATGATACGGCCCACTGAAGCACAGAAGCTGATAAAAAATCAACTTATCAAGAGGACCCCTCAAGCTGACAAAGCCCCGAGCCACCTCGAAGGGAACGTCGGGGACTTTACCTCAGGAGAGCCGAAGTAAACCCGCAACCAACCGGCGGCGCGATCAAGCCTGCCCAATGATCCGGCATCGACCTCGTCGTGCCGCTACCCCACATCCGTCGCCCGACCAAGGATGACGGTCTACCCAATGACTCTCCTAAGGAGGAAGAATGTCCTCGGCCATCCGTAACAAGGGGCCAAAGATCCTGTCAGCAGAAGACCCCGATTATCCAGCACGGATTCAGCTTCTTGCCATAGTGGGCCCGCTAGTGGCCGATTGATCACCGATTCAAGGTGGAACTTTCCGGGATGTAACATCATCCTGCAAGGAAGCTTCGAGCCCGAGTTCGTCTCAGCCAGAAGCATAAATCACGGTGATGAAGACTATGTCAGTAGGACGCCCGTGTGCTCGGACCGGACACACACGAAGTCTTATTTAAGGCCATTCGTCCTATCAGGAGCTTCGTGAACACCCCGTCAGAGCCCTTTGATGACCGGGGTGAGATGAACAGTGGACGGAAGCTTCCGGAATCATCTCCGGGTCCACCGGACTACACGCCAAGTGAGCAAGTTAAAACGGCGCCGTCAAACCGGCACGTCAAGATCAAAAGGGAGTGTTCCCCGGCGCCGTCAAACCGGCGCGCAAAGATCAAATGGGGGCCTTCCCCGGCACCGTCAAACCGGCGTGCAAAGATCAAATGGGGGCCTTCCCCGGCGCCGTCTATCCGGCCCGCAAAGACCAAATAGGGGCCTTCCCCGGCGCCGTCAAACCGGCGCGCAAAGATCAAATGGGGGCCTTCCCCGGCGCCGTCTATCCGGCGCGCAAAGACCAAATAGGGGCCTTTCCCGGCGCCGTCAACCCGGCGCGCTTCCTGGGGCGCCGTTTTAACCCCAAGGCTATATATAGCCTGTCGACAGAAGAGATAAAAGGGGGATCCGATCAAGGAGGGAGCGGAATCAAAAAGAAAAGAAAAGGGAACTAGAAAGAAAGGGGGGAGGTCCAGGAGTGTTTTCGATCCGACGAGTTCTTTGCCCGAGCTCTCGGCGGCCCTCATCCCGTTCCACCGGGGTCTCCCGAAATCGGAGAAGAAGAGCGCCCGTTCTTGTTTATCGAGGTGGGTTTGTCCGTGTTTCATCCGGCGATTTCCTCTGCTCTTTTTCGAGTTTTCTTCCTTCTGGCAGAATGTAAGTGAAGGTGGGGAGGGGCGATGATATGAGCCTCACCTCCCCTCCCTCACGATGATTTTCTTTCCCCCTTCTCGTTGTAATAGAATTCTTCTGTTAATGGAAACGGCGGCCGAGCGACAACGCCGGCGCCGGAATGCATATTCTCTACTTGTTTGTCTGTATTTTTTTTTATATGAATGAATGGGATGGAATGTGAGTCTCTGGCCAAATGCTACGCTTCTCTTTCTTCCCTGTTAGCTCCCCCTTTCCTTCTTACAGCCGGTGAAACGATGCCGTGCGATGATGCCGGCGCCATGGAGGATGAATGCAGAGCACCGTAGGTTTCGTGTGTGAACGATTTCCTTCCTGTTTCGTCTTCCGATGCTTTATGCCCTGCTATGGCAAGGGCTATATTGATTCCCCTCCCCGGGGGTTTTCTCTTCCGATCGAATGCTAGGAATCTTCACCGTGTAAGGTGGGTCAACATATGGGTTCCTTCAACCTGTCTGGGCCGCCCTCGCAATACCCTTCCTGTTCTTGACCATGAACAGAGGGAAATATGGGCGCCCCTACACTCCAGTCATTACCTTCTGAATATTTCTTGACGAATATTTCGTTGCTTTATGAACATGCATATGCATGAACGTACGTATATCTACAGGCATTAGTTCCGGCCTGTTGGTTATGCGAACGATCTCACAGCCCCGTTCTACTGTTTCACTAGGGCGGATCGGTAACCCGGGGAGGGGGAACATCCCCCACTGTTCAGTTTTGATGGTACTCTGTCCACCGGGGACCGTCTAGCAGTGACGAATCTCCCATGGATCAATGACTGAACAATAAACGGGTTAGTCCCGACCTCTCAAATCCACAGTCCCTAAGGGACTTTGTGGTGGCCGTGAGACGCGTGTGCCCCTCGTAGGCTGGCCCTCGGGGTTCCCTTCTCTACTCGGTCGTCCCGATTCGAGTAGTGTGGTGATTCGGGTCGCATGCCCCTCGTAGGCTAGCCCTCGGGGTTTTCGCTCCCATATCGAGTCACCTCACTCACTCATCGTTACCCACGGACTCGGTACCCCTAGCAGGCTCGCCCTCGGGGTCTTCCTATCCGTTCGGGTCTGCTGGCCGCCGTTGTGCCACCCGGCTCTTTAGGGGTTTACTCCGCCACGTGAGTACTCCCTGCGTCTCCCCGACCATCCTTTGGGATGGGGAGATGCTGCCGAATTTCGGCTCGAACGAGTTAAGCTCGGAACAATCGCCTCACGCGAGCTCGTGACTCGGCCTTTAAACGACGCGGCACCGATTCCACGAACAATTGACTTAATAAAGTCTCAAAACCATTCAAGATCTTAATTAATCCATGAATAAACTAACGAAGCTCCTGTTTCCTTGAAGTCGGGTTAATTCGGCGCGTTCATGCGCGATCACGCCTTAAAACGGCGCGCCCTTCTCGGCGCGGCCTTCCCGGCGCACCCTTCCCGGCGCGCCCTTTACGGCGCGGTCTTCCCTGCGCGCCCCGATTTCCGGCGCCGTTTTAACGGCCTGCCCCCTTTACCTACGGTTATGGCATCGTTTTAAACTTTTACCTACGTTTCAGGGCGCCGTTTCAAGGATTTTGATCCCTGTCTTCGCGCGCACTGCACCGGTTTCGTTCCGAATCGTGTCGTCGCATCATTACAATCCCTTTCCCACTTATGGGATGATTTCTTATGCTAATCACAGAAGGATGCAAGTCCCTCAACTAATAATCATCATGTAGTTCCTTTTTCGGCTTCGACAGCCCGATATCTCGGCAATTAATCAAAGGTGTTCCCTCCTCGTGGGGGATGTAATTAACGCCATAACCTTTATGGTATGGCGGACTGCTGGTCCCGACCGAACCTCACATTCGCCCGACATGGGTCAGAGTGAGCGCACAATAGAATCGTCACGCATGTGACTGGCACGCCCGCGTCGTCAATCAGTCAATTGACTACAAGTTAGTTAAGTGGTTGATCGATACGCGAACGAAAAGGCAAAACGAAAGGAGAAGAAAAAGGAAATGCGCGAGACAAGTCTGGCACGCCCGGTGTGACCAGTGTCACCTTTCATCTCTTTGTCGAGATATTCGGGCTTCGAAGCCCTCTCAAAGGTTACTGATTATCGCCTTGTTTGATATTTCAGTGCAAACAATGACGACTCACGGGGTAACCGGCGTCGGCTTCAGTCCTGCGATCGTCGCCAGACACGCGCAAGGGTACCTGGCGGTGCCCATGGAGTTTGGTAGCTTTCCTCCTGCTGTGGGCTTCCCCAACTTCTTGGGGTTGGCCTTTGTCGACATGCTGGAAGTCGAAGCCACGGAACCCGTCAAGGAAGCTGTGAAGGAAATGGAGCCTCTGAAGGCCCCCTGCCGCGGTGATTCGCTCAAGAACCCGGTTCCGGCCGCTAGCTGCCTGGTGCACCACCTGGTACGGGTGATGCATCCCACTGATATCAACAAACCCCCTGGAGGACGTCAGCGTCGCCAGGCTCGCAGGAACACTGCCATGATCACCGGAACTGTCTCTCAGTCCGAAAAATCAATGCTGGTGGGAGGCATGCGTGTCTTCCTCAACGGGCGCACGGCATGGGTGACCCCAGATCGCGTCATCCCAAACGTCCCTGTCTACAACAACTATCAAGCTCTCGCTGGAAGGAGGGCAGAAAGAGAAGAAGCCGGCCACCATGGCCAAGAAAACCCGGCGCTCAGGCCGAGGAAATTCAAACAGGTGTGGGTTCCCAAGCGGACCCAACCTGCCTACCATCCAACGCCCACCCGCCATCGTCCTATGAACGACGAGGCGAGGGCGAGAAGAGAAAGGGGCTTGTCCCTGATGAATGAAGAAGAGGTGGTTGCGGATCCTCCGCGTCACAGAAGTTTCCGGGCTGTGGCCCGTCAAGCCAACGTCTCTGCCACGGGGCGAAGGTTCCAACAGCCAGCTGACAGAGCTCGACTGGCCTACATTCCTCCTGCTGGAGGTCGACCACTCTCCCCCGTGCTACATGAAGAACGGGGTCAAGAAGAAATGGCCTGCCTGGTCAGAAGCTATTTCCGAGGATTGGGTAACACCTCACTCGGACAGCAGCGGCTGATGCAGACAGTCGCCACTGAAGAAAATTACTGCCCATCAACGGCAGATGAAGAAGAAATGGAGGATATAATGAGGATGTCGTCGGTCGATGACAACGGACACAATGACTGCTCTGAGATCAAAGCCGATGAAGCCTTCCCCGAGCGGGAAGAAAGAAGAAGAATTTCTGTGTTCGAGAGGCTGACCTTCCCGCAACAAGCAAGGCGGAGGGTCCATCGACAAAGAAGGAGGATGCAGGTTTTCACTTGCAACATGGCTGGCGTGTCCAGCCGATATGGGAAGCTTCCTGAAGACTCCCAAGAACTGGCTCAGTTGGCCGTACGGCCGGGACCAGCTACCCGCAGGACAGAAGCAGCAAGAGGGCTTCTGACAGCGATGAAAGAGAAACAGCCCCAGTCATACCTCCACTGGGATGACAAAGCCCCCGTCTTGACCGCCAATGTGGTAAAGACGGAAGAAGAAGACGACGTACTCCTCGATATCCTGCCCAAGGGTACGTCCGGGGAAACAACAGAAGGTGTCCCCACCACTATAGACCCATCAGTCTTGATGCTGCTGCAAAGATATCAACAGGAAATAGATTCCCTGAAGAAACAGCTGATGGAGAAAACTGAACACTTATCAGCCTCCAAACCACCCGAAGTCCAAGGTGAATCATCCCGGGGAGCGGCTCGTCGAGACGACCCTCCACCACTTTACACACTACCCCAGCCGTCAGAGCCAACTGTGACGACAGCACAACAGCGGCCGCCATAGCCTCAGCCGCTGCTACCTCCGGTGCTTCCTCAGGTGCACCCAACACCCCCGCTGCTGCATCCTCCACAGGCGACCACCCTGGTCACCCCGTACCTACAGCCAGCACACTTCTATCCGGAGCCAGTCGACCCCACGGTCGTGAGCCGGATGATGGTGGAGAGGATGATCGAGCTGAAGCTCGCAGAGAAGAGCGAAGGCGACTACGTCGCATTCGATGCCTACCGGGTGCCCTACCCACAACACCATGCAGCTAAGCGACTTCCCCTGGGAGTCAATAAGCCACCCAAGTTTGACAAATTCAACGGGAAAGGTTCCCCAAAAAGAACATATTGCATTTATATGGACCGTTA